>JAJHZJ010001014.1:0-1483757 GCA_023548195.1 Bettongia penicillata ogilbyi | reverse complement strand
GCTGAAAGTCACTTCATGGGCTACATGGGCTGTCCTTTAGATTTACTGAAAAAAGGAAGGTGATTTAGGGGCCAGGGATAGACTTAAAAAAATGAAGGGATAGGAATAAATTCCCTTGGCTTGGGTAACCCAATGTCAATCCATTGGTAATTGCTCCTGCATTCTTTCTTTTGTTTACTCATGGAGAAGAAGATTACAAATTAATTTTATAGCAGTCATGTAGTTAAAGCCAAACTTCATCACAAACCACCTCTCTGCACTATGTTACCACTTCCTAATAGCATTATAATAGGCTTACCTCCTACCTTTAACATGATAGAACACAGAATTTCACAATGAAACTCGGTTTTCTCAGGTTCTGGGAAGAGCATGGCAAACTCCCCCATGTGATAGAAGATTAATTAGGCCTGTATTTTATTCCAGTCACTATTAATCAGTTTGATATAATTCCATAGGAGTAGTGAATAAGTGCCAATATTAGCCTTCAGAGCTGTGAACTGCAGATTGTAAGTTCATTGGCTTAATCATAGGAAGCAAACTTCCACCCTTGTTTTTCCTTGTTATGGTGACCAAGCCCAGAGTGACAGAGGTGACTCAATGACATGGAAATTGCCCCAGTTATTTTTTTGCCCCTCTGTCCCTCATCATCCCTTTATTGCCCATTAAGGGGAGATGGCCATGAATTTGGCCAATAAATGACCCTAGGCAGCCTGTGGCTTGCCTTTCGACCAGCTTGTCAGCCCACATAGATGTTTTTATGTATTTATTTTTAATAATTAATTTATTTTTAGTTTGTCAGCTTACTTCCATAAATTGAGTTTTAAATTTTCTCCATCTTATCCTCCCAAAGGCATGCAGTGATATAGGCTCTACTACAATTATGAGGTACATATTTATTACATAGTCATGCATATAAAGTAATGATAGCTTAGCAAGCTGAGATGGACAATGGACACCGCAAAAAGAAGCAACAACAACAGACAAGGAGAGCAAATAATGCTATCCATCTCACAGACTCCAAATGGGTGGAGATCTATGCTTTATTTTCCATTATGAAGTCTTTTGGAACTTGTCTTGGTTATTGCTCTGCATGAGAAGCATAAGTCAAATATAAAGTCTAATCATCACATCAATGTGACTGTTATTGTGACAATGCTCCTGGCTAGCATTACTCAGCATCTTCGATAAGTCTTCCAGGTTTTAAGTCCACAATAGTCATATTTCAGTTCAATACCACATAGCAATCTTCCCATTGATAGATCATCTCCATTCGATTCTTTTACCAGCAGAAGAATTGCTATAAGATATTCTTTGTACATGAGGATTCTTGTGTTACAGTCTTGTAAATGATGTCTTTGAAATATAGACCTAATCTCGTATTTGGGTCAAGGTATGACAGTTTATAGCCATTGGCTATAAATTCAAATGCTCTCAAATGGATTGGATCAGTTTCATATTTTCAGCAACAATGCAATACATTCAATTCACATCTCAACATTTATCATTTTCCTCGATTTTGTCATGTCTATGATAGCTATGATGTGGTACCAAGATCTTGATTTGCATCTATCAATAGTGATTTAGAGTATTTTTTTCAAGACTATAGATAGAGAATTTCTTCGAAAAGCGTATCCTTTGAATTATCAGGGAATGATGATCTCATGAATTATGTTCATATTTAGAAATGATGGCACTTTATCTCAGAGACACTGGTGTAAAATTGTTCCTAGCTTATTGCTTCCCTTATTCGTTTGCACTGGTTTGCTTCAAATTTTTAATTTAATGAATCAATTAATCACATTTTGTATTTCATAATGCTCGATGGTCTAGATTTATATTGGTCTATCCTCTCTAATCAGTGTTCTAATCACTGTCCCACCAGTCTCACAGTCTTGAGCTTTCCATGTCCCAAGGCCTCTGTTCTGTACAGATTCAAGAGAAATTGGATCATATAATAGAAAGCACAACTTACACTGATTTTTCCTTATTATGGTACCATAGCAAGTACAGGGTGACTCATACATGGAAATTGCCCCAGTTTTATTTGCTATGGCCTTCCTGCTGTGGCCCTCATCACACCTTTATTCAATGTAAGTGGAATGTCTAGTGTCTGTTTTGTGCCTCTCTGAAGGTTCATTTTTTCTAAGATAGTTTGGAAATGTCCTAAGTAGGGTCCATTTATGTACAAGTTACTCCACTTTAAATAAACTCTTCGAAGGTAGGATATGCATCTTTCTTCAGTCTCAGACTAGCCTTTAATAAATATTTTGAGGATACACAAGAAAGAAAGTGTGTCTGTGATTAGAGCCTGAAGAAGCATCAGAGATCTAGGTTCGGGGGAGGCTTCCATTTACAAGTTCTTTTAAAGTTTTCAAAGAACTTCCTTTGTAATACCTCTGCAGGACCTGTAGACTTAAGTATCATTACCCCCATTTTAGAAAGAGGACCTGAGGCCCCTGGAAATGAAGTTACTTGCCCAAAGTCACATGACTGCTAAATATTTGGACTGCTGGCAGACCTAGTGGTTCTTACTCCAACCTGTGGGGTCCTTTATACTACCTTTTAGAAGAAAGAACAGTGTAACAAAATGTAGCAGGTCAATCTTTCATGTTGGGTCTTACCCCCTTTCAGTTTCTGTGCATCTCACGGGTAAAGCCTGTATGGTGCCAGCAGCAGAAGCAGCTTCCTTTTGGCCATTAATTAGCTGTCAAAGGTAAAAAATGCCATTTCTCCTAAGAGTGAGAGGAAGAAGAAAATATATATATATATATTTTTTTCTTGACTTGCTGGAACCAAAAGGAACATGCCTTTAGCTATGTGAACTAGAATTAAAGGTCTCTGTCCAGCACAGCCAGGCCTCCTCCTGGCCTTGGACTCTCTCTTGCTCTGAGGTCCACTTTGTAAGCACATTCTCACATCTGATAAACAGGGCATTAGTGAGACAGACATTTTTGCAGTCTGCTGTATCTGTTTTCGTTACGTAATGAAAACTGCATGTGATTTCTCACATCCATTACCCTCGCCTCTGTCCAGAGAGCCTACACACATTGAAATCATGCTGCTGGTCTCATTGAATGTATTTATCACTTAGGTTTGTATAGTTGGACATCTTCCTTCTGAGGGGGCCATGGGGATATTTCCAAGGGTCCCTTTCTATGTGAAATCAAGGGGGACAGAGAGAGAGAGGAGAGAGAGAAGGAGAGAGAGAGAGAGAGAGAGAGAGAGAGAGAGAGAGAGAGAGAGAGAGAGAAAGAGAGACAGAGAGAGAGAGAGAGAGAGAGAGAGAGAGAGAGAGAGAGAGAGAGAGAGAGAGAGAGAGAGATTTTGAAGAATTTTTTTTCTGGAAATTAGTGAACATCAAATATGCCTGAAATACTACAGAAGAAAGAGATGACAGGAAAAAAGATGGGGGAAAAGGGAGAAAGAGAATCATGTTCCCTTATTGGCAGTGCTTTGAAAAGCTGGTCCTAAAGGTAAAGAGAACCTGCAGGAAATGATGGTTTCTGTTTTCCATCGGTCAAGGCAATGTACTGAAGGGAAATTTCCACCGAAAATAAAATTAGCCAGGACATGAACCCATTCTGATCTGGCCACTGTTCTTTCATCATCTATTGTCTAGGAAACTCCAGAAATAGAGGCCTAACTGAGACTTTGAATAGTATTACAAATTCTTCCCCTCCCCCCAAAACCACGAATCATTTAAAATCTGCATTATTCCAAAGGACACATGCTTTTTACAGGGAAAAGCAGGTAAGAGCTCATTACCTTAACTCATCCATTTTACATTATACTAATCTACTTGTATCATCCTCCTTCCAAAAAATCCTGTTCATTGAAAAGGGTAAATCAGTTCAGGATAGCCCAATCATTTCCAGATGCATGAAGATGTTCTGTAATGTTGATTTGGTGTGGATGTGTGTATATGCATAGTTGGGGGATCATTCTCCTTTTTTCCAGTGAGGACAAGATCAATGGGTCTCTTAGTAGGAGGGCTTTAGATTAGACATTAGGGTGATTTAAAAAAAATAATTATAGCTAATTTTTATGAAACAGTTGCCATAAAAACTTACTTTTATACTAACACTTTATAGTTTACAATGGATGTTTATATTTTTGTATTTCATATGCTTCTTAAAACAATAGGGCTATTTTATAGATGAAGACGTCATATGGAAAGAGAAAAAGAATAAGCATTTATTAAACAATATCATGTGCCAGACCCTGTTGTTAAGTGCTTTGCACATTTTGTTTTTTGATCATATGATTTTCCTGAAGGAACATGCCTCCTAAGTAGGGGAAATGTGACTTAAACCAAGATCTATTTACTCCTAGTCCAATGCTCTTTCTGTTGTAACAAATTCATTCTGGTTGCTGAAAAATCTGTTGGTAAATAAAATGATTATTTATCAAATATTATTTTAAGTAAGTAGGAAAGTACACAATTTTTCCCCCTTTCTCCCTCTCCTTAACTACCAGTAGCATCAACACCAACACTTTCTGGATACAGCAGAAAACAATGAATCTAGAATCAGAGAATCTGAGTTCGAATCTTGATTCTGCCACTTATTTATTACCTGCTTGGTTTTGGGTCATAGTAATTTACCCTCCCTGAGCTTCCGTTTCCTCATCTTTAAAATTAAGGGGCCAGCCTAGGGCCCTTTTAGTTTCCTTCTAAGTTTCTGAGTTCCTTCTTTAGCTTCCATCTAAGTTTCCTTTTAGTTCTAGACCTATGATCAGTGAAAGAGATTTACAAACTGGACAGTTTTACTTTGGGAGAGTAGAAAAATATGACCAAGGATATTGTGTTGTATCAAAGGAGCTCTTTACCCATGAAATACAAAAGAGATTGGAGGAATGAGCACGGTGAAAAAAAATTGCTAAGGGGATTCAGGAAAGAGAATGAAAGCAAAGCAAAAATGTCAGGAGGAATGTATTACAAAATAAACCGTCAGGGAAAGCCAACATAAAGTTCTTAGGCAGAAGAGATAGTGCCTGTTTTAGAGAAGGCTTATGGCCAGGAGTAAATGTCTGACCTCGGGATATATGAATGATTTTTGGAGTTGGTTGATTCAGCACAGGTGCCACCCAACTAGACATTTTCTGATTCTTAGTATTTGCTATTCTCTGGAATATTTTTGTGTATATGTTGTATTTATGTGTATATGTTTCCTCTGGCCTCATGACCCTTAGGAAGTCATTTCATTTTTCAGTTAAATCAATTCAACAAGCATTTGTTGTTCCAGGTCTTGCACCAAGCACTGAGGATATGAAGAAGACAAATATAATCCCTGCTTTCAAGTGACATTCTAATTGGGTAGACAACATGCAAACAATTAATTATATACAAAGGCAAATTGGAAGTCATTACCAGGGGTAAGGAGAAGAGGGACTGAAGAAGGTTTCTTGTAGCAGGTAGAATTTGAGCTGAAACTTAAAAGGAAGGCTGGGAATCTAGGAGGCAAAGAACATTCTAGATCTGGGAGACAGGAAGTGAAAAAATTCATTAGGACTATACCTTATAAAGAAGGTGCTGACCTGTGCAAGTTAAAGGAAGTTCCTTATTAAGAACTCCCTATACTAGTGAAATCGTAGGTCTTCATACTACCTGTGCATGGGCCCCTAGGATTGGGGTGGGGAACCTACAGCTTCGAGGCCACATGTGGCTCTCTAGGTCCTCAAGTGAGGCTCTTTGACTGAATCCAAACTTCACAGAACAAATCCCCTTAATAAAAAGATTTGTTCTGTAAAACTCGGACTCAGTCAAAAGGCCACACCCAAGGACCTAGAAAGCTACAGGTTCCCCACCCCTGCCCTAAGAGAATGTAAGCTTCTTGAAGGCAGACATTGATCTATTTTTATCTCCATCTCCAGTGCATCAAACAACGTCATGTCTAGCACATAGTAGTTGCTTAATAAATGTTTGCTGAATGGAAATGAAACATGGGAAAGAAAGTGGACAAACTCTGGCTCTAAAAGAAGATTTTACAGGTTTTTGTTAAGATGAAAATAGCAAATAATGCAAATCTTGACTGTGAAGTCTTTCTGGAGTCTCCAAATACTAGTTGTGTATAAAATAGAGTTAATAGTAGGACTGACTTGGGAGAAAGGAGGGAGAAATGAGAGCATGGAAAAATGAACATTTGCATGAATAATTGCAAATGTTTATATGAAACTGAGATGAAGATGAATTTGGAGTTAGACATTTTTTTCTGGTTTGTTTGGTGGTAAAAAAGACTTATAAATATGCAGTTATGCAAATTCAATTTACAATAAAAATCCTGTGGGATATCAGTTTCATCCCTTTGAATTTCCCCAGATGGAGGAGCTTGTGATTGGTGAGATGGTCAGAAAGGGTCAGCAAAAAGGAGGAGTACTATAAGAAAATGAGCAGGAGAAAGAGGGACACCATAAAGAGCTCTGATAATCTCTAAGCCTTTACAAACTGCCTCTGTATGAACGTTCTCGATCTGGCTGTGGTGGGCACTGATGAATTTCTAAGGTGGCATGAATGAGATCTCTCCTATCTTTACTGTAGTGTGTATGATGACTTTCTTAGCCATTCAGAAATGGGACATATTCAAGTTCTTAACTGCAGACACCCAAGGCAGTATGTCAGTAAACATCTATTAATCACCTACTATGTACCAGGCACTGTGCTAAGCACTGAGGATACAGACAAAGGGAAAAGACAGTCTCTGTCACCAAGGAACTTGCAGTCTAATGGGGGAGACGACAAGCAAACAACTATGTACAAGCAAACTACACCCAGGAAAAACTGGAAATAATCAAGAGAGAAAGTGCTAAAATTAAGATGAATCCGGGAAGACTTCTTATAGAAGGTGAGATTTTAGCTGGGACTTGAAAGAAATGCATGCAGCCAGGAAGTAGAAATGAGGAAGGGAGAACTTTCAGGCATGAAAGTCACCTAATGTTCCCTTTCACCAAACCTTCTATCAGGCAGAATGGCATGTGCCTTTCTGGAAAAAAAAGGATTGGCTTTCTGAAATTTGGGAGCATTCAGGCTGTTTATCACAGCATTTTTCAGTGCCTTATTTTTAAGAACTTCAAAGCAGCATCCTTTGATCCTGGACCTTTTGGGGCCCTTTGCTTTATCCCATCTGCCCTGTCCCTGGTCACAGTCTTACCCTTTGCTCTCTGCTCTGATCTGAGCCTCTGCCCTAGGAGTGAGAGGGGCTGTTTCTGTCATTAGAAATTTCAGAACAATTAGCAAGGAAGGCTTTTATCTTTGTTGTCTGGCTTACTCACTCTGTTTCAAAGTCCTTCACTTATAAACAGTTCCAGTCTCTTTTTTTTCCATCACCTTTTACTCATTAGAGTGCTCCTTCTGTTCTTGCAAAGTACTTTTGCTCAGGAACCACCAGTCTTCATTCTTCCTGATGCCAACTTTGAATCATCTGAAGCTTCAACACATACTTGGGTTCTGCCCCAAGACTACTACTAAACTGTTCCTCTTCTATTTAGTCACTGAAATACCACTAATTCATATTAATAGCTAACTTTTATATGGTACCTACTATCTGCCAGGCACTGTGCAAAACTCTTTATAAATATTGCATTTGAGCCTCACAATAACCCTTCTGTTATTATTCCTGTTTTACAGATGAGGAAATTGAGGCAACAGAGGTTAAATGACTTCCCATGGATCACAAACTAGTAAATATCTCAGGTCAGCGTTGAACTCAGGATTTCCGGACTATAGACCCAGTGATTTGTGCATTGTATGACAGAACTGCCCCTGTCTGACTGACCAGAAAAGATGTGAAATCTTCTTTGAATTTTAGTCTGAGTCCTGTTCACTCATTACCAAAAAGTTAGATATCCTTGATGTATATGCAACTGAAACATTGACTTGGGTAAGTAATTTCTCTCTGGGCCCAAGTTTTGTCTTCTACAAAATGGCTTAGGATTGAATGATCTGCAAAGTTTCTTCTGTGTTCCTTATTGTGGGTGTGTGTCTAAATAGGCACATGCATAGACTGAGAAGATGAGCTCTTTAAAAGCAAATATTAGGCCAGCCTAAATTATTCTGATAATCCTTAAAAGTCCTCAGTTAAATTGTTTATGACAGTAGGCTGCCATTTTAAAACCCAAAGTAGATCCATGTTCCTTTTTCTACTGGTAGCCACTACCTCCTCACCAGATCCCTAGTGCTGTATCTTGACATTTAAGACCCTCTACCATTTGATCCCAAAGTGCTATTCCTGTTTCCCTTAAAATCCATTATATTCCAGCTGAATTGTACTCTTTAGAAATCTTTAAATATTTCCCTCACTTTCCTGTCTTCATTCTCTCAGTATCTCCACTTTTGCCTTTTGAAAGTCTATCTATCCTTCAAGGGCTTCATACCATTTCCTCCCAGAAGTCTTCATTGATTGACATCTTTGACTCAGTCCTGGACAGAAATGATCATTTCCTTTTCTGAATAATAGCATATCTTTGGTTCTGTTTGTCAGATTCTGTTCCAGTTTAGTCCCAGGCATTCTTATCCTAGTCTGTAAGGTCCTTAGGATAGAGATAATAAGGCTGTTCTTTTTCTCCGGGTCATAGTTGGTGCTCTGCAAAATATTTGTTGAATTGGAAGGCTACTTATGGCCCCTGTTGCAGACTGTACATGGAGATCATCGTAGACGTTGCTAAACTTCTGAGTTTCCTAGAATTGATCGAGTGGGCACTTGACCTTATCTAAACCTTTCTGGCTCTAGGTACCAAGCCTCACTGACCTTGGTTTCTGAACCTGCTTGGGTCCCTAGGTTCTGAGAGAATTTGAGATCACATGTGACCCATCTCTTCTGCTTCTTCCTTTGTGCTGTGTCTTGGTGCCCATTCTGGTACCTATTCCCACTTTCAGTTCTTTCTCCTGTTGTCATAAGCCAGAAAATGAGGGTATATTTCCTTAGATTTGCTTACAAGGAGAAAGAGTATAAAGAAATGCCCCAGATAGGTTTTCAGATATTTGAGAAAGAATATAAAACATTCTAGATATCATGGACTGGTTGGTACCAAAGCTTGTTAAGCTGATCTTTTATTAAATTTGCCCAGGCCTACCTTGGTCAATGATTTCTAGTGGAGTTCAATTTAGTCCTCTGAATTGAAAATTTGCTGGTAAATTTCATTAAATATAATGAGTGTCTCCATTTGTTTGTTATAGCAGGTTCAATGCAATTTATAAATGCTACCCAGGCCTTCTGATAGTTCCAAACCATGGCATGCTAGAGTTTGAATGGATTTGAAAATTAATCCTGTCCAACTATCTCTTTTTACAGAGGAGAGAGAAATGAAAGATCAAAAAAGGGGAACTGACTTACCTAAGGTCACCTACAAAAATTGTGGCTGAGTCTAGGGTAAAGTCATCATATTCTCCTCCTTCTCCACATCTTCATTTTCCTTCTCCTCCTTCTCTTCCTTCTCCTCCCCCTTCCCTCCTCCCTTCCCCATTCAAATGCTGTTCTTGTGGGAAAATGGTACAATGTTAGAGATATAAAGACAAAATATAAAGTAGTTCCTGCATTCAGGGAACTTACAATCTACTGGAAAGGGACAATACATATACAGATAGGAGAGGGACTAGACGTGAGATTTTATTGGTTCAAGGATAAGGAAACTCCCTCTACTGAGGCAGGTTGACATGTGTTCCACTTACAGTCTTGGAGAACTGCCTGGGCATCAGACAGGTTAAGTGATCTGCCCAGGGAGACCCATGACTAGTGTTTCTTAGAGATGTAGAACTTTTTGATTTTGAGGCAAGCTCTCAATCCACTGGAAACAATTGCCTCTCTATGCAGATTAGTATGTACAAAGTAATTTTATGGGAAAGAGAATATTAAATAAATAACTAAAAAGGGTCACTATGAAAGGTCATATGTAGGAGGTGACACCACTTTGGAAGAAGCTGGAGACGCTAAAAATTGGAGGTGAGAGGGAAAACTTTTCATACAGAGAGGACCACCTGTGCCAAAGAACAGACCTAGAGAATGTAATGTCACATACAGGGAACAGCTAGAAGGACAGTTTAACCAAAATGGGCAGTACCTGAAAGGGAAAGATGGGAGATAAGACTGGAAAGGTAGGTGAGAATCAGATGGTGGAGGCTTTAAAACTTGGCTGAGGATTTTGTATCTTATCCTCGAGGCAATAATGAGTCACTGATTTTTGACTTTTTGAGTAGGCCAATGATATCATTAGGTCTGTATTTTAGGAATATGAGTTTGGAAGTTGTGGAGAGGATAGAAATGAGAGAGCCTAAAAGCAGGAAGACTAATTAGGAACGTATTGCAATAATACAATGAAAGGTGCTAAGGACCTGAACAAAAATAGACAGCTGTGGGAGTGGAGAGAAGGGAACAGTTGTGAGGGATGTCTAGGAGGCAGAATCAACAAGACATAGCAACTGACAGGATGTGGGGGTGAAGGGGGTGGAAAAACTGAGAGTAACTCATTGTGAATCTCAGTAACCAGAAGTATAATGGTATACTCAGCAGAAAGAGTGATGTTTGAAGAGGGATTTCCAGGGGGAAAGGAAGGGTGGGAATAAGAGTTTTACCTTGAATATACTATGAGTATGGCAAGAAGTGTAGGGCCTTACACTCATCTTACGTTACACATTTTTGCAATAGATTCATAAACTTGGAACTGGGAAGGACTCATCTTAAAGACTGTCTTGTCTAACTCTCTCATTTTATAGATGAAGAAATCAAGGTCCAAAGTAGTTAGTTGACTTGTTCAAGGTCACATAGGTAGCAGGTGTCAGATTTGGGATCAGAGTCAAACTTTTCTGATTCTCAATCTTTCCACTGAACCATACCTAACTCTTCTTAAAATACATTTCCATGTCTTTTTTGCTTCCATGCTGGCAACCGAGAAGTTGTGGGCTCTTATTTAGCGCTATTATAGCTTTTGAAAAATGTCTTTCAAGGGATGGGAACAATTCATGCTTTTTTACATATCTTACTCATTGAAATGTAAATTCTTTGAGGTCAGGTCTGCTTTCGCCTTACTTAGCACAATGCCTGGTACATTATAATTGGTGCTCGTTGACTGACTGAGAGTTGAGATTTGGGGACAGGAAGGGAGCAACAATGGTGTTAGAACTTTGACAACTATACCAGGGTCTCTTTCTCTCCCATGTTGAGGTTATCTGAAGCTAGTGTATAAAATAAAAGAGATACTATAATATCTAAGTTGGCTATTCCACTTTAAAATGCATGTCTTTACTTGAAAAATGCCCTGAAACATTTTTACTTTTTATATAAGAAACAGGAGTGAAAATGGCTTTTGAGACCTCTGGTTAGAGATGATAGCTCATCAAGCTCCTTGGACCCTTTTAGACCTTTCTCCTTTTCCTTCCCCTTCCCTTCCCTTTCCTTCCCTTCCCTTCCCTTCCCTTCCCTTCCCTTCCCTTCCCTTCCCTTCCCTTCCCTTCCCTTCCCTTCCCTTCCCTTCCCTTCCCTTCCCTTCCCCTTCCCTTTCCTTCCCTTCCCTTCCCTTCCCTTCCCTTCCCTTCCCTTCCCTTCCCTTCCCTTCCCTTCCCTTCCCTTTCCCTTCCCTTCCCTTCCCTTCCCTTCCCTTCCCTTCCCTTCCCTTCCCTTCCCTTCCCTATACCCTCTGATTCTATAAAGAGTTTAATTTAGCCATGTAACAATGTTGTGAACATAGAAGGTTTTGAGTAAGGATTTGTTGATTCAATTTCAGAGATAATCAACAAGTGAAATATGTTTGAGGTAGTTAGGTGGCACAGTGGAGAGAGAGCCAGGAAGATTCATCTTCCTGAGTTTCAATCTGGCCTCTGATACTTACTAGCTGTGTGACCCTGGGCTTGTCATTTGCTTGTCATTTAACCCTGTTTGCTTGAGCTACCTATCTATAAAATGTACTGGAGAAGGAAATGGCAAACCATTCCAGTGTCTTTGCTAAGAAAACCCCAAATGGGGTCACAATGATTTGGACATGACTGAAATGACAGAACAACCAAGAGATGCTGTTGAGTCCCTTCCATATGCCAAGTTCTCTGTTAAATGCTTTGCAGAATAAAGAAACATAAGTCATGGTCCCTGCTCTTTGGGGATGTTTACAGTCCAGTCAGGAGACAAAGCACATACACAATAAACAAGTAGAAAATAACTGAATTTAAATTAATTCCTTATTGTATAATATGGGAGGATATTTTTATGGCTCCGAAAAAGGGCTTGAACCATTGGGAATGGTTCACTTGAACAAATGCACTCAGGGTGAGTCTTAAAGGATGGTTAGTGTTTAGATAGAAAGGAGAGGGAAGGTATGCTAGTCTTGGGAGGAAAATTGGTTTTAGAGTCAGAGAGCTTAGGTTCAAATTCCACCTTTTTATGCACGTAAATTTCAGGAACATCTCAGTTCATGTTCTTGAGTTTGTTTTAAAACTAAAGGGTTTGACAGATGAAGTTTTGAGTTACTTTCCAAAGCTAGATAATACTATAATCCTATGAACTACATGATGAAAGGCATGAATACCAGAAATAGTGAGGAGACCAGTGTGAGGCAGTGTAAGTGCATGTTGGGTAGTGCTTGGAATTATATTTGGAGATCCTAGAGAGGCCTTGGAAGCCAGGCACAGAAATTTTAGGATTTGGATCTTAGGAAATGGGAAGCCATGGTAGGTGTTTGATTACGGGAGAGATATAATGACAATTGTGCTTTAGAAAGATGGATAGTAAGTACTGTTCTAGACTATATATTACAAACTGGGGTTTTATGCTGTTTGGCAGCACACTGTCAACCATTCTGAGGTAGATTTTCTTAAGATCCTTGATAGTTAAAATTAATTAATTTAGAGTAGCTCCAAACGACTATGGTGTTAATCAATCCAAATACTCTAATGAGAAATAATTTGATAAACTGATGAGCTAATGGAGTGTTAACAATGAGGCAGACACATGACTCACTTAGGTAAACAATTGGATTATATAGTGCACTTCCAATTATCTTCTTCCATTGATATTTTTACAAATGCATAAAGTGGTTTCATTGCACCAGATAGTAAGTTAATTTGGCAACAGCGTAGCCACTCAGGTGATAGGATCATTTTTGGATCAATATCTGGAAAATGAGAGATGAATTACCATGTTCTTTTTCATTTGCGACTCTTAGCTGGGGCTTACCCAGTTGACAGTGGAGAGAAAATCTGGCAACAGTCCAACAAATTCATTGCCTCTAGGGATCCAATCAGGGTTGTTAAGCTACAACACTATACCTGACTTTATATTTGAATGGAACTTTCTAATATAAAAAAATTCTTTACTTCATTTGTTCTTATAATATTTCTATAAGGTAGGTATTCACCCCATTTTTTACAGATGAGATAAATGAGGATTAGACAGGTTAAGTGACTTGCCTATAGTCACCTAACTAGAAATTTTGGACTAGAGGTTTGATTCTATATCTTTCCACTTTAAGTCCAGTTCATTCACTTGATGTCTTAGTGATCTGAATGCCATCTATGGTTACTTGTTGACTAAGGGGGTTACTCTGTCTTCCTTTCTCCTTTCCTCCCACGGGCATTTTTTAAGTGCCTATCATTTTCAATGCATTGTACTAGGCCAGGTTGGGGAACCTGTGGCTTTGAGGCCACATGTGGCTCTCTAGGTCCTCAAGCTTGGCCCTTTGACTGAATTTAAACTTCATAGAACAAATGCCCCGTGACTTCAAGGCTTCGCACTCCCCATGACTGTACTAGATACTGGGTAAAACACATACATACACACACAAAATAAAATTCAAGGACATGAGGCATTGTAGAAGGCTAGAGTGAACCCTAAAAATAATGTGAAATCATAGTTCTAAAAGACACTTGTTTAGGGGGAACAGATATAATGAGCTATGGTTATGTTCAATCCCATCTGGACAAAATTATTTTCTTTAAATGTCTAAAAGAGACATAGATGACAGAATCTCTTAACTTCTAGTCATAGTTCTTTAGAAATGGGAAAAAAATTAAACAAATGGTAAAGTTATCACAATCAACATAGTTGCATTGTTGTCATTTGTAAATCCTTTCTGTTTTCTAAAAATATTTCAACTCCCTTGGAAATATTCCTTGGTCATTAACAAGAGTGCTGGAATTCAAACCAAGAGGGACTTGGGTTTGAATGTTCCTAGTTGTGTGATTGTGGTCAAATCCCTACTTTGTCTCTTTAAGTCACACTTCCCTCATGCATAAAATGGGCATAATAACGTCTGTAGAACCCACCTCATAGGATTCTTATGAGACTTCATTAAAAAAATCTAGGTAGAGCACTCTATATATGATTATCATCATTATGACCATCCTCCTTTTTCAAAATCCAGCGATTCTGTGTCCCTTTTAAGATATAAAAATAGCCGCAAGGGTTCTAATCTGGTCTACTCCTTAGCCTTAGCTCTCCTTCTCCATTTATTACAGAGCAACCCTTAGCCAATGCTATGTCTTGTCCCACTTCAAGGCAAGTGGTTCTTTTCCCCCCTCTAAACTTTTAAACCTTTTTTCCTCTGTGGCATTCTCCTAGGAGCAGTATCAAGATTTCAAGCTCTGGGTCCACTGTACCAGCAGACACTTTAGAAAGGTTTCCTTCCATGTGACTCATTTCAAAGTGAACAGTTAGTAAAGGAACAAGCTTATACCTCTTTTACTGTATGACCTGGAGACATGATAACAATTCTACATTATAGACCTGATTCTCAGGTATAATATTTGGGTCCTTGTTTTCAAAGCTTTTAGGCAAATAATCATTTTGTTTCCAAGGAGCATCTGTTTTATGTCCTGAAATACTGCTTTCTAGGTTGCTGGCTTTACTAACAGCAATGATGTGCCAAGGCTAAATCATCTTACTTAGTTTACTTGCAGCCACTGTCAAGATATTCGGGCTTCACCTCTTAGTGTTGGTCAGGAGTGGATTGGACCAAATAACTCTTAAGCTGCTTTGCTGCTGTGAGGGTGTGTTCTGACAGATTTTATTGGAAATAGAGAAAAAGGATGGGGGAGGAAAAAGGCTGACTATGTATATCCCCAAAGCTATAGAGAGTAGCCAAAAAGAAGAAACAAAATAGCATCGGAGATAACTCACAGAATGACAGAAGGCAAGACCCAATGCAAAGAGAGCCCAGGAGTGATGGGACATACTAAAGAATATAATTCTGCAGACACAAAAAAATATCAGTTGGGAGGAGGACAACTGAGATTTTCCTGAAGAGATACCATGTGGCTACATAGGGAATTCCCAAAAAAAGTTTATAAACAATATTCCAGAGGTGGAAAGAAGTCTAGGTAACAGATGATTAATAAAAGTGTAGAATGCCCTATAAAAATACTGCCAGGAATGCTAATGTTCAGAATCAACTGAGGCTGGAAAAGAAAACTAAGGACATCAAAAAGGGCTTACTTGAGCAGTAGTTGGGGGAAAAGGAAGGGTAAAAAAGAGACAAAATCTTTGCTTGGGGAAGATGGTACAATGATAACTGACAACAGGGAGAAATCAGAGATACTTAATTATTATCTTGTATCTGTTTTCTCTGTAAAGGAGAATATCCTTTATGCTGAAAATATTAGAACAAAAATAACTAACAGGGAGTTGATCCCAACTCAACAAGATGAAAGGACATAGTAAGAGAGTACTCAGCTTTGTATGATTTCAAGTCAGTGAAACTAGGCGAGCTACACTATTGGATAGTGAAAGAACTGGCAAATATGATTTGATATTTGAAACATCATGGAAAATGAGAGAGGTGTCACATGACCAGAAAAGGACAAAAACTATTTTGATTTTCAAAAATGGGAAGAGAGAAGAGCCTAAAGACTATAAACCAGTGAGTCTGATTTTAGTTCCTAGGAAAATTTTTAGAATAGGTCATTAAAGAGATGGTTGGTGAAACTCTAGAAAGGGAAGCAGTGATTACAAAGATCTAGTATGGTGTCATTGAGAACAGGTTGGGCCATAGTTATTTCATTTTCTTTCCTTAATACGATTACTAAAATCATAGATTTGGAAAGTATAATGGATGTATTTTACCTGGATTTTTGTAAAGCTTTTGATAAAGTATCTATACTATTCTTATGGAGATGGAGAGATGTACACTAGATAATAATGTAATTAGATGTATTCAGAGCTGATTAGATGGGCAACCTCAAGGAGTAGTTATCAATGGTTCAATGTCATCATGGCAGGATATCTCCACTGGAGTATTCCAGTGATTTGTGCTTGGCTTTGTGCTTTTTCACAATTCTGTCAGTGACTTGGATAAAGGCATAGGCTGTATGTTTATCAAACTATAGAAAGTTGGGACAGATGGCTAACATTAGGCGACTGAAAGGGAGTCCAAAAAGATTGGGCTGAATCCAATAAGATGACATTCAATAGGGATAAATATAAAGTCTAAGAGTTGAGTCCACAAGTTCACAAGTATAGTTGAGTTCACAAGTATAAGGAAGGAATGTAATAATCCATAGATGATTAAGTTCCTACTATGTGCCAGGCACTGTGGCAAGCAGAGAGATATGAATATACTCAAGGAGCTTATAACCTAATGGAAGAAGATGATGCAAACAAGAAAACAGAAAAGCTTCTGGTGGTGGGGAAGGTGAAGTCAGTTAGAGAAGTCCCAAAGTAGTGCAGCCAGGTGAGAAATGAGGAGATGGCTGAACCTGAGTTCTCTCCTCAGAAGGAGGTTTGGAGTTTGTGGGCCCCATCCTTCAATCAGAGAGTCTGAGGGGAGTATTAAAGTGGAGTCTCAAGGCTCATGGGATCTTCCAGGAAGATGAGGCAACATGCTGAGGCATGGTAGAGAAAACAGTGGTGAGAGAAGTCCCAGAGTAGTGCAGCCAGGACAGACTGAGGTTGTTCTAGAAAGGATCTGACAATTTTTGTGGACTGCAAACTCAATGTGAATCAATAATGTGATGCGGCAGCTACAAAAAAGCTAATGTGATTTTAATTTATATTAAGAGGAATATGATCTTAGAAAGATAATAGTTCCATATATATGTACCCTGTCTGGAGTATTACATTAAGTTCTGGGCACTGCAGTTAAAGAGGGACATTTATAATCCAGAGTGTCTAGAGGAGAATTAACTAGAATTGGGACGGTCCTTTAGTCTAGGACAGAGGAGGATTGATTAAAGGTGATATTTAGCCTATATAGAAAGAAAACTTGAGGGAGGGATATAATAGCTGTCTTCTGTTATTTAAAGGGTTTGCATGTTGAAGAAGGGTGGATTTGTTCTGCTTGGTCCCAGGGGGCTGAAGTAGAGTCATAGGTGGAAGGTACAATGAAACATAAGTAGATTTGATTCCAGGAAAGACTTCCTAACAATTAGAGATGTCCAAAAGTGGAATAGCCTTTGAGAGGGGGTGTTTTCCTTTCCTTGGAGTTCTTTAAGCAGAGGCTGGATGGTTTCTTATTGAGTAGGTTATAATGGGAATTCTTTTGAGTTTAGATTGGATTTGAAATGAACTACTAAGTTCCCTTCCAGTTCTCAAATTCTAGGATTTCTATTCCTTGTGTTCTTTCCATAGAAACCAAAATGCATTCCCTGAATCCTCTGGAAATTAATATTGACTTTCACATCAACAAATCTTCCTTGTTTACCTAATTTTGGGTCAGCAATGGATATTGTGGATGTGTGTTCGTTAGCTGCTGAAGAAGACCATGCCATCAGAGAAATAATGACATGAATTGCACTTGACTTTGTTTTGAGTGAAGGAGGGCTGTGCAGGTCACCAGTCTCACTTCTCCTCCAGAGCCATCTGAATCCAGTGACCAGATATTCATCAGGATGACTGGAGATGAGCCAGGATGAGGCAATTGAGGTTAAGTGACTTGCCCAAGGTCACACAGCTAGTGAGTATCAAGAGTCTGAGGTGAGATTTGAACTCAAGTCCTCCTGACTCCTGTACTGGTGCTCTATCCACTGCACCACCTAGCTGCCCTAGCAATAGGCATTATATTATACCTGAATGATAAACAGTCACCATGTTCTGTTTCTACAAAATTGAGTAGAGCTATTAGTTTATTCTGCCTTCAAGGGTCCAAACCATAGTTAAACATTGTACTTCACTCAGGAGGAAATCACAGATTATCTGAGTTAGCAGGGACCTTAGAGGCTATCTAGTGTAGTGGTATCAATCTCAAGTAGAAATGGGGCCCACTAATCTCTATATAAGGATCCCTGTGGGCACATTTAGACTTAGTTTTAAAATGTAAATCTTAACTATGTTTTATGTATTTTTTACTTATTTTGTTAAATATTTCCCATTTCCATTTTAATCTGTCTTGGGCAGCACTCAGAAGTCCCCTAGAAACTATGACTGTCTTCATACAGGGGGCATGAGTTAGGTTTTTGGGCTGCCAAATGTCATTGTTGAATCATATTCATCTTCCTGTCTACTAACACCCCCAGGTCTACTTCCTGAGGCACTGTTATCTAACCATACCTTTCTCGTCTTGGAGTCTCACAGCAGAGTGTGTGATTGATATCTTTGATCTTGTACATCTTGAGCCCCTAACAGAATTCCCACCACAATACAACCCAGGGCAAACTGTCATCCAGGCTTTGCATTTAGACCTCCAGTGAGAGGGACTCCACTACCTATCACTTTTCTTATTTTTTTTTCCAAGCATTCTTTTTTTTTAAATTTATTTAACTTTTTACATTCATTTTCACAAAAATTTTGGGTTCCAAATTTTCTCCCCTTTTTTCCCCTCCCCCCACCCCAATATCCCAAGCAATCTAATTTTCCCTATCTCCAATCTGCCCTCTCTTCTGTCATCCCTCCCTTCTCTTGTCTCCATCATCTCTTTTCTCCTGTAGGGCCAGATGACTTTCTATTCCTCATTAACTGTACGTCTTCTTTCCTAGTAGCAACAACAATACTTAGGAAGTTTTTGTTTCACATTAAACCTTAAATTCATGTCTTCCAACATTCACCCATTGCTCATAGTTTTGTACTTTGGGATCAAATAGAATAAGACAATCTTTCTTCCCTGTGACAACCTTTTCAATACTTGAAGACATTTATTATATTCCCCTGAGTTTTCTTTTCTAAAGACTTGGTTTCTTCAAGAAATTCTTGACTTAAGGTTAACTATTCTGATTGCCTTCTTCTGGTTATTCTCTGGCTTATCAAACTGTCTGAATTGAGAAACCTGGAAAAATGAATACAAAACTCCAGATGTCATTTGTCTAGAACAAGGTACAGCAGATCTATTGACTTCTTTCCCTTAGAAACTATAACACTCTTCATACAGGTGACATTGAGTTAGTTTTTTTTTTAGCTGCCAAATGACACTGCTGAATCATATTCATCTTCCTATCTACTACCACCCCCAGGTCTTTTTTTCTGATGCACTGCTATCTAACCATACCTTTCTCATGTTGTATATGTGAAGTCACTTTTTTTAACTCAAGCTTAAGACTACTCCCATTAAACTTAATCTGATTGAAAGTTAATGAGTATGGAAGTTTGGTGAACACTAAAAACATCATACAAATGAAACTGATCATAATCAAAACCCAGTAAATTAACTCTTTTCAGCCATGTGGGAATCTTTTCTTAGTCAGGTGTCCATATAGAGTTAGATCATCAACTTGTCAGAGCAAAAGTGACAGTCAATACCAAACTAGAAAGAATAACAATAAGAAGACATGGTGTGAGTCAAGGCAACTCCAACTTGATCTATTTAAAAAAATTATTGATACTGAAAAAGAAGGAATCGATAATGAAGCAGGAATCATCATGGGCTAATAACATTTTCTGAGGAAACTTAATTGATATGAATCAATTACCAGTGGAAAAAGCCTAAAAGAACCTTGACATTTCCTTGGATAGTGTACACTTGTACTACTCACCAAGCAGGAAAATGGCAGCCAAGATCAACATTGGTTTTTAGATGAGAATAATTTGTCAGTAACTATTAACAGAGAAGGATTGTGGATAGGTATTAAAACTACTACCGTATAAAACAATAAGAAGTAAGGGAGGCTAAAACAAGTTTAAAGAAAACTTAGTGAGACTCAGTTTAGTAAAATGACCCTGAGGGCATTTAAGGATGAAACAGAAAGGAGAGCAACCAATGAAAAATGATGTAAATTTGTAAGAGTTTTAGAACAAAATCTTTTTCTTAAGAGATGGTAGCACAATCTCCACATCTGGTCCTTGTCATCATAGTCCTCAACGTGCTACAAGAAGCAGACATGAGGGTGGAGAAAACAAATATGAGATGAGTAAGTAATCTAGATAATTGCACACAGAGGAGGCCCATGTTGAAGGTAATTCTGCATTAAGGTGATGAATTGAGACCAGAACTTAATATAAGGAAGAGAATGGACTAGACTACTTTTGAGGAAACTGCAGTTCTTTTATTAATGACTCTAAGTTACTCCCTGAAATAAAAGTTTAGCTTTTTGCCTTATCTTGCCAAGTTTGAGATCTCCACACTACTTCTTATCTCTTTACTTTGAACCTACTCTGTAATTTCCAACTCAAAGGAAACTTTAGTCCTATTCCTGACTCCCCCAGCTCTAACAGGTGAGGTTTTTATCTTATCTTGTAAATGTCTGAGCATCCATGAAACTTTATACCATTTTCTTCCATTGTCCAAATGATTACCATCTACTCTCCTTTCCAGCATGACTTGATGTGTTACCCTGCCTCCCATTGGATGTAGTCTCCTTGAGGATAGAGACTACCTTATTTGCTTGTAGTTATATCCCCAGGGCTTAGCATTGTGTCTGACACATGGTAAGTGCTTAATAAACACTCTATGTTACCCTCCTATCATTGATGTTAAAGGTTATGAGTCATGGAATACCCTAATGTCTGAGGGAATAACATCACTTAAAGGGCACCCAAGAGGTGAGCCTAAGTAAGTTGCAACCCATTGCCAACAAAGTATTGCAGCAAAGTAGTAAAGAATGTCATCAGAAAGATGTATAATGAGAAGAGAAGGTGCCTGTTGTGATCGGGGAATAAATGATGAATGGTGCATAGGCTCTGTGGCTATCCATATAACCCCAAAGAAATTAGAGCAGGAATACTTGCATATTGAGTGGATTTTCTGTCAAGTATTTATACAAAGATATGGACAACGGTCTGGGTGAATGAGAGGATATGGGTGGATTGTGATTGGCACTGGAGGGAGTACCTACACTGATGAGATGCATTAGAAAATCTAAGTCAATGTAAAGGGCTTCCGTTTCTGAGGTATTATCTTCTCTACCTTGAGATCTACAGATTGGGGGTACAGATCTCTCTAAAGATGAGTATATCTCCCCTTTCCTCACACCACTTTCCACTCTCCCACCATTCTACCTATTGGAATCCCACTCTTCCTTCATAATTCACTAAAATGTCATCTCTACTGCCATATAGTCTTTGATGATCAACTCCTCTCAACTTTGCTTGTACCCGTGTACATATAATGTGTTTTGCTTCTTTGGATATGGGTCATTCATGGGTCTGAACTCTATTTAATCTTTATATCTCCTTTACTGCAGTGTTCAGTATCCAGTGCATTTTCAGTAGATGTTTGTTGATGGTCAGTTGTTCATTTTGGCAATGTCAGGAATTGCTATGAATTATTACATGGTAGACTTAATGGTAGAGCTGCGAAGAAGGCTAACTTTATTGGCTTGTCCATGCAATGCACATTTTCGCTTGAGAGCCATGAGTCAAGACCTGCATTGGGGATTGTAGGCGGTTGGAGACTAGAATGTTTTCCAGACTTTTATTTACAAGCACTCCTTTCTTCCTGCGAAGGTTGTCTGGGTGGGTGGAATAAAAGTTCGTGCTAATTATACCACAAAGGAAATAATTGGACAGGTAGACTATGCTTCAAATGTGTTTGAGTTAAAATTGAGCAACCCATGACACCCTCCATTAATTTAATTAAGTTAATTTTTTAATGCATCCCTTTCAAAATTATAAAGTACTTTATGGTAAGAGGCAAAATGAGATAATGAGATAATGTTTTATGGAAACAGTTGCCGCAGGTTTCCAGTCATTAGTGAGACAGAAGAATACATTAGAGAATGCAAGGATAGAAAGAAGGTCTAAAATAGTAACTTAAGAAAGAACAAAACACCATGTGAGCTATCGAAGCTCTTCTGAGGTTCTCTATAGTCATAGCCTTGATGTACTGGCCAAGATCTAGAAAGGGTCTAGAATGAAAACAGATGAATATGTATTTTTCTCCTGAGAAGGAAGAATAAAGCACACTTCTATGAGTCCATGGGAAATGATCACTAAACTACAAAACTGGACCAGTACCTGCCCTGGGAGTCAGAGGACTTGGGTCCCAGGTCTAGTTTTGTTTCTGATCTCAGACAAGTATGATCATGTGACCTTGGTGAAGTCATGCCTCCTTTTGAACTCTCAGTTTTTTTTATTTGTGATCATAAGAATAGCTGATATTCATATTACCAGTTTGAGATTTGCAAAACATCCTTGCTAACACTGTCTCTTTGGACTTGTACAACATCCCAAGAACTATAGGTAAAATTATTCCCCTTTTACAGATGGGAAAACTAAGGTTTAAAGAGGTTTCATAACTTTCTCATGATATCAGTCTTCTTAGTGTCAGAAATAGGATTTGCATTCAAGTCTTCCTGATTTTAAGTATAGTACAAAAGGTCTTCCTGACCCCAAGTATAGAACTAAAATGAGGTGTTTAGCTTAGGTGATCTTCAAGCCCTCCTTAACCTTCCAAAGTTCTGAGATCATTGGATTTTCCCTCATGCAGCTGTTCCAATAAAAGGGACCAAGAGTTCCCTTGGGGGAGCTCCAGAGGAATTTAACCAGGATTTAACAGTCTGTGCCCTTAAATTAAAGGGAAACATCTATCCTAAAAAAATTCATTTTATTTTATTGCTGGGTTTGGAGAGAGTGGACAAAGTAAAGGAAACTTGATCTGCTTGGTGCTACCACAGAAACTTTAGTAGGTAAACTGGTTTTAGGTACAACATGTATACCAGTGAGTTGACAGTCTATCACAAGGAATGAGATTGATAGAGGTCAAAAAAATCCCTCCCGCATATCCTGCTTACCTTTTATGATGCCAGTAGAACATAAGCTCCTTAAGGAAATTCTGTGTTCTCATAACCTATGACTATGCTTTGTGCAGAATAGATTCTAAATAAATACTTTTGAAATTGAATTGACTGCCTGAAAGATGCCATCATTCTTTCTTGCTTAAGTTAATATCCAAGTATGAATGTGTTATATGGGTAGATAAGGACTGGACCTGGGATTCATTGGTACAGAGTATTTCCAGTGTGACTTGGCAACTTCTTTACAATTTGTGCCTAGAGTTTTATAAAGCAGGGAGAGCCCAAGTGACTTGTCTAGGATGACACAAGTAGCAGGTGGCAAAGATGAGACTTGAATCTGATTCTCCCTACCTCTGAGGCCAGCACTTTCTCCATGATGGTTCATATTATGCTGCCTCACTGCTTTGTAGGATGACATATGAATCTTTTTTACAAACATCAGAGCTGGAAGAGACTGTCAAGATCAATCTAGATCAAATGTCACTTAAGTGAGGAAGAAACAGACAGATTGAAGCTAAATGAGCTGTCACATAGCCATATAATAGCAAAGGCAATGTTAACCTAGGTTTCTGGATTCTCGGGTTAATGCTCTATTTGTCATGTCAATCTGTCCTTATACAACTGATGCATCATTTTTATCCTATTAGCATACCACAAAGGGGATCAGATGCAGGGACAAATATTTTAGTGGAAAAGGTAGGATATAGTCAAAGGCAGCTCAGTGTCACAATAGGTAAAAAGTTGGACTGGGAATCAGTATGATCTGAGTTCAAATCTTGCCTCAATCACTTGCTAGCTGTGTGCCTCTAGATATATCACAGCCTCTGTTTGCCTCAGATTCCTTATCTATAAAATGGTGATAATAACATAATAGACCTGCTTTGCATGGCTATGAGAATCAAACGAAATATGTAAAGTGCTTTGAAGAATTTAAAATGATATATAAATATTAGTGATGATGATAATGAAGATGGAGTTCCTTATACAGGAATCAAGAGTTTGTAGGTGTGAGTGGAGGAGACTCTACAAGACCAACCTTGAGAAGAATTTGGCTGTGGCAAAGAAAACATCTCAGCACAGAATCCTAGATTTAGAAATGGAAGTTGGCTCAGAATCTAACCCCTTCACTTTATGGATAAGAAAACTGAATTCTAGAGAGATTAAGTAATTTGTTCAAACTCATAAGGTAGTGAGTAATAGAACCTAGATTTGAATTTTGCACTCGTATGCAGGGGACTTAATTGCAGATCCAGGCTTTGATACTCACTACCTTATGAACTCAGACAAATTACTTGATCTTTCTTGGACCTGGTTTTTTTTTTTTTACCAAAAATGGGCAGGACCTTAGCAACCCCCAGTTTCAATCCATTTATTTTATAGCAGAGGAGAGTGAGACCCATAGCCCCAAAGTAGTAAATGATGGAGCTGGTGTTCTGAAACCCACCCAGGCTGGTCTCATGACTCTCAGTCAAGTGTTTAGTCCACTGCATCGCACACCTCAGTTGGGCCCCTGTTTTCCACACATTTTAAATGTTTCTTGTTCCAGGAGTAGCTGTGGGAAAGACTGGGAAAAGTTTGGGCCGAGTGATAAGCTCCTTCTAATAGTGCTGGTGATGTTACTGGAAAGGGATTTGAAGGCAATCTGGAGGTCAAGACAATCCAGTTGTGTGGATGAGAGCAAGACTGGGCATCTTATGTCTGTCTTTGAGGCCCTGAAAGTACCACTTCATTTTGTTAAAGAAAAATTATTGACTATAGATGTGGATCCTACATTTAAATATTTATGCATGTATTTAGATATGAAACACACTAGCTGTGCAACCTTGTGGTTGTGTAATTGCTCATGCAACCAATCCGTGACTCAGGCAGCTCTCTAAATCATGTTGCAGAGCGATGGCCAGTATATGCTATTTAGTATAACCTTCAAAAAAACACACAAGGATTTCATATACTGTTTACATTGTAGGTCTATGCAAAAACAAAACAAAACAGGACATAAGCCTTTTTGGAGGTGTTATTAGGTTTGCCTTATTCATTAAATTAGAAGCTTCTTGAGAAAAAGGGAAATTCTTTTCTCCTTTTTCATAGTACGTTAGAAAAATAAGGTCCCCATTGGCATCTAGGTGGTACAGTGGATACATCAGAAGACTGAATCGAAATCTGGCCTTAGATACTTACTAGCTGGGTAAGTTACTTAACCTCTAACTCAATTGGTAAGTGGTAAAATGAGGTAATTATCAGCCCTTAATGGGATGTTGTGGAGATCAAATGAGATGACAGTTGTGAAGCATTTAGCACAGTGCCTGGCCCATAGTAGGTGCTATATTCCTTCCCTTTCCCTTCCATCCAGACACATATTTGATGGACACACAGTAGAGAAGAATCTAGGAAGTCATCAGGTACCATGATGCCTTAGGAAGAATCTGTTGGGAAATCAAGGGTCTCAGGAGGTAACCTTGTGAATGGATAGCATCCACTGAATTTCCTAATTTTTATCTACTTTTGCTGACTTTGTGATTGAGTCATAATTTGCTTCATATGATTTTTGCTATGTTCCCTCTTCCTTGTTGTTTTCAGTCATGTCTGACTCTTTGTGACCTCATTTGGGGTTTTCTTGGCAAAGACACTAGAGGGGTTTTCCATTTCCTTCTCCAACTCATTTTACAGATGAGAAAACTGAGGCAAACAGGATTAAGTGACTTGCCCAGCATCACACAGCTAGTCAGTATCTAAGGCCAAATTTGAAACAGGAGGATGAGTCTTCTTGACTCTAGGCCTGGCATACTATCATCTGGGCTACCTAGCTGCCCCACCCGCTCCTTGCTCCTAAACAAAGATAAAGACAAAAAAATCCACAGGGCTTACTTAAAGAAGAGAGAAAAAGAAAAGCTCTGTTTTCTGTTTAAACAAGATGTATTTTTCAGGCTTGTTATTGATTTTGGGGGTTGTTCCTGCAATGTGTTATGGGGGAAAAAGGTGACTGGATTTCATTTCCACTGGAAATAAACAACAAGAACTCTATGGCTTTTTCTGGATGCCACAAATCTGTTTTCAGAAGAAAAAAGCATTTTGTAGGAAAACAGCATAAATCAGAAAATTGGATCTTTTTCTAAATGGGGCCTTCATTTCTTATAGACTTGTATAGTTCTTCCTTCTCTCCCTCCTTTACCTCTTCCTCTTGCCAACTTAAAATATTGTGGATTTTTTTCTCTTCAGATTTTAAGAGAAGAAGAGAATCTCCATATATAATCATGTATAGAGAAGATAAATTTCTATCTTCGAATTGGAAGAGTCTTCAGAATTTGTCATGTCCACTCTCCCTCAATTTATATATGCAGACATCAAGATCCAGAGAGATAAGTAGCTTGGCCAAGGTTACACATAGAGGAGCAAAGCCTAGAATGCAGATCTCCTCACTCCCAGGTCACAGCTCTTTCCATTACCCCACGCTGTCTCAATTGAATCAAGATACGAATCTTACTAATGAAATAGCATTTAGAAATATGACTTGTATTCTTTGGTATTGCATTATTAGTAGATAAGTCATAATGTTTCTGAGCATCCTGTCTGTTGTTCAGAAGCATATTTGAAATAGCACATTTCATGGGACTAAAGAGAGCTATTACTAGTTGTTTTCTTCTGTGGACGGTTACATAGAAGATAAAAAATGACTTCTTTTAAAAAACAATTAGATGGGAGGGTAGCCAGTTCCTGAGATGGAAGAGGCAAAAAAATGAAGAGAAAATATAATAGGTTTTGGATATTAAAAAGCAAGTTAATTTGTCTTTGCTGTGCAGAAGAGGCTGGCTGTATGGTGCTCATGAATTGTGGGTCATTCTGTTTACATCACTCGGTCGTAAAGGCATGCTAGTGTTCTGTGAGCTACTGTGGTTATTTTTTTAATCAAGGTAGGATAATGCCCTCAAGAGAAATGAAGCATTTAGGGGAAAGTGAAAAAAGACATATAAGAGACTGTGGGCTTCTTAACTCCCAGTGCAGGATATTAAAAGATTTTGCCAATACCTATGCTTGCCTAAGAGGTTTTAACAAAGCAGAAAATCTTAGAAGAGCCTCTTGTGAATAGTGGCGCAGAAAAAGTATGTGTGTAGATGAACATGGCAGGCTAACCTTGGAAAAATATGATCATTTCAAACAGACCGCCTAATTCCCATGCCCGTGGGCAAAGCTAATATAACAGTGACATCACCAGTCTTAAAGCTAGAAGACTGACCTTGAAATCCAGCTCTAACATTTACTGGCTGGGTGAATGGGGGCAAATCTGTTACTCATTCTATGTTCCAGTTTCCTCCTCAGTAGACTGGAAAAGGGATAGCTAGGTGGTGCAATGGATAAAAGACAGCCTAGAGCCAGGAGGATCTGAGTTCATATCAGTCTTCAGACACTTATTAGCTGTGTGACCATGGGCAAGCCCCTTAGCTACTTTTTCTCAGTTTCCTCATCTGTCAAATGAATTGGAGAAAGAAATGGCAAACCACTTCAACATCTTTGCCAAGAAAATCCCAAATAGGGTCATGAAGAACTGGACATGACCGAGCAACCACAAATTACATATTAGATTTTTGTC
Organism: Bettongia penicillata ogilbyi; assembly: GCA_023548195.1. NCBI lineage: Eukaryota > Metazoa > Chordata > Mammalia > Diprotodontia > Potoroidae > Bettongia > Bettongia penicillata. The sequence goes on along the minus strand of JAJHZJ010001014.1, from coordinate 1,456,104 downwards.
GCCAAAGAACTCATCTTTAACTAATTAGCTTACTGTATATTCCATTTTGAATGATAGTCATAAAGGAAGCTGGTGGTATATTATATAGAATGCTAGATTTGGGGAAGACCTGAATTTGAATCCTGCCTTAGACACTTCCTAGCTATATGACTTGGGACAAGCTATTTAACGCTATTTGCTGCAGTATTCTCACTTTGATGCACTGGGCAAGGAATTGGCAAACCATTTCAGTATCTTGCCAAGAAAACCCCGAATGGACTCATGAAAAGTCAGACACAACTGAAATGACTAAACAACCGAACAAAATGCGAACTGTGATATTTGCATTGTCTAGCTGCTAGGGTTCTTGTGAAGAAAGCACTTTGTAAATTTTAAAGTACAATAGAAATGTGAAATAATATTAACAATATTATAATTCCTCAGGCTGAGGCAGTGAGGGTAGCCATCTGATTCAAACTTTCCCTCTCCTCCTTCATGATTCATCATGATAAGCCTTGTAAAAAAATCTAGATTGGGATCCAACATCTGTTACTTGCTAGCTGTATGCCTTTGTGAGCCTTAATTTCTTCTGCTGTGAGATACTAGCATTAATATTTGTGCTACCTACCTTATAGGGTCATTGTGAGGAGCAAATGAGACAATGCATTGAGAGTAAAGTCAAGAGAGGCTGCTATTATTTTTTATTGTAAAATTGCCAGTTATGAAAGAAGTCTGCATTTGTACTCTCTCTGACTCCCTGTCCTAATAATGCTGTAGGTGGCTTCACAAATATAAGACAACTCTGTGTATGAAGTACTGAAATGTATGAATTTTAACCTATTTACCACACTCTAGGGCATACTTTAAAATTGGAAAAATTACTGTAAGGGGTTGAAGACTTGACTAAGTCAAGCCATGTACTTGGGCCATAGACAGACTTAATGGTACCATGTTTATTTGGCCACTTTCTATCCTTCAACTTTTGAGCTATGAGGCACGATGTTCAAACTCCTAAGGAGCTCCAGCCACATAGATGATGGCCAGCTCTGCAGAGTTAGGCCATTACTCCTTTGAATGAATAGATAATAGGGCTACACAGCCCAAGCCCTTGAGTAAATTAAAGGACTGAGGATTCTAATTCTCAGTTCAACCACCTCAGTCTTAGCCAAACATCACCACAGGACAACCAAGAAGCCTCAGAACAGCTGATGCATCACCAACATTTGCCAGAGATGCAGCTTTTAAAAATTATATATGAGGCAAGTAAAATTAGCCCTTTTGGGACTACCATATTCTTTAGGAATCTGCATCCCAACTGTGGTCAGTTGGACTTGGAGCAGTATCTCTTCTACCTGTTAGTGTCTGGGGCCCCATCAGCAGCTGAGTTTCTGGTACCTTACTATTAATCTGAGGATCAGTTGACCACACTTTAAAATCTCTCTCTAAAAAATTCCACTAAGACACATAAAGTGGGTGGTTGGGGATGTCTTTTATTTTCTCTGGTGTGAATATGGAGTTACTATAAAATTACCCCTTTATCCAAAAGGCATTTATTAAGCACCCCCTGTATTCCAGATCCTGTGCTAGGTACTGGGAATATGAACACAACAATTAAACAGTTCCTACCTTCAGGGAGCTTATATTCATGAGGATGATAATACGTCCATATGAGTTTATACAAAATAGATACAAGTAATTTTTTAGGGGAATCATTAGCAGGTAGAGGGAATTAGGAAAGGAAGTGGTACCTGAAGTGAGTTTTGCATGAAATTTGGGATTCTAAGAGGTAGAGGAATGGAAGGAGTATGTTCTAAGCATGAGGTACAGCTTGTATAAAGCCTTGGAGAGAAGAAATTTGCTGTTTCTGAGAAACAGTAAGAAGGTCAATTTGGCTGGGAAATTGAGAATATGAAAAAGATTTATGTATAATAAAGTCGGAAGATGGGAAAATGGAAACAGGTTGTAAATGGCAAACAGAAATTTGTATTGGTTTTGGAGACAATAGGGAACCACTAGATTTTATTGAGCAGAAAAGTGACATAGTCAGATCTGAGCTTTGGAAATATCAATTTGGTCATTATATGGAGCATGGATTGGAGTGGGAGGAGTCTGGAAACTGGGAAGCCAATCAGAAGGCGATTGAAATAATTCAGGCAAGAGGTAATAAGGTTGAGGGTAGTAGCTATGTGAATATAAAGAAGGGAATGAATGTGAAAGATGTTGTGGAGGTAAAATCAGTAAGACTGTGTAAGGAATCAGATATGTTGGATGAGAGAAAGAAATGAATCAAGGATGATTCTGAGGTTGTGAACCCAAGTGACTGGGAAGAATGGTCTGTTTTCCATTTTCTAATTTCTATTCAACAGAAATCTGGAGGATCAGATTAAGGTTGCGATTTTTATGGGAAAGAGATTGAATTGCCGATGGGACATCTAGTTAAAAAATGTTCACTATATCATAGATATTGGAAGGGAGCTCAGGAGACAAGGTATAATCATATAAGATCATATTATAATTATTATTATAGTACAATATTATAAAATACATAAGATTATAACATACTCAATATTATGAATTATCATGCGAGCCCTCACCACAGAGATAATTGAACCATGGAAACTGGTAAGGTCATCATGGCTGAGAGTGTCAAGAAAGAAGGGAAGGCCTAGCCTAGAACCTTAATGACACCCAAAGTGAGAGTGCGAGATATGGATGATGCTCCACCAAAGGAAACTCAAAGAACTTTGAAAAAAATAGAGACAGAAGTAGGAGAATCAGTCACAAAAACCACAGTAGAGAGTCCGCAGTAGGAGAGAGTGGTCAATAGGGTCAAATGCTGTAGAGAGATCAAGATGGATGAGGACTGAGAAGAGACTATGAGACTGGCAGTTAAGAGACTACTTGGAAGCTTTAGACAGAACAGTCTAAGGTGAGTGATGAAACCAGAGGCAAGATGACGTAGGACTGAGAAATAAGTGTGAAGACAGGATATGCAGGCAGTGATAATGGATATCTTTTTTTCTAAGACATTGGATATGGAAAGGAGGCAAAGTTAATGTGACAGCTTGAGGGAAATACTAAGGTCCTTTTTTTAAGGATTAGGAAGACCAGAAGTGTTTGGAGGCCATAGACAGGGAGTCAGTAATTAGGGAGAAATGGAAGATTATAGAGAGTAAATGATTGTGGGAGCAATCTTCTAGAGAGTACAGGAGAGGACAGCATCAATATTATTCCATATGTAGAAGGGATGGTCTTAGAAGAAGGGCTACTTTTTTATTGGAGACTATAATAAAGGAAGACAAAATGAGGAATGATTTCAAGGACTTTGGAGATACAGAGAAGGACAGAAGAGGTAGCTCATGGACAGTGCTTTTTATTTTCTAGTAAAATATGAGAAAAATTTCTTTGCTGAGACGGTAGGAGGAGGAGGTGGTATGAAGGTTTGGAGAAAGAATGATTTGAAAAAACCTCTGTAGGGAGTGAGACAGACCAATAAACCAGAGAAGAGTCTGGATGAGATTAGAGAACATAAATTTGTAGTGGACTCAGTCAGTATATGGCTTTGTGACTTATTCCATCACCCTTACCCAACAATATATGTAGAGGGACAGAGGAGAGAGGACTTAAGGTTGGCATTTAATAAAACATGGGCTAGGATGAAACAAAAGGGCAAAGGATTTGAGAATGGATGACAGTGTAACAGTGAACTGGTTTTAGCTATATAGTAAAGGCTGGAAAAGAAGAAAAGTGGAACCAGAGCAGAGATGGTATTCTGGGAGGAAGGACAGGAAGCTTTGGTAGAGATGAAGAAGTTTCAGCGGGAGTGAGACATTGGTAGTGATGGAATGATGGGAAATCATGATTGGGTAAAGGAAATCCAGAATCCTCCATCATACTGTAAAAAAGGTGATACCTAGAGCCCATAACCTCTCAGGAAGAGGATAACATTCTTCATCATTAGTCAGAATGCACAATGCATACACATTTTTGGATATAGCCAATGAGAGAAATTGTTTTGTTTAATTATGTGCATGTTTATTAAAAGTCCTCTTCCCCCTCCTCCCCATTATGATACCCTAGCATACCCAGAATGACCTGCTAGCACAGGTTCTTGGATCTACTTTTCTTAAAGGAAAAAAAAAACTTTTAAAGGAGCAACAATCTTTTTAAATGACATTTACTAGCTCAGGGGAAAAGTCATCATCCTGAATTTTAGAGAAAATACAGAGAAATTAGCATAAAGACCAACAGATGGAGCTCTACTGCCTGAATCAAAGCATTATTGCCATACACTTTTCATACATCCCTGGATCGAGACAGCCTTTACATCTGAGTAGTCTGGGGTCTGAACATACAGCTACTCAGAGTCTCGACCAGGGAATCACAAGATCCTTCTCAAACATGAGCCCCCAAAGTAAATACCAACCTCTAAGTATATATAATTGTCAATCAATAGGCTCAAGAGAAAGAAGGCATCACAAATCACCTAACTCAGCACAACTGTGCACTACCATGGTTGAGAGGAGATCGAGCCTTTGGATGTTTTCAATGAGCCTGGGAGGCTGAACTCCAGAAAGAGAACAACAAAAATCTTACTTTGCTTGCTTTTGCAAGGTAACAGAGGGAAAAATGCTTAGTAGTTGAAAAAAATAAAAATGAGAGAAACAGAGAGACAGAGAGAGACACAGAGAGAGAACCTACATGGATAATAGGAAAGTCCTCTGGGTTGTCTAAATGTATCAATGAGGCTCATGGACACATAGGATTGGAGAACCAATCTGTCTCTGTAGAGAGGAGGAGAGCCAAGTGTAGTGCCTGTACCAACCTTTAGAAAGGAGGGAAGGGATAAGCAAGTTCCAGGAGCACTGAGAGACTTGACAAAAAATAGAAAGCATTTGTTGTTAATAGTGGGAAAGTAGATAGGAAAGCCTGATGACTTTTCCTGCCTCCAGTATACCCCCTGAACATTTCTGATGCAGTGCCACACAGGAAAACTCCCAATGAACTCAAGTGTTGCATGATGTTTCAGGTATGTGGTTGTTCAGTAAGTGTTCTTCAGGGACAATTGCCATAGAAATCTGTATCATTTCTCTGGATATAAATATTTCTAGGCACTGCACTTATTTTTCTTTTGACCCTGAATGTGGAGACTGAACCATTTAATTCTGTCTTTATTTAGCCATCAAAAGCCATCAGAATTCACAACTGCCATGTATAGCTTGGGACTATGATGTTCTCTATTGGTTAAGGGTCACATGAGTGACCTCCAAACAACATTTACTATTCCCTTGGAAGTGCTGTCTCCTTTGTTTCCAATTTGCCTTCAGAATATTATTAATACAGGTAGCTCCCATATAATGAAGACATTCATTTAATTTTTCACCCAGTTGTTGAGGGGTCATATGCAAGATTTGGATTTGAACGTATGAGCCTAGATGTTGACTCTCCTCTTTATTACTTGTGTGACCATGGGCAAGCCTTCTAAGTTTCCTTTTGGCATCTATCATTCCATGATCCTGTGAACCTGGATTGCATTTTCTGGCAGAAACATATTACAACATATGACTGGATTTTCGGACCTTCATTCTCATCTTTCAAGTCCCAGGTCAAACGTTGCACCCTTCATAAAAACTTCCTTAGTTTTCATATTGCCTCTAACTGGCTTTTAGCTCTCCTTTTCTGGAGCCTCATCTTGTCTTTTGAGTATCTTGCCTACAACATTCATTATATTTTGCATTTTATTAGAGTTGTTTGTATATGTATCCCAACTCCCTTACTTGATGATCAACCTCTTGAAAGAAGGAACTGTGTGTCCATTTTATTTTTGAATCTCTCGCAGAGTCTTGCACAAAGCAGAAACTCAATCAGTATTTACTGTTATTTAACCCATAATACAGGCTGTTAAGAACCATGCAGGATAAGAAGGCTTAGAGGGATCACAGCTGGCACCTACATGGGTGAAAGCATAGAATGATCAAAGCACTGATGTATAACCATAAGATATTTGGGCTGTAGCCTAAGAGTGCCATAGAACCTAACTATACTTTGGTTTTTTCCTTGAATCTTTAGGAAATTGAATTGTGAAGTCTCAAGGGGTGGGGGGGCACATATTGGCAGCATATACTGCATCCTAGAGCTGGGAGGAAACTTAGAGGTAATTTATCCAACCCCTCCAGTTTTTGGTCAAGAAAACTGAGGCCCAGAGGAGTAAATTCAAGAAAAAAAATTTAGTGAGTATTGACTGTGTGCGAGGTACTGTTCTGGGGTTGGAGAGAGAAATGGAGAAAGGAAACAATTCCTAGCCTTATGGGACTTTGATACGCCTTTGGTGGGAATTCTTCCTCCCACATCCCATATTAACAATTCCTAAAGAGTCTCCAGTTGGAAGACAAATAGGTGAGGACTGTTGGACAGGAAAGAGATGGACTTGTATAAGGGGGTATTGAGACTCTCTAGGGTAATGGTATCCAATGACTTCTAGGGGGACTGGATGTTTGAAGTTGGGGTAAGGAGAGGAATAAAGGAAGGGGATTGAGTAGCAGAGGGGTACCACAAAAGTTTTGCACATTGAATCCAATGAGGGTAGTGAAAAGGGGGTGACTCTATTAGCACTGAATTCCAGGAGACGAATTATCAGAATAGGAGGGTGGACAGCTAAGTGGCACAGTGGATAGAGTGCCAGCCTGGAATCAGGAAGACCTGAGTTGAAAATTGACCTTGGACTCTTATTAACTGTTTGACCCTGGGCAAGTCACTTAACTCTGCTTGTCCCAGTTTCCTCATTTGTAAAATGAGCTAGAGAAAGAAATGCCCAACCACTCTAGTGTTTTTTTTTGTCAAAAAAACCTCAAATTACATCACAAAGAGTCAGATATGACTGAAAATGTCTAAATAGTAACAACAGAATAGAAGACTTAGGGACTTTAACAGCATTGATTCTTTGCAGGAACTCATTTGAGCCATGTAAGAAGGTGGTTAGTGGTTTTGGCCACAGGGAAGGAAGAGTAATCATTCACATGTGGAAGTCATTCAGAAGTGTAGTTTCTCTAAGTAGGGGACAGCACTGAGCAGTAAGTTAGATGTGTAGGTGGCCATTTTCTCTTCTGTAGGTCATTTCTTAATTGAATTGCTATTCTCTGTCATTTTGGCATGTCCTGCTTTCCTTTAATTACTTATTAGTTCCACACCAAGGAAAATGATTTGTGACTTAAAGTGGATTATGATCAATCTGTACACATGGCATGATCTTGCCTTTGAATCTGTCTAACTGTTCTAAGTCATTATAACATCTCAACTGGGCCCTCTCAAAAATGACTCCTAGAGTAATTGTAGAGGTTTATTGACTGGAAGGAAGTTTTCTTTTATCCTGTAAATGGATGTTTTATGGGAATCAACTAATTTCCTTTTATATTCAGGGTGCTAATTACTAGAGAAACAATTTCCTATTTTACTGAAAATAAAGCAAGATGTTATTTTTCATACTAAATTTCTTAGGACACAAATCTGGAAAAGTCACTTGGGGTAGAGGAGGCTATTTGATAATTTAGCCATGGGTAATAGTAAAGATCATTTGCCTAATCCTGTTTAATAGTAAGGGCCAAATGTTGTCAGTTTCATATTCGCTCATGTACTCTTCTCAGCCCTAGTGTGTTCTGGGGGTGTTGCCAAGCTCTCTGTAGCTCCCATTCCTTCCTTTTGTGACTGACTGTTCTCGTTTTACTGGTCCAAGAGTGTGGTATCTATGAGTGTTTTCAGACTGTTATGATTCAGTGTCTCTACCTGCTGGGGGAACATTACCCTTTTGTCTTCACTGATGCATTTCGATGGAGTTAATCATACAAACAACATAACTGCGTATAATTCTTTCGTCACAACCATCAAAGAAAAAAATAAAATCAACACATTAATCAACTGCAGTAGACATCTTTTTTCCTGCTCATGACTCTTCATAAGCCCAGTAAGTCTCTAGCTTCTTAGGCTATTGTCAAGCCTCCTAAACCTAGGAATTCAGGGAACATGGTTTGGGTGCTTAAATTCAAACTTCCCCTCTCCTGTTGCTGCAAGGAAGGAGGGATTATTAGCTATTCATGGAGTCCAGTGTCCCAGTGAGGTATTCTAGATCCTTTCTAATTCTGTTTGTTTTCCCCCTTATTGTTCTCCTTTATGAGAAAATCTTGGCCTACACAGCACATGACTGGCCCAGGTTCAGTCCTGCCCAAGTATCCAGATGGGAAAAATTCACAGGTGCTTTTAGCACCATTTCTCTTTTTTCAGTCCTTTTGTCTTGTTGAAAAGCTCTCCCTCACTTGGGTCTCTGTCATATATTATTTATGACCACTTTACGCCCTTTCTGTATTATTTTCAAAGCTTGTTAGGTGGATCTGGCAGGCTCATCCATAGGTTAGGATTGGTGGTAGGGCACGGTGAGTGTGGGGAGATGTGTAGCAACCCATCAATGTTAAAATCATCTTCAGATACAGTCACTTGTGAAGTGGAGATATCTAACATTGTCTGCTATAGAAGGCAGTTACACAAACCCAAGTAACTAGTCATTTTCTTTATGGAAATGCAGTCTTTGCAGCCCATGAGAATCCCACCATGATATGACCGTAGTCGGAGAAGAAGAGCTTGTTTTTATTATTTCTTGTAGATTATGTTGTGATTTGCATTATGTATCTAACTGAAAGCAATGCTTTCCCTTTTTGAAATGAAATTATTCTGATTTTTAGACACATTTTCTGCCAAATCAAGTGGCCGTATTTCAGACACATAACCCTTCTTCATAGCTTCTTGGGAAGTCTGAGAGACTTGAAGTGATGGTAATATAATCTGCTGCATATGTTAGAGAGTGAGGTAGTGGCATCAACACTCCTATAGATTTGATTTTTAACTATGGAGGTAAAGTAAGAAACATCCCAGGGAACCAATATTTTAAAAATCATGCCATCATGGAAATGAAAGAGGGAAAGAATAAACAAGACATCTTGTTTCTGCTTGACTTGGCTCCGTCCTCCCTCTAATAAGTTTGGACAAGACCCTTGTTCCGTATTGTTTCTCCTGGAGATTTGCTTCAAGGTGACTAAGTGAAGCTAGCATCTCTCCCCACTGACATGCCAAATCTACTAATCTCATTCATTAGAAGTGGCAGGAAGAACAAGGAGTGATTCAATGGTCTTAAAATTAATTCAGCAAAGAGAAGCTGTGGCAGGCAGAATTTCAGAAAAACATATTGAGTGGGAAGGAGGAGAGAGAAGAGGAAAACACTGATCATTCAGGAGCCTGAGAAAATAGGGATTCTTGAAAGAAGATGATATGGGGCAGTTAAAGGAGTGGACGGCCATCAGGAATTTGGAGAGCTGGTTCCTCTAGGGCCATCAAATATCTAGTCCTGCTACTAGGCCTTGGATGAGTTTTTACCTCTCTAGTCTTCATGTTTTTTTTTAATATGTAAAATTTCTAGTGGGGAAAAGAGAGGGATTAGATGGTCTGTAAGGTACATTTGAACTTGATAGCTCTTTGATTCCATGGCTGGTATTAAGCAGAGAAAGTGCCCCAGAAAGTCTGAGGGGACCCAATGGAAAATATCAGGGAAACTAAATAGAAGATTCAGGAGAGGAAGAAGCTTTTAAAACAATAACAACCAATCCAGGCTATTTGGACCCCAAAGTGAAGTATATCTTTTGTTCTCTCTCCTCCCTAACTTTTTTTCATACCCATGATCCCTGTGCCTAGTGCATCACCCTACAAACCTTCTATCTTTTTAGACCCATGATTTCTGCTTTTTAAGATGTTAAACAATTGATCTTTTTATGGGAACTTAACCTAAGATAACCTTCCTGCCTGAAGCAGGAAGATGCTTAATATGGAGACTGAGTGACAGTTGGCCAAATGGAAATGACTTCTGCCTGTCCTGGGGTTCACTAATGATACCCTGAGGCAGGGATGGGGAACCTGAAGCCTGGAGGCCACATACGGCATTCTGGGTCCTTGGGTGTGACCTTTTGACTGAATCCAAACTTCACAGAACAAAGCCCCTTAATAAAAAGCCTCAGGTTCCCCATTCCTACCTTAGGTGCTAATGAGCTGCTGGCAAAGAGTAGATTTGGTCTATGTTTCCTTCTACAAAGGGAGGAATGATTTCTCTCAGGAGAGATCAAAAGAGGACTGACAGTTTTGGTGGGTACTGATATACAGAAACAATCTGGAAGTAAGAAGGCGGAAAAGTCTAGAAGTAGAAAGATCCAGGTCAATTTCCTGTGTGTGTGTGTTCGTCCTTCGTTGCCAAAGAAGACCATGGCATCAGAGAAATAATGACATGGCTTGCACTTGACTTTGTTTTGAGTGAGGGAGGGCTGTGCAGGTCATCAGTCTCACTTCTTCTCCAGAGCCACCTGAATCCAGTAACCAGATATTCCTCAGGATGACTGGAGATGACCCAGGATGAGGCAATTGGGGTTAAGTGACTTGCCCAAGGTCACACAGCTAGTGAGTGTCAAGTGTCTGAGGTGAGATTTGAACTCAAGTCCTCCTGACTCCTGCACTGGTGCTCTATCCACTGCACCACCCAACTACCCCTTAATCTTCTGTACAATTTCTTGGAAGACCTGAGCCAATATTTAAGGTCTCCATCACTTTATAGCATTCCCCTTCATTATTTTAAACCCCTATATATTTCCCTGGAGTTAATAATTAAGAATTTATAAAACCTAAAGAGGGCTTAGGGGCTGATTTTGGAGACATCTAGGAGAAGGGCAGGAAGGATGTGAAAACAAACAAACAATAGGTTTCCTTTCTATGGGGAAAAAGTAAAGGGAGCCTTGGATGAGAGAAAAAGTGGTAGAATTGATTAACCACCAGGGTGAGCCAGAAAGCTAAACCCTGATGTGAATGAAATCTGCTTGCAGTGCCCTGGGACCGCAATGTTAAACTAACCTCTCTGACTGAGGCATTGACTGGTCCAGTTTTCTCTTTCCACCACTTGTGTATATTTCAAGCGCTGGCTCTGTGGAGGAAATCCAGAGGAGTCGCTTTCAGGGTAACAGTTGAAGTCAGGTAGGAGAGAAGACTGAAGGGACTTGCCTGTGGTCACATGGCTAGTGTGTGTCAAAAGCAGGACTTGAAGTCACGTCTCCTGGATTCAAAGGAAGCTCTCTTTTCACTATAACAAGCAGCTTCCGAACACTAGTGGTGAGGTCATGAGGAAGTTATGTAATCGATTACGCAGTATGTATAAAACTAGAAATTAGAGTTACTCATCTTAATCTGTGGAATGAGTTTTCTGTGCTGATGAACTACAACTCTCCAGCTCTCCCAAGGAATGCAAGTGAAGCAAATATGGAAGGTTTTCTTTTGAGGGCGGCAGGGGAACAAGATCATAGCCTTTTAGTGTTGTTCAGTTATTTTCAGCTGTGTCTGATTCTCCATGACCCCATTTGGGATTTTCTTGCCGTTTCCTTCTCTAGCTCATTTTATGGATGAGGAAACTGAGGCAAACGGGGTTAAATGACTTGTCCAGGATCTCATGGCTAATAAATGTCTCAGGTCACATTTCAGCTCAGGAGGATGATTCTTCTTGACTCCTGGACTGGTACTCTATCCACTATCTGCCTGTCATAGCCTTGAACTGGATCTAAAATTATACAATCTATGTAGCTTCTGATGAGTTCGTATAGAAGTATAATCAGTCAGCTAGTTCTACATCAAGTGACCAGCTATCTGTTAATGACAAAGCTAGGACTAGAATACAGTTCTCAGGTTTAGGACTCTTTTTGCTTTACCATGATGCCTCAAGATACTATACAATGGAACATTTACAAAATGGGAAAATGAAACATCTTCTTTGGATTCCTTGAGGGCAAGGATTGCATCATATTTATTTTTGTTTCTCCATGAGCACTAGTGAGTGATGTTGTTAGCTCATTTTGTGGAAGCATGAGTAGAAAAATGGATAGATGAAAAGAGAAGAAACTGGCAGTATATGGTACTCATAGAATATTCACATTTCATCAGAATCTTGGTGGGATGATATCATTTCCAGAGCATTTCAAGAATACAAAGATTCTCATATGTCTCATGATTAATTGTATCATCCAGACCAGGTTTTCAACCATCTTGTGGCATTTGGGAACATTGACCCATTTGGGTAAACCTCAATTCTCTCTCTTATCAACACGTTTATTTTGCAGGGAACAATAAAGATGCTTTGATTTTTCAAGTGGGAAATTTAGAAAGTGGATTATATGAAGTTGACAGAGGATTCAAGGCAGTGGAAATAGAATATTTAATTACTTTATGGAGAGAAAGGAGGAGAAAGAACCATTGTTATAGAAATAAGTGGAAATTTTAAATGGCATTTTTATTATGTTAGTTTCAAACCTTTGTACTTTATTTCAGTGGTAAACTGTTGTTTTTTTTTTTCTGCTGCCCATAAGGTACATATTTCTGTTTACAATCACCTGTGTACTGATCTTGACCTTCGTGATTGAATTATGGGTATCCAGGGAGCAAATTGATTCCAAGAAAGGTACTTCTGTAGCCTTATGAAAAGAGGCTCTGGAAAGCACGATAAGCATTTCAGAAAACAGTCATTAGGTAGAAGAAAGAAGCAATAGTGTGGGGAGAAGATAGCCGAAAGCATCACTTAAGTGCACAGCTGTACCAGGTTGGGGTGGAGGTGGGGTGAGGATCCATAGCCCCACTTGTACATGCCTCTTCTTTTATGGTAGCTTTAGAGAGATGCCAGAAATGGGGACAAAAAAATGAGAAAGAGGGAATGCAAAAATATTGGAAAACATCTCTTTGCAAATTCAAGTACTGAGTCCTGAGGACAAGTTCTGTTCTCTGTATGGGGAAGGACTCTTCATTCAAAAGATCACTAAGCAAATAATTAAGCACATATAAGCACTGGATAATGATTCCTTTCCATGCGTGGAGGAGGTGGAGTAGGTTTATTTCTTCACTTCTGCAAGCGCAGAGATCAATTTCAATAGCTGGAGGGGAACAGGAAAGAAGAGGACTGTGCGTTCTAAGTCCTGAGTGTACTGAGTAAATGGGTTGTCTTCACAGGCTACAATTAGAATCAGAACATGAGTTCTGGTTTGGGCTCTAATTCTCTTTAACTGTGAGGCTGTGGGCAAATCATTGAACTTCTTTCAACCTCAATTTCCTCATCTGTAAAATGGGAGTGATAATTGCACTCATCTCACATATATGATCAGCATGAATACCACTCAGCATCCCAGGGAGTTGGGGCTTTCAGATAAGATGTTAATTCCTATCAGTGTATTTCAGGCACCTGTTTGCTAATCACCTATATATGCTAACCTACCCTTATATGAGTGGCGCCAGGTTGTTAGATCATTCAGCTGTGTCTAGGGGCTTCCTATTTTCTCCACTCATCTGATCACTTGCATGCCCCTACTTCCGATCCACTTTCATTGCTTTACTTCTCTGGTGGATGCTTCTTTGAGTCAGCTACCTCCATCAATGCCATTTAAAAAGAAAAATATTTCGTCAAAGTGGTAAACTAAACATAAGCATGTTAGTAACAAAATAATTTTCAGTGCACGTTGCAAATGAGACTTTGAATCCCCTGACAGCCCTTCTAAAGGCAGACACCATTTCTGGACAAGCATTTATTTCTGCACCAGCTGAGGTCTGGTTCATGGGATGGGAGGAATGAATATTGTTTTGTAAATGCTCAGCTCCTAATAAAATCTGCAGCTGAAAATATAGTGGTTTAAATGATATAGACACTTGAGAACTTCTCCTTGATGATACCTGCATGGATCAATAATAGCAGGTAGATGGCATTGTAGGTCTTGATTCCCAATAGCTTGGTATTATTCCTTCCCTTCATTTGAGATCGGGTTCCTGGATTGAGACTTACTTTTTGTTTCCATTTAGTGTAGGAACAAAGTCTGTTGGGGTTCTCTAAAGGGAGGTAGCTATTTCCTGCTATAAGAATCCCTTCAAAGACAAATGAAGTAAGAAAGATTAGTCTGTTGCCATTAAACTTTCCCCAATCTCTATGGAAAAATCTTTGTATTGGGGTCATACTTTTTCATATCACATCCATCCAAATGTCTGCTGCATATACTCCAAGAGGAAAGCATATTGTAAACTGTAGCACATTACATAATTGTGAATATTATCGTTTTAGATGTAGATTAGGACTGAGCTAGCCAGATGTTGACCATCCATCCCTGGAGCACAGAATATCTTTAACAGGGAAACGAACATGGGCAGAGCAACTGCTTTCCTAATATGGATATGGGGGATGAAATCGGAGTCAGACTCAAATTGACATTTTGCCTTTTGGTTCTTCCAACCCATTACTTTTGCCAAGGGCATCATATCTACTAACTGTATAAGGAGAAGGCTCTGTATGATGTCATTGATTAGATTGGTGACCTCTTGAGGGTGCTTCTGGTCCTATGATTCAATCAGTATTTCATCTGCCTGGCTGACTATTATATGTGTCTGTGTTCCAGGAAAAGTCTTAGGAGGTTACAGCAATGAATGCTGGGATGAATATGAATCCTTTTAACTTCACAGGAGCCATACTGACTCCCTCATTCAGACCTGGCAATGTTTCAGCCACTGTATTGGTCTAAAAGGCGAAAATAAAAGAAAATTGGACTTTTAGCACCAACCTTATTAGAAATTCCTTAAAAAGTTACCTATTCCAATTGAACAACTCAACTGTAGTAAGTGCCTACTACATGTGAAGCATTGTTAGACTATGGAGATACAAAATTAAAAAAGAAATAGTCCCTGTCCTCAAGAATTCTTCTCCTCCCCTCCCCTCCCCTCCCCTCCTCTCCTCTCTCCCTCCCTCTCCCTCTCCATACATGTCTTAACTCCTCTTCTAGGTTAAAAGTTTCTTGTGGGCAAACATCTTATTCACATTTCTATCTCCCACAGTACCCAGCATTAGACTGGGTACATAATAGTAATAGTATGAATTCAAATTCTCAGATCTATTGTTTATTCCAAGCATCTAGAATGAAGATCAAAGTGTGTGTGTGTGTGTGTGTGTGTGTGTGTGTGTGTGTGCAGTAGCAGCAATGGCATTGCTTCCCTGCCCCCTCCCCCTCCAATGCTGTGTGAGTCTCACTCTGTTATACTTTGCTACGGGCACTCTCTCTCTCTCTCTGTCTCTCTCTCTCTGTCTCTGTCTCTCTCCATCCCCTCCTCAGTTCTATTTATCAAAACATTTACAGTCTTATTCCTTCTCTGCCTCAGTGTCTGTATTAGCTATATCATGAATTAATTGACTACAAACTCCTATCTCTTCTATTTTATCAAATTCAAAGGATTCCTAGATTCTTTTCTACAATCATTCCTTATACATAGTAGACACTGAAAGAGTGTTGATCCAGATAACAATTTTATCTGGGGTTTGACTTGAGTAGAATTTGCCATTCCCTCAAAAAGAACAAGTCTGGAGCAGACAATGAAACTGGATAAATACAATCCCACTGATTAAAAGCCATTGCATATTTGTAAGGAAGTCAGTAGGAATTAACTGAACCTACCTAAGGTCATGTTGCAATTCCTAAGGTGGTGTGTTTCATTAGCAATTTCAGGGTCCCCACTTGTCATTAACTCCATTGAATATTTGTATTTCACAGGTTCATTGCCTTAGTGACGGCTACCTAATAATTGTTTTAGTGATAATAGTTAACATTTACATTGTATTTTAAAGTTTGTAAACCACTTTACAAATAATATCTCGTTTGATCCTCGCACCACCCTTGGGAGGAAAATGCTTTTATTAATCCTCATTTTACAGATGTGAAAACTGAAGCAAACAGAGTTTAAGTGATTTGTCCAGGCTCACATGGGTAATATATCTGAGGCTGAATTTGAACTTGGGGCTTCCTGATTGCAAGCCCTGAGCTCTATCCACTCCACCACCTCTTGATAAAGCTAGATGGTTTGTAGTTGAAAGTGCAAATGACTTCATTTTGTTTTATTTGTATTCTTTTCCTCATTCTCCTTTTTTATCCTTAACTTACCACCACTTACCATGACTAGTATACACCTTAGAGTATCATAGAGAGTACCCAATTCATCAGTTTGGGCTTTAGGAAAAGGATGGGAAAGTGGACAGAAGTGGCAGAGCCTGGGACAATGGAAAGGGTGCTGGATCTGGGGTCAGAATATCTTGGTTTGAATCTCTCTTCTGCTACTTACTACAAAAGTGACTTTAGGCAAGTCATTCCCTTTTCTGGGTCTCAGTTTCTTCAACTGTAAAATGAGGGATGGATTAGATGGCCTCTAAACTTCTAACTCCAAGTCTATAATCTTAAGATGAAAGGGAATTAAAAGAGAAAGCACAAAGGAACTTGAAGGCTTACATTTAAAAAAAAGCCAGAAGTATAGTCATTTGTTGGAACCACATTCAGGCCAGACATTGAATGAGGACTTTTATTCTCTGTGAACCCTTTGCTGTTGACTTCAAAGGTGAACCTTGTGCCAACTCTGAAAGCCTTAAATTGGTCAGGCTTTCTGATATGGCTGATTTCAGTTTAGGCAGGAGAGAAGAGACCAAGGAATTCACCCTTGATGGAATAGGAATCGATGTTTTCTAACCTCTCATGCATGACTCCTAGAGCGTTATCATGAAAAGAAGACTTTCAGAGTCTTTAAGCTGCTATCCATTAGCTCTTGTGACCTAGCTTAGATTTTACAGGGGATGTATGGAAACTTACTATTTTTCTTGTCCTTTCCCAAACTTCCTTATTTTTCTTGAAGGCACAATATCATCCTACCAGCCCTCCAGGCTCCAACCCACCCTTGGAGTCATCTTTCTCTCTTTCCTTCCCTTCTCCCTTACCCATCCAATCAGTTGCCAAGTCTCATCAGTTCCCCTTTTATAACATCCCTGTCTTCCCTTTCTTTCTTTCTGTTCCCTTAGTTAGCACCACGATTCATGTCCTTATCACCTCTTGTCTGAGTTATTTTCCTTCGTCTTCCTCCCATTCCAATCCATCCTCCACACAGTTGTCACAATAATTTTCCTAAAGCGTAGTCCCACCATGTCACTCCTATCTCTGAAATTTTTAGTGTGTCCTTATTCCTCTGCTTAGCTTTTAAGGCCTTCACATTCTGGTTCCCACTAACCTTTCTAGGCTTATTGCATCCCTTTCTTCCCTACTTCATACATTCTCTCACAGTTAAATTTGCTTTCTTGCTATCTTCAACTCTGCATTCTATTTTCTGGCCTCAGGCCTTTGCAGAAGCTGCCACAAATGCTTGGCATGTCCTCTTTCCTCACCTTCTGTCTTAGCTTCCTTTGAGACTTGCCTCCCTTGCCACCTCCTACTTTCTGTTCACCAATTGCCAGTGTTCTCCCTATCCTTAAACTATCTCGCACATACTTGGTTGCAGCTAGTAGCTTATAACCTCAAGGGCAGAGATTCTCCCCTTGTATTTTTGTATCTCCAGCACCTAGCAATTGTGTTTTGGAAAGAGAAAATTTCAATAAGTGTTTGTTGAATGAACTGGATGATTTTTACCAACTTTCCTCCTGAGCTGCTTTATCTGTAGCTTGCCCAACGAATTGTCCTATCTGTAAAGTATGATTTTACTTTAAACTGTGAATTACTACTGGTTACCAAAAGTACCAAAAGTCCTTTCTATATATGAACAGCTAAAGATACCATTCCAGATACAGGGTTTATACGATACCATTCCAATGAACTTTCAACTTTTGTTTCTTTCAGTACCGGAATTATTAACCTGGAGTTTGTGAACTTGCTGTAAAAATATGTTTTGATAACTATATTTTAAAATAATTCATTTCCTTTGTAATGCTATATATTTTAATATATTTAAATTTTATTATTTTTCAACAAATAATCATTTAATAAATTTATGTTTGATATATATATAATGAAATTTATTATTTTATTGCATTTAAACATGTACAATATTATTCTGAGAAGGAAGGAAACAAATATTTATTACGCACATGTACCAGGCACTGCACCAAGGGCTTCTCAAATATATCTCATTTGATCCCTGAGGGGCAGGTGCTATTATTAGCCATATTTTATCATTGAGAAAACTGAGGCAGACAGGGTCATATATAAGTGTCATATATAGAATCTGAACTTGAGTCTTCTTAACTCCAGGCTTGGTGTTCTATCCACATAGTCCATAGGATTCATAACATTTCCAAAAGGATCTGTGACACACAAAGGTTATGAACCCTTGCTTTTTAGTCATGTCTAACTCTTCATGACCTCAATTTAGCTTTTCTTGGCAAAGATACTAGAGTGGTTTGCAATTTCTTTCTCCAGCTCATTTTATAGATGAAGACCTGAGGCAAACAGGGTAAAGTGACTTCCCCAGGGTCACCCAGCTAGTAAGTATCTGAGGTTGGATTTGAACTCAAGGAGGGGAGTCTTCCTGTCTCCAAACCCAGTGCTTCATCTACTGTACCACCCCACTTTAGCACCATGGTATGGCACTGTTTTCCTAGAGATATCTCCTGTTAGAGAAGGCCTTCTGTTCTGCTGTTTGTGAATGTGCAGATAGAGGACTCAAGGAGCCTGACAGGTATCTGTGATCAGGTACACTGTCTAAGAGGAGCTATCACTGCAAAGCATTTGCATTGATTACAGAAAGACAGTCCTTAATGTTATTGATTGGGGGGGCAGGATGGAGGAAGGAGATTTATGACTCCCAAACTATCTTTTGTAGTGACTTTTTAGCTCCAGCCTGTTCTCATGGAGCCTACGGCAGGGGAGAATCCTTAAATACTAAGAAAATTAGCTTCTCCAGTCATCTAAGAGTCTTCTTGTCATTTTGCAGATATCAGCATGCATAGCATTACTTAATTGTCATTGGCATGTTACAGTGAAGCCCTTCAATACCAAGGAAAACAGGCCAATAATAATCGTTGCTGGCATATTTTAGCATCTATAATTTGGAGTTCTGAACTGAATGCAAAAACACAACAGCAAACAAAACAATCCCTGAAAACCTCAGTATGTGTTCAAAAGAAGCCAAATTACTAACATTAAATGAACTTTAACAACATGCTTTGGGCAGTTTGTGTTTGTATGTGGCAGGGAGGTGGAAGGTAGCCAAACAGCTGTGAATGCTGTTGCTGGCAGTCTGAGTCTGAGCCAGGGATCCCCTTAGGCTATATGAGTGGAGGTGGGAGAATCACCAAGGCAGTTCAATCCTCCCCAAACCCCACCCCAGGCCCTTGATCTAGTGGAAAGATGGCCAGTTTGTATTCCACTCCTCTATTCTCCCAGACGGTTACATAAATCAGACACAAGTACCTATGAAGCCCATTGGCTATTTAAAAAAAGAAAAAGCAAACTGCTCGGCTAGTAAGGGTCTCAGGCGGTGGGTAGCCTTTTACATCATTTCCTACAATTCATCTCTCTGCTCTTCACTTATTTCTTTTGCATTGTACAATTGGTGTCTGGCTAGAAAGAGCTTCTGCCAGAGGATGAATTCTTTATGGGATAATTCTAATCCTACACAAGAATGAAAGAATGCTCATTCAGCAAATATTTTTAAGGTGGCTATTGTGCGCAGGACACTGTGGTAATTCCTAGGACAGAACCGTTTAGCTAAGCAATGTCCTTGTCTTTATGGAACAGATGTTCCAATAGACACAGATAACAAATATAGAGTATTATATCATAAGTAAATGCATCAGAGAAGTACAAACTGTGATGTATAAATAGTTTGAGAGACAATTTCTGGATAATTCATCATTTTATTAATTATGGATAGCAAGTAATTAATAGAAGGATGGTCATTTGATCCATCAAGAGATGGATCATGGCAATCTGTTGATATTTATAGGCCTTTGGAAGAGTGAGTGTTGCTGACAGATGGCAATCAATTCTGACTGGTTAAAAATTAATGAGAAAAATGAATTTTATAATGAAAAATTGACCTGTTCTAATGAGGAGCTGGGAAACATGACTTTCAACACCTAGTCCTGAACACAGAGACATATCTCACTCCAGACCACCCCAGTTTAGTGCAATCTAGACCAAGGGGGGAATCTACTTCTGCTCAGATCTGTCTGACTAAGACATCATGGGCCAGAATTTACTGAATCACCTAAAATAGAATTTCTTGGTCCTTTGATCAGCTCTAAGTTTTTCTGATTAAGCTTTGTCCAAGATTTCATCTCATTATCAGTCCTGTACTTCAAAGACAGTCTAAATAGCCTACAAGCGTTGATTTCTGAATGAGGAAATAGAAGAGCGGCAATCCCTAGTCCTAATTCAATAACTGGTTATTAATATAAGAGAGATGTAATCATTTCTCATATAATCCCTTCATTATGCAACATTCAAAGAGAAGAGGATCTGCACCATCAAGGGTTATCAGGGAGGATTCCAGGGAAGGTGACGTTTGTAGAAAGCAGACATTCAAATGGCAAAGAGTAAGAGGTGGGACATGTTAAGTACATGGAAAAACACTGCGAACAAAAGGATGATAACAGTAATAGCTAGAATTGATGTAGTGCTTTAAGATTTGTCAAGTGCTTTACATCTCCTTTGTTCCTCATGTTATGGGAATTTTTAATTTTTAATTTAGTTATTTGAGACTTAGGGACATTCCTCCTGCAGTGTTTGAGGAAACTGGTTTGTCTTTCAGCAGCAAGGTGTGGCAGTAGTTAGAACATTTGTCCTCAAGTCAGGGAGACTTGATTTTGTGAGTTCAAATTTGACCTCAGACTAGCTTCATGACCCTGGACAAGTCACTTAACCTTATTTGCCTCAGTTTCCTCATTGGTATGTGAGCTGGAGAAGGAAATGGCAAACCCCTATGGTCTTTTTGCACAAAACCACAACAACACATACCCAAATGAGGTCATGAAAAGGTAGACACAACTGAATTGTTTTAATAGCTCACTAGGACAAAAGCTGTTCCATGGGATGTCTTAAGAGCCTTAAACAATCCATTGACAAGAAAGCAGAGGAAAGTTCTCAACTGTCTGACTCCTTGGGAACATGTAAATCTTGAACCTCAATCAGCCTCTTGTGAATCTTCTGAATATAGTCAAACTTGTAATTTGATTTAATTTGTCTTTTGTTTAACAAAGTTTGTTTCCTTAGGGGATGTATGAAATTATAACTTTCTTTAACTAAATTTGTTCAACTTTAATGACCTTGACCTGGAACTATCTCTTCTTTCACTTTTATGACCTAAGAGGGAATGTATAAAATGGCAATATATAAAAGAATTATTTCTCTGTCACTCTGACATCATTTCGTCTATCAAAAATCCCTGCTACAGTTCTAATGAGGTTTAGGTTTTCTCTGAGATTTGAATCAGTACTTGGGTGTAATTCATGAAGCCTTGGTTTTTACCTCTGTCATTTCTGCATTTTGGTAAACATACAGAGTATTTAGAAGCAGTTACCTGACACATAAACTCAGAGAGGAGATATTTCTCCCATAACACTCACAACAATCCTGTGGGGGAGGTACTATTATCCCTGTTTTATAGATGAGCAGTTGAGGTACAGACAGATTAAAGGACCTGCCCAGGAGCTCTGAGTTAGGATCTGTGGCAGAAACTGAACTCAGCAACCTTAACTCCCACACTCTATCCTCTGGGTCATTTAGCTGCTTAAAACAGGGATGAGGGAGGAAGGGGAGTTGAGAGAGTAGATCTGAGCTAAGTGACTTAGGGGATATAGAGGTGGGGAGCCTGTGACCTCGAGGCCATATGTGGCTCTCTAGGTCCTCAAGTGCAGTCCTTGGACTGAATGCAAGCTTCACAGAACAAGCAACCTGTGGTAGGTTCCCTATCCCGGGCTAGAGAGTTGGATGTAGAGTCAGGAAGACCTGAATAAATCCAGCCTCAGATACTTGTTAGCTGTGTGACCCTGCACAAGTCACATTACCTTCATCAGGTCAGTTTCTTCAGCTTTAAAATGGGGATAATCATAGCTCCTACCTCTTAAAATTGTTGCAAGGATCAAATGAGATAATAATTGCAAAGTGCTTAGCACAGTGTCTGGCACGTAGTTAAAGCTACATAAATGTTAGCTATCTTTATAAATTATCACCATCATCGCCATCATCACTATCATTATCTATTTGCTTGGAGAGCAAATGAGAAGGACTAGCACAAAATATAGTTAGAAAGGTAAGATGCAGATTTTAACTTCCAAAGCAATCTTAGAAATAATCTGGCTTGACCTTTTTTTTTATAAATGAA
This sequence comes from Bettongia penicillata ogilbyi, assembly GCA_023548195.1. Lineage (NCBI taxonomy): Eukaryota > Metazoa > Chordata > Mammalia > Diprotodontia > Potoroidae > Bettongia > Bettongia penicillata. Next base: position 1,433,907 of record JAJHZJ010001014.1, on the reverse strand, counting down.
GAAACTGAAGCCCAGAGGTATTAAGTGATTTGCCTAAGATCAGCCGGCTGATTGAGCAGAAAATCCAGGTCTCAAAACCAGGCATTTTACTGCAAAAGCCATGGGATTTTCTATTGAACCACACAAGGCAGGGCTAGATTAAGGAGGGTCTTGAATAACAGGCAAAAGAGCCTGAATTTGACTTGGTAAACCCAAGGGAGTCACCGAAGATTTTTGAGCAAAAGAAGGACACAATTAGATCTATGCATGAAAAAACGGTATTCTAGCAGTCATATTAAAGGTGTATTAGAGTAAGTACTGAGAGAACTGTTAGGAGACAGCCTGAAAGGATGGGAATGAAGGTCTATACTTTGGTGGTGGGAGTGTGAGTGAAAAGAAAGGGAAGGATGTGAGGGATGTGGAGATGATTATTAGCTCACTCGTACAATATTAGTGACAATAATTATCAGACTTACAAGGTATCAATCCTATTTTGTTCAATTATTTTTCAGTTATTTACTATTCTTTGTGACCCCATTTGGGCTTTTCTTGGCAAAGACACTGGGATGGTTTGCCATGTCTTTCTCTATTTCATTTTACAGATGAGGAAATGGAGGCAAACAGAGTTAAATGATTTGCCCAGGGTCACACAAGTAGTAAGTGTCTGAGGCCAGATTTGGACTCAGAAAAATAAGTCTTCTTGACTCTACTATTGGCACGCTATCCACTTTGCCACCTGGCTGCCCCAATTTGATCCTATGGGGAACTTTAAATCAATTTGCACTTGTCGAATACTTATATAGGAGTTGCTATATGGGATGATCCCTAGCCTAGCGTCTTCTTACCCACAGTGGTTTTAGGGACATGCTATGGGTTGATATGGTTGTATTTCCTGTTATTACCATGGAAGACCAGGTTTGTCCTATTTTTTCCCAATCCTCATTTTTGGTTCTATTACTTGTCAATCTGTCCAGACGTATACTGAATCTGTTTAATTTTGCTGTCAGTAATTGCAATATTACTACTAATTAAAAAGTTTACAAACACTTTACGTGAGTTATCTCATTTGAACTTACAACAATCTTGTGAGACAGTACCTATAGGTATTTTTGTCTCCATGTTTCATTTGAGGAAACTGAGGCTAAGACAGATTCAGTGACCTCCATGCAGAGAGAAGATTCAGACTTAGGTCTTCCTGATTCCAAGTTTAGCATTCTGAGCATGCTATGTTGTAAATAGTTCACCAGACTCCTGTAAACTTTATTCACCTTATTTTTACCTTAATCACAATTTATCACAACTTGTAATCACAACTTCACCCTCCTCAACAATCATTCCCCACAGGTTGAGTCCAGTACTACTCTTGATTCTGTTACTTTTGAGTGGCTGTTTAGATGCTCAGGGCGTTTACTGTCTTTATAAACCTTCTGTTTCTCACCACATGGGAAAATAACTTGAAGATCTTTCCCACCCACTAATAGGCCCATGTGACCTGCTTAAATCACATTGTCCCCTCCAGTGCTGAAGTGTATTGACTTTTTGGTTACTATGAGGGATTTGGCTTTCTGGTGTTGGGATTTAGCTTCCTGGTATCTGAATAAATGCTTTTCTTTTGCCTTCTATATGGAGAGTCTGTAATTATTTGTGATTCAGAACTATGCAGACTTATTCATAGTCATTGTCTGTGCTGTGAATATTGCCTTGGCAATACACTCAGTCAGTCACAGTATGGTGGCAGCATAAGAGCTGGAATATAGTGCGGATGTTTCAATGATTCTATTATGCACTACTGTTGGGAAAGCAAGACATCTGTGCTGGTTCTCCCTAGCTTTTCCTTCATGGTCCCAGGAACATCACCTGTTTCAGGGTGCCTCCAGAGCAAGTCTTCCTGGCATAGAAAGGTGAGGCAACATATCTCTCCTGAAGTTCAAGAGAAGGGGTGGAAGGCAAACCCTCAAGATGAGGCATGGTCAAGACAACAATTAGCATCTCTTATTTCAGATCAGCCTCCCAACTTAATAGTAGCATTGCACTCATACTTCTTTTTTATTTAACCATTTTAATTTAGTTAATTAATTTAACCATTTAACCAAATAAATATAAATATATTTATTTAACCATTTATTTAACCTTTAACCATCATCAATTATTTAACTATTCTTGGCCATGTTGGCATGGAAGTTATACTTGGAAATGTCCAGTGATGCTGGTCCCCAGGGAAACCCCTCCTAGAGGTTTTGGGGCTGCATCTCAGTAGATGCAATCCTTACATATGAGTCTTTAATTCTGTCTTCTGCCTAGTGATTCTAATTATTTAAATCTATAATCTACACTCACTCTGCTCCAAGGAGGATCTTTAATTTAACCTACGAGAATATCTCAGAGTTGGAAAGAGCCTTAGAGATCACCTAATTCAGTCTTTTTCTCAGTTCAAGTGCCTATTGTATGTTACCACGAATATACAAAAAAGTGTCATACCTGTATACCGACCAATGAGTCAGTCTTGTAGCTTTAAAATGATTGCTACATGTCAGGTACTGGGGATACAAAGAAAGCTAAAGCTACTCCTTTTCTTAAATCTCTTTGGGACATAGACCTAGTAGCTGGATCAAAGGATGTGCATAGTTTTATAGTCTTTTGGACATAATTCCAAACTGCTCTCCAGAACGGTCAAATCAGTTCACAACTCTACCAATACTGTATTAGTGTCTCAATTTTTTCTCATATCCCCTCCAACATTTTCCTTTTGTGTCATATTAGACAATCTGATAGGTGTTGGATTCAGAATTGTTTTAATTTGCATTTCTCTAATCAATAGTGATTTAGAGCATTTTTCCAAACAACTATAGATAGCTTTGATTACTTCATCTGAAAATTGCCTGTTCTTATCCTTTGAATATTTATATCAATTAGAGAATGGCTCTTATTTTTATAAATTTGACTCGGTTCTATATCTATTTGAGATAGGAGGCCTTTATCAGAGAAACTTGCTGTAATTTTTTTCATAGTTATGATTACTGTGTATTTCTCTCCAACCCATTTTCCCTTGTTTATCTTATTTTCTCTATCTCCTTTCGCCCTGTCCATCTTCAAAAGTGTTTTCCTTCTCACTACCACTTTCCCCAATCCACTCTCCCTTTTATCAGCCAACCCTTTCTGTTAGTCTCTTCCCTTCCCACTTCCCTATAGGGTAAGATAGATTTTTATACCCAATTGAGGGTATATATTATTCCCTCTGAGCCAGTTCCAATGAGCGTAAGGTTCAAGTGCTTCCCCTCAACCTCCCCTCACTTTCCTCTCCACTGTAAAAGTTTTTTTGCACCTCTTTTATGTGAGAAAATTTACCCCATTCTATCTTTCCCTTTCATCTCCCCGTGTATTCATTTTACTCATCTCTTAATTTTATTTTTTTTAGATATCATCCCATCATAGTCAATCCACACTCATGCGCTCTGTGTATACTCTTTCTAACTGTCCTAATAATGATAAAGTTCTTAGAAGCTATAGGTATCATCTTCCCATTGTGGGAATGGAAACAGCTTAGACTTATTGAATCTCTTAGGATTTCTTTTTCCTGTTTACCATTTTATTCTTCTCTTGAGTCTTGTATTTGCAAGTCAAAATATCTATTCAGCTCTAGTCTTTTCATCAGAAACATTTGAAAGTCCTCTATTTCATTAAATATTCATTTACGCCCCCTCCAATGATTATATTCAATCTTGTTGGTTGGGTTATTCTTGGTTGTAATCTTAGCTTCTTTGTATTCTGCAATATCTTATTCTAAATTCTCCACTCTTTTAATGTGGAAGCTAAATTTATCCTAACTGTGGTCCCATAATATATCAATTATTTCTTTCTATTTGCTTGCAATATTTTCCTCTTTACTTGGAAACTCTGGAATTTGGCTATAATATTCTTGGAAATTTTCATTTTGGGATCCCTTTCAGGAGGTAATTGGTAGATTATTTCAATTTCTATCACTCTCTGGTTCTAGAATGTCAAGGCAGTTTTCCTTGATTTCTTGAAAGACGATGTCTAGTCTCTTTTTTTGGTTATGACTTATAGTTCTTAAATTATCCTTCCTTGATCTTTTTTCCAGGTCAGTTGTTTTTCTAATGAAATAGCTCATATTTTCTCCTATTTTTCATTTTTTTTTGTTTTTGCTTTATAGTTCCTTTGATGTCTCATGGAATCATTAGCTTTCACTTGCTCAGTTCTAATTTTTAAAGAATTATTTTCTTCATTGAACTTTTGCATCACCATTTCCATTAAGGTAATTTTATTTTTCAAGGGATTCATTTCATCATTGAATTTTCGTACATCTTTTTTCCATGTGGCCAATTCTACTTTTTGAGGAGTTCTCTTCAGTGAATCTTTGTGTTTCCCTTGCCATTTGACCTATTCTGTTTTTAAGGTGTTATTTTCTTCAGGTTTTTTTTTTTTGTGTCTCCTTTACCCAACTGTTGACTTTTTTTTCATGATTTTCTTGCATTACTCATTTATTTTCTCACCTTTTCCCTCTACCGTTCTTATTTGGGTTTTAAATTAATTTTTGAGTGCTTCCAGGAATTCTTTTTGGGCTTGGTAAATTCCCTTGCAATGTGAATTTTTTCTTTGAGGCTAGGGATATAGCAGATTTGACTTTGATCAAGTTTCTTCTAAGCTTGTGTTTTGATCTTCCCTACCACCATAGTAACTTTCTGTGGTCAGGTTCCTTTTTTTTTTTTGTCTGTTTGCTCATTTTTCCAAACTATTTCTTGAGTTTTAACTCTATGTTAAAGTTGGGCTCTGCTCACACAGGAGTGGAGAGGCACTATTCCAAGCTTCAAATGTCGCTATTTTCAGAGGGAGTCCTGGGCTTCTGTAAGTTTTCATTCTTCCAAGGTGGTATGCTGTAAGGAGAGGTGTATTTGCCACTCAACTCGCAAACTGTGCCCCAAATCCCTGTGGCCACAAGCTCTGGTGTGTTAATGCTCTTCCTCATGCTGGGACTGTGACCCAGGACATGAGTATGGACAAGACAACAGAGTCCTGCTTCCTGTGCCAACAAAGCAATCCCTATAATCTTCCTCTGACCAGTTTTCTGATCCCTTACCTTCTGGGGGTTAAGAGCTCCAGCAGCTTCTCATTCAGTTGCCCCCAAGACCTACTGTTGACTTGTCCCAGTGTTGCCTGCATTAGACTGTACACTCTCACCTTGGTAAACAAATCTTTCCTGCTGACCTTCTAAATTGTTTTGGGCTGTAAAAAATTTCACCCTGTTCTTTTGTGAATTCTTCCACTCCAGAATTTGTTTTGAGGCATCATTTAAAGTTGTTTGGAGGGAAATTTGCTAGAGCTCAGATGAGTCACTGTCTTTTCTCTACCATATGGGCTCTGCCCCCTTCTGAGGTACATCTCAACAGATTGAAAGCAGATACAATGACATAATTAAAAATGTGTAAATGATTTGGTGTGGAGACATGTCTCTTGCTGAGTCCAAAAATACTTCTCTAGCAATTTGAATTACTTGAGTTAAGAGGTTAGGTTGTATTGAGGGAAGCATTCTTTGCAACATCTACCAATATTGCCCAGAAAGGGTATTCCCTGTCTCCTATACAAATATATAAATATACATCTTGCAGCATTATACCTTAAGAGTTTTCAGGGGAATAATTTGCAAAACAATTGCTTCCCCTGGTTAATAGTCAATTAATAAGGAGGTGATAAAACTACCACTGTTGTATTGTGGGTAGGTAGGGGGATGTAAAGACAACTAATTAACATCTGATCTTTTAATGTAGTAATTAATCAAACTGGACAAGAGCAGTTTACTTGGGAGATATTTCAGGCCACAAATTCCCCAAATTTCATTTTTCATCATTGTCAATAAATAATTGAAGCCTGCTGCTTCCCTTCATCCCATTTATGTCTCTTCTTTGATGCCTTCCAACTTTGAAGTGCCATTCCTAATGGAGGAAGAAAGCTATCTGTTTCTTTAATGGCTTCATACATATTTCTGGGCTATTATCATGAACTAGTACTTCAAAGTTTTCAAGCTAAACTTTTCTCAACAATGTTCACATTTGCTCAGGTTCCCCTTTTCATCCAAATATATTTGATTGGCTGTCTGATCACAGGGTAACACAGGTTTCCCCAGTATGGGTCATGACCTTTTAATGGAAAGTTGGAAGTCTCCAAGAGTTTTCTACTGGTTTAAGTAGATAGAGTGTGAATAAGGGAATTCACATGGCAAGGGAATTTACCTCTGTTAATGATAGCTGCTTTACTTTAAACAGTTAGTTTTAGTCATGCAGCAGTCGTCACACTGAGATTTCGCTTTGTCCACCAAAAAGTGATTTAAGAAATTTTGCCTCTATCAGTGTAGTCAAGTCATTGCTTCCTATGTCTCTAGTTCCTATTTTTTCTTTGATTTCCTTTAGACATTGCATAGAGGACCAAGGCCTTGACCCTGAGTCCGTTAAATCTAGCTCTAAGTCTGGCTTCTTATTAGCTGTGTGACCTTGATTAGATCACTTAACCCCTCTAACCCTATTTCCAAATCTGAAAAATGGGAAATAATCATATTTGTTGTAGCTAGCTCATAAGGATATAGTAAAAGTATTTTGTATCTTAGAGAAGATAATATAGTTGTATGGATTTTTTCATTTCTTCAAAAGATGGCCCTATTTGATACTTTTATTCAGAAATCTCACTATACAAGTGTGCTATGCTATTCAAATTATTCTATATATGATTCCTTAGAACACACTTTGAGGCAGCTAGATAGTGGAGTGGCTAGAATGCTGGGTCTGAAGTCAGGAAGATCCAAGTTCAAAACTGGTCTCAGACACATACTGTGTGACCCTGTTCAAGTAGTGGCCTATTTGCCTCAATTTCCTCATCTGCAAAATGAGCTGGAGAATGAAATAGCAACCTACTCCAGAATCTTTGCCAAGAAAATCCCAAAGGGGGGTCACAAAAGGTCAGGCAGGACTCAAAATGATTAAAAGAATATATTTTGTCTCCTGCTGGTTCTATGTCATTGCCCATTCTCTTTCTGGTCTCCTGTGATATCTGTAATCTTCATTTGGTAATTACCATATACTATCCCAGGTTAACTTTTAATATACAGGTCTTTTTTATCTTTAACAAGTCTGTGAGTTCCATGAGAGAAGGGACCTGGCTTAAATTTTGCTGCTTCTGCAGCCCAGCAGAGAACAGAATTCTTGAACATAGAGTGGTAGGCCCTAGATAATCAGTTTGTTGACTGGGTAAGTAAACGGATTTTTACAAGAGACCTCTCCTAGTGACATTCTTATCTTTATGGAAAATAATATTTATTAGGGATAAATTTTTGAATCTTTCAGCGATAACCAGGTATGGTAGAAAGAATACTGGATTTCGAATCAGGACACATAGATTCAGATCGAGGTGGCACAATGGATATAGATTGGATCTAGAATCAGGAAGACCTGAGTTCAAATCTGGCCTCCTAATTGAACACACTAGCTGTGTGACCCTGGGCAATTCACTTAACCTCAATTTGCCTCAGTTTCCTCCACTGTAAAATGGGGATAATAATAGCACCTATCTCCTAGGTTGTTGTGAGAATCAAATAAGATAATAATTGTAAAGTACTTAGTGTGATGCCTGGCACATAGTAGACAACTATTCAAATCCTGGGTATGGCTATTCATATGACCTTAGGGAAATCATGTTGGATCAGTGAAGTCAATCTCTAATAAAAACAGGGATGAACTAATTTGTATATTGGGATTCCTTTGGGCTACATATTGACTTAGTTTTAAAATATAATGCTCTGTATTTTTTCATTATATTTTTATTCATTTTGTTATATATTTCTCAATTACATTTTAATCTGCTTCAGGATGCACTCAGAAGTGTGTTGTAGGCACCATGTTTTTGACACCCCTGTCATCCAAGGTCCTTTTCATTTCTAAATTTCTGATCTTATGTGTTTAGATGATTTAAAAATTTTTAAATATTCCTTTCCTTGCCCTATAGAAATGTCATGTAAATTAATATTCAACTCTTTTGTTCCATTTTTCATAGAATCTTTTAAATGACAAATGGGATCTCTCATTTTATAGAGGCAGTAACCGAAGCATGGAGAGGAAAGTGACTTCCCCAAAGTCAAATAGAAAGTAGGTGACAGCGCAACAATTCAAAACCAAATTTTCCTAGTTTGGATATGATACCCTTTCTACTAAGCCATAGTCTCTCTCATCTAGACAAATCTCCTTCCTATTCAATTTCCACCCCCCCTGCAATAAAATCTTTTCCTCTGCAGTATTCTCAACATGTGAGTAGTCAGCTAGATTCTTCTTAAACATTTCCAGTAAGAAGTAATTTATTGTCTTAGATGCAGACTATTTTTTTGTTGGACAACTCTAAATCTTGGATATTTTTTATGGTGACATAAAATCCCTGTAATTTCCCCTCATTGGTCTTTGTATCATTGGACTTGATTTGAAATGTAGTTATTTTCATTTACAGCAAGCAAGGGTTAGGAACCAAGAAGTTAAAAAGGAATTTCTCTCAACTGGCAAATAATTTCTAGATATAAAATTTAAAACTTAGGGAGTATTTTTTTAAAGTATTACTTATAAGAAACAGAACCAAGATGGAGGAGTAGAGGCTGGGACCCAACTGAAATTTTCCAACATTCCCCTACAAACAACTTTAAAATAGTACCTCACATCAAATTTTAGAGCAGCAGAGCCAACAAAAGATTGGAGGGACACATTTTTACAATCTAAGATATCTTAGGAGGTCTGCAGGAGAGTGGGTGCAGTCTCAGAGAGAAGTAGATCAGCAGCTATGGGCCCTCAAGACAGCAACTTTGGGAGCTCAGCAGAGATACTAAGAAAGTTGGACAATTGGTCAAAAAGAGGACCTTTTCCTGGCACTGTGTGTAGCTGGCATTGATATTTTTTGTCTATTAGTCATGTCAAATTCTGTGATCTTATTTGGGATTTTCTTGGTAAAGATACTAGAGTGGTTTGCCATTTCTTTCTCCAGATCATTTTACAGATGAGGAAACTGAGGCAAACAGTTAAGTGACTTACCCAGGGTCATATAGCCATTAACTGTCTGAGGTCAGATTTGAACTCGAAGCTAGAACATGAACTACTTTGAAAAACAGATAATCAGGGAAATTACATTTTGCTAAAAGGTGCCATGACAATGAAGTTATATCAAATACTTCATGGTGTTTTTCTGATAAAGGCCTCATTTTTCAAATGTGTAGGGAAACTGAGTGAAATTTGTAAAAATGAGAGCCATTTCCTAATTGATAAATGATCAAAGGATATAAACAAGCAGTTTTCAGAAGAAGAAATTAAAGCTATCTACAGTTATATGAAAAAATGCTCTAATTCACTACTGATTAGAGAAAGGCAAATTAAAACAACTCTGAGGTACCATGTCACACCTATCAGAAATGAGAAATGCTCAAAGGCATGAGGGAAAATAGGTACATTAATGAACTACTAGTGGAGTAGTAAACTAATCCTATCATTCTGGAGACAATATGGAACTATATCCAAAGGGCTATAAAATTGTGCATACTCTTTGATTCAGCCATACCACTACTAGGTCTGTATCCCAAAAAGATCAAAAAATGGGAAAAGGACCTATATGTACAACAATATTTATAGCAACTCTTTTTGTTGTGGCAAAGATTTGGAAAATGATGGGATGTTCATCAGTTAGGGAGTAGCTGAACAAGTTGTGGCATATCATTGTGATGGGATACTCTTGACCTGTAAGAAATAAAGAGGTGCTTGGTTCCAGAAAAACATGACAAGACATATATGAACTGATGCAAAGTGAAGCAAGAAGGATTGGGAGATCATTGTCCATAGCAACAGTAATGTTATAATGATGATCAACTGTGAAAAAGCTGTACTCTGATCAATCAGCACAGTGATCCAAGATGATTCCAAAGGACACCTCCAGAGAGAGAACTGATGAACTCTGAGTGCAAATTGAAGTATAATTTTTTTGCTTCTTTTTGTTGCAATATGGTTAATATGGAAGTATGTTTTATATGATTTTACATGTATAATTAATATCATATTGTTTCTTTCTCGTTGAGTGGGAGAAGGGTGAACCAGAGGGAGAGAATCAAACTCAAAATTGAAAAAGGAAAAAAAGTTAAAAATAAATAAACAATAAATTAAGGAAAAAAAATAAAAGCACCACTGTAATTGATATGAAAGATTCATATATATATATAGTGATTTATAAGCAAACATATTTACCCTCTGATTAGTCCTTCCTCAGTGAAATTATTACCAACATTAGAGATCGAAAGTATTTTCTATTCCTTTGAAACTAATTGTTAACAGCCATAGGCAAATGTTAACTCTTAAGACTCTGTGGATCTTCCAAGCAAAGAACTGGTTGACTTAAAAAAAAATAGTGTCAATGCAATTCATTGCAGTAGAGAGAGCACTGGGAGTCAGGAGACTGAGTTTGACCCTTGGATATGTTATTTACTAGCCATATGACTTTGAGAAAATCGCTTCACTGCTCTGGTCCTCAGTTATGATCCTCTTGGGTCCATATGCATTGATCAGCTGCGACTTAGCTATGGCTACTGGGGCAGCCAGTAGTCACTGGAGCCTTAATGGACAAGGGGATCCTAGATGAGTTAATCATTTTTCTAGGTCTCCCTTACGCTTTGTCAAGTAAAATTATCCACTGCAACCACATGTCTTGTTTCATTCTTGTTCTTGTTCAGCTCATTACAAAACAACCCCAGGGGAGGAGACTCAGAATGTGACTCTAATTTATCATATTCAAAGTTGATATTCTTGGAATTTTGAAGCACTTGTAATTTTTTCTGACAAAATGTCAAACATGAAGGGCAATTCATTTCCAATTCTAGATTAGTTATTTAAAAGTATGGAAGTGGTCTAAACATAATTGGCCTTTTAAAAATTCTTGAAAGCCATGTGCCACCTATCAGTTGCCAGTTGTATGCAGATACCTTAATTAAAAGTTAGAGACCCTGTACTCTCTATTCTCAAATCTGAGTAGGAGATAGAAAGGCTTAGTATTGAATTGAGATTTTAAAATAGATTTCATTTCCTCAAGTTGAAGTGAATTTTTTTGTTGGAATGTTCTTTGCTTGTGTTGACTTTAGGGTGTTCTGACAGAATACTTTCATTCTGAAGTTGAAATTTATAACCATTGAAATGTCAGTCATTAACATATGCTGTTTATTTTTGCTGTAGGTTCTTAGTGATAAGAGAACAATGAAAAAAGTCTAAATTTTATCATGTGGAGGAACATGTGGATGATTTGCTTTAATCAAATAATTTTTAACAATTTATTTTAAATGTTGAGCTTCCTATTTAGAATATGATTTTATTTATATCCAACTCTCTGGTAGAATGTAAACTCCCTGAAGACAGACTCTGTTTTATTTTTGTCTTTGTTTCTTGTTTTGGAACCTCCCTATAGCAAACATTTTATAGATATTTGTTGAACACTTTTTTTTGGAGGGGGAAGGTGAGGTAGTTGGGGTTAAGTGGCTTACCCAAGGTCACACAGCTAGTAAGTGTCAAGTGTCTGAGGATGAACTTAAACTCAGTTCCTCATGACTCCAGGCTTGGTGCTCTTTTCCCTGCACCACTTAGCTGTCTTGAACACTTATTTGGATAAAGAGATGTACATCTGATGGAGCAGACAGAGTGCTGGACTTGGTGTGAAGAAGGCGTGGGTTCAAATCCTATTTCAGACACTTATTTGTCATATAATTACAAGCAAGTCAGTTAACCTGACTGAACCATATTTTCTTTATATGTAAGATGGAGTCTGTAATATCTAACAGGGTTGCCATAAGACTGTAATGAGATAATGTACAAAAAATTCTTTGCAAACTTTAAATTGTTCTATAAATAGTAACTTTTATGAGTCTGTAAGTGTATATGCCTGAGATGATATGTGAACACACATACACACACACACACACACTATACAGGGAAGCATCAAAACCAATGATATAATTTTAAATGGAAATTTGCTGTGGGAATTATCTGCGATCAGATGTCTTTTGAAGCATAACTAAAGTTTAGATGTCTCTACAGGAGGGCTGATAAATAATTTATTTCCCTTTTCAGCTGTTACTGCTATCAACTCTTTTTTTCCTTTAGCTAATTCCACTAAAAAAAGCTTTTTTCTTTAAGAACTTGAAAGAATTACCCATCTTTATTCATCCTCATAAATATTTCCTTTTCTATTATCACTTGATTGTTGGAGATATGTTCAAATAAAAGTTTTTCCTAAAGATATGTTATTTTATCTTTGTTCATGAAATGAAATTATAATCCTCCACACTTTGAAAGCCATTGTTCGGGTCAACAGATTATGAAATGATATGGCAAAGATTTTAAGAAAGTCCACTTTATTTTGTGAGGTTGATGAGCTCACATTGCAAGGATGAAATCTCTCTAACTTTCCCTCTAGCCTCATCATGCATAAAGTATCTCTCTGCCTCTGTCTCCCAGTCACACACATATAGGTTAATTTGTGATGAGTAGGAGAGAAAATGCAGTTCTTACTGTCCATGTATCTTACCTACGACATCTAAGAGTATGCTGGAGCTAGCTCAAAGCTGCTCACTAGAGCAGATTGTTACATTCTCAATGTGAACATTTACACCTTGGAAATTTGTAGTAAATGCTATGAATCAGGGTTTGATTTATTATTCTTTTGTTTGTCTAGACTTTAGAAAGTAATGGAGAAAATGAAGGTAATGCATATCAGACTTAAAAGTGTGTTGTGTGTGTAGATGTACATACACGTACAGAATATGTTTATCTATGTATCTACATATATATGTCTCTGTGTGTGTGTCTATATATGTTGTGTGTGTATATTTTGCTGGAGAGTAAATTATTAAATATTTACCAGCATACCCCAGATTAGCATGGAAGTCAAGAGACTCGGGTTCTATTATAGCTCCACTACCAAAGAACTGTGTGACTTTAGGCTAGTTACTTCACATAGATTTGCATTGTCCCTTAGAGTTGTAGGGGACCTTAGCAGTTTCCTTGTTTAACTTTCTCACTATGGGGCAATCTCTTCTGTGGCATCCCTGACAAGTACTCACCCAACCTTTCCCTAAGAGCTAGCAGAGGGTAATGGAAGAAGTATTGGATCTGGAGTTCATTCCCTCAGAGCCCAGAGAGGTAATGTACAAAGCTGCTAATAGTTTTTTATCCAAAGGAATGAGTCATGAAGGAATGTCAGGAAGAACCATAACAAGAATAGCCCACCTGGGTTCATTTCCTCTTATGAATCACTTTCCTCTTCTGAAAGCATCAATATAGTAGAGCATTCTCCTTTCCCATAATGACTACCAGTAGAAGGAAATGTGCCTTCCCCACGTTGGGAGCCTGGAGGGAAGAAGCAGCCTCTAACACGCAGCCTGTGGGTTAGATTTGCTATCAAGCCCCTCTCTTGGGGCTGCCTTCCTCCACTAGGATAATGGTACCCTACTATCATAGATGAGTCATGTGTTTTAGAGACTTAGAAGGAGCAGAAATGTGATGGTGGTGGTGGTATCCATATAGTTATAGATAAAGAGGCATAGTAGCATAGTGGTCAAGGTGCAGGACTCAAGTAGACTTGGGTTCCTATTCAAACTCTGATATAGCCAGTATGTAGCTATTCGACTCTAGACAAATCACTTAACCTCTCTGTGCCACAGCACTTCAATGTTATCCCAGGGTCAATGGGAACCAGGTTCTACCATTCCCATGCCTCTGTCAATCAATCAACAAGCTTTTATTAGATGCTTAGTATATGTCAGGAACTGGGTTAAGTGCTGTGAATATAATGAAAAGTAGAAATACAAAGAATCCCTAGCTTTAAGCTGCTTATATACTAATGGGATAAAAACGCATGCAAATAATGGGTACATATAAGATATATATAGAATAGAAGGAAAAGAACCTATCGGTTCAAGGGTAGGAGGGACAACATGCAAAAAAAAATAACATTTGCAGTGTTTTGAAGAAAGACTGACATTAAACAGGATAAGTGGGGCAAATCTTTTAGGGGTAAGAGCCAAGAGGTAGGGTTTTACCATCTCTTATATGTCACCAAGTCCCTAATGAACTTGTCTGCTTCCATGTAAGGCCAGACTTGGTTTTGTAGCTACAAATCATGTTATCTCCCTATAATCTTCCTGACTATTGCCAGAAAGCTAGGGAGAATGTTATTGTGGATTTTTTCCCCTTTATAATTCTCTTTAGGGATTCATTGTTCTGGAGAGAGAAGGAATATAATGAAAATGTGTGTTTTAATTTATTTTTCTGGAAGTTGGTTGGTATTCAGATTCTTATTGGCTTGCCTTTTCACACTTCCTTATGTTTACAGGTGTTGGGTTGATTCCATCTCACTGGAGACCTCTGACCCTGGCAATTTCAGAAATGGGTTCTTCCTGTGAATGACCTATAGTGCTGCCACCCCTTTTCAACCTCTCTGTTCTCATGCCGTCTGTCTATCAATTGGTTTCTGGCACCAGGTACAGGCAAGTCCAGCCAAAAATCCATCTGTATTGGCCTTATTCCTTGTTCTCTTGATGAATATAACATAGAGGGATAAGATAAGGTGAAATGATAGGATGTATCTGAGGATAACTTTGACATGCCTGGCTTAGGGCTATACTCACTGATACTCAAAATTCCAGGGATAGCCATGATCACAGAACTCCTTTTGGTCTGTATATATAACTATACACAAATACTCAGAGTTTGTGATTTCATCAGCATGGGGAACTCTAAATGTGGAAATTCCCTTCACTAATGCAGCTCATTTATGACTCCATAGATAAATCCTAGGTTATTGCTGGAGGAACTTAGAGGTTAAGTGATGTGTCCAGAGTGACATAGCTACTCTAGTGGGTATATCGGCTTGAATAGGAACCCAAGTCTACTTGAGTCCAGTACCTTGTCTCCCAAGTGCAGCCAGAATGAGATTAAAATATAATTGGGAAATATTTACCAAAATTAATAAAAATACAATATAACAAATGATGTTAATTTATGGCTTTCCAAGCTTATATGTGGCTTAGAGGAATCCATTTCTGTTTGAGTTTGACACTACTGATTTACAGTTTCTAAGGTACTTTCAGGATAGCTAGGTGACATAGTGGATGGAGCATTGGTTCTGGAGTCGGGAAGACCTGAGTTCAAATTTTGCCTCAAACACTAGCTGTATGACCCTGGGCAAGTCACTTAAGCCTTTTTGCCTCAGTTTCCTCATCTGTAAAATAAGCTGGACAAGGTAATGGAAAACCACTCCAGTATCTTTGCTAAGAAAACTCCAAATGGAGTCACAAAGAGGTAGACGTGACTGAAACGATTGACAACAAGGCACTTTCACACATATGAGCTGGTTTGATCCTCATAATAGATCTATGAGGTAGTTATGGGGGATAATGTTATATCTGGCCCTCCCTGAAGGTTAGGACAAATTTCAGACTTAGGGAGGGGCAATCATCCCTTGGGGAAAATATCAGTATCTAAGAAAATTTAACCCAAAAGAGTGGTAAAATCAAAAGGTTATGAATGTGAGAAACCAGATATAACAGCAACGATTTAGGACAGGGAGAGAAGTGCTGGCTGGGCACTGAATCAGTACCCAAAGCTTCTTCATCTTTCGGTAGGATGGCTCAGAGGTAGATGCTAGTCACAACTACATGGTAAAAGCAGGATTTTGAAACAAAGGATTGTGGTGGAGGATAATCCCTGGAAGAAACTCCACCTTGAGGATTGTGTTCCTCTGCTTTCCCCCTTCTTCCTATAATTTGCATGACCCCCAAAAGATTCTGGGAGTTGAGAAAACTGGGATGGGTAGTGGTAGTTTACTCCAAGCAAGAATCCTCAAATGACTCTGAAGGGGATCGGTTTGGCAATGAGAAATTTAATACCAATGAGAAATTAAGTATGAGGACCTTTTAATCCTATACTAGATAGAAAGTCTGCTTGGGACAGAGATCTTATGGATTTGGAGTGCTCTGCCTGATTTTGTCCTTTAGTTAGGCTTATGTAGTAAATAATAACTTTGCCTGTGATTAAAGAACTGTCAGCTTACCCTTACTGGGGCAACTGAATTTATATATACACCCACCCACACATATATATTGTTTTTGTGCATACATATACAGACACACGTACCCACATATATATGTGTGTATATATATATATATATATATATATATACATGTTTTAAATTTTATAGCAACTGAACCCTATAAGATTGAATCTGAGGTGACCAGCAGATATCTTGTATATAGAAAGCATTGAAGCTGGTAGCAAAGAGAAGCTTGGCAGCTATGAAATCACTGAAGACTTTCCACCATAAGGCTAAGGCCTGATGGAGGACTAAACACCTTCTCTATATGCCTGGCAGAGATCACGTACCGTGCGGTATAAGGAAGAAGAAGTCCCAAGGATATAGTGTGATGACCTTACCAGAAGGTGCTGATGACCCTATATCATCTGAAGCAAGAATTGGCCTTCCACACATGTTCCTTATGTGTGGTATGTTACCTGTAATATGTCACCTATGTGTGTAGCTCTGCATTTAAATTTCCTACATGTGTATGTTCTTCCCAATTATAGTGTGAATACTTGTGAGAGTATGACTGAGTTTAAATGGAAAAAATTTGTTCCTTTCCTCATTATGCCGTTTCAGTAAATGCCTGTGTGTTAAGCTAGTAAAAACACATCAGTGGGGTTTATGAGACTTGGGGTGTGTGTATGTGTTTATATGCATGGACGTGTGTGTATGTGTGTGTGTGCTTGTGGATATGGACCCAGAAAGTAGGGTAGCTTACTTGGAGGCTCCATGTGAGGGCTGTGCATGCTGCAGGAGAGATGCCCCAGGTGCTACGTGTAAAAAGAGTAGGTTGAACTTTATTGCATCTCACATCCCTTCATACTCTAAGTACTCTACATTTTATGCTTCCATGATCCTCCTTGGCAGCTGTGTGGCACAATGAATAGAGGGCTGATCTTGTCAGGAAGACAAGTTCAAATCCTGCCTTAGGCACTTACTAAGCTGCATGGCTTGGGACACCTCATTTAACCCCTCTCAACTTCAGTTTATTCATCTGAACAATGGAAATAATAATAGAAACTAGCTCCCATAAGTATTAGGAGGAACAAATAATATATGTAAAATACTGTGTAAACCTTAAAGCTCTATATAAATGTTAGTTACAATTATTATTGCTGTTTTTTTTTCACATAGCAAGTAAATACTTCATGAGTCAAGTTAAAGTAAATGCTGGACTTCTTTCCCCAAAATTTCTTTTTTATGGCAGCTGCATGTGTTCTGTACCCTTGACTTGTGCTGATGTATCAACAAGGTTACTGGCTGTTTGCTATACATCCTCTAAATCCAACTTCACTGGTTTATTGCCCATCCATCCTCTCCCTTAGAATGCTCCTCCATTAACAACTTTGAGGTCATCAGTTAGTGGGGAGATGTTGATAGAACTGACTATGAACTCATCTATTCTCCTTGACCTTGTATCTATGTCAACCCAATCAGGTGCTAGATGGAGGTGGTCCCTTGTCTCCAAAAATTGAAAATACCCTAAACAGAGGTGATACATATTTAGAGGAAGTAGGCAAAGACTTGGAAGGTATACCTCTAAGTGAAAACGAGACCTTTGGAGGAAAGATCAATGGAACACCAGCATTATTATTTGCTTGTTTTCCCAAATTATTCCTTCCTTTGAACTTTATGTTGAAATGGCTCTTTTTACTTGGGAGTAGGAAGGCATTGGGAAAGCTTCAGGCTTTTTTATGCTGTTTTTTCAGAGCAGTTCTGGGGATCTGCAAACTTTTGCTGCTTCCAAGGTGGTGTTATTTTGGGAGATATGTGGTCAGAGTTCTCTTGGTCTGTGCTCTAATCTTTACCAAGGAAGGGCCCCTGTTTCCTTATGGCTGCGTGTATTAGCACTTCTCATGGCCTGGGAAATGAAACCCAGAACTGCTTATGGGCAATAGAGTTCCTAGTCAATACCAACTGCACCCCGTGCCAGCAAAGGACTTTTCTGATCAGTTGTCTGATCTTTTTACCATCCCTGAACTGAGAGCTCCTGAAGCTACTACCACTGTTGCTGTCCCTCACTCCTAACACCCACCCTGGTGTTATAGACCTCTCCTGCAGACCTTCTAAGGTGTCTTAGTCTGGAAAAATGTCTCCCTTTGACCTTCTGTGGTCTTTTCCACTCCAAAATGTGATCTGAGATGTTATTTTAAGTTGTTTGGTGGGGAATGTTTGGAGAGTTTTGTTGAGTCTCAGCCTGTACTCTGCTATGTTGCCTCCTCCTCCTATCATTTCTCTCATTATCTTTAATTTGACAAATAAATAGTTAGTGTTTGGGTAGGTGCTGAGGATGACTCAGACCAATTTTACATGTTAGGTAGGAGTAGTTAAGGATATCATTAAGATAAACCATTACCCCTTAATGCAGTAGATCTTGAAATATTGACTTTATGAGTCTACAAAAGACTGTGAGGGGTCGCTAAACAAAGCACATAACCTCATTTTCATATAGGTCATATACCAAGTCTGCAAAACTGCGTTGTATTCATCACCCACCTATACCAGGAATAGGTTGTATGGCCACTAGGAGGTCTTTAGTGAATATCCCAACCCTCCACGTGGCACAAGCCAGGGTATCAAGGATAGGAAGGAAAGGCCAGTCTCAGTTGGAGGTAGCATTAGGGGCTTTATTCTATAGTCATGGCAGTTATAATTTTTTACTTTTCTTTTTAACAAATAACATAAAAAGACCACCAGTGGGAAAAGTTTAAGGTCAAACAAAGTTGTTTCTTATGCAAGAGTTCTAGCAGGACTATTATCATTATCAGCCTGGTCAAGATAATATAATATAATGAAGGGTAATAGTTTCCCAGTTTTTTTCTCATAACTTCTTTATACTCTTAAAAATTATTGAGGACCTCAAAGAACTTTTGTTTATGTGGGTTTTACCTATCAACACTTACCATTTTAGAAATTTAAAATTATATGTTTTATAAATATGTATTAATTTTTTCAAATAGCAATAATAAACCTATTACATGGTAACATAAATAGAATTTTAATGAAAATAACTGTTTTCCAAAATAAATAAAATTTAGTAAGAGGAGGGGCATTGTTTCAAACATTTTTTCAATTATCTTTAATCCTTGATTTAATAGAAGAAAACTAGACTTTCCTGTTTCTGCATTCAATCTGTTTTGATGGGTTGTTTTGGCTGATTTATGTAAACAAAATCAGGTCTCACTCAGATATCTAGTTGGAATAAGGAAGGGTATTTTAATAGGCAAATAATGCCTTAGTATTATTATGAAAATTGTTTTAACTTTCCAGATCTCCTGAAAGGCTATTGGGGACCATAGATGTCTGTGATTCACACTTTGAGAATCTCTGCTATATATAGAGCTCTTGACCTAGAATTCAAATCGTGCTCCATATACTTACTAGCTACGTAACCCTAGGCAAATCAATGAACCTCTGCCTGCCTCAGTTTCTTCTGTATATTGGGCATGATAATAGAACCTACCTCCCAGAGTTTTTGCAAAGATAAAATGAGATAATATTTGTAAAGAGCTTTGCAAACACTATGGCATTATCAAATGGCATTATTATTATTATTATATAGCTATGTATTATATAATATGTATAATATATTAAAAAATCTTCATTTTGTGTATATACCTATATATCATATAGGTTCCTATATAACAATGACTCAATATCTTAATATTATGTATACATATACACATATATAGGTATATGTACACCTATATATTATATATGTTCCTATATAATAATGACAATATTTCTGATTAATTCAATGAATAACCATGATTCCAGAGGAAAAAGGATGTAGAATGTTACTCACCTGCTGCTAGAGAAATGATTGACCAATATGCAGCATGAAATACATATTTCTAGACTTGAACAATATGAGAATTTCTTTTGCTTTATGATATGTATTTGTTACAAAGATTTTTAAAGTAATGGGGAGAAGTGAGAGAGAATAAATGTTTGCTAACTGAAAAAAATTTATAGCTCCCTCTCCCAAGTCACCAAAGTCCTGTACATAGGTAAACAGAATGAAGATGTTGCTGTCCAGAAACGTGGTTGCTTTGATGGAATATTTGAGTCATCAGTGGGCTGTTTGTTTTGACTAGAGTTAAAATATATTTGGAGTCACTTGTACATGAAGAGTTTGTTCTGAGTTGTGGTGGGGAGCGTGTATCTCTGTGCTGAATTTCACATTGGCTGTCAGTTGAATCTGAGGAATGTCTTTGAAGTCTGTTTTCTTTTTCTTTCCCCCAGAAGCAGACTCTTTTCTCCTTTGGTGTATGGTTTGTGTTCTCCATGACTGTGTCTTAGTTCTGTTTTCCTCCTTTTATAGAAACTGTACTCACTGGAGCAATGAATGTTATCTGGCCAGGGGCTAGTGGTTATGGAAGCTATATTGATCCTTGAGAATGGGAGAGAAACATGCCCTTGTGGAGACATTATTTTCCCTTGGAGGAGTGCACCAAGAGAGCTGCATTGGTATTTAGATATTTCAGTATAAGCCTCTTGCTAGAAATAAAGAAACTGGATATTTATTAGAAAGGCAACATGTTAATGTATTACTTTCAAGCTGTGTGACTTTAGAAAACTCACATATCATCTAAGACTCAGTTTAATTATCTATAAAATGGAGTTTTACATGTTCCCTGCTTAGACAAACATGGTTATTGTGAGGAAGAAATTAGATGATGAGTATGAAAATTATTTGTAAACCACAAAATGCTGTAACAATGTAGGGAAATATTCTTACATCTACTCTTTACCCCAAGTCAATCTACAAATGTTTATTAAGTAGTTAATAATATACTTAATATAACAATGTAGGGAAATATTTCTGAAGTCCACTCTTTACCCCAAATCAATCTACAAACATTTATTAAGTATTTATTATGTACCAAACATTGTATATAAGAGCTAGGAACTCAGAGAAAAAGCTAAAACAGCCTGTACCCTCAAGAACCTTACATTCTGATGGAAGATGTAATACTTGTATGCATAAGTGCATAGAAAATATGTACAGAATAGATGAAATTTAACCTTGGAGAAGGATTTCTTTAACTTTGATCCATGAGTTGAAAACATAAAAGATAACTATTTCAATACAATTGGCTTTCTTTGTAATCTACTATGCTTATTTTAGATATTTAAAAACATTATTCTGGGAAAGGATCCATAGGTTCCATTAGACTACCAAAGGGTTGCTTGAAACAAGAAATTTAAGAACCTTCACCTTAGATGTTACTATGGTAACAGGTGGAAGGAACTGTATTTTGATTTTGAAATAGTCACCCAATTCCATGCCTACCCATACTTTTTTCCCCTTCAAGATATCTTGAATATTGTTGTTATCCAGGGGGCCTTAGAGACCGGCACTCTCATTTTTCTATTCTTCCCTTTACTTCTCTCTCTGATCGCTAGCTATTTTTCAAAGGAAACTACCTATTCTCAGTTCTCTTTCCTGAATGTCGACCAATGTCTACTTTGTAAAATCTCAGGATTTATCCCAAGTCTGAGCTATTCAGTTTATCACAAAGAAGAGAGTGAGTGACATCTTTCCCTTTGGACATGCTATTTTCTGTGAATGAATTTTCTAGCACTGAGCAGTTATCAATACAAGGTGAAAGAAGGGAAGAATCTTTCATTGGTTCTTTTTCATCATCAATATCACCTAGAAATTTCCTAATGCTGCCTAATTTTCCTAATAATTCCCTGATGTTTCTATTAGAGAAAGCCCTAAAATAGCTTTTTATTTTTAATCCTAATTTAAATCCTATGAAAAAATAGTTCTATGTTTTTCCCACTTGGGAGAAAGAAATCCTGACTTCACTAATGGTATACTAGAGAAAACCAGCCTGAGATTCAATCCCTAGGAATTTCTCTGAAACTAACTAAACTAAATGTCCATGTTGACATTAACTTTGTTTCAGCAGTCATGGTTTCTAAATCTCAGAAATTATCTTTGTACATGTACCTAGTGAGACAGTTCTTTAGGGTGTGAATTGAAAAGCATTGGCAATGAAGCAAAGAAAGCTCTTAGGTGGCTTTGGGAAATGAACAGCAATAAAAGGTTTGGGATTCTGGATGGTGTCATCATAAAGGTTAAAAACAAGCCACATAGTTTAATTAGAACAATCAAATCATGAGAATCATATTTGTAAGCTTGATTAAGTCTATTTAAACCCTAGAATAATTACCTATCAATAAGAAATGTGTGGGGGTGTTGTCCTTCTGTGTTTTTTCCTGAAACATTTCAGTCTCTGAAGAAATAAAAGTTAGTTTCACCCAGAACTCAGTGGAGAGGAACATGGTGGGTGTGAGCAGGCTTCAACATATTACAAGAATGTAATTATAAAGGAGAAGCGGAGTGAAGGATATCATTACAGAATCAAATGAATGGAAATGATATATCATGTGAGGAGAGTAAGGGATAGCCCATGGATCGTTCAGGTGTTCCACTAGTATCCTGGCAACATGTGAAGAGAATGAGAAAAGTCTCAGCCTATTGGATGAGTCCATTTTGGTGATCTTATGATCAAATGAGATGACATTTGTAAAATATTTTTTTCAGTAGCTGGCACATAATAGGTGCTTAACAATTGCTTGTTCCCTTTCTCCTCATGTAAGGACAAATATGAGAGTAGCTCAGGATGGACAATCATAGATGGAATGTAACCTGAATCATTGAAGTTTGTAACCTGCTTCACTGAAGAATGAAGATTTATGTGAATATCATGACCCAGCACAATTCAAGTACTGAATAAATGTTCTTTGAATTAAATCAAGTGGATGTGTATCTACAGGGCTATAGGTTTATAACTGGAGATATACACACAAAGATATGTTAAGTTGATACAATATCTTCAGAGGTTTTTTCCCTTATAATCCTGAGATTCTGTAATTCTACTTTTTAAGTAATTAAAAATGGTCTTTTAGCATATGAAATCAAGAACTGCAGTAAGAGCTGTCCAGGTACTCATGGAAGACAATAGTAATGGAGAAGAGTATTTTAAATGACTCAGGGTATCCATTTTAAAATATATTTCAGAGGAGGAAATGGAGAAAATCACAGATAGTATTGACAAGAAATCAAGAAGATATCAGTGACTACCAACTAATATACCTTCTTTTTCATCTTCATAGAAATTCTTATAGGAATAGTCCAGGCATGTGTGTAGGATACTCTTAATGGAAATATAAAAATGGAATAGACACATTTTGCAAATGAATTTCCACAGTAGAATTGTGCATTTGTATAGCCATAAAATTGACTAAGGTATATAGAGAGAAGCTTTTTGCATTTGTTGCTTATTACTAAAAATAGATAGTAGAATAAAGTATAGCATTAAAATTCCTAAAAAGGCATTCTCCATATATTTAAGTTCATTTAATATTCCTTGACAGATCATGTAAGATCTCTTGATACAACCACAGAGATAACTTTATTTAAAATTGTCAATCTCAGTAAGAATCAAGGCATAACATAGGTAGGTATATGGTTGTCAAAGTTTTAGCCATTGTAATATTCTCCATTGGCACAAAAGTCAAAAGGAAGAAGAGTTTCTTGGAGATGCTAAATATCTCCAAATGGTACTCTCTGTGCTGACTGCATCAAACTCTCAAACATTACAACACTTTTGTCAGAGAGATCCATAACCATTCATCCTTGAAATCCACATAGACTAAACAAACATATATACATATATGTGTGTGTGTGTGTGTTTTAAGTATATTAAGCATGCTTGTTACCTAGACTATGTCTAGTTGGATGGGCAGCCCATTGAATAAGTTCACTGGGATATCTGCATTGGACAGGCACCACAGTCCCTAAAACCAGAAATGAATTGGAGAAGGATAATGGATTGGATTTTATTGTGATGATATCAATGATAAAAAGCTATCCTTTGGCCCCCAAACCAATCTTTTCAAGAGTAACATTGCCTGGATGATACTATATAGTTATGTGCAATGGCATGATACTCAAATCAAAATTGTGGTGATACAAAAAATAAAGGGCCCCAAATGTCATGGACTGTATACTATTTAAATTTTTATCCCTAGTGCCAAAACCGTCATACATTTAAGACAATCTAATGAGTAATTGTTGACTTGATTTTTTTTATTAAGTTTTGAAGATCAGATCACCATCTGATTTTTAAAAAAGCAAATTACTTTCCTATTTACTGAGTTTTGTTTTATTATTAATACTATTGCTGATAGCAACTATTCTTCTTGGAAATTCCGTAGGGTTTTCTTTCTTGGAACCTTCAAGCACTCTCTTTGGCTTTTACCTCATTCTTATAATATTCAATTAATAAAGTTTAGAGAGATATTAGACAAAATGACCATTTTATCTCTTTTCTGCTGATCCTTTGCATAGTTTCTTCCCAGAAATATTGTATCTTCTTTTTTCTACCTCCCTTAAAGGCAAAGTAGGTTGTCTGGCAAATCATTCATTTTCAGCACTGAAAACCTAAGTTCCACTTCCACCATAAGGGCTTTTCTGATTCATTTACTTGTTACTATTGTTCTTTGAAATTTAGTGTTGCTGTGAGGATAAAATAATACTTGTCATGAGCTTTGCAAACCACAAAGATTATATAAATGCTAACTATATTATTATAAAGTATTGAATGTGTACATATAGTTTTCTCCATCTATCTAGTGGAATATAAGGTTCTCAATGGCAGAGAAGGTTTGATTTTTGTCCTTGTACTTTAGAGCCCTAGTATCTTACCTAATGCTTAATAAATGTTTGTTGAATTGAAATGAAATTGAATATATAAAGGTACAAGCATGTTTTCTGCCTCTCTGCAGAGAGGTGGTGCATTATGGGTCCAGAATGAGGCATACATTTTCAGATGAGGCAGCATGAATTTGTTTTGTTTGAGTTTATTTCCTAGGAGGGTTTTTTGTTTGTGTGTGGATGTATGAGCGTATGCCCATATACAAACGTGAGGTTTTGTATAAACAAGTGTCACTGGAAAGTGAAAATGATTTAGAAAAAGGCAAAGAAGATCAACAAGACATTTCAAAAATAAAAAAGGCCAGTCAAGCAGAGAAAAAACAAATGGACAGACCTAATGCTCTACTGGTATCCAGAAAATATTAATGGGATTGGAAGAAAATCTACAATATATTGGATAGATCTTACATGGAATATTTATGAAAAGGCACAGACAAGAATAACGTTAGAGGAAAATGGGTTGCATTCTACACTAGAGCAGGAAGTAGCCATTCCCAAAGAATCTTGGAACTAAAGAAGTACAAAAATAAAAAAAATAATACTTTAATAAATTTGATTTTCTGTTGTTTTTTGGAAAGAAGAAGATAAAGTGGTTTGGACCTGTGACTTCATTAGTGTGAGAACTTCCGATATATTCCTCTACTAATATGTATTAGCAACTCTTTAAAATAGAGACTGTTGCCTGGGAACACTGAAAGACTAAATGACTTGTCTGTTGACAGTGTTTATGATAAGAAAATGTAGATAAAGTGATTTATAGCCCTGGAATTGCTACATGAAAACAACTGAATATTGTAATTTGTTAGAATTCAACTGTTACAAAAATCAAGTGAGGATACAATATTTAAGAGAAGGGGGTCATTGATACTGTCAAATTATGAAGAAAGGTCAAAAAGTTTAAGAGATTATTGGACACATAATTGTAGTGAAATACAAAGTTGGAAGGCGGATTGCAGAAGATTTAAAGAGTGAGAGGAGAGGATGTAGAGGGAACAAATGTAGACAGCTCTCTCAAGGAATTTAGTGTGGAGGGGATAAGAGAACTAGGGGAAGGAGGATGACAACTGCTGTGTTTGGTAGGATCAAGTGAGGGCTTTTGGAGGATAAGAAGGACTTGGGCATATTTGTAGGCAACAGGGAAGTAACTTTAATAGCTGAAGATTAAAGATAGAAAGAGTGAGGATGGATAGGGTGGAGTCAAAATGGCAGAGAGAAGTCAGGGACTAGTCTGAGCTCTGTCCCAAACTCCTCCAAAGTCCTTTAAATAATACCCTACAATAAATTCTGGAGCAGCAGAACCCACAAACCATCCCTATCCTCTGCCCAAGACAACTTAGAATTTAAGCAGAAAAGGTCTGTTGCATGGGGTCAGAGAGGAGCACAGTGCAGCACAGGCAGCATGAGCTCAGACAGGGACCCAGCAAACCAGGAACAGGCCTTGGGAGTGACTGAATCAGCAGTGCCAGTGGCTACTGTCAGAGTCCACAGATGGCAAAGGGATTGAACAACTGGTCAGGTTATATGGTTCTCTTTGTTGGCACTGGAGGCAGGACTCTGTTGCTTTGCCTATACTTGGATCTGGGTCACAGTCCTGGGTCTCAATCCCAGGACAAGGAGCAACTAGCACACCTGAGCTTGCCACTACAGTGGAGCAGGAACCCTCATCACAGTTCTCCAGGATAGAAAAGAGTAGTTGTGGTCACTTCAGATCAGAGTACAGGCTAGGAGAGAAGTAAATGCAACTCTTCATACCACTTTGGAAAAACCAAAAACTTACAGGTCCCTACAAGTAGCTCTGAAAACAGCTGTATAAACCCTCTGAAGCTTGGGACACTGTACCCTCCACCCTAGAAGCAGAACTCCACTCTAGCAAAGAGTTAAAAGTCAAGAAATAGGCTACAGAAATGAGCAAACTACAGAAAAAATTCTGACTGTAGAAAATTACTATGGTGACAAGGAAGCTCAAAACACATTCAGAAGAAGACAGCAAAGTCGAAACTGCAGTATCCAAAGCCTCAAAGGAAAATCTCAGGCCATGGAAGAGTTAAATATCTCACGGGAAAAACAATGGAGGTAGAAAATAGATTCAGGGAAGATAATTTAAAAATTATTGGACTTCTGAAATCCATCATCAAAAAAAGAATGTAAATATCATCTTTCAAGAAATTATCAAGGAAAACTGCCCTGGTATTATAGAGCCAGAGGGTAAAATAAAAATTGAAAGAACCTACTGATCACCCCGTGAAAGATATCATGCAATGAATATTCCCAGGAATCTTATAGCCAAATTCCAGAGCTCCAGGTCGTTGATAAAATATTGCAAGCAGAGCCAAAAAGAAACAATACAAATATTATATAGCTATAGCCAGGTTAACACAAAATTTAGCAGCTTTCATATGGAAAATAAATGAATAAGGAAATAAGTGAATGAATGCATAAATGAATGAATAAATAAATGAGCATTTATATAGTGCCTACAATGCACCAGGCTGTGTTAAGTGCTTTCTTTTTTTTTTTATTTCTTTTTCGTTTTCAACATTTATTTCCACAAGATTTTTAGTTCCAAATTTTCTCCCCATCTCTCCCCTCCCCCACCCTGAAATACCATGCATTCTGATTACTCCTTCCCCCAATCTGTTTGCCCTTCTATCATACCCCTCTCTTCCCTTATCGCCATCTTCTCTCTCTTCTTGTAGGGTAAGATAGATTTCTATATCCCATTACCTGTATTTCTTATTTCCCACTTGTGTGCGAAAACAATTCTCGACATTCATTCCTCTGATGGCATGGTCTTCTTTGGCAACGAAGTACAAAAACACACTTTCCTGTAGTGTAAGATAGATTTTCATACCAAATTGAGTGTGCATGTTATTCTCTCCTTAAGCCAAATGTGATGAAAGTAAACTTCACTTTTTCCCTCTCACCTCCCCCTTTTCCCCTCCATTGAAAAGCTTTTTCTTGCCTCTTTTATGAGAGATAATTTGCCCCATTCCATTTCTCCCTTTCTCCTCCCAATATATTCCCCTCTCATGCCTTAATTTTATTTTTTTAGATATCATGCCTTCCTATTCAACTCACCCTATGTTCTTTGTCTCTCTCTCTCTCTCTCTAAGATATATATATATATATATATATATATATATATATGTGTGTGTGTGTGTGTGTGTGTGTGTGTGTGTGTGTGTGTATGTATGTATGTATGTATGTATAATCCCTCCAGCTACCCAAATACTGAGAAAAGTTTCAAGAGTTATAAATATTATCTTTCCATATAGGAATGTAAGCAGTTCAACTTCAGTAAGTCCCTTATGATTTCTCTTTCCTGTTTATCTTTTCCTGTTTCTCATGATTCTCATGTTTGAAAGTCAAATTTTCTATTCAGCTATGATCTTTTCATCAAGAATGCTTGAAAATCTTCTATTTCACTGAATTACCATTTTTCCCCCTGAAGTATTATACTCAGTTTTTCTGGGTAGATAATTCTTGGTTTTAATCCTAGCTCCTTTGACTTTTTCAAGCTCTTTGATCTCTTAATGTAGAAGCTTCCAGATCCTGTGTTGTCCTGATTGAATTTCCACAATATTCAAATTGTTTCTTTCTGGATGCTTGCAATATTTTCTCCTTGACCTGGGAACTCTGGAATTTGACTACAATATTCCTAGGAATTTTTCTTTTAGGATCTTTCAGGAGATAATTGGTGGATTCTTTCAATGTTTATTTTACCCTCTGGTTCTAGAACATCAGGGCAGTTTTCCTTGATAATTTCATGGAAGATGATGTCTAGGCTCTTTTTTTGATCATGACTTTCAATTTTCTCATAATTTTTAAATTGTCTCTCCTGGATCTATTTTCCAGGTCAGTTGTTTTTCCTATGAGATATTTCATATTATCTTCTATTTTTTCATTTTTTTGGTTTTATTTTATGATTTCTGGTTTCTCATAAATTTATTATCTTCCATCTGCTCCATTTTAATTTTTAAAGAACTATTTTCTTCAGTGAGCTTTTGAACCTCCTTTTCCACTTGGCTAATTCTATTTTTTTAAAGCATCTCTCTCCTCATTGGCTTTTTGGGCCTCTTTTGCCATTTGAGTTAGTCTATTTTTAAGGATGTTATTTTCTTCAGCACTTTTTTGGGTCTCCTTTAGCAAGTTGTTGACTTGCTTTTCATGATTTTCTTGCATCACTCTCATTTCTCTTCCCAATTTTTCCTCCACCTCTCTTACTTGATTTTCAAAATCCTTTTTGAGTTCTTCCATGGCCTAAGACCATTGCATATTTATTTTGGAAGCTTTGCATGCAGAAGCCTTGACTTTTAGGTCTTTCTCTGATGGTAAGCATTGTTATTCCTCATCCGAAAGGATGGAAGAAAATACCTGTTCACCAAGAAAGTAACCTTTTATAGTCTTATTTTTTTCTCCTTTTTGGGCATTTTCCTAGGCAGTTACTTGACTTTTGAGTCCTTTGTCAAGAGGAGGGTATACTCTGGGGACCTGTATGTTCTCAGTTTCTTCAAAGTGGCACAATCAAGGGAGAGGAATTTATACCTCTCCTGGCTTGCACTCAGGTCTGGGAGCTACCAAACTTTTCTGCCCAGGATCTGCAAGTAGAATTCCCTTTCCAAAGCCTCCACCAGCTTCACCATGCCAGCACTTTTCCTCACCCTAGGGGCACCCCTCAGTAGCTGATCTGGATCAGCTACTCAGTTCCCCCAGGGTCTTTAAGCTGAGGGCTCCTAAAACAGAATCTGCTGCTGCTGCTGCCTGAGGTCAGGAATATGGGAGGGCTCTACTCTCTTCTCACCCACTTGAAAAAGCTTTCTCACCAACCTTTGAAGCTGTCTTTGGCATTTGTGGGTTGAGGGGTTTGGAAACTGCAGCTGCTCCCTGTGATTCTATTTCTGAGGCCTGCTCTTGTCCTGCTCCTGCCAGTGCCACAAAGTCAAAGCTGGGCTGGGCTCTGTGGGCTATGCTCTGCTCTGATCCCTGTGTGATAGATCTTTTCTGTCAGCCTTCCAGGTTGCCTTGGGCTGGAAATCTTTTTCACTGTGTCGTTTTGTGGCTTCTGCTGCTCTAGAATTTGTTGAGAGTCATTTTTTTACAAGTATTTTGTGGGTTGTGAGGGAAGACCTAGAGTATGTGCATCTTTCTACTCTACCATCTTGACTCTGCCCCCTGTTAAGTGCTTTATTACAAATATTATCTCATTTGATCCTTACAATAACCCTGGGAAGTAGTTGCTGTTATTATCTCCATTTTATAGTGAGGAAACTGAGACAAGCAGAGAGACTTGCCTGGGGTCATGTAGCTTAAAAGTGTCTGAGGGCAGATTTGAACTTACATCTTTCTGACTCTAGGTACAGTACTCTGTCCTCTGTACCACCAACTGCCTCTGACTTCCTGGTGTCTAAATCTACCCACTTCCTGGTGTCTAAACTATTTCTTGAAAATTTGTTCTCATTTACTTCTCTCTTCAGGTAGTCCTATAGTAGTCAGGTCTACAGTATTGTGGACAGAGCAGTGTACGGAGTGCCTTGTCCCTCTTAGACCTGTAGTAACTCAAACTCCTGACATCCAAAACATTCTCTCATATGTCATCATTCACTTTCCATTTAAAATTAGCTATGAATTAAAATTCAGATTTGAGTGGTATGAGATTCTGTTCCATCTTAGACCTCATCCAAATGGTTCAGTTACTAAAGTGATGAATGTCTCAATCAGCAGTGCTTTAGGTCTCCATTCTTTTGAAAGTTTTGTACATTTAAGTTGAAAAATACTCTTTAAAAACTAGCTGTTCTGTAGTGGCTTTGTGAGAAGACAATATGTGGAAACTGGTTTTCTCCTACTTGTTCTCCATTAAGAATTTGCATGTATTCTTGACATTATTTTAGGTGAAAAATAAAATAAAAACCCAACAACAAAAATGTTGCTAAAATTTGAATGTAATGGGGGTCATTATAACTTCAACTTGGAATATGTAAGTGTCTCTCTGTGGGAGGTCAGGTGAATTCTACTTTAGGAAATAAATATGATTAAAGAATCGGAGCTGGAATAGTCAAGTTGTCTGTTCCTACAGATCTGGGAGAGTTTGCAAAGTGTGATAAATTGTTTATTTGAAACTGGATTTTTCCTTAGTGATAAAAACCCCAGTTCTATTACCACAGTTATGAATCCCTGAGGGGGAGGGTTAATCTTTAGGTGGATTCCAGATATTTCATAACAATTCTTGCTCCCTCCATCAAAAACAAACCATTAAACTTTCTTACATTCAAATATCAAACTGTTCCTGAGCCTTTTGTCTTTTGTGAAATACAATCAAGACTGTTTGTTTATAGAGGATTCAATATTCAATAACATCCAAAGCCACTTTGGTAGTTTTTCTTTCTGTAAATAATTTTAGCTAAGGAAAAAAAACCCACTGCAGTTGTGTAGAAAAATAAGGTATTTTAGGATTTGTTTATTATATGCTAATGTCCTGGGGTGAAATGTATTTTCAGGCAAGGAACAAAGAGACAATAGATTCATGAAAATGTAATTTCAGAGCAGCTTTTAGGATTCTAAGTTTTATGTACTTCCCCCCTCCCCCCCATATGCTGGCAGCAAACTCAGAAGAAGCCTTTGTTCTTTGTTTTTTATTTTGGAAAGTGTAACAAAGTATATTCAAAATTCTTTGATCCTATTATGTCCTGCCACAAACATTAGTAAATAGCATTGAATACACTTTATGAAGACTGCCATGTTAGGAGCCCTGGGTAGATAAGAGAAGAGTAATAAATGTGGTCCTTCCTCAACAGAGTGTAGAAACAGGAATGAATTATAGAGATAATTTAATAAAATTTTCTCATTTCACTAATGATGAAAGAGCACTGGGTAGAAAATGTGTAAATATGATCTCTTATAATTATGACCATTTTGTGGAAACTGAGGTCAGAGAGGAAAATTGACCTACCTACAGCTTAAGGAACATGCTTCCCACACACTCATGGGATAGGACAGCACACACAACATGGAAACTTCTCCAGTGGCATCTTAACCAGTCCTTTCCTCATAAGATGACAGATTCAGAGGTAGAAGGGTCCTTAGAAGTCATGTAGGTGGAATCTCTCACTTTACAGAAGAGGAGAATGAGGTCCAGAGCCACTAGATCACTTGCCTGAGGTCATACAAGACTGGATCAGGGCCAAGATTCACCTCATAAGGTGCTGCCTCCTTGGATAATCTACACTGCAGCTTCTTCTGAAAGAGATGAAAGTATTAAGCAGTATGTGGCTCATTTATTGACAGCTCATTTCATCTTCCATTGGTCCAGAATCTGAGGCAGGTTCTCAGGGAAAAGGAAGAAGGAGGACCTGAGGAAAGAATTTCATATAAGCAACAGTTAGGGAGTTGAGCTTATAGGCATCATTGGTTGATCATTCCTGGTGACTTCTCACCTAGATTCTATCATGTTTGCTTACACGCGCGCGCACACACACACACACACACACACACACACACACAGCCCTTTTCTGGGCATACATTCATGTCAAGACACTACAGTGAGGTTCAGAGAACTTATATAGAAGGAAGAGGCCTACCTCTAAGAACCTCTGTGCCTGGGTGAGTTCCCTTTCTGGGAGACTCCTTCCCACTCTCCCTGGAATTGTCAATACCCTGTCATTGCAAAATGATGGTGGTTGGTTTACGTGCGCATTACTGGCTTATTAATTCTGAATCCCTTCCCTAAAGGCATTAATGTTCATCTCTACTACTGTGGAATTGCTCTGGGAATAAACATCTTCATTGTACTTGTGATCATTCCATTTCTTCTCTTCCTTTCTGCTATCCCATGCCCTCTTTCTGACTTTAATACATTAATTAATTAAGTAACTAAACAAGAGAAAGTATTAAGTGCCTTCTGCATATCAGGTGCTATGCAACACACTGGGCATAAAGAGACAAAAATGAAACAACCCTTGCCCTCAGGTCTGAGTCTCATGAGTCAGTGAGAGACAACCCAGCAGACTTAACGATAGGATCATAGAAGGGTCCTTAGAGGATAATGAATCCAAAGTCCTCATTTTACAGATAAGGACACTGAGGCCCAGAGAGCTTAAGTGATTTGCCTAAGATCATAGAGGCTGCAAGTGGTAAGACTGAGATGGATGACTGAATAAATGAATGAATGAAAATGTATTTATGCAGTGTTCCCTATGAGCTAGGTATTGTGCTGAGCATTGGACATACACATACCAAAACCAAACCAGTTTCCACCTGTATTCTATACCTCTATTTGAGCATTGCAACTAGATTCTCTCAAGTCAGCATTCTTGACTATCCTTGCAGCAACCCCCACCCTTCTTTTTTTTTTTTTTATCCAATTGAGACTTGTGTTGGGTGGTTGTCTCTACAGCACAAATTACAGAATGCCTAATGGATCAGGAGCGCTATCTTATCTGTTAGTTATATGGTCCAAAAGCTCTTCAGAACAGATTTCAAAAAGGGTGTTAATAGATAATGGTTTTTAATTTGGTTTGAGTGTTTCCATTCTCCTAACTCTTTCCTTAAGTGCTCATTCAGTCATTCCTATGGTGTGGTCAGCTAAAAGAGACTATTTAAATGGTAAACTGTTCTAGTTTGTCAGGAACAAGAAGGCCAGGTAGACAGGCAGAAAGAATCTTTTTTGGCATCTCATTTCACTCTCCTATGAGGTCTTCTATTTCTGGTTAAAAGGGATTGTGTTGAGGCATCATGGTGTAGGAGATAGGATATTGTCTCCGGAGGTCCCAGTTCAAATCTTGCTTCTGATACTGTTTGTGTGACCTTGGGTAAATCAGTTAATATCCTTGGCTCTCATTTCCTCATCTGCAAAAGGAAGGGGTTGACTTTTGCAGTACCTTCCAAATCTATGATTACTTAACTAATGCTCAGGAAACCAGCCCAACCTTCTTATGCCTGGATTGGGGAAGAAGAGGTGGTACCCTGACCAAAAGTTCTCAATACTATTGAGATACTATTACTCAATAATAGTGAATAATTTATTTTTCTCTTTACACATATTATCTCATGAAAACCTTAAAAGAACCATGTGTGTGTTGGGCGAGGTAATACAGGTATTGATACCCCCCATTTTATAGATGAAGGAATTGAAGCTTAAGCATCTTCATCAGAATTAGAACCCATCTCCTCTGACTTCAAACCTAGTCCTCTTTTTACAATGCCATACTGCCTCCCTGAAAAGGAATCATCACTATAATATAATCTTGCCTTTAAAAGGACTATGTAAAAATCATTATCAGAGAAACTGCTAAAAAATCAGTGGTGAAGAGCAATAAATCTGCTTGTGCTGACTCTGCCTTTGTATTAGTTTTCTCCTTGTAGGACTGTCGCATTCCTGTCTTATGAGACTGAACACCCTGCAAATTCAAGAAGATGTAGCTATATTACTATTCAATTACCACTGTTCGTTTCATACCTGGGGAAAGGTGAAGCACTCATTCCTCCTCCACACTCCGTCTCCCTTTAGAGTTTTTCAGTGTATTGAAATCAATCTTCACTTTTCCCTAATGATGAGGGGATTCTTCTGTCTCTCATCACATCTTTCCAAAATTCAATCTCAGCCTGGATAAAACTCTCCAAATCACTCGTGGGTGTTGTCTGTTTTAAGATTTACCACAGAAAACATACAATTCCAGTATGAATTAGAACCAACCTTTGCATGGAGGAGATGCTCTTCATTATCAAGAGCAATGCCATTTAAAATTCTGATTTTAAAATGGTTCATGTTTGGGTCAGATCAACACTCAATTTTTAATGCCAATATATTTTGCAATCCAGCAAATTGAAGAGGCCTTGGAAAATAACTCAAATGAATAGAGAAGCAAAATGCAAATAGAAAAACATCATTTAGACAGCTGCATTCAGACATCCCTTGGTCCCCTCCATATTATGCAAGGAATTCCTTGCATAGACAAATTCAAATACTGATCTATAAATTTGGTTCTTCCTTTATTGCCACAAATTTGGAAGAAAGAAATCATCTCTAGCTAGCCAGACTAGGAATTTGAATCTGCTGAAACCTTACAATACACAATTCATAAACTTCAAGGGCTAACTTCAAAAGATATTCTGTCTCTGATTCTTATCAGATGAGCTTGGAAGTTCTAACTGAAATTCCACCCTCCACCCACCCCACCTCACCCTACTACTCCTATCTTACCAGAGGCTGAGAATTTATCTTAAAAAGCTCTCCTGTACTTTTGACCTTGTAAAAATAGATATTTTCCATACAAAATTAATGTCCACATATTTATGCAGTTATATACTGACTAAAAATTTCACCCGTTTCCACATTTGCTCAGTATCCACACTCATATGCATGTACACTGATATAGATTTAATCATTTAATACACAAGCATTCATTTGCTTAGTTTCTTGGGATTTATCTTGGTTATCCCTGTTCTCCCCTTTCTTACCCATCACAGCATCAAATGAAGGGAAAGTTGTGATGTTTGAGTTGCTTTCTTGCACCCTCCTCATCCCAAAGGCTACTTACTCTACCCTTTGCATTCTTCCTGGTGACTAAACTGTAACAGAGATTGTACCACTGGTCTCCTTCTTAGCTCTAGATTGAGGTATTTATTGTCAGTTCCCTGAAAGGTGGTGCTATTAATTTTCTGGGCTTTCTTCTATATCTAAAAATTCTTTAATTCCCTCTACCTAAACAAAGTTGAGTATCCATTCTGATTCTGCCATCTGTAACTTAGCTTAACCTGCACCAATATACTCCCCCACCTCAACTCCCACGTGCGACTTGTCCTATAGGACAAGTATAGTTGTATGCAACTTTAGGAGAGAGAAGCAAAAGATGCTTAGCAAAAGACAGCAGTGAGTCTAGGTTCTTCTAAAACGAGATTAAAATACACTTGAGACAGTCCTTTCCCTCCCTCCCATTGCTCTGAAAATTCCACATTTTACTTTTCATAACATATGCTTTTGTCAAATCTAGGATATCCAGAAATAGTGCCAATGTTTGATGTTCACTTGGAGGGTCTTCACATTACAGGGTTTATTGTTATGTTATAACAAACAGTCATTAGATACACTCATACAGGGAGGGTACAGGAAGACATATACATTATGTGTCCCTACTGCCCATTAGGTACCTATGTCTGATTGAGGGAAAGGAATCTGCTTGTATAACTGCTTCCATGTAGTGGTTCTCACAGACATCACTCCACATCAGAATGGTCTGCATCTTTTAGGGAACATGTAATTTTATACTTAGGCAGACAAAGAGATCTAGAGCTTCTTTAAAAAGTACCAATCTTAGGTACTAAATCCCAGCTATCTATAAATATGCCATTTATGTACAAATCAAATAAAGGCAAAAACAGGGGTTAGTAGAATTTCTTTGGAAAGAGGACTGTGCTCATGGATATTATCTGTCCCTCTAGCTGCCTCGTCATCATATCCCCCCTACTCCTTATGGGTAAGAAAGCCTTGATATTTGATGGTGAGTATATGTAGAGGTAAGATACTTCAGTATTTCTGCTTAGATAGGTACATCTCAATTTGAGTATCCATGAAGAATTATATCTAAACTATAATTATTTACCAATATGATTATAAACTCCTTGAAAGTAAGGTCTGTGTCTCAGTGCCTGGGGACAGGGATGGCTCATAGCACAGCTGTGTGGGTTGGAGTTAGGAAGCTGGGAAGATACCTAAATTTTCCCAAGATTCTCCACTCTGTGAATTGGCCGGTATAAACAATAAAATAACACATTGGTTCCTTCTGTCTGTACTCTGACCATGGGGTGTTGTGTTAATATAGGTGCCATTAGTAACAACTTTGTCATTAGCAAATTATGACTTGATCTCCTAATGAGACTACCTGAGCAAGTGGATCTCCTAAGGTTTTGCATGTCTGGCTGGCCGGTACAAAGCCAGAGGAAAGAAATATCCTTTTTTTGGGTTTCTCCTTGTAGTTTTGAGCTGCTTGTGGAACAGTTAGTGTTCTAACTCTCTAAATGAAATTAGATTCTATTTGGTCTGCTCTGCTGACACATTCCTGGGCTTTCAAAGGCTCCCTGTGGAGTAGAGTTGTTCATCCATAGAAGCCAATCAGGGTTTTTAGCTCTTTGGAACTCATGGCTCTTTCCTTAGTGCCTTAGATAGAGGAAATAAAGGACCTTCCTTATAGCTGATTTGACTGATGTCCTAGGGCTCCCTTTGAGGAGTCAGGAGTTATTTTTTTTCTGTACCTGAAGGCAAACTTTAAAGGATTTTTGTGGTGCTTCCAGATCCAAGGACATTTTCTTGTGTTTAGTGGTAAATGTTTTAACACACTGGCACAGGATTTGGAAATGGAGATGGTGATGTTTTGGGGTACCAGTTCTTTAATTTCTGATTCATAAGAGACAAGCAAGATGAATCTGAGAAGCCATCTCTTCCCCACAATACTGGGGAAATGCACTGGCCAGGGAGGCAGACAACTTGGCATCTAGGGCTAGCTTTGTGGCTAACTCACTGGGCAACATTAGTCAAATCATCCCCTCCTTCTGGGCATCGATTTTTTCATCCATAAAATGAGTATATTAGACTTTATCAGGGGTTCATAACTTTTTTATGTCATGGACCTCTTTGGTAGTCTAGTGAAACCCATGGACCCCTTCTCAGAATCATGTTTATAGATGCATAAAATAAAATGCATAAGATTATAAAGATAACCAAGGGTTAGTGAAAAAAAAAAAGATACACTTCTTCCCCTCTTTTACCATCCAAGTTCACAGACTAACTGAAATCTATCCATAGAATCTTTGGGCCGGGTGGACTAGATAATCTTTAAGGTCCCTTCTAGCTCTGAGATTTCCTGTTATATCCTAAGGGACAACAGAATAGTGCATTGAGATTGTATGCCTTTTTCTTTTGCCACTTCAGCATCTCTGTTCTTGATCTTTTTGAGTGGGTCCTGAAAGCCTACAAGAAAGTCCATCACCCTCCAAATTAAAAAAGCAGCCACACCTCTCTGTTCAGGATTACATTTTCACCACAGGCATTTGATCAAAGAATTCTGGCCCTTCAGCATCACTAACCCTTCTATGGACATTGATTCAATGTATGTATTTTATTTGATGCAATTAAAAACAAAGTTCTGAAAGGGCATTCATAGGCTTCACCAGAATGTCCAAAGGGTCCATGACATAAAAGAAGTTATGAAATATTGTTCTAGATATTTCACTTAATGATGCTGAGTAGCTACTTCTTTTCTACATTAACCCTTTTAGATTCTTTTTTTAAGGTAAAATCCTGGGGGGGTCCTCCTCTAGGTATCTTGGAGAGATTAATGTATTCTTTTTACTAGCTCAGAGTCCAGAGACATTCCAGACTAGTCATCAACATGATTACCACCACCATCGATAACAGCATTAATAGTATTATTATCTTTTGCATGGATATAGACTTTTATTGTTATAAAACTGTTAGACACAGTGCAGTAGAAATAATGTTAGTCTTGAATTCAAATCCTGTCTCATTGGGTGATTTAAGCATTTGAGTGTTATATAGAAAATTAGAACAGGTAAAGGGATCTCATTGGGGAGTGGGGGTAGGGAGAGTTCAAGCAAAGATCCAGAAGGAACCTCTTGTCTTTATGCAAATAAACTCTTCTGCAGAATTCCTTGTATTCTACAGCTTATAAGTAATAGAGCAAAAACCACACCCCAGATCTTCTGAATCTAAAACTAGAGTTCTTTGCACAAGAAAGGAATTCTCAACCTTAGGTCCATTTATCCATTTACAGGACCATGGATAGATATAAACTTAGATGGGAAACAAAATCACATCATTATTTCCACTCACCTCTGACTGAAATTCAAATTCCTTCAATTAAAAACATCATTTTGAGAGAGACTCCATAGGCTTCACGAGATATCTAAATGGGTCCATGACATAAAAAAGCTTATGCACCCTTGTACCAGAATATATTGTGACTGACTATGAAAAAATAGTCAGGAACATGGGAAGAAGTCTGATGTGATGACTATCAACAGACAGAAGCAATCTGGGTAAATAGAAATGGGGGAGGAAAATATGGTGGGATGATCTCTATTCCCAGAATTCCGGATTTGGGAGGGACCTCAATGCCCATGTAACGCAACCTATATCTAAAAAAATCTAAATCTTTTCTATATCATACCTGATATCTTTTGCTTAAAGACCTTTAAGGAAGAGTACAGGTTTCACCCTGAGATGGCCCATTCTGCTTTCAGTCGGCACTGTTATTAGAATGTTTTTCTTGACATCAAACCTCAATCTGCATTTTTGCAACTTTCACATGTTGCTCCTAGTTCTCTTGTTTAAGAAGAGCTACTCTAAATGCTCTGCATGAGACAGCCTGTCAGATATTTGTAGATGGGTTCTCATGTCTCCACTAAATCTTCTCATCTCCAGACTAAATATAGTCAGTCTCTGTAATGAATCTTCAGATGGCATGAACTTGAGGCCTTTTATCATCTTGATCGTCCTCCTCTGGACACTCTCCATCTTATTAATGTCCTTCCTAAAACATGGTACCCTTCATTGAGCATAGTACTCCAGATACAGTTGCACCAAGACAAATGAGAAAAAGCCTTAATTTTCCTCATTCACTGGTTTCCTGGATGGCACATAGTACTGCTGACATGTGTTGACCTTTCAGTCAACCACAAACTGCTACCTAGCCTCCCCCTGCCCAATCTTGTCATTGTTAAGTTGATTTCTTTAGTTTGTATAAGATTTTACATTTATATCTGTTGAGAGCTATCTAATTTAAATTTCAACTATCTGAGTGGACATTCAAGGATCAAGAGCAAACAGGAGAGGAGCTGAGATTGTGCTAAATGATTAGGGGACTGTCTTCTGTCATGTGACTATCTTTTGGTGAGTCTCCAGATGTGATTGTCTCTGGACAAATGGATTTAAACAATGTCTCTGCTCTGGGTCTTCTGGAGAGGTTCTATAACAGCATCAAATGAGTTTCACTCACCTTCCTGATGCCCTTTTCCACTATTTTCCCCACTGCCCAATGAAAACTACCAAATCATTTTGAGAATCCTATCCTAAGTAGGCTTTAAATGACTCACGGGGGTTTCTAGAATAATTTCGAATATAGCCAGGGTAGCTTTTTCCATTCCTTGCTAGTATTTCTTCTCATAACTCTCATCCACCTCTCTATTTCTCTCTTAGTATCTCTTTGTCTCTGTCTTTGTCTCTTCCCTTCTTCTGCTCTCCCTTCCGCCTTCTTCTTCCTTCCCTCTATCTCTGCCCCCACCCCAACCCCACCTCCTATACTTACATTATGTGGCCCTGGGCAAGTCCTTCTTTAACCCCCTCTGTCTTCCTTTCCCTCTTTCCGTCCATCTTTCCACGTACTTCTTTATGCTGCCTCCCTCT
The DNA here is from genome assembly GCA_023548195.1 of Bettongia penicillata ogilbyi. Taxonomy (NCBI): domain Eukaryota; kingdom Metazoa; phylum Chordata; class Mammalia; order Diprotodontia; family Potoroidae; genus Bettongia; species Bettongia penicillata. The sequence goes on along the minus strand of JAJHZJ010001014.1, from coordinate 1,393,639 downwards.
TTTTGAAATTGTGTCTCTCTGCCACACATGCCCATACACCTCCCTCCCTAAACTATTTCTTTTCTAATTCAATACTTGAATACATACAGAAGCCCTAACACAATGAATGCCTTTCCTTCCTCTTAGAAGCAAAGAAGAGCAAATGGAAATAGTACATTCAAAATGACAAGGAAAAAATGGAGACATTCCTTGAGAAGTCTGTAAAATGCCGGCTGATTCTTACATGACACTCTCTGTGTGAGTCTCTAATAAAGTCATACAATATTCTGTCTCTGGGAGAAGCCTCTATATGAGTTGCACTTGTTGCTATGGTAGCTCTACTGCATTGATAGCTGTAAATAACCACATATGAGTTACAGGCTCATTGGTTACTGCTGTTGAGGGAAGGGGGTGGAGGTTTCCTTGTCTTTTCCCAGAACTCCTTCCATTATAGTGGTGGACATCCCTTTGGGATAGTTCTTCCTTTTGTTTTCCCAAAGACAAATTTCGTTCATCATTGTTATCATTATGACTTCCTCTCATTCTCATCTTTAATCAATCGTTTAACAGATATTTATCAAGTATACTCTATAAGTAAAGTCTAATGCTAGGCCCCATGGGATAGTGAGCTCAAGGAGCTTTTGGTCCAGCAATTTGAGGAGACAAGAATACGCTAAAAAATAACACAAGATTATACAGGGCAAGTGCCAATTGAAATGACTCAGATAATAAGCAAGATTGAGTTCAATAGAGAGAAAGATTCTTACTGGTTGGAAGTATTTGCGGAAGGTTTCTTGAAGAAAGTAGAGATTGAATTGAATAATTTTGTTCCACTTTCTAACATCTCTTTTATCGTTGACATGTACTATTCACTTTTTTCTTCAGTGTTAGGTGAAAGAACACTCAATTTAAAATCAAAAGACCTGATTTCTAGGACCCGTCACTAGCTGACCATGTAACCTGATGAAAATCTTTCCATCTGGATCTCCGATTTCCCATGTATAAGATGAGGGCATTGGGTTAGATCACTACATTCCACAATTTTATTTCTCTTGTCTGTGTCTTGTTGCTTCAGCTAGATTATAAACTCCTTCAGGTCAGAGACTATGTTATACACATCATTATATCTTCTGCAGTGTGTTCGTGGCTTTAGCATGAGGTCTTCCACAGGGCTTCCTATTGATAGATAGGCAGGGGATGGAGGAGGACATTCTGGGGACGGATAATGGTACTAGCAGAGGTTCAGAGGCAGAAATGTACCTGGGGTATATTCTGGGGCCCATGAAGTGATAGATAGAAAGAAGAGTTAGTGACACAAAGATGTCAGTATAGATGAGGTCATAGCCATTGACAACCTTTGTTTTTTGGAAACAAAAACTTGGAATATATTTCACTTGAGATAAATGAATGATAAGAAAGACATGTAAGCCTCTGTATCAGGATTCCCTAAGCCTGACACTGACTGGCTCTTGGGGGAGGAGAAAGTTGCAAGGAGTACTCTCAAGGATGTATACACTGACCAAGGACTTCTGTTATCACCATCTCCTTTGACCCTATCTTCTATCCAGAAAAAACTTGCCAGTTTCTCAGCAATGGCATATGGTCAGAAACAAACACACCAGCACCTTGGGTGGTAAACACTACTCTTCCTCTCATGTCATTTCTAGTAATAATAATTCTTGTAGAGCACTCTACTATTTGCTAGAGACTCTACCATTTACTATTTCCTAATTACTAGAGTGATCCTTGTAGAAGATTCTATTATTTATGAAGTGCTTCTCATGCATCAATCATTCCTTTGGATTCAGAGGCAGCTGGTTGATGCATTGGTTAGAACACCTGGCCTGGATCCAGGAAGACCCAAGTTCAAACCTAGCCTCAGAAATTTGCTCTTTGTGTGATCCTGGGCAATCTACTTGCCTTTTCTGTATCTCAGTTTGTGCATCTATAAATTGGGGATAATAATGGCACCTGCCTTACTGGATTGTTATGAGGACCAAATGAGATGGCATACATAAAGAACCTTGCAAACTTGAAAGCGTTTTATGAATGCTATCATTATTATCCTTACAATAATCTTGTGAGGTGGATACTAGATAGAACTTATTGCCCCCATTTTATAAGTGAGGAAACTTTGCTCAGAGAGTTTAAGTGGCCTGTACATGGTCATACAGTTTGAGTGTCAGAGGTAGAATTTGAACCCAGGTCTTTGGAACTTCAAATCTATCATTCTTTATTCAATATCCCAAGCTACTCTCAGCAAAGGCAATCAGGACATCACATACTACCATGTGAGTGGGGCATGCTGAGAGGCTACCTCTTGAGTTTACATTTTCCAATTATGCCTATAGTTTGGCTTAGACCTACATTTCCCCTGCACACTCTCTCCACTTATTATTGCAAAGTGACTGATTTTATCAATAATATACCAGCTCTCTTCTTGCTGTCTGAGTCTCCTAAATGCCATGGCTAACAACAGGCCTAAGGGAAAGTGCTAATGTGATCAACCCTCATTTTGTCTCCCAGATGTTCCCTACAGCACCCACAGAGCAGCAGATTCACAGTGCAATCTCCAATGCAAATGAAATACCTATGTGCTCTGGAAGATGATATTTTCTGGCTTTAAAAATATATGAATTTATAAAATGTAACCTTAAAAACATTCCTCATCGTATTTCCTTGCCTGGTCTGCTCAGAGTAGCTATCTGGCTAAATTAAGTCATAGGCCCTGCCTAGGGTAGTCTGAGTGCTAGTTAAGAGGATTTGGTCATCATTAAAATGTTTGCCTGTGCTCTTTGTGCTTTTTGGATACTGAGATAGGATTCCAGACTCAATGACTAAGTATTATCCATCCATACCAAACAAGTACCCGCCTTCCTTCTTCTTTAAATATTTAACTCCATTCAATTGAATGAACATCAACAGATACAAGGCACTGAACTAGATGAAAATAGCCCCCAACAAATTGAGTTCTACAGGAAAGATAGAGCAGGAATACAGATAACTGTAATACAATGTACTAAACATGGAGTAGGTTCAGCAAGCAAAGAAGGGATCATGTCAGGAGCTCTAGGAAGATTGAGGTGGCAAAGAATTCTAGCAGTCAGGGACATCAAGGAAGGCCCAATGGAGGACAAGGCAAATGAATTGTGATTTATTGGAGTGAAGGCAACAATGAGAGGAAGTACATCCGGTCTCATTCTAAGGAAGATGAACAGTGCAGGCTATTATTGATCTAAGGAGAGTTGAACAGTTCATTAGAGTTGTGACAGTAGAATTGTTTTGACATTGTATACCTAGTTCTTCCCTGCACGTAGCAGGCATTTAATAAATAAATGCTGGTTGTATTAATGACTAAATGAATGATACTTTCTCAGACACTCACCATGGTGACCAATGATACACCCTAGCTAAGGTAAGAATGCGTTGGGTAAAATGATATGATTGGCTCATAGGAACATTGACTTTGTGAGCTTCAACCTGCGCACTGACTCTAAGTTCTAAATTGCTGAGGTAACCAAGCTAAGGAGTAGTGTGGAATAGCGGTAAAGAGCTAGTGGGAAAGTCAGGAAGGCTTGGATTGAAGGCCCACGTTTGATAACTACTTCTCATTTCTCCAGGCACTTCTTTCTTAATATGAATTTTGGGGGAAGTGCCTCATCTGCATTGACCAAGGAAAGGGAGTTCCCTACCCCCATGAGAACTACTGAGAACTTGTCAATCCTGTCTCAGGTGTTGTCAACCCTGTCTTCCTTCAAATCAAGCTAGTGGGGGAAAAGCATGATTCTTTGACACAACCCTTGCCCCAATACAAAATAACTTTGAAATGCTTTTGTGTATGTAACACAGATCCTGTCAGCCTTTGGAGATGGGGCACTCTCCTGATTCCACTAAATGGATTCAAGTCTACAACCATTTGGAGTCTGAACTCTCAAGATGGGGTGTAAGGGGGAAGTAATTATTTGTAATGCAGTTCTGGCTCCTTATATCCTCATTCCAGAGTCTCTAGGGAAATCACTTAAAGTTTAAGATTGGCTTATGTTGATGTTCTCTCCAAAACGTACTTAATATACAATGTAAATCAGGCATAGGACTGCTATTTATTTCCTCTACAGGAAAGAAATGCTTAAAACACAAAAGCCTCATAATTATGCATTGACAAATATTTAAAAGAAGAGATAGTCACCTTTAGCTTCTACTGTGTCTGCTCAGAGAATTGATTCTTATAACCTTAAAACATGAAACATTTAGTGGCACTAGTAAATAGCCATTTTATCTCCTGCATCAGCACCATTTTGTCCAAATAGCTCCATTTTGTCAAGTTAAATTAAATCTTGGATTTGCCCTTTTTTCTATGATCATTTGCTCTTCAATGAATTGTAGTATTATGGAACACCTCTTTCAGTGCAGATAGCACTGACTGAGTAACCAAGAAGTTTCTAACCTGAAACTCATGACATTTCCTTCCAAGTTGGAAATGTCCATCTCATGACTGCTTTTTGGTCTCCCATTCTCGGGGAAAGAAACAGTAGAAGAGGCAGCCAGGGTCTTAAGATCCTGACTCAGATTCATCTACATGAACATATGCTCTAACTGCTGATTGTGAGCGACCACCATAGGTGCTGCTGTGGGGAGAGTAATCTTTCCCCTCCGTTGTATTAGGAAGTCCCAGAGAAAGAGAGAGAATCTATGTCATATGTTCTGGAGAGAGGAAAAAGAGCAAATGAGTAGAAATTTTTTCACCTTGTAAAGCCAACTGAGCTGGGTCAGCAGTCAATCTCCTCCTCCTGCTACCATCATAGAGGCAAAGAGATTACTACAACATCCCAAAGTGCCAGTTCTATTAATGTTTAGTCAGAACTCATGTGACCCACCAGATGTGGACTCCACATTTCAGTTTCATACATATTCCAATGAGATATTCTCTAACTAGAACAGATTAAGAGGGTGGGGAAAGCATCAATATTATACTCCATGATTTATTGAAGATATAAATGTATGGATGGGGTACCCATTTCTAACATAATAGTTATTTTTATATTATGGTCATAAAAGTATTTTCTTTAAAATATCCCTATAAAGTTTGTAGTACAAGTATCATTGTCCTAATTTTACAGATACAGAAACAGAGACTCTGAGATTTTAAGTGACTTTTCCATTCATAGTATTCTACATGTTTAATAAGTTGTAGAGCTGGGACAAAAAAAAATCCATGTTTTCTGACTTCCTGTCCAGAATCCTCCCTCCTCTACCATGTCATCTTTTGTAACCTTGGCCACCATAAATCATCACCTTCCGGGTGATGAATTACTTCTGAAAATCTCCCAGTTAAAATTGCCTTTCACAAGATATTATTTTAAGGTCATTTTATTTCAGTAGAAGTTGGATTCTAAGTGATTTAATTTTTTTTGTCCTACTTAGAGTTTTTCCTTCTCTCTCGGCTTCTCATCTTACCCCTGGGCTTCAGTGATTCAGAGATGTTGCCAAACTTCAGGAAATACTCTGACTTTAATGAAATAGATTTTCTCTTCTTCCCTTTCCTTCCCCCAAGAAAACTTCAAACTTGGAAGCTCAAAGCTGAGCAAAAGGATTCTGGGTAAATATGCATGGAGATAAAATAACAATGTGATTCCAGAACAGATAATCCTGATGATATTCTTTCTGTGGATTTCTCTCCCTCCCTGAATTTCAGTTAACTGAATTTCTTCTCAAGAAAATAGATGAATCCATTTGAAAAGCATATGCTATCTCCTTGGTTTTGGAACTGGGTTAAGGTAACAAGATCTAATCACTTGAATTTTAGGAGGAAAATCCTTTCCTCAGATATTTGGTGGTAACCAGGTCATAGGAGGGCAATTTTTGACAAAATGTCGACATTGATTCCTATTTACTTGGCTTTTGTCCGGCTCAGCCACAGGAGACCACGCAAGCTCCTCCATGAGTGTTCCCTCACTATCTTTTCAAGTTGATCCTCTGGAAAAAAAATCTTCTCAGTAGTACAATAATCTAAGACAACCCCAACAGACTCACAATGGAAAACACCTATCTGCATCCAGAGAAAGAAGTACGGAGTCTGAATGCCGACCGAAGCATACTGTCTGCCGTTTGGTTGTTGCTTTCTCTTTCTCATAGCGTTTCCCTTTTGTTCTGATTCTTTTTTCACAACACAACTATTGTGGAAATATGTTTAATATGACTGTAAAAAAAATCTGAACACATTTTATGATGTGATTCATGTTGATATTATGGCTAGGAAGGTAGAGAGGGTCTGTAGGAGAGAAATGAATATGTGCAATCCTCATAATGCAGGAAAGAATACTGGAATGGGAAGCCAGAAACTGGGTTTGGATCCTCATTTGTTATATACAATCTCTATGACTTTGAGTATGACACTTGGTTTCAGTTTTCTCATCCAGTCATATCTGTCTTACCTTCCTCCTCGGTATGTGAAAATACTCTGCAAATGGCAAAGTACTAAAGAATTGGAGGTATTTATTATTTATTTTTATAATTACAGATACAATCATTCTTTTATTACATGGTCTGGCTTTGTAACTGGTGGAACACACAAGAGATGGAACAGACAGAAACTCATTGGCCTATGCAGGGATTAAATCTATGGTTTTGCTTCCATTATCACCATGCTCTAACTAAATTGTCCAGTTTGCCAAGAAAACAAAATGAAAGGTTTCTGCCCATGGGCTTGAGCACAGGGGGTGGTGGATGGATCCAATTCAACATAAAAAATGTACTTAAAGAAACATTGCATGCCTATCTTAGGTAAGCCACTGTACTGGGCCAGGGATGCAAACATCACAATGACAAAATCCTAACCCTCTAAGAGCTTACATTATACTGGAGAGGAGGTTGATATGTATATAAATAGGTATGATATAATGCAGAATGCAGTAGGGAACAAAAGGGAGATACAAAGAGAAAGAGCAAACTTGAGGATTAGATTAGGAAAGTTCAGCCAGAGGAGGAGATACCCGGATTGGTCTTTGAAGGAAGGGGTTATGTGTTCTTAAATGCAGAGATGAGGAAGAAATGCCATTACCAGCATAAGGGGGATGGTCTACATGAATATTTCAGGAACAAGTATGTCAATTTTCATAACTCCAAGCTCCATCCTTGTATCTTTCTAAACCAAACTACTCTTCTCTGGTCATCACTCCCCTGCCCTAAGTGTTTATAATAAATGATTTTTAATTTAAATATTTCATTGAAGAGTGAGTGTAGAACCTGGTTGTCAGTGGTCAATGTAGGTAGAAGGTGTAGACAAAGAGTTTAGAATACTCTTTCTAAGAGTGAGTAATGAATAGAGAAGATATAGAAGTTAAAAGTTTGAGGGAAAGGTAATGTTCTGGGAAGGTTTCTATGGGATAGAAAGTGAGACTCGTGCATGAGGCAATAGGGAAAGAGCCAATAGACAGGCAGAGATCAAAGAGAAAAGAACAGAGAAAGTGGAAATATTTAATGGGGACAAGCTTCCAAAAGAGAGTAGAGGAACAGAATTTAGAACATTAGCTTTGAAAAGGAGAAAGGCTCTTATCTAGAGCAAAGGAAGAAAGGATAGGTTATTACATAGCATAGTGGAGATGAATAATGCAGTTAAACTCATTAACTATGAGGTCAAAACTATGAAGGGAGGAAAGCAAAGCCAAAACCATAGAGATGAACTGGGAGATGATGGAGAGATTGACTCAGAGAGGTGACAATGATATTGAAGAGCAGGGTTAGGGAGAGCAAAACAATGACTGGAAGTCAGGAGGTTTTGATCAGGGAGGAGAATTTAAGTGTTTAACATCAAGAAGGTGACACAGTTTTTGGTTGTGATCGGACAGGTCTACTTCGAAATACTGTCTATGGTTGGATGAGGTCAAGAAGGAATAGAAGTCATGGGTTTTGAGGAAGTTAAACTGGGAGGTTGGATGTTTAATTTTCATCAAATATGTTACTATTTGAAAAAGCTGAGTCTAACTCTTTGTGGATAGCTTTAAAAATATCTCATACCAAATTTCATTATCATCATCATCTCTAACATTTGCAAAATGTCTGTATTTTAGCAACACTTTCACAGCTGTTGTCTAATCTGATATTTGTCATATATGTGTGTATATACAAACACATTTTATATATATGTGTGTGTAGCACTGAGTGGTAGATAGGACAGGAATTATTTTCACCATTTTACAGATCAAGAAACTGGATTATAGAGAGGTGAAATGACATTTTGAAATCATGCAGTGAGTCATTGTCAGAGGTAAAATTGGTACCTAGTTTTCCTGACTCCAAATTTGTGGATCTTTCCATAGAATTTTATTTTAATCTCTGAGTGCTCATGACATCAGGATGTCAGCTGCCTCTCCTGTTCTGATACTGTGCTCCTTTTCATAAAACTCAGGTACCTGCATAGCCCTGAGCTTCCAACTCCTCTATTCATGGTCATGAAAGCTATTACTCAGAAAATGAAATATAATCTCATGTACTTTCTGCAGCAGGGAGGGTAGTGTGTTGCTCCTCTAATTCTTTTTGTTTCACCCTCTCAGTCTCATCACTTCCCAGCCTAGTCTTTTGATGCTGGCCTCCTCTCCTTTGGGAACAGGGTCTCTCAGTGATGCAAGCATTTGCACCAGGATCTTTACTATCTCATATTCTGTAATGCTGCTGTGGGTGGTGAAAGCACTTTTGATTTTCTGTACAGCTCAAGCTTCAGATTTGTGACCTGTCTATAAGGGCACCAAGATATGCAGAGAGTAGGGGAAACTGAGCTCAATGACCTCCAGTAGTTGCTAGGCAGGAAAATAGAGGTTTGTGTCTCAAAGCTTTGAAGAGCTTTCATGGCTGACTTTGATGAGCTCCACTTTATTCTGAATCACAAAGCAGTGTTTAAGGCTGGCTTTAAGCACACAGACAGTGAGGGAGCCAGTCAGAGGGCTTAGCCTGGGCCTTGAGCTCAAAAAGGGCTTCAGACTAGGAGGCAGACATCTGCAGTCATTCAACTATGCACTGCCTGGTATTGTGAGTTATCTTGTGACTTTCATGTCTTATCCCCTCCATTTGAATGATTTCATTAGATTCAAACTGTGATGTTTCATGAAAGCCAGCTTTTCCCCTCAATAATTTCATTGCAGAGAAAAACCGTAGAAAAGGATTTGCTAAATTAAAAAAAATATCAAAAATCAGGTCTCATTTTTTGGGGGATGCCCTATTTCTTCTCTTTTTATTTGTTTAAAATAAAAATTCTAGTCAGGAGTCTCAAAAAACTGGAAGCATAACAGGCTCTTTGGATCCCAAAAGGACATGAGAAAGTGAATACCTGTTAATTTCAAGATGATTGCTACCTGGCCACTCCCGTCCTAAACCTAACAGTTTGGCTAATTGATATATAGACTACTTTATTGTTGAGTCATTTCAGTTGTGTCTGACTCTCCATTAACCCTTTTGGAGTTTTCTTGGCAGAGATACTAGAGTGATTTGCTATATTCTTCTCTAGCCCATTTTACAGATGAGGAACTAAGGCAATAAGATTAAGTGACTTGCCAGGGTCACACAAGTAAGTGTGTGAGGTACGATTTGAACTCAGGTCCTCCTAACTTTGCGACTGGCACTGTCTCCACTGTGCCACCTAGCTGCTATGTGTATGTATGTGTGTGTACATTTCTTATGTATCTATCTCATATATATATATATGTATACATGCATGCAATATATATTATATATACACACATAAGATATATATGCATGTGGGTGTATACAAACATATATGTACATATATATATGTGTATGTGTGTGTGATACCTCTTAAAATTCTTTCATATGCATGTATTCATCCTTCTCTGACAATAAGTCTACCAGGTAGGTACCATATTATGGCCCATATTTTACAGATGAGTAAAGCCAGCTCCTTAGGCATTGTTACAGAATTGAGACTAGAATATATGGGTCTCCTGATTCTGTTCTCCACTATATACTAAGAACTTGAAGAATACCTAAGTAATGTTAGCATAATCCAAATTACCCTTGGAAACAAGAGAGAATGCTGAAGAATAATTGATTACTTTGCTATATTCAACAAACACATCTGCTAATGGCCCCCTCTCTCCCCAACCTCCAAGGGAACAGTGGCCATAAATTTAATCAAAATCGAACCATCTCATCCAGAGCAGATACAGTGTATGACTTTGCTAAAGCTCAATGGGGCTCTGCTGGTTCAGAGATCACACAGTGCTGGAGACACATTGTTCTAAACTGGACAAAAAAAAGTCCAGAACCAGGTGTGAAGAACCTGTGGCCTCAAGGCCCTCTAGGTCCTTAAGTGAGACCCTTTGACTGAATCCAAACTTCGCAGAACAAATCTCCTTAATAAAAGGATTTGTTCTATAAACTTGGACTCAGTCAAAAGGCTGCACCCCAGGATCTAGAAGGCCACATGTGGCCTCAAGGCCACCACTGGCTCCAGACTAACAGACTACATGTTTGCTGAATGCCATTCTTTATGGTCCCTTCAGGGCTACAGTGGTGCTCTATGTTTCTCTAGAGGATTGTATCCATCCTAACTGAGAAGTCATTGATGGTAATTTAGAATGATGAATTGAAGTTATATGTTCAACTCTTGCTTTTAAGCACATCCCATGTGTCAAGCTGTGTATTAGAGAACAATGCAGCTAGACTCTCTGGATTATAAGCAATGAGACCCTTGAAATGGTAATATTTTTGAATTTGCAACGTACATTTTTGTGAAAATCAATGAACATATTTTAGATAATATCTTCAAATACCATGAATTCAAAGACATTTGAACACTTCAGAGGATTCGTTGTTCCTACTAATTGGGACTAATTGGGACACAGTGGATAGGATGCTAAATTGGGAATAAGGAAGATGAGTTCAGATCTGGGCTTAGCCCCTCACTAGCCATGTGACTCTGGGCAAGTTACTTAACCTCAGCCTCAGTTTGCTCATCTGTAAAATGGGAAGAAGGAGAATAGTATTATTCATTCTAGAATTGGCATGATAATAACAGCAACCCACATTTACTTTAAGGTCTGCAAAGTATTTTACAAACCTTATCTCATCTGATCCTCCTAATAACTTTGGGAGGTAGATACTATGATTACCTTCATTTTATACAAGAAGAAAATGCACCAATAGAGGCTAAATAACTTGTACAGGATCATAGAGCTGGTAAGTATCAGAGTCTGGATTTAAAATCAGGTCTTCCCGACTCTACGTGAAGCAACTTGCTCACTTCACCACCATAACTGGTCCTCAAACAATAGTAGGATCCTCCGATGTGGAGAGGAAGAATTACGGATGATTGAGTAAAGGCAAGTAAACAATCATTTATCAAAAGTGTTTGCTGTGTGCCAGACACTGTAAGTGCTGGAAATACAAATATAAAGAGAAAGATAATTCCTATCTTTAGGGAGCTTATATTCTAATGGGGAGGAGGGGAGAGAGAGACAAGCCATAAGAGGAAGTTGAAAGTGTGTGTGTGTGTGTGTGTGTGTGTGTGTGTGTGTGTGTGTGTGTGTGGTGTTGTGGTCTGGAGGGTTGGGATAGAAAGTCTGGCATGGTGTTATAGTGGAAGGAGACACCTTGATCTGGGTCCAGATTCTGTTTCCGGTATCAATAGGATGAATTTGGATTTGATTCTGCAGGCAGTGGGAAGGCATCCAAGTTAGTGAAGTTGAATAAAGTTAAATTTCCTAGTCATAGGCAGAGGCTCATTTCCTTCTGAGGCAGCATAGTGCCATAAGAAAGAATGCTGGGAAGCACCTGGCAAGCACCTAGCTGAGTGACTATGGACAAATCACTAACTTCGCTGAGCCTCAAGGTTTTCACCTGTAAGATGGGGACAGCAGTATTTGTAGTGCCTACCATGAAGCTGTAAAAAGATAACATATGTTTAGTGGTTTGTAAAGCTTCAAGCACTATCTCAAAGGTAGCTGTTATTATTAGATGATTTGCAAATGACACAGAGAGTACTCTAGGCTAGCCAAAGGCAGCTACAGGGTAGGGACCAGAGAAAACTGCTCAGCTGGAACTTCTATTTGTCTCCAAGGTCTGTCTTTGATTCTGACATCTTTTACCAAGTAGCAACTCTGATCAGGACATTTGAGCCATTGCGTGAATTACAGAGATCAAATTAAAGCCATAAATTCTTAGCGCAGACAGAAGAGAGAGGACAGGGAACCGCTCCTGGAGTCGGGCTGTGGCTCTGTTCTAATCAGGACTTACTGCAGCTTTGGTAATGAGCTAGCTTCGTTGGGAGGCTGCTGTGTTTCTGTGACATAGCTCTCTGGTGAGCTGAATTCTCCCTGCAGCAGAGTCAGGGGAAAGCAAAGCAAACAGCCACGACTCTTGATGTTTGGCTGCTAGCTGGCATGCTTTGTGTACTGGGGCTCCTATGATGTGCTTTTCATCTAGTAGTTTCAGGTTTGTGGGGAATAGTGATAACAAATGGCAGGACATGCCAGTTCAGATAATCAAGGGACAGTGGGAAAGTACATTTTGGTGCAAGTGACATTGCATTTACTATTTCATGTCTTTGTGAAGGCTCATTATTAATACTTAGGGATGCAGAAAAGCATAGAGACATCAGATGAGGCTTAGCATTAGGAATCCAAAGACATTAATAAAGTTAGAGAAAAAATAAAGGAAAAATTCATGGGGTGAGAAAAAGGATATTATCATTAAGCAATAATTCATGGCTGGAATTATAGCTTTTGATGGGCACTACCCACAGAGCTAATGAAGTTGATCTTATGAAGGAGTCTTCAGATAAGAGGAAGGGCACTACTTTTCCTCTTTTCACATTGTCCATTTTCAAAATACTCCTCTCTTTCATTCTTTCCCCTTCCATGAACAGCAAATCACTGGGGCTTTGTTTCCTCATCTGTAAAATAAAAAGGTTGATTCCTAAATGATATAGAAGATCCCTTTCAGCTGTAATATTTGACAGTCTTGGAATCCTTTCTCTTATATAGCTTCTCCAATTCTTCTCCCTCCTCCATTTCTTTTCTTTCATTTCTCCCTCTGTATTCCCAAACGTTTTTCTTTTTTTAAACTTAATAGTATTTTATTTTTCTAATTATATACAAAGATCATTTTCAATATTCACTTTTATAAGATTTTGAGTTCCAAATTTTTCTCCCTGCCTCCTTCCCCTCAGCCATCCCCAAGACAGCAAGCAATCTTATGTAGGTCATACATGTACAATCATATTAAATATTTCCACATTAGTCATGTTGCCAAAGAAGAATCAGAACAAAAAGAAAAAAAAAACATGAGAAAGAAAACACAAAAAAAGTAAAAATGCTTTGATTTACATTCACACTCCATAATTCTTTCTCTTGATGTGGATAACATTTTCCAGCATGAGCTTTTTGGAATTGTCTTGGGTCATTATATTGCTGAGAACTAAGTCTATCATAATTGATCATCACACAATATTACTGTTGTTGTGTACAATGTTTTCCTGGTTCTGCTCACTTCACTCAGCATCAGTTCATGTAAGTCTTTCCAAGTTTTTCTGAAGTCCACCTGCTCATCATTTTTTATGGAACAATAGTATTCCATTACATTCATGTATCACAATTTGTTCAGTCTTCCCCAGTTGATGGGCATCCCCTCAATTTCTAATTCTTTGCCACTTCATAAAGAGCTGTACATGTGAGTCCTTTCCCCCTTTTTATGATCTCTTTGGGATAGAGACCTAGTAGTGGTATTGCTGAATCAGAGGGTATGCACAATTTTATAGCCTTTTGGGCATAGTTCCAAATTGCTCTCCAGAATGATTGGATCAGTTCACAACTCGATAAACAATGCATATGTTCCAATTTTCCCACATCTTTTCCAACATTTATCATTTTGCTTTAAGACTTACCCTGAAAGGGCCAGGGTCTCACATTGCATCCTGGACCATCTCCAGTCATCCTGATGAATCTCAGGCTACTGGATCCAGAGAATGTCAGACCACTGGCTTAGGAGATGAAAGTGAGGTTGGTGACCTTGCACAGCCCTCCCTCACTCAAATCAAAGTCAATTGCAAGTCATGTCATCATCTTGATATCATGTCCCTCTTTGAGCCAATCTGATATATGGGAGGTGGTAACTCAAGAGTTATTTTAAGTTATATTTTTCTAATCAATAGTGATTTAGAGTTTTTTTTTTTGCAAACATGGTTTTTATTTCTTCACCTGAAAACTATCCTTTGACCACTTATCAATTGAGGAATGACTTGTATTCTTATAAATTTGACTCAGTTCTTTTTCTTTGCTTCCTCATCTGTAAAATCAGGAACACTGACTTTAAAAAATGTTTCCCAGTTTTCTACTTTCCTTCTAATCTTGGTTGCATTGACTTTATTCATGTAAAACCTTCTTAATTCAATATAATTAAAATGATTCATTTTGCATTTCACAGTGCTCTCTGTTTCTTTTTGGTCACAGATTCTTCCCTTCTCCATAGATCTGATAGGCAAACTATTCCTTGCTCTCCTAATTTGCTTATGGCATCACCCTTTTTGTCTAAATCATGCACCCACTTTGACTTTATTTTGGTATGCAGTGTGAGATGTTGGTCTCTGCCTAGTTTCTGCCATGATATTTTTCAGTTTTCCCAGAAATTTTTGTCAGATCATGAATTCTTATGCCAGAAGCTAGTTTTTGGGTTTACAAATATAGATTGCTATTGTTATTTACTAGTATGTCTTGTGTACATAGCCTATTACACTAATCCACCACTCTCTTTTTTAAAAATTAAATTAAATTATTTATTTTTAGTTTTCAACATTTACTTGCATAAGATTTTGAGTTTTAAATTTTCTCCCTCTTTCTTTCCTCTACTTTTTTCCATGATGGCATGCAATTTGATATATGGCTCTACATACACATCAATATAAAACATGTTTTCACATTAGGCATCTTGAAAAAAAATGGGAGGAAACATGAGAAAGAAGAAACTAAGCAAAAAAAACCAAACAAACAAAAAAAGAGAGAGCAAATAGTATGCTTTGATCTTCAATCAGACCCCACAGTTCTTTCTCGGGATGTGGATAGCATTTTCCAGGATGAGTCTTTTGGAGTTGTCTTATACCCTTGCACTGATAAGAAGAGCTGAGTCTGTCAAAGGCAGTCATCCAACAATGTGGCTGTTTCTGTGTATAATGTTTTCCTTGTTCTCCCTTCACTCAGCATCACTTCATATAAGTCTTTTCTGCCTGCTCATCATTTGTTACGTTTCCATTATATCCATATACCAAAACTTGTTCAGCCATTCACCAGTTGATGGACATCCCTTAAATTTCCTAATCTTGACCACCACAAAAAGAGCTGCTATAAATATTTTTGTACATGTGTGTCCTTTTCCCTTTTTTATGCTCTCTTTGGGCTACATAACTAGAAGCAGGGGCAGTTAGGTGGTGCAGTGGATAGAGCACCAGTGCAGGAGTCAGGAGGAACTGGGTTCAAATCTCACCTCAGACACTTGACACTCACTAGCTGTGTGACCTTGGGCAAGTCACTTAACCCCATTTGCCTCATCCTGGGTCATCTCCAGTCATCCCGATGAATATCTGGTCACTGGATTCAGATGGCTCTGGAGGAGAAGTGAGACTGGTGACCTGCGCAGCCCTCCCTCACTCAAAACAAAGTCAAGTGCAAGTCATGCCATCATTTTTCTGCTGGCATGGTCTTCTTTGGCAACGAAGGTTGAACACATCTAGAGGCACCATTGCTGGATCAAATGTTATGTACAGTTTTATAACCATTTGGGCATAATTACAAACTATTCTTCAGAATAGTTTGATCAATTCACAACTCCACCAGCAGTGCTTTAGTATTCTACTTTTCCCCACATCTTCTCCAACATTTATCATTTCCCTGTTTTGTCATGCTATCTAATCTTACAGGTGTAATGTGGTACCTCAGAGTTGTTTTAATTTGATTGCAGTTTTCCAATCAATACACCACTCTGTTTCTTAGCCAGTACCAAATAATTTTATATGATAGCTGCTTTATAATATGGTTTTAGATCTGGTCTGGCCAGGTCACCTTCTTTTGAATTTTTTCATTAATCCCTTTGATATTCTTGACCATCTATTCTTTCAGATGAATTTTTTTGTTATTTTTTCTTCCTCTATAAAATAAATTTTCAGTAGTTTTATTAGTATGGTGCTGAATAAGCTAATTATTTTAAGTAGAATTGTCATTTTTATTATATTAGCTCTTCCTACCCATGAACAATTGATATATTTTTCCAATTGTTTAGATATAACTTTATTTGTGTGAAAAATGTTTTGTAGTTGTGTTCATATAATTCATGGATTTGTCTTACAGGTGGACTTCCAAATATTTTATATTGTCTACAGTTATTTTAAACAGAATTTCTCTATCTTTTGCTGATGGGATCTATTTTTTTTTCATACTATTTAATGTCACCTTTAGAGTCTTGTCCCTTTGGTCCCCTAAGAACACTTTGAAACCTCATATTCCATTACAGAGGCCCACCTTGCATAAAGCAAGAATAAGATGGGAGTCTATTCCCTGACTTCCCTAAACAACTGCATGCTTCCTCCCCATGTCATAACTTCTTATCCTAGCATAATGGTTTTATAACCTATTCATATTTCCTTAGGGTTCTTAGACTCTGGATAAATGTCTTTAGAGTCTCAGTGCTGGAGACGAGGATCTCAGCAGAAGACTGGAAGAGTAGTTGATAGTAAATCCTGAATTGGGCTTAGAATGGAAGCCAGTTCTCATTCCATGTGTTATTTTATCTTGGGAAAGTCACTTCATTTCTTTGGGTCTTTGTTTCTTCGTCTGTAAAATGGAGGAGTTACGCTGATGACCTCTAAGTCTCTTCTAGTTTTAAGATCAGATCCGTGCCAGCAATAAGGCCTTTGGAGCTCAGATTAAGCCATACTCATAGCTGTGTACTTGTGTAAGGAAAAGAGCCTTTGACAGAGTCTATTCACTTCTCTGGATATTGTCTGCTTCTGAGACAAGCATCTCTTGAGTTGTCTGCCTTGACAGTTCACTTGTCTGGAGCACAGGTCTGCTCAGAATTCCAAGAGAATATTTCACTGAAGCTAAGTCCTACTCAGAGTTCTGAAGCATCGGTTGCTCGTTTGAATGTGACAAGTTATATAATACTGGAATGACTGGTAAAGCCATTTACTTCAGTGATTTTCACATAAAAATTGGGAGAATTTTTAGATCAATAACTGGAGAAATATTGAAACCAGAACTGTTTGGCCATGGGAAAAGGATAATTTACTTGATCATCTATGGATAATTAAAGTTTTATTACTCACTATAAGTTACAGTGGGGTTTTTCATGGCAATGACCCAGAAAGGATGGGGAAAGGAAAGGCAAGAAGGGAAGGAAAGAAAATTGATCAAATAGAGGATGGATGACTATGCATTGTAAGGGATTCCTGCTACATTTGGGATGAAGTTGGACTGGAAGATGGCTACAGTTCCTTTCATTATTATTCTGAAATTGTTTCCACTGCTGAGATGCTAAACCTCTGGGAAGTCTGTGAGGGAAGAAGGATTTGTACAAAAATTCAATAATTCAATTTCCCAAATATTTATTAGGTGCCTACTTTGTGCAAGGCACTCCTTTCGGGGCTGAAGAAACTGACCAAAATGGAAAGATAGTACCTGCGCTCAAGAAATCTTGCATTCTGCCAGCTCTACTTTGGTAAATTACCATCTTAATCACCACATTTCAATTAGTGTTTTTTCTAAAGGCATTTCATTACTTTGCTGAAGCCTTGGCAGTAGCTATAAACTTTCCTTCAAGACCCTCTGTTAGGAAAGATGGGTTAAAGAAGGATGAACAGGAGGTATGGATGCTTCCCTGTGACTTTTTTCCATTGATTTCCAGAGGACATATTTTAATTAAACAGATTTTTATGTAATTCATACCCCATTCAACTCTTCTGTTCTGTTTGTCAGCAATAGAAAGCAATAATTGTTTCTGTTACTGGCAGTCATGCCACAAGAAGATCATAGATGGCATCTTGGAGTTATAGGAGATCTTAGGTCCAAATATTCATTTTACAGTTAAGGAATTGGATGCCTGAAAAGCTGAAGTGACTTTTCCAAAGTCATATAGCTAACTATGCCAGAGTTGTGGTTAGAACCCTGAGTTTCCTGACGCCTGTTTTTTTTTCTAGAGTGGTCTGTTCACTCCTTCTTATACTGTGCTTTTGAAGAGGAACAGTAATAAATAGAAATGAGTCCTTTATTTCAAATCTCTTTGGAATTTGAGTGGCATGGAAATTTTCTAAAATCAGAGACATTGCTATCCACAATTTGTCCTGGGGCAAATTGAGCTGAGTTGTGGACAAGGCAACCAGGATGGCTCTCCACTAAGGTTGAGCACTGTCATAGTGCCATAGAAAATAGTGGTAGATTTGCATTCAGAGCATTTGGATTTAAGTCCTGGTTCTACTATTGACTACTTGTGTGACCTGAGACAAATGGCAATCTCTTTGGTCTTCAATTTCATCAACTGCCAAATAAGAGTCCTGAATTAGATAAACACAATGTTCTTATATCTCAAAAGCTCTGATCCTGTGATCTTATGATTATGAGATGAGGTATATGGATGGTGAGTCACCGGGAGAGGAAATGTACCTATATGAGCATTGAATTGTGCCATACCACCAGATGTTGGTGCTGTAGGGCAAAGATTCCTCCCACCCTCGTCAAATTTGCTACTTGCTAATTACAACTCTAGCTATGATGGCATCATCCTTTTAACAAAACAGAACAATACTTTTCCTTTGTGTTGTGCTTTATGATTTAGAAAGTGCTTTGTCATTCTTTATCTTATTTGATTCTTGACAATCCTGTGAAATGAGAAATAGAATTGTGTTTCCAAGAGTGTAGAATCCAGACCCCCAGCAACCATGTAGGTGCCTCGGTGGACATTCCAACTTATTTTGTGCCCTCTATCATGCTTTTACCTTCTGTGTTCAGCTGAGAGACTCATGCACAGGAAATTAGAAGTGGCTGTCATGCTGACATGTATAAATTGGCAATTAGAGCTGAAATAATTTTTCTTTGGGCTCTTGTTCTTAGGCCTCCTAGAATGCTGGATATTTCATCTTTATATTTTTTCATGAGGTAGAGAGTACATGAAGATCTCTAACTGAACCCTTATCGCACACCCCCATCTAATTTCCCATGCCTGTTCTTAGGCTGATCTGATGAAATGAAGAGTAAGAAATTTGCTGGCAGCTGTCTCTAGGACCCCCTAGTTTGCTCAGCATCCGACCACCCCTGTTTCACAGGTGTATTGAACAAAGGCTACAGTCATCACTGCAGCAGATTCTGTGGCTTGTCATGGCTCCAGACAGGCAGTACTTCTCTGTGCACAACTCCAGTAACTGGACTGGTAGCTTGTCTTATAAATAAATAGCAATTTTCTACATGGATCTGTGAAATCTGGCATTAATTATTGAACTGAAAGGCCAGCACCAGGATATGGCAATTTTAAGTGCTAATTAAGAGGTAATGTGTGGGGTCCTTGGAATGTCATAGCATATTTTTGTTATTCCCTCCCTCCCTCTCTCATTGCTCTCTTTTTCTCTCCTTCTTTCCTTCTCCTCTCCCTCCTTTCTTCTCTCATTCTCTCCCACCTTCTTTTATAAACTGAAATTCACTGACCCTGAGGTCACTCAGAACCTCTTCCCAAATTTTCACATTGCTGACAGCAAGGCTGTACTAGCAAATGTAAGGACCTGGCACATGGGTTTGCAAAAACAAACAAACAAAAACACAAATCCAGCCCCATACCTTGTCTTCTCTCCTTTGCAGAGCCTCTGGATCCAGGCTGCAGAAATTTGCTTGACCATGGCAGTCAGTCAGTCAGAAGACTGCTGAGGGCTGCAATAGTCAGCTAGCCCTGCAGCAAGCAACCCAGCAGCACCAGTGTGGCAACTGTCTGAACTGCCAGTGCTAGGCCAGAGAAGTGAGGAACAGAGGCAGTAAGGAAGGAGACCAGGATGGGATAGTGTGTGTGTGTGTGTGTGTGTGTGTAGTTGTGTAGTTCTTTTTCTCTAGGAGAAAGAGCACAGCATCCAACTGCAGCTACCTGCATCCAACTAAAAGTCACTTGGGGCAGAGGCTGGTGAACTGTGACTTGTCCCGGATGGGAAGAGGTTGAGACACTTTGAGATCCAGATGCCAAGGAAACCATCCTCAAAGGAGACAGAGACAGAAAGTGAAAAATAGAGGAAAATTAGGGGGAAAAAGACTGAAATTACAAAAGACCTTAGGAAGAAGAAAACTCAAAGACCTTGAAAACAAACAGATAAACAAAAAGAGAAAAATATTTAAAATGAAGGAAATATGGCCTCCGCATTTAGGAAATGAATTCAGGCATCTATTAATAAATTTTGTAAAACAAAAGAAAATGATCCAGTGTGAGACAGAGGACCCTGTGGAATGTGAGGAGAGCATGAAACTACAACATTTTATTCTTGAATAGCTTAAAAGAAAAGGGAGTATTGTGAGAGTGGAATTTTGTATATCAAAATAATATGCAGAATAGAAAAAAACTTGGAATCCATGATGACCAAGTCTTACCAAAAAAAAGAACAATAGACTCTAAATGCAAATATACAAAAGTGAGAGACAATTTAGAAGAGAAACAAAAAACAATAACATTAAAATAGAATATACTTACTATGCAAAAAACCCCAAACCAAGCCAAAACAAAAACCAAGCCAGAAAGTGTAGAGACAATCTAAGGATCATAGATGTCCCTGAAGAACATGACAGGATGAAAAACCTTAACACCATGATGCAGAAAATAATAGATGAGCACTGCCCAGAACTTCTGAACATAGAATCGAAACAATACATAGATTTGTTCAAGAGGGGAAAAAAAGGTTGCAAATTCCAAGACACATAGTGGATTAAATTTAAATTTAACAATTAAACTAAAACCATTTTCTGTAAGTGATCAGGAGAAAGATTTTCACATGCAAGGAAAGGACATTTGAATAATGCAAAGCCAGAAAATTTAGGAGGGAATAGAATAATGAGTTCTGAAGATCAGTGTAATTCAGGATGCAGGTGACCCATTCAGTAAATATGAGCTTAACCATAAATGGGAAAAAAAAAGATAGGCATTCAATTACAAAGAGTTTTTGAAACATTTTTTAAAAAGAAAATCAGAACTGAAGAGCTTATTTTCTTGAATACCCCAAATAAAAGAATTAGAGGAGGAGTAGATAAATGTAGCAGCCAAAGACAACAGGAGCAGCAGAGTGGCGACAGAGGGACTGATAAGAGACTTCTTTCTAAATGTACACAAGAAGACAAATCTTGGAAGCACAGCACAAAATAGTAAGGACATAGGCCTAGGGCATTATGGACAGGACCTGATGACACCCTACCTACAGATGAACCATTTTTTGTGGGACTGTGTTACAACATGGGAAGATACAAAAAAGATGGGGAGGGGAACAGGAAAATAGAGAGGATTGTGGGATGTGCCACAGTCAAATCAAGTGCTAGCAAATTAAGGGGAAGCTCATACCTGTGGTCAAGAAAAGAACCTTCAGGGCCCTGGATGAGGAGAAGAGGGAAAGGATTTAAAAGAGGATGGAAAAGGAAGGTCTTACACTGGTGCTAGGAAGGGGTTCTGATGAATGTTTCCATGGGTAAGAGAGTTGGTCTGTGAAGGGAGATGGAGACTTTGTACTGGCTGTGATTTGGTCTTTGAAAAGTCTATTCATCATACCTCAGGCTGGGGGTGGGAGGGAGTTGGAATTCTGGAGGGTTACTGGCACCCAATGGAGTAGGAATACATGGATGCAGGGAGGATATTTTGAGGTAAATGAGGGAAAAACTTAACTAGGATAGAGTATAGATCGATGGTAGATTGTATAATCAGGGATATTTTTGGAGAAGGACCATTCCATGAGGTAGGGTACTCTCTGATAAATGAAATAATTGTCATTATTCTGAGATTAAGGCACAATGGAAAAGGGATACTCACAGGAGAGGCTTTAAAAAGTAGTGGCAGAATCCACCTAGAGGGGGATATCTAAAACTGATACCTTGGAAGTTATGATTTCATGAAGAGTATAGAGGGACCAGATAATTTTAAGGGTCATGATTCAGAAAACATGGGTCTAGACTAGACAGGAAGACAGGATGGATAATGAAGAGAGTGAGAGAAATCATTTTTGAAAAGAAGTACAAAAGTAAAAGAAAATTAATGAGTAGGCATACTTGAAGGGGAGTAGAGGAAATCTAATTGATTGAGAGGAAAAGGGTGGGGAAAAATTATAAAACTAGATAAATTTAGGAGAGAAAAAGGAACTTAAAAGCATACCCCCAAAGGGAAGGGGAAAGAAATAACAGGAAGGAATTAAGGGTGAAAAAAAGAGAGCTACTTAAAAAAAAGCTAAGGTACCATAACTGAGTGAAGTACCATGTTACAGCAAAAGAGGGAAAATTGTAGCTTCATAAAAAATACTAATATTAGGGCCAGATGGAAGAAATTATAACTTTAACTCACAATTTTAAATGTGAATATATTTGAAATTCTAATAAAAGGAAGAAAGAATGAAAGTGGATAAGAAAGCAAAAATCTTCAATCTGTTTCTTAAAAGAAATAATAAAAAGACATATACAAAATAATACTAAGGAGAAAGTTTTTTTTTTTTTTTTTTACTATGCATCAAATGAATCCAAAAAAAAGTAAGAGTTGCAATCAAGCTTTCTGATAAAGCAAAAACAAACATTCAAAAAACAATAAGGGATAAACAAGGAAACTACATTATGGTAAAACAAACCATAGATAACAATATCTTAATATCTAAATTAATAAAGAAAACATTTGAACTGCAAGAAGAAACCAACAGTAATACAAAAGTAAAAGGAAACAAATATTCCTCTGTCATTTTTAGATAAATCTAATAGAAAAATACAGCAAAATATGGAACTAAACAAATTTCTAGAGAGACTAGAATTAAAAGACAACATTTAAAAAAAAATGTGCCTGCCAAATAATATCAATATTTCAAAATCCTTTTTGATCTGTTATATGACCTGAGACCACTACATATTTTTTTGGAGGTTTTTGATGTAGGAGCTTTTATGTCTTCCTCTGATGGTATGCTTTGTTCTTCCTCATCCAAAAGGATGGAAGAAAATACCTTATTGCCAAGAAAGTAACCTTCTATATTCTTATTTTTTCCCCCTTTTTTGGGAATTTTCCCAGTCAGTTACTTGACTTTTGAGTCCTTTGTCAAGTACAGGGCATATTCTAGGGACCTGTAAGTTGTCAGTTCCTCCAATGTGACAAAATCAAAGGAGAGGAGTTTACTCCTCTCCTGACCCACACTCTAGTCTGGGAGCAACCACAAGCTTTTCCACCCAGGATCCTCTCCAAAGCTTCCATCAGCTCCACCAGACCAGCACTCCTTCTCACCCCAGGACTACCACTCAGAACTGAGACCCAGATTAACTGCTCAATTCTTCCAGGGTTTTTAGGCTGAGGACTCCAAAAATGGATGCTGCTGTTACTCTGGGGCTGGAGCTATGGCTAAACCTTGCTCTCTTCTCACCCAGGTAATAGAGTTTTCTCACTGACCTTTGAAGCTGTCTTTGGAACTGCAGCTGCTGTCTGTGATTCCATACTCTGAAGCCTACTCTATTCCTTTCTGTGTTGCACCATCAACACAGCTGGGTTGAGCTCTGCTCCGAGCCTGGTGTGATAGACCTTTCCTGTTAGCCTTCCAGGCTGTCTTGGGTTGGAAATCTCTTTCACTCTGTCATTTTGTGGCTTTTTTCTGCTCTAGAATTTGTTTAGTCATTTTTACAGGTATTTTATGGGCTGTGGGGGGAGAGCTAGAGTAGGTCAGTCTTTCTATTCCACTATCTTGGCTCTGCCTCCCAATATCAATATTTTTCAGCATCATGTAGAATTTTTACAAAAAAATGGCCATGAATTAGGGAACAGAGATATTGTTTAAAAAACATAAAAAGGAAAAATAATACAGCTTTTGAAGGTAGAAATTCAATAAAATAATTATTGTTTCAGCGATCACAAACAAAAGATACAGACTCAAATGAAGACTTAACAATAAAATTCTAAATAATGAGTGAGTCAAAGAGCAAATAATAGGAACAATTAATAATCATATAAAAGGAAATGATAATGACATAATGAGATAAAGTGCCTGGGATGCAGCTAACGCAATCCTTAAGGGAAAATTCGTAACCTTATAAACATTCATTAACAAAATATAAACTGAATATTTATTTAAAAAATAGAAAGCCCACAAATAAACAAAAGTAAAATAAGAACAAAAGAAAACATATTAAGAATTAGAAGGGGCATTAAATTGGAATAAAAAACTGTGGAAGTGACAAATAAGAGCTACTTCTTCCAAAAGACTAACAAAATTGATAAATACTTAGCTAATCTGATAAAAAAGAAGAGAGCAGAAAACCAAATCAATAAAATAGAAAATGGAGAAGAAGCCACAGTAAAATCAGGGGAAAGAAATTAATATCCAGGGTGTGAGGATGGTTCAATATGAGGAAAATAATCAACATAATCATATTAAAAACCAAAACATCAAAAAACTGCATGTTCATCTTAAAAGCAATAAAAAAACTTTTGACAAAGTATAACTATTAAAAGATGCAAGGAAGGTCTTTGACAAATTATAACACTCTTTCATGCTAAAAATCTTTTGAAGTACAGGCATAGAGGGATTTTTTTTGTTATCATGTAAAGCATCTATCTAAAACAACAGGAAAGAATCATATGGGAATACACTAGAAACTACATACACTAGGAACTCTCTCAATACATCCAAAAGTGAAACAAAGATGTCTACTTTCCCTATTATTATTTTACATAGTTATGGAAATGCTAGTGATAGCAATAAAACAAGAGAAAGAAATTAAAGGCATAAAGAAAGTTTGAGGAGATAAAAACCATACCTGATGAATGAAATGATGAAATGATTTTTTTTTTAAATTCCTAAGGAATCAGCAAAGATAGAAATTTAAACATTTAATAGCTTCAGAAATATTTTAGGTTACAAAATAAATCCTCAAAAATCAGTATCATTCCTATGTAATAATTCTAAATTTATATTATAGTATGACATATTATATGAAGAATATGTATTATGTTTATTGTATATCTATTATATAATACATGTCATATATGTAATAATACAAATATCTAGATAATAAATATAATAATAAAATGCAAGAAGCAATAATAGAAAAGAACATTTCCATTCAAAATAACTATAACATTTATAAAATATCTAGGCGTCAGTCTTTCAAAACACACAAAAGATTAGTGTTCAAAATAGTATTAAAATGTAGTATAGTATTCAAAAATATTCTTAAAGAAATAAAAAATCACCTAAATAACTGTAGAAAATATTCATTGGTCATGGCAAAGCCATTCCAATATAATAAAAATAACTACTACCAAAATTGTAGTTTTACTATTACATCAATCAAATTAATAAAAGGATGCTTTTTAGAACTTGATAAAATAGTAAAATTCACTAAAAAAATAAAATATCTAAAGTATCAGGATAAATGATGAAAAGAGCTAAGGGGAAAGATGGAATAGAACTTCCACACTTCAAAATATATTATAAAATAGAAGTCACCAAAACCATTTTGTATTGGTTAAAATAATGAGAGATCAAAAGAACAGACAATCAGAAACAATAGAATTCAATAATCTTGTGTTTGAAAAAGTGGAAAACATAAATTACCTAGGAAAAAAACTCTAATACACACTGATGGGAAAACTTGAAAGCAGTATAGCAGAAATTAGGCTTAGAGCAATGCCTTATACTATATGTCACAATATATTCTAAATGAAAATACAAATCAAATATTAAAGGTAATACTGTAAAAAACAGAAGAGAAACAGATCATAAATCTCTTACACTTATGGCTAGGAGATATATTCTTAACAAAAGATAGGAGCAATTACAAAAGAGAAAGTGGATAACTGACTATTTGAAACTGAAGATTTTCTGCAGAGATAAAATTAACTCAAATAATAAGGGAAATGCACATGGGAAAACAAAATCTTTGTATAAATTTCTTTCATAAAAATTTAATATTCAAGATATGCAAACATATATCTATGTCGCTATCTATAACTAATAGCCCCTTCCTAGTAGATAAAGTAGTCATAAAACATGAACAAGCAGGTCCCTCTCCCAAATTGCAAAATATTCACAACAACATGAAAGAATATTCTAAATAATTTGTAATAAGAGAAATTCTAAGCAAAACTAAGGTTTCACCTCATTTTCTACAAATTGGCAAAAATAAGAAAAAAATGGCAATAACAAATGTTGAAGGGATTGTAGAAGGATAAACACACTAATACATTTTTGGTAGAGCTATAATATGGTATAAAAGTCTGGAAAAGGAATTTGGAAATATGCAAATAAAGAGACTAAAATGTTTGTATGGTGTGATCAAGAGACTCATTATGGGGTATATACCTGAAGGAAGCTATTCATAAGAAGACAATTCTCATATATTCCAAAATATTTCTTGCAGCATTTTTTGTGGTAGCTAAGAGTTGGAAACAAAGTAGATCAGTTGAGGAATGGCTAAAAGAAATGAAGCACATTTATGTAATGGAATATTACTTTGCTGTAATAAATGATGTATGAGATGAGCTCAGAGAAACATGGAAACATTTATATGAACTGATGCAGAATGAAATACGCAGATCCAAGAAAACTACATACACTCTAAACACAACAATGTAAATCTGAAGAACTTCACAGCAAAAAAAAAAATTGAAAGTTAATGTTACCAAATCATAAATACCAAGCAGAATTCTAACGAAGAGATATGAGAGGACGCTCTCGACCTTCCCCTTAATGGAAGTGGGAGGTCAACTCATGTTACACATTGCACATTTTCAGACTTTTTCAATGTATTGACTAATTGTACTGCTTTATTTTTCTTCTCTAAAAGTAATATTTGTTATATAGGATGACTTTATGGAATGGGGAGAGAGGAGAAAAGATACTTGGCATAACAATGATGATATAAGAAACAGAAGACATCAATAAAAACTTTTTTTAAAGTAGATATCTGAGAAGAGAATTTTTATTTCTGGACCTTAACAAAATGTTAGATAGCTTCTGGACCAGAGAAGAAATGCACAGAAGAAGTTTGCTCAAGGAGTTTGAGAAACACTCAATAATGAAACTGAAGACACAAAGGACAAATAAAATGCATTTTCCCAATATTCTGTGAACCAAATCTAGTGTTCTTTAAATTGAAATTGGAGAGGGAGAGAGAAAACTATTTACATATTTCTGTCAAGGAATTACAAAGTAACACTGTATGTTGAGCTAAACATATGGAAAGCAACTTAGAAAAAGAATAGATGGTGGAGACACATGGTAAATAGTATTTAACTGAAAATCAAAAGAGGGAGAAAAAAATATTGTCATGGAAATATTCTGCAGACCACCTAGGCAGAAGGAGGATAAAGATGAAAATGTGAGGCCCTTGAAGGAAAGGTATCTTCTATTGTTATCTTTGTGTCCTTAACTCCTGGGATTCCCCCCTTCTCTACCTTGTTTTATTTTGAATATAATATAGAAATAATTATATGCATGTAAGTAATTTTCCATGATGTAGGTTAGAAATTTCCTGAAATCAGAGATTATTTCATTTTTTGTCTAACAACTAAAATATTACTTGTCATAAAGTAGGGGTTTAAGAGATTTTTGAATGACAGGGAGGAAGGCCCATCAAATACCCAGTATCAGATTGCAGCGAAAAAAAAAAAGAACATCTCAACTGTTTCCATCCTCGTAGAGAGAATTCTGGCAGTTAGTCCCAATGACTTGACTCTCTTCAACTTTTTTCCTCTGGAACAGTGGTTCTTAATCTTTTGTTTTTTGTATGTGTGAGTGTGCAATAGATTTGTTTTGAAATCTGGTAAAAGCTATGGATCCTTTCTTAGAATAGTGATTTTAACTTATAAAATATGCAGATTACAAAAGAAACTAACTATATTGAAAGATCATTATCAAAAAGGTTAAAAAATGAATTTATGAACTCCAGGTTAAGAACAGTGATCTGGAAGGAATGTCTTCATTTCTGGGGTCAAGTTCTTTCAGAACATAGAACAGTCAGTACTCTAGTTACCAATTAACAGTCACTTAATCTGTCTTTAAATTTTATTTCCTTTTGTTCATAATAAGCATTGCTCTTGTTCCAAGGCTCTATTTAACTTGAGGTCAGAAAGTCTTATATTTTCCATTGAATTCTTAATTGGCATCCTTTAATCCTTCAAGATCATGTCAAAGCTGCCCTTGTAACGAATTTCCAAGAACTGTTTGGGTCTTGCTTCTCTGGAACCACTTCCCTCTAGGTCAAATTCCTGACTTAATCATGTATAGTCTATAAGTAGGCTTCCAGTCTTTGCCCTGTATAACATAAATAAGATTTGGTAATAGAGATGACTATGTATCCTGGTATTGGTTGGAGACTTCTCTCTTCTAAGATTAATGCAATGTTAAGATGAATTCAATTCTTGTCATTTCTTAGGATAATTTCATTCTTCAAAAACCAGAGAAACCATTTTTATCTGAATGTGGTTATGAACAAGGAGTAATTATTTCTTTAAGTAGAAATGTTGGGAGCCTTGAAGGGAAGTGACTACTCCTTTTTAGAATCAGTGATAGAAAAAGAGAGGAAAACCCAGTCAAGAGTCTGAAATGTACTGTATACTTGGGGAGAAAAGTCATTTTTTTAAAGGACTGATAAAATTTCATGGCCTAAATTTTTACGGAGGAAGTTTGTTCAAGGAGCTTGAGAAGCATTCAGTAATGACACTGAAGGCACAAAGAAAAATTATTCTGATGAGGAAGAAAAGGGATACTGTCTAAAGAGATTAATTTGGGTATGAAAAGGATTCATCCACCAAAGTGACTTAAGGCCTACGTAGATAATGAAAGGATTAATATAAAAGAAGAAGTGGTCCTGTAGGATAGGTAAGGAGCACTACAGCTCAGAATAAGCTGATACTGATGCTGAATGTTTTGGGGCAAGAAGATCAACGAGTGGATAGGACCACTGCTTGGGGAAGATGGGATGATTTTTAGCAGGTGGTAAGATAAGGAAAACATACACAATTCTTTTAACCCACTTCTCTTTTCTGTGCTAAAGAGAATGTAAAAAGAAGGGAGTTGCATTTGAAGACTCTAAAGTCTTTTCTAATTTTAAATATTTGATCCTTGATTAAACACTTCATGGGCTTCAAAATTCCTTATTTTATCTTTGGAAAGAAGCTTTGGAAACCTTGTTTGACAGAAGTCAATTTAAATAGTTATAGACATAAAGACAGGGAGCAGCATTTACAGGCCCCTGTGTAGTACAGTGGATTGCATGCTGGACCCAGAGTCAGAAGCACCTGAGTTCAAGTCTTCCCTCAAATACTTGCTGTACTGCTAATCATTTAACCTTTATGCCTCAGTTTCCTTACCTGGAATATGAGAATGATGGTAGTACCTACCTCCCATGACTGTTATGAGGATACCATGAGATAATATTTGCAAAGTTATATAAATACTGATTATCATTCTTTAGCAACAGCTTAGAGAGACAGAGACATCAGAGACTTAGCACATACTCTCATTCGCTTTCTTCTTCTTCTTCTCCTTCTCCTTCTCCTTCTTCTTCTTCTCCTTCTTCTTCTTCTTCTCCTTCTTCTTCTTCTCCTTCTTCTCCTTCTTCTTCCTTCTTCTTCCTTCTTCTTCTTTTCCTTCTTCTTCTTCTCCTTCTCCTTCTTTTTCTTCTCCTTCTCCTTCTTCTTCTTCTTCTTCTTCTTCTCCTTCTCCTTCCTTCTTCTTCTTCTTCTTCTTCTTCTCCTTCTCCTTCTTCTTCTTCTTCTTCTTCTTCTTCTTCTTCTTCTTCTTCTTCTTCTTCTTCTTCTCTTTCCCCCCTTCTTACTGGCCTACTTGTTCTCAGCAATAACTTTGCTTTTCCAAAATACTTTCTAAACACACTGAGAAGTCTGTGCCTTTGAGCAAAACTACTTCAATCCAAGAGCTAGCTTCAGCTTCACAAATCTTAATCCTGTGCTGCTTGGAAAGCTGGCAAAGCAGATTCATGGCTTCATATATATTTACAACAGGGCCCTATGACATTAGAAATACAACTGGAATGAAAGCCATTATAATATAATAATTCTCTCTCAGGAAAGCCCAGAAAACCATCAGGAGCTAGAAGTAATTGCCTTAGGTGATAAGTAAATTTTTCCGTTTGCTGATAAAGAAAGCCAACATTTTCAACATGTAATATTCAATTGCAATAGACAATTGTGGATTAAAGCAAGGATAAATAAGTCTCCTGAGTTGGATTCAGGTCAAGGAATCTATTTTCACTTCATTTTCAAATGCTAAGCACCTAATGGTCTGTTATATACCCTGAGGTAAGAAATGGAGATAGTTAATGCAAAGTCTTCCAAAGTCTTCAATCATCTGCTATCCATATCCACACTCTTGTAAAATGAATAGATAGGATAATAAGACATTACATTACTCCTAAGAGTCTTGGACAAAGGATTCATTTCTTTGGGACTATTTTATATGAAAGTTTGACCTGGAGGTATTATTCCTAATGTTTGGGGGAATTCAAGCTAACCCCTTTTCAAAAAGAAAACTTTCCATTTTCCCCTTATCTCTTACCTTCTTTGCTGCCAAAGTAAAATTAATGTTATGCCTTGGGACCAGGTTGAACTACCTCCTCCTAACAGACCACAAGGTTTAATTAGATAGTTCTAGAAAGCTGGATATAAGTGGCATATAGACACATGGGTTTTCCAGGCCATGTTGACAAAAGATAAATCTGGTGCCAGTGCAACACTTCCGATCTTTTCTTATAGTTATACCTTCAATAGAGGAGATTGGCCTACAGGCGCTTTCTATTGTGCAAGATTGAAGGCATTCCATATAAATTGTTACTTCACTGTGAACAATTGAAATAATTAACAGTAGTGTAATAAAAGTTCTTCCTTATTAGAAGGCTAGGCTGCACATTAAGGTCATTTGTAATAGTGTGTTTTAAACACCTTTCTCTGGAGGCCTTGAATTGAAATACATGGGTATTTGGGTTTTATGATGAATATTGCTATAGAACTAGATAGAGAGTCTAACCTACCTTTAACAAAATATCTAGTGTTATGGAAACAACAGTGGATTTATTATTTATTTGTTTTTGGATTGTGACATTTATTTCCACAAAATTTTGGGTTACAATTTTTCTCTGCATTTCTCCCCTCTCCCCACTCCATAATACCTTGCATTCTTCCCTTAATGTATCCTCCCTTCTATCACACTCCACCCTTCCCTTATCCTCATCTTCTCTCTTTTCTTGTAGGGCAAGATAAATTTCTATGCCCCATTACCCGTTTTTCTTATTTCCCAGTTATATGCAATAATAATTCTCAATATTCATTTCTAATACTTTGAATTCCAACTTCTCTTTCTCCTTCCCTCCCTCCCCATCCCCACTGAGAAGTCAAGCAATTCAATACAGACTATGTGTCATATTGTGTAAGACTAACTATAATTGCCCTCCATCCTACCCTGTCCCTTTTTTCTATTCTCTCATCTGACCTTGTCCCTTCCCAAAAATGTTTACTTCTAGTTGCTCCCTTCTCCCATTTTCCCTCCCTTCTATCATCCCTCTCATCCCACTTGTCCCCTTCTCCCCTACTTTCCTGTAGTGTAAGATAGATTTTTCATACCAAATTTAGTGAGCATGTTATTCCCTCCTTAAGCCATATGTGAAGAGAGTAAGCTTCACTTTTCACCTTTCACCTCCTCCCTTTTCTCCTCCATTGAAAAAGATTTTTCTTATCTCTTTCATGAGTGATAATATGCCCCATTCCATTTCTCCCTTTCTCCTCCCAATATATTCCTCTCTTACCCCTGAATTTTATTTTTTATAGATATCATCCCTTCTAGTTCAACTCAACCTGTGCTGTGTGTGTGTGTGTGAATAATTCTTCTACCAAATACGGAGAAAAGTCTCAAAAGTTACAAATATTATCTTTCCATGTAGGAATGTAAAGAGTTCAACTTTAGAAAGTCCTTTATGATTTTTCTTTCCTGTTTACCTTTTCATGTTTCTCTTGATTCTTGTGTTTGAAAGTCAAATTTTCTATTCACTTCTGGTCTTTTCATCATGAATGCTTAAAAATCCTCTATATCATTGAAGGACCATTTATTCCCTTGAAGTATTATACTCAGTTTTGCTGGGTAGGTGATTCTTGGTTTTAATCCTAGTTCCTTTAACTTCTGGAATATCATATTCCAAGCCCTTTGATCCCTTAATGTAGAAGCTGGCGATTCATGTGTTATCCTGATAGTACTTCCATAATACTTGAATTATTTCTTTCTAGCTGCTTGCAATATTTTCTCCTTGACCTGGGAACTCTGAAATTTGGCCACAATATTCCTAGGAGTTTCTCTTTTCAGCTCTCTTTCAGGAGGTGATTGGTGGATTCTTTCAATATTTATTTTGCCCTCTGGTTCTAGAATATCAGGGCAGTTTTCCTTGATAATTTCATGAAAGATGATGTCTAGGCTCTTTTTTTGATCATGGCTTTCAGGTAGTCCCATAATTTTTAAATTGTTTCTCCTGGATCTATTTTCCAGGTTAGTTGTTTTTCCAATGAGATATTTCGCATTATCTTCTATTTTTTCAATCTTTTGGTTTTGTTTTGTAACTTCTTGGTTTATTATACAGTCATTAGCTTCCCTGAACTTGATTCTCTCTTTTAAAGAACTATTTTGTTCAGTGAGCTTTTGAACCTTCTTTTCCATTTGGCTAATTCTTCTTTTTAAAGTCTCCTTCTCCTCATTGACTTTTTGGACCTCTTTTCCCAGTCGAGTTAGCCTATTTTTAAAGGTATTATTTTCCTCAGCAATTTTTTTTGGTTCTCCTTTAGCAAGCTGCTGACTCACTTTTCAAGCTCTTCTATGGCTTGAACCAATTTCATATTCATTTTGGAGGTACTGGAGGCAGGAGCCTTGACTTCCTGTGACAGTATGCCATGTTCTTCCTTATCTGAAATTATGGAGGGAGATGCTTGTTCACCAAGAAAGTAACCTTCTATGGTCTTATTTTTGTTTCCTTTTTTGGGCATTTTCCCAGTCAGTTACTTGACTTCTGAATCCTTTGTCAAGAGGATGGTCCTGTTGTCTCTTCTCTCCCCAGTACTATGTTTAAGGCTGAGATTCAACTCAGCTGCTTGATTCCTCCAGGGGCTTTGGGTGGGAGTGGGGCTACCAGTGAGGGGTGAGGTTCAGTTCAACTGCTCAATTCCCCCAGAGGCTTTAAGCTGAGCTACCTGGACAATGGACACAGGGTGCTTCTGTGACCACTCTAGCCACCAACTGCCTGCTACTGCTGCTGTGGCTGTCTCTGCTGGAGCTACTGCTGGGTGTTCCCCTATCACCCAGCTGGGAAAGCCCTCCCACACTGACCTTTGAAGCTTTCTCTGTCACTTGTGGGTTGAGGGATCTGGAACCTTCCCTGCTGGTGATTTTACCCTGGAGGCCTTTTTTGTCCTGTTCCTTCCAGTGCTACAAGGCCAGGGCTGGGCTCTGCTCCATTCAGCATCCCGTGAGATAGACCTTTCCTGTCGGCCTTCCAGGTTACCTTTGGCTGGAAGCCTTTCTTATTCTGTTGTTCTGTGACTTCTGCTGCTCTAAAATTTGTTTAGAGTCATTTTTACAGGTATTTTGTGGGCTGTGGGGGAAGCGCTTGAGTATGTGTGTCTTTCTACTCCGCCATCTTGGTTCTGTCCCCTAACAGTGGATTTAATGACTGAAAACTTCATTCTAGTCCTGGGTCTGCCCATCAAGCTGTAGTATCTATTGGTAAGTTATGACTTCTCTGAAGATCAGTTTCCCCATCTGTAAAGCTGGAGAATTTATAAATATTTGTACAAATGCAAGTATATTTACTTTAATCAGAAAATCATAGGGCTTGAACTAGAGATGGAGCTAGGCCAAATCCCCTTATTTTATGAATGAGGAACTTGGGGCTCACAGAGACCAAATGACTTATGTATTTGGGGTGGGGAAGTTCTTTTAAAAATGAGTGAGTGCAAAGAATATAAATAAAACCTGAGAAGAGAATTATATATGAAACTGAAAATCCTTATTATATACAACTTACTTTGTTTAAAAAAAGTTTTATAGGGGAAGTTGTTGCTGCTCTTTCTCCTTTGTTCTCAAAGAGGACCAGTGACATCAAGTGGTGTCTTGATTTGCAAGTGAATTGGATTTAAGTGAGGCAGTGCTGTGCAAAGTTACCATCCTTATTCTGTTTTCTAAAGTCATCTGAGTTCAGTGGCAAGACATAGATCAGGATGGCTAGAGATGGCCCCAGATGCAGTGGGAGGCCTTGGCATTTTTACACTAATGTCTTTCCTAGGTCCTAGTTTGTCTGAGGCAACATCCATTCAGTGATTAAGGCTATTTAAGAAAACAGGCAAAAAAATGACCTCTCTTCTTACTTAAAAAAAAAAATCAATCTCACTCAGAACCCAAAACATCAAAACCAAAACATCAAAACCCAAACAATGACCAAGTGAGTGTTGGGCTAGGACTTACTGTTGGCCAAACAGTGGAACCAGAATGATTTGAATTTAAGACATGGTCAAGTAGCTCCATTTGAATCCTAGTGGGATTTATCAAAGCATGGTTTTACAGTGCCTTATTTCAAGAAGTTGTAAATCAAACAATGTGGGGCAAAAGAATTAATTGTCCCAGTTTTTTTTTTTAATGATAGAATAAATAAGCAGGGAAAAGAAAAAAAATCTATCCCGTAAAACAGAAGATATCTCA
The DNA here is from genome assembly GCA_023548195.1 of Bettongia penicillata ogilbyi. NCBI lineage: Eukaryota > Metazoa > Chordata > Mammalia > Diprotodontia > Potoroidae > Bettongia > Bettongia penicillata. Next base: position 1,358,733 of record JAJHZJ010001014.1, on the reverse strand, counting down.
TGAGGTTTTAGAGTTCAAAATTTATATTTCTTTGGTCAGAGTACCTACAGGTAAGAGCAGAATTCAAGGGATAGCTACGTGGCTTAGTAGATGGAGTACTGGTCCTGGAGTCAAGAGGATCAGATTTAGCCTCAGATACTTACTAGCTATGTGATCCTGGGCAAGTCACTTAATGCTGGTTGCCTTTTTTTTGAAGGGTTTATAATAGATTATATGTGTTATTTTCAAATATATCCTACAGGAATTTCCTTCTAAACTTTTTCCCTTCTCTGTGTCAGGGGGGAAAAGCTCAGTGACCTTTCCTTTCTGTGTTTTTAGGCAACACATTACCATCGTTTTCCTACACCACCCCCAAAAAGAAAAGCAAAATCCTTTTAAACAAACAAGCAAGTTTAAGCAAAACAAATCCACATATTTGTCACATTTGAAACTATATGTCTTTTTTCTGCACCTTTTGTCTATTGCCCTTCTCCAGGAGGTGGGTAACATCAGTTTTCATCCTCAGGAATCATGGTTGATCTTTACATTAGTCACTCTTAAGTCATTTAAAATTGTTTACCTTTATAATGTTGGTAATATGCATCTTTTCCAGGCTCTATTTAACACAGTATCAACTCAAATAAGGCTTTCTAGGATGCTGCAAAACCAATGTTTTTTGTTATTCCATATAATACAATGTTTTATTGCATTCATTCATATGTTGTAATTTATCTAGTTATTCCTTAATTTATTAGTTTCCCTTTGTTTACATTTGTTACAAGAAAATAATTATTTTGAATATTTTTTTAATGTAGAGATCTTTTCTCCGTTTCTTTGCTTACTTCAGAGTATAGACCAGAGTTAGAGGCCACATGTGGTAAGTTTGGATTCAGTCAAATGGCTGCACTTGAGGACTCAGAGGGCTGCATGTGACTTTGAAGCTGCAGCTTCCCCAACCTTGCTATAGGCCTAGTAGTGATATTCCTGGGTCAAACAGTATACGCAATTAGTGACTTTTTGATCATATAATTACTAATTGCATTCCTGGTTGGTGTTACCAATTCACAGTACCAGCTGTGGTAAGGTAGTGTCCTTGACTTCCATCGGCAACTATCATTTTCTTTTTTGACATCTTTACCAGTCTGATAGGTATAAAATACTCATTTTCCCCCCAGTTATTACTATCTCACTTGGTGACTTCATCAGCTCCCATGAGTTTAGTTGTCATTTCTAAGAAGATGATGTCCAGATCTTTATATCTATCCCTAGCCTGTCCCCTGAACTAGTCACAGATCATCAGCTATCTTTTGGACATGTCAAACAGGATGTCCTGTGGGCATCTCAAACTCAGCTTCTCCAAAATAAAACTCCCCAGTACTGTGGAGGGCCACACTATTCTCCTAGTGACCCAGCCTTTCAACCTCAATGTCATATTCACATATTCTATCTGTTTCCAGATATCATCATTTCTACTTTTACAGCATCTCTTGGATGTGTTCCTTTCTTTCCTCTCATACAGACACAAACCTAACTCAAGCCCTCAGCATCTCTTACCTCAATCATTGAAACAGCCTTTTAACTTTTCTCAGGAAGCTGGTGGCACAGTAGATCCAGCAGTGGGGCTGAAGTAAGTGATACCTGAGTTCAAATTTGTCTTGAGACACTGGTTATGTGAACCTGTGTGAGTCACTCCGCCTCTGTTTGCCTCACTTTCCTCAGATGTAAAATGAAGATAACCATAGTTCCTATTTTGTAGGGCTAGTGAGATTTGTATTTGTAAAAATGTTCATTTAGCACAGAGTCTGGCAGTTATCTACATAAATGCTCATTCCTTTCCCCCTTCTTTTTCCTCCCCTCTCCTTGATTTTATTGTCTCCATCCTTCCACTCAGCTGTTGCCAAGGTGATTTTTCTGAAGTTTACTTCTGAGCAGGTGACCCCCGGCTCAATGAACTCCAGTGGGTAATAGGATTTGTATTACCTTCAGGATCAAATTTAAACAAATATTTCTGTTAGGCGTTTAGAGCTTTTCCATGACATGGCTCCTTCCCTGCCTTTCCAGTCTTATTTCACTTTACTGCCCTTTATGCACTGGAAGATTCAGAATGCCGGCCTACTTGAAGTTGCATGAACATAAGCACTCCATCTTTGTTCCTTTGCATTAGCTGCCCCCCATGCCTTGAACCTTCTGCCTATTAAATGTGGCCTTCTCTGTCTTCTGCTGGAGGCCTTTCCTGCCCCTCCCTTTCCCTCAGTTACTGATGCTTCCTCTCAAATGACCTTTCATATGCTCTTTACATCTTAGTTATTTTCATGTTGCCCCTTCTATTCGAATGAAAGTTATTTTTTAGTTAAAAATTTGTCGCTTTATTAGTTGTAGTTATGCAGTTAAAAGTTATTTCATTTCATGTTTTCTCTTTCATCCCTCAAGCTTCTTTTAAGGCAGGCTTGATTTTTGCCTTCATTTATATCAGAGAAATGATGACTTCTCTGTCATATTAACAATCAATTATTGAATTAGGAACAGGGTTTTTTCAGAAGCCTGCAAGTTGTTTAGTCTCTGAAGGACACTGCTGATATTAAGGCTGAAATAACTTTCTCTTTACTCTTGTTCAGACCTCACCCAAACTTATGAGGAATTTAATCTAAGGGAGGGGGGGGGGAAGCATACTGTGCTCTATACAGTTTTGAGTGGGGAGATCTTCTTTAATTAGAATGCCCAAGTCTGGGAAATTTAGAAGTAAATGCCATAATCAAAGTTTCATCTCCCCTCCCCAACTTAATAATCGAAGTGAATTATCCATCAGTCAAAGTTGCCATGCTCAGAAACACTCTCTCTTCCAACGGCATATAAACGGTGAGCCTACTACCATGATTCATCTTTGACATTCTAGAGTGTCATTGACCCATTTTATGGGTAATATGTTAGCATTAATAAAATGATTAATTACCCAGAAACTGTGTCTCTCAAACTTCTTAAATGTTACAGCACAGTGCCCGGTACACATTAAGTGCTTAATAAGTGCATGTTGACTGACTGAGGATGAAACTCTAGAGTTGTTTTAATTTGTATTCTTTAAATGTGATTTGGAACTTTTTTCCTCATATGGATAGTTTGTTATTCTTTCTTTGGCAACTCTCTGTTCATATTTTTTTTTTAACAATTTGTCTATTGAAGAATGATTATCATTCTTATATATTTGAATTAGTTTCTCATAATTTTTATGGATTCAAGCAGGATTTGAACCCAGATTCCCTAATTCTGAATCCACCTTTATTTACCTTACACTATAGTGTAAAGTATATGCTTTATAATTTTAACTGTATTGGTTTCATTTATATGAAAACTTTTCAACTTGATCTACTTAAAATTACTCATTTTATCGTCTATGCTTGCCTTTATCCCTTGCCTAGTTGGATAATCTTATTCTATAGATCTGAAAGGTAGTTTCTTTCTTATCCCTCTGATTCATTTATGATATGACCTTGCATATCTAGGTCATGTGTCCATTTAGGATTTATTGTTGTATATGGTATGAGATGTTCATCTAAACTTAATTCTATCAAACCATTTTCCAGTTTTTCCAGCAATTTTTGTTGAGTAATGAGTTCTCATTGAAGTAGGTCTGTTCTTTATTGAATACTATATTATTATTTTATTCCTTTGTTTCTGAATGCTGTGTACCTTCTCTGTTCAGCTGACCCACTTTTCTGTTTTTTAACCAATATCACATAGTTTTGACAATTGCTGCTTTTGCATATAAATTGAGATCTGACTATCCCTTTCCTTCTTACTTTTTTCATAACTTCTCTTGAGAATCTTGATCTTTTGTTCTTTCAGAAGACTTTAGTTAAGCTTTTCCTCTAGTTTTCTGAAGTAAACCTCTAATACTTTGATTGATATGCCATGGAAGAAGTAAATTAATTTACATATTATTTTTATTACAGTGGCACTAATTTTATGTTAAAACATAAAAAAACCCATAAAGTTTCTGGGCATGGCTGCTATTTTTTCTTATGAGCAGATTTGGATAATAACATTTCAAGCAATCTTGGTGGACACGTGAAGCTGTACTACCCAATCTTAGCCAACCTGGTTTTAAGTATCCTTAATGACTTCTTAATTCTTTTGCCAATTAAATGACAACAGTTAACTTAGTCCTGTTTCAAGAAAGGCTTAGAATCATAAAACAATAGAGTTAGATCTGGTAGAAGCCCAAGTGGTCTGCTACTCTAACTACCAGGTCAAAGATATTGGTGACACAGTCAAGGTTAGAACCCACAATCTACTTTATCGTAGGCCTGTTATACCGCTATATTTTTCCCATTCCTGACAGATTTGTTTTTATTTTAACATCTTTATCTTTTGTTCTAACAACTGCTTATGCTCAGTTGGAACTCATCCTGTCCACAGTGGCCACCCTTTTAAGCTGGTGTTACCAATAGGGTGTAAAGGGAACTTAGAGATCATCTAACCAAACCCTATCATTTTATCGGTGCAGAAATTGAGGCTAAAGGGGTTGGAGTGACTTGCCTGAGGTCACATAAGCTGTTAGTGGTAGAATCAGGATTTGAAAACAGACTCCCTATCTCCAAATCTAGCTTAATTTACATTGCACCGTGGATAACCAATTGATTAATCAACTGATCAATTAAGTGTTTCTCATACTAGACACTGAAATATGCAAAAGTATAAGCCCTCATGGAGTTTACATCCTACTGGATTTAATCAAATGCTAATTCTATGGATTTAATAAGGATACTTTTCATGCTAACACAGAAATTATTGGAGCAACCAGGATTTGTTTCAGCTGATGCTGAAATTGGCAACCTTAACAGATAGAGGATATTGATTTCAATTTTTAAGAAAATAAAAAAAAATTGCTTAACCCAGACTGCCATCATGACTAAATCTCTCCAGGCAATGACTACATTTGAAGATGAATGCCTAGGCTCCAACAATTTTTCAGTACAATTTCAACTTTGTCATTTTCCTCCTGACACATGAATTTCTAATTACCAAGTACTTTGCAGCTGAAGAGTACAGCTGTTCTTTTTAGAAATGGAGAGGGCTTTTATTTACTTTTTTTAAAATGTAATTTTGGTAAAATTCCTATGGTGCTCATCTCACTCCACTGGCCTCGTGTTCTGTAAGTTTGACCTAACACTGAAACAAGATCTGTGAAAACCTAGTCCTGAGGCTGATGGTTAATTACGCTAATTCTATCTTTCAGATGTGAAGTCAGGGAGGCTTCCTTTGCTAAGGTTATAACACCCTAAGAGAGACTGTCCAGGTAAATATGTCTATTGTCCTAAAATAATTGGCTTTTATTACTAATCCATTCTTTTCCCCAACAACTGAGTGGCTGCGATGTAGTAAACTGGAGAAATATGAAAATGGTATTTGACTCACCCCTTACCCCCAGCTAAATAAAGTAAATTGAAAATGTGGACTAGGATAAAACAAGATGCAGCTCATGTGATTGTCAAGCAGAGTAGCTAGGCTAAGGAAATATCTGTATAGGAGAACATAATGACTTTGAAATTTGGAGGAGAGGTTACTGATACTCATTTGAGAGAATCTCTTTATTTTTAAAGAGAAGATACTGTTGACAAAAATGTATTCCACCCACAGATGCATTAACATGGAAATGAAAGTACAGGCAAACTGCTCCTAGAAGTAGAGAGAAACTAGGCTTCTCTCTCCTGAAGGATCCACTCCAGTGGTCACTTCAGTAGCAAGAGTTCCCATCCAAACAGTGAAAAAACAATGGGCTCTGTGGCTGAGAGTGCCTCACCCAGCATCTTAGCAGAAAAGTAATGAACAATTAACATATTGAATTGAAACAGCAGAGGTGCTACTAGATGAAGCTCTTATCTGACTGTGCTTGGAAAATGTGCAAGATCTTGGACTTTTTAGTTTGACAACTTATATTCATTCGTTGAATGTGGCATAATGGATAGGGAGCCAGTTTCTGATCCATGAAAGTGGGTTCAGATTCTGCCAATGATACTCTATCTCTGTGGCACTGTGTCTCTCAGTGTTCTTGGCCAGAGGTATCAAATGCCCAACCTGCCCACTGGGAAATATTTAACAACATAAGTAAAAAAAAAAATCACACACACACCAATAACACAGCAATAAAACCTATATAGCTTACATCTGAAAACTGAATCAATATGCATCACGAGGGATTTTTATGTATGGATTGTTCAGTCATTTTTCAGTCATATCTGACTCTTTGTGACCCCATTTGAAGTTTTCTTAACAAAGATACTGAAGTGTTTTGCCATTTCCTTCACTAGTACATTTTACAGATGAGGAAACTGAAGCAAACAGGGTTAAATGATTTACCCAGGGTCATAAACTAGTAAGTGTCTAAGGCTGGATTTGAACTCTTGTCTTCCTGACTTCAGGCTTTAGAACTCTATCCATTGTACCAACTAGCTGCCCCAAGTATGAATTAGTGGCCCTCATTTTGTTTTGAGTTTGATACCACTGGTATAGGCCACTCTCTCCAAGATTATAAATTGTACACAATATACCAACTCTTACAGCAATGAAATCACAAGTTCAGTCACTATGCTGTGCAGAGCGATAAGAAGAAAAGTAAGAGCATGTCCTCCTTGTTCTCAATGAACTGACTGCCTAGGAGAGAGGTAGGTTATGTATACAAGTAAACAGAAAGCAAAATGGAATGTGATAGGGAGAAAAGTAAAAACAAAGAGCTGTGAGAGTTCTGAGAAGGAGAATCCTACAAGGATAATTCTACTTAGGTTTGAATTAGGAGAGGAGGCAGTGAGGAAAGGAATGAAGGAAAGTTTCATCTGGCCCTTGATACCTGTCTGACCTCTAACAAAACATTTCCTTTTCTTGGGTCACAGTTTCCTCCTGTGTAAAATGTAAGGGTTACACTAAATGGCTTCTGACATCTCTTCAGCTATAAGCTTACGAACCTGGGAGTTCAGTATTTGATCTGAGTCTTAAAGAATGGGTAAGACTACAACGGTTATGTGTTCGTCCTTTGTTGCCAAAGAAGACCATGCTATCAGAGAAATAATGACATGACTTGTACTTGACTTTGTTTTGAGTGAGTGAGGGCTGTACAGGTCACCAGCCTCACTTCTCCTCCAGAGCCATCTGAATCCAGTGACCAGATATTCATCAGGATGACTGGAGATGACCCAGGATGAGGCAATTAGGCTTAAGTGACTTGCCCAAGGTCCCACAGCTACTGAGTGTCAAGTATCTGAGGTGAGATTTGAACTTAGGTCCTTCTGACTCCTGCACTTGTGCTCTATCCACTGCACCATCTACAAAGGTTAGAGATGAGGATAAGAAAAGGTTGGAATTCTAGGAAGAGAAAATTATGAGTGAAGTTGCCAAAGTATGAAAGCATATAACAATATTGGCAAGAATGGCAAGTAGATTAGTTCTAATTTCCAAAAAGTCAATAAATCACTTATAATGTTTTTTTATGAGTGGAGATCAAAGAGGTAAAATCAACTGTTACCTTACTCTGAAATTGAAATCTTCAATATTTACCTTGAAAAGTTAAGTGGGATTCATCAAAACCCACTTTTAGAAGATGAAATATAAGCTAAATCATCTGGTTCCAGGGTTAGTTCTGAGAATACTACCACCAGTTTAGCTCCCTTTACTACATTTATTAAGCTTCAACCAGTTGGCATTTGTAAGGTTAATGTGAGGTTAATGGGATGGGGGGAAGAGTTAAAAATCTTCCCCATCCATTAATAAGCCTCGGAAACCTTTTATTAATTTCTAATGAGGCACAGGATCACCATCCTGCCCTTCAGCCCTGAAAAGGCTCTGAGGTGAGATTTTGTTTGGGGGCATATTCTTTGCAAGAAGATTTGAGTGCCAGATGAGACTCTGAGTAGCCATTTTAAGAAGCCCCTTCCTCCATGTATGTATTGTTTATGATCAGACAGTTGGAAGCCCTGTCTGTTGGTCTTTCTGTTTATAATGTCTGCTTGTATTTTCTCTGAAGTTCAGGGTGCTGACTTTTCCCCATGAACTAAGTGAATGATACATGTGCTTGAATAAAGTAGATTGTTGACCCCTCAAAAGTTACTTTCCTTTTAGAAAAGTAGATCTAAGGACATACAGCAGGCCCTCCTGCATATGCTGGAGTCCTTGCTGATACAACATTTTAGTGGTCCCAATGATAAGAACAGAAAAATTTGTTGCTTCATGGCCTTTAAACTCTTTTCCACTTTTCCTTTTTAGTTGAGAGATTGAACTAAATTTCCTGTTCATTCTCCACCCCTCCTCTTCCACCTGTTCTTTGCTCCTTTCCTTCCTATTAAATAGAACTGCAGTTTGGGAGGTAAGAAATGATTCAGTGGGTGGTATCATTTTTGTGTGCATTTGACAGTTTCCCTAATATACATAATTAATCTTTTCCCCTTTCCCCCCTCCATCCAATAATTTACCTTTGAAACATTTCAACCTCAATAGATGGAGGAAAATACTTTATACTGGGCGGGGCCCACAGTGAGTCCCATTTCAATGGCCCCTGTTGAGACTTTGCAGTATATATATGGACATGGTTTCAATCTTCTCTGAGTTTTGGTACCATTCATAGTCCTCTGATCTGGTATGCCTGTAAAAGGGCTCATGAATTCCTAACGAACAGTTGCCATCTCTAAGCAAAACCATAAAAATAACTGGTAATGTGTTTCTGAATCAAAGACTCAAAGACTTGAAAGGACCCTCAGAGGTCCAGCTAATCCAAACTCACCCCAAGCAAGAATTCCCTCTACACTATCCAGGTCAGGCTCTAATACCTCCAGTGACAAAAGAGCTCATTATCTAATGAGGCAGCCCATTTCATTATTAAACAGCTCTAGTCCTTAGAAAGCTCAGCCTTAATGTGCTCAGGTAATATGCACATTTCATCAAAGATTTTTTTTTTTGGCCAGATTGTGCCTAACCCAAAGGAGGGACTCTAATGGTGGTGATTTCAAGCATTTCAACAATGCAGTGACATTCTGGGTTTTGTTTTGCATGTGTGAGACCTTTTAGGACACTCTGATTTTATAGAGATTCTAAGTGCCTTCTTATAGTAGGCTATAATGGCCCTCTTTGTGCCCATGTGGTCAAATAGTAAAACTAAAACATTGGGTGAATGAATAGAGTGCTGGACTGGAGATGGGAAACTTCATTTTGGGAATTCAAATCTGACCTCAGACACTTACTAGCTATGTGACCCTGGGCAAGTCACTTACCCTATTTGCCTTATTTTCCTTATCTATAAAATGAGCTGGAGAAGAAAATGGCAAACCAATCCAATAGCTTTGCCAAGAAAACCTCAAATGGGGTCATGAAGAGTCAGACACAACTGAGAATGACTGAACAACGCTAAGGAAAACTCAACTTAGCCTGAGGTCCCAGAGCGAGAAGAATGAAGTTTACGATCAGTTGTGGGGAGTTTTTATTATATTTCTCAGGAGAAGACAGGATAAAAATATAGGCTCAAGAGCTAGAAGGACCTCAGAGGTCATCTAGTGCCTTGCCCCAGCCCCCAGTTTTATAGGTGAGGAAAGTGACGCAAGTTAAGTAATTTGCTTAACATAAAACAGAGTATGTTAGAGTCATGACTTGAACCTTTTTCCTTAAACTTCTAAGTTCGTTCTCTTTCCACTGTTCTATACTTTCCCTTTCCCTTTCTAGGTCTCAATTTCCTCATGTGTAAAATGAGAGGGGTTGCAAAGGGAGACCTCTAGTTATTTCTTAAAACTCTAAAATTTTGATTCTGTCATTTCTAAATAAAATAATAGAGATTTCAAATGATAATGGTAGCTAACAATTGTAAAGTACTCTAAAGCTTACAAGGCACTTTCTACACATTTGATCATCATAATAACACCCTCCCTTGAGAGGGAGGCACTATTGTTATCCCCATTTTGCAGATGAGGAAAGGGAGGCAGACGAAGGTAAAGTGACTTGCCCAGAGCCAAACAGGTAAGTATCTGATGAAGGATTTGAAAGATCTTCCAGATTCTACTTGTTGTTCTTCCTAGTTGCTCTATGAGTGAACCTAATACAGAATCTCCTTCTCTTTACTTAGGAAAAAAAAAGGCGAACAGCTAAGATGTAATGAGTTTTCCCCAGAAGCATACATCTACTTGAAGTGAATATGATTTTCTTCGCTTGGCTGATCTTAACCATAATAATTATAGCTAGTATTTTATAGCACCTTAAGGTTTATAAAGAGCTCTAAAATATTATCTCATTTATTCTCACAACAACCCTGAGAGGTAGGTGATTTTACTTTTATCCCCACTTTCCTGGTAAGGAAATAGGCAAATAGATATTAAGTGACTCTCAAGTAAATGTCTAGGAGCAGGATTTGAACTCAGGTCATTCTGACTCCAAATTTTGTGTTCCCTCCTCTATGTGATCTAGCTGCCTTAATTCTCTTCACCCTGTGTCTGAAGTCCCAGTTTTTCAAATCTGGCACTCTCTTGGGGAAGGGGGACAGAAATGACAGTAGAAGAAAAATCCAAGATGCTTTCTCCTTCATTCTAAAGTACAGATTCATGTATGTAATTATTGGAGGGTGATGATGATACTTGTCTCTTGATAAATTTCAGCATGGGTGATATTGGGTATATGGAGCTGAGAATTACAGGAGAATCTGTACCTCTATTCTTAGGATTTCCTCAAACACAATGACTAGTTCAGAAGTTGAAAGTAATAACATGAAATACATCTACATAGCACTTTTTAATTTACAGAGTAATTTCTTCACAGCAAACCTTTGAGGCAGGTAGCACATGTAGGATTTTTCTTGTTTTAAAAATAAAGAAAAAGTTTACATAGGTTAAACCACTTACCAGAGGTCATATAGTGAGTAATTGATCAAATATTGACTAGAACCCAGGTATTTAGAAGATAGAGCTGAAAGACACCTTTGGTCTTAATCTTCCCAATTCATAATCACATTGATTATGCTGGGGTCCCAGAAAGCAACTATATTTTCTGGGATTACCTTTAGACCTTTGAAGGTTTAAAGTGATTTTCTAATACTAGTGCACATAAATCATCACAGTTGAGTTCCCCATTGATTACCCAGTTGATATCTATTAACTAGCCAGAGTTAATCATCTTTTAGAAGTAGGCTATGTCAAAGTAGAATAGTATGAGAAATTGGTACTATCAACCTGAAAGTTTGGTTAAAGGAGGCAAACAGGCTATGTGATATGTAAATTCATATTGTTTATTCCCTTACAGCTAGCAGATACATGCTTCATGGAGCCAAAGCATAAGTTCTGACTTTTTCATACAAGAATGACCAGGCTTAAATGTTTTAGAACAATCCCAACTCAGGGTCTCTATGTTACTCAAATTTATGATCTCTCTATATTTAACTATATTATGAGAAAGAAATATTCTTAATTGAATAGGAGGTAAATACAATGAGATAAGAGAGTTGACAAAGTGTCAATTGAAATTGCCACCCAGGATATCTGTGTTTTCTTTATCATTAACATACCATAACATAGGATGTGTACATAAAATATTAAGATAGGAAAAAGTCCCATTATTCAAGATAATGTCTCAAGTGAAGGGTCTCATCCTTAAACAGAGGAAAGAATTCTCTTATATCAGCCCCGTCTGGCCTTGTTGACATAGGAAGAGGTATTCTCTGAGTTTACTCAAAGAACAAAGAAACTGTAAGGTCCTTCTGGTTGATTAGTTCAGGCTCTGGCCCTTATTGAGCTCGTTAAATTGATATTAAATGATTATCAATACAAAAACATTTATCCTAAAACATGGGGAGATTATAGAGATCACTGAACAATATTTCTCTGTGGTTTAGTTTGTCATGGGATCATAGAATTCTCTATCTTCCAGTCAATTCTGTGGCTATAAAGATGAATTATTTGGGAAAACCTGCTTTTTTCTGATATTTTTATTGATGATATCCTTAATATGCACATAGAAATTCTCATAAAGATTTTACAATGATGGAAAATAGATATATAGGTAGATAATTATTGATTTTTGCTTGATCACTTTTTTTGGATATTAATAACATCTATAAATCTTTTCCTGTCATACCCTATCTGATATATCGTATAAAATAACCTCCTAAATTTCTGTTGCATCCAGTAGGCATTTCCTTAGTTATTTTTTGATTTGGTCCAGACACTCTGCCCAACTCTATCTTCCAGATGCCATTTCTTTTATTCATAGAACATTTTTGGGACTGGACATTAGAGTGCTCTGTCACTGATGATGGCAATAGGTAATTATAAAAAATGATGACAAATTTGCTCCATTTTGTGTCTCTTTGCTGACCTCCTGCCCGTTTAATCTATGAATGCTCTTAGAATGATGTGGCTCATTCGGGTTGCATGCTGAGGTTTTTTTCCTTTAGATATATTTTGCACTTTCATTGTTCATGCTATTATGTAAGCTGATACTTACAGCTTTAATCAGGACAAGATAATTGGGCCTTTGTCCTAGCAAACTGAATTTTGAGGATGGCAAATTTAAGAGAGATGCCAAATTGACAATGCTCACAGTCCTTTAGCAGTATTCAAACAACAAAAATCTAATTTGGTAATATAAGAAACAACTTGATGGAAGTCTGAACTGAATTCTTTTCCTGCCTTACCTTACCTTTCAACTAGCTGGTGGTTATCCTGGTATTTCTTTCTTTTCTTTCATATATTTGTATTATGTCTTCCCCCTATAAAGTATAATTAAATACTCCCAACAATTGATGACCTACTTGATTCTTGGTGCCTGGGACATCAGTAATATTTGCACTGACTTTAGAAATTCCAAGTTATAGATATGAAAATGTTGCTCATAAAATTCCAACATCCCAGTTTCACCTGTAGCTGCCAACTGTTTAGTCATAATTTTTTCTGGCTAAAGTAGGCTTTTTCTTAGGTGAAGGGTACTTTTGTCTAGTGATTTATTTGCATTGGTTAAATATCTATAGAAAATGTGACAAATTCAATATCCTTATCATTTTTCTTTTTTTTTTTTTTGGCATACATTGCTCATTTGCCTAGATCAGATTGAAATTTTTGCAGTTGTGTATAGTCTTCTCATTTCATTTCAATTTGATTTTTATTTCAACTTTTGTTCTAACTAGTTGATAGCCTGTATGTGGAGAGTTATACCTAACTGCTACAATTCCCACATTAATAATTAGTATTTTAAGAAGTATTCAGATTGATTTTGTCCATGTTCATGTCCATATTTAGTACATACCACATCTATTGTCTTGCATCTTTCCTCTGAAAGAATCTTATCAATTTATGATTTGTAAGTTTGTGGCTTTTGAGTAATCTACAGACCTTTAACTTCTTTCATTTATAGGACCTGAATTATTTTTTTCAGTTATTTTTTCAATCCTACTCCAGGACCATTTTCACATTGAAGTCACTGAGTATCAGAGGACATGTAGTATGAGGATAAAGCCAACCAATGGATTTAAGTGACTTCATCAGAGTCACACAACTAGTTAAATATCCAGGACCAAATCTGTACTCATATCTTCCTGTCTCCAGGCCCAGTACTATATTCACTGTGCCACCTAACTACACAAAACAATATAATATGCATGTCCCAAATAAAGTTATGTGCTGCTGTGTATTCAAGCTCTTGTCCTCTTATGTAACCTCTCCAGCATTTCTCAAATACAAGACTCATCTGCCTTCATGTCTACCTTTGACTAAATACACAGACTTTATCTTCTCTTTTATTCAAATAGGAGATGGGAGTAGATGGCAAAGAATATCCCAGGACTCTCTAAATGTAATGGATACACACACACACATATGTAAAATTTCATCCTCAAGTCCTTGTATAAAGGATTGAAAATGTCATTCAAAGTTTTTCATGCATTTATTATACTATAGTTTCTCCATGGCTGAAGCCTTGATATTAACTTCTTTCCAACATTTTGCTGTTTTAAATATTATTAAGGTGAAGGTTTGGCATTGTGGCCAATTTAAGGACCTTTAAAATCATTGACATTTTCTTAACAAGCTGAAAAAACCCACTTTTTGCTGGAGGCAATGACTTTTGAAGGCCTAATAGTTTTATGTGCTTTTTCCGGGGATGGAATTCATGATCACAGGGCTAAATGGTGTTGTTTTTGTCCTTGATTGAATGTTACCGACTCACTCTCTATAGTTCACAGTCACAACACAACTGAAGTGTGGGAGGGAAGCAGATAAGTTTGGCCTGCAAAAGCATATCAAGAGAAGACTAATTCTTAATTTAATGACAACAATAAAACAAAACCCAAATACGTTAAAAACACTAAATGAAGTAAATTATTATACTTCTCTCTCAAGCTCTTTATTTAAAGACTTTTCTTTTGGGAAAGAAATAAAAATCAGGGTGAGTCACAGAAAAGATATAGTCAAATGGGAGCAAAAGGAGAATAATTTGTTAGTCAAGATACAATTTTGGGCCATCTGTGCACAATATTGAGTGATGAGAGATGTGGGATGCATAGAAAAGTTCAAGATCCTATTCTTCCCCCCAAGGAGATTGCAGTTTAAATGGGGTGATAAAGCTTGTACAGGCAAAAAGACAGTCAGTGAGTACTATCAGAATTCTAAGATAGGAGAGATTACTCTGGGCTAGGGTATTTAGAGGGGAGATGGGAACTGAGGTGAACTTTTAAGATAATATTTGGAAAAGAGAACATTTCAGGTGAGATAAGAAGCATAAGGAAAAAGCAAAGTAGAAAATCATAAAACCATAGAATTTCAGTACTAAAAGTAACTTTATAAGAGGTGTTTAAAGGATGGTGTTCACTATGATTGGAGCTGCAGGGTATAGGTTAGTGGGCAATGGAACATAAAAATTCTGTTGGGCTTTGAATGCCAGATAAAACATTTAGACTTTATGCTATAGACAGTGGAGAACTATTGAAGACTTTTTATTAAGAAAATGACATGATTAAAGAGGTCAGTGCATAAACTTAAGGTTGTATTTCTCTATAAAATGAGACAAGGCTGACAATATCACAAGTAATAAATAGCCTCTCACAAATAAAAGTCTCCTTTTATCACTTTATTTCAGACATGTATATTATATTGTTTTGTGTAGTTAGGTGGCACAGTGATTATAGTATTGGGCCTGGAGACAGGAAGACATGAGTTCAGATCTGGTCACAGATATTTAACTAGCTGTGTGACTCTGATGAAGTCACTTAAATCTCTTTGCCTCTGTTTCCTCATCTGTAAGATGTGAACAATAACACCTGCTTCACAGGGCTGTTGTGAGGAACAGATGGAATAATATTTGTAAAGTGCTTAGCATGGTAATTATACAAAGGATTATACAAATGCTTCTTTGCTTTCTTTTTCTTGTGAAGTGTTTGGAATAATCTAGTATGGTTTCTTCCTTGATGCTTCAAGCCAATCAATAAATCACTCAATGCAGAAGTATGTATTAAAGGTCTTCTATGTGGCAGGCATTGTGTTAGGTTCTGGAGACACAATGACAAAAGTGAAATAGCCCCTGCCCTTAAAGAGGCTTATAGTTTACTGGGGTAGAAAAACATGTACATATATAGTTATGCACAGATAGGATTGGGACAAGGACTGAATCTGAGCTTGTATTGGTATAGGAAACTCTCCCTAGCAAGGAAACTCCTTCTAACAATGCAGGTTGATGCCATGTCTGCAACTTATACTCTTAGAGGCTTGGAAATCTGCCCCGGGTTACACAGCCAGTGTGTCTTAGAGGAGGAAATACAAACCAGTTCTTGGTTTAAGGCTAGATTCTCCATCCTGCTTCTCTGTATATATAGAATTCATTAAAAAAGAGGTATAAGGTAGGGGGAATAGGAGGAGGAAATAACAGCTAAAAGGGTCTAACTTCACATAGAAGTTAGTGCTTGAGCTAACAGCTAGGAAATTCTAGTTTCATCTAGACAGTGCTTGAGCTGCATCTTGTAGAAGAGTAGAGATACTAAAGGTGGAAGTGACAAGACAGTGCATTCAAGGCATTGCACACAGTCAGTGAAAATGGATGGAGAGAAGCGTTTGAGTGTTTTTAGAGAGAGAGAGGAGGAGAATACCATGAAAGAAGGCCAGAAAAATTCAATGAAACCAAGATGCAAAGACACTTTCAATATGTTTGATCTTAAAGGTAAGTAGCAGCTACTAGAGTTTATTGGATAGGGGAGTGACATGGAAAGATGTGTTCTGGGAAAATCATGTTGGCAGCTGTGTGGAAGATGAATTGAGTGAAGTGAGTCTTACGATAAGGAAAACAATTAGGAAGCTATTGTAATAGTTCAGGTGAAAGATGATGTAGATTTGAAGTAGGACAGTGGCTGGGTGAATAGAGAAAAGGGAATGGATGCAAGAGATGTTGTGAAACTAGATGTGGTGATATTCGGCTGATTCAATCTTTGGGGTTATGGTAAATGAAGAGTTGAGGATCATATTGACAGGCTGTAAACTTGGTTGACTAGACAGATTGTGAACTTGACAAAAATAGGCAGTTTAGAAGAGAAGTAAGTTTTGAGGGAAAGCTAATTGATTCTATTTTGGACATGTTGGATTTGAAATATCTGCAGGATATATAGTTTTAATGTTTAATAGGTGGTTGATATAGGACTGTAGCTCAGGAGAGAGATTAGGATTGGATATATAGATCTAGAAGGTATCTCTATATAGGCTATAAAGAATCCCATGTAAACAGATAAAGCCAAGAGATGAGAAAGTACATAGAATGAAGAGAAGAGGGGCCAAGAGAGTGCCTTGTAAAACTCCTACAGTCAAGAGCATGGAATGAATAATGACCAATCAAAGGAGACTGAAGGGGGAGTCAGACAAGTAGAAGGAGAATCAAGAAGAGTATCATCAAATCTCAGATAGGAGACAGTATTCAGGAGATGTCAACAGTGTGTTCTAGAAGCCTACATCTTCTCCATTAAAAACAAAACAAAACAAAACAAACCTGACCTTACTATTTCCTCAAGTTTTTATGCTATATATCACCTTTTCACTGTGAAACTCTTGGAAAAAGAGTCTACATTCAATTCCTCCACTTTCTCACCTTCCACTCACTGTTTAAACCCTTTTAGCTTTACTTCCATTCCCACCATTCAATTGAAGTTGCTTTTCTACAAGGTAACTGATAACCCAACCAACTGCTAAGTGAGTTGGTTTTTACTCAGTCCTTGTCATTCATGGGAAATTTGATAATGTACACTTTTACATTTTTGACTACTTTTTATTCATAGCTACTCTTTTCTCCCTGGGTTTTTCATAACAGTGTTCTGTCATGGCTCATGTTCAACCAAATCTTGTCATTCTCTTTTGGCAGGTTCATCAGTCATTTCCAGAGCCCTGTTTATGGGTATGCCCTCCATCAGGCCTGTACAACCTTCAGTCCAGCAAAGGATTTTGGGGGATGGGGGAGGAGGAAGATGTTGTGAAAAATGTAGGGGAAAACATCCTCTATATTTCAGGGCTGCCAGAAATCCTTTGGTGTACCCATGGGCTATAAGGTGTCCTTAGGCCACAGGTTGTACAAGCCTGCCCTATATGCTCTCCTTTTCTTTCTCTATACTCTCAGTAATCTCATCAGCTCCTATGAATTCACAATCAGAATCACATTATAACAGAGTCTATATATCGATGGAACGATGATGCATCATCAAGGATAAATTGATGACTTGAAATATTATCATCCTGTTTATTAACTTTTGATACTCAGAACTTTTTCAACTCCTCAGTGGCCTGTCCCCTCTGACTGGAGGGTTGGTACAGCACTTAACCTCTCCCCAAGCCTTCCTTTAAAGAGGGCTCTGAATTTTTTTTCAGAACTTTCCAGATAATGCTTGACTTGCCATCAGCAGTGATGCTTGATTGGGACCATGGAACATCTTATTCTTACTCTGAGTACTCCCTGGTGCCCCCCAACTTCCTTTCAGTTTCCTTTTGTGTGTGTTCTTCCCCTCTTAGAAAGTAAGTTCTTTGTGCAATCATTTTCTGTTTCTCATTTGTATCCCCAGTGCTTAGCACAGTATCTGGCACAAGGTAGGTGCTTAATAAAAATTAACTGAATTGGCTTAAGAGTTGGAAGGAATCTCAGTGACCATCTACTTTAACATATACACAAAGGGAATCCCCACTCTAATATCCCTGACAAATGGACATCCAGCCTTTTAATGAAATTCTCCAAGGATAGGCATTGGTGAGTGACCTCAGCATCCCTGTAACTTCCTTGTCCAAAGTTCTGACCATGAACTCCCTTTGTGTATTATCTCCCTCATTAAAATCTAAGCTCCTTGAGAGTAGGGACTCTCTTTACTTTTTGTATTTCTATTGCCTTTTATCTTATAATTGCTATTGCCCTTCCCCCAAAGTTAGTTACTTGTAAATATTTGGTATTTAATTACATACATTCATATTGTATCCCCCACAGTATATCATGTATATAGTATACATATCAGCATATGATATATACATATTAGTTTCCTCAGCATCTAGTATATAGTTCACACAATAAATTCTTATTGAACTGAATTATTTTATTTCCTTGTTACCTGTTCTTTCTTCCATTGCATATTTCTACTTTCTGCATGTTTAATAGAGATGATTCAGCTATCATCTCTATGTAGATAGCTCCCAACTCTTCAGATCTAGCCCACATATCCCCTGAGTTCTATTTCTGCGTCTCTAGTTGGGTATCTCTACTTGAATGTCCCATAGGCATCTCAAACTTAAAATGTACAAAACAGAACTCATTGCCTTTCCCCTTAAATCATATTTCCCCCTTTCTGTTCTTTTAGTTATTCAGATTCATAACAGTCAATAAACATTTATTAATTACCTGCTATGTTCCAGGAAGAATGCTAAATACTGAAGATACAAATACAAAGGAAAGACAATTCTTATCCTAAAGGAGTTTATAATCTGATAATGGAAGACTATATACGCAAGGAAGCTGAAAAGCAGGGCACTGGGGAGAAGTATCCAGTGCCAGAGCATGGTGAAGACATAAGTTAGAGACTTCTCAAAGGGTGAAGTGAAGGGATGTCTGAGCTGAGAGCTTTCTTCTCCTTAAGTGGATGTTTGGAGTTTAAGTCTTCACTCTTCTTCACCTTCTTTTCCAATCAGTTGTCAAATCTTATTGATTTCACTATTTCAACATCTTTTACATTCCTTCTCTACTCAAATCATACCCACCATAGCTCAGGTCCTCATTACTTCCTATCTGGATTATTGCAAGTCTCCTAATTGTTTTTTTCTCTCTTTATCCCTCTTTCTTCGCAGCTCTCTACTTAATATTCCTAAAGTGCAGGTTTGACCACCATAACTCTTCTGCTCAAGATGCTTCAATGTCTCCCAGTTGCCTTTAGGGAAAAGTAGACAAATACAGAAACTATAAACCAAACTCCCCTTCATTAAAAGCTTTTCACAAGCTGGATCCGGTTTGCCATTTCATACTTATTCCACATTCCTCCCCCACACACATTCTATGCGGCAGTCAAACTGTCATACTTGCTGTTTCCCAGACGCAATATTCAATCTCCCACCTCCATGTCATGACTCAGTCTGTCTCCAGTGCCTGAAATGTTCTTCTTCCTCACTTCTATCCCTAATTCCCTTTAAATTCAGCTCACACAACTTTCTTCAGGAGGCCTTTGCTGATTCCACCAGTTGTTGGTTTTCTCCACTTTCAAATAACTATGTTATATGTATGTATGTATATACACACACATATATCTATCTTGTATATTTTCCCCATGACTATGCTAACTCCCCAAAGAAAAATGTAATCTCCTTAAGAAGAGGGACTTTTTAAACTTCAGTTTTGTATCCATGGTACCTACTGTGGAGCTTCAAATTTAGAAGGCAGTTAATAAACAATTGTAACTGATTGCTTATTTTCAAAAGTTCCAGCATATATGGAACACTTTTGCTAGATATGATATTTAAAACAAAATCCCAGTGATCTTGAGAAGGAATTTCACAAAACACAGTCTCTGTTTCCTCACAAAGCTCATCACTTTGTCATGGGCTCATTGCTATGGCAAAGCAGAGCCTGTATCATTTACTAATGATGACATAATTCAAATCCATTCTTACATATCTCTTTTGTACCTTTCTACTTGTCATAAATATTGGACACACACAAAAAGATCAAAGAACAATATTCCCATCCCTCCAAATCATATGTAACTTGTTAATAAATTATGAAGCCTGCAGATACTTTGATTTTAAGAAATGAGCTAATGAGAATTGAAAGAATTTATTTTTTATTCTACAGAGTGTCACTAATAGGTCTGATAGGTTTCATAATCTTGTCTGGATATCAGGCTTCAATTCATACATATCTTTCCATACTATCAGATTTTATTCATATTCTCTCACAAATTCTCCATAAAGAATCTCTCTGCCATTCTAGTAATCTTCCTCTTTTTTTTCTTTCTTTTTGGGTACCAGGACCTTTTTACTCTTGACCTGCCTCTTTCTTCATTTCCTAGATATCCCTGAAGTTCCTTCTTGTATGTAGGTCATTGTCAGAAATGGGCCATAGCCTGCTTAGGCTCACTGTGCACTTCTTTCTTGCTCTTCCATTCACATATACTTTTAATTCTTGAAAGATACGTATAATTGGAAGAGCGAATGGTGAGGATGATGGTGATGACAGTAATCACAGTAACAACAGTGTACATTTATTTATGTAGCACTTTATAGGTTATCCTCACAAAGCCTTAGTGAGGTTTATATGGTAAAGCATGTTATTCCTGCTTTACCTAAGAGGAAACTGAGGCATAGAGATTCGGTTACATGCCCAATGTGATATAACTAATCAGAAATGGTGCTCCAACTCAGGACTCCAAGCTCTTGAGACAACCGTCAAAATAAAAACCCCTGTGAATTGTTAAAATGGAAGAAACCCAAGGTCAAAAGGGAGACCAGGAATGAACCAGAGTTTGATCACAGTTTATAAAGATTACAAATGCATTTATTGCTTTAGAAGATGAAGCTTGCAAGCTGCAACAGTGAGACGATGTCCACATCCATTTGAAGGGGAATTGTAAAGGACGAGGTATTTATACCTTTTGAAATACAATAAATTGGGAAGTCAGGTGGGAAGTGAAGGTCTAGGGAGAAGATATATGTAAATACAGTAAAAGAGGAAGCAGGAGGATTGTTGCTCTTTAGAATAATCAACAATTGAGATGTCTGCTTCCCCTTCGATAAATCAGAAACCAAGACACTTACTTTTCTCTCTGAGTTGATCTAGACTGGTTTCAGCAGTTGAAGGTATCTCTGAGTTGAGCTAAATTTTACTTTGCAAGCAATCACTGGTATATCAAGCAGCCGTGGGTTTCAGAAATCCTCTTGATTGGGTATGTGTTGTACTATTTTATTGTCTGGTTTCCCTGTGAAAAAGGGAAACTCTAGCATATTTAACTGGTTAGTACAAGCATTACAGAGCCCATATCCACAAAAGAGAGAGAGAAAATAGGTCCCATCTATTTATAAAAATGATAAAGAACTTTCTATATACCATCATGCTTAATTCTCACAGAAATCCTAGGAAGTTGGCAGGGTGGGGATTGATACCTTTATTTTAAAGATAATGGAATTAAGATTTATAGAGGTGAGATGACTTAGCCATAGCCACAGTGCATGACAGAGTAAGCACTTCAATTCAAATCTTCTGATTTCAATTCCAGTATTCCTTGCACTGGGAACACACTGCCTCTGAATTAAAAGCTCATTTTACAGATGAGGAAACCAAGGCAAACAGGGTTAAGTGACTTGCCCAGGGTTATACAGCTAGTAAATGTCTGAGGCTAGATTTGGAATCAGGTCTTCCTGTCTCCAGGCCTATACTCTATCCACTGTATCACCTACCTGCCCCATCATATATTGTACCTCCTTAATAATCAATGAAATACCCCACATCACTGAATTTTCCACATATTTGAAATCAGTTGTTAAGAAATCAAAAGATATTCCTTTGTTTAAGTAAATTGCCAGAGGAAAGAGGTCTGAATTTGGAGTCATGTGACCTGGGTTTGACCTCAGCTCTGCTACTCACTACTTATGTGACTTTGAACAAGTCATTTAGCCTCTTTGAGTCTCAGTTTCCTCATCTGTAAAATGAGTGGGTTGGACAAGTTGATTTCTAATGTTCTATTATACTTCTAAATCTATAATTCTATGAACAAATATTTGTTGACTAGGTCCTTATTAGCCCTGTATTAGGTGCTGAATGACATAATTCCTCTTCTGTCTGAGCTAAAGCCTAATCTTTTTTTAAAATTATGAATGTTTTTGCTCTTAGAAAAATACTTAATTAAAAATTATTCATGTATTATTTTACATTAATAAGTTCTGAAAACTTTAAAGTTCATTACATTTTATGTTATCGGTTTTTACTCATTTTTTATGTTTTTTTTCCTTGTAAAGTCCATCTCATTTCTACCCATCTTTCAAAGCTCAGCTAAGGTGTCTCTGCTTCCAAACAGCTCTTCCTCTTTCTGGTTCTCTTCTTCCATTTAATAAAAATCCTATGTCATTCAACAAGCATTTGTTGAATGCCTACTGTTTTCTAGGCACTGCTGTAGGCCTTTGGGATTCAGAGACCAAAGCATTCCCTGCTCTCAAGGAAATTCTATGGGGGGAAAGCAACATGTACTCACATAATTACATACAAAATATATAATGAATACACATATTCATTATATATAACATGATTTTAAATATAATAACTTTATCCAAGTCACTGATAAAAATTTTGGACCAACTTGTTTCGTTACACGCCATCCTCTTATCCCCAAAGCAACTATTGATCTTGATTCCAATTCCAAGTTGGGTGGACTCATGTGGGGTTCTGTGATCTATGTCTTAGTGTATATTTCTTATGGAGAACAGCAAAAATAGATGATTGTTTGTACAGGATGGAAAAATTAGCTAGAGCAGAGAAGAAGGATCCTTGTAGTGACTAAGGAAAATTTGTTTAGGATTAGGAAGGTCATAAGGTCAAAGGATTGAGTAGAAAAGGGACTTATATTCAGAATCAGCTCAAATTAATTTTCAGCTTCTGAGAGCTATTAAAATTTCAGGATGGACAAATATTTACATTGTAGAAATTTGCAAATATGCAAATCAGGCTTGAATCATTTTGTTAATTGTTTCAATTTAAGAAAGTAATGCAGAAAATATTAATGGAGATTAAGCATAGAAGTACATCCCGCATTTTTAAGAGATATAGTTGTTAAACATATACCAGCAGATTCCTGCTCATGGATGTATTATCTAACAACCTCATTTTACTGATTTGAAAACTGAGTCCCAAATTGATTAATTGACTTGTTCAAAAAGACACATAAGTAAGAAGTAACAGAATGGGGAGTTACGACTGAGTCCTCTGACTCCAGGTCTAGTGCCCTTTGCAATGCATTATGATGGTAAACTGTGTGAAGGTCAATGTTGCTATTCAGCCATTTTAGTTGTGTCCAATTCTCCATGACCCCATTTGGAGTTTTCTTGGCAAAGATACTGGAGTGATTTGCCATTTCCTTCTTCAACTCATATTATAGATGAGGAAACTGGGGGCAAGCAGTTAAGTAACTTGCCAAGGGCCATGTAGGCAGTAGGATTCTGAGGTTGCATCTGACTCCAGCCCCAGCACTCTATCTGTTGCACCACCTAGCTGCCCTGAAGATCAATGTTAGACCTTGAATTAAGGAATAATCGGATGGTTAGCATCCGGCATCATAGAGCTCTGGGTCTCGTAAGAATTCACAGTTGTCATGGCTTCTACGAGGATATAGATTGACAAGTGAACTTTGTGAACCACTTAAACCAAGCACTGGACAACTCACATTGCAAGTGAACCATTCTCACAGTAGTGCTGTGATTCTGGCTGAAGCTCCCTTTGAATCCCCTAACCCTCCCTTTTTTTCTTTCTCTCTTGCTTATTTCCTCCCGGCAGAATCTTAACCAGGGCAAAGTTGCTAAAGATTTTCAGATCATGGATGACTCACCCAGTCAATGAAGCATAGGAAACACTTGGATGAAGATAGGAGAACCCAATCTTTCCAAGAACCCATAGAGACCTTTCCATAGGCCACATGGATATGTCCTCAGGACATTTCTACAACTACTTGCTCAGGACTGAAGCATAAAAATTACAGCATGGTGCTGCAGAATGATGGGAAATGAAGGCAGGACTATTTTCCTTAGCAGCAAAACTGTACTGCATTTCCTTAACCACTGATGTTGCTAGAAGTTCCCAGTTATAGGGGGATTTAGCTCTATGTGTACCTATAGTAATCAAGTTCTTTATGGTAGCACAGTCCCATATAAATTGGTCTTCATGAAAGTTTGGTGAATCCCTTGACTTTGGATGTACTCTGCCTCTTTCTAACCCAAATCACAACTGGCCTATTTATATGAAATCAGTCCATTTCAGAATTTACCACAACCTCTACCAAACCCCTCACTGGATGCATGCACTTACCTGTATCTAAAGTCTCACATCTACCTGTGCCCTTTAATCAGTCACTGCTTAGACAGAATATTTAAAAGGACAGTGGGTATAAAGAATTTGGACTAGAATTAGGAAGACCTGAGTTCAAATCCTACATCTAACACTTGCACTTACTAGTTGTATACCCCTAGGCATGTAACTCTTTCTGCATTAGTTTTCTTCTTTGTAAAATGAAAATGTTATGAAAATCGAATGGGAATTTTATGTGTACATATACACACATATACATATATACACATGTATAAACATATACATGTGTGTATATATGTACTCATACATATGGGGGTAACTAGATGGTACAGCAGATAGAGTTATGGGCCTATAGTCAGGAAGATTCATCTTTCTGAGTTCAAATCTGGCCTCAGACACTTGCTAGCTGTGTGACCCCAGGCAAATCACTTAACCCCTCTTTGCTTCAGTTTTCTCTTCTGTCAAATGAGATGGAGAAGGAAGGTGGGGCGTAGGGTGTTCAGGGAAGAGTAGTACCTCTGGTGTAAGGGCTTCTGAGCTCTTCTCAGGGCTACTTTCCACCTTTGGTGTCTACGTGAGTCACCCAACTCTCACCTGTGGCTTCAAGAAACTGTAGCATGTGCAGCAGCCATGCCCTGGAAAATCATTTTGGCAGATGGGTTAAACCAGATTGAGGGCAACTGAAGGGTCTTAAACCCATCTGTGAGTTGGGGAAGGAGCAGGCACTGTGGAGTTTTTAGAGCTTGGTCATAACGTCAAGGTCAAAAACGTCAAGGTCATCCACTGTATCCTGAGCCATCAACAGTCATCTTGACTTTTTTCTTTCCTTTGCACTGCAATGACTCTGGAAGAGTGAGGCCTACAACTTCATGTAGTTCTGCCTTACTTAAATCCAGTTCATTTGTGAGTCAAAAGACATTACCCCTACCATTTTCCCATTTTTACCTATCTAAGAGTCCTGTGGGGACAGACAAGTGATGAAGCAGCAGATATAGATACACTGGGAGCTTAAGTCACAGCCTTGCACAAAGGCAGCCCAAGATATAGGGTTTTCTTCTCACTGGACTGGGATATCAGCAGGATTTGGCAGCCCAAGGGAGCTGAGCACCCTTTTTGACGGACCATACTGCTCACCTCCTGGCATGAAGAAAGGTCTAGAAAAGATGCCTTAAAAATTGTTTGCTACACCCAACCCAATAACCTGCTTGCTAAGATAGGTCGGGATCCCACCTTGTGGTCATAATACAAAATAAGTACCAGATGGTTCCACTCACCATCAGTGCACAGAATGTGTGCACACTTAGGAACAGTAAGAAATCTGGTTGACCTGAAAGACAAAATTCTTGTGAGGAGACTAACAGGTACTGTATCCAGTTAGTAACTCTGAGTGAAACAAGGCTGGCAAATGAAGGACAACTTATCAAAGTTGGAACTAGATGCATGGTGCCTTTTTTTTTGGACTGGCTGCAGTCATGGGGAGCACTGTGAATCCAGCGTAGGTTTTGCAATCAAAACCCCTTTAGTCAATAAGCTTTTATGCCCCACCCCCTCCCAAGGAATGAATGACAGGGTCATGATAATGTGATTGCCATTTGTAGGAAAGTACCACACCACCATGCTCAGTGTGTATGCTCCAACCATAACAAATCCTGATGAGGTCAAAGAAAAAAATTAATGAAGGTCTCGAGGCCCTCATCATCAGGATGCCAAAAGAGGACAAGCTTATAATTCTGTATGAATTTAATGCCAGAACATGCACAGAATTTTAGATATAAGAAGGAGTCTTTGGGAGAAATAGAGTCAGAAACAGTAACAGCAGTGGTTATTTACTACTGAAGACTTATGCATCTCACGGTGTGCTCATCTCCAAAACTGTCTTCCATTTATCTAAATGCAATAAAACTTCATGGATACAAGCTCACAACAAAAAATGGCATTTAATAGACTAATTTATTTTACAGAGATGAGACAGGATGTGAGAGTGATGAAAGTAATGTGCTGCAGAGTACCAAACTCATCATGGACTCATCTTCTCCAACCTAAACATTTACATTCAACAAATGTAGTGGCCTCAGGCCAAAATGACTACCAGAAGATTTAATGTCAAGAGATTAGAATGTTTCTTTGTGAGTATGCAGTTTGTTGCTAACGTGGAAAGCTGAACAACATATGATTGGCAACAAGGGAGCAGCAAAGAAGTAGGAAGCTTTCAGAAACGTGGTGTATAGTCCTGCATTTACTCACCTGGATCAGAACACTCGTAGATATCAGGATTGGTTTGAAAAAAATGAAAGGAAAATTCAGAATCTGCTAAAGGAAAAACGAGAACTCCACAAGGTTTACCATCAGGATAGTTCATCCATCTCTAAGAAGGCAATGTTTAGTTGTGTGATAACTGATTTTTATAGATTATCTCTTCTCAGCAACACAATGTACTAGGATGATTCCAAACGACTTTTGATGGAAAATACTATCCACATCCAAAGAAAGAACTATGGAAACTGAATGCAGATCAAAGCATACAATTTTCTCTTTTTCTTCTTTTTTGTGGTTTTTCTTTTATGGCTTGATTCTTCTTTCATAACACAACTAATGTAAAATATGATGAATGTGATTGTACCTGTATACCCTATGTCAGACTACAAGCCTTCTTGGGGAGGGAGAAGAGGGAGAGGGAAAAATTTGGAAATAAAAATCCTATAGAAGTGAGTGTTGAAAACTATAAATAAATAAATTTAATAAAATACAGAAAAGAATGCAACATCTAACTCCATTAAAAGTAAAGTACAGGGGGAAGAGCCAAGATGGCAGAGCAGAAAGATGTATATACTCTAGCTTCCCCCACAGCCCACAAAATATCTGTAAAAAATGACTCTCCACAAATTCTAGAGGAGTAGAAGCCACAGAACGACAGAATGGAAGAGATTTCCAGCCAAAGGTAACCTGGAAGGCTGACAGGAAAGGTCTATCCCATGGGATGCTGAGTGGAGCAGAGCTTAGCCTTGACCATGCGGCATGGGGAAGAACAGGACTGGAATAGGCTTCTGGGGCAGAATCCCCAGCAAGGAGGGTCCCAGATCCCTCAACCCACAAATTACAAAGAAAACTTCAAAGGTCAGTGTGGGAGGGCTTTCCCAAATGGGCAAGAGGGGAGCAGCATCCCCCCAGCACTGGCCCCAGGTGGTGGCAAAAGTGGTGGTGACAGCAGCAGCAGGTACTGGGCAGCTACAGTGGCCATGGAAACAGCCTGGGTCCACTGTCCAGGAAGCTTAGCTTAAAGTCTCTGGGGGAATTGAGCAGGGGACCCAAACTTAAACTCTCAGTGGTGACCCCACCCCCACCTAAAGTCCCTGGGGGAATTGAAAAACTGATCTGAATCTTAGCCCTGAGCACAGTTCTGGGGGAAGGAGGACACTAGGATCCTTCTCCTGACAAAGGATTCAGCAGTCAAGTAACTGGCTGGGAAAATGCCCAAAAAAGAGAAAAACAAATAAGACCATAGAAGGTTGCTTTCTTGGTGAGGGTATCTCTTTCCATCCTTTTGGATGAGGAAGAACAATGCATACTGTCAGAGGAAATGAAGGCTTCTGCCTCCAGCACCGCCTGAAATGTGCTCAGGCCATAGAAGAACTTGAAAAGTGAGTCAGCAGCTTGCTCAAGGAGAACCAAAAAAATGCTGAGGAAAATAACGCCTTCAAAAATACGCTAACTCAAGGAGGAGCCAAGATGGTGGAGTAGAAAGACTCAGGTATGCTAGCTCGAAACCCACAGCCCATAAATTTTCTGTAAAAAGAACTGCCCACAAATTCTGGAGCAGTGCAAGCCACGCAGCAATGCAGTGGAGGAGATTTCCATTCCAGAGAGCCCTGAAAAATTGGCACCAAAGGCCCATCGTGCACTGGATGTGGAGGGGAGCCCCTGCCCTGCCCTGGCCGCATGGCCCTGAGAGGACCAGATCCAAGCAGGCTTCAGGGATGGAACCTCCGGTGGCCACGAAGGTCCCTCCATCCACAGGCACTACAGGTCAGTGAGAGAGACTTCTGGGCTGGCCGAGAGAGGAGCAGGGTGTCTCTATAACTCAGGCCTCCTCGGGAGGCAGTGGCAGAGGCAGCAACAGCCAGGGGCTCCCGGAGCAAGCAGGAGCTCAGGGCCATTACTGAAGGTCTCCGTGTAAACCCCCTGAGGGAACTGAGCCTGGGAGACAGCCCTGCCCCCACCTGAGAACCTGAATTTAATCTTACCCTGAATAGCAGCCCCGCCCACCACTGAAAGCCCTGAGGCTGGGGAGCAGCATTTGAATCTCAGACCCCAAGCACTAGCTGGGCAGATCTAGGAGGGGGTGAAGAGGAATCTCAGAAGTCAAGTAACTGTCTGGGAAAATGCCCAGAAAAGGGAAGAAAAATAAAACCATAGAAGGCTACTTTCTTGGTGAACCGATGTTTCCGCCTTTCATTTCTGATAAGTAGGATCAATGCCTACCATTAGGGAAAGACATAGAAGTCAAGGTCTCTGTATCCCAAACATCTGAAATAGATATCCACTGGGCTCAGGCCATGGAAGAGCTCAAAAAGGATTTTGAAAATCAAGTTAGACAGGTGGAGGAAAAACTGGGAAGAGAAATGAGAGAGATGCAAGAGAAGCATGACAAATGGGACAATACCTTGCTAAAGGAGACCCAAAAATATGCTGAAGAAAATAATACCTTGAAAAATAGGCTAACTCAATTGGCAAAAGAAGTTCAAAAAGCCAATGAGGAGAAGAATGCTTTCAAAAGCAGAATTAGCCAAATGGAAAAAGAGGTTCAAAAGCTCACTGAAGAAAATAGTTCTCTCAAGATTAGAATGGAACAGATGGAGGCTAATGACTTTCTGAGAAACCAAGAAATTATAAAACAAAACCAAAAGAATGAAAAAATGGAAGAGAATGTGAAATATCTCATTGGAAAAACAACTGACCTGGAAAATCGATCCAGGAGAGACAATTTAAAAATTATGGGACTACCTGAAAGCCATGATCAAAAACGAGCCTAGACATCATCTTTCATGAAATTATTGAGGAAAACTGCCCTGATATTCTACAACCAGAGGGCAAAATAAGTATTGAAGGAATCCACTGATCACTGCCTGAAAGAGATCCAAAAAAAGAAACTCCTAGGAACATTGTGGCCACATTCCAGAATTTCCAGGTCAAGGAGAAAATCTTGCAAGCAGCTAGAAAGAAACAATTCCAGTATTGTAGAAATACAATCAGGATAACACAAGATCTAGCAGCTTCTACATTAAGGGATTGAAGGGCATGGAATATGATATTCCAGAAGTCGAAGGAACCAGGACTCAAACCAAGAATCACCTACCCAGCAAAACTGAGTATAATACTTCAGGGGAAAATATGGTCTTTCAATGAAACAGAGGACTTTCAAGCATTTTTGATGAAAAGACCAGAGCTGAAAAGAAAATTTGACTTTCAAACACAAGAATGAGAAGAAGCATGAAAAAGTAAACAGCAAAGAGAAGTCATAAGGGTCTTACCAAAGGTGAAATGTTTACATTCCTACATGGAAAGACAATATTTGTAACTCTTAAAACTTTTCAGTATCTGGGTAGTTGGTAGGACCACACACACACATACACACACACACGCACACACACATGTATACGTGCGCACGCACACACATACACACATGCACGCACATACAGAGACAGAGAGCACAGAGTGAATTGAATAGGATAGGATCATATCTTAAAAGAAATTAAGGTAAACGGTGAGAGAGAAATGTAGTGGGAGGAAAGAGGATGAAATGGAATGGGGTAAATTATCTCTCATTCAAGAGGCAAGCAGGATACTTTTTAGTGGAGGGAAAAAGAGGAGAGCTGAGAAAAAAAAAACATGAAGTTTACCCTCATCACATTCGATTAAAGGAAGGAATAAAATGCACACTCATTTTGGTATGAAAACCTATCTTACAATACAGGAAAGTGGGGGAGAAGGAGATAAGCAGGGTGGGGGGGATGATGGAAGGGAGGGCAATGGGAGGAGGGAGCAATTTGAAGTCAACACTCGGGGAGGGACAGGATCAAAAGACAGAATAGCAACAATGTGGGGCAGGATAGGATGGAGGGAAATACAGTTAGTCTTACACAACATGACTATTATTGAAGTCATTTGCAAAACTACACAGATATGGCCTATATTGAATTGCCTGCCTTCCCACAGGGAATGGGTGGGGAGGGAGGGATGGGGAGAATTTGGAATTCAAAGTTTTAGAAACAACTGTTTAGTGTTGTTCTTGCTACTAGGAAATAAGAAATACAGTTAATGGGGAATAGAAAATCATCTGGCCCTACAGGACAGAAGAGAAGATGGAGACAAGAGAAGGGAGGAATGATAGAAGAGAGGGCAGATTGGTGATAGGGAAAATTAGAATGCTCAGTGTATTGGGGTGGGGGGGAGGGGATAAACTGGGAGAAAATTTGGAACCCAAAATTTTGTGAAAATTAATATATAAAGTTAAATAAATAAATTTATATTAAAAAAAATTAAAAATAGGCTCACTCAATTGGAAAAAGAGGTTCAAAAAGCCAATGAGAAGAAAGCTTTAAAAAGCAGAATTAGCCAAATGGAAAAGGAGGTTCAAAAGGTCAGTGAACAAAATAGTTCCTTGAGAATGAGAGTGGAGTACAGGGAAGCTAATGACTATGAGAGAAACCAAGAAGTTACAAAACAAAACCAAAAAATTTAAAAAATAGAAGATAATGTGAAACATCTCATGGGAAGAACAGCTGACCTGGAAAATAGATCCAAGAGAGACAATTTAAAAATTATGGGTCTACCTGAAATTCATGATCAAAAAAAGAGTCAAGACATTATCTTTCATAAAATTATCAAGGAAAACTGCTCTGATATTCTATAACCAGAGGGCAAAATAAATATTGAAAGAATCCAACTATAACCTCCCAAAAGGAAAACTCCCAGGGATATTGTGGCCAAATTTTGTAGTTCCCAGGTCAAGGAGAAAATATTGCAAGCAACTAGAAAGAAATAATTCAAGTGT
The DNA here is from genome assembly GCA_023548195.1 of Bettongia penicillata ogilbyi. Taxonomy (NCBI): domain Eukaryota; kingdom Metazoa; phylum Chordata; class Mammalia; order Diprotodontia; family Potoroidae; genus Bettongia; species Bettongia penicillata. The sequence goes on along the minus strand of JAJHZJ010001014.1, from coordinate 1,327,193 downwards.
TGTGGAAATACTATTAGGATAACACATACACTGCCAGCTTCTACATTAAGGGATCAAAGGGCTTGGAATAGGATATTCCAGAAGTCAAAGGAACTAGGATTAAAACCAAGAATCACTTACCCAGCAAAACGGAGTATAATACTTCAAGGGAATAAATGATCATTCAATGATATAGAGGACTTTTAAGCCTTCATGATGGAAAGAGCAGAACTGAATAGAAAATTTGACTTTCAAACACAAGAATCAAGAGAAGCATGGAAAGGTTAATAGGAAAGAGAAATCATAGAGGACTTTCTAAAGCTGAACTGTTTACATTCCTATATGGAAAGATAATATTTGTAACTCTTGAGACTTTTCTCAGTGTTGCAGGTGGAGGGATTATACACACACACACACACACACATGTACACACACACACAGAAAGAGAGTACAGGTTGAGTTGAATCAGAAGAAATGATATCCATAAAAAAAATAAGATTAAGGGGTGAGAGAGGAAAATATTGGGAAGAGAAAGGGAGAAATAGAATGGGGCAGGCTATCACTCATAAAACAGATAAAAAGAATCTTTTTCAATGGAGGAGAAAAGGGAGGAGATGAGAGTGGAAAGGTGAAGCTTACTCTCTTCACATATGGCTTAAGGAGGGAATAATATGTTCAGTGAATTTGGTATGAAAATCTATCTTACATATAGGAAAATAGGGGAGAAGGGTACACATGGGGTGAGGGGGATGATAGAAGAGGGGGCAAATGGGAGAAGGTAGTAACTAGAAGTAAACATTTTTGGGAAGTGACAAGGTCAAATTAAAGAATAGAAAAAATGTGGAGGACAAGGTAGGATGGAGGAAAATATAGTTAGAATTGTGTAACATGTCTATTATGGAAGTCTTTTGTAAAATGACACATATATAGCCTGTGTTGAATTGTTTGCCTGCTCAGTGGGGATGGAGGGGGAAAGAGGGAGAGAGAGAAGTTGGAATTCAAAGTATTAGAAATGAATGTTGAGAAGTAAGAAATATAGGTAATGGAGAATAGAAATTTATCTTGCCCTACAGGAGAAGAGAGAAGATGGGGATAAGGGAAGGGTGGGGTGTGATAGAAGGGAGGGTACATTGAGGGAAGGGGCAATCAGAATGGAAGGTGTTATGGAGTGGGGGGAGGGGAGAGGTGGGGAGAAAAATTGGAACTCAAAATTTTGTGGAAATGAATGGCGAAATCTTAAAATAAATAAATAAAACTGTTATAAAAAAAGTCAAGTTCAAGAGAGATGCAGGTTTCTTATAAAGAAAGTAGACAAAATTCAGTTCTATACTGATAGTAACAATCCAAAGCATTGTTATGACTCCCTGAAGGCTATTTATAGGCCAGACACCTATGGTCCATCTCAATTACTCAGTCCTGACATAGCCATATTGATTAGTGATAAGAATATAATTCTGGAGCGTTCTCAACAGGCTATCGTCAATCAATGCAGAAACATACCTCATGTTGAAGTCAATCTCTCTCTAGGCAAACTTCCAACTGAAGAAGAGGTTTTGAATGGCATTTAGTTGCTCTTATGTGACAAAGTGTTTGGTGCTGATTCTATTTCAGTTGAGATTTACAAGTCAGAGAGTCCACTGCTCATATGGCAAGAGGAAGTTATCTCCCAGATGTTCAAGGATGCCTCCACTGTTCATCTCTATAAAAGAAATGGAACTAGGTTGTCCTGCAGCAATCACAGCGTTGGGAGTGGGGTATTCTCTCTTGCCATTGCCAGCAAGAATTTGGCTAGGGTCCTTAATTTTTCACTTGGAAGAATATGATCATCTACCTGAGAGCCAGTGTGGCTTCAGAAAGGATGGAGGAATGGTTCATGCGGTGTTTGCTGCCCGACAAGTCCAGGAGAAAAGGCAGGAGCAGAACAGGAGTCTACATACAATGTTCATCAATCTAATGAAGGCCTTTGACACAGTCATGAGGGCTTATGAAAAATTATAGTAAAATTTGGTTGCCTGGAGGAGTTCATTAATGTTGTACCATTATGTTGTAAGGCACCCTTACCTGCATTCTAGGTAATGGATAAGGCTCTCTCACTTTCCCAGTCACTAGTAGAGTAAAACAGAACTGTGTGCTTGTTGCCATGTTTTTTTAGCCTAATGCTTTCTGTGATGTTGTCAGATGCCTTCAATGAGATCAAAAATTATATCCAGGTCACTACTGCACTGATGGTAAATTATTTAATTTGAAAGGACTATCGGTCAAGAATGAAGTGGAGGGAGAGTTGATGCATGGCTTTCTGTTTGCAGATGATTGTGCACTCAGTGCAGCCTCTGAGGCTCAGATACAACAAAATGGAGTTTAGTTCTCACTGCTACTTATGCTAATTTTGGCCTGCACTGCCTTGGTAATATACTTTCCAAGGATGTACACATAGATGATAAGATTGAGATATGCGTTGCCAGAGTAAACTCAGTGTTTAGGAAACTCCAAAGGAAAGTGTGGAAGAGAAGAGATATTAGCCTGAGTACCAAACTGAAGGTCTATAGAACTGTTCTATGCCTGTGAAACCTGGACAGTATACCAAAGCCATGCTAGAAAACTGAATTGCTTCCATTTGAATTGTCTTAGGAAGATTCTAAGATCCCGTGGCAAGATAAAGTAATGGACACTGAGATCCTTTCTTGAGCAGAGCTGCCAAGCATTCAAACTCTGTTGAAGAGAGCACAGCTCCATTGGGTTGGCCACGTTGCTCAGATAACAAAAGTACATTTTTCTAAAAGAATACTTATGGAGAATGTACACAAGGCAAACACACTTACATGACGATCAGAAGAAGCAATACAAGAACTTTCTCAGTGTCTTTTTGAAGAACTTTGGAATCAATTGAGTGACAGGGGAAGCTTTGGCACAGATCTACCCAGCATGGAATGTCTGCATTAAAGAAAGAGCTGTGCTCTATGAACAAAGTAGAATTGCAGTAGGTTTAAAGAAACGAGACATAAATGTAGAGACATCTCTGCTGCAAATGTTCACGTGGATTATTTGTGCCCGACCTGAGCTAGAACTTTCCATGGTCATATTGGTCTGATTGGCACAGCTGGCTACACTGTTCCTTGACCCCAACTTAGTGATGTTATTTTGGTCCTCTTTGAGAACAAAGGACAACAGTTAGCCAAGCAACCATAATAGCACTTTGCTATTTCACGTAGATAGGTAGATGGATAGACACTGATTTTATATATATACATATATATATGTATATATATATATGTGTGTGTATTCACACATATTATATATATGTATCACATTTTGTATCCCTTAAAGCACTATATAAATGCTAACGACTACTACTACTATTATTTTATGAGAAGTAGTATGCTATTATGGTAAAAATAGTCCTAGCCTGAGGTAAATAAATCTTGAGTCAAGCATTTATTAAGTTCTAACTATGATCCAGGCACTGATTTTGCTACCAACTTACAGGGTATCTTTGGGAGAGTCACATTCCCTTATGGGTTTCAGTTACCTTTTCTGTACAATGAGATAACATGTGATCCATTTCAGCTCTAACAGTCTCTGCTTCCTTTATTCTAAAATTTCACATCAGAGAATGCTAATTGTTAATGTTTTGAACTACTTCCCCTTCTATAGGGATGTCAATCATAATGGAGGTGTTGGCCATTGATTCCAGTTTTTATGATAATTTTTGTGTCCCAACATGGACTGCAGAACTTGTGTAGGTATTATTTCTGGTCTATTTATCATGTGAAGTAGAGGAGTTTTGACTGGCTGCTGAGTTGGAATTGAGAGTACTTATAAGAGATGCTAACTGGCTGAGATAATCCTTATTTCCTCCTTTGCTGCAATAGAGTGGGCTAGACTTCTATGAGCCTCTGTACCGAGAGAAATATTATCCTTCCTCAGACATGTGCCCTGTTTGTTCTTTGCATCTTTTCTTTCCTCCATTTAGTTGAAGGAGTATTAGACTAAGTTATGACTTTGTGAGCTTTGAAAGTTCGGGAGGGCAAACAGAATCCATGTCAGATTTTTTCAGACTGTTTACCAAAGGGAGGAATAAAGACCCCGGTGACTAGCTAGACCTAACACAGAAATATACTGAAGGCAATTAGGTGGAAGCAGCAGAAACTCATAAGCACCCAAGCTGATGGTGTCAGTGCTTTGTAGAAACTGCTTTAAGTTTGAACCCACTCTCTCAGGTGACCAAGATGGTCTGTAAAATGTATGTCTCTGGGTATTGGAGAGAAATGCTTGTACTTCTGTTTTTGCCTTATCTTCTCAGTAATTATCGCATAGTAAAATCTATTTGAAGCTGCACCAACTGCTAAAGGGTATAAATATCATTAAAGAGAGAAACTAATGAACTGGTGATTGATACTGGGAAGAACACATGCAAATGGAGGTTTGAGTTGATAACAAAAGAAAGTCACTTCCAACCCCTTCTGGGGTCCTTCTAGAATTCTGAGAGAAAGGGAGAGAAAGAGAGAGCTGAAGCTTTGCTCATGGTTCATTTTGAAAGTGGAAATTGAGATAAGGATCCTCAGTTTTTAAATGGGCTACCCATCAAAATCTTATTTATTTTCATATCTTCCCTAGCACCAATCAAGTAATAGCATTTATTGAGTATCTACCAAGACTATTGATGCTTTGTTTATCCTTATTGAAAGCATTTGACAATATGGCTGAAATCATCATGGTGAAAAGTATGGGAGAAAGCACACAGCCTTGTTTCACTCCAAGGTCAGCTATCACACTGATGGCAAATTCTTTAATTTGAAAAGACTACAAGCCAAGACCAAAGTAGAGGGAGTGTTGCTACATGATTTTCTGTTTGCAGATGATTGTGCATTCATTGCAGCCTCTGAGGATGAGATGCAACAAAGTATGGATCAGTTCCCTACTGCTTATGCTAATTTTGGCCTAACCATTACCACCAAGAAAACAGGTGTAGTGTACTTTCCAGGGATGTGCACATTGATAATGAAGTTGGTGCATGCATTGATGGAGCTAGCTCAGTGTTTGGGATGCTCTGAAGGAAAGTATGGGAGAGAAGAGGTATTAGACTGACTACCAAACTGAAGGTCTACAGAGCCATTGTGCTGACCTCATGGTTGTATGCCTGTGAAACCTGGACAGTGTATCAGTGCCATGCCAGGAAATTGCTTCTGTTTGAATTGTCTTAGGAAGATTCTGAAGATTACCTGTTAGGATAAGGTACCAGACACTGAGGTCCTTACTCGAATTAAACTGCCAAGCATTCAGACTATGCTACAGAGAGTGCAAGTCCAATGAGCTGGCCACGTTGTTCGAATGCAAAATGTACACTTGCCAAAAAGACTATTTTTATGAAAAACTCACACAGGGCAGGCAATTACATGGTGGTTGGAACAAGCAATACAGGGGCACTCTCAAGGTCTCAGGAACTTTGGAATTGATTGTGTGGCATAGGAGATGCTGGCACAGGACCACCGTGGCATGGCATGACCACATCAGAGAAGGTTCTGTACTCTATGAACAAAGCTGAATTGAAATGCTCAAAGGAAATGGAGAATGCGCAAATTTAGAGAATCCCCCCAAATGTTCACGCGGTCTATTTGAGCCCAATCCGTGGTAGAGCATTCCGAGGTTGTATTGGTCTGATCACCATGGTTGGACACATTGAAACTTGACTTTGTCATAGTGATACCATTTTGGTCCTCTTCGAGAATGAAGGGCAACAACCACCAACGAACAAGTCTATGAAGTACCTGATGCTGGGCTTGTTAAGGGGAATATAAATGTCAAAGTTAGAACAGTTCCCTCCTTCGGGGCACTTGTGGTATGGTAGGGAAAATTGTACAGTGTACATACATAGGTGTAGATAAAAGTTGTACAGTGTGTACATACATAGGTGTAGATGAAGGTTGTACAGTGTGTACGTATAAATTTGTATATTCACTTTACATATCTAAAATGCCTTTGGGTACTGCACATTCATAATAAATAATGGCTAAATGAATGAATGGATGGTTGGATGGTAAGCAGATGTCTCTTGTCATGTTCTCTCTCTGTGATCTTAACAAGTCCATTAATATCTCTAGGCCTGAGTTTCCTCATCTGTAAAGTGAAATTAGATTAGATGACTTCTTTAGTTTCTTCCAAATCTAATTCCATAATCCTATGATTTCGCGTTATGGCTTGATACCTGGAGTCCCAGAGTTCTGCCTACTCTAACCTCTCATAATAATTATATGCTTCTCTACATCTGCCTGACTTTCCAAGTTCTGGCACTCAATTGCCACCCCGGCCCTATCTCATCATAGCTCAGTAGAGGTTCCTGTCATGATGACTGGTCATTAAACAAGCTCTCCAGGGAAAATGGTCCACAATTGCTTGTCCATCAATCTCTGTCCATTTCCCCATATTCTTCCTCCATTCCTTTCATCTCCCTCCACCCTCAAAACACAAAGTGTATATATTACCCTATGGGTGACTTGATAAATAGCCAGTTATTGCCTGGGGTAGTTGGAACTGGAAGCCAGGTTTTTTTGAATCTTTGCTGAATTTTGTTGCTTTTCGTTATTTAAGCATTTATATAAATACCAACTACTGTGACTTTGACATATAAGTTGCAGCCAATGCTTAAGACTAGCTACTTACCTGGGCTGCTAATTAGCATGAATAAGACCTCTCTCAAAGAAAGAGGCCTGAATTCAGGCTGCTCTATACAATTTGGCATTTTCTCTTCTGTTAATGTAAGACATACTTGGAATACTTTACCTATAGGTTTCCATATTATTTAATTTCTTTGGTCCTGAAGCAGAGAACTATTTCCATAACCACAGAGCATTAAAGTCTTTCCCCAGTCAAGGATCCTTTTCCCTGTGCTCATCTCTTTATTTTGTCAATGTATTACTACTGGCAAGGGGGATGAAATATTTAAACCTATGAACTTGTAAGAGTGAATTTTCAGAATTACATCCATCCAAGCAGAAAAAACATTAGGCTGTGTCCAGTCTTTTGTATGTACGTTTAAGAAATTTGCAAGATTGGGGATGGTATAGTTGACAAAGCAGCAATCCAAAGGAAAAGGAATTCTTAATATAAAGTTCATGACTTTTTAAAAAATGTATTTTTATTACATATTTCAATATAATTGGTCTCCTTTATGATTCATGTATGTTGTTTTATGGATTCAAAAACCTTATTCTCAGAAGGTATCCAAAGGCTTCACCAGATGGACAAAGGGGTTCATGGTAGAAAAAACTTAAGAACCCCTGCTTTAAAGGATCATCAAGTCCAATACTCTTATTTACAGATGAAGAAATGGAGGCATAGGGAAAATAAACAATTCTGCCTGTCTCAAGTCTCTCCCCCCCACTCTAAATCCATCCTTCATTCAATCACTTAAGTGATTTTCCTAAAGCACTGATCTGATCTTGTCACAGCTCCACCCTCTACCTCCTACCCCCCATCCCTCACACTCAATAAATTCCACTGGCTCCCTGGATCCCAGGATCAAATACAAAATGCTCTGTTAGGTATTATGAAGGTTTGATAACCTTCATAACCTAGCCCCTCCTACTTTTCCAGTCTTTGTACACCTTATTTCCTGCCATGTACTCTTCGTTCCAGTGATGCTGGTCTCTTGGCTGTTCTCAGCTCTGAGCATTTTCTCTGACTGTCCTCCATGCCTGAAACCCTCTCCCTCCTCACTCCCTATTGACTTACCTGGCTTCCTTTAATAGTGACTATAATCCTTTTTGTCTTCTGAAAGCCTTCCCCAACTCCTCTTAATTCTCGTAGTTTCCTTTTGTTAATTATTTCCTATTAATTCTGTGCATAGCTCACTTTGTGCATATTTGTGGGCAGGTTGTCTCCCATGTCAGATTATGAGCTCCTTGAAGGTAGGGACTGTCCTGTCCTTCTTTGTATCCCTGTGCTAAGCCTAGTGCTTGGCCCATAGTAGATGCTTAATAAATATTTATTCATTGATTGCATTTGTCTAAAGTTAGGTAAGCAATACATGGCTATACGTAAATTTGAATATTTCTGCCCATCACTTCCTGAAGTGACTGATTGCAGCCATGTCAGGCTCTTGGTGAACTTAGCTTATCTTGTAAGAAACAGAAGCCAACATAACATCCTGCCTGTGTATTTCACAGCTGCTCTTGCTGTACCATAAGTATTCTGACCCATCTCCTCCACTCAAACATTCTGGCATTCAGATTCTTTCTCATTGCTGGATGGTGCTTGCCTCCTAGTCCCACTGACTGAAGCTTTTTGCCTCCCCAGGAACTCCTGAAGGGGTCGTCATGCTGCCCCTAGACCCAACAGACTTGGCTTATCACTGCATTCCTGGCAATGTACCAAGATGTTCATTTGCTTGTCTTGTTTCAGACAACCTGTGAAAAGGAACATGGCATTTGACAAACCCTCACTATCAGGATGGTTTTTTTTACTTTCTCTTTCTTTTTTATATTCTTTCCTGCATTTTCACCTTCCCACAATTTCCTACCATTATTCCTACTTACAGTGATTTCTGTTACATTAAGTTATCATTCTTTCTTTGGTGAATTTGTGCATTATGCACTCAATTCTGCAGCCCTCACCCAGATATACTTCAAAGTAATGTGAAAGCTAACCTTAATTGGGGATGTGGGTTAGTTCCTAGAGTTCTGAGTGGCTTGTCCGTGAACATAAGTGCTCATCCTCATTACACATAAAACTCTTTGTGTGGCCTGAGGCAAGTCATTTTGCTTTTTCTCCTTCACTTTCTTTACTGTAAAATGCAGGCATACTTGCCTTCCATTGCTTTCACAGAGCTATGGAGATGAATAAAATGACAGAACCTTGAATGCAAGAGAAGGAAAGCATTGGAGAGGTCATCTATTCAACCTCTTTCATTTTATGGATAAGAAAATGGAGACTGAGAAAGAGAAAATCATGTCCCTAAGCACACCCAGTTATGTAGCATAGGAGTGGTAAGCAAAATCTAGGTTTTCTGATTCCTGAACAGCATTCTTCTTGACACAAAACCCATCTCTGATGTTTGCCCTCCATTTCCCATCTCTGTCTTTGACATTGTCTGTCTTCCATGCCTGTAAAACATGCACTTCCCTTCTCTGTCTCTTCAAATCCTTTCATGATTCAGCTTAAGCATTACCTTCTACCTGAAACAATGCTGGAGAGAAGAGGGGCTTGTCCAAGGTTCTGACATCTACCTTTCTGTCTGTGCTTCTGGATCCTGACTTAGGTCACAGACTTCCATCTTTTTTTGTGGGAGGGTAATGTTATTTTTCATTTCCTTGAAACTTTCAGATGATCAAAGGAGGGAAACCAGAGTGTGAGCCAAAGTGTGAACGGTGTGTGATGAGGTATCTGAGCAAATCAATCGGTATTAATCAATAAATCACCAAACATTTATTACTGTGTCAGACACTATCTTATATCCTGGAGGTAGGCATGAGGCCTTTTCACCACCATTTGCTAGTGATCTTCTGTCCTTTCTTCCAACCACTTCACTTTCTTCTATCTTGTATTTATTCTTTTTTGTTGATTTTGATATATTTTATGTATTTATTTACCTATGTTAATATTGTTTCTCTCATGACATTGTGAACCTTTTGAGGATAGGGATTGTTTGTATCTTACTTGTTATCTCCAATACCTACCACAGTACTTGGCACATTGTCATTGGTTTTTAATAAATGGTCATTGATTGACTGACTTTCAAAGCTACAAGAGCCCCTAGCATCAAGGAAAACAGTTGAAATAGTAATGACTCACAGAGGCTGTGTGACATAGTCTAAAGCGCTGGAATTAGCAGCAGTCCAGATCCAAGTTCTGTTTTGTTTTTGCCATTTACTTCATGACATTGGATAAGTCACTGTATATATTTGTGTCTCAGTTTCTGAAGTAAGGAAGTACTTTGGATCTGAATGGGATATTCCAGATGAAAGATTGTCTGATTTTAGAGGACTCTGGCTGTGTACTCATACTACCTACCTCATGAAGTTTTTCTGAGATGGAGCTAAAGTGAAATGAGTAAAATGGTGTCCGAGTGCTGATAGGATTTACAGGGGACATTGACAGATTTTTTAGTTTAAATGTTAGTTAAAAAGAACTGAATTTAGTACCTAGTTAGCAGGAATAATTAACTAAAAAGTAGAAACTATCATATGGGGGCTTCCTATACTCCAGATGAACCCCTCCCTAGCCCAACCCCATGCCAAACCCTTTCCAGAAGTAGACTTGTGAAGTCTTAGAGGTATCCTCTCTGTCCTCAATTCAGTTATAGGTACATTTCATATTGCTTGCCCCTGGCAATTGTTAGAGGCAGTTCTGTTTTATGGAAAGCACTATTTTAGAAAAAAATTATTTATTTTTAGTTTTCAACCTTTTCTTCCACAAGATTTTGAGTTCTAAATTTTCTCCCTATCTCTCCCCTCTACGCACCCCAAGAGATCATGCATGGCAAATATCCCTTCTCCCAATCTGCCCTCCCTTCTATGATACCTCTCCCTTCTCTCATCCCCTCTGTTTTCTTGTAGGGAAAGATAGATTTCTATACTCCATTGTTTGTATGTCTTATTTACCAGTTGCATGTAAAAGCAATTTTTAACATTTGTTTTTAAAACTTTGAGTTCCAACTTCTCTCCCTTCCTCCCTCCCCACCCATCTCCACTGAGAAGGCATGCAATTCGATATAGGTAATACATGTGTAGTCATGCAAAACACTTCCGTGACAATCATGTGAAAGACTAACTATATTTCTTTCCATTCTATCCTGCTTTCCATTTATTCTATTCCCTCTTTTGACCCTCTCTCTTCTCAAAAGTATTTGCTTCTAATTATCTCCTCCTCTCATTTGTCCTACCTTCTATTTCCCCCCAAGTCCCCTAATTTCCTGGAGTATAAGATAGATTTTATACCAAATCGAGTGTGCAAGCTATTCCCTCCTTAAGTCAAATCAAATGAGAGCAAGGTTCCCCCATTCCCTATCACCTCCCTCCTCTCCCCTCCATTGAAAAAGCTTTTTCTTGCCTCTTTTGTGTGAGAGATAATTTACCTTATTTTATCTCTCCTGTTTTTCTTCTCCCAATATATTCCTCTCTCACCCCTTAATTTTATTTTTTTAGATATCATCCTTTCATATTCAACTCACCCAGTTTAGGTATATAAATATAATGTTTATATATTTTATAATCCCTCCAACTACCCTAACATTGAGAAAAGTCTCAAGAGTTATAAATATGATGTTTCCGTGTAGGAATGTAAACAATTCAATTTTAGTAAGTCTCTTATGATTTCTCTTCCCTGTTTACCTTTTCATGCTTCTTTTGATTCTTATATTTGAAAGTAAATTTTCTATTCAGCTCTGGTCTTTTTCATTAAGAATGCTTGAAAGTTCTCTATTTCATTGAATGACAATGTCTTATCCTGAAAGATTATATCAGTTTTTCTGGATAGATGATTCTTGGTTTTAATCCTAGTTCCCTTGACCTCTGGAATATCATAGTTCAAGCCCTTTGATCCCTCAATCTAGAAGCTGCTAGATCTTGTATTGTCATGATTGTGTTCCCACAATATTAAAATTGTTTCTTCCTGGCTGTTTGCAATATTTTCTCCTTAACTTGGGAGCTCTGGAATTTGGCTAATATTCCTAGGAGGTTTCCTTTTGGGATCTCTTTCAGGAGGCAATCGGTGAATTCTTTTAATATATATATTTTTTACCCTCTGGTTCTAGAATATCAGGGCAGCTTTTCTTGATAATTTCTTGAAAGATGATGTCTAGGCTCTCTTTTAGGTCATAGTTTTCAGGTAGTCCAATAATTTTTAAATTCTCTCTCCTGGATCTATTTTCCAGGCCAGCTGTTTGTCCAATGAGATATTTCACATTTTTAAATTTTTTTTATTCTTTTGGTTTTGTTTTATAATTGCTTGATTTTTCATAAAGTCAACTCTTGTTTCATTCTTTTGGTTTTAAACCTCCTTTTCCATCTGGAAAATGCTTTTTAAGGCATTCTTTTCCTGATTGAATTTTTGGATCTCTTTTGCCATTTGGGTTAGTCTATTTTTTAAAGTGTTATTTTCTTCAGCATTTTTTTGGATCCCCTTTAGCAAGTAGTTGACTCATTTTTCATTATTTTCTTGTATCACTCATTTATCTTCCCAATTTTTTCTCTACTTCTTTTACTTGATTTTCAAAATCCTTTTTGAGCTCTTCCATCGTCTGAGACAATTTCATATTTTTCTTGGAAGCTTTGGATGTAGGAGCTCTGACTTTGTTGTCTTTTTATATGTGTATATTTTGGTCTTCCTTGTCACCAAAGTAAGATTCTATAGTCTGATTTTTTTTCCGGTTTTTGTTCATGTCTCCAGCCTTTTATATTTGACTTTTGAGCTCTTTTTCAAATTAGTTCTCTGCTTCCAGTATGGGTGGGGTAGTGTACTGTCAGCTGCTCAATCCCTCCACAATCTGTGGGCCTAGAGCTCCAGAAACAATCACTACTTCTGCCCCTGATGTGACTGCTATGAGCTCCTCCATCCCCTATGCTACCCTGGGGCTAGGATCAGACTACTTTACTCTCTCACACAGGGTCTGACAAGTGTTTTCCACTCACCTTTCAATTTATCCTCAGAGTTTTGTGGTTGTCAAGTCTGGAAACTGCCATAGGTGCCAGAGATTCAGTACTCCAATGCCTGATCAGGTCCCATCTGTGCCTTCATGGGTGACACTGGACTGTGCTCAATTCCCAGCACAGTGGGATAGGTGCTTCCTTTTGCACATCCAGGTTATCCTAGATGAGAGATTTCCTTCATTCCTTCATTCTGTGGGTTCCGCAGCTCCAGAATTTGTTTAGAGTAATTTTTTACAGGTATTTGACTGGGCTTGTGGGGAGAGTTCTAGCAAGTCTCTCCTTCTACTCTGCCATCTAGGCTCTGCCCCCCTCTCCCTCCTCCCCCCGAAAGCATTATTTTAAAGCTTATGGTGGTATTTATATGGGACCCATTATAATTGTGTCTATTGTCTTAGAAAGACAGCAAAAAGTCCCTCAACAGCCAGATGGATAGCCAATGGTCTTCAGAATTTCCAGAATATATCTAGGGTATTTTTCAGGTTATAAAGACCAGAAATACCTTCTTATGTTCATTATGTGCATTTTTGCCCCTAAGGAAAATAATCATGCCATTTCCCTGTGGGTTTTTTTGAACCCTGACTTCTGCATGATCCTGGCCTTTGGGATTCTTGCCTTATAGTGAGTCCATGGAATTTTAGGCAACTTAGAGAGCTAACTCACATCACATTCTGGAGGACTCACTCACAGTTGGAATTTAGGTCACTGATCTCCTCTATTCACTTAGGCTTCTGAGTAGAATATTAGCTCCTTGAAGGCATGGATTCTTTCATTTTTTAAAAAACATCTTTGTATTTACAGTGCCTGAAAGAGTGCCTGACATCCATTAGATGTTTAATTAAAGTTAACTTAGCTGAATGAAATCTAATTGAATATCTGCCAGGTAACTAGAGCTACCATGGCCCTATTCAAATAGGTATTTAGCAATATTTTTCTCTAAAGTCTGTGAATCCTTTTCTTAGTTACCTTCCTCTTTTGCCCATCAGATTTTAAATTTTAAACCTTGATGAATATTATGATCCTGGGTATTTCACAGCAGATAAATATAAGCTCTTGGACCCAATATGATATTAGTTGATATTTCCATCTGGGCATAGGACAAGGCCATTGTCACTCAAGGGAAGGTCTATTGCTTAGTTATCTTTAATATTGTAGAGAATGGAACCTCTGCAGAGTCTTCAACTTATTTATTTACTAGGAAGGAATATAATTGTTTCATCAGTGTTCAAAGGGAAAAGAAGAACAAAGGGAAAGTCATTTCCCAAAGAAAACGATCTCAGATAAAGTGACTTGCTCAAATTTATATGAGCTAATAGCTAAAACAGGATTAGAACTCAGTGCTCCTGACTCCTGTTATAGCTATTCTTTCACACTACTTCTACTAGTTTAAGTAATATACACACCTCTGGAACCCTTCCATCCCATTGCTAAGACACTTTGGGCGTATCAAGGTAGACTGGAACTACATGTCCCCATTCACTCCCAGGCACTGACAAGCAAACCTTAAATAAGGCAAATTTAATTACTAGTCCCTTGACATACACCCCCATTTAAAATATTGATTCGTTCTAAAGATACTTGCTTCTGATGGTTAACACCAGTAACAGATGTTCTCAAGATCAGAAAACAGAAGAATATGTAACTATTTATGACACACTGTGATTTTAGTTCTTAAAATTTGAGGTTGGATGAAATAAATGTGAAGAATATAAAAAAAATAAATGTGTAGGAGAACTTAATCTTTAAAATACAGCCTCCAGATTCTGCTAGGTACTTGTTCCTCAAGACTATATTAGGCTCCTGGAAGGTGGAGAATAGGGAAAAAATAAGAGTTAACATAGTTCTAAGGGCCTAAACACTGGACCAGGAGTTGCAGACCTGGGTTAGAATCTGGGCTTTGCTACTAAATTGGAATTATGATATAGAAGAAGTTAATTCATCTTTCTGGGCCTCTTTAAAATGGTGAGGCTATACCAGGTGTTCTCTGAATTCCCTTTCAGGCACATAAACCTGTGATTCTAAGACAAAATGACTAGGGGAAGCCTAAAGTCATTTTGAACATGGCCTCTGGTTTCACGAGTACTCCCACTGCATGACTGCATTCTCCTTGAAGGTGCTGAAGCACATGCCTGTGAAAATTCTTTTTAGTACCAAATATAAGATCCTATAATACAATCTAATCCATTGGGGTTGTTGTGGGGTGGGGGAAGAAGCATATTATAACGACTATCATATGCTAGGTACTATGCTAAGCTTTTTACAAATGTTATCTCATTTGATTCTCATAACAATCCCATGAGGTAGGTGCTGTTATATCATCCCCATTTTACAGTTGAGGAAACTGAGGCAGACCAAGGTTATGGAACTTGCTCAGAGTCAAAGGCATTTGTTAAGTGTTCGACAGGTGACTGAGCTATTGAGGAGATGTAATTTCTCTTATCCTAGCCTAAATCTTAGGAAATCACATACATATTTATTACATCATTTTCAGTTTGGCATATGCAAGAAAAAATGAGGTTAAAAAATCAATCTAATTATTAGAGTCCCATAGAGTTGGAGTCAGGATGATTAGTTCACATTCTGATACTGACATTAAAGAGAAGTATGGCCATAAGCAGGGCTCTTAACCTTTCTGAGACTCGCTTGTATAATTCTTGAAGGGTTATTGACCAAATTGATGATGGGGTTCCATTAGCTTTGATCTGTATTGGTAGAGGGAAGTCTCCCATATGAACTCAGACCTCTGACATCCAGCACCTACCTCACAGGGCTGTTGTAAGACTTAAATGAGGTAACATGCAAAATGATTCCCAAACTTTAAAGTATATTATTTTCAGATATTACTAGTCAATGGAAAATGAATTCCCATCTGTGACATCTTCATATTGCATTGGGATTTTCATGAAATTGGAAGGGATTACACACATTTCCTGATTATAAACATTGATAAATTTTCAGAAAGACCAGATAAAATTCTAATTTTCAAATCAAACTTTGGTTTTTGACATTTCAGGTTACATTTTTGTCTAACATTCTACTGTTTTGATCTGGAATTTTCTCCTCCCAAAGAATTTTCATGTCACTTTTCAAAAGATAAGGTTCATGCTTCTGACTTTATTATATCCAGTCTCTAGGACAAAGACAAGCCCTTGGTGGGTGTGGAAAGCCCATGCAGCATCTGCAAAAACTGACTTATTTTAAGAATTCTCTTGAATTAAATTTGTGCAGTTGTGTACAGAAGTTAGGTGGAAATTCTTCTTTCTTCAACTCGAGTTGCTCTACTGAACACAAACAGACAAAGGGACAGACATTGCAGCAATTAGCAAAGTAATTTTTTCTTTTTTTAAGCTTTTATTTAATATTTTATTTTTCCTCATTTACATGGAAAATAATTTTTAACATTCATTTTTAAAACTTTGAGTTCCAAATTCTCTCCCTTCCTCCCTCCTCACCCCACCCTCACTGAGAAGGAAAGCAATTTCATATAGATTATATAGTACATAATGTATTTTAGCTATTAATGGGCTATGTATGGGCTATGGTTACTTAGGGCCTGGATGCATGACCTTTTTTCTCTACCTCCATAGCCTATATTTTCCTAACCCAGAGTCTCATAGAAAGATTGTAGAGTATGAAGGGAGTCCATGCTTTCAGCAACCCTGATCTTCAATGGTTATGATGGTTTGAACTGGGACCCCTATTGGGAATTGAATCAATTCAATTTTCCCCTTCTCATTAATTACCATTTACAGGGCACTATTCATGGCACTGGGGACATAAGAATAAAAAAAGTCACATAGCTCCTGCCCCCAGTGAGCCCACATTCTATTGGGGGCATATAATTTGTAAATTAATGCAAAATATATACAAAGTAACAAAACTATTTTCAGGAGGAAAAGAGACTAGGAATATCAGGAGACATCTCAGGGAGAAGGCAAAATTTGAGCTGTACTTTGAAGGAAGATTTGAATTCTGTAAGGGCAGAGGTAGTGATGGAATGAAACTCATTCATGCCTGGTCATTTGTATAAAAACATAGAAATGAGAGTTGGAATGGGCTATATTGGTAATAACTAACAGTCCAGTTTGGCTGGAATGGAAAACATAATCAGGGGAGTTAAATGAAGTAAAACTAACAAGGCAAATGGTAGCCAGACTGTGGAGGGCTTTCAATTCCAGCCTAAGAATCTTGTACTTTTTTCTTAGAAGCAATAAGAAACCACTGATGATTTTTGAGTACGGGAGTGACATGATCAGATTTGTATTTTACAAACAATTGATTTGGCAGCTTTATTTAGAATGAATTTAAGCAGAGAAGACTAGAATTAAGACCAAATGAGAGGCTATTGTAATAGTATAGGAGAGGGGAACCTGTGGCCTCAAGGCCACCCCTACAATGATCACATAAGAAATAATGGGGGCCTGCTTGAACTGAAGTAGAAGGAGTCCCAACTGAAGAAAGAGTGATCATTCTTTTGCATTTGTTAGATTAATACAAATGAAGGATACTGGGGTCTATATCTAGCAGGCAGACAATGGCTCATCACAGCAGCATCAGTGCCTGACTGCTCAGGAAGGATGTCAAGGAATCTCTAAACACAAAGTAGTTCAAGTTTTTGGTCCTCAGAGACTAAATGGGAATTGCTGGCTTGAGACCTGCAGACCAGCTAAACACCAAGCTGCTTATCCTCCTATACTTACAGGACTTTTTTGAAGTATTAACCTTTGAAAAGTAATGGTGGTATCCCCAGTTCACAATAATTTTTTAAAAAGTTACCCAGTAGATTTAAATGATGCTGAACTTTTAATGAAAAAGTGGTCAAAGCAGTCATGCTCAAACTTTTTTCTTTTAAGTCAATCCCTTTCTTTGTAAAGGGCGTGATAGGACCTCAGCAGAAGGAGACTCCAAAGGAAAATGACATTTCAGGAATTTGGGAGAAGTCATTTTTGAAAGAGTAATTTTCTGACTGAGAGCTCCCTGGAGGGATTGCCCACAACCATTGGCAGTACAAATGTAAGTATGCGAGGGAAGGGTGTACTTGGAAATCATGCTGACAGTATAGGTTACCCATTCTTTTTACTGCTGAATCACTAAATTTCAGAGTTGAAAAGATATTTTAATGTAGCACCAGGCTCACAGGGCTGTTGTGAGACTCAAATGAGATAATGTATGTAGCATGCTTTACAAAGTTTAAACAGCTGTGTGAAATCAGTCATTATTATTCCAAAGGATCTAAGAGTGTACCTCGGATGACCATATTTGGACTGGAATTGATTTCATCCAAAAGTGGTCATAACATGATTGCTTGGAGGCATCCTGTGAAGAGGGAACCTGCTGCCTCCTAAAGTATCCCACTCCACTTGGGGATAGCTCAAATTTTTAGTTTTTCCTTGCCTCCAAGCCTCCATTTGTCACTTTGCCATTTCCACACTCTGTTTACAATCCAGGGTTCTGGGGACAAGAACAGATCTAATCCTCTGGCACATGACAACCTTTCAGATATTTGAATGTAACTATAATACCAGTGCTGAATCTTCTCTTCTGATAAGTGTCAACCTCACACAGAATTTGTTCTAAGAAAAACAAACAAAATTAGGCTATGTGTTCACATTTTATTTCTCTCACAAGCTGCCAGCATGCATTGCATGGAAGGTGTAGTTCAGAACTAGCCCCACCTCAAAGGAGGACATCCAGAACTGGTCTGATATTGATTTTGGATTTGGGGGTACAGTGTTATATGCCCTTTGAAGAGTGGGTGTTCCCAAAGGGTGCCAATCAACTCTGATGAAAATGAAAATCCTGAGTGCATGACTTAGGTCACTTAATCTTGGTAACTTTTCAACAGGGGTTGATATCACCCACCATCTTTCCACCTACAGACAGAAGAAATACCTGTTCTATCTGTTCTATCAGACCACCACCACTCCCAACCATACCAGACCACTCCCAGTCTTGGGCTATCTAGGTAGAAGAATCTATCTCCACTTAAACCTGGGCAACTTTCAATGTAATCTCATTATCAATAATGTCCTCCTGAAGAACTTTTCAGAAGGGGGCTGTTTGGAGGCCGGGGGAACTCAGAGAATCGTTTTTCACAGAAGACACTTCCTTTTCTTCAACCAATCTTCTGTAAGTTCTTTGGATTATTTATTTTCCTCTTATGTGTTCTTAGAACTTAACACAATATTCCAGATGTAGTCAGACCAGAGTAGAGTACCACTGATTATCACCTGGACCCTCAGCCTTTAGTGATATGACCTTCAGTTGCATCACCTCTTTTGGCTTTCAAATCACTTTGTGGTTAACTTGCATTGGATTTACAGTCTGATTCTCAGATTCACTACTGTATTACCATAGTTCTTCCATCTATATTTTGGATATTGACTTTTTTGAATGCAAGCATGAAGAATTGTATTTCTTCATTAATTTCATGTCTGTCATTGGAGGAAGGAAATAGATGTTGGTGAGTGAATAGCTAAAGTGAATTTACAGTAACTTTCAAAATACTTATTTCAAGGAACTCATTAAAATGCTTCTAGATTACTATTAGAGAGTAGGAGTTCCATCTATTCAAACACTGTGATGAAGTTCTATAATATTGGAAAATCAGTGTAATATAGTAGAGAAAAGCTTTGGTCTTGAAGTCAGAAGACCTGGGTTCAAATTCTGACTTGTATATTTACTAGTGTGTAAGTAGTGGCCACTATTAGTATGGACCTGGGCAAGTCATTTTATCTTCCTTATTTTTTATTAGCAAGATAGGAGCTCTAGCTACCATATAGGACTGTTAGGAAGAAAGTGTTTTGTAAGTTTTAAAGAGTTTTATAAATGAGAATGTTATTATTTTAATTATCCTTATGCTATAGACAATAATATCTAAGAAAATGAAAATTCATCTTGTACTCTCTCTCTCTCGTGCAGAAAAAAATGAATGTTACAAGGTAGCTGCACCCTCTAAGTGCCAGAGGAGTAAGATACACTAGAATTACTGTGTGGATTCAGAGGAAGAAGGTCAGAGACAGAAAGATAGTAATGACTACCTTAGGGACTTCTACACCAGCCTTAAATACCCTTCTTTCCCAGGGTAGGATATTATAGAATGTATTTGCTTGGGGGTCCAGAAGAGGCCAGAAGGAGAAGCAAATACCTAGTTCTCCTATCAATCACTAAGTCATGGACATTCTCAATGACTGTTCTTGTATTAGCTCCTGTCATGGGGTATGGGAGCAGAGCACAAAGATGTAAGAAAGATTATACTCTGGCTGGAAAGATAAAGCAAACCCACATGGAGCACTCTTGACTGCTATGATGGGGACCACATAAACTATCTCCAAGTGGAATCCACACAAAGGAAAGTTCAATGTGGTGCAGAGTAGTTAGAAATTATTTCACGGAGGAGATAATTAGGTTGTCCTTTCAAGCATAAGGAATTTTTGGAAAGGCAAAGGGTGAAAGGAGAGCATTCTAGGTAGAGAGAAGAGCATGAGCAAAAACCTGGAGTTGATCTCTTTGGGGTGGAATGGGAAATTAAATTGACAAGGTAGCTTATTTCCAGATTAGAGAGGGCCTTAGAATCTAGACAAAAGATTTTGCTAATAGAAATAGCACTGCATTTGGTGTCAGAACATCCAATTTTAATTCTTGGCTTTGTTACTCATTAACTGTGTGATCTTGGGAAAATCACACTTTTCTTAGCCTCAGTTTCCACATTGGTATGAGGGAGATGATAACACTTAGACTTATCAGATTGTGGAGATAATGGCTATCATGTGAGATAATGGCTACAAAGTACTTTGTATGAAAAGCGATTTTTCTTAGTAATTATTATCTTGGAGACTCAGAAGTTTCCCTAATACCCCTTTCTTTCAAAGTTCAGTTTCTTCTTTAGAAGGACATTATATGTGTTCTTTCTTTGTTGCCGAAGAAGACCATGCCATCAGAGAAATGATGACATGACTTGCTCATGACTTTGTTTTGAGTGAGGGAGGGCTGTGCAGGTCACCAGCCTCATTACTCCTCCAGAGCCATCTGAATCCAGTGAGCAAATATTCATCAGGATGACTGGAGATGATCCAGGATGAGGCAGTTGGGGTTAAGTGACTTGCCCAAGGTCACACAACTAATGAATGTCAAGTGTATGAGGTGAAATTTGAACTCAGGTCCTCCTGACTCCTGCATTGGTGCTCTATCCACTGCACCACCTAGCTATCAGAAATTCAGGAGGACATTAAGATCTAATCTAAATGGGTCTATTCCTGCTCCTTGTGTTGTCCAGAAGAATCTGGGAAAATATTGATTCCTCCCTATTGTTTACACAGGTGATATGGAAATTGATGTCTCTTTGATCAAGATTAAATGATCTAAGTCAATACCCAAAGACGCTCATTTTAATGTAGCCAACCCCCCAGTATGTTGACCAATCAGAGTTGATTGGCACAAAAAGGGCATCTGTATCCCCAATTCCCAAACTGAGCCAGTTTTTCACTGGCTCCCATGGGGGTTCCCAGTTCTGAACTGTAACTCCCATGCAATGAACGTTGTCATCTTGAGAGAAATTAAAAACATGGACATAATATTATTTCATTTGTCTTTTGTTAGCACAAACTCTGCAGAGGTTGACATTTGTGATGATAAAACACATTCAAGGCACTTAAAGTTTGACTGTCTGTTGGACAAGGACAACTCTCTAAGACTATAAGTTAAAGAGAAGTAGGCATTCTGCTTTGGTAGGAGAAGTTTACATACTGGGAGTTACCCCAGATGAAGAAATCACAGCTTAAATCTTCCCTCCAAAAACAAAACAAAATTTAAAACAAGGAACAAAGTCAATAAAGCAACATATAAAACTGTTATGATAATGATGGAATAGGGAACTATTATAAGTTCTTAAGAAATTGCCTAATGAGAAGGGCATTTCAATGCCTCTAGAAATAAACTGATTATCTATTACAGCAAGAGCTATCAGCAGATGTGAACTTTTAATAGAAGACTCTCACATGTCCCCCTCGGGCTGTTAGAAGGACTTAATGATTTTCACATCCTGTATCCATCTTTCCTGAGGGTTGGCAGCCATGTACTTGATAGTAGGAAGCCAAGGTTAGCTAGAAGAGTATAATGAGAGTTTGCAGAGGGAATCCTATTAGAATGTATATTCCTTGTGGCTGTCTCATATGACAGAAGAGCACTAAGTAAAAGTCATTATTTAAACTTAAGTGCAATAAAAAGCAACCATTTGCTTTGTTGAATAGCTTGACGCTGGTTCCACAGATAGCCTAACTGATTTCTGTTTCCTGGACTGTGAAGCATTTTACCTATCAGAAATTCTTTAGCATCAACCCTTTCATCGAGAAACACTTAGCAACATGTCCCTTTGTTGTTAGACAAATCCCAAATGTAGTCTGAACTTTAATAGCTTTTTTGAGGGGGGACGTCTACTATGCTTGGAGTGGCACAAGATTATGAGTTACATTCTGAAACAAGTTCACTTTTTTGATCAGGCGCAGTATCAGATCTAAGAGATCTAACAATGGGAAATAATAATTTTGACACACAGAAACCTGCCAACATACTTTATTCTTTACCTTCCTATTGTTTCATTCATAAAAACTGACAGAGAAAGCATGCCCCAAGCCCCAGCTGGGAGTGCCAGACTGGGAAATAGGGACACATGTCAATTCTACTTGGCTTGCCCATCAGCATGTCAGGCTTTGTAATTTTCCAATGAGCTGAAACTACCTGATTTATTTCACTAGTGAATGAATCCCAAGCCTCCAGCTGTGCCAACAAAAGCAAATCTCAGTTTAGCGATGGAATGAATTTGATTACCTAAAGACCACATCAGAAAAATTCAGGCCCAAACCCACTCATTTTGGTGGTGGGATGAGAAATTACTGGGGTTATGGTCTCAACTCTCATGTGGCTCCAGGGTAAGGGAGGGCTGGCAGCCCTCTGTGGCCAAAAAAAGATAAGAATCAAAATAAGCATCCATTTTGGAAGTACATATGTGACTGAACAGACATTTCAGTGTGGATTGTAAGCCGTAGATTTGGAAGCAGTATGTCATGATGGAAAGAGACCTTGTTAGCTCTATGACTTTAAATAATTTACTTTAACCTACCTGAATCTTGGTTTTCTCATTTTTAAAAGGAGATGAGCATATCAAATGAGGTGGCAGAGGTTTGAAACTGTCAAATAATATGTAAATATAAATAGAATAAGAATTTATTAACTACGCATACTATGTGTCAAATGCTATATTAAGAGAGACACAAATATTATGTCATTTGATTCTCACAACAACCCTGGGAGGTAGGTGCTATTATTATCCCCATTTTACCCTTAAGGAAACTGAGGCAAACAATGGTTAATGACTTGCCTAGGGTCACATAGCTAGTGAGCATCTGAGGCCACATTAAGGCCACATTTAAACTCTGGTTTTCCTGATTCCAGGCTCAGTGCTCTAACTACTGGGCCACCTAACAGCTGCCTTTAAATAAAAAGGGATGACTACTATCTTGCATTTTGATAAACCATATAGAAATGATTAGGCATAGTAGTAGCTGGCATATATATAGTGGTCCTGGTACAAACTGGCCATATGACTGGGCAAGTAACTTAACTTCTAAGTATCCTAGGTTCTGTCTGAAAGACAGAACAGGTGACCATCTGTCTTAAAGGAAGGAATTACCTCGTTGCAAATTCTGGAAACTAGTAAAATCTCAGGTCAAATGTGTGTATGTGTATATAAATATCTCATATATAAATATATACATGTGTATACATACACACATATATACTATATATGTACATATGAGATAATATATGTAAAGCACATATACATACACATGTACATATACATATATGTATGTAGGTATATTTACTTTACATATATTATCTCATATATAAATATATACATGTGCATACATACACACATATATACTATATATGTACATATGAGATAATATATGTAAAGCACACATATAGAAATGAGATAATATATGTAAAGCACATATACATACCTTTCTCACAGTAATACTGTGAGGTTGGTGTTATTAGTACTGCCACTTTATAAATGGTGGAACTGAGGCTCAGCTAAATTAAGAGATTGGACCAAGGTTATATGACTAGGAAGTATCTGAGGTGAGATCTCAAGCCTAATTTTCCTGATTCCAAATCAAGTGGTCTGTCCCCTGTGGCACACTACCTTTTAACAAAGCTTGCATAGAAGTTCTATTCAAGATAGCTCTTCCTCTGGTTTTTAAAAAAATACTTTGGGGATATCAATGCAATTCTTAGTTTGTCTATAGTATTATCTTTCACTTGTCTATTACTAAGCCAGAAGTAGCAGGTTAGAAGTTAGAATATTGGCAAGTGACAACTTCCGTGGTCATCATTTTTTCCTTTGGTCAAATGGATGGGGTGGTGGATGAGATATCCTCTGATGGATGGGGTAGTGGATGAGATATCCTCTGATGTCTCTTCTAGCTCTAGGTTTATGATTCTTTATGTTGCTTTGAGGCCATTTTTTATTTGTAAGCCATCGTTGGCAATATGTTACAGTCTACAAACACCTACCATATGTCGCCTACAATTTTTATTGCCTTTGGAAAAGGAAGAATTTTGATTCTTCCAAGATTCTGGCATTCCATACAGGCATATAATATCAACCTTTTCAAAATCTATTAATTTGTTATCCTGAGGCTGACCCCCAGTTTAAAAACAAGTAAACAAAAAACACCAAAATAATACAAAACAATCCGATGACGTGATAACCCTATTGACCCCAGTTTTGAGGTTTGGTGGGGCAGTTCTCTATGTAATGAAATTGCCTCATAACAACTCTGGTTACACCTGGCATCTGATCTGGCCATGTTGCCAGGTAGACTGACTCTTCTGGAGGAGGCAAGATGGATCTTTGTACATTAGTTCTATAGCTCCCTGAAGCACAGCTTGCTCCAATTGATTTTAAATCTGCCAAAGAAGGAATCTTTATCTCTAGGCTATGCTCTGTATATAAGCCAAAGTGATAATGAAATGCTTCCCGAATAACAAATTCTCATCAGCGACTGCTTTTTTGTGAGAGCATTATAATAAAAAACAATAACAATCCTTCACATTTGCATAGTTCTTTACACTTTACAAAGCCCTTTACACAGCCTTAACTTATCTTATTTCATTACAGTTTTGTGAGGAAGGCAAGACATAGCAGGGAAAGAATTTTTTATCTTTATTTTACAGATGAAGAAACTGAGTCCCAAAGAAAGAGGTTAAGTGATTTGAATAGAGTGAGCAGCTTTCAGGTGGTAGAACTAAGACTTGCATGTCGATTCTCTGTCAAATTCTCAGTCAATTTTATTCAACAAATATTAAATAAATACCTGCTATATGCAGTGCTATGTGCAAGGTACTGAGCTGACAAAGACAAAATTGTAACAGCCCCTGTGCAACTTCCCTTTTATTGGGAAAGATACAATATGTACAAAGGTAATTAATATCAAGCAAATACCAATTGATTTTAAGAGGGAGAAAGGGTTAACAGCTTGGAGAATCAGGAAAAGTCTCTTATAGATGTCTCTAGGATTTTGTTTTGAAAGAAGCTATGGTTTATTTAAGGAAGGAAGTATATTTTAGACCCAGGGGACTGTTCTGCAAAAGTGTATAGGCAGAGGAAGGAATGTTTTATAATGGGAAGAACTAGAAGGTCAGTTTGACAGAAACAGAGAGCAAAGAAAGTGGCATAAGGCAAAATAAGGATAGAAAGGTAGTTAGGAGACAGATTGCAGCAGGTTTTCCAATACATCATAATAAGGAAAGAGAAATCTGTTTACTCTGATGGATAGAATTAGATGGGACATAGTACCCACTTAAAGAAGGGCAACTGGAATTCCTTCTTTGAAGGAAAATTTTATTTTCTTGAAGTTGTACTAGTTTTGGGAGGAAGTTTTTTTCTCTAGGTTTATTTGGGGCTTGGTTAGCTACAGGGTACAACTGAAAGAGCACTGGACCGGAAGTCCAAACACATGAATTTGAATCTGGCTCTACCAAACTCTGTGACCTTGGGCACAGAAATACCATCTCTTTGGGCCTCAGTGTCTTAATTTATGAAACGGACAGACTAATCCTTGTACTTTATACCTCTTAATATTGTTGTAAGACAAATAGATGATAAATAGGCACATAGATAGATAAGGTATTTATCAAATGGTTACTATGTGCCAGGCATTGTACCAAGTGCTGAGAAACAAATACTAGCAAGCAAGATAGTCCCTACTCTTTTTTTAAATATAACATTTTATTTTCTCCCAATTATATGTTAAGACAATTTTTAAAACATTTTAAAAAAAGATTTGAGTTCCAAATTCTATATCTCCCTTCTTCTCCTCTCCCTTTCCTGAGATTACAAGAAATCCAAATGTACAATTATGTAAAACATTTCCATATTAGTCACTTTGTACAAGAAGTCTCAAATAAAAAAAAGAATTAAAGAACGTGAAAAATATCATGCTTCAGTCTGTATTCAGATAGTATCAGTTCTTTCTCTGGAGGTGGATAGCATACTTCATCATGAGTTTTGGGATTGTCCTGGGTGAGTGTATTGTTGAGAAAAGCTAAGTCATTCACAGTTCTTCATCATACAATATTGTTACTATGTACAGCATTCTCTTGATTCTGCTCCTTTCACTTTGTATCAGTTTATGTAGGTCTTTCCAGGTTTTTCTGAAATCATCCTGCTTTTCATTTCTTATAGCACAATAATAATATTCCATCATAACCTTATACCAGAGCTTATTCGGTCATTCCCCAATTGGTGGGCATCCTCTCAGTTTCCAATTCTTAGCCACCACAAAAAAGATCTGGATAGTTCCTACTATCCTCATAATGGAATGGCAGAAGACAGTGCTGTGCCTATAGGGATGCAAAAAGTGGGAGGGGGAGCTGATTGACTTAGATTGGAAAGTCTTGTTTGAGTCACTTATACTTCCTAGACTCTTTCTGTCTTTAGGCAATCTTTTTGTTTCACTAATGTCTTCCTGTGCAGTAAAGGTACCTAAATCTCAGACCCTGCCTGAGATATAGAATTCTCTATATTCATGCCTCTGCCTTTTTGCCTCATGTGGTTTTCAACCAGCCAACTGAAATCCAAACTGGGTAGTCAAACTACTCCAGCACTTGGGTTGTGCAAATATAGGAAGATACAAGGTAGGATAAGGCAAGCAACTCAAGGCTATGAAATGACAACCTTACATAGACCTTTGGCTTATCTACGTCCTCTGAATTTATATAACTTGGAGTTAAAATATATAGATTGTAAAGTCACCAATGCCAAAGGGATATTAGGGTAGAATCTTAGAGACATATGTCTTTAAGACAAAAGCCATGTTTTGCATAAAACACTCAAGATCTTCTTATCTCTTTCCTGAACTACCGTTACAGTCTCCCTTCTTCTAATCTCTTTACTCTCCCATTCTATTCTTTGCACCTCTGCCAAAGGAATCTGCCAAAGGATAGATTTTATTATTTTACTCTCATGTATTAATTCAATAAATGTTTATCAAGCAACTACAGTAT
Source organism: Bettongia penicillata ogilbyi (assembly GCA_023548195.1). Classification (NCBI taxonomy): domain Eukaryota; kingdom Metazoa; phylum Chordata; class Mammalia; order Diprotodontia; family Potoroidae; genus Bettongia; species Bettongia penicillata. The sequence continues at coordinate 1,300,008 of JAJHZJ010001014.1, read as the reverse complement.
CCAAAGTATATCCTGATACATACCATTTATAAGGCACTGTATTAAATATTGGGACAGCTAGGTAGTATAGTGGATAAAGCACTGGTCTTAGAATAAGGAAGTCTCCTATTTATGAATTCAAATCCAGACTCACATACCTAATAACCGTGTCTGCGCAAGTCACTTAACCCTGTTTGCCTCAGTTTCTTCATCTGTAAACTGATCTGGAGCAGGAAATGGCAAATTACTCCAGTATCTTTGTCAAGAAAACCCAAAAATGGGGTCACAGAGAGTTGGACACAACTGAAAATGGCTGAACAATAAAAATTAGACACGAGGGAGAAAAAGATCAACATGAAATGGTTATACAGTTTTCTTCATTCCTCCACCCCCAGTGTTAATATTCTCTCCCTCCTCAAATTATCTAGTATTTATATGAGATGTCTACATATGTGAGAATGTTGTAACTCTGGGTAGAATTAAATCTCTTAGGATAGGAATAGCTTTTTTTCCTCTTGAATCTCTGGCACCAGGCATATAGTTGGTGATTAAATATTGAATTGATCTCAAGGAGCTTAAACTAGATGGTGCAGAGGAACAAAAAAAGTGCCCAGGCAGTCAGTGTAAATGAGAAATTTTAGGAGGTAGACACTATATCAGAGATGGGGATTGAGAAATGTCAGGGAATGCTTTGAGGAGGAAGTGGTACCTTAGTTGGGCCTGAGAGGAAGGGAAGAAGGTCATCAGATAAGTGGAGCAAAGGGAGAGTCCATTCTACAGATTCAGAATGATTTGATGATGTAAAGAAGGGAGCAGGAGGGACAAGAATTGTGAGTTTTGGCTGATACTTAGAATACACTCAGAGGAGAAAAGTCACATTTATTAGATAGCTTGGATGCTGCAGATAACAGGTGCAATGCAGAAAGGAGAACATAAATAGAGGACTAATAACCCATAAGATAATAATAGACAAAAAAGAAGACAAAATTGAAAGCGATAATTTCAGATATCTATTCATGAATGTGCAAAATATGGATGTGAAATGAACTAGATATCCTAATATATTCTTGTGATGAGATCCATCATAGGAATATAGTTATAAAAGGGGCATATTATTCAAAAATAGATTATTAATTATACTTAACATTCAGCAAGCATTTATTAAGTGCCCACTATGTGCAAAGCAGAAGCTGTTGTTTTATATTACATAGAATCCGACACTTAGAGTCAGAATGAGCTGGATTTAAATCCTTATGGCTATGTCCCATGAGCTAACTCTTCTCCCTTTCTTTACGTCTCAAAACCCCTTGACATCATACTTTGCTCTAGTCTCTGATAATGAAGTAACACTTCAGCTTGTTGAGGTCTAGCCCTTTATGTACATCCTTGATCCCATCCCCTCCATTCTTCTCTAGGAGACTGGTCCTTCAATTATCCTTTTTCTATAATATCCAATAAATCTCTATCCCATAGTTCCTTCTTTTTTGTGTACAAACGTATCTAAGCATCCCCCATCCTTAAAAACAAATCCATCTCTAGAACCTGCTATCTCCTCAAGCTGTTGTGTGATATCTCTTTTTGCTCCCTTTCAACACATAATATACACACAGCACTTTGTAAACTTTAAGAGCTACATAAATGCTGGTTATTATCATTATATAATCAAAAAGCTTCTGGGGGGAGGCAGGAAATAAGTGATGTTTTTGCTTTCCCTTCTCATCTCACTTCTCCTTAATCTTTTGAAATCTAGTTTCTGACAACTAATCAAAAAATCAATCTCCCTAAAGTTAGTAATGATTATTTAAATGACAGATGTAATGGTTATTTTTTAGTTCCTATCCTTCTTGACCTCTTGCTTGAATTTAACACTGTTGAATTCCATCGTCTTTTGAATGCAAAGATAAAAACAGTGTTTTGCATAAAATGCTCAAGACCTTCTTACCATTCCTGAACTACTGTTCCTCTCACTTCTAAGTTTTATTTTTTTTAACATTTCTTCTCTCTCCTGGTTCTCCTCCTAGCTGTCTGACCCTGTTGTTCTCAGTTTCTTTTGCTGGCTCATCATTCATATCATAAGTCCTAACCCTAATGTTCTTCTCTGGGTACTCTTTGCTTCTCTTTTCTAGTCTCACTTGGACCCCTTATTAGGTCTCATGAGTTTAATTTGACCTTTGCAGATGCCTCTATATCGACAAGGAGACCATCACTACTGTTTCTCCTGAACTTCAGTTTTGCATCACCAGCTAACGTTTTGATATTTCCAACTTTATGTTGTAATAAATATTTCAATCTCAATATGTCCAAAACAGAACATACTGTTCCCAAACCCACCACTCTGTTTGTTTTCCATATTTCTGTTGAGGACATCACTATCCTTATAGTCTCTCATGCTTAAAATCTCTATCATTCCATCTCACTCTCCCTCACCACATATCCCCATTTTCCTGAAATGCATTTTCTCTTTACCTCCTCCTCTTTGAATCCTTCACTTCTATGAAGTCTCAGCTCAACTCATTCATTGTCATCCTTTTCTGACTGCCCCAGCTGCTAATATACTTTCTCCTAAAACTTGTATATTTTCTATGCGCTTATATATGTATGTGTTATCTCCTATTAGAGCATAAGCTCACTGAGGTAGAACAATCTCATTTTTGTCTTTGCATCTCCTGTGTCTAAGCACATAGTACCTGGCACATAGCAAATATTTAATAATGCTTGGATGGTCAGTTAAAATCAACAAAATTTGGCAATTGATTGGGTGTTGGTGGCAGACATGTCTTTTAAAAATTTTTGACTACTTAATAAGTTTCCAATATGTCCTCACTGATCTCATTAGAGAACATCCTTTTTCCCATTAGAATTGTTTCTTTTTACATCTTCAAAATTTAATGCTTGAACAATTCTTGCTCCCTTGATGCTTAGTTACTCCGAAGAATTTTATGCCATTAGATTTTATCTCTCTTTACTGTGAACCCTTTGAAATACATGGTTCTAAAATCTAGGATGCACAAGATAATATTCTTGGATCTCATTTTCTTCTCCATCATAAATATCAATATGGGGTGTCCACATTCTCTTAAGGCTGTAACCTCTTCCAGTAGAACAACTAAACATAGTAAATAGCGATTTCCCTTCTTGGTTAATTGTCTTTAGAAGGCTAGAATTATAATTTAAAAATTGTTCAGTGCTCTGATGTTGGCAGGACTCCAGCTTGAATATTTGAAGTTTCATGTCACTGCTATACTATGCTGTTATGTCAGGCTTTTGATCTGTTTTCTAAACTACTTCCCATTTCTGCCCAGTTGGTCTGTAATGTACATCCATGACAAACATCATTTCTGTTTTTCTTTTGATCACCCAAATGTTTGCTCTTTCTGGATTTTCTCACAAGTATGTCTTTTTCATATACAATGCCCATTTTATCTATCATGTTCCTTTTGCACAAGGTACATGCTTTCAGAATGAATGAATGATATCCATTTCCTAAGCACTATTATCACTTTGCTATGTCAAGGGATACCAACACAAAATCAAGATAGACAACATATATAGTGGATGATGGCCAAAGAAGAGATTATGATCTTGGGAAGGGATGGGAAACATGCAACCTCAAGGCCACCTGTGGTGCTCTAGGTCCTCAAGGGCAGCTCTTTGACTGAATCCAAACTTCACAGAACAAATCCCCTTAGTAAAAGGATTTGTTCTGTAAAACTTGGACTCAATCAAAAGGCCACACTCAAGGACCTAGAAAGCCAAATGTGGCCTTGAGGTGACAGGGTCCCATCCCTGATTAGGGGAGTCACAAACATTATATTTGAACAATATAATGGTTTGATGAATGTCTTAGTTCCTCCTATTTATGGCTTTTAGTGATCTAATATGGAGGATGGAGCAAGCACAGAAGCAGGAAAAGAAAAGGGTAAAATTAAAAAAATCAGACATTACTCTCATACAGTTGCGGTGATATCTATGAGATCAAATTTGCCACTTTGACTTGTTCACCTTGTCACCCATACTTTGAATATTTTTATGGAGATAGCTGAGGCCAAAGGTTTTTATTGTTGGTTCTTTACTTGGGTTTTGTCTTCTCTGAAAATTTATGGATATCCCTGTAATGTAGCTACAGCATTTTATTTATATATGCACACACACATATATGCATACACACACTTATACAATATATACATATGTATATATACGTATATATACATGCAAAACACATGCATATAAATGTGCACACATATATACAGAGATACATGTGTCTATATATGTATATATGTGTATATATAATTTGGTAAATGTAAATAGGTGGTTCTCCCCCTTTCTATTCAGTTTTAATTCTTTTTATTTAGATTTGTAAAAGGCAAGGTAAATACAATCTTACTGATCCTTATTAAGTATCCTTCCTCTCTGGCAAGATACGTGCTATTCCAATAATTTAAGGCATTGTTCAGAAATCCAAATACTATTCTCAGTCTTCGTCTTCTTAACCACATGTTCATTCCCCAGATCTAACTTTTTCTTCTGAAGCTCTTTCCTTCCATTGGCAGCAATGATGTAAACACCATCTGGGTCCCTATAGTCTTTAGTTTCTTGTCCAAGATTTTATCTTTAGCATTTTTTCTAGAGTCTTCCTGACGGTATCTTTAAACATGAGTCACCAGAATTGGGGCATAGTAATTTGATATGACAAATTTTGGGACATTCTCTCTCTTATCTTTGGTGATGCCCCAGGAAGATAGCACATCTCTATGTCTGTTATCAGTTGGCATAACCTCAGTACCCCACAAGTAGGAGTCAGTAGCTACCCCTTCTCACTCATCTCTTCTCCCTCTAAGGTCTTTTACCATGTGGTCTTTCATCTGACAACACCAGTGGATCTCAATCATCATTCCTAGAAGCAGTGGCTTCCCCTTCTGGAGGGTTCTGATCCCTTCTTATTGGGAAAAGCTTGCTACTTGACTCTAAGCATTGAGTGGTACTTTTTCACTTTCTCCTCTGTCATATTTTTTTCAGCTTCTTCTCTTGGAGGACTTCAATTATCATCTCTATGCAGACGACTCCTAAGTCTTGTCTCAGTATCTCTCCTAAGTTCCAGTTCCACATCTCTAAGGATCTTTTTGACATGTGTTTTTGGATCCACAATTAGTACTTCAAGGTGACCATATTTCAAATCAAACATCTTACCTCCTAAACTTGCCCTCCTCTCAAATTCCATTTTTCTGTTGATGACACATCCTCCTGACTTATTTGGGTTTGATATCTTAGAATCAGATCTGACTCTTCTCATTCCTTTTCCTTCTACATCTAATGAACCATCAAATGATGTTGATTCTTCCTCTACTATTTCTCATGCCCTTCATCCCCTTTCTATTCACACAGCTACCAGCCTAGATCAGGCTAGATCATGACAACTTTTCTAGAGTATTATAATGGTCTCCTAATTGGTCTTCCTTGCTCTTTCTTTTCAATGCATCCTTCATATACTACTGCCAAAATTATCTTTATAATATACACTTCATCCCCCTGCTAAAAGACATTCTGAAAATCCCCATTGCCTAGAAGGATAAAATACAAACTGGCATTTAAGGCATTCTAAATCTAGCTCCAACCTAGCTTTCAAAGATTACTTCATGCCATCACTTTATGTACTTTATATTCCAAACTGAACTTTTATTCATTTCCCAATTTCATCCTGTACTCTCCCATTTTTGTGCATTGCTCAGGCTATCAAGAATGCCTAGAAGATACTCCTACCTCATGTCTATTTATTGAAATTATACTCTTCCTACAAATCCCACTTGAGGTGCCACATTCTCCATGAAACCTTCCCTGGTCCTTCCCATTTAAAAAATATTCTCTACCTCCAAATTTTCGTGTAATCCTTTGTAGGTTCCTTTTATTCTGCACCTATAACATTCTATCTTGTTTATATGTCACTTTTTTCCTATTGGATTTCAAGGTCTTTGAGGGTCAGGACAGGTTTGGATTTTCTTTATATCTTTAGCACCTACCCCAAGACCTTGCCCCTTATAGAAACAAATAAATGTTCAGTGTAACAATAAATGATATTTTTTTTGTCCACTGTTTTCCCTACCTCTTATTGTCTCTTACCTAGAAATTCTACATAGGAAGAAACTTCTCATATATTATTGGAAGTCATTTTAGATGCTACATCAGGTGTTGTATTTCTATTTTATTAATTGTTCCCTTTGTCTTTTCCTCTTTATGAATATTTTTATTGAAACTGGTATAAGATACCAGAAGTAAAGACTTACAGAATTTTAGATTTGGAAGGGACCTCAGTGGCCATCTAGTGCAACTTAGTTGCTATATTATTCAATGAAGAAGACCCCACAATATCCTGATGTAACCCAATATGCTTTTGGACAGTTCAGATTGCTAGGGTGTTTTCCTTTATAGTGACTAGTTAATTTTTTAATAACTTCTGCCCATCACATCTGATTCTTCCTAATGGGGCCAAATAAAACAAGTTTAATCTATGACGTCCCTTCAGACAACTATAGTGTGACCATGAATCTCCTCTGTGACTGGCTAAACCTCCCCTGTTTACTTTATATGGCAACAAAATCAAGGTCCTTCATCCTTCTAATTCTTCTCTTGATGACATAACAATTTCTTTTCTAAATTATGGCACCAAGTACTGCATATAAGACTTTAGTGTTGGTCTGACCAGAATAAGGCACCTCTTAAGTTAGGAACAGGCTTCTCAAATTCAAGTCACTGTTACTTATCTTTTCAGAAGCTGACCTTGTGACTATTACCAGTGCTTCTGAAGGGCTATTGTAGAGAGGAGGCTTATAGTTTTCCTACTCTGTTTCCAAGAAAAGAAGAAGAAAGATGATACTTTAATTGAAGCAAAAGAAGTTAAGGGGAAGTTTAAGAGTTTCTAGGATGAACTGCCCTAAGATGATGTCCTTAAAGTGTGGAATCACCTCTTCCCTCCCTGGGGCAGGTCTGTGCAATTCTCTCTAGAGTCAGAAGGCTGAAATATAAGACCTCAAGAGATCCTTCCCAAGCTGCCTAATCTTACATTTCTATATCTTTAGGACTTGATCAGTTTTTAGGCAGTAACCATGGTGGAAGGAGGGTCAAGCTCAGAGTCAGGAAGAATGGAGGTCAAGTCATATATACATTCAAGGTATGTAATAATTATATAATCTCTTGGTGCCCCCATGCAACTCTCTAAGACCAGAAATCACAGAAAATTTGCTGATTTTTATTTTTCAAAGAAATTTTTGCACTAGAGAGCACCTTATATTAAGGAAATTACCAATCTGGACAAAAAATGAGACTATTTTAGGGTACTCTCATGTATAGTCTTTTAAACTCAGAATCCTTATCCCAATTCCAACCTTAAGATATACTGGGTCTACCATAGCAAGACTACACTTTCTTCTCAAGGAATATCCCTTAGGGATTGAGGAAATTCTTTGGAAATGTTATTGGCTTGAGCCCCTATTCTCTTGTGTTCTCCCCCATGTTAACCAATATGAGGTTTTAAAGGAAGACTAGTACCTCTGGTGTGAGGGTCTGCTCAGCCCTTTATAGTGCTGCTCATCCACCTTTGGTATCTGCTTTTCATCCAGCTCTCACCCATGACTCCAAGGAGTACAGTGCACACTGTGTACATGCACAGTGGCCTCACCCTTGTAAACCATTATGGCAGATGGGCTAAACCAGGTTGAAGGTAACTGACTGGCTTCGAACCCATTTGTGATTTAGGGGGACATCAGCCCCAAGAATGTGAAGACTTCCCCCAGTGGAATGGATGGATGAGAATCATTTGTTCCAGTGGCTATGAAGGAAGCTGAAGGAGGCAATGTCAAGTGCTTGGTCAGATGCTGAAGATTCCAAGACCATCCAATTCATGGGCAAGTCCAAGATTTTACCCCACGAAGTCTCTTAAAAGTGAAAAATGAGCAATAGAAACGACACTGCACCCCTCACCTCCAGGTCTTTGCTCTGGCTGTCCTCCATACCTGGAATGCTTTCCCTCTTCCACTCTGACCTTTGACCTCCTTGGCTTTCTTTCATTTGCAGCTAAAATCTGACTTTCTGCAGGAAGCCTTCCCAAGTTCCTCTTAATTCAGTACCTTCAGACTGTTCATTATTTCCTGTTTATTCTGTATATAGCTTTGTTGTGATTCAGTCACTTTTCAGTCATGTCCAGCTCTTCATGACCTCATTTAGGGTTTTCTTGGCAAAGGTCCTGGAGTGGTTTGCCATTTTCTTCTCAAACTTGTTTTACAGATGAGGAAACTGAGGCAAACACAGTTAAGTGACTTGACTAGGGTCATATAGTTAATGTGTATCTGAGGATGGATTTGAATTCAGGTCTTCTTGACTCCAGATCCAGCCCTCTATATACTGAGTCACCTAGATGCCTCTGTATATAGCTTGCTTTATATTTGTTTGAATAGTATTTCCCCCATTAGATTGTGAGCTCCTTGAGGGTAGGGTCTGTTTTTTCTTTCTTTGTATTCCCAATACTGAGCACAGTGCTTGGGAAATATAGTATGTGTTTAATAAATACTTAGTGACTTGATTCTCATGGGCTATATAGAGAAAGCACAGGTCTGCATTGGTAGAGTAAATGCCTCATTTCATGCTGACTGTACTGATGAACTCACAAATCATGTTCTTTTTTTAACAAGTGCAAAGGTAAGTCCTAAGAGTACGAAGACAAAGGCAAAAATTGTACCTTTCCTCAGGGAGCTTAAATTCTGTGTGTGTGTGTGTGTTTACAACGTTTTAATAGATAAATAAATGCACAATAATATGGTGAGGGAGAAAGCACTCATTGTTAGTCCCTCATTCTTGAGGAAGACAAAGGAAATTATGAGGGTGATGTCTTGACTTGTGCATGAATTGGATTTAAGTGAGGCAGAACTGCTCAAATGGGAACAGGAAAGGCTTTGTGGAGGAGGTGGTGCCCAAGTTTGGAAGAAGTCCATTCCTTCCAGGGAAGACATATAGTTCAAAGGCACAAAGTAGGCAGGAGCTGGAGTGTAGTCTATGAATAACAGTAAGAAGACCAGTGCTCTTCCCACTATACCACCCTACTTCCAATTTCTGACTTCTCCACTTATCAACTGTGTGACTCTTGGCAAGTTCCTCATCCTCTGTGAACCTCAATATTTTTTTTTTTTCTAAAACAGTGACGAATACTTGTACACCTAACTTTACAGAGATCTTAGGAATATCCAGTGGGGTAGTGTCTGAGAAGTCTTTTGGAACACAATGTAAATTTAAATTCTTTTTAATAATATCATTGCTATCACTCATTTGTTCATGACTAAAATATCTCCTCAGCTCTACCCCAACATGTGTAAGTCCTATTATACTTTCATGGATATGCCTCTCCTATGAACTTTATTCAGAAAACTAGTCCATAGCGATCTCTCCCTTTCCTTATCCTGATGTGCACATGGTACCTATGAGATACTTTATCCTTAGTTTAACTTTTTAGTATCTACTAAATTGTCCCACAATTAGCTCACAAGTGTTGACTTTGTCCTCCAGTAAGACTGTCAATTTCTTTAAGGTATGTATCATTTTTCTTTTTGTTTGCCCCTCAGTGGCTAGTACAGTATCAGGCAGAAGCTCAATATATAATTGGTGAGTTGAATCCACTGGATACAAAACTTTCCAAATGGAAGGACATTTGAGTATTTAGAGCACAAGTTTCAAAATGAGATAGCTCAAAACCCTTGCCTGGGGGGTAGTTTGGACATTTGTATCGTCTAAAACAAAATTGCTGGCTCTTAAATGAAAGGAACAATCATGAAAAATAATTATGGCCTTTTGGAATTTGCCAGCAAGATGAGTACAACAGCGTTATCTATGTGCTGTAGAATAACATGGTGGTGAAATTTGCTGATGGAATTGTTAAACCCCTCAAAGTAAAAATGAAAACTCTGTTTTGGAACAGATGGCAATTTGATGGTTCAGAGGCAAACCGTTACCCTTCTGTTTTCCCCTTCTCTCTGCCACAACTCATGTGGATCAAGAGAAAAGGATCAGGAGTGAGAGTGTTCTGCATTTTCTTCCCATCTGTTGCTGTTAAGACAGTGTAATGGTAATATGGGAATCAACATGTGATAACAAGACAGGGCTTAGAATAATGGGATCTTTTGGTTTTTAGATACTGGAATTGGTAGTGCTAGGCTCACAGGAAAAGATGGTCAATTTCCTACTCTATAAACTTGGAAATGGGATCAGATGATGTCCATAAAGCCAGTCCTGGCAAACTTCCAAGAGAAAAACTGTAAAGCAGAATTTCCTGGCAAAATACTTTTGCCTTGTCCTCCAACAGAAAACAGAGAAATATGGCTTGTTATCGGGGCCAGAGGGAAGATATTCTACTGCTCTGTTTTCTGAAGGCTTCATCCCATTGTCATATGGGAATATTTGGAAAGATTACATGAAAAAGAGTTTGGTGTGGTGGATTTGGAGTCATGAAGATATATAGGTTCAAATTCTACCCTAGACACTTACTAGCTGTGTAAGTGGGGACAAAGTATTTAAACTCTCTGCAAAGTTCTCTTCTATAAAATGAATTAGGTGAACTTGATGGACCCTTAAGTCACTTATAACTCTAAATCTATGATCCTATGACTAAAACAGCCTGGGATGTTGATTCCCTAAACTAGGTTTAAGAATCCTTTGATAATTTCAATGATCTTTAGAATATCACACAATATCTCAAAATTTAACAATAGTAAATTTTAGAAATTAAAAAAAAAACATGCCAAATTATATGACTTGGAGGATCAGGAAATTGTCATGAAATTGAAAAACTTGAGAGAGATCAGCTCAAGTATCAGGAATTACAGTCCTAGAAAGTGTTACTATTAATCTCTCTTTAGTTTGGACAGGGAAGGGAAGGCAGGGTGCCTAAAGGATTGACGAAATAGTAATGTCCTAAAAACAAAAAGAGGAAATGGCTCAAATTACACTCCCCAGGATAACACTGCTAGCTTTTGTCTGTTAAAGAAACAATTTAAATCCATTTAGTTTCAGCTGCTGTTAAGATGCTATTTGGTTCTTTATTTTTTTCATCAGAAATGTCTCGTTAGGCTTTGCTGGAGTCTAGTTTAGAAAAATGGCTCTCCTCCATTGGATCTTTCATTCTTGAGGACTTGATGTGGGCACACGTCAGAAACTAAGCCTATTCGGTATTTCTTGCAAACCTCAGGGAGTGTGTTGGACATACATGTGGTGTGTGTGTGTGTGTGTGTGTGTGTGTGTGTGTGTGTTGTAGTGGAGGGGACAGTGCTCTGGGGAGGTGGACCATGCCTCTATCTATTCTCTGTGTGTTTTAATTTAAATAGTAGGATCAATACTTAACCAGCTACCAACAATCAAAATAATATTTCTGGACTTATAAACTATTATTGCAGGTTTTTTCCAATGACCTAATGCTATCAAAACAATATTCAGCACTGCAATTCCTACGCTTCTGATGTTTGTAGCAAGTGCCATCTCCTAATTTGTTTTTTATCAAAATTCTCAGGCTATGTTTTTATCAATAGGTACATGTCCAATAAGTTTTTCTCCTAGTGAAGTTTTGTTTTTCCCTAGTGATGCTTTGTATTAAAGAGACAGTGTGGCACAATGAAGAGAGCTCTTTACTTAAATTCCAGACTTGGGTACGAATCCTACCTTAGATATGTAGTAACTTTTGGTTGAGGGCAAGTGTATTATTCATTCTGAGGCCCAATATAATAATACTTCCTACCTCACATGATACAATGCATGTCTTTCCAAATAAATTGCTTTGCAAATCAGTCAGCCAACCTGCATTTATTAAGCACTTATTACATGGTACAGTCTCAAATAAGATAATACCTGTAAAGAGTTTATCATGGTTCCTGGCACATAGTAGGTACTTAATAAATGCTTGTTCTCTCTTCCCACTAGGCACTGAGGATTTGAATTCAGGTCTTCTTGACTCTGGAGCCCTTTGCTCTCTTCACTATACCATCTAGTTGCCTTAATAACTCTCTGTGAGTCTTTGGATATGTTACTGGCCTTCTCCCATCCTCATTTTTCTCTGTGTAATGAAGGGTTTGGGCTAGAACCTAGACACTAGATGATCACTAAAGTACAACTCTGACATTATGGGCCTAGAGGCTGCTTTATAGTCAGTCCATCAGTAAACATTCATTAAGCTCCTTCAGTTTGCCAGGCATTGTGATAAGTGTTGGAGATATAAAAAAGAAGCGAAAGGTGGTCCCTGCCCTCAAGGAGTTTGTAGTCTAATAGGGGAGATGGTGAGTAAATAATGTGTGCAAACAACTACATACAGGAAAAATAGGAAGTAAATAAGTGAGAGAAGGCATCAGAAGCAAGAGAGGTTGAGAAAGGTTTTTTTGTTTTTGTTTTTTTTTAAATAGAAGATGTGATTTTAGTTGAGACTTGAAGGAAGCCAGAGAAGCCAGTAGGTGGAGATAAGGGGCGAGAGCATTTCAGGCATGGGGGACAGTCAGAGAAAATGCTGGAATCTGAAGACAGAGTGTCTTGTTCCTGAAAGAGCATGAAAGCCAATGTCAGTGGTTTGAAGACTAGTCATAGCAACAAGTAAGGTGTAAGAAAACTAGAGAAGTGTATTGTGTGGTGTGGGGAGGCTGTGGCGGGGTTGGCTATGAAATAGGTATGGAGTAGATAGAATTAGGCTTAGGGTGAGGAAGATATGGGCTCAGATCTGACCTCCGAGGCTTGCTAGTTGTGTGACCCTGAGCAATTCACTTAACCTCCATTTGCCTTGGTTTCCTCAGCTATAGAATGAGGATAATAACAGCACCTACCTCCCAGGGGGCACCTACGTAGTGCATTGGATAGGTCACTGGGGCCTAGAATCAGGATAATTCATCTTCCTGAGTTCAAGTCTGGTCTCAGATACTTACTAGTTGTGTGACCCTCGGAAAGTCACTTAACTCTGTTTGCCTCAGTTTCCTTATCTGTAAAATGAGCTGAAGAAGGAAATGGGAGACTATTCCAGTGTCTTTGCCAAGAAAATCCCAAATGAGGTCTTGAAGAATAGGACATGACACAACAAAACCTCCCAGGGTTGCTAGAATCAAATGAGATAATATTTTTAAAGTACTTACTTAGCGTGGTGCCTGGTACACAGTGAGTACTTGACAAATGCTTGTTTCCTTCCTTCTATGAATCACAGAGATGTCTGTGCTAATCAGCAGGTGATCCACATTAATTTTACCAAATATCCTGACAACTGGGTCAGTTTCTCCCAATACATGCAGGCCCGTAGAACTGTGTGCAGCTTTGCAAACATAATGGAGTATTCAGAATACTTTCAATAAAAGGAATTCCCTTTTGGACTTTTCTGTATCTTATCTCAGTTGAAATATAAACATCTTATTTTCACACTTTTAGTTTCTGGAAAGCTTCAGAGCTGGGAGATGGTGTTCTTTGGTTTGCCCAGTGACCATAAATATCCCTCCTTCAGATTTCTGGAAACATTTGTCTGGCTGTTCAGCTATCAGGACAAGGAACACATCAGGATAACGAACAAGAGACCTTTTCTAGTATGGTACTGCCTCTGAATAAAAAATGACTATTAGGTGTTACCTAGAAACCACTTTTCAAGATAAATGAAGGAAAACATCTCCCAGAGCTTAGGATATGTTTTCCCCCTTTCTAAGTGCTTGGTGACCATGAGCCTAAAACTGTGGAGACCACATGAACTGACTCTTTCAGAACTTCCTTCTCTGGTCCTAGAAAGTTCAAGGCAGAAGATTTCCCATCCCATGAAATAGTTTGGCATGTAGGCCCCAAATGCTTCTCTGGCCCCTCAAGTGCTGTAGACACACCTCTCTTTCCCTTTGTTTAACCTAACTTTGCTTGATGCTATTTAAACCCATTTCCTTAAACTATTATTTTTCATGAAAATGTAGAATAATTGGACATTATCAACTATAGTATAAGTAAGGCTAGCTGCTATCTTTAGGATGAGCTTGTCTCTGCTCCCTTCCCCCATTGTTACCTTTATCTTTTGGCATTTGCTTCTTTCCTTTGGGTATAAAAGTATTTGGTTTCAAAGGGTCTCCTGTCAAAATGCAAGTAGCTCCGGAGAATTTGAAGCCTAATTCAACAGATATTTAATAATAACTCACATTTCCCTAGAGCTTTAATTAAAACTGATGAAATATTTTCCCTATAAGGTAGATAACCTTAACTCTTTTAACAATAAGGAAATTGAGACAATTGCAGCAGGGGATTTATAGAAATGGGTAGGATCTCTCTCCAACTGGCTAAAGAGATAGAAATTTCTAGTAGTAGGTATGAAAAGGCACCAGGAAGAGAAGATTTCAGAAAAGAAAGAAAATGCCAGATAAGAGAAGGTAGATTGAAAAGGGTAGAAAATAATTATTATTTTCAGGTTAGAACCTGAAAACTAGAGCCATTATGTATAGCCCTGGGTGTGAAAATGGTGTTATATGCTGATAATTAAATGTTAGCAGCATCTGAGGACTCATCTCCTGAGGTGGCACTGAGCATCATGCCCACATGCTCTAGGAGGAAGTGCCCCCCCCAATATGCCTCCAAACAAAAGTTCACTACAATTTCTTTATTTTTTATTTTTCATTTTTAACACAGTTCATACCACGTAACACAATTTCAACTTTTGGTCAGGTGATATTTCTTTTAAAGCATTTACAATATAGATCACAAATGGATTTTTTTTTTAACATTAACCAACTGAGACATAAATAATAGCTATGTATGCTGATTTCATAAGCCCTTGACCTTATTGTCTCCACACGATTACTAAGAATTAAAGGACCCTAACTTGTTATTGGTCGAAAGTCCTAAGCCTAATAACTTAATTTTAGACTTGACCTTGGATGTTCCCCTACCAATAATCTATAATTTAATACATCTGGTATTAAACTTACAAACCTTTTGACTATAGGAAATTGCCACTAAGAGTAGGGACATTGCAGGGAAACAATATCTCCCCATCTGCATGTCAGTTCCAGGCAGGAGTAGATTGTCAACTTGCATTCAGTCAGGCTTAGAGTCTGCCAGGTGTCAGTGGAGAAATTGAGTCAGGAGAATCCTACCTCAGCCCAGGCTGAACAGCTGCTCTCCCAGCCTTCCCATGAGATCACCTTTTGCAGTTCATACCAGCATCTCACAGGCTTACTGGCAGCATGGATCAGAGGCTCAGACCACCTTTGTTGCTACCCATACCTGGAGTTAGACTCAGAAGAACAGTCACTTAATAGTCCCATAACATCTTAAAATAGAAAGTTCCAATAACCAGGTTTCAGATATGACTATAACTTCACATTGGCTAAGGAACATCTTTTCGGACAAGTCTTAAGAGTCTTACATGCCTTTCTATACCTGTCCTAGTTCCTGTTTAAATAACAATCATAAAATCAAATTTACCATTAAAGCCTTAACTTTTCCATCAATGCCAAATTTTGTCTGAAGTTACCTGCCTCTAGGAGACTTAGACTAAAATTCATTTTCCCAAACTTTAAGATGTCTCTGTTTTAGCCTCAGTAATTAATTCAGTCAATTGTTTTAATACTAATTGCTTTTACATCACTTTGTAATATGTCCAATTTTTCTCCCCATCTCTCCCCTCCCCCCCACCCCCTAATACCTTGCATTCTGATTACCCCTTCCCTCAGTGAGTCCTCCCTTCTATCACACCCCACCCTTCCCTTATTCCCATCTTTTCTCTTTTCTTGTAGGACAAGATAAATTTCCATACCCTACTGCCTGTGTTTCGTATATCCTGGTTATATTTAATTATAATTCTCAACATTCATTTCTAATACTTTGAATTCTACCTTCTTTCCCTCCCTTCCTACCCATCCCCACTGAGAAGGCAAGCAATTCAATACCAGGTTATATATGTGTTCTTTTGCAAAAAACTTCCATAATAATCATGTTGTGTAATACTGTATTGCTCTCTATCCTACTCTATCCCCCCTTATATTTTTATTCCCTCATTTGACCTTGTCCCTTCCCAAAAGTGTTTATTTCTAGTTACTCTCTTCTCCAACTTGCTCTCTCTTCTATCATTCCCCTCACCCTACTTGTCACCTCCTCCCCACTTTCCTGTAGTATAAGATTGATTTTCATACCAAATTTAGTGAACATGTTATTCCCTCCTTAAGCCATATGTGGAGAGAGTAGCTTCACTTTTCCCCTCTCCCTTTCTCCCTTTCCTCCTCCATTGAAGAAGATTTTTCTTTGTCTCTTTTGTGAGTTATAGCCTGCCCCATTCCATTTCTCCCTTTCTCCTCCCAGTATTTTCCTCCCTCACCCCTTAATTTTTATTTTATGTATTTTTTTGTGCATGTCATCTCTTCTGATTCAACACAGATTGTACTCTCTGTCTATACGTGTGTGTGTGTATAATCCTTCCACCTAGTCAAATATTGAGAAAAGTCTTGAGAGTTATATTTTCTTTCCATGTAGGAATGTGAATAGTTCAGCTTTAGAAAGTCTTTTATTATTTCTCTTTCCCGCTTACCTTTTCAAGCTTTTCTTGATTTTTGTGTTTGAAAGTCAAATTTTCTATATAGTTCTGGTCTTTTCAACATGAATGGTTAAAAGTCTTTTATATCATTGAATGACCATTTATTCCCTTGAAGTATTATACTCAGTTTTGTTGGGTAGGTGATTCTTGATTTTAATCCCAATTCCTTTGACTTCTGAAATATCCTATTCCAAGCCCTTTGATCCCTCAGTATAGAAGCTGCCAGATCCTGTGTTATCCAGATTGTATTTCCACAATACTCAAATTGTTTCTTTTTGGCTGCTTGCAATATTTTCTCCTTGACTTGGGAACTCTGAAATTTGGCCACAATATTCCTAAGATTTTCTCTTTTCGGGTCTCTTTCAGGAAGTTATTGGTGGATTCTTTCAATATTTATTTTGCCCTCTGGTTCTAGAATATCAGGACAGTTATCATGGAAGATAATGTCTCCGCTCTTTTTTTGATCATGGCTTTCAGGTAGTCCCATAATTTTGAAATTGTCTCTCCTGGATCTCTTTTCCAGGTCAGTTGTTTTTCCAGTGAGATAGTTCACATTATCTTCTATTTTTTCAAACTTTTGGTTTTGTTTTCTAATTGCTTAGTTTATCTCATAGTCATTCATTTCCCTGAACTCAATTCTCTCTTTCAGAAAACTATTTTGTTCAGTGAGTTTTTGAACCTTCTTCTTCATTTGGCTGATTCTGATTTTTAATGCCTCCTTCTCCTTATTGGCTTTTTGGACCTCTTTTTGCAATTGAGTTAGCCTTTTTTTAAAGGTATTATTTTCCTCAGCATTTTTTTGGTTCTCCTTTAGCAAGCTGCTAACTTGCTTTTCAAGCTCTTCTATTGCCTGAGCCCAATTTAATTTCACTTTGGAGGCCCTGGAGGCAGCTGTTTTAACTTTCTGTGACAGTAAGCCTTGTTTTTCCTCATTTGAAAGGATGATAGGAGACACCTGTTCACCAAGAAATTAACCTTCTATGGTCTTATTTTTTCCCCCTCTTTTGGGGCATTTTCCTGGCCAGTTACTTGACTTTTGAATCCTTTGTCAAGAGATCGCCTCAGCTGCTTGGTTCCCCTGGCCTTTGGGTGGGGGCAGGGCTGTCACTCAGGGGTGGGGTTTAAATCACTTGCTCCCTACTGCCAGAGACTTTAAGCTGAGCTGCCTAAACAATGGATCCAGGTTGCTTCTTGGCCTCCATAACTGCCTACAGTCTGCTCCTACAGCCTCTGCCATAGTACCTGGGGCTATTGCTGGAGAAACCCTATTCCCAACTGGAAAGCCCTCCCCTAATGACCTTTGGAGCTTTCTTTTTTGCTTGTGGGTTGAGGTGTCTGGGACCTTTCCTGCTAGGAACTAGCAGAGGTCTGTTCAGGTCCTGTTTCTCCCAGTGCCATGTGGCCAAGACTGTGCTCTGCTCTGCTCTGCTCAGTGTCTCATGAGACAGACCTTTGCTGTGGACCTTCCAGGTTATCTTTGTCTGCAAACCTCTTTCACTGTGTTGTTTTGCAGCTTCTGCTGTGCTAGACTTTGTTGAGAGTCATTTTTAAGGTATTTTGTGGACTGTGGGGGAAGTGCTAGAGAATATGTATCTTTCTACTCCACCATCTTGGCTCTGCTTCCTTACAGTTTCATCAGGATTGCTGGAGAACTCATTAAATCAGTGCTGGACAGTACTTAATAACTTCCCCTTATAAATATAATACAAAATAGCCTAAGAGAAGCATGTTAGAAGAATATAATTTCCAGCTAAATAACTATCCTCTGATAACCTTTGCAGTGTTCTCTGATTAAGGAACCTTAGGTCTGCTTCCTGCTATTTCAATGATTTTGGCCAAGTCACTTCAGTTATAAAAAGAAGGGGTTGGACTACATGATATTTGAGTACCATTTAAACTTTAAAATTATGAAACAATATCCATGTATTAAGCATGAGAGGGAAAGATAGGAATCTCAGCTCACTTTTAGACTATATTTTGTAATCCCAAACTCATCAAATATTGGCCAACCTGATTCTAATTTACAATTACACTTTCCCCTTTCCTTGTCCTCCCTAACTGTTGCCTACCTTTGATAGCCTGTGGAGATCAAGAAGTCCCTTGAATAGGCCCTTTTTAATCAGGGAATATGGTTAAAATGGCCCTGTCCTAATATAATGACAAAAGTTCCTGTCCTTGTATAGAACATCCAAAAATCACATGGTAAAAGACAATATGATGAAATGCAAAAAAAGAAACACTAGGCTTAGATGTGGGCTGAATTCTTGACTCAACGTGGAACCTTGGATCATTTTAACTCTGTGACTCAGTTTCCTGGGATAACGATATTTGAAGTATCTAGTTCACAGTGGTTTTGAGCAAAGTTCTTTGTCAGCTGTAGAGTGTTATAGATATTAATTAATATTAAATAAGGAAGAAGAGGAGACCAAATATAGCTGAAAGGGCAGGCAGAGGTGGGGAGATAAGGATATATCCTGTCCTCCCACAGGAGTCCTTGGTAAAAGCCAAATCCCATCTCGGTGCAATTCTACTAACATGTCAGTAACTGGAAACCATCAGAAGTCTGTAGCAGGTAGACAGAAAGTGAGAGAACCTGATCTCTGGCCCTCTGCCTTCTTCCACTGATGAGTGGAACCACAAAGCTCCTCAAAGCAACTGATGCTTGAGTTTCTCTTTGAAGAAGGCACGAGTTTTTTGTTTTGCTCTTCCTAGACAGGAGGAAGAAGTGAGGGTATTCATTGCAGGAGGGGATGCTGTATGAGCAAAGGCTTTTTTCTGTTGTTGCTTTCTTTCTCCTATGTTCTTCTGTTTTCTTTGCCTTTCTCTTCCCTTTTTCCCTACAAGCAACCTACTGAACTTCTTGTCCAGTGTGTGCTAAAGAGTGAGTACAGTCTATTTTCTGTTCATTGTGACAGGAAAATTGAGCCTGGTGGGGGAGGCTGCTTTAATCCTGTGACTGAAATTCCAAGGAAATTATTGAAAATTCAGGGAGGCAGATGAGCATTTCATTTCTCTGGAACTTCGGAGCCAATATTGTCTCCTGAGTGGCCATAGGCAACAAAGGTGGTTCTGAATTCCTTTTGTTCCAGTCCTTTCATCTTGACCAGAGAAGATCCAAAGCCAGAGTGCCTTTTGAAGAGTTTTTTTCCATATTAAAAAATAAATACAGCCCTTCAGAGCAATGGACTCATCTCCTGTAAGTACTAGTAATTGCAGTGATATGCTCTTGCCTGTCCCGTTGCCTGTTACGTTAAGTCCATGGAGTAGAATTTGCACAGGAAAACATGATTCTCTTCTGTTCTTTTCCCTTTGGAGTTTACCAAATTGTGTATATTACTACCTATATTCCATCATCCCCAAGGTTAGTAAAAAGAGAGTTTTAAAACTTTTTTTCTCTTTTAAAATTTCATAGAATCACAGATAATAGGATCTGAGAGAGATCTCAGAGACCATCTAGGGCAACTCTCTCCTTTTATAGCTGAGTCAACCAAGCGAAGCCCGTGGACATTGAGAGACACAGCTCAAAGTCACATGACTAATAAGTGACTCATAGTAAGAAGCAACTAGGTGAGAGCAGGTAAATTTTAGTCTTGGATTCAGTAAGTCCTGCATTTAAATCCTGCCTGAAGAATTTACTTGTGGGACATCCTGGGCCAATCACTCATCCTTTCTTAACCTTAATTTCTTTATCTGTAAAATGGTGATAATTGTAGTGTCTCCTTCATTATGAGGATTAAAAGGATTCAATATGAAGACATATGTAAAGTGCTTTGTGAACCTTAAAACACTATAGGAATCCCAGTTATTTTTATTATAATGGTCATTGTTATTAGTTATTAAGTGTCAAAGATGGGATTTGAATATAGGACCTAGACTTGAGGGAGGATGGCAGGTGCCGCTAATGACAGCAGTGATGATTTCATGCACTAACAATACTATATTGCTATATAAGTTTTCTAGTCAGTTTCTGTTCTTGCCAGATTCAGGACCTGTCCCTAAATCCTGGGGTAGTAGAGATCAGAGAATAATCAGTGTAGTCTTGGAAGAGAACTTCAAGGTTATCTAATCCAATCCTCATATTTTACAATTGAGAAAACTGAGCCCCAGAGAAGTTAAGTCATTTGCCCAAGGTCACACAGATTGATATGGAGTACAGCCAGAACTTGAATGCCTAAATCCAACCCTCTTTCACCGTCCCATTGGACCTTGTGTCAGCCTAGGAATCAAGAAACCTAAGTGCTTATTCTGGCTCTGTCATTGAATAGCTCAGTGATCTTGAACCTCACTGGTTCTCAGTTTCCTCATTTATGAAGGAAACTAGAACTAGATGTGTTTCTAGATGATGGAACATCTAGAGCAAGAACCGGATTCAGTTTTAGAAGGGCTAGATTCAAATCCTAGACTCTGCTACTCACTGCCAGGGTGACTTTGAGCTAGTCACTTAATCTCTTGGGTTACATTTTCCTCACTGACAATGTTGAACTAGGTGATCCAGAAGATCAATTTTAGACTCTAAATCCTATGATCTGTAAGGTCCCTTCTGAATCTAAAGATGCAAGTTGTAAGAAGAATTTCCATCTTTTATCCAAATAACAAGTAAATATATCTTGGCAAAAGAATGGAAAGTTTTGATTCTTGATAAGTTGAGGCTTCTTCCACCCTCCCTCAACTTCCCTTTGGCCATTCCATTTGCTGTGACCATATTCATCTTTGGTCAAAAGCTAGATAGCGAGGGATAGAGACAACACCAAAGTCTTCAAATATACTTAGCCATCCCACAACAAAATGGTGGGGTGAGAAAAATGTGTCTCTTGGTCCCCAACTTTCCTTTTCCCTTCTTCCCCATCAACAACTACAGAAAATTATTTCTTTATGTATGGCTAATGTGCTTAGAAGTAAATCTATAGTGTTAAATTTCTTAGAGGATACATTTATACTTATGACCATTAACCCAGCCCTTTGCTTTACTAGAAATGTTTCTCAACTGGTAGAAGTTAGGAGTCTTGAGTTCTAGTCTTAGCTTACTTCAACTATCAACAACTGGATCTTAATTTTTTCATCTTTGTTTAGCTATCAACAAGTACTCCTGGGTAATACATAACCCTTTTCGTTTTTAAGGACTAGATACTGTAAAATAAATGCTCATTCCTACCTAATATATGTACCACTCAACACTAAAGTGTGCTCTCTAGGGCTCTCAGGGAGCTAGCTGTCTCTTTTTCTTTGGCTTCCTTCTCTCCACCACCCCCTCAATCTCCCCTAGAATGTTGTCCACTAAACAAAATTTGCTACCACTTTGAAACCTGGTTAATTTATTTCCTCTCCATTTCCTTTTTACTGCCTCACAGTTGGTGCCTGAGGAACTGGTGTTACTTACCTTCCAAAATTTCCTTTTCTTTTTAAATTTTGCTTACTTGATAATTTGTCATTTTATAGTCTTTTGAATTCAGATAAAGATAAACTGATTTTTATTGCTTTATGAATTGGTGTTTGATGTAAATGAATGGGTCACATGCTGAAGAAGAACAAAGGGGAATGCACCCCGATAGCCCTAAACAATTACTAGATGATTTATATTGAAACTCTCTGTGTCCCAAGAAGTTTATATTTTTATTCTTGAGGTCATATGGAGCCACTAAAAGATTTGAGCAAAGGAGTGGCCTGGTCAGCCTTGCATATTAAGAAGTGATCTAGTATGTATCTCTCTTTGGGGAGAGCTATTTAATCAATCAAGCAAGCAGTAAACTTTCTGATCACCGATGATGTGCCAGACTGCTAAATATTGGGAATATACATATGAGAGAGTCCTTGCTCTCCAGGAGTTTAGAATCTAACAAAAGATAACTTCTACACAAAAAGGAAGTTGAAGGAGAAGGAAAATACCCAGCCCAGTGACTCAGTGGAGGAGCCCAAAGAAATGTAGCAAGATGGGAAATTGAGAGATGGCTAGCTTGGGTGCCCTTATTAAGTGGAGGTTCTGGGAGTTTTCTACTTTCTAATCAGAAGGTCCTCAGGAACAGAGGATACTGATGAAGTATGGATTTCAGGATGAAGAGATTCTTAGGACATTATTGAGAAGAGAAATGCAGCTGCTACTGGAATGCCAGATTTTCAAGTGCCTTGAGGTGTTATACATAAGCCTGGAGTGGTATGTGATTCTGTCAGTTTGTTCCAAGTTATTTCTTGATAATGTTATCTCTTTTCATTCAATGATTCAGTACTCTCAAAATGAGGAAGGATATGTTGCAACTAATTTCATACCTTTGATTGATTGTTACCATCTGGAAGTCTGGACATTCTGTATTTACATTAATTGAGGTAGGGGTAAAAACTTCCTGTGTTACCTGTATATTGACCTCTTGGTTTATCCTCTGTTCCTACATCTGCATCTTTTCCTAAATGTCTTCCCATATTTCATTATATTTATTGTTTCTTTTTGTATGATGTTATTCCATGAAGATTATAGCTTTAGAGGAGAAAGGGACTTTAGCCATCATAAAATCCAGGGACAGGGAGCCTGTGACTTTGAGGCCACATGTGTGTCCTTCTAGGTTCTCAAGTAAAGCCCTTTGATTGAACAAACGTTCTGTGAAGTTTGGATTCAGTCAAAAGGTTGTACTTGAGGACCTAGAGGACCAAATGTCTCAAACTTGCACATTCCCCACCCCTATTCCAATCCCTTCATTTTACAAATGAGGAAAATGAGTCCTAAGAAGGGGGTAAGAGACTTGTCTAAAATTATGTCAGTAGAAAACATTAGAGGCAGATTTGAATTCAGATCCTTTGACTTCACAATCTTTCTACTCTGCTATTCTGTCTTCCTATATTCATATACCATAATTTGTGCTGCCATTTTCCAAATCAAAGATTTGTTTCAAGATTTTGCTATGACACTAAGTACAACTGAAAACATTTTGGAATGAATGAAACTTTTTTTTCCTGTTCTTGATCTCTTTGAGGGATTTACCCAGTGGTGGGATTGCTAGGAGTAAGACTATTCATAGTTTATTGACTTTTATTTCATTGGAAACAAATTGTTCTCCAAAATGACTGGACCAGTTCATAGTTCAACCAATAGTATATCAGAGGGTGTATGAAATTCTAATCTGAAAAGAGATCGAACACAAACACAATAAACACAAGTTTATTGGGATATTGTTAATGACCCACATAAATGGGGAAATAGAATTGATATGTATATATATATATATATATATACATATCTACATATATCTATATCTATCTGAATCTATCTATCTATCTATCTATCTATCTATCTATCTATCTATCTATCTATCTATCTATCTATCTATCTATCTATCTATCTATCTATCTATGTGAACCATTGCCTATTACTCCAAGGTCTGAGCTTAACTGAATAGGTTTCAATCTTGGGATCAAACTCCAAAATTCATTGTCTCTTTGACTTATTAATCCCTGACCTAAGTTCCTTCTCAGAAAACTTATAATATACTTCATTCATTTGGATATAAGTTGTGGCTAAGTTCCCAATATTGGCCTCTGGATTCCATGCATCACTCAAGGTAACAAATATATATTTTTTATTTAATGAGGTCTTTATTTCACCTCCCAGAAAACACAGAGAAAGCTTACAGGAGAGCATAAACAATCACCACAATTATTCTGTTCTCACTAGAGAATCCTATTACCATCCTCAGGCTCCTAAAGCCCTCCCTGTACATCTTTTTGACCCTGCTAGGAAAAAAATGATTTTCTATTGGTGGTTGTTGTCATTCGGTTGTTTCAGTTTTGTCTAACTCTTCATGACTCTATTTGGGGCTTTCTTGGTAAAGATACTGGAGTGGTTTGCCATTACCTTCTCTTACTAATTTTACAAACAAGGAACCTGAGTTAAGTGACTTGCCCAGGGTCACACAGCTAGTAAATGTCTGAAGTCAGATTTGAACTCAGGACAATGACTCTTCTGACTTCAGGTCTGGCACTCCGTGCCTTGCACCACCTTGCTGCCCTTTGCTATTGGAGCAATCCCTTAACATTTCGGTTAGTTCCACCTTTCACTCCAAGGATACATACAGATTATTGAGCCTTGTTGAAATAATAGCACATGTATTACCAATAATACCAACATTAAGATCAAACTATTGTTCTAATAACTTACAGATTGGTATCCCTGCCTTAAGTGTCTCCCACTCAACTGCAAACATGATCTTCCTAAATCTCGGGCCCAACCATATCATTCCCCACTAGTAAACTCCACTGTCTCTTGCCATCATGATCAAATTTAAAATTCTCTTTCTGGCATTTGAAAGTCTTTTTACCCTGACTCCTTTCTACCTTTATCTTACAGTTGCTCTTATCTTGTGTGCCCTACAATGCAGCAACACCGATGTTCTTGCTGTTCTTTTTGCACTCCATCACATTACTTTTTACTGTCTGTCTCCCATGCTGGGAATACACTCCCTCCCTCTTTACCTTCACCTCTTGGTTTCCCTGGCATCCTCCAATATTCAGCTTATATCTCTCCTTCTGCAGGAGGCCTTCCTGGTATGCTCCTTTCCCCTTTCCCCTCCTCTTGCTAGTTCCTTTCGTCTGTGTTTACTTCCCCTTTGCACCATCTGTAGACATAGACATATTACACATAGCTAGTTGTTAACATGTTATCTCTTCCATTAGAATGGGAGTTCTTTGAAGGCAGGAATAATTATCACTTTTTATTGTATCTCCAGAACTTAGCATAGTACCTGACACGTAGATCAGGTACTTAGAAATGCTGCTTGCTATTAATGTGATGATTATTTTTCCTTTCATTCTCCACAATCTCATTTCTGTATTTCATAACATTGTATAGTTTTTTCTTAGGGAAAAATTGAATGCCTTTCATTTCTGCTTAAAAATAATAATAATAGCATTTATGTAACACTGCAGAGTTTACAAAGTACTTTATAAATATAATCTCATTCTATGATTACAATAATCCTGGGAGATAAGCATTATCCTCATTTTATAGGTGAGGAAACTGGGGCAAACAAATATTAAGTGATTTATTCAGTGTCACACAAATTAGAAAGTGGTTGGATTTGAACTCAGGTCTTCTAGATTCCAGGTCGAGAATTCCATCTATTTTTAACAGTGTAATCCACATTGAGGCCTCTTTTAGCTTTAAGAAGAGTCAGCCCTGATTTATGGATAAGAGGGAAGGGTACTTATTAGGGATCTGATAACCTCCAGGGCTTTTTCGGGAATGGCATTTGCTGTCAGGTTAGTTCTGGTTTTATCCCCCATAGTGCTTTGTAAAGAAAGCAGAAAACAAATTCCCTGAAGCTGTACTTGAAGATTATTCCTCTGAGTTTTAACAGCTCTAGCTGCCAAAAAATCAAAGAGTGCTCAAGGAGGTCAAAGATGGAAACAAAAGTCCTATATACACCAACACGTTCATAGCAGAACTTCTTTCAGTGCCAAAGAAATAGAAACAAAGTGGGTGCCTATTGACAGGATAATGACTAAATAAATTGTAGTTTACAAATATAATGGAATATTGTGTGGCAAGAAATGATAACTTTAGGACATCTAATGAAATACAGGAACATTACTATGAATAGATACAGAATGAAGTAAGCATAGCCAGAATAACATTTGCAATGACTGAGACATTATGAACAAAAGACAAATAAAAAAAAACAATTAAAAGAAAGTATGAGTAACTAAAGAAAAACTATTACTTGTCCCAGAGACTAAATAAAGAGATATATGCCAGTGGTGTGCTGGTAAGTGTTTAACAATTGGCTCTCCCTTCTCCCCCAAAATACAAATAATACACTTTTAAGTTTAATCTGCCTTGTTAACATTTTCTGCATCCTTTTCTTAAGCTTACATAGTCAACAATTGCCAATAAATCAAGCTCTAATTTGTAGCATTATACATTTCTGAGGTGTCAAGGTTCACACTGAAAATTTCACAATCAGACCTTGAGTGTGGGTTCAAGCTGGTACCATCACACTCCCAATCATACGAAGTTGGGACAATGAGGAGCATGTTTAGGAAACAGACTACAGCACAGGGGTTTTGTAGGAGAGTAATGGAAGCCTGAAACCATAGAGCAGAATTATAGCACGTGTTAAAGAAACACATTTTGAGTTGTGTTTAGAATCAGATCCACCAGTGCCATGTCTTTGTCTTTGTCTGTTTCTGTCTGTCTCCACATCTCTCTCTCTCACTACCATCTATCATATCTATCTATCTATCTATCTATCTATCTATCTATCTATCTATCTATCTATCTATCTATCTATCTATCTATCTATCTATCTTTCTATGCATCTATCTATGCACCTATCTATGTATCTATGTATGTATGTATCTATTTCTACCTATCATCTATCTCTCTATCTTTCTATCATCTATCTATTGATTATCTATCTCTATCTGTCTATCATCTATCCATTATCTACCTATCCATCACTCTCTCTATCATCTATGTATCTATTTTTCTAGCAATAATTTACCTATCTATCTCTTTCTATATCTCTGTTTTTCTATCATCTGCTTATCTGTCTACCATTATGTATCTATCTATCTATCTATCTATCTATCTATCTATCTATCTATCTACCTATCTGTCCATCAGGAGAGATTTTTAGACCATTGCAGTTTTAAGAGCTATGAATGAGTGAATGAAAAAAGAGCATTTATTAAGTGCTCACTAACTTCAAAGTCCTGTGATAAGAGCAGGGGATAAACATAGAAAAGTCAGATATTCTTTCTCTGCTTATAAGAAACTCATATTTTAATGGTGTAGACAAAGAGCATAGAAGATTTCAGCTGCACTTCAGATGGAAAGATTTGATGGTTCTTAGGTTGCTGCATCAAAAGAGATAGTAATTTATCATCTTTAATGTGATTTTTATTGCTTAAAGTCATATTTTTCTTATGTTGGACTGCTTGTGCTGAGGATTGTTATAGTGAGAATGTTTTTTTTTTCTGTCTTCGTGTAGCTGTGGCTTCAGCTATATAATTTTGTTGTAATTTTTAAAGCAAGCAAATTTAGGTTCTTGGATGAGCTATGTGCTACCTCCACCCTCTACTCCATCCCTGATCCTATATCTGCTGCATTTACATGTTTTAAATGGTAAAGTTTGGGGTCAGTCTATTTTACTTCAACATATGGAAGGCTTTGAATTCATGTGATTGGTGATAGGAAAGTTTTGAAAATTTATGAGCAGAAGAATGAGGTCACCCAAACTGCGTTTTGGGAAGATTAATCTGATAGGCTAAAGGCTAGATTCGGAAGAGAGGATAACGAACACAGGTAGACTGGATGGGAATAAATGCTTCTTTAATGGCCCACATGAGTGGTCATGAAGGTGGTATCTGGCAAAAGTAGATGACTCAGATTTGAAAGACCTGTGAGGTTTTGCCCTTTTGGCATATTTTGTACGCTCACTGTCATGCCAGCTCATGAAATAGAATCATCAGAGACATAGCTATAAATTTTTGGACCAGGGCAGGAGTCAAGAAAGGCATGCACAGAAAGAGAGTAGGGGATTAGACAGAGATGCTGAGACCTACTAGCTTAAGAGGAACTTAGCCTTTTAAAATATCTACTAGCTTCTATTCCAACAAAATATATGAAGTGTGAATTTTATGCAAAGTATTATGATAGGTGCTGATTATACAAAGGTAAAATAAAGAAAACCAGCCTGAAATCTTACATTCTAACATCTGAATGCTTAAATTCATATGGGGGAATACAGTATACAAACTAATAAATTTAAGTATGGAAATTTGAAGAGGGAGAGAACACCAGCAACTAGGCGAACCAGCGAAGGATCTCTGTAGGAAGTGACATTTAAGTAGAACTTGGGAAAAAGATAAGGATTCTAAGAACTGAAAGGGAGAAAGGAGGTCATTCTAGGTGTGAGGTCAGGCTATTTAACAGTATCAAGGTGGGAGACAGAATGCCAAATTTGGGCAATAACCAGTAGATCTGTTTAGATGAAATGAAGAGTGCATGAAAGAGATTAGTATGAGATAAACCTGAAAAGGTAGGCTGCAACTACATGTCAAAATGACAAATTTGCATTCTACCCCATGGGGCAATAATGACCTGATGGTAGATGAAGCTCAGTTCTAAGAAACTCATTTCAGAGAAATAGAACATACAGTAAGATACAAAACTGAAATTTGAAAATTGGTTTGCAATCACAAAATTTGAATGCAAGTTTACCATACCTACCCATGCTAACCAGATGAATTGTCAACCCCATTGTGTATGTGTGTGTGTGTGTGTGTGTGTGTGTGTGTGTGTGTGTGTAAGGAGGATAAAAAAGAAAGACAGAAAGCATCAGAAATACCACTTGAGTCTCCCTGATCTTCTTTCTCCTCCTGCTGACTGAGTGGGTTCATGCAAGAGTAAAGCACTGGGACCTCAGGGAAATGAGATTGGGTGTAAACTTATGGTAGTTTCTCATTATTGCTAAGAGAATTCCCTTTTCTATCCTGCAGCGATGACATGTATACCAATGCCCCAGGGGTTCACTTGCTTGCCTGGTCTGGATCTCTTTTTCACTTTTGGGGAGTACCTAGAATGGTTAGAGCCAAGCCAGGAAGGTTGAAACACAGAAGCATTTCTTCTACTGGGGAGGCAGGGCACCTCTTCCTCCCCACACTTTCTGTGCCCAGGAACTCAGTTTTTGTTTTAAAATGGAGGGCTATACACCTTTCCAATTCCATTTTCCCCCTTTGACTTTACCTTAGGTGGGAAGTGCTCAGGGTGTTGGAGTCTCTGGATGAGGAGATACTTGACTCTAATATCTAAAGATGTCCACAGGGCTTACGGTGGCATTTTGGAGTATTGGTGATCCTTTGTCTTCTGAAATAACCTTCCAGAGTCCATAGCCACTGTCTCCATGCTTTTGGGGACAATTTGGCACCCCCATTTGTCTTACCTTGGTTATAACTTTGAGCCACGTTTGGCATAATACACATATGCTATAAGCACATTTCCCAGGGGCTTTAGTGACCAGTATCAAGGTGGGAGATAGAATGCCAAATTTGGGCAATAGCCAGTAGATCTGTTTAGATGAAATGAAGAGTGCATGAAGGAGATTAGTATGAGATAAACCTGAAAAGGTAGGCTGCAAGTAGATGTCAAAATGACAAATTGGCATTTTACCCCATGGGGCAATAATGACCTGATGGTAGGTGAAGCTCGGTTCCAAGAAGCTTGTTTCAGAGAGATGACACCCCCAGCCTTCCCTTTAATGTTATCCTAACTAAAAACACTTAAAATATTTCTATATAAACTTTACTCTGACCTAAATCATTTTGCTCGAAGCCTGTTTTATTCTGGTCTCCAATGTTATGTTACTGGGGGAGAGGTCATTGTTAAAATCATCTCCCTAATCCCTACATTTCAAATACACTCAGGAATCCAGAGATAAGTTTGTTAGCTTCATCCAGAGCTCATACTGTGTAAAGAATCCCATGGCTGACTTTTTACAGTAATGTTTGGTCCACAGTACCGCACTGAGAACATAACAATTCTGCATTCCTGATTTTCTCTATACCTCACTGACTTTTCATCTCTTAGAATCTGATCTTAAGACATATCTTGATTCCCTGTCTGTGCTTCTTAATTTCTTCTTCCTCCACTAATAGGCTTATGATGGAATGATATAATTTATTCACTACACAGTACTATGTCAGCTTCATTCCTACTTTCTATAATTTATAACATATACTATTTTCTTCTCTGAACAATTTAACTCAGAAACTTTTGGTGATATACTTCATCTAAAAGATGGTGTGAAAAATAGGATTGCTATATTATTGCATTAATGTTATAAGGATGGAGTCCAGGACAGATGAGTTAAGCAAAGAATACTGGTAGGAAAATAATATTATCACTCAGTAACCTCTTCTTGGAGATCTGTCAGCCAATCCAGAGCTTGGTGGCAGTTGTTTATTGATCCTCTGGACATTATGCCTTCTTTCTCAAGGAACTCATTACCTGCATTCTTTTATACCCATTCCTGCTCTCTATCTGATTCACTGGACCCAAATGGCGCTGGAGGAGAAAGTGAGGCTGACTTTGCATGGCGCTCTCTCACTCAAATTCACTTGCAAGTCATGGTAACATCTTCTTGAGTAATGGTCCTCTTTGAGAATGAAGGACAAACCACACACACACACACACAGACACACACACAGACACACAGACTCTCTGTTTCTCTCTGTCTGTCTCCCTCTATCTCTATTTCTGTCTCTCTCTCACATGCACACACATACGCACACACACACACATGCACACACACACACACAGACTCTCTGTCTCTCTCTCACATGCACACACACACACACACAATGGTATTTCAAGATAAACATTTGTCTCCCCGTTCCTCAATCTCAACTCCTATGACTTCCTTCACTCTAACCCAAGCACCAAAGAGAAAGTCACATCCTTGGTCTTACCATTATGCGCAAGTGTTCTATTTCCCTGATTAAGATCTCCGAAATTCCTTTACCTGGCCAAGACCCCTTATCATTGCAGCTCTCCCTTGCCAATCCCAAGTCCTGGCATAATGAGCACTCAGACATGTCCAACATACTTACTTACTGAGTTATGAATAGAGTAGTTTTGAGAATATTTAGTGGAAGGTAGACACCCCTGTCATCCTATTTCTCTGAGAAGATATATACAGGACCCCATAGTGGTCAGTGGCAAGCAAGTGGTAGTTCTGTCACACCTAAGAAGCTTCTTCCTCTCCTTCACTATCTTGTGTTACCATTGGAAGGCCCAGAACCTCCGAGTTGTGTGCATCACATCATTCTCCTATCTACTGGGATTGGGGTCATGCGATATCAGGCCTTTTCTTCTTGTTCCTGGGTAAGAATGTCTATAATACAGCTCTGGATTCCTGCCGTCAATCATTCCACTGATGCTTTTCAGTGCCCACTAGGCAATTCTTAAGACTATAAGTTACAGAAAAATTGCTGGTCTGCATCAGTGGAGAGTATTTTGGCACTAGAAGGTCCCTGTATAAGTGAAATTATAGTTTTGGATCTGATGATGGTGGTGGTGATGATGATGATAATGGATGATGTTTGTATAGAATTTCACAATTTCAAAAATACTTTATTCCTAACAATCCTATGTGACAGATAATAAAACATTTATAAATCTTCTAACTTTCTTTCTATGTGAGGAAATTGAAGTTAAGAGAGGTTAAGAACCTAGTTCGTGGGCACATAGCTAATTAGCATCAGAGCCAGGTCTTGAACCTGTCTTCTCACTCCGTATCTAATGTACTTTTCATTAATCCAGCTGGCTTTTAGTGGCTTTATTTATAGAATCTTAAGAGAGGGCAGAACTGAACATTTTAGCCAGATATTTCACCTTTTTATCAAATGGTGATTACAAGTTATCTTACCCATTTTCCAAAGCATTGTCTTCTAAAAACCTACTTATATATTGACTATTCTGAAGTCAGGACATGATTTAACTATGACAATTACACTTGTGAGCCTTCCCACTACAATCCACTTAATCCATAATAAAAGAAAAAATAGCAGAAATTCATACTGCTGCCAGTGTGCATTATTTTGTGTACACTGTGGGTAGAAGTAGGGAGAAGGAGACTGAAATGGAGGGTGGGAGACCTTTAACAGAAACAAAAAAGCCTTTGCTAGCTAATTTGTTCCCAAGCCTGGCCCTTCACTCACATCATTCCACAGCATTTCAGAATAAATTGAAGCATTACAAACACACAAAGAATGACTGAATTGAATAAGAGTGGGTGATTTCAGGTATGGTAACTCCTTTTATAAATGCAGATCACAACCTGTCTATGACTTGGTATATAAACTCCAGGAAGTTTGTTGAGGCATGTAGATTTAAAAAATATATTTTTATTTATTTTCTTAAATATTTCTCAGTTACATGTACATTTTTTCAACCATCATTTTGTTTAACCTGAGTTCCAAATTCTCTCCCTCCTTGCTCCTCTTCCTTCCTTGAGAAGGCAAGCAATTTCATATAGATTACACTGGTGAAGTCATACAAAACATTTCCATATTAGTCATACTGCAAAAGAAAACACAAACTAAATAAAACAATAAAAATAAAATTTTAAAAAGTATCATTCAATTCACATTCAGAGTTCATCCGTTCTTTGGAGGTGTGTAGCAGTATCAGTTGTGAGTTCTTTGAAAATGTCTTAGATCGTTTTATGGCTCCAAATAGCTAAATCTTTCATCGCTGATCAACCTTAAGATATTGTTGTTACTATGTATAATATTCTCTTGGTTCTATTTACTTCACTGTGCATCAATTCACATAAGTTTTTCCTAGGTTTTTCTGAAACCATCCTACTCGCCATTTCTTATATAGTATAATAGTATTTAGTCACAATCATATGCCACAATTTGCTCAGCCATTCCCCAGTTGATGGGTGTTCTCTTGATTACCACCAAAAGAGCTGCTAAAAATATTTTTTTTTGGTATGTGAGGGTATTAAATTTTGTTAAAGGCTTTTCCTGCATCTATTCATATGATTTTTGTTATTGATCTGGTCAATTATGTTGGTATTTTTTCTAATTTTGAATGAGAACCGCATTCCTGATATAAATCCCACCTGGTGACAATTTATGATCTTTGTGACATCTCTTTAAAATGTTTTCATTAATTTTCATTAATTATCCCAGTCACTGGCACATAGTGGGATCTTAGTAATCTCTTGTTGGATTGGATTGGATACCTAGCAATCTATTTTGCCACATTGCCTCTAATTTTTGGAAGGAACCATTCATTTCACTGATTCAGTGAAGTCCTCAGTGTGAAAACTCTCTCTACTAAAGCAGATTAGTACTTGTTTTTGCTTTTATTAATTTATTTGTTTTCAGTTTTCTACAATCACTGCATAAGTCTTAGATGTTCTCCCTATTGCTCCTCCCTCAATCCCTGAGATGAAATGAAATCTTATATGGGTTCTACACATACATTCTTATTAAACACATTTTCATATTAGTCATGTTTCATGGAAGAATTAAAATGAATGGGAGAAACCATGAGAAAACCCAAACAAAACAAAACCACTCAAGAGAAAATATTCTGCCTCATTCTGCATTCCAATTCCATAGTTCTTTCTCTGGATGTGGATGGCATTTTACCTCAAGAGTCCTGTGGGAATGTTTGGGGTCCTTGCATTGCTGTGAAGGGCAAAGTCTATCAGAAAAATGCCTTGTACACTGTAGTTGTTATTGTATACAATGATCTCCTTGTTCTGTTCCTTTCACTCAGCGTCAGTTCATATAAGTCCTTCCGGGCCTCTCTGAAGTCTTCCTGTTCATTATTTCTTCTAACACAGTAGTATTCCATTACATTAACATACCACAACTTGTTCAGCCATTCTCCAATTGATGGGCATCCCCTCAATTTCCAATTCTTGGTCACCACAAAGAGAGTGGCTATGAATATTTTTGTACCTGTGGAACCCTTTCCCATTTTTATGATTTCTTTGGAATACAGTCCTAGAAGAGATATTGCTGCATCAAAGGGTATGCACATTTTTGTAGCCCTTTGAGCATAGGTCCAAATTACTCTCTAGAATGGTTGGAATAGCTTGCAGCTCCACCAACAATGAATTAGTGTTCCAACTCTCCCACATCTTCTCCAACATTTATCATCTTCCTGCTTTTTCATTTTAGCTAATCGGATAGGTATGATGTGGTACCTTAGAGTTGTTTTGATTTGCATCTCTCTAATCAACAGTTATTTAGAATATTTTTTCACATGACTAGAGGTAGCTTTAATTTCTTCTGAAAAAGACCTCCTCATATCCTTTGACCATTTATCAATTGGGGAATGACTTGTATTCTTGTACATTTCACTCAGTTCTCTCTATATTTTATTTATTTTAAGTTTTCAACATTCATTTCCACGAAATTTTGAATTCTAAATTTTCTCCCCTTCTCTCCCCTGCCCCCACCCCAAACTGCCTTGCATTCTGATTGCCCTTTCCACCAATGTGCCCTCCCTTCTAA
This sequence comes from Bettongia penicillata ogilbyi, assembly GCA_023548195.1. Classification (NCBI taxonomy): domain Eukaryota; kingdom Metazoa; phylum Chordata; class Mammalia; order Diprotodontia; family Potoroidae; genus Bettongia; species Bettongia penicillata. The sequence goes on along the minus strand of JAJHZJ010001014.1, from coordinate 1,265,459 downwards.
CACCCCTCCCTTCCCTTTTCCCCATCTTCTCTCTTGTCTTGTAGGGCAAGATAAATTTCTATACCCCATTACCTGTATTTCTTACTTCCCAGTTGTACACAAAAACAATTCTCAACATTTGTTCCTAAAATTTTGTGTTCCACCTTCTCTTCCTTCCTCCATCCTCACTCATCCTCACTGAGAAGGCAAGAAATTCAATATAAGTTATATATGTGTAGTTTTGCAAAAGACTTCCATAATAGTCATGTTGTATAAGACTAACTATATTTCCCTCCATCCTATCCTGCCCCCCCATTTATTCTACTCTCTCTTTTGACCCTGTCCCTCCCCATAAGTGATTATTTCTAATTACTCCCTTCTTCCATTTGCCCTCCCTTCCATCATTCCCCCCCCACCCTGTTTATCCCTTTCTCGCCACTGCAGCACTGCCTCCTGGGGCTGGGGCTAGGGGAGGACCCTGATCCCTTCTCATTGGTTGAAAAAGCCCTCTCACTGACCTTTGGTGCCTGTGGGTTAAAGGATCTGGGAATCACTACTGCTGCCAGGGATTCCACCCCAGAAGTTTGCTCTCATCCTGCTCCTCTCTGTGCCATGTGGCCAAGGCTGGGCTGGGCTCCACTCCATGTCTGCTGCAACAGACCTTTCTCATCAGCCTTCCAGGTCACCCTGAGCTGGAAATCTCTTCCACTCCCTTGTTCTGTGGGTTCTGCTGCTCTAGAATTTGTTGAGTGTCCTTCTTTACAGGTATTTTATGGGCTATCAGGAAGAGTTAGAGTATGTGTGTCTTTCTACTCTGCCATCTTGGCTCTGCCCCTCTATATATTTTAAAAATGATACCTTATATCACAGACACTAGTTGCAAAAATTCTTTCCCAGTTTTCTGCTTCCCTCCTATTCTTGATTGTCTTGGGTTTGTTTGTGCAAAACCTTTTCAATTTAATGTAATCAAAATTATCCATTTTGCACTTCATATTGTTACCTATCTCTTGTTTGGTCATAAATTTCTCCATTCTTCATAAATCTGACAAATACACTATTCCTTGCTCCCCTAATTTGTTTATAGTATTAGTCTTTATACCTAGAGCATGATCCATTTGTGCTATATTCTTGTGTATGGTGTTAGGCCTTGGGTTACACCCAGTTTCTGCCATACTATTATCCAGTTTTCCCAGCAGATTTTGTCAAACAGTGAGTTCTTATCCAGAAGCTGGGGTCCTTGTGTATATCAAATAGTAGATTACTATATTCAGTGACTACCTGTGGCAGCAAGTAGGGTGAGATTTATTTGTTTGGAGTTGTTTTCTAAGCTCATGCTAGAATGTGAGTACTTGAGGGTTTAGTCCCCTTTGAACCCTGATGGTTCACAGCTCTACTGAGTCATGTGGGTTTTGTACCTGCTGACTCTGAGCCAATCAGAAGCAAAGTCTTCTATATATACTGAAAAGTTAATATTCTAATTTGGGGGGTTCATTTATGAGAAGGAGCTTGTGATTACCTGGTTGAGACTCTGAGTGGCCATATGTTCAACCTCCTTGCCTCCACACTGCTCAGATGTAAAGATTCTCTCGATCCAGGGATGTATGTAAATTGCATGGCAATAATGTGTTGATTCAGGCAGTAGGGCCGTGTCTATTGGAAATGATGAAGATAAAAAGGCTGTTTGTTGAATAAATAGAAGACTTGATGACTTTGTGAATGTAAAAGATAAAAAGGTGTGTCTGGAAGTGTTTGTTTCAACTCATTAAAATGATTGCTGACCCCTCAAAAGTTGCCTTTCCTTTTATAAATGCAGATTTAAGAACCTGTGATAGTAGGCCCCACTTTGTCTGTTGGGATGCTTACTGATACAGTACCTAACCTATTCCACTGGTCTACTCTTCTATTTCTTAGCTAGTACCAAATGATTTTGATGATTGCTGCTTAATAATAAAATTTGAGATCTGGTAGGACTAGGCCACCTTCCACAGCATTTCTTTTCATTAATTCCTTTGATATTCTGGACCTTCTGTTCTTGCAGATAAATTTTGATATTATTTTTTGTATCTCTAGAAAATATTTTTTCTGGTAATTTTATTGGTATGGTACTGAATAAGTAAATTAATTTAGTTAGAATTGTCATTTTTATTATATTAGCTCAGTCTACCCACGAACAACTGATATTTTTTCACTTACTTAGATCTGACTTTATTTGTTCAAAAAGTGTTTTGTAATCGTGTTCAGATAGTACCTGGGTTTGTTTTGGCAAGTAGATTCCCAGATATTTTATAGTGTCTACCATAGCTTTAAATGGGATTCCTCCTTTTATCTCTTGCTGTTGGGCTTCTTTAGTAATATAGAGAAATGCAGATGTTTTATGTGGGTTTATTTTGTACCCTGCAACTTTGTCAAAGTTGTTTATTTTTTCAAGTAGTTTTTAACTTGATTCTCTGGGATTCTCTAAGTATATCATCATATCATTTGCAAGGGGTGATAGCTTAGTTTCTTTTTTGCCTATTCTAATTCTTTAATTTCTTTTTCTTCTTTCATAGCTATAGTTAACATTTCTAGTACTATGTTGCATAACGTGGTGATAATGGACATCCTTGTTTCATCCCTGATCTTATTGGAAATGCATCTAGCTTATCCCCATTACATATAATGCTTGTTGATGGTTTTAGGTAGATACTGCTTATTATTTTTGGGGAAGTTCCATTTATTCCTATGCTCTCCAGTGTTTTCAATAGGAATGGGTTTTGTATCTTGTCAAAATATCTTTCTGCATCTATTGAGATAATCATGTGGTTTCTGTTGGTTTTGTCCTTAATATAATGAATAATGCTGATAGTTTTCCTAATATTGAACCAGTCTTGCGTTCCTGGTATAAATCCTACCTCATCATGATGTATTATTTTCATGATAAGTTGCTGTACTCTTTTTGCTAATATATTATTTAAAATTTTTGCATCTATATTCATTAGAGAAATTGATATGTAATTTTCTTTCTCTGTTTTGACTCTTCCTGGTTTAGGTATCAGAACCATATTTGTATCACAAAAAGAATTTGGTAGGACTCCTTCTTCCCCAATTTTCCTCAATAGTCTATATAGTATTGGAATTAACTGTTCTTTAAACATTTGATAAAATTCACTTGTAAATCCATCTGGCCATGGAGATTTTTTCCTAAGGAGTTCATTGATGGCTTATACAATTTCTTTTTCTGAGGTGGGGTTATTTAAGTTTTCAACTTCCTCTTCTGTTAATCTTGACAATTTATATTTTTTAAAAAAATATTCATCCATCTCATTTAGATTGTTGAATTGATGGGCAAATAGTTGGGCAAAGTAATTTCTATTTATTATTTTAATTTCCTCCTCATTGAAGTTGAGTTCACTCTTTTCATTTTTGAAATGGTAATTTGATTTTCTTCTTTCTTTTTTTGACCAAAGGTTTATCAGTTTTATTGTTTTTTTCATAATTCCCACTCAATTTTATTTATTAGTTCAATAGTTTTCTTAAATTTCAATTTTTATTAATATCTCCTTTGGTTTTCAGTATTTCTAATTCAATTTGTTCTTTTTCTGACTTTTTCAGCTGCATATCCAATTCATCAATCAACTCTCTATTTTATTCATGTAGGCATTCAATGATATAAAACTTCCCCAAAGAACTGCTTTTGCAGTATCCCATAAGATTTGGTAGGTTGTCTCATTATTGTCATTCTCTTGAATGAAGTTTTTGATTGTTTCTATGATTTGTTGTTTAACCCACCTTCTTTAGGATTAGATTATTTAGTTTCCATTTCATTTTTGGTTTATCTTTCCATGACCTTTTATTACATATAATTTTTATTGCATTATGGTCTGAGAAGGATGCATTGACTATCTCTGCCTTTCTGCACTGGATTGTGAGGTTTTTATGGCCTACTACATAGTCAATTTTTGTATATGTGCCATGTACCACTGAGAAAATGGTATATTCCTTTTTATTCAATTTTCTCCAGAGATGTATCATGTCTACCTTATCCAGAGTTCTATTCACCTCCTTCACTTCTCACTTCTTTATTTTGTGGTTCAAGTTCAGAGAGGGGGAGGTTGAGGTCCTCCACTAGTATAGTTTTGCTATTTCTTCCTGTAACTCTCTTAACTTCTTCTCTAAGAATTTGGATGCTATTCTACTTGGTGCACATATATTAATAGTGATATATTATTTCATTGTCTATGGTGCCTTTTAGGAGGATATAGTTTCCTTCCTCATCTCTTTTGGTTAGGTCTATTTTTGCTTTTGCTTTCTCTGAAATTAGGATTGCCACTCCTGCTTTTTTTTTACATCAGCTAAAGCATAATATATCCTGCTCCAATCTTTTATCTTTGCCCTGTATGTATCCTCCTGTTTCAGATATGTTTCTTGTAAACAACATATTGTTGGGTTATAGTTTTTAATCCATTCTGCTGTTTGCCTCTGTTTTATGGGAGAATTTATCCCATTCACATTCACAGTTATGATTACTATATATGTCTTCTCCTTCCATTTATGCTTTTAGTTCTCTCTTCTCCCTTTCCCTCCACAATAGAGTTTTAATTTTTGACCACTACCTCCCTCAGTCTTCTTTCCCTTCTATCAGCCCCCTCCCTTTATTTCTCATTTTCTCTTACTAATTCTTCCCTCTCTTTTAGCCTCCCCTCTCTTTTCTTTCCCTTTTCCCCTCCTAATGCCTATTGAGTTAGTTAGGTGTCTACAGTTAACTGATGTTGTGGCTCCCTCTTTGAACCAAGTCAGATGAGAGTAAATCTTAAAACACTGTTCATCTCTTTCCCTCTACTATAATATAGTTTTGTGCCTTTTCCTGAGATGTAATTTACCTTGCTGCCTCCTCTTTTTCACATCTCCCATTACAATTCCTTCTCACCTTTAAATCACATTTTTTAATCATCACATCATGTACTTTATGCCAACTCCTTCTATCTATGTATATCCCTTAAGCATCATTTTCCCCTATAGAGATGTAAACAGTTTGCCCATATTGAAAAGCAAGTAGTTTTTTTTCCCCCGTTTACCTTTCTATGACACTCTTGAGAGTTATAGTTGAAGATCAAATTTTTAATTGAGTTCTGGCCTTTTTTCAGGAAGGTCTGGAAATCTATCGTTTCTTTGACTGAATTATTATGCTAAATTTTGCTGGGTAATTGATCCTTGGTTATAGACCAAGCTCCTTTGTCTTACAAAATATATTCTAGTCCTTCTGAAATTTTAATGTAGAAGCTGCAAGTTCCTGAGTGACCCTGACTGTAGTTCCTAGACACTTGAACTGTTTCTTTCTGGCTCCTTGCAATATTTTCTCCTTAACTTGATAGTTTTGGAATTTGGCAACGATAAATTGGTGTTTTCAGTTTGGGATCTCTTTCAGGAGGTGATCAGTGGATTCTTTCCATGATTATTTTGCCCTCTTGATCTGGGACCTCTCAGCAGTTTTCCTTGATGGTTTCTTGGAAGATATTATCCGGGTTCTTTTCTTCTTCATGGCTTTCCAGTAGACCAATAATTCTTAGATTTTTCTCTCCTTAATGTATTTTCCAAGTCAGCTGTTTTTCTTTTTATTTATTTATTTATTGAGCTTTTTACATTCATTTTCACAAATTTTTGGGTTCCAAATTTTCTCCCCTTTTATCCCCTCCCCCCACCCCAATACCCCAAGCAATCTAATTTTCCCTATCTCCAATCTGTCCTCTCTTCTGTCATCCCTCCCTTCCCTTGTCTCTATCTTCTCTTTTCTCCTCTAGGGCCAGATGACTTTCTATTCCTCATTAACTGTATGTCTTCTTTCCTAGTTGCAACAACAATACTAAACAATTGTTCCTAAAACTTTGAGTTCCAAATTCTCCCCATCCCTCCCTCCCCACCCATTCCCTTTGGTACGGCAGGCAATTCATTATAGGCCATATCTGTGTAGCTTTGCAAATGACCTTCCTGATAGTCGTGTTGTGTAAGACTAACTGAATTGCCATCCCTCCTAACCTGCCCCTCATTGTTTCTCTTCTGTCCTTTGATCCTGTCCCTCCCCAAGTATTGACTTTCAATTACTCCCTCCTCCCTTTGCCCTCCCTTCCATCATCCCCCCCCAATATCTCCTTCTCCCCCGCTTTCTTATACTGTAAAATAGGTTTTCATACCAAAATGAGTGTGCATTTCACTCCTTCGTTTAGTCAAATGTGATGAGGGTAAACTTTTGTTTGTTTGTTTGTTTGTTTGTTTGTTTTTTTCCTCAGCTCTCCTCTTTTTCCCTCCACTAAGAACATCTCCTACTTGCCTCTTAAATGACATATAGTTACCCCCTTCCATTTCCCCCTCTTTCCTCTCACTACATTTCTCTCTCACCATTTACCTTAATTTCTTTTAAGGTATGGTCCCATCCTATTCAGTTCAATCTGTGCTCTCTGTCTCTGCATGTGAATGCATGTGTGTATGTGTGTGCATGCGTGTACATGTGTATGTGTGGTCCCACCAACCACCCAGATACTGAAAAGTTTTAAGAGTTAGAAATATTGTCCTTCCATGTATGAATGCAAACAGTTCATTTCTGGTAAGTCCCTTAATACTTCTCCTTGCTGTTTACTTTTGCATGCTTCCTCTCATTCTTGTGTTTGAAAGTCAAATTTTCTTTTCAGCTCTGGTTTTTTCATCAAGAATGATTGAAAGTCCTCTGTTTCATTGAAAGACCATATTTTCCCTTGAAGTATTATACTCAGTTTAGCTGGCTAGGTGATTCTTGGTTTCAGTCCTAGTTCCTTTGCCTTCTGGAATATCCTATTCCACGCCCTTCGATCCCTTAATGTAGAAGCTGCTAGATCTTGGGTTATCCTGATTGTATTTCCACAGTACTGGAATTGTTTCTTTCTAGCTGCTTGCAAGATTTTTTCCTTGAGCTGGGAATTCTGGAATTTGGCCACAGTGTTCCTAGGAGTTTCTCTTTTTGGATCTCTTTCAGGTGGTGATCGATGGATTCTTTCAATACTTATTTTGCCCTCTGGTCCTAGAATGTCAGGGCAGTTTTCCTTGATAATTTCATGCAAGACGATGTCTAGGCTCTTTTTTTGATCATGGTTTTCAGGTAGTCCCATAATTTTTAAGTTGTCTCTCCTGGATCTATTTTCCAGGTCAGTTGTTTTTCCCATGAGATATTTCACATTCTCTACCATTTTATCGTTCTTTTGGTTTTGTTTGGTGATTTCTTGGTTTCTCATAAAGTCATTAGACTCCATCTGTTCCATTCTAATTTTGAGAGAACTATTAAATTCAGTGAGCTTTTGAGCCTCTTTTTCCATTTGGCTCATTCTGCTTTTGAATGCATTCTTCTCCTCATTGGCTTTTTGAACCTCTTTTGCCAATTGAGTGAGCCTATTTTTCAAGGTGTTAATTTCCTCAGCATTTTTTTGGGTCTCCTTTACCAAGATATTGACCTTTTTTTCATACTCTTCTTGCATCTTTGTCATTTCTCTTCCCAGTCTTTCCTCCACCTGTCTAACTTGCTTTTCAAAATCCTTTCTAAGCTCTTCCAAGGCTGAGCCCACCCAACACCCCCCTGGGGTGTCTGGGGTACTGAGGCCCCGCCCTCCACATCTTTCCCTGATGGGAAAAATACGTTCTCGTCCTCCCCATCAGATCCGAAGGTCGGGATCATTTGCATTTGTTGGAAAAAACTCTCCAAAGTCTTATTTTTCTTCCCCTTTCTAGGCATTTTCCCAGCCAGTTACTTGATTTCTGAGATTCCTTTCCACCCCTGCCTGGATCCGCCCAGCTAGTGCTTGGCCTCTGAGATTCAAATGCGCTTTCCCGCGGCAAGCTTTAGTTCTGGCGCAAGGGTGGGGGCAGGGCCGCCCTCTAAGCTTGGGCCCTCAGGGGCTTTCTGCAGAGACTTTCAGGAACGGAGCGGGTGGGGGTGGGGGGGCCCCCGCCTGCTGTGCTCAGTTCCCTTGGGGGTTTTATTCAGAGGCGTTCAGCAGTAGAGCAGGGTGGGGGCAGGGCCGTCTCCCCTGCTTGGCTCCCTCAGGTTGGAAAGACCTTCAGTATTGAAGATCCTACCTGCTGCTGGGGGATTCCTGAGTCCCGGGCCGTTGCCACCTCAGCCGCCCGCCCACGCCTCTGCCTCCGCCGCTTCCTCCCGAGGGGGCCCAAGTCACGGAGACGCTCCGCTCCCCTCCCCTATCGCAGCTTTCTTTCTTACTGACCTGTAGCTTCTATGGGTGGAGGGACTTTCCCGGCTGCCGGAGCTTCCCCCGGAGCTTTCCTCTCTGAAGTCTGCTGGGTCAGCTTCTCTGGGTCGCGGCCAGGGGTGGGGGTGGTGTCTGCTTTCCGGGGTGCGATGGACCCCGGGGACGGCTTTCCAGGGTTCAGTGGAACGGAAATCTCTTCCCCTATGTTTATGCACCCCCTGCAGAGATTCAGAGTTTATGGGGATCTCCTTTTACCTCAATTCCATGGGTTGTGGGTTCGGAGCTCGAAAATGTGCATCCTTCTACTCCGCCCAAGTCAGCTGTTTTTCCAATGAGATATTTTATATTTTTCTATTTTTTCATTCTTTAGATTCTGTTTCAGTGATTCTTGATGTCTCATAGAGTCTTTAGCCTCTACTTGCCCCATTCTAACGTTTGATAGATTGTTTTCTTCAGTTAACTTTTACATCTCTTTTTTCATTTGTCCAGTTTTCCAGTTAGGTTTTGTATCTCTTTATCCATGTGTCCAATTTTCTTTTTAAATTCTTCTGTAAATGCTTTTTTTACATTTTTAGAATCATTGACTAATTTTTCTTCTACCTATCTAATCTGGCTTTTAAAATCCTTCTTGGGCTCTTCCAAGAATACTCTCTTGCCTTGATACCAGTTCATATTCCCTTCTGAGGTTTCAGATGGAGTATGGTCTCAATGCTGATCTCTTCAGTATTCATGTTTTGGTCCTTTTCCCCATAATAAGCTTCTATGATCTCTTCTCTTTTGGTTTGCATCTTGTTTATTATGATTGCCTTTTTTCCTGGCTTATAGAGTGAATCTCTGCTTCTGGGGCACAAGTAGCTCTGTCCCATGGTTCTTGTGCTTGGAACTTGACATTTTGTGTATCATGGCCTCTGATTCTTTCAGCTAGAAGCAAGAATGCTGCAGCTTACCTGGTACAGAGTTGGCCTTTCTGAGTTTCCCCAGAGTTACCCTGGAGCTCACTGCTCCACATTTGAGGTGTGGAAGAGGGAAGGTCTGGCCACCAGAGGGTTCCTCTCCTGAGCTGGAACACAGGCAGGCTCAGTGGCTGGTGAACCACAGTCTACACTGGTGTCTACCCAATATCCCTGGCTGTGCCAAGGCATGTCTGGGGTCCTAGTGTTGAAAATTGTGGGCTCCATCCCCTTGGGGCTCAGGATCTTCTCCTGGTTCCCTGAGGTACAACTGTCTGAAACAGCTCTAGTCCTCCACTGGTTCCCTTCAGCTGCAGCAAGAGAGACCCACATTTTCAATTTTCCTAGCCTCTTAGGCTAAGAGACTGCTTACCCATTTGGCTGATCCCACTATTTCAGAATTTTTCCTGGGCAAATATTCTCTGTGTTTTTCAAGGTCAAAAAGTTGAGAGGGATAGCATTTACAATCACTCTGCCACCTTGGCTCCTGGAAGTTCAAGTAAGTAACTTATAGACATTTAATCTGTGGGCTGATAGTCTCAGGAGAGGCTGCTGCTGTTACCTGGGGTTCTGCCCTTCTCTCCCACTCATTGTCACTGGTCTCCCATCCTGGGCTGATATGTTTGAGAATCCACACTGCTGCATCTGTTTCAGACCACCTGTGGTTCCTACTTTGTTTTGCTATCAGTACTTGCTTTCAAACTTACAGTTGTATAGAGATCCTTAGAGGGTAAATACCTTAATGAATCAGATAAATTGATTCAGAATCCTTTTATGAATCAGTTAAAGGGATTATTAAATTCCAGAAAAGAATATTGGTCAGTGCAGGGATATTGGCTTGGGAAAGGACTGTGTGATTGGGAATAATGTTTGTGAACAGGAATATAAGCACTTGTGGGTGATGGCAAGATTATGGGTATAATTTCTGTTTGTAGATGACATGAAGTGGAGAAGTAGGGTATGGGATTAATTAGACCAAGAGATTCAGAAATTAGTGTATTTGAAGGAGCATCTGAGTGTGAGCCCCATAGTATGAGGATTGGAAAAGGGAAGGAGAGAAAGACTACAAGGCAGGAAGTGAACTTAACAAGGCAGGAAGAAAAATATCTTGTGAGCAATGAGCTAATAGCCAGCTGGATATGGATTGAGTGATATATTTGAATATCATGACCCTCAAAGGAGTAGAAGTTGCTGAGTGATGGTAGTAAAGTGAGAATTTGGAAGAGATAATGGAAAGCAAGGAAACATCTGGCTCCTCACCAAGACCAGTGAATTGGGAAGTATGGATGAAAATGTGATCCATAATGGAAAGGGTGACCAGGAGACATCTAGACCTCAATGAAAGCCAGAAGATAGAAGGACTAAAAAAAGTTGAAAGTGAAGGTAAATTTGCAAATTATGGAACAGGCATTCCAGAGAATATCATGATAGAGGTGGTTAGATCTGCAGTGAGACATTTCTGAAGTAGGGTTGAGGAAGATGGGAGTGAGGGAGGTGGAATTTGAGAATCAAGAATTAAATTCAGCATCTAAGGGTTCAAAATCATTTGGATTGGGAGAGTATAATAGGATGGGAGGGAATATGCTGCCTAGTGAGGAATGAGTCCCAGCAGAATACTCATTTCCGGAGAAAAGTCCACTGAAGAAGGGGTAATTAGACTGTGATTAGACTCCTGGAAGGTCCACCTTGTGGTGACCTTATCCTATCTTACAGAAAGATCAATTGCTCCATAATCATGGAAAAAAATCATGCTCCTAGTCTTTCTCATTCTCTTATTCTCTTTCCATGATACTTGATTAGATAAAATAGGTCTTCTTTGATATTGTCCTTTGTACTCAAATAGTTACATGTAAGATACGACAAATAGTTGGATTCTTCTTGTAACTTACTATTCCATATGTAGCCTCATAATTCCTCTGTTTCATTCTTGAACCTATTTAAATACATTACATTCCACATTCACATCCTCCAGTACACATATAAATATATTCTTTATTTTCACTTAAGCAGTTTTGAGTGGTACAATAGGAAGAGCACTGGTTCTCAGTTAAGTTGCTCTGTGTTCAAATCTTGACTCTAATGCATACATCTGCATGATCTTGAGCACATCATTACCCATCTAGGGCTCAGTCCACCTATTTGTAAAATGAAGGGGTTGACTCCCTATGATTTTTTCTAGCTCTAGATATATTATCATTTGATTCTTGTGTAGCAACATGGTTACATATACCTTTATGCACTTAGGTAGTTGTATTTTTGTCTCCCCATAAGAATGTGAATTTCTTGAGGGCAAGGAAGGTTTCATTTTTGTCTTGAAATTGCCAGTGATTAGCACAGTGCCAGGCATATAGTCAATGTTTACTTAATCCTTATTGATTGACTGTTAATAGACTGACAAGTGAATAGAAGGCTGACATTGGTGTCAGTTCAAGTTCAGGTTCAAGTAATACCTTTGAAACAGACTTGCTATGAAGAACCTGGACAAGTCACCTTTTAGAGTCCCCAGGGAACTATCTAAAGCTATAGATTATAGTAAAGTTTCTGATCCGTATGCGTGGAGGGATTTTCACTCTGTAATTTCCTTACACTATAGAAATTCTAGCTTTGGTTTCCCTCTCCTGGCCCCATTCTACAAATCTAATAAAAACTGTCCAGGATTTGAGAACAACTATATAGGAATAGGAATCTTAACTTAAGGTTACTGGCTAGAGATGCAGAAAAGTCTTCTAACATTCATAGTGTTCTCAGTATTCTTTACACTATGATATATTGCTTATTATAGGATCATGGGGCCTGAGGTAGTGTGGGGTAAACATGAAGGCTCTTTGCCCTCACCCCTTTCTCAGGCCTTCCATTTTTGCTGTTGTTTGGTACCCAGTGTCATTTAAGACAACCATTGTCATTTCCTGGGTGGCCTTTGGGTTGGTAGGACAATAGCTTCCAGTTCAACTCTTACCCTGAGGTTTCTGTAACTTTTGGCTGAAGTTCAGAAGAAGAGAAATTGATGGAGACATTCCATTACTCCCAAACGAAGATCTATCTTTGCCCCTCTCAGATATGTATGTGTCCATAGCAGGTTTTTAAAGATGAAAGGGGAACAGAACAAAGCACTATAAATCATAGTCCATTAGAACTAGTAATGACCTTACAAAACATCTGGTCAGTCCTTCATTTTATAGATGAGGAAACTGAGACCCAATGACATGAGATAATTTGCCCAAACACACGTTTACTAAGTGATAGAGTGGCAACTCAAATTTATGTCTCCTGATTCTTTAGCCCTGGGCCCAACTGAAGTTCTATGTATCCTAAATAACTGGGTTATTTGAGGACAGTTCAATTATTTCTTCCTTCGTAGAAGGACACTGATGATTTGCTGTTACTTTGGTTTTTCTTTAAGAATTCTAGCCCTTGATTGCGACTCTCTTGACTCAGTTTTAATGTCCTACTTCTTGGTGTCTCCAAGGGTTTGGACTGCTAAAAATTCTAGATGCCAAGACTCTTCCAAATGGGGATCAAAAGTTTCTTGAGAATAAAGATAACTAAATTTCTGGGACACAACAAAACTTTCTCTATGAGGAATTGAAGCATGTTCTGTAAAAAAAAATAGCTCTATTTTATTATAAGTATGAGCAGAAGCATTAATTAATAAGAGAAGTATTATGCATAAAACATGTCCTTCTGGCATCTGGAATCTGACAGTCTTCCTTTTTCTCCCTTGTTTGTTTTATAAATAGTAACAAGAATCCATCCAGTAAGTTGCAAATTAATGAGGTTTTGGTACCCAACTGTAATGATGGTCATTGGGGAATTTTCCAAATTGTCATGTTTGCAGGTCTCTCCATTGATTAGTGACTTATATGGTGGTGTTAGAATAAAGCTGTTCAAACAGAATTTGTTTGAGTCTGGGAGATACACGAAAATCAAACAATTTTAGAGCTCGAAAGGATCTTATAGGTTATTCAACTTAATCTTAACCCAAGAAATGAATACAATTCCCTTGTTTTGTAGATAAAGAGACTCTCCAAATCTCAATTTCTTGATCTGCAAAGCAAAGGGGTTGGCTTAGATACATGGGACTAAGGTTTCTTACTGCTCTATTTCCTCTGATCTTAATTAATTGACCAATCAGCCAGCAAGTATTTATTATGCCTCTACTATGTGCCAAACACATAGGTTCTAGGGACATAGAAAGAAAAATACAACATTTCCTGCACTCAAGGTGCTTAAATTCTATGGGGAAAAGAAGGACAGGGAGAGAAGAAGGTACATATCTAAGTATATAAAAATAAATACAAGGCAATTTCTTATACACTATTAACCATATTAAATTCCAGAATACTATCTCCTCACTGGTTTCTCTTGACACTACTCTCTCCTGGCTCTCTTTCTATCTACCCGACTGGTCCTTCTCAGTTTACTTTGCTGGTTCTCATCCATATCACACCCACTAACTGCACGTGTTCCCTAGGGTTCTATCCTAGGCCCTCTTCTCTTCTCCCTCTATATTCTATTGCTTGGTAACCTCCTCAGCTCCCATAGGTTTATTTATCACCTCTACATCTCTGAACTTATGACTTGTTCATTATTGCCTCTCCCTTAAGCTTCAGTCCCACAGCACCAGTTACCAATTTTGCATTTCAAAATTAATATCCCAAAGTTATATTAAATCATGTCCAGACTGAATACATTATCTTTTCCCCCAAATGAACACATTATCTTTTCCTCCAAACCCTTCCTTTCAGTTGAAGGAATAACCAGACTTTCAGTCTCTCAGGGTTAAACCTGAGCATTAACCTAGACTCCTTATTTTTCCTCACTCTATATATGTGATCAGTTATTAATTTTTGCTGGTTCTACCTTTATAGCATCTCTTATATTTGGTTCTTGCTTGTTTTATAAATGATTCACATTAACATGGTTACCACCTTGGTTCAAGCCTTCATTCCTTTTCAGATTATTTAAACAGCCTCTTAATTCATCTCCTTGGCTCATCCCTCTCCTAATTCTAGCCCAACCTAGATTCTGTTTCCAAAGTAATATTTTTTCAACACATAATCTGATACTTGAATCCTCCTACTCAACCAACTCCAGTGGTTTCCTATTGCCTGTAGGGTAAAAAAGAATATCTGTTGCGTAATTTTTTAAAGCTATGTACAATCTGGCCACAACTTATCTTTCCAGGCTCATTGAACATTCTTCTTCTCACATCCTGCAATTTAGTCACACCATCCTTTCTGCTCATCACAAAGGATACTCCATATCTCATATTTGTGTCTTTTGCATTGGACATCCCATGTACCTTTAATGCACTCAATCCTTGTTTCTACCTCACAGATTTTTCTATTTCATCTTTCTTCAAAATGAGTCTCAAGCATCATATTTTGCATGAAAATGTTCCTGATAACTCCAGTTACTAAAACTCTAGTTCCAAACTGCCTTGTATTAACTACATTGCACATACAGAGTATACAGTGATATAAATACAAGAGAGAAACTCTCCTTGTTTTCAAGGAGTTTATATTCTATTCATGGAGACCATTCAAGATTCCATAGAAGCAACAATGAAACATCCTATCCGTTACAGAGAGGTGAGTGCATGTGTATGTTTGTGCACATATATGTTTATGTGTATATATATATATATGTATGTGTATACATATGGATATGTATTTTAAACATACATATTATTCATGGACTGAGGTTCATAACTTTGTTCATATTTTGATAACTTAGGCATATATATTTTGTATTATATTATAAAATGTATTGTGTATTACATATACATATATGTCTTTTGCATATATTGATGTAGCAATTTGTTTTATGTATTTATGAGATATTTAGGAAGCAAGGATATGAATAGTTGGAGGAATCAGGAAAAGTTTTGGATAGAGAATACTTGAGATGTGTCTTGAAGGAAGTGAAGGAATTTGAGAGGCAAAGGTGAGGAGGGAATACTTGTTTTCCTGAAATAATAATAAATAATAGTAGTAGTAGTAGTAGTAGTAGTAGTAGTAATAGTTACAATTGCTAATATTTTTACATAGCACTTACTATGTGTCAGGTACTATTGGTCATTACAGAAATTCTAGAAGGTACATACAGTTGTTATTCCTATTTTACAGATGAGGAAAGTGAGGCAAACAGACTTGCCTAGGGTTATATAGTATCAGAGGCCAGATTTGAAATCAGGTCTTCCTGTTTCTGGGCAGCTAAGTAGTGAATGGATAGATCATTGAGCTGGGAGTCAGCAAGATCTGAGTTCAAATCCAGTCTCAGATATTTACTAGCTATGTGGCCCTGGGCAAGCCGCTTCAACCTGTTTGCCTCAGTTTCTTCATCTGTAAAATGAATTATGGAAGGAAATGGTAAACCATTCCAGAATATTTGCCAGGAAAAGTACCAAATGGGGTCACAACTGAAATGACTAAACCACAACAACTTCTGACTACAGGCTCAACTGTTGATCCACTGAGCCACCAAGCTGCCCCCTACGAATTCAATTTGGGTTAAACTTAGTCATTGAATATGACCTATATGACCTTAGCCAAGTCACTTTATCATTATTTGACTCAGTTTTGTTATTGTTAAGGTAGATTTTCTATCTATTCTATATGCCTCCTAGGACTTTTGTGAGGAAAGTGATTCACACAATTCTATAGTAAGTAGAATTATAATTATTAACTGTAAGATGATATAGACATAGGAGCTATCATTATTAGTAATTTTGAATCTTCTTAATTGGATGTACTGTTGTTTTTAAATGCCAAGGGTATTTTTAAGCCTCTGCAGACCTATCAATATTGATTTGACAAAATTCATGAAGTGATTCTTCCTGATATAGGTGTGTTGTCATGCTAATAAAACTTTTAAGGCCCAATTCCCTGACACTTTCATAGTGTGCCTAGGGGTGGTACCGTAATTGACCTAAAAGTACTTCTCTGTCAGGAGGAATACCTGCTCTTTTCCAAATAATCTTTCTTTAGCTTTTATTGATTGATTTGGTTCTCAGGTCATTTGTCTTTTCCCACTGTGGAAAAATGAAACCCTCAAAGAGTCCACTGAGAGTTTCTATAAAACTTCTCATTCTTTTGGATGATCCCACTACAGCAGAGCTTCTACATAGCAGGTAGATAAAAAAGTATAGATAGATAGAGCATTTATCAGTTTATTTACAATATCTATCTATCCAGATACATATAACATTTATTATAGGTCAGAAACTGTGCTAATATAAGCAGCATTTAGGGGAAAGATAACTAAACTTTCAGGGATTAGATTTTTTTGGGGGGATTCTTATTGTTACAAATAATACTTCTTATGTTTATGGGACTATGTAGTCGTTAAAGTTCTTAATCCAAGTTCAGGACTTGGAAGGAGTTAAGAGACATTCTGAGCACCAGCGTGCTTTTATGATTTTCAGATTTACTTAGCGTCAGTGTCTCCGCTGACTTCTAATCTTTCATCTCTCGTTCCCTTACAGATATTTAAAACTGGATGTCCAGTAGATATCTTAAACTCAACATGTCCAAAACTGAACTCATTATTTCCCCCTGTAATTCCTCCAAATTTTCCTATTATTTTCCACAGTACCACCAACCTCCCAGTCCCACAGTTTCACATATCTTAGGTGTTGTCCTCAATTCCTTAGGATCTCTTACTCCCTTTTAGCCAACAAATTGTCAGAAAGTCTGTGACTTTCTCCTTTGTGACATCTTTCTAACATACTCTTTTTTCTCCTCTGACAGTACCATCGCTCTGGTACAGACACTCATCACCTCTTGCTTGGACTATTGTAATAGCCTCCTAGTGGATGTCCCTATGCCATGTACTCCTTATGATCCAGTGACACTGGTACCCTTGCTGCTCCATTAACAAGATACTTGGTGTCCAGGTTCTGGTCATTTTCTCTCGTTGACCCCCATGTCTGTAATTTTCTGTCTTCATCCTCACTTTTTGGCTTTCCTGGATTCCTTGAAGTACCAACTAAAATCTATCTTCTACTAGAAACCTCTCCTAACCTCTCTTAATTCGAATACCTTCACTCTGGTGATTATTTCCCATTTGTCCTGTACATAGATTGTAAAGATTTATTTGCTTGTTACCTTCCCCATTAGATTGTCACAATAAGGACGGAGTGAGGCAGGAGAGCGGCGACCACAAAATGGATGGTATTAATAATCCATGTAATCTTGGATCACTTTAGAATTTACGGCACTTTACTTGACTCTCACAATATTCCTGTGATACAGATAAGGGCAGGGGTAACATATTATTTTGTAGATGAGGAAACTAATGTTCAGAGAAGTTAAATAATTTGCCCAAGAACACACATCCAGTAAAGGGAAGACTGTGGACTAGAACCCGGGTCTCCCAATTCGCCTCATGTTTTTTTCGTACTGCTTCATGCTACCTCACAATGATGAAAAGAATGGGTTTCAAGGCTCTCTGCCCACTAAACTACCTCACCAAATCTCTCATTATGAATAGATAAATGGATACTTGAAAAATGGATGCATTATTTTTTAAACTGTGTGCAAAGCACTATGCTAAGTGCTGGGGATCATGTAGAAAAATCAAGACAACCTCTGCTTTCAAGGAGCTCATACTCCAGGGACAAAACATGTAAAAAAAAGTTTGGTTACAGAGTAGATATGAAAGCAGAGAAGTCCTGAGGATACAGTGGTAGGGCAGAAGAGTTATAGTTGTAGAGTTAGAGTGGTCAGTCATTAAAAGAGGAACCACAACATCCATTGCCATCTCTCCCATAAGTGGAACTGTTAGAGAACTTTTAAAAGAATATTAAAATAATAGTGAAAAATCATTTTCTAAGTGATTCTGCTATCGACAAGATGCCTTTTCTTGGACTGTGCTCTACCTCTTTTTGTTCTCTGCCCCACCAATGTCCTCTCTTGTGACTTGCAAGAAAATAGAAAAGTATTTGGGATATTAACAAATGCTTTAGGAAGCTTTGTAGCTTAAATTAAAAATAGCATGATGAGTGTGGTAGTATATGCCTGTAACCCCAGGCTGAGGCTGGGCTTGAGAATTCTGAGCTACAATGGATCAAGTCAATTGAATGTCCACACTAATTCTGGTACCAATATGATGGGTTGGGGATGGGGTGATATCATGAGATTGCCTAAGTAGGGATAAAATGACCCAGGTCGTAAATGGAGCAGGCCAAAGTTCTCAAGTTGATCAGAGTGGCCATTGCAATTCCAAGCTGGGTAAAATAAGGAGTCCCAGTCTTAAAAAAATTAAAACAGTATACAAATTAAGCTGATGTAGCTATATAGAGAGACAGTTTCTCAGCTAAACACTTTACATCTCAAATATATAGAGGACTTTGTCAAATTTATGAGAATATGAACCATTTCCCAATTGATAAATGGTCAAAGCATATGGACAAGCAGTTTTTGGAAGAGAAATCAAAGCTATATATAGTCATATAAAAATGTTCTAAATCATTATTTATTAGAGAAAAGCAAATTAAAATAACTTTGATTCCCTACTTCACACCTATCACATTGGCTAAAATGATAGAAGGGAAAAATGATAAATGTTGGAAGGAAAGTAAAAAAAATTGTGATACAAATAATATAAAGTTGGTAGAATTGTGAACTGATTCCACCATTTTGTAGAAAAATCTGGAATTTTGCCCAAAGAGTTATAAAACTGCATATACCCGTTGACCCAGTGATAACACTACTAGGGGAGCAGCTAGGTGGTGCAGTGGATAGAGCACCAGTGCAGGAGTCAGGAGGACCTAAGCTCAAATCTCACCTTGACACTCACTAGCTGTGTGACCTTGGGCAAGTCACTTAACCCCAATTGCCTCATCCTGGGTCATCCCAATGAAATATGGTCACTGGATTCAGATGGCTCTGGAGGAGAAGTGAGGCTGGTGACCTGCACAGCCATCCCTCACCCAAAACAAAGTCAAGTGCAAGTCATGCCACCATTTTTCTGATGGCATGGTCTTCTTCGGCAATGAATGATGAACACACACCACTACTAGGTCTGTATCTCAAGGTGATCAGGGAAGAAGGAGAAGAAAGTGTATGTTCTAAAATATTTATGACAGCTCTCTTTATGGTGGCAAAGAACGGGACATTGAGGGGGATGCACATCAATTGGGGACTAACTGAATAAATTTTGGTATATGATTGTGATGGAATACAACTGTACTATAAGAAATGATAACCAAGTTGATTTTATTTCTCTTTATCTGTCTGTCTGTCTATCTATCTATTTTTGCAAGGCAAATGGAGTTAAGTGACTTGCCAAGTGTCACACAGGTGCAGGTTGATTTTAGAAAAACATGGCAAGACTTGTAGGAATAAGTGTGAATGGAAATGGAAAAACATGGAAAGACTTGCATTGATAAGAATGAAATGAGCAGAACCAAGAGAACATTGTATACAGTAAAACAATATCGTTCAAAGAGTAACTGAGAATGACTAAGCTCTTCTGAGCTATGTGAATATTCAGATCAACTAAAAAGGACTCATGAAGGAAGATGCCATTCACCTCTAGAGAAAAAAACTGCATATGGAACTATGTAATGTATGGTTTCATATATAGGAAACGTACATATATACGATATGATTCCGTATATGAGAAATATCTATAATCTATCTATCTACCTACCTACCTACCTATCTATCTATCTATCTATCTATCTATCTATCTATCTATCTATCTATCTACCTACCTACCTATCTACCTATCTATCTATCTATCTATCTATCTATCTATCTATCTATCTATCTATCTAATCTATCTATAACTATGTCAAATGTTGGCTTTCTCTAGTAAAGGTTTGGAAGGAAAGGGAAGGAAATAACTTGGAACTCAAAATGTAAGAAAAAAATAAAATAAATATAAAAACCCCAACAACAACATGGATTCAAGCCTTGGCTGTTAATTCTCTCTATGGACAAATTAAGTATCCACACTGAGCCATAGTTTCCACACTGATGAAACAAGGAGAAAGAAATATTTGCCCTGCCTGCTTCACAGGTCGGTATTTGGGGAAAGTTCTTTTCAAATCATAAAGATCTAAATAAATGAAAGCTGTCATTATTTTCCTTATAATATTTCTCTCATTTGTGGTTTTTCATGAAAACCGCTAAGTGATGACAACAGTCATACGTGCTTCGTGTAGCTCTGTACATGGGGAAAAGGCTGTTGAATACCACAGGAATCTTCACACTTTCTTCCTCCTCTTCCTCTCCCCCATGGAGCACACAGGGACTTTAATGCAGGAGTAGAGCAGGGGAAAGCTGATGAATAAAAGATGAGAGAGGAAAGCAGAGGATCGTGGAATAGTTCTTTCTTTGCTGGAGTGTCATGTACCCAAATGATCACATCATTAGAGGTATGGTAATGACTTTCTGTCACAGCTGAACTCCTACAGGCCTTATCCTCTGTACCGTGCAGTTTAGCACTAATTATCCACTATTTAGCATTGTTCTCTAATTGTCTCATTTTTTCAACAAATATTTATTAAACACCTACTATTTTCAAGGTACCATGTTAGGTGCTAGGGTGTGTGTGTGTGTGTGTGTGTGTGTGTGTGTGTGTGTGTGTGTGTGTGTGTGTGTCTGTGTGTGTGTACCCATGCTCATGCACAATGCACATGCATATAGAGAAGAGGGCTGAGAGAGATGAGTATGCGGTTTCCTCCTTCAGGGAGTGATCATCTAGTAGCTGAGATAGCACACTTTACATAAATACCAGCAACTAAAGAAGGGAGTAGTAGGGGATGAGATCAGTCATTAGTGCAAGGAGTTAGCTAGCTTGAAAAGCAGTCTGCGTAGGGGATAGAATTTAAGACAACTTGGGTTCAAATCCTCCCTCAGTCACTTGCTAGCATATGTGGTCCTGGGAAAGTCACAACCTCACTGACCCATAAAGCCAGAATAGCACCTATCTTGTGGGGCTGTTGTGAGGGTCAAATGGAATAATAAGTGTAAAATTCTCTGTAGACTTTAAAGTGCTACAGTTACTATGATCATTATTAGAAAAGACACAGGCTTCAACTGATGAATCAGGGAAAAGGGAGAGTATACATAAGAAGGGAAATTCCAAGGTATTGGGTGGGAGAGGTGAGGCTGCTCACCTTGGGTAGCCTTGGTTTCTTTCAGTGAGGTAGAAGCCAAGGGTCTTCTAATTTTCTTTCCTACTCTCTATAAGAGGTCTTGCCTGATCCCTTCTTCTTCTTACTACAGCTAATGTCTTCTCTCTGAGATTGATCCAATTTTCCCTGCACATGCCTTGTTTGTATGTTATCTCTTCCATTAGAATGTGTACTGCTTGAGGGCAGGGACCATGTAGATCCTAGGCACCACCAAGCAGCTGGGTGGTACATTAGATAAAGCACTGGGCCTGAAAGTCAGAAAGATCTGAGTCAAATCAATGCTCAGATACTTAGTAGCTCTGTGTGACTCTGGGAGAACCACTCAGCCTCTGTTTGCCCTAGTTTCCTCATCTGTAAAATGGGGATAATAACAGCATGTACCTTCCAGGGTTGTTGTGAGCATCAAATAAGGTAATAATTGTTAGACACTTAGTACAGTACCTGACATATAGTAAGTGCTACATAAATGTTAGCTATTATTATTGTTCTCTGTGTCTTTCATTTCATCCTTAGGAAAGAGCAAAGCACCTGGCACTTAGTAGGCACTTATATATAGGCTTGTTGATAATGATGTGGATCATGGAAGGTCAAGGAGTGAATTGAGGAAAGGGATTGAAAAAGGAGGTAAATGCCAGCACAGCTGCCTTGGGGGGGGGAGGGAGTATATTGTGATTGTTTTCCTGTTCCTTCTCTGAGAAAGTTTGGGCATTCTGTTATTTTCACTTTTACCATTTGTAGTTGAAGTTCTTTAATTTTTTGGTGCCATGAACCACCTACCCTATAATCTCCTTTGGCAGTTTGGTGAGGCTCTGGACCCTGGAATAATTTTTTTTTTTAATGAATAGGATTATAAAGGAAGATGATTATGCTGAAATCAATCAATCTGTCTCTGTCTCTCTGTCTGTCTTGAAGTCCTATAAGTTCATGGATCCCAGGTTAAGAGCACATGCTTCAGGCTGTTCTCAGGACTTAGAGTAAGGACAGAGTAGGTGACAGACTTTGCACTGCTTGGGATTAGTTTGAGGCCTGGAGAAGAGGTAGTAATTTATAAGTGGTGGCTGATCATGGAGATCTGTCTAGGAATTCTTGTTCTGGAAGATGTGAGAAAAAGCCCTATTTCTCCAATGGCCATGCCTTCTTCTGAAAGTGCTAGCACTACCTTTCTCTTCTTCTCTGTTCAGTAGCCCTTATTTTGTGCACTCCCAGAGTGCAGAACTAGGTCTCTAGTGTTTGGAAGTTAGAAAAGAGTTTTTATTTACTACCCCAAGGAACTTTCTTGTTAGAGATGTTCAAAACTAGAAGAGCTGCCTTGAGAAGGCATGCATTCTTTGTCCCAGGAACTCATCAAGTAGAGGTTGTAACACCACCTCCTAAGAATTTAAAAAAAAACCTTGGTTTTTAAAAATAGTTTTCTTGTTTTGAACTACCTTTATTTCTGAGTTTATTTCTCACCTTCCACTCCTTACCTAGTGAGTCATTCCTTGAGACAAAATTCTAAAAAGAAAAGTGAAAAAGTCAGTTCAGCGAAACTGTGTTGGTAATAAATGCCATTTTCACCCATACTCCACCACCTCTGAAAAGAAGGGAGAGAAGTACATTCTGCAAATTCTTTTCTGAGTTTAAGTTGGGTAATTAGAGTTGAACTTTTGCTGAGGTTTCTATAGAGGGAATTCATAGTTCAGTTTGGTTTAGAATAGATGACCTTAAATATAAAATTCTGTGAGGTAAAGAAATAAAAAGGATTGTTGAACAGCAGTGAGGGCCAAAATGAGGTTAGTGTGGGTACCTTATATCATTGTAAACTCCTTGTGAGCTCACATCTTGATATGTTTCATGGTGTTTTAGTGAAGTTATGCCTTCCACATCAGGACTTTTCCCATCACAATTTCAACATATCACATTGGCAGAAGATATATTGTAGGTTGACATAAGAAATGAAATGGAAACTTTTGGGGAGTTTTATGGAAGCTGCAGATGACACACAAAGACTGGCAAACAACACAGAAAAAGTTTAGAAACTCAGAAATGCATAAGATATGTATAAGATATTGTATAATGTTAAACTCAGATTTAACAATAAGGTACTGGAAACACCCATAAAAGAGCAAAACCAAAACTATTCTCTTGTATGAAGGGACAGCCAACAAATTTTACATAGATTTTCCTAATCATAGGGGCACCATGCCCCTAAACTCCTGTGATATATAAGAGATAACTGTAGTTCTTGGCACACAGTAGGAACTAATATAGTATTTGAAATGAGGCAGGAGGATGTAGAGATGTTTTCATATTACTTAAATTATTTTAAAATATTTCCATAGCACAATGAAGGAAGGTTTTCTCTAATGTCTTTGTTTCAAAAAGTTAAAAGGCCAATCAGTTCTCAGAGAGCCTTGAGGTTGATAGGGACTCAATACATTTCTTCTTGAATTGAATTCTCATAGCTTTACTTACCATATATTTTGTATTTTGTTATAGCATGTTTTGCTGATAGGAAACATGGCAAAAATAGGCCATTGAAGAATATGCAAGACCACAGTTGAATCTAGCATCATTCAATCATTGCGATCATCATCATTTTAATTAGCATTTATAAAGTTATCTAATAATGTTTACAAAGTACTTTACAAAGATCACTCTCACCAAACCTCTGGGAGGTAGGTGTAATCATCCTCATTTTACAGATGATGTGACTGAGGCTGAGACTGAGAATTTAAGTGTATAAGGTGTATGCGTGTGCTGTAGGTTGCCCATGTAGGTTATGTGTATCAGTATGGGTATATCTATATGTGGATCACAGGAGGGACATGAGTAGACATCTTTGCTGTTCAACCTTCTCCCAAGGATACTTGGATTTCTTCCAGGAGCCTAAGTAGGAGATTGGTACCAAAGGCTGGCCTCTATTCTCCTCAAAGAGAGGAAATATAGGGTTAGAATTATATCTCTACACTCCACTAAATAAGCAGCTAGGTGGTACAGTGGATAGTAGAGAGTCCATATACAGCCTTATCTACTTGCTTTTTCCCCTTTTCCTCCTAATTGCAGCTGAAACCCCTTTTCCACACACGTAATTTCAAAAGGAAATGCTTAAATCTTTCAGACATAGGCCATCATTTTATTTTAGAATTTTTTCCAGGGACTAGGCCAGGTATTAAGGAATATTTTACCCAAATGGTCTGCCTTCTATCTCATATACTGCTTCAATGACTGCTGGTGATGTAGCAGAGTTTCCAGGTCATCCTCCAAAATGTCATCAGATGCCACTGCAGCTGAATAATGAGAATTCAAAACTGCGGAGTAATCTAAAAGAGTGGAAAGGAGTGATGGGGGGAAAGAAGTCAATCCTGAAAATAATAAGAAAAGGGAAAGGTGGACACATCAACCAAAAAGAGATGTCTTCTTCCTTATGGGGGAGGAAACAAAAGACTGGGAAAGGTTTGGGCTGTTTTATTTTTTTTAACAAACCCTGATGAAAGGAAGTTATTGCTTGTTCTTGTGGAATCATGAAAGAAGCTGTTAACAGGACTGCTTGTCTCCTAATATTTGTGAAGGTCTAAGAAAGAAGCGCCAGACATCAAACTAATAATGAACATAGGTAGCATGCAGAGTGTGGCTGACGTGTGAAGGGGGAATTTAGAGGATAGCAGAAGGACTGAGTTCTTTTAATTATTTTAATAATCTCACTCAGAGAGAAATGGAGTTATGTGGAAACAGATAGGGAGCAATCCCTTAGAAATTCCCTAGCTTCCAAGTATGAGGTACAGCATACACTCTTCTAATGTCAATATTTAAAAGACCCCATTTGTTTTGGGAGCTTGGAGCTTGGGGTGGATAGGAGGATGCTTAAAAATTTCTTGAAATCAACAGTCTTAGCCTTTAATTGAAGTATCTCTTATTTATCTTTGTTAGGTGGATGTTGCTTAGTGATGTTTCAAGTAAAGAGGAGTTCTGTCTGGGCTTAGTAAACACCAAAGATTGACTACACATTTTGTTCCTAAGGATAACGTTCAGTTTACATCCTGGGATCAGAATAAGTTAAATGAAACATCAGGGAAATCTTTACCCCTCAAAATTCAAAGTTTATTTAAGTTCTGTGGGTAGTAAACTCCATCCATAAAGGTTTTGAAGGAAAAGTAGCAAAATGCAACCTTGGTTTTCTTCCCAGAAACACTAAGAGCTACGAAGTAGAATACATCCTTGTTCTTTGTTGGGAGAAGGCAAACCCTGACCCAAATTAGCTCTCTGTCTCTCTTAGGAAACTGCCATGAAAGTGAGGGGTTTATATTAGTCTATCCCATCCCATTCCATCTCATCTCACAAACATTTATCAAATACCAGTTATTTGTTAGGCACCAGGCGTAAAAAGAAAAAAAATGAAGTATCTTCTGCCATGAAGGAGCTTCTATTCTCATTATATGTCTAGTTGGAAGAATAGATTATTAATATAGCTAGAGAAGGGAAAGATGGAGGCAAAGGAGAGAACTATGTAAAGTACTAAAAGAATGTTTTGGGACAAATAGTCCACTTTTAGCTGTGGTGGTGGGGATGGCTGAAATCAGGGAGGGCTATACTAAGGTAGCAACTAAACTGGACCTCGAATGAAGGCAATATTTGTGAAAGTCAAAAATGAGGAGGTAGTTTATTTCAGGCAGAAGGGGGTGGGGATAGTTTACAAAAATGCACAATGGTGAGCAATAAAATGTAAGTCCTTGGGAAGAACTAGTTTAGGGAAAGTTTTGATTTTCTTGGAATGTGAAATAAACTTCTTGGGATCATGGATTGACTTTTACCTTTCTTTGGTGCTACCAGTGCTTAGCACATAGTAGACATTTAATAGCAAGTCTATACATAGTAGACTTATTGGCTGAAATGTGAAGATCAGGAAAGGAAAAACTGGAAAAAAAAGGCCTGGGAAAGAAATTTAGAGCCAGATTGTGAAGAACCTTAAATATTAACCCACGAAGTTTACATTTTTATCTTAGAGGCCATATGCAATTACTAAAAGTTGTGAAAAGGAGGGGCCTGGTCAGCCTGGCATATTAAGAAGTTGATTTTGGCATTTGTGGATCAGAGAGGGAATAGGCTAGAAGAGGCAGGAAGACTAATCAGGAAATTATTGCAATAGTTCAGGTGAGTGATTAAGGCCTGAACTACAGTGGTAGTGGAGGGAGTTGGTTGGTTGCTGTCCTTTGTCTTCAAAGAGGACCAAAATGACATCACCATGAAAAAGTGAAATTTCAGTGCATCTGACTGTGGCTGATCAGACCATTATGAGCTCAGAAAGTTCTACCACAGGTTGGGCACAGATAGTCCATGTGAATATTTGGGGTGGATATCCCAAATTTGTGCATTCTGCATTTACTTTGTGCTGTTTCTATTCTGCTTTGCTCAAAGAGCACAGCACCCTTTCTGATGTGGGCACACCATGCTGAACGGTCCTGTGCCAGTGTCTCCCATTTTGCACAGTAAAATCCAAAGTTCTTGAGAGAGACCTTGAGAGTATCCTTGTATAGCTTCTTCTGACCACCATGTGATCTTCTGCCCCATGCGAGTTTCCCATAAAATAATCTTTGGGCAAAAGTACATTTTGCACTTGAACATAGCCAGCCCATTGGAGCTGTGCCCTCTGAAGCATAGTTTGAATACTTGGCAGTTCAGCTTGAGCAAGCACTTCAGTGTCTGGGACCGTATCATGCCAGATGATCCTCAGAATCTTCCTAAGACATTCCAAATGGAAGCAGTTCAGTTTCCTGGCATGGCGCTGGTAGACTGTCCACGTTTTGCAGGCATATAACAATGAGGTCAGCACAGTGGCTCCATACACCTTCAATTTAGTAGTCAGTCTAATACATTTTCTCTCCCAAACTTTTCTTCAGAACCTCCCAAATGCTGAGCTAGCTCTGGCAATGCGTTCATCAACCTCATTGTCAATATGTACATCCCTGGAAATTACACTACCAAGGTAAGTATCCACAACATTCAAAACTTCTCCATTTGTTGTAACCGATGATTTCATGGATGGATGGTGTGATGGTGGCTGACGGAGCACCTGTGCTTTCTTGATGTTATTTATTAGGCCAAAATTAGCACCAGCAGCAGAGAATTGATCCATACTTTGTTGCATCTCAGGTTCAGAGAATGCATTGAGTGCACAATCATCTGCAAACAGAAAATCATGTACCAACACTCCCTCCATTTTGATCTTGGCTTGTAGTCTTTTTAAATTGAAGAACTTGCAATTGGTACTAGTCCGCCCTGAATGATGGAGGGAGTAAAGAGAAGGGAACGAATGTGAGAGATGCTTTGCAGAATAGATAGAACTTGACAGTTAATTTCATCCATATCGGTTGGTTGTTGTCTTTAGTTCTCGAAGAGGACCAAAACGACATCACTGTGTTGAGATCAAGGTACAGTGTGTCCAAATGGTGACTGATAAGACAAATACAAGCCTGGAAGACTCTACCACAGGTTGGGCACAGATAGTCCACATGATTTTGGAGTGGAGATGTCTCTGCATTTGTGCATCTCATATTTCTTTTGAGATATTTTGATTCTGCTTTGCTCATGTAGTACAACACCTTCTTTATTTAAGCACACTATGCTGTGTAGTCCTGTACCAGTGTATCCCATGTCTCACAATTGATTCCAAAGTTCTTCAGAGAGACCTTGAGAATGTCCTTGTGTTGCTTCTTCTGACCTCAGTGGAGAGTTTGTTTTGTTTAAGTTCTCCATAAAATGTTCTTTTAGGAATATGTACTTTTGTCATTTAAAAAACATGGCCAATCCATCAGAGTGGCACTCTCTGTTGTACAGTTTCAACGCTTGGCAGTTCTTCTTGATAAAGGACCTCAATTTCTTCTACCTTGTCCTGTTAGATGACCTTTGGAATCTTCCTAAGACAATTTAAATGGAAACAATTCAGCTCTCTGGTGTGACTCTGGTATACTGTTCAGGTTTCACAGCCCCACAATAATAAGGTGAACACATCAGCTCTGCAGGCCTTCAATTTGACAGCCAGTCAGATACCTCTTGTTTCCCATACTTTCCTTTGGAGCCTTCCAAACATTGAGCTAGCTATGGCAATGCATGTGTCAATCTCATCATTTATGTGTACATCCCTAGAAAACATATTGTCAAGGTAAATGAATTTATTTATCCCATTCAAAATTTTTCCATTTGCTGTAACCAATGGTTCCATGTTTTCTTGGTATTAATGGTTAAGCCAAAATTAGCATAAGTAGTAGAGAATTGACCTATACTTCGTTGCATCTTAGCCTCGGAGGTTACATTGAGAGCATACTCATCTGAGAACAGAAAATCATACACCAATTCTCCCTTCACTTTAGTCTTGACTTGTAGCCTTTTCAAGTTTGATTTTGACATCATTTTTGTATTCCTTAAAGGCAAACATCTGACATCACAGAAAACTCAATGCCAAAAAGTATGGAGCAAGCACACAGCTCTGCTTCACTCCATCAGTAACTGGGAAAGCATGAGAGCATTGTCCACTATTCATAACTGGGCAAACATGCCATTGTGCAACTGACATACAATACTGATGAACTCCTGTAGGCAACCAAAATTTGCCATAATTTTCCACAGGCCCTCATGACTGACAGTGTCAAAAGCTTTTGTTAGATAAGTTAACATTGTATGCAGACTTCTGTTCTGCTTTTTGAATTTCTCCTGGAGTTGTCAGGAAGCAAGCACCATATTAACTGTACCAAGGTATAGGCCCTTTCTGAAGCCACACTAAAGGTAGGTGACCACCTTTTCCTGGTGACCTATTAAGGAGAACTTAGGCAAGAATCTTTTTTTTAAAGATTTTTTAAATTAAGTTAATTTGTTTGTTTTCAGTTTTCAACAATCACTTCCATAAGTCTTAAATTTTCTGCCCCTCTCACCCTCCTCCCTCCCCAAGACAGCATGCAATCTCATATGGATTCTACACATACATTCTTATTAAACACATTTTCGCATTTGTCATGTTGCATGGAAGAGTTAAAATGAATGGGAAAAACCATGAGAAAAACCAAACCAAACCAAAACACAAGAGAAAATAGTCTCCTTCATTCTGCCTTCCTATTCCATAGTTCTTTCTCTAGATACGGATCGCATTTTGCCTCAAGAGTCCTTTGGGAATGTTTTAGGTCTTTGCATTGCTGTGAAGGGCTAAGTCTATCAGAAACAGTCCTCACACACTGTGGCTGTTACTGTGTACACTGTTCTCCTTTTTCTGCTCATTTCATTCAGTAACAGTTCATGTATGTCCTTCCAGGCCTCTCTGAAGTCCTCTCGTTCATCATATCTTATGGGATAATGGTATGCCATCACATTCATATACCCACAACTTGTTCAGCCATTCTCTAATTGATGGGCAGCCCCTCAATTTCCAGTTTTTGGCCACCACAAAGAGAGCTGCTGTAAATATTTTTGGACATGTGGACTCCTTTCCAATTTTTATGATATCTTTGGGATACAGTCCTAGAAGCAATATTGCTGGGTCAAAGGGTATACACATTTTTATAGCCCTTTGGATATAGTTTCAAATTGCTCTCCAGGATGGTTGAATTGGCTCACAGCTCCACCAATAATGAATTAGTGTTCCAGCACTCCCACATCTTCTCCAACATTTATCATCTTCCTGCTTTTTCATTTTATCCAATGTGATAGGTGTGATATGGTACCTCAGAGTTGTTTTGATTTGCATCTCTCTAATCAATAGTGATTTAGAGCAATTTTTCATATGACTATAGATAGCATTAATTTCTTCCTCTGAAAATTGCCTGTTAATATCCTTTGACCATTTAGCAATTTTGGAAAGACTTATATTCTTATACATTTGACACAGTTCTCTCTATATTTTAGAAATGAGGCCTTAATCACAGACGCTAGTTGCAAAAATTCTTTCTCCTTCCCTCCTCATTTCTGGTTACAGTGACTTTGTGCAAAATTTTTTCAATTTAATGTAATCAAAATTTTCCATTTTGCATTTCATAATGTTCTCTATCTCTCGTTTGGTCATAAATTTCTCCATTCTTCATAAATCTGACACACTATTCCTTGCTCCCTAATTTGTTTATAGTATCAGCCTATACCTAGATCATATATCCATTTGTACTTTATTCTTGTGTATGGTGTCAGGCATTGGTCTATGCACGGGTTCTGCCAGACTGTTATCCAGGTTTCCCAGCAGTTTTTGTTAAACAGTAAATTTTTATTCCAGAAGCTGGGGTCCTTGAGTTTATCAAACAGTAGATTGCTATATTCATTGACTACTGTGTCTTGAGTACCTAATATATTCCACTAATCCACCCCTCCATCTCAGCCAGTACCGAGTGGTTTTGAGGATTGCTGCTTTATAATAAAATTTGAGATCTGGTTGGGCTAGGCCACCTTCCCTAGCATTTCTTTTCATTAATTCCCTTGATATTCTGGACATTTTATTCTTCTAGGTGAATTTTGATATTTTTATAGCTCTATAAAATAATTTTTTCATAGTTTGGTATGGCAATGAATAGGTAAATTAATTTAGGAAGAATTGTCATTATTATTATGTTGGGTTGGCCTACCCATGAGCAACTGATATTTTTCCAGTTACTTAGATCTGACTTTATTTGTGCAAAAAATGTGTTGTAATTGTGATCATATAGTCCCTTGGTTTGTTTTGACAGGTAGCCTCCCAAATATTTTATAGTATTTCCAGTAACTTTAAATGGGATTTCTCTTTCATCCCTTGCTGTTGAGCTTTGCTGGTAATATATAGAAATGGAAGTGATTTATCTGGGTTTATTTTTTAACCTGCAACTTTGCCAAAGTTGTTTATTGTTTCAAATAGTTTTTTACTTGATTCTCTATGATTCTCTAGCTGTATCATCATATCATCTGCAAAGAGTGATAACTTAGTTTCTTCTCTGTCTATTCTAATTCCTTCAATTTCTTTTTCTTCTCATTGCTACAGCTAATATTTCTAGTATCATATTGAATAACAATGGTGATAATGTACATCCTTGTTTCACCCCTGATCTTATTGTAAATGCATCTAGCTTATCCCTATTAAATATAATGCTCACTGATGGTATTAGGTAGATGCTATTTATTATTTTAAGGAAGGCTCTATTTATTGCACTGTTCTCCAGTGTTTCAATAGGAATGGGTGTTGTATTTGTCAAGTTTTTTCTGCATCTATTGAGATAATCATATGCTTTCTCTTAATTTTATTGTTGATATGATCAATAATGCTGTTTTCCTGATATTGAACTGGTCCTACATTCCTGGTATAAATCCTACCTGATCAAAGTGTATTATTCTATTGATAAGTTACTGTCATAATTTTTGTTAATCTTATTTAAAATTTGTGCATCTATATTCATTGGGGAAATTGTTCTACAGTTTTCTTTCTCTGTTTTGACTCTTGCTGGTTTAGGTGTTGCCAGCATATTTGTATCATAAAAATAATTTGGTAGGATTTCATCTTTGCCAATTTTCCTAAATAGTCTATATAGTTTTGGAATGAACTGTTCTTTAAATGTTTGATAGAATTCACTTGTAAATCCATCTGGTTGTGGAGATATTTTCCTAGGGAGTTCATTGGTGGCTTGTTTGACTTTTCTTTCTGAGATGGGATTATTTAAGTATTTCCTCTTCTGTTAGTCTGAGCAATTTATATTTTTGTAAATATTCATCCATTTCATTAAGATTGTCAAATTTATTGGCATACAGTTGGGCAAAGTGATTTCTAACTATTGTTTTAATTTCCTCTTCATTGCAGTTTACCCTTTTCATTTTTGATACTGGTAATTTGGTTTCCTTCTTCCTTTTTTAAAAAATGAAATTGACCAGGTCTATCAATTGCATTGTTTTTTCATAAAATGAGTTTTTAGTTTTATTTATTAGTTTGGTAGTTTTCTGAATTTCAATTTTATTAAACTCTCCTTTGGTTTTCAATCTTTCTAATTTGGCATTTAATTTGGAATTTTCTCTTTTCTCTTTTTAAAAAAATATTTATTTTTAGTTTTCAGCATTCATTTCCACAAGATTTTGAGTTCCAAATTTTCTCCCCATCTCTCTCCTCCCCCACTCCAAGATACCATACATTCTGATTAAACCTTCCCCCAGCCTGCCCTCCCTTCTTTCACACTCCTCCCTTCCCTTATCCCCATCTCCTCTATTTTCTCACATGGCAAGATAGATTTCTGCACCCCATTATTTCTTATTTCCCAGTTGTACATAAAAAGAATTTTTAATAATTGTTTTTTTAAACTTGGAGTTCCAACTTCTCTCCCTTCCTCCCTCCCACTCATATCCACTGAGAAAGCAAATGATTCAATATAGGTTATACATGTGTAGTTATGCAAAGACTCCCATAAAAATCATGTTGTGAAAAACTAATTATATTTCCCTCCATCGTGTCCTGTCCCCCATTTACTCTATTCTCTCTTTTGACTTTGTCTATCCCCAAAAGTATTTACTTCCAATTACTTCTCTTTCCATTTGCCCTCCCTTCTGTCATCCCCCCATGCTCCACTTCTCCCCTTCTCCCCTATTTTCTGTAGTGTAAGATAGATTTTCAAAACAAATCGAGTGTGCATGTTATTCCCTCCTTAAGCCAAATATGATGAGAGAAAACTTCACATTTTCCCTCCCACCTCCCCCTTTTCCCCTCCATTGAAAAAGCTTCTTTTTGCCTCTTTTGTGAGAAATAATTTACCCTATTCCATTTCTCCTTTCTCCTCCCAATATATTCCTTTCTCACCCTTTATTTTTAGTTTTTTTAGATATCATCCCTTCCTTTCACCTTCTGTCTATATGTATATAATCCCTCCAACTATCCAAATACTGAGAAAAGTTTCAAGAGTTAGAAATCTTATCTTTCCATGTAGGAATGTAAACAGTTCAACTTTAGTAAGTCCCTTATGATTTCTCTTTTCTGTTTACCTTTTCATGCTTCTCTTGATTCTTGTGTTTGGTTTTGGTCTTATCATCAAGCATGTTTGAAACTACTCTATTTCAATGAATGATCATTTTTTCCCCTGAAGTAATGTACTCAGTTTTGCTGGATAGGTGGTTCTTGCTTTTAATCCTAGTTCCTTTGACTTCTAGAATATGATATTCCAAGCCTTTGATTCCTTAACATAGTAGCTACGAGATCTTTTGATATCTTGATTGTATTTCCACAATACTCAAATTGTTTCTTTCTGGCTGCTTGAAATATTTTCTCCTTGACCACGGAATTCTGGAATTTGGGTACAATATTCCTAAGAGTTTTTCTTTTCAGATCTATTTCAGGAAGTTATCAGTGTATTCTTTCAATATTTATTTTACCCTCTGGTTCTAGAATATCAGGGCAGTTTTTCTTGATAATTTCATGAAAGATGATGTCTAGGCTCTTCTTTTGTTCATGGCTTTCAAGTAGTCCCATAATTTTTTAAATTGTCTCTCCTGGATCTGTTTTCTAGGTCAGTTGTTTCTTTTCCAATGAGATAATTCACATTTTCTGCTATTTTTTTCATTCCTTTGGTTTTGTTTTATAATTTCTTGATTTTTCATAAAGTCATTATCTTCCATCTGCTCCGTTCTACCCTTTAAGGAATTATTTTCTTCAGTGAGCTTTTGGATCTCCTTTTCCATCTGGCCAGCTTCTGCTTTTGGGGGCTTTCTTCTCCTCATTGACTTTTTGGATTTCTTTTGCCATTTGAGTTAGTCTATTTTTTAAAGTATTATTTCCTTTAGCATTTTTTGGGTCCCCTTTAGCAAGCAGTTGATCTGTTTTTCATGATTTTCTTGCATCACGCTCATTTCTCTTCCCAATTTTTGCTCTATTTCTCTTACTTGATTTTCAAAATCCTTTTGGAGCTCTTCCATGACCTGAGACCAATTCATATTTTTCCTGGAGGCTTTGAATGGAGGAGTTTTGACTTTGTTTTCTTTTGTTTGCATGCTTTGGTCTTCCTTGTCACCAAAGTAAGACTCTACAGTTTGATTATTTTTCTGGTTTTTGCTCATTTCCCCAGCCATTTACTTGATTTTGAGTTCTTTGTCAAGGTAGTTCTCTACTTCTCTGGGGGTATACTGTTAGCAGCTCAATCCCCTCCACAATCTGTGAGCCTAGAGTCCCAGAAACAGTTGCTGTCTCTGCTCCTGCTGCTGTTGTGGCTGCCAAGAGTTCCTTTACCTCCTTACATCCCTGGGGCTGGGGCTGGACCACTCCAATTTCCTGCATTTGTCACACAGGCTTTTCCCACTGACCTTCTAAATTATCCTCAGCATTTTGGGGTCATGAAGTCTGGAAACCACCACAGGTGTGAGAGATTCAGTCCCCCATCACGTGCTCCAGTTCTGACTCAACTCATACTTGATTGTGCCCTGCCCCCAGAATGTCTCAGTAGACACTTTCCAACCACCTTCTAGGCTGTCTTGGGCTGAAGATTTGCATCACTCTGTCATTCTGCAGGTTCTACACCTCCAGAATTTGTTTAGAGCCATTTTTAGAGGTGTTTGGCTGGGCTGGGGGACAGCATGCTATTACTCCCCCATCTTGAGTCTGTCCCCCTAATTGGGGGTTTTCAATTTTTTCTTTTTCTAGCTTTTTCAGTTGCATATCCCCTTCATTGATATCCTCTTTTCCTATTTTATTCATGTAAGCATTTCAGAGATACAAAACTTTTTGTGAGAACTACTTTTTCTACATTCCATAAATTTTGGCAGGTTGTTTCATTATTGCAATTCTCTTGAATGAAGTTATTGATAGTTTCTGTGATTTTTTCTTTCACTTACTCGTTCTTTAGGATTAGATTATTTAGTTTCCAATTAATTTTTGGTCTATCTTTCCCTGGCCTTTTATGCCATATAATTTTTATTGCATCATGATCTGAAAGGGATGCATTGACTATTCCTGCCTTTCTGCGCTGGATTGTGAGGGTTTTATGCCATAGTACATGGTCAATTTTTGTGTATGTGCCAGGTACTACTGAGAAAAAGGTATAGTCCTTTCTATCCCCATTCAGTTTTCTCCAGAGGTCTATCATATCTACCTTATCCAGAGTTCTATTCACCTCCTTCCCTTCTTTCTTGTTTATTTTGAGGTTAGATTTATCATGTTCAGAGAGGGGGTGGTTGAGGTCCCCCACTAGTATAGTTTTGCTATCCATTTCTTCCTGTAACTCCCTTAACTTCTCCTCTAAGAATCTGGATGCTATAACACTTGTTGCATATATGTTTAGTAATGATATTATTTCATTGTCCATGGTGCCTTTTAGCAGGATACAGTTTCCTTCCTTATTTGTTTTGATTAGATCTATTTCTGCTTTTGCTCTGTCTGAGATTAGGATTGCTAATCCTGCTTTTCTTTTACATCCCCTGAAGCATAATATATTTTACTCCAACTTTTTACCTTTATCCTGTGTGTATCCCCCTCTTTCAGATGTGTTTCTTATAAACAACATATTGTAAGATTATGTTTTTTAATTCATTCTGCTATCTGCCTCTGATCTATGGGAGAGTTCATCCAATTCACATTCACAGTTATGATTACTATCTGTGTCTTTCTTGCTGTCCTATCCTCCCTCCCCCTGTTTATGCTTTTATTTTTCCCTTTCACTCCTCCAAAGAATTTTCCTTTGACCACTGCCTCCCTCAGTTTTCCCTTCCTTCTGTCAGCCCCTTTCTCCTTTTTTCCCCTTACTTAATTGAATATCCATCTTCTTGCCTGAAAGATTATGCTCAATTTTGCTGGCTAGTTGATCTTTAGCTGTAGTCCAAGCTTCTTTGTTTTACATGTTATCATATTCCCATCCCTCCAATCTTTTAATGTAGCAACTGCAAGGGCATGTGTGATCTTGACTATAATTCCTTCATATACCTTGCTACTCTTTGACTGCTTGCAGTATTTTCACCTTGACCTGATGGTTCTGGAATTTGGCAGCATTATTCCTTGGCATTTCCAATTTGGAATCTCTTTCAGGAGATGATCAATGGATTCTTTTGATGATAATTTTGCTTTCTGGATCCTGGACTTCAGGGCAGTTTTCTTTGATGATTTCTTGGAAAATATTTTCCAGGTTCTTTTTTTTCCATCATGGATTTCCAGTAGAACAATAATTCTTAGATTTTCTCTCCTGGATCTATTTTCCAGGTCAGTTGTTTTTCCAATGAGATATTTTTACATTTTCTGCTATTTTTCAGTTTTTAGAATTTGTTTGACTGATTCTTGATGTCTCATAGAGTCATTAGCTTCTATTTGCCCAATTTTAATTTTTAACAAATTATTTTCTTCAGTTATCTTCTGTACCTCCTTTTCCATTTGTTCACTTTTCCAAGTTAGATTTTGTACCTCCCTATCCATTTGGTCGATTTTAGTTTTTAAGGAGCTGTTCTCTTCAGTGAATTCTTTTTTTCATTTTGTCAATTGTATTTTTAAAATCATTGGTCAATTTTTCTTCTACCTCTTCAATTTGACTTTTAAAACCCTTCTTGTGCTCTTCCAAGAATGCTTTTTGGGCCTGAGACCAGTTCATATTCCCTTCTGAGGTTTTAGATGTGTGTATAATGTCAGTGCTGTCCTCTTCTGAGTTCATATTTTGATCTTCCCTGTCCCTGGAGAAGAATTCTATGGCCTTTCCTTTTTTGATTTGCTTCTTGCCCATGATGATTGGCTTTTTCCTGGCTTTTAAAGTAGATCTCTGATTCTGGGGAACAGGGGGCTTTCTCTTATGTTTCTTGTGCTGGGAACTTGAGGCCTGGTTACTGACTTTGTGTGTTGTGGCCTCTGGTTCTTTTAACTAGAAACTATATAATGCTACAGCTTACCTGATGCCTAACTGGTTGGTGTGTGCCAAGGCTGGGGCCAGATGAAGTCTATCTGAGTTTCTCTGGGGTTATACTGAAGCTCATAGTGTGAAATGTGAGGAAGAGGTGGTCTGGCCACAGGAAGTCTCTTCATTCCCTAGGGCTGAGCTTGACAGCTGGTGAACCCCTTGTCTGTGCTGGTATCTGCTCAATTCCCCTGACTGTGCAATGAATTCCTTTGGTCCTGGTGTTGGTGCTTACTGTCTCCACCCCCCTGGGGCTCAGGATCTCCTGCTGGTTTGCTGAGGTGGGGCTTGTTGGGATGCCTCTGTTCTTGCACTAGTCCCCTTTATCCACAGCAAGAGGGACTCTTCTTGTTGATCTCCCTTGCCTCTCCCGTTGTACCTCTTCTGCTGGCTTCACTATTCTATGATTTTTCCTGGGGAAATATTCTCTGGGTTTTTCAAGGTCAGCAAGGGGAGGGTGAGAGCACTTAGAGTTACTCTGCCACCTTTGTTCCCAGAAGTTCACATAGGTGACTTTTAAATATTTAGTCTGTTGGCTGACAGCGGTTACTACCAGGGGTTCTGCACTTCTCTCTCACTCCCATTCTGTGCTGAGAGGTTTGAGAATCCACATTGATGTTTCTGATTCAGTTTGTCCAGTCTGTTCCCACTCCATTGTAGCTAAGTCTATGCTGGTGCAGCCTGCACTCTCCCCGTGAAACAGATCCTTCCTGTTGACTTTCTGGGTTGTCCTAGGCTTGAAATCTGTCACACTCTGTCTCTTAATAGATCCTGCCACTCTGAATGTTTTTCAGATTCACTTTTTAGAAGTATCTAAAGGAGTTTGTGGAAGAACTAAGGTGAGTCCCCACTTTTGCTCTGTCATCTTACCATCTTGTCCCAATAGATATGTTTTAAGGACATATTTATAGGATCATTGGATTTGGTGTCAGAAAACATGAGCTGACCTATAGATGATCTATTAGGCTGGATAACTTATTGGGTAGAGAAATCTCTCATCTATGTGTTGGACTGTAGGGATAGTTCCCTTCCATCTTTCAAATTCAGTGATTCTAGTATGAATACTAGTTTTGATACTACCTTGGGTAAGCCAGACTGGGATGAAGTTTTCTCATTTGTAAAATTAAGGTATTTGTGAATATGAGATATATGTATGTAATAAATGGTTCTAGATATATGTTGATATGGGCAGCTAGGTGGCAGTGGATAGGATACTCGTCCTCAAGTCAGGATGACCTGAGTTCAAGTCCAGCCTCAAACACTTACTATGTAATCCTAGACAAGTCAGTTAGTGGTGGTTACCTCAATTTTCTCATCTGTAAAATGAGCTAGAGGAGAAAATGGCAAACCACTACAGGATTTTTTCAAGAGAACCCAAAATGGGATCATGAAGAATTGGACATGATTGAAATGACTCAACAACAAAAGATATTGATATAGATAGATGCCGTGTATGAGGGACAGTGATAGACATGTATCTATCTTTGGGGAGAGCAGGAAACATGTCATGGAAGGCCTTCTAAAATCATAATTGGTGGGGAGGGGTAGGAAGGATTCAGTATTACTAAGCCTGAATGATTTCACCTCCATTGTCCAAGAAGGGTATCAGAATAAAATTTGATCTGTCTGCTACCACTCATAGATTTCTGTTCTAGGGGTATGTGTCTAGATTCAGAATGAAATTCATTTCCCTCATCACTCTTTGGGATGGTAGGTAGCACTTGCCAACTTAGCCCTTTC
Source organism: Bettongia penicillata ogilbyi (assembly GCA_023548195.1). Lineage (NCBI taxonomy): Eukaryota > Metazoa > Chordata > Mammalia > Diprotodontia > Potoroidae > Bettongia > Bettongia penicillata. The sequence goes on along the minus strand of JAJHZJ010001014.1, from coordinate 1,226,623 downwards.
CCATCAAACAGAGGTTACACAATAAACTATAACATAAAAAACAACTCTCTGTCAAAGAAAGTAAGAGAGATTGGAGATGTTATATAGATAAGACTGTATTAAAAAATATGAGCTTTTCCTCTGGGAGCAAGGTAAGTGCTTCTTGATGAATAAATGCTTGTTGATTTCTGGAAGACAGCTTGTCAGGAGGAGAATCTTCAAGGCAACATTTTGTTCTCCTGAATCAAATCTTTTCTATTGTCATCAAACCATTAACATAGAAAGAATTAGTCACTGGAAAAATACCATTTATGTGAACTTGTTTGCTCCTCATACCTTAATCAAGGGCTTTTTTGATAGGCATGTAGATTATTCTGAATTATTAGGGTAACTAATAAGCCTCAACCCCATTGGTGAGTTAAAGGAGGGTCTCCCAAAGTACGTGAAGATGTCCCCTGGTGGAATGGGCCAATGAGAACAATTTGTTCCAACACCCACGAAGGTGCCTGAAGCAGATGCTATGGGGTAATTAGAGATTGGTCAGATGTAGCAGATGTCTAGGCCATCAACTGCATCCTGGGCCATTCCCAGTTATCTTGACTTTTTCCTGCCACAGGACTTCAATGACTGTGGACGACAGAGTGAGTCTGATGACTTTGTGCAACTTTGTCTTTGGCAGAAGCCAAGCTATCACTTCAAGATGTCATTGGTCCTCTGAAAATGAAGGACAAACAGCAACAAACAGATCATTCTCATCCTTGTAAGAGGAAGACTATGGGTTAGTAATTACTGATATTTTCTCAATTACTTTTTGGGGTGATGAACTATCTGATGATTTTTTTTGAATGTGGAGAATATTCTCTTCTTTCAGATGCTTTGCAAATCAATCCCTCAATGCCCTATTGTTGTCACCTCAAACACAGACTCCCTCGGGACATTATTGAGGTAGTTCTGCTTTATTGCCCATTAAAATTTTCTTTTAAGTTTTTACTTCTTTTAGTATTTTAGGGATTTTGATGCTAGAGCTTAAAAGTGGTGGTTCCCCTTTCAGAGATGTAGAAAAGAGTTACATAATTCTTACAAATCATTTTCCATTTCCCCCCTATTCATTAGCTCCCTTCTACTTGCATCCTTCAATGCCCTTGGAATTATTTGGATCAGTTAGGTCCTTTGCCAAATTTTCTATTAATTTGTTTTTCCTTCTACTACTTCTCATTGTTTTATCAAACAATAAAGTGTGCATAGCATTCTGCCATCTTAATCCTGATGATTATTGATTGTGGGCCTTTTCCAAGATTTCAGGCCTCATTTTCTTCATCTATACAATCAAGGGGTTAGACAAGATCATTGCTCAGGCCCATCACAACTCTAAGTCTAAAATTTGAAGATTCTGTAATCCTATTCTATAAGATTTTACAACCGAGTTTATCTTCTAAAATGATACTGCCTTGGTGTCCATAATTTTCTGCTTCAAAAAAGGCCAGATATTTACAAGATAAAGATATTTCTAGAATTTTTTGGTCTTTTCTGACAAGCTGGGAAGCATGAAATTTATTCTGTTTTTCTAAGCTTGCTTAGGAAATGGAAATAGTTTTTTGCAAAATCTGTGTTGTTTTCTCCATCATTTATAATATATTCACATAGTTGCAGTTCTTTCAATCACTTGCCACATTTTCTTCTCATTTTTAATTTTTCCTTCTAAGTTGTTATTGGTTTCAGTCTTTGCATTAACAGGCTGATGGTCTCACTATATTCAAACAGCTACATATGCAAGTTCAGAAATGACTCTCACAGTAGTAACCAGTTATCTCTCATCTGTCAAAATATAAGTAATTTCCCTCCTTGTTTGGGTGTATGTGTGTGATGTTATTTGGTTCTTGCCTTGTACAATGACTTTTGATTCTCTCTTTTAAAATTTACATTTATCATTTAACAAAACTCTGTTTCCTTTCCCTTTTTTCTTCCCATACTCAATGGCAAGTAAATGACAAAACCCTCATAAGAAATATACATTGTCAAATAAAACAAGCTCCAACATTTCTTGTTCTAAAAGAACATGTCACCTCTACTCTCTCAGTCCATCACTTTTTCAAAAGGGAGTTAGCATGCTTTATCCTCAGGCCCTGAAACCAATAGGCCATTGTATTGATCATAATATTTTAGTCTTTAAAAAGGTATTTTTCTTTACATTGTGTTGTTATTGTATAATAACTTATTCTCCCAATTCTTCACATTTCATCATGCATGTTTTTAGAAGATATAAGGCTTAATTAGCATTGACTGATGGGCATTTGCCAGATGACTAGCAATTCCTGTGGATAGGTTGATAACAAAATGGATAGAGTGCTAGAGGTGGAGTTAGGAAGATTCATCTTTGTGAGTTCAAATCTGGACCCAAACACTTACCAGTCTGTTACCCTAAGTGCATCAATTAACCCTGTTTGCCTCAGTTTCTCCTCTGGGAAATTAGCTGAAAAAGAAAAGAGTGAATTGCTCCCATATCTTTGCCTAGAAACCCCAAATGGGGTCACAAAGTCAGACACAACTAAAAATGACCAAAGAAAGCAACTCCTCATTTTGCTTTTTCATTCTCTTCTTAAAGAAACTATTCATGATTTATAGCCATGGAGCTTCTATGGGTTCTACATACCTTTGTCTACTAAAATTTCTTATTACTCAACCATCTTTTTCAATATATTTTCCTTCTTTCCTATGCATACTTTTGCATTTAAACCTCTGAACACTGAAGTATATGTTGACTGAATTTAGAAGGTTTCATGAAGTTCCCTGTAGAATTTCTTTACAACAGATGTTGACCCATAAGCTACAATTATCTTCATGGTGGTCTGGTTTTTTTCTGGCAATGTACATCCTGGGTATTGTAACAATCTAGGCAAGTGTCTCATGAAATATTTCTTGTTGCCTTTGGCTGTCTAATACAACCAACTCTGCAAACTCCTTTATTTGTCTATCCCAAGAGGACCTATGAGCCTGCTTTCTGCTTAACTGTAATGTCCTTTTGTATTTTGGTTTCACTTACAGAGAGAGAGTCAAGTATGATATTTTCCTCCAGCAGTATGTCTGATCTGTTGCTAGATAAGAATCTCACATTTAGAGAGCCAGCTCTCTCTTAAGTTACATACTTATAGATGATCTAAAAACAATTATTTTTAGTGTGACTTTGTCTCTATTTTCACCACTCACTGTCAAATTATTGTAGAACCAGAAAGGACCTGCACATGATTGAAGGTCATTTGAGAATTTTCTTTGTTTTGTGGGATTCCATAATAAATGATTTATTATCTAGTGACCAGTTTCTTGGGAATGAACCTGTCCACACAATCAGGTTGAACCTTGGATAGCAGCCATAGTATATTGTCAAAGCCTTACCAAAGTGATAAAGAACCAGGCCTGGAGGCAAGAAGACTTTAGTTCAGATCCAATCTTGGATACTTACTAGCCTTGTGACCTTACATGGTTCACCCTCACTTTCCCTCTGTTTGCCACAATTCCCACATTTGTAAAACTGAGATAATAATTGCCCCAACTTCCCAGGGATTTGGGGCTCAAATGAGATAATATTTTTAAAGCACAAGACAATGTCCAGCAGATGCTAAGTACTAGATAAATGCCATTAGTATTATGACTATTATTACAAAAGTCCCAGTTCATTTATATGTCATGATGGGGCATTGGAGTAGGTTATCAAGGTTAGTAATTGAATGCAAGTATTATTTTACCTATCTTCCAAATGAGTAAGTTGAGGCTCAGGGAAATGAAGTTCTTTGTCCTCCTACTATCTCTCTCTACTTTATCATGTTGCTGAAAAACTACATGTCTGAGAAATACATAATAGCTTTCAACCAGCTGCTAGCAACTAGTTCTCACCTGAGAATAAGGTACTGATGAAACAAATACTATTAGTAGACTGGCAAAAAGTGAAGTGTTGGATCTGGATATAGAAAAAAAGTGGGAGGAATTTCAGAGAAGATTTTCTACCTACTTCTCAGTTTTTGTTGCTCAGTTGTTTTTCAGTTGTGTCTGACTGTGACCTCATTTGAGGTTTTCTCGAAAAAGATACTGGAGTGATTTGCCATTTTCTTCTCCAGTTCTTTAGTCAGATGAGAAAACTGAGGCAGATGGTTAAATGATGTGCCCAGGGTTTTGAACTCAGGAAGATGTCTTCCTGACTCCAGATCCAGATCCAGTGCTCTAATTTCCCAATTTTACATGGGACCAGACAGAGATGAGCTGAGAGGTAAGAGGCCACTACAGAAATGGAGCTGCATAACAGAGTTTTTAGAATTCACAGAGAGTCCATTGTCTATTCCTTCTGTGAAGAAATGAGAGAAATCTAGTAGAAAGGGCCCTGGTCTGGAAGTCAAGACCCCTGAGTTTTAGTTCTGGTTCTGCCACTATCTTGTTGTGTGAGCACAGGCAAATCACTCTCCCCTTCTATGTTCCTTGTATAAGATGAGAGGCATGGGCAAGATCAGTTGCTCTCCAAGGTACTGTTTCATTCTAGCATGCTAGGAATCTATGGGGAGAGACAGAGGAGATTTGGGCATTTATTTTGCTATTCCAGTCTTCTTGTTGTTGTGGTTTTTTTTTCCTAGAGAAATCCTCTATTGACTAGTATATTACTATAGTTAATTAATTTGAGTAAATTAACCACACCATTTACATTTTTAGCACGGCGTTGGGGCTAGTAGCAGTCTTAATATTTGCAATGTTTCCCTGAAGTGTTTTGAACAAATAGAACTCTGGCACTAATTTCTCACTCATATTTCAGTCTTTAGGAGAAATGCAAAGTTGTAACTGACACTTTCTACTTAAGTCCATATACAACTGAATCATCAATTTAATAAACTTTTAAAAAATTAATGTAATTATAGTAGGACTATGACCTCTCTTGTCCTGTATACCATGCCTTTCCATGTTACTTAATAACACATTAAGTTTTTTTGTTTCCATATCACACTACTGATAAATATTGAGCTTGCAGTCCCCCAAACATTCCAAGTCTTCAGATTAATTGTTATCCAGCCATATCTGATTTGTTCTGTGAAGTTTGGATTCAGCCAAAGGGCTGAAATTGAGGACCTAGAGTGCCACATGTGGCCTTGAGGCCACTGGTTCCCCATCCCTGTTATAGGGACAGGTATAAAGATGAATGAGATATGGCTTCTGCCATTAAGAAGCTTGTAACTTAGGTGAGAGAGATATATGAAAATTGACCAACATAACATTGATTTGATTTCAATAATCATATGATAAAAATAATAAAGTGCTATGACATCAGATAAAGAAGAAATACTCATTAAGCATTGGATGGGTCTGAACTATACTATCCAAGTCCTCTATAACTTAGAGAATTAAATGGAGGACAGAGAAGTTAAGAGACTTGACCATGATTATATGGATCATAAATATCAGAGGAAATACTTGAATCCAGTTCTTCCTGACTCCAAGGTCAGGCCTATGTCCACTATGACAAGTTGCATCTTCTCTTAAGATTGCAGAGAATAAAAATAAAATAAACTGTAGATAGCTGATTTTGATCCTTTGTAATAAATGAAGGCAGAGGAGGGTTGTGCTGAGTAGAAAACCAAAAACCTTACTAAATACTTTCCGGTGATATTGGTTCTTTGAATAATTCATACACAATTATCTTTGAAATAAGAGGCCCAGGCTATGAGGAGTCCCTTCCAATCCCCTCACTAGAGAAAATGTGTGCATTTAGCAGATGGGAGGAGAAAATCTGGCATCATCAGTGTCTGTCTTTAAGCAGCTCTTTGTGTAGACAAATATTAACCACATGCAAAATTTAAGCACAAAGAAGAGAATGATGTGCCATTAGAAGATATCTGTTAGGCCCATGGGAGATTCTTATGTTCCAGCTGCAATAGAAATTTGAAAAGGCAGTGCTGATGTCTTTGGTGCCCTTCCTTTTGGAGTTTAAGTTCATTTGTTTACTTAAAAATGCAACTGATTTCATAAACAAATCCACACTTCAGCTTCCATTCTCATCATCATCACTGAACTTATTGAATATCTAGTGCCTGCACACCAAAAGGTACTGGTAGTAAAAGGAGAAGCAATTTGTTAGAGAAGAAAGCATTCCATGCATAGGTTAGGAGACTGGGATTTTAATCCCAACTTGCCTTCATCCCTCACCAACTACATTAACCCAGACAGGTTATTTGACTCCTCTATGCTCCAGTGTGTTTATCTGTAAATGGAAATCATGATCTTTGCCAGACTGTCACTAGGAGTTGTATTGGAATACATGAGCTATTGAACATGAAAGCATTTTGAAAAATGAAAGCTTGAGTCCAATCCAAAAACAAGCCATTTAATAGGTTTAAATGTAAAGTCTTAAATTTAGAGCAAAAAGAATAAGCTTTACAAGTAAAATGGGGGGATGGTTGGATAGCAATTAATCTGAAGACTACAAGTTCAGTGTGCATCAGCAGCGTGATATGAACCCCTCCCCAAGAAAAAATAATACATATGAGGCAGCCTGGAAACTAGAGAAGCCATAATGCTACTACTATTTTCATTGTTTCCATATCACACTACTAGATCCAGGATCTGAAAGGACTAGAGAAGCCATAATGCTACTACTATTTTCAGACTCTGATCAGACCACATTTGGAATTTTGTAGTTAGGTTTTGGTGAAAGGTTTTAGGAAGAACATTGATAATCTAGAGAAGAGAAGGCTGATGTCAGACACTGGAATTATTCTATAGGAGGATAGATGGAAAGACACTTAGCCTCAAAAAGAGGAAGACTGAGTGGGATGTAAGTGATAGCTGTCCTTAAGTAATTGGAGGACTTTCATGTGGAAAAGAGATATTAGACTTTTTCTCTCATTGACCACAGAAGTCAGAACTAGTAACAATAAATGAAAGTAGTCAAAAGGCAAATTTGGGTTTGAGGCCAGGTGAGAATAACCTCCTGACTAGTAATTAGAGCTTTTTAAAAGAAGAATGGACTGACTTGGGAATTCTTTAAACACATTTCCCAGATGATTAGGATGACCAATTGGTGGGTATAGTATAAAGGGGATTCTTGTTCTCATATAGCTTGAACTAAATCACCTCTGAGGGTCCTTCTAATTCTTTAATTATATGATTCTGAAATTAAATGATATTTGTATTTTTTAAACAGGTGTCTAGACATACATATTCTATCATGAAAACTTGAATTTGCTTTGTGATTTTTACATAAACAGTTGACATTTTACCTTGATGTAACTCCAATGAGGTATTTACAGCTCTTATGGTGGCCATGAATATCCCAGCACAATTCTGAATTGCAAAATACAACAAACTTTCCACGTGGAAAACAGAACCAAAACATCTATTCAGACATCAGAAAGCCAAATCCATCATAGTAACAAAAATCTATATACAATAACAATGCAGAGAACAACATCATCCCCAAGCCTTCTCTCTACTAGGCTTCCCACAAACTAGCTCCATTAAACAAGTCACAAACAGACTTCCCTGAAACAAAATCCCTTTCTCATACTCATAGCCAGCTGTGGGCTTGCCTTCATCCTTCAGTTCTGAAAGATTCACTATCACTAATTTCCCCTCTGCTCTGCTCTAGCTTCATCTCTTCCTGTTCCACCCATTCAACAAACTCCTCCCACCACAGGCTCCCTGTGATTCAGACTTCCATGTGACACAGGCAGGTCACATGGGCCTATTAATGGATGAGAAAGAATTTTGCTTTAAGAAGCAAAATTACATTAACAATAAGCAAAAATACTTTATCGATACACAAGTAAAAGGAGATCAAGTCCTCTGGGTAATGGTGAATTGACTCCTATGCAAGCATTTTTTCTATTAATTACATGTAATCATTTTTCAAAAAACAAGTGCTAGAGATTAATGGAAGTCATTAAGATACAACTACCCTTTCTGGTCAGAGTTAGGGAAAGACCAAGAAAGTTGTTTACTTGCCCAAGAGCTTGGGTGAGAACAGAGAGTGGCAGAGCTCTTCTGGATGGGCTGTTCTTTCTGTCCATGGCTGGTCCATGGCTTAGGTTCTACCTAAGACTGAGTGGGATGTAAGTGATAGCTGTCCTTAAGTAATTGGAGGACTTTCATGTGGAAAATAGATATTAGACTTTTGGATTAGTTCCCATATACATCATTTCCCTTAGACACCATCAGCTTCTCCCTGCAACTAAGCAGGTAGTGGGAAATAGAGACAATGACTCTCAATATGAAGTTAAGGAATCTCCTATCTGAATCCCAGCTATGGCATTTAGTGCTTGTACAACTTGGGAAAAATCACTTTCCTTCTCTTGTGCTTCAGTCAGATGAGAACAGCAATGAAATGAAGGGCTTTGTCCATATGGTTTGAGATCCTTTACAACTCTTATAAATACTTTGATTTCTCTACCTATGACTCTTGTCAGCAAATAAATAAGCATTTATTAGCCTACTATGTACTAGATGCTGTGCTAAGTACTGAAGGTACAAAAAAAGGACAAAAGCAATCCCTCCCCTAAAGACCTCACATTATAATGGGGGAGCAACATGAAAATAACTAGTTATATACAAGATATATCCAATGTAGAGAGAAGGTAATTTCAGAAGTCAAGGCACCTGTAGTGGGCAAGGGGGGTGCTGAAAAGGATTCCTGCAAAAAGATGCTGAGTCTTGAAGGAAATCAAGAAGATTAAGAGTCATGGAGTACTAAGAGTATGGAGAATGCTTTGGGCATGGGGGACAGAAAATGTAAAAGAATGAAGAGAGAAAACAGAGAACTATGTGGAGTGAGTAGTAAGTGGGCCAGTGGAGCTGGATCCTAGAGTCTCTGGAGGGGAGGAAAAATGAAGAAACTACAAAGGTAGGAAGGGGTCAAGTTGTGAAGAATTTTAAGCATCAAAGAACTTTATTTTGGATCCTGGAGGCAAAAGGGAGCTACAGGAGTTTACTGAATAGGGGCTGACACGATCAGACATACATTTTAGAAAAATCATCTTGGTGTCTGAATGTAGGATGAATTGGAGTAGGGAGAAACTTGAGGCAAGGAGATAAATTAGAAGGTTAGTGTCTTCATGAATGGAGAGAATATATGTATATATACATCAACTGCAATCTTATATTACAATATATGTACAATATCTCTTGTGCATGTTATATGTGTACATGTATACACACATGTGTAAGAGATGTGATTTTTAGAGGTGACAAGACTTGGAAATAGATTAGACATGGGGAATCAAAGTGAGAATTCAAGGATACCACCATAGTAGCAAGCTAGGTTGACTGGGAGGATAGCAAATGACCATTGAGGTGAATGGATTTCTTTCTGAATTGAAGAAGAAAATTGTTCCCCCCCTACACAACTTTAGTCAACTTATGATTATTTATATGAATGGAGAACAGGAGTTGGTGGGGAAATCAGATTTGTAAACAGTCAAATTATATTTTTGCTTTAGACCTTAATTATTTGATTATTTAATACCATCTATAGAGGTAGCACTTAGACTCTGGGTTTTCAAAGGCTATGCTGTACCAGTAGAATATGAGTTTCTATAGATCAGGGATGGTGAACCTGTGGCCTCTAAGCCACATGTGGTCCTCTAGGTCCTCAGATGTGGCCCTTTGACAAATTTCACAGAATAAATCCCTTTAATAAAAGGTTTGTCATCCAAGGAGCAGCTCAACTGCTTTGAAGAGGCTCATCCACAGATGACAGCTCTCGAAGGTTTTCTCCTTAGTCACAAGGGAGTTTCATCTGTATCAGAGAAGGGAACAGTCATACTAAAGAGATACAGGTGGTTGACTTTTATAATCTTTAGACTCTTTGATGAAGTTGATTACTCTGCCTTACTGTGTTTTGTTGAGGCAAATACTAAAGTTAGTTGACCTTCTCTGATTCCACTCTCTAGGATGCAAAGGTAGGCAACTCCCAACCAAGGAATATCTAGGCTCCTGACTACGAGGCTGTCTTGGCATTAAACGATATGCTGCCACCTTACAGATCATTATGAGTTGACTCCCTAATAAATTCGATCCTACTGACTTTGACACAATGGCTGTTAGGTTTGTCATGCTGAATGGTTTCCAGGAAGGAATTTGACAATTCAATGTGCCTAGTAACTCTCCTATCACTCATCTTCCTTTACTGGGGACATCTGAATACCGTCTTTGCCAGCATCACTCAGAGCAACCTGTGATGGGAGTTTCTCTCTGGTTCTTCCTTCTTTCAGCAAACTGGATAATTGAGTTTCACAGGGCTATAAAACACTCAGTTGACAGGTGGCCTTTCAGTTTCCACCCAACATCACTGGTGGCAGATGGTTTCTGAGATCTATTGCTGCCAGTTAAGATGGCATTAAGTACCAAGCTCTGGGGACTGTACATAAATGGATTGGTGATGATAGTCCTCTTAGCTCTCTTGAAAAAGAACTGTCTTCCAGAGGGAAAATAGAATTGATGTTTGTGGGCTCAGGTGCTCCTTATTTCAATAATTTTGTAGCTGAAACTTTAAGCTCAAGTGGTTGTAGCTTGGGGCCCAGAATTTCACCCATAATAATACTTATGAGCAACATGAATCACTCTTCAGAGAAGGTACATAGGTAAAATTTTCCCCAACTGAGGTATGAAACAGTGAGGATAGTGTTGGCTATGTTGCCTGTGAGAAAGTTGGGAATCTACCAGACTGTAAACTCCCTGAAGTCAGGAAATAAATTCTATTTCTTCTTTTATCTCCTCCCACATTTGGGAGAATATTTATAAATTCTTATTGTTTGAATTACATGGTGCTAAGGAATAAAAATTAGTAGGAAAGGTTGCATATCTTCTAAGTTGAGTACTTTGGACCTTTAGAAGCTAGAAAAGTACTCCAAGTATGGCTGACAACATTGCCTCATTTTCTCCTTTTGTGAAACATCAGTGACTGAGCTGAGTTTTGCTTGGTGATGGGAGTTATGCAAGAGTTAGTGGAATGAGTGAATTAAATGAATAAGAAAAGATTTTAAAAGTGTTTATTAGGTTCTGGGCATTGTACTAATTGCTAGGGATGCAAATATAATCAATCATCCAAGCAGCATTTATTAATGGTTGCTATGTGCCAGGTCCCAGCCCTCAAAGAATTTATTTTCTAAAAGGGGAAGCAACATATAAATGGGAATGGTAACCAAGGAAAGCTGAAGTAACAAGGAAGATGAACAAAACCTAGGGCAATCTAATGATGGAACTTTTCTGGAATCATTGACAGTATTGTTTTGATTACTTTTCTAAGAATAAGAGATGGGAAAAAGTGGGGAAGTATAGAGAAACCCATGGGGTGACATGGCAATAATATGGTGTTTTCACTAATTACCATGGTCCTAGGATGGAGCCAGGTTTTCCGGCTAGAAAGGTATATGTCAGAAATGGTTATTAGACTGAGTATCCAATCAAAGACTTTCAACAATTCAAATCCATTAATTATTTTCTATGTGTAAAATACTATCCTAGGTGCTGAAATGAAAAGATGGTAATACCATTGCTGACTCCAAGGAATTTTTAATGAGGTTGGGGGGAAGGTAGATAAGACATGAGCATAAATGTCTATTATATGAAGATGAATGAAGTTAGTGAAAAAGAGAGGTACATTATGCTATTAGAAATTGGAGAACAGACATATGACTTCCAACCAAGGATTCAGAGTATCTGAATTAAGTAAGCCTTGAAGAACAGGATTCAATAGACAGAGTGTGTGTGTGTGTGTGTGTGTGTGTGTGTGTGAGAGAGAGAGAGAGAGAGAGAGAGAGAGAGAGAGAGAGAGAGAGAGAGAGAGAGAGAGAGAGAGAGGTGGGGGGGAGGGAAGGAGAAAGAGAAATACATTTTGTCCATGGGAGATTGAAAGCAAAGGCATGATTGTAGAAGAAAGCAGAATGAGAATGTGAGACAGTGAATTGTCCAGTTTGCTTGGAGCTCCAGTTATGTATTTCCAACTGACTATTTGCTCTATCTCTGTGCTTAGCTGAAAATTCAAATTCAACATGTCCAAAAGAGAATTCACCATCTTTCTTTCAAAATCTACCTTTACCTTCCAGCTTTCTGATTTGGCTACTTCCATTAATGGCACTCTGGTTTCCCAGTAAGGTAGGAAACCTCAGAATTCTACTTGACTCTTTCTACTTTTCCCTCATATCCAAAAAATTGTAGGTTCTTCTGAAATTTCTCTAACACTCATAGCCTTCCTTCCATCCTGACAACCACTATCCTAGTTCAGACCCTCATTACTTCTTGGAGTATGTTAATTGCCTTCCACTTGCTTATTTTTTCTGTATCTGGTCTCTCCCTGCTTAAATTGCATCCTTCACAGGGTAACTGATTACATCATTCCATTGCTCACAAACCTTCATTGACCATTTCATAAAAAATAAGCTTATCTTGCATTCAAAACCCTTTCCAACCTGGTTAAAACAGATTTTGTAAAAATTCAGCATGAAGTGATTGGCTTTTCAAGTTTAAAAGTCATCCCCTATTATGTCCTGTATCAATTTATAGAATCATAGACTCACAGAACAGTTGAACTGGAAAAAGTCTTTAAAAATTATTTACTGTATCCAGGCATTTTACAGAAAAGGAAAACAAAGTTTAGAACAAAGACTTTTTTCTTGCTTTTTGAGGTTCTCTATGATCTTATACCACCCTATCTAGTAAATAGAGATACGGACCCTGGAGTCAGGAAGATTTCTGTTCAGATCTATTCTCAGATTCTTACTGATTATGTGACTCTGGGAAAGTCACTACTGTTAAATCTGTCTATTTTCCCTCTCAGTAAAATGGGGATAATAATAGAACTTATCTTTCAGGATTATTGTGAGGATAAAATGAGATGATCTTTGTAAAGTACTTTGCAAACTTTAAAGTGCTATAAAATGAGAGCTCTATTATATATTATAGTGTCAGTTAGGTGGCACAGTGGATAGAGCATTGGGCTTGCAATCAGGAAGAGTCATCTTCATGAGTTCAAGTCCAGTCTCAGACACTTACTAGCTGGGTGACCCTAGGCAAGTCACTTAACCCTGCTTGTCTCAGTTTTCTCATCTGTAAAATGAGCTGAAGAAGGAAATGGCAAACCACTTCTGTAGTTTTGCCAAGAAAACCTCAAATGGAGTGAGGAAGAGTCAGACATGACTGAAATGAATGAGTAACACTACATTTTATTATAGTTATTTATTATATTCTACCCTGGTAAACACTATTCACTGCAAAAGAATAATATCCTTACTATTGTTTGAATACTCCATCCTTAGTCTCTTGTTAGGTAGGACCATTCTCCTCTTGGACAATCTCAGTAATAGCTACTGTAGGAGCCCCTACACAGTTGGGGATACAGAGTGGTACATTGAAGGACCTTGAAATAATTCCATCTGAGGATCAATGAAAGGTACTAGGGATGTTTAATCTGGAGAAGAGAAGACTTATATTGAGGGGAAGCCATGATAATTATCTTTTAGCATCAGAAAAAACTGTGATATGGAAGAGGAGTTAGGGTTCTTCTGATTGGCTCCAGAAGAAATAACTAGGAGTAATAAGGGAAACTTTTAGAGAGGCAGATTTCAGATATGTCAGAAAATTCCTAACCATAAGTGGTGTCATAAAAAAGAATACAATGCTTCAGAGGTAGAGTTACTTCTTCCTGGAAGCCTTTAAGCAAAGATTAAAGGTGAAAGGTGAACCTGACCATTTGTCTGGTCTGCTATAGAAGGGATTCTTGTTAGTTCTGGTTTGTACTAGATGGACTTTGAGGTACCAGGGAGGCTGTAGTTCTGATACAGGAAACAGATGTGGATATTATTGAGCTGTTGTTAAGATTTGTACCCTAAGTTATTGCCAATCTGTAGGGGATATTTAGGGGTATTAATTAGTAGTCAAATGTTAGCATATTGTGGATTGCAAGAGTGTGGATAGAGAGCAGAACTTGGGGTGCAGTGAAAGTGTAGTGAGGTAGTTTGGTGAGCCAGTGTAAAGATTGTGACTCTGGGGCAGTGAAATTTGGAGAAAGGATGAAGGTAGAAAAAGCATATACTTGGAAGGAGGGAAGGAACGAAGTATTTATTTATGAAACACTTTCTATGTGCTATGCCCTGTACTAAGAACTTTACAATTATTATATCATTTGGTCTTCACAACAGCAATAAGTGCTATTATTATCCCTCATTTTATAGTTGAGGAAACTGAGGCAGGCAGATGTTAAATCACTCAGGCCTTCCTGATTCCAGCTCCAGTTCTCTATCATCCATAGTCTATACAATCTCACTGAAAGAGCATCTAGGGGTTGGACTCTTGAGTCTGTGCAACCTGGCCACTTCCCATATTTCTAGTTCTCTTACACATTCACCACCTCACTCTGTGTTCCAGCCATATCAGTTTACTTTCTGTTTCACACAGAAGTCACTCCATCTCCTAACTCCTCCCTTTTGACTCTTGGATCTCTGGTTTCCTTTAAAACTCAGCTGGAGCTATCTGCATGAGGCTTTTTTGTATCCAATCCTGCAGCTGTCAGTTTCCTCTATCTTCAAATTACCTTGTATTCAATTGGTACACATTCTATATGTGCATCTACATATATACAAATACACATATATGTATGTGCATGCACACAAACACACATATGTACATATACATATGTGTGTGTTGTCTAGCCCATTCTCATTAGAAGTTTGCTCCTTGAAATCAGGGACTGTTTCACTTTTGTCTTTGTATATCCAGGATTTATTTATAACTAAATATAGTTACTACTTAATAAAGGCTTATTCATGGATTGATTGATTGATCAGGAGTGGTTTGAGTGAATGGAATGGCCGAGAGGAACCTTCAGGGTCAAAAGGCAGCCTAGTCTAATTTATTTATTAGTAGTTTTCAGCAGACACTTCCACAAGATTTTGAGTTCCAGATTTTCTCTCCATCTTTCCCCTCCCCAAAAAACATGAATTCTGATTATCACTTCCTCCAATCTGCCCTCCCTTCTATCACACCCCTCCCTTCTCTTATCCCCATTCCCTCTATTTTCTTATAGAGTAAGATGTATAGTCCACATAGTCTAAATCAGGGATGGGGAAGTTGTAACCTCAAGGTCGCTGTTGCCCTCTAGGTCCTCTAGTGTGACTCTATGAATCCCAACTTCACAGAACAGATGGCCTTCATAAAAGGAGATTTGGACTCAGTCAAAAGACCATACCTAGGGGTCTATAAGGTCTTGAGGTCACAAATTTCCTACCCATAGTCTAAATTATAGGTTCAAATGGTTACTATAGTATAGGTTCCTCTTTGCAAAGAAGATCATCTACAGATGAGAGACTGGCACCAATCAACTTAACCACCTGTTATCACTTGAAGAGGATCCCCTGTTCTCCAATCGTTGTGAGGGTGCTAATAGGAGGTGCTGCCGAGACTGGAGGTATAGATCTAGGGATCTGTGGGGACTTCCTGATAAATACTGGCTTAATAGCATCAGTCAGCATATTAATTTGCAATGCTGAGTAGGGAGAGACTCCTGAGCAGGGTGACCATGATGGAGAGTGGCTTCAAGATCATATTCTTTAAGGATCAGTTAAAGGAAGCAGATGTTTACCCTGGAGAAAAGAACATCTATTATGAGAGATATGTTAACTGGTTTCAAATATTTGAGAAATGTCATGTAGAAGAAGGATTATTGGACTTGTTTTGCTTGGCTCCAGAAGGCAGAATTTAGAATTCATAAATGTTTGATTAGGATATTCTGTCTCTTTTTTGAATATCTACTGCACTTTTGTTTGATGCTATACAGGAATGCTGGGTTGCTAGTCATTCATTTAACAAGCTATTCTAAAGTCTCAATTACGAAGACAGCAGGACACTTAGTAACGGTGATGTAAGTAATGGTAAAAAGTGATGCAAATTTGCTCTCAGTGGACTTACATTATACTGGGAAAGCTGGACTTTAATCCCTCCTTTGTTACTAGCATGTTGGAGGACCTCAGGTAAACATTGTGTTTTGTAACTGATAGGCATTTAATAAATGTTTGTAGAACTCAGTTGAAATCTTCTTGGTTCTCTGACTGTCCTCGTCTGTAAAATAAGGAATTTGTATTATATGCTTTTTAATGTTTCATCTAGCTCTAACTTTCTATGATTTCATTCCACATATTTATCCACTGCCAAGTTCTATTATCTAATTGCTTTATGGAACCAAGATTGAATAGAAGGAGAGAAAGATGGACAACATTTGGGAAATTATGCAGCACTTCCAA
Organism: Bettongia penicillata ogilbyi; assembly: GCA_023548195.1. Taxonomy (NCBI): domain Eukaryota; kingdom Metazoa; phylum Chordata; class Mammalia; order Diprotodontia; family Potoroidae; genus Bettongia; species Bettongia penicillata. The sequence continues at coordinate 1,210,385 of JAJHZJ010001014.1, read as the reverse complement.
TAATCCAAAGCTTCTTCTTAATTAAAAAAAAACAAGTAAAAACACATAACATTTCAACCCCAACATTCCGGTCATTGGACTCTAAAGCAACAGATCATGAACGAACATAGTTTCTGAAGAATGAAAAGTGTAGAAAATTCAAAGGGCACTTGAGTGACACAATGAATGTAAAGAGGCTACAGTACATTGCCAAAGGTGATTGGGTGTAATAAGAGGTATTAGGGGTATCATCAAGGAAGTATTGGTTAGAAAGGAGGAAGGAAAGTAAAGTGGAGAGTGTGAGGGACTGAGAACTGTTGTGGTGTCCATGGACAGCATGGTACAGTTGGAAGAATGTTGGATTTGAGATCAGAGCACTTGGGTTTGAATCCAAGCCCTGCTCCTATGTGTCCTGGGGCAAATCACTTCTTTTTCCTAGGATTCAGTTTTTTTTTTTAACTATAAAATGAGGGGGTTGGGTGAGTGCCTCTGATAAGTCTTCTAGCTCTAAATCTCTCATTCTAAATATTAGACAAGAGGCAGGTATTAGAAAACCTTTTGGGGCAGTCTGATGAAGTCCCTTTTAATTTATAAAATAAAAACCATAGTATTGCAAAAGCAACCAATTATATTGAAATACAATTCATTTATTTATTCATTCATTTATCCATCCATTCATACACCCATCTATCAATCTATCTATCCATCCTTCTATTGTCCACAGGGTGTTCCAAAAAAATCTTAGTGAAGTTTAAAGCTAATAAAGTTAAGCTATAAAGACTTTAATGCTGTTATTAATAGCTCTGAAGTTATTAAAGTTTAAAATTTCACCGAGACTTTTAGGATACCACATATACATATGTGTATATGTATACATGCACACACACGCACACACGTATATATATATATATATATATATATATATATATATATATGTCTGTATACATATATACCAGTTTCATAGATACCAGTTTAAGAATCCTGACTTATACAGAGGTCTTCAGCATGTGGAACACATCCACTATGGAAGCTCTGTAGAAAAATGGGATCAAGAACTTCACAGGATGGAAAGATATGGAAAGGTTTGCAATTAATGCCAGTGGGAAAAAGAATTCACAGCTACAAGATCATTGATCTGTTAAAGTACTCTTCTCTAACTGTTTCATTAATACTACTCTTGAAAGTTTAATTTTCTCAGTAGACTATAAACTCCTAGAGGGCAGAGCCTATGTCTTTTTCATTTGTTTTGCCTTCTATCACCTAGCACAAGGCAGATATAGCACATAATTAATAAATATCTGATTGATAGAGAAAGAAAAAGACCTAATGCTCCCTCAGTACTTGAAATTCACTCACTTAAATTAAGACATTCAATCTTCCCATTCCTTTGCTTAATTAGGGCTTGAAGACCAATCAATGCATGATTTCAAAGTTTCTCAGCAGTGCCAAGAACAACTAGTTCTTTCCATAGTGACTACAAAGCACTGTTTAGGTGTTTAATTGATCTTTCACAGATTCTAAAGTGAAATGTGGCAAAAAGTTTGCCACATCTTTGGAGAAGATAATTCTTTGAAGAGCTTATCCATCTTGTCTAGTGATTTTCTTTGAAACTCAGTGAGAATGAGCCCTGACATCCTCTCTTTTCCCCAAGTTTCCCACTTACAGCTCATAAGCATCTCCCATTTGCTCAAATACTCACTAGTGGGTGTCAATGTCAAGGAACGATGCTGAGATTTTGCAGGTGTGTGTGGGAGAGTGTCTGGATATACACTGGTACTTGTCCTGGGAGGGTATGTCTGTATTCTGTTTTTGAACACTGCTTTTTTATTATATGCTTTTTTTGAGTCTGTCTGATTAAAAAAATATAGATTGCACCACCATCTCAAATAGGCCATGTGTTTTTTTTTTCTCCCTTTCTCCCTGGTGGTGAAACTGATTCCAGGTGGCATAATGAAAATTTCCAAACTCTACTGATGATGATAATCCTACAGAATGTTATTATATAATACAGACATAGAATTTTAGAGTTGAAAGGGACCTTCCAAAAATCATTTCATCTAACACTCTCACTATACAGATCAGGAAACTGAAACAGGTGCAGTGGTGAAGTGACCTACCCAGCATCACATAGATAATAGATAGCCTAGTTATGCTCTGAATGAATTTTCAATGGTTCACTGATAGGGAAGGCTTAAAAATTGCTTTCCAAAGCCTTTGTCTGGTTGATGTGAAGGTCAAATACTAAGTAGACCCCCAAATACTGAATAGAAGACCCAAAGAAACACAGATATTGGTGAGATCTTGGTAAGTTTCCTCCACCACTGACTTCTCTTTCATGGTGGGGTTTTAAGGGGCATTATTAAGTAGTAAAAGGACTGCAATATCTTGGAGGGCAAGAGTGTGATCCAGTGGGGTAAAGGTTGTTGTGAGTATTCTGGGTCTGCTTTTCAGTAAAGGAGAAATGATTTTCTCCCATTAAAATCTAAGCTCCCTGAGGGCAGAATATCTCTTACTTATATTTGTATCTCCACTATTTAGAGCAATGCTTGGCACATATTTAAATATTCAATAAGTGCTTTTTAATTTGATCACTCATTGATGACCGTTCTAGCAGGTTTCTAAGGGTTGCGAAACTCTTTACATGTCACATCATGTGATCCTTACAACAAGCCTTTTAGGTAGGTTATTATTCCTTTAGACTCAACGTGCTTAAATGTTTAGTGCATAGGGTCATACAATTAACACTTTTATGAAATAGGATTGCTACCCAGCTCTTTCTGAATCCAAATCCTGGGCTCTATACACTATACCATACTGCCTATGTGTAGATTGACTTAGCATAAGGTGTTTATATCAAATAATTCAGCACTTATATGCAGTTTTATAGATAAAAGGTCCAGTCCATCAAGCATTTATTAAAAGTTACTATGTGCAAGGTGCTGTTCTAGGCTCCGAGGATTAAGAAATGACACTCAAATGCAAAAGTTGCCCTTGCTCTTGAGGAGATGACATTCTATTGTACTCTGTTTCTTTATATATTATTTTGTTCATTTCAGCTAGATTATAAGCTCAAGAAAGGCAAGGACTCTCATTTAGAGTCCCTGATGCAGCTAGGTGGCACAGTGGAGAGAGTGAGTGATTGGCTGGGAATCAGAAAGATCTGAGTTCAAATTCAGTTTCAGATGCTAGCTGCATGATCCTGGGCAAGTCACTTAACCTCTCTGTCTGTTTCCTCAACTGCAAATTGCAAACCAAATAAGATAGTATATGTAGAATGCTTTTAAAAAATTTAAAGTATTTTAGAGATGCTGGTTATTATTATCTTTGGATTCGTCTAGACTAGCACTGAGTAGGGCAGCTATTAAATCTTTACTTGCTTATTGCTGATTTCCATGCTTACATAATGTGGATTGGGGCTCAGTGGGACTGGGAAGAGCAGAGGACTCTTGGATTCAACAAAAATTTCTCCAACATGATCAGATTCTGAGGAAAAAAATTAGAATATTTAGGGATTTCTTGAATATTGCTTCTGCTATGTAAATAGGGGTGAACACTTAGGAATTTTGGCTAGGCTTGCATATCCCCCCTCTGAATAATGAAAAGTTAGTCTTTTCTGTCTCATTCCCAGACCTCCAAGCACTGCCATTTGGTTCTCATCAGTATTTCCTCTTGAAATTCAATTTCTAGCTATTTCTGCTGCATACTTTGTCTACTACTTAAGAGTCAAAATAAGTAAATATTTATTAAGTGCCTACTGTGTGCCTGGCAATATGCTAAGTGTTGAGGAGACAATACAAAAAGGAACATATTTTTTTTGTTGAGAGGTACTATAGCTTCAGATATTCTCATGGCTGTTGAAATAATCTGAGTTTGAGATATTCTTCAATAGGGATACTCTCTCTCTCTCTCTCTCTCTCTCTCTCTCTCTCTCTCTGTAAATATATCTACTTACAGCCCTTGCAGACTCTGCTGATATCTTGTTACAGCAGCCTAGCACATCTCAGAGCATCCTGCCTTGGGATTAATGAGAGAACAGCTTTTCAGAGACACATATCAGTGTTTTGCAATTCAATTTTTTCAAATTGAATTGAATTTTATTGATGAGATGTGAGGCTATTTCATATATTTTACCTAGTTTCTCTGGTCCAGCTGTCATCTTCCTGATCAAAAAGCATTAGTAAGTATTGAATAATGAGGTGTTTTCGATGGAAAGATGACTGCAGTGAAAATCGTGGCAGCTGGGCTCTGCTCCCAGCTCCGTGGCTAAGTCATTTTGTGACCATAGGTACGCCACTTTCCCTCTGGTGTTTCACTGCTTTCATATTTGTTAGATCTCCAAGCTTTCTTTGAGGAACGTGAAGCCAAGAATCCATCACTGATATCCACAGACACAGGCATGAGTAACCTTAGTAGTCAGGAGACCTTACATCTTTGATTCAATAAGTGCTTAGCCAATTTTCCCTTCTATCATTTTTCTCATTTACAAGAGGATGGAGAAGTCACAAAGCTGTTATTAGAGTCCCAAGTGACTAGAGGTAATATTAGAGATAGAACTTCCAAATTCTATCAGTCACCTCAGTCTTGTAAAGAGATTGGGAGGTAGGGAGCAGCTAGGTGGTTCAGCCTTCAACTTGGCAAGTCTCTCCCACCAGAGGAGAGATCCTCCCTCTTAAATTGACAGCAGAGAGGCACTCATTTGTCAGGCTCCACTCTGGTTTTCTGGAGCTGCTGGGGTTGCTAATTCTCTAACTCTTTAATCTTTCATTGGTGCTTTCCATCTAGAAACAATAAACCCCCGATTTGAATGGGAACAGACAGGAACTATGTGGTGCCATGGTGTGTGGGGACTGTGCCGGATATTTGGATATAGGCATATAAATTTTTTAACCTTGAGAAAGTCAGTGGGAGTTTAATGACTAGCGTAGACTATAATAGAGGAGAAAAATACAAAGGCAATCAAGAAATACAATTACAACATTTCCTTAGTTCAATAGATGTGGGAAACTAAATGAATTCAACACTGCAACATTTTCTAATTCAAAGAAATATATTGGTAAGAAAATGATCCCCTCCCCCATCCTAACTTTAAAAGAGACGTAAAAATGATCATTGTATGCTATAGCGCATGAGAAATTTAATTGAGTACTGATGAATCAATTTAGTTTGTAAATTAGCTGCCAGAGGAACCATGGAAGCCAAGAGTACCAATCTAGCTGTCTTTCTGTTCACTTGCTGACAAGTTTGATGCAAATTAGATATTGATTTATGGCAATATAGATGCTTTCTCCAAACAGAGAATTTTAGCTCCTGGGAAAGAGTTTAGTCTGCAGCATGAACATCTCAAAACCAGTACAGAAAAGTACCTACAGAAAGTACCCCCAGGCTCTTATTTTTTTAACATTATTATTTTAAAAAATTAAAACAGGATTATTGGGTATTGAGTTATTCACTGTGTAGTTATCCACTGCAATTAATCTCAACAAAAGACAAGGGATAATAGAAATGTGACATTTATTGTTCTTTCATAACTTGGGGCTTATAGATCCAATTTTTAAGAGGTTTACTTACCCCTTGACAAGGCCTGCCGCTAGGAATAAAGGAACTCTTCAAAATAATTTCAGCAGGCAATTAAGGCTAAAAGCCATAGGCCCTTTTATCTGGGTGCATTTAAGGGACCAGCAAGGAGACATCCAAGAGAAGATGGAAGAAGAGGCAGAGAGCAAAGGAAAAGTACTAAAGCAATCTGCTTACCTCTTCGTCTGGGCCTGGGCTTCACTCCTCCCAATGGCGACTGGAAGGCACGTAACCAGAGATACTTCTGGGCTCAGAACTTTTGGCTCAGAAGACTTGAGGGTATGTCAGGAGAAATGAGTCCGAGGTAGTCTGGAACTCCTGGCTTCTTCTTCATCAGACTAAGCTCCTGGGTTCGGGCAGCTTGGTTGTTTTACAGGGAAGGGAAATATGCTGTTAGGTGAGTTTGATTGGTTTCACATCCTGTTGGGGTTCAAGCAGGGAGAGTCTGATGAATTTTCTAAGTAAAAACTTCCACATAGGAAGGTGTTGAGAAAACGGCCAGAGTTAAAGTGAACAGGTGCTATACAGGAGGAAGAGAGGTAGCTAGGGGATAGACAGTCTGTGGCACATAGAAAAATTAATCCTGATTGAAAAAATAACAAAGATTTTTTTTGGAATTCAGTATCTTTCCAAAAGTCCAAACTCATAAATATGGGACAGTGCCAGAAGGTACAATACTTTTTGTCTTGGCCATATGGTTTCCATTGTGAAGAGCCGTTTTGCCTAACATTCAAATAGGCCTTTCTGCAAAGCATGAGATAGGATTTTAGTGCCTGCACTTTAAGTTTTTGAGGTCTTATGCAAAGTTGGCTGGGTAAGAGTCTAGAGGAGATATTATTCTGAAATGAAGGGATTTCTTTAATCCAGTATAATTTTTAGTGTAGCTACTTCTGTTTTTTTTTTTTAACTTTGCTTATAAATCTCTTTTAACACTTTACTTGCAGTGAAATGGATCACAGCTTCACTCCCTGCTATGAATTAAGATGCCTAGGGGGGAATATGCACACATGTATAGATTGACTTGAATTCTGAGTGACAAAAATTACTGCCTCTTGTGGAAGAAACAATTATCTACGTAGACAAAAATGTGACTTTGTAATCTATCCATCTATGTTTTCTTGCATAATCTTGTATGGCTAATCTGTTGAGTGATAATAGATCTCATCGTTTTGTGTTTGATACAAGCAACCGAACAGCAGGTATGAAGAGGAGCTTCTCAAGGACCTCATCATGTTTTTTGTTTTTTGTTTTCAACCTCCTAAAGACATCTTACAGTGCCAAACACATTTGGCAAGTGGACGCTTTCTTGTTTTATGCCTCATTTGATGGTAATAATAATATGATGGTCATTAATCTAGGCTTCCATTTGACAATGAATCTTGTGTGGTCTATTAGAGGAGATCCTTTAATACTACAATTTGTTCTACCAAGCCAAATGCTTTTTAAAGTCAATAAATAGATGATAAACACAGTCAATGAAGTCTTGTATTCTACGCCCCTTTTCATCAATTTGCATGACTTTGACATGGTCAACCACAGAGAATCGGCAGAATCCTGCCTTCTTACATTTGCTTCAAGCATATAGTTAATATTTATATCTACATTCTCAAAGATTTATAAAGATAAAAATGGGGTACAGAGATTAATAGCCACTGATGATCACTCAATCCTCCTTATTGCCTGTTAGTATTACGTATTTTCCCTTTCTTTTGGCATCTTTCTCTTCTTGAAAAACCTCATAGCAATGTTTTCAAGACTGTTTCATCTTTAGCATATATTTCCTCACTGAGTGCTCATTTCTACCTCACATAGCACTTTGCAGAGTAATTGAGTCCAGACATGATAATTCATCTGTCATTGAAGGTGAAAAAAATATAACAGAAACATTGACCCTTTTCCCCACTCTCCTGTTTTCTGTCTTTATTTTATCATATTCTTAGTTTTCTCTATGAATACTCTTGGAATGATATGGGTTACTGTAGTTGATTACTCCTTTGAAATGCTACGTAAGTAGCAACCAAGGCTCCCTAATACATAATCTATATTGAATATGACCCTAGGCTTGAGAAATGTTCTGAGTGTGGGTCAGCAACCACTTAAAACCATAGTTTTGTTAGCCCTCGTTGGTTTTTTTCTTTTACCAAATAGGGTACACATTATTTAGAAATAAAAGACATTTAATTAAAGAATGGAGCAAGAAAAGTGACAAGAAAGGTTTTCCTCATGAATATACTTTCCATCAAGTTTTAACACACCATTCGTTGGGGAGGGAATACACATGTCAAGGGAACATGCATAGTGAATCACACACCTAAGGAACACATGTGACTAGAGAACCTGCCTAAAAGGGAATGTATATAGGAAATATATATACATATACACACATGTATGTATGCACATATGTACATATACATACACATATAAATATAGTCAGTGTACATGTGTAAACTACTCTTTTGGGTGATCTGGAGTCTTCTGCTTCTCTGTTCTCTCTTCTGGGCATCTTTTGTACTGTTGGGTATTTCTTCTGTTTTCTTCTAGCTTTATCATTCAGCCCTTTCAGATCTTCAGCTGCTTTCTACTATCATGTGCCAGAGTATAACTATTAGCCAGACTCTTCCATGGAGATAAAGGAACTACTTTCCCCATCTTCTTATATCTTCTACCCTACTATATACTCTTTGATCTGGTGACACTGACTTTGATATTTTATGAACAAGACATTGGGCATTTTCTCCAGCTGTCTCCCACACCTGGAATACTCTCCCTCTCCATCTCTACCTCTCAGATTCCCTGACTTACTTCAAGTTGCAGCTAACATTTCACTTTCTACAGGAATCATTTTCTAGTCCCTTAATTCTAGTGCCTTCCTTCTGTTATCTACTGTTTATTCTGCATATAGCTTGTTTGTGCACATTTGCTTGCGTCTTTTGCTTTGTTTTTTGCCTTTCTTTGAATTCCTAGTACTTAACCCAGTGCCTGGCTCACAGTAGAATAAGTGTAATAGGAATAACTTCTACTAAGTTCCTTGCCAAAGAGGTTAGGTTAATTTTTTTTCTGCTGAAAGTCAGTGAAACTGTATTTGGGATGTAATTGACCTATGTTTCAGGGTTTCATCTGTTCCTACAGCTTATTGGTTGCTGAAGTGCAAAAACCCAGAAAAATCATGCGTTTAAAAACCACTTTGGACCAGTACAATAGCATGGCAAACAGGAGGCAGGGGAGCTGTATCTGATGGAATCAATCCTGTTTTCTTTTTTGAATATTCTTTCCAATACTATTGCTAAGCAGATTTACTTTTGCTAAAAGTTAAATGATGTAAGAGTATCTCATTTCTTTCTAGTCTCAAACCCAAATCCCTGGACTGGCTTTAGTCAGGCTGGACCCACAACACTGAAAATTGTAATTACAATGATTGCTGACATGTATATAGTATTCTGTAGCCTACACTATTCTTTACATATATCATCTCATTTGATCCTTATAACAGCTCTATGAAGTAGGTATTACAAGTACTATTATTCAAATTTATTAAACTTATCAAGTTTTTTAAAAGTTGAAACTAATAATTAGATAAGAGAAATGGTTTAGCCAACATCATGTAGTGATTGGCAGAGCCAGGATTTGATACAAATTTCATCTGACTCCAAACATAATACTTACTATTTTCCTCTGTCACAGTTTCTAGCTGCTCATACTTCCAATTAATTTGCTGATATCACACATTTCACATAATGGAATCAGAGAACATAAGAGGAAGAAAGAGTGTTAGAGATTAAATTCCTTAATGTTCACAGATAAAAAGGATTTTATCTAAATCTTGCAGATTAGAGAAGTTAAGACCCAAAGAGGTTATATGACTTACCTAGCCTATGCAGAGAGTAAGAGCACAGACAGGAACTGGAGTCTTGACTCCCACTTTGGTACTCTTTCTATTACACTGGTTAGCCTGTCTTCCCCTGATTCAGCGCTCTCTGTTGTCTGTTCATAACCAGACTTTTCTTGGCTGCCATTGTCTATTGAGTTTTTTAGAATTGATCTATAAAGTGAATTTCATTGCAGACTTCCACATTAAGCTGTGGGTAGAGTCTAATCAATGGTACACAGTCCCTTTTAAGATATGTTTATTTTGTTTTTAATTTATGGAATAAAACAAGCATTTCTATAACATAGTATAATAAAAAAGATTGCACATGAAACTGAAAAGTTATTATGTGTAACTTGCTATTTATTTTAAATATGTAATAAAATTATCATGTAAAATTATTTTTTTTCTTTTTTGTTTCTTTCCTCCCCTACAGAGGCATGAAACAAGAAGGTGTCTGCTTGCCGAATATGTTTGGCACTATAAGACGTCTTTCAGGGGGTTCAAAAGCAAAACAGAAAAAGGATGGCGAGGTCCTTCAGATACTCCTCCTGACAGCTGATTTGTTGATTGCATCGAATGTGGACCAATGAGATCCAGGATTACTCAAGAGTCAGTCATACAAGATTAATCATACAGTCTATGTAGTTCTGGATATCTGTGATGTCTTTACTCATATCTTCTAATTCATGTAATTTTAAGTCTATCTATGATGGATATGACTTTTGTTGTAGTGTTAATCTGCTGTAATCCTTCAAGCAAGTAAGCAAGTGACAGAGAAGGGCTACTTCCTAACAGATCCACATGGGATGGAAGGGACCTTAGAAATTAAATCCATCTGCCCTAATTTTACAGAGGAGGAAACAGGTGATGGAGAGTAAATGACTTGCTATGGTTCACATATCTAGTCAGCGTCTGAGGCAAAATACAAGCCTAGGTCTTCCTAACTCTAGATCTAACACTCTTTCTACTATGTAATACCATCCACTGAATAGGTTCTTTGTCAGTGTCTCAAGTCAAGATTATGTAAAAGAAATCATCATCATAATTAAGTTTGACTGACTTGAAACAATTGCCATTAAGGTCTGTAAATCACTTAACAAATGCATATTGAACAGCAACTGTGTGCAAGATTCTGAAATGCTATTTTCCCTGACTTTTCTGATGACATTTCCTATTCCTCAGGTAGGGCTTTGTTTCCATTTCCTCTGTATTGATGACTAAAGAACTGTTCCTGTAAAAGTCACAGAACAGTCACCATCTCTGGCTCATAATTACCACAGGAATCATGACTTTCATTCATTAATTTGGCAACACAAGTCACCAGAGGGAAGTCTGTCTCTCTAATAACTAGGCATTCTCCATCCATCATTGCCTTATTAGTTTTAAACATACCCATCTGATAAGTCTACAATGAATAATGAGTAAGAACAGCCAATACCCTGCTCTCTTGGGGCTGGGGTAGTCATTTCTCACTGCCCATAGATAGGAAATTTACTCAACATTTGTTCCCAAAACTTTGAGTTCCAACTTCTCTCCCACCCTCTCCATCCATCCCCACTGAGAAGGCAAGCAATTCAATATAGGCTATATATGAGCAGTTTTGCTAAAGTCTTCCATAATAGTCATGTTGTGGAAGACTAACTACATCTCCCTCCATCCTATCCTGCCCCCCATTTATTCTATTCTCTCTTTTGACCTTATTCCTCCCCAAAAAGTTTTGCTGCTACCACCTTTTAGTGAGAGCTATACCCACTTCTGGAGTTTTTAAAAAATTCTGGTGACACTTCAGTATTTTTCCAAGGCGTGTCCCAGACAAGTAGCTAGGTCTCTCACTGGGGTTTTCTGAGGGCTCTTTTCTCCCATTGGCCTGGATACTTGAGCTTGCTCTCACATACCTATACTTCATCCTTAATTTTCATAGTACCAGGATGCATATACTTTGCTTTCTTATTGTACCACCCTTAAATAAAGTTGAATAAAAAGTTATTTCTTACCATTCTCTACTTCTCAGAACAGAGACTGCAAGCAAACAATTCAAATTTGAGCAAAATATTGTTCATATTAGTTTGAACTGTGGTTATAATTCTACTGTGAATGAGAAATGTTGTTCCATCATTTTCAGTCATATCTGATTCTTTTTATGCTCATTTGGGGTTTTCTTGGCAAAGATACTGGAGTAATTTTCCATTTTCTTCTCCAGATCATTTTACAGATGTGGAAACTGGGGCAAATAATGTCCAGTAACTCACCCAGGGTCAAACAACTAATACTTGTCTGAGGCCAGATTTGAAATCAAGAAGATGAGTCTTCTTGACTCCAGGTCTAACACTTCCACTGAACCACCTTGCTGACCTTTGAATGGTGAATATGTTCATATAAATGAGATTCTATACCCTCTGAAGTGCTGTCATTAAGTGATGCTGACCCTACTATACTTCTTATGTATATGAATCAAATAATTCATATACATAAGCATTGTGATCAACACCATAAATGGGCAGAATTTACCAGTCTATCCAGGAGCTCAGCTTCATATCCAGCCTACCAATGCAAATACTGGAGTGAAAGAATAGTTCTTGGGTTTATTTCAGAACATTTGAAGAGTGGATTTTTCTTCATATACTTTTGGTCTGAACTTGTGAGGTGTGGGGAATTCTTAGTATGGAAATCCACTATACCCAATTCAAATTGGTTGCTTGTATGTAATCTTAGAATGTTGTTTGGGGCACTGAGAAATTATGACTTATCCATAGTAATTTAACTAGTATGTGTTGGAGGCAGGAAATGAAATCAGGTCTTTTTTGACTCTTAGGACAGCTTGCTATTCATAACACCATGGAACTTCCCACAATACCATGGTACCTCCCACAGGAAAGAAGATGGTTATTTGTTATTATATAACTGGTAGGGTCTTGAATTATCCTGGAACTCGGTACTTCTTAGTGAAACAATCTAAAGAGAAAACACAAAAGTAATGTAGAGAAGTCTCTATTTTAATCTTCCAAAATCACATTAACACATGTACCAAGAGACATAGGCAAACTCTACAGTCCATGGTCACAACATAAAGATACTACATGTCATTTACGTAGATATATTTTAGACATATCCATGGAAAATAAATTAAAGTTCAGTCAATATCAAAACCAACAAGAAGCTATTATCAAATTCACTGCTTAGAGTTATGCTTGAATATTTTTTCAATTTATTTATTTTTATTTTCAACATTCATTTCCATAAGATTTTGAGTTGCAAATTTTCTCCTCATCTCTCCCCTCCCCCATTCCAGAACACCATGCATTGTGATTACCCCTTCCCCCAATATCCCTTCCTTTAACCCCATCTTCTCTCTTTTCTTGTAGGACAAGATAGATTTCTATACCCCATTACCTGTATTTATTATTTCCCAGTTACACGTATAAACAATTCTCAACATTTTTTCCTAAAACTTTGAGTTCCAACTTCTCTCCCACCCTCTCCATCCATCCCCATTGAGAAGGCAAGCAATTCAATGTAGGCTATATATGAGCAGTTTTGCTAAAGTCTTCAATAATAGTCACGTTGTGGAAGACTAACTACATCTCCCTCCATCCTATCCTGCCCCCCATTTATTCTATTCTCTCTTTTGACCTTATCCCTCCCCAAAAAGTGTTTACTTCTAATTACTCCCCTCCTCTCATTTGCTCTCCTTTCTATCATCCCCACCACTTATCCCCTTCTCCCCTACTTTCCTGTAGTGTAAGATAGATTTTCATACTAAACTGAGTGTGCATGTTATTTCCTCCCTAAGCCAAATGTGACAAGAGTAAGCTTCACTTTTTCCCTCTCACCTCTCTCTTTGCCTCTCCATTGAAAAAACTATTTTTGCCTTTTTTTGTGAGAGATAATTTGCTCAATTCCATTTCTCCCTTTCTTCTCCCAATATATTCCTTTCTCACCACTTAATTTTATTTTTTTAGATATCATCCCTTCCTATTCAACTCCTTCTGTGCCCTCTCTCTCTCTCTACATATATATATATATATATATAATATATATATACATATATATGTATATATAATCCCTCCAACTACCACAATACTGAGAAAAGTTTCAAGAGCTGCAAATGTTATCTTTCCATATAGGAATGTAAACAATTCAATTTTAGTAAGTCTCTTATGATTTCTCTTTCCTGTTAACCTTTTCATGCTTCTCTTGATTCTTGGGTTTGAAAGTCAAATTTTTTATTCAGCTCTGGTCTTTTCATCAAGAAAGCTTGAAAGTCCTTTATTTCATTGAATGATTGTTTTCCCCCTGAAGTATTATACTGAGTTTTGCTGGGTAAGTGATTCTTGGTTTTAATCCTAGATCCTTTGACTTCTGCAGTATCACATTTCAAATCCTTCAATCCCTTAATGTAGAAGCTGCCAGATCCTGTGTTACCCTGATAGCATTTTCACAATACTTGAATTGTTTCTTTCTGACTGTTTGCAATTTTTTCTGCTTGACCTGGGAACTCTGGAATTTGGCTATAATATTCCTAGGAGTTTTTCTTTTTGGATCTCTTTCAGGAGGTTATCAATGAATTCTTTCAATATTTATTTTATCTTCTGGTTTCAGAATATCAGGGCAATTTTCCTTGATAATTTCATGAAAAATCATGTCTGGGCTCTTTTTTGATCATGGCTTTCAGATAGTCCCATAACTTTTAAATTTCCTCTCCTGGATCTATTTTCCAGGTCAGTTGTATTTTCCAATGATGTATTTCTAATTGTCTTCTATTTTTTCATTCTTTTGGTTTTGTTTTGTAATTTCTTGGTTTCTCATGAAGTCATTAGCTTCCATCTGTTCCATTATAACTTTTAAAGAACTACTTTCTTCAGTGAACTTTTGAGCCTCCTTCTCCATTTGACTAATTCTGCTTTTTAAAAGATTCTTCTCCTCATTGGCTTTTTGGGCCTCTTTTGCCATTTGAGAAGATCTATTTTTGAGGGTGCTAATTTCTTCAGCATTTTTTTAGATCTCCTTTAGCTGGCTATTGATTCGCTTTTCATGATTTTCTTGCATTACTCTCATTTCTCTTCCCAAATTTTCCTCCACCTTTCTTACTTGATTTTCAAAATCCTTTTTGAGCTCTTCCATGGCCTGAGACCTTTGCATATTTATTTTGGAGGTTTTAGATGCAGAAGTCTTGATTTTTAGTTCTTCCTCTGACAGTATACTTTGTTCTTCCTCATCTGAAAAGATGAAAGAAAATACCAGCTCACCAAAAAAGTAACCTATTGTCTTATTCTTTTTCCTTCTTTTGGACATTTTCCCAGGCAATTATTTGACTTTTGAGTTCTTTGTCAAGAGGATGGTATACTCCAGGGACCTTTAAATTCTCAGTTCCTCCAAGGTGGTGCAATCAAGGGAGAGAAGTCTGGTCTGGGGGCAACTACAAACATTCTTTTCTGTGAGTGGAATTCCCTCCCCAAAGCCTCCACCAGTTCTACCAGCTGGCTGTCCTCCTGCTTTATGCTTGAATTTTGAAATATGTTTATTTGTTTGAGACAAAACCTTACTGGTTTATCTAAAACATTATTGCTTGTCTCTAGAAAAGTAGTTTACATGAGTGAATTGCCTTATCTTGAATTTCCTAGGGGCAGCCTTACTCATCTCTGAAAGGTGTCAAGTCATTTTTAAACTAATACATATCTATCATTCACAATAAAACTTTAATTGCCATGGAAATCAATTCAGCAAATAATCGTTGTTACTCACCTTAGAATGACAGTACTGAACTAGCTACTGAAGAAGAAATCAAGGTGGTGAAGACACAGTTCTTACCTGCCAACAATTTACAGTTTAGTTGTAGGATTACAAAACATGCTCAAATATCTACGTTGCGATACCAGTAGAGTAGTAGTGCATGATAATGTATGCAGTAAAGATATTAAAATAAAGTGCTATGAAAGATTTGAGGAAGGAAAGACAACTTTATGGTCATGGATCAGAGAAGAGTGATATTAATAAAACTCATCAATCAATTTACTATAAATTGTTCCTTATTTGCTTACATTGGGCCAAACTTTAACTTACACATGCAATGTAAACTCAGCTCTTTAACCAACCTGGTCTCCTAACTGACCCCTAATGTGTCTCATCTGTTCCCATATCATCTTTCACCCTGGTTAATTCTGTATCCCTGACTTATCTTCTTACTTATAATTACCTATCTTCTACCCACCTTTTATGTCTCATTTCATATCACAATTTTTCCAGGATGCCTTACAAGAATACCCCCAGTCCATAGTGCTAACAAAATCCCCTGAACTCCTCTAACATTTATTTTTGCTATTATTCATTCATAGTATTATATTATAAAGAATTGCATGGTATGCTATGCTGTATTATTTTATATAGTATTGTGTCATATCATGTCATGTATTGTGTTTATATTGTCATATCATATTGTACCATATCATGTTGCATTGATTTTCAACAAATATTATATGGCCTTTATGTACAAATCTCTGCGATAGGGGATATAGATAAGAAGGAATAAGTCCATTCCAATACAACCCAGATTTAATAAACATTTATTAAGTTCCTTGAAGGCACTGAGGATATAGAGATAAATTTGCACTATAGTAGTGAGCATCACGTCCCAGCTGAATGAATAGGAGAAACACAGACAGTACTTTATACATAATAGGCCACCAATAAATATTTATTGATTGATATATATTGACACCTCACTCTTATTCATGAGGCCTTGGTTATATATAACTGGTATTTATTGTACAAAATTCTGAGGACTGCAGTAGGGATCAGAATATACTGGTGTTAGTTCAGAATATTCCAGAATACTCTAGTGTCATCCCTGGCTGAGTGATTTTGGCCATACGGCTTTACATTTCTGGGTCTCAACTTCCTCAGCAGTAAAAAATAAGAAGTTAAATTAGATGAACTCTAATTCTCCTTCTAGATTTAATGTTCTTTGGTTTTATCATCTTACTGGGTGATCCTCAGTGGATTTAATCTGCTGATTCTACCATCAGACCCAGAAACAAGAAAACTCTAGCTCAGAAATCAAACCCCAATTTTTTGAAGGAGTACTTTGTGGTTGTGCACATTTCTGAGCATCACCATGAGAGTGGTTCGCCAGGCAACTTTCTAGACAACCTTGATTTCAAATATTCTCCATCTCTGTTACCATACGCCACAGAAATGCCTTCACAATATGATTCCATAGGCAAATAGTACTTGAATGTATCAAGCTACAATAAAAGTATACATACTAACCAAAGATCGAGTCACTAAAGATGGATCATCACAGGCCTGTATTTTACCTTCCCAAGTAGGATCATAAACTAACATCTGGAAGATATCTTAGACATCTTCATGTTCAAACTTCCAAATTTACATATGACACTGAGCCCCAGAGAAGGAAAGTGCCTTGGCAGAATAGTCATAGCTGATAGCAAGGCTAAGCATAGAACTTAAATGTCTTGATGCCATGTTCCTATTATCTCTGTCGCTATCTATCCAGCTGTTGCCTTTGTCATCATTCTTAAGTTCTTTTCCAACAGTTGGTTTTCAGAACTTTTTTTGGTGAAGTGTTTGACCTCTATTTAAATGCAAATTTGGGCACTTCAGTTGGGATTAGCATGAGTGCTAAGTCAGCACCAGCCCCAAGTGAATATGACCTCTTCATTAAAAGATACAAGATTTTGTTTTTCTTTTTACCTGAAAGCATGATTTCCTCAGGAGGGTTTGTGGTTTGTATTTATTTCCTTCAAACATTTCCTCCCTCAGCAGCATGAAAATATTAGGTTTTACATGACAACAATGACTCCGTTTTCCAAAGTGACATCTAAATAAGTTTTAACCTGGTCTACTGCATTTGTACTGATCTCACCTGTCTCTCTGGGTTTAAGGATATGAAAAGAAACAAAAGTATACAATTAGAACTTTTCTTTACATGTCTAGCTTTCCAAATTTGTCTTTGGAATAAAGCTAAAGCATGGCAGAAAATATTAATTTGGTCACAGACCCACCAAATTTCGTAGTTGGAAGGTACCTTAGTGACCATCTAACTTGACCCATACATCTAAAAGAATCCCTCCCACAATATCCCTAGTTAGTGATCATCTCTCTTTGACTGAAGACTTCAAGTAAAGGGAAAACTGGTTCCTCCAGAGGCAACTCATTCCACTTTGGGCCAGCTCTAATTCTATGGAAATTTCTCCTTACATAAACTTATCCATAGAAAAGCATTATGGCATAGCAGATAGAAGAATTGCCTTAGAGTTAGGAAAACTTGAACCCATGTAGTACCTCTATCATGTACAAACCATGTGATGGCTTAACAGCTCAGTGTTCTTGGCAGCTCTCTGAGATTGCCATCTGCAACGGTAGGAAGAGATCCCTACCCTAGAAATTCCCTAAACTGATGAAACCATAGATAAGAACCAAAAGGAAGACATATATTCATGTATTAGGTAAACCATTTTTAAGCACTGACAGTGTGAAAGACCTAGCATCTCCCTATCAATGTGAGAGATACAAGGACAAATAAGATATGATTCCTCTGCTCAAGGAGCTTACAATCAAGTAGGAGTTATAATATTTGTGTACTGATAAATGCTATATACAACAGAATAAGTACAGAAGAGGGATACAAAGGGCTATGAGATTAGATGTGGGAGAAAGCATTCCAGCTGAGATAATTAGAGGGGGATTCATGGTATAATGTGCAGAATGCTCTACTTGCAATCAAAAAGACTTGGATTCAAGTTTTAGTTCTGAAACTTTTAAACTATGTGTCTATGTGCAAATCACTTAACTGTAGTAAGCCACTGTTCCTCCGTAGTTAAATGAGGATAAGACAATGTTGTAATGAGATTAATCATCTAGAATTCAAAATCATATGCTACTTGGAACTGCATTCTTGGATGGATGACTGTTACTCTAAAACTTGAGATTTCAGTTACCTTGCCATGCTATTTGGATGGTGAGAGCTAATAAAAGGCTAAATTCAAGTGTGTGAATGAAAGAATGAAAATAATTTATTAAACATTTACTATGTGTCAAACAATGTGCTAGGCACTGGAGAGAAAAATACAAAATTAAGACTGTCCTTGCCCGTAAGGCTTGTCTTTTTCCTTTGTTCTTGAAGAAGACCATGACATCAAGATGATGACATGACTTTCAGTTGACTTTCATTTGAGTGAGGGAGGGCTGTGCAAAGTCATCAAGCTCACCTTCTTCTCCTGAGCCATCTGGGTCCAGTGGCATGATATTCATCAGCATGATTGGAGATGACCCAGGACGCAATGTGAGATCCTGTCCCTTTCAGGCTTAGGTCTTATCACAATCCTACATTGAGTGAGAGACACCCAGTCAATGAATAAGCTTCAAGTTACTCAAGGGATGGCCCCTTTAATAAAAAAACAAACAAACATCAAACTGGGAGGGGAAGACCCTCAGGTTTCCTGGATAAAAGAGAAACAATTGCTATTTAGTCATTATATCCACTCTTTGCTAGGTGAGTGGGGACTTGTCCAATCTATGAGCTTCAGAGCTAATTGGGTTTAAGGCTTCATCTTTGAGCAAGAAATGTAGCCAATTAAACACAGAGGAAAAAAGGAAGCTTTTGGCCATGGAGTTTATCTTCACCTGGGCAGAACATATACATTACAATAGGGAAGATAATACAAATAGGGAAATAATGACCAAGGAAGGATGTTTTTGGTCTTAGAAGTCACAGAGATAAGGAAAGAAGTCATGAGGGAGTCAATGACATTCCCTTTCCAGAAGCAATGAGAATAAGGATTCCCAGGGCAGAGTTGTAAATCTTGTCAAGTTAGGAGGGGGCAGGGGGAGGACCCAAGATGGTGGAGCAGAAAGACTCATGCATACTAGCTCCAAACCCACAGCCCATATGCTTTCTGTAAAAAACACTCCCCAAAAATTCTGGAACACTTCAAGTTCTGGAACACTGCGCAGAAACACAGTGGAAGAGATTTCCATTCCAGAGAGCCCTGGAAAGCCTTCCCCAGGGGTCCGTCGCACTTTGGACAGCAGAGTCCAGCCCTGCACTGCCCTGGCCACGTGGCCCCAGAGGAGCAGATCCGAGCAGGCTTCAGGGACGGAACCTCCAGTGGCCACGAAGGTCCCTCCACCCACAGGTGCTCCAGGTTAGTGAGAGAGACTTCTGGGAAGGCCGAGAGGGGAGCGGGGTGTCTCCGTGGTCCGGGCCCCCTCAGGAGGCAGCGGCAGAGGCAATGGCGGCTGGGAATGCCAGAGGAGCAGGCAGGAGCTCAGGGCCATTACCGAAGGTCTCTGCATAAAGTCCCTGAGGGAACTGAGTCTGGGAGGTGGCCCTGCCCCTACCTGAGCACCAGAACTTAAGCTCACATTGAATAGCAGCCCTGCCCCCGCAGAAAGCCCTGAGGCTGGGGAGCAGCATTTGAATCTCAGACCCTGAGGACTAGCTGGGCAGATCTAGGCAGGGATGAAAAGGAATCTCAGAAGTCAAGTAACTGGCTGGGAAAATGCCCAGAAAAAGGAAGAAAAATAAGACCATAGAGAGCTACTTTCTTGGGGGACAGATGTTCCCACCTTTCATTTCTGATGACGAGGAACAATTCTTACCATCAGGGAAAGATGTGGAGGTCAGGGTCTCTGTATCCCAGACATCCGAGGTGGATGTCCGGTGGGCTCAGGCCATGGAAGAGCTCAAAAAGAATTTTGAAAATCAAGTTAGACAGGTGGAGGAAAAACTGGGAAGAGAAATGAGAGAGATGCAAGAAAAGCATGAAAAACAGGTCAATACCTTGCTGGGAGACCCCAAAAAATGCTGAAGAAAATAACACCTTGAAAAATAGGCTAACTCAATTGGCAAAAGAGGTTCAAAAAGCCAATGAGGAGAAGAATGCTTTCAAAAGCAGAATTAGCCAAATGGAAAAAGAGGTTCAAAAGCTCACTGAAGTAAATAGTTCTCTCAGAATTAGAATGGAACAGATGGAGGCTAATGACTTTCTGAGAAACAAAGAAATCACCAAACAAAACCAAAAGAATGAAAAAATGGAAGACAATGTGAAATATCTCATGGGAAGAACAAATGACCTGGATAATAGATCCAGGAGAGACAATTTAAAGATTATGGGACTACCTGAAAGCCATGATCAAAAAAAGAGCCTAGACATCATCTTCCATGAAATTATCAAGGAAAACTGCCCTGAGATTCTAGAACCAGAGGACAAAATAAGTATTGAAGGAATCCATCGATCACCACCTGAAAGAGATCCAAAAAGAGAAACTCCTAGGAACATTGTGGCCAAATTCCAGAATTCCCAGGTCAAGGAGAAAATATTGCAAGTAGCTAGAAAGAAACAATTCCAGTATTGTGGAAATACAATCAGGATAACACAAGATCTAGCAGCTTCTACATTAAGGGATTGAAGGGCGTGGAATAGGATATTCCAGAAGTCAAAGGAACTAGGACTCAAACCAAGAATCACCTACCCAGCAAAACCGAGTATAATACTTCAGGGGAAAATATGGTCTTTCAGTGAAACAGAGGACTTTCAAGCATTCTTGATGAAAAGACCAGAGCTGAAAAGAAAATTTGACTTTCAAACACAAGAATGAGAAGAAGCATGAAAAAGTAAACAGCAAAGAGAAGTCATAAGGGACTTACCAAAAGTGAAATGTTTACATTCCTACATGGAAAGACAATATTTGTAACTCTTAAAACTTTTCAGTATCTGGGTAGTTGGTGGGACCACACACACACATACACACAAACACATGCACACACACATGTACACGTGTGCGTGCACACACACATACACACATGCACGCACATACAGAGACAGAGAGCACAGAGTGAATTGAATAGGATGGGACCATATCTTAAAAGAAATTAAAGTAAACAGTGAGAGAGAAATGTAGTGGGAGGAGAGAGGGTGAAATGGAATGGGGTAAATTATCTCTCATTCAAGAGGCAAGCAGGATACTTTTTAGTGGAGGGAAAAAGAGGAGAGCTGAGAAAAAAACATGAAGTTTACCCTCATCACATTCGACTAAAGGAAGGAATAAAATGCACACTCATTTTGGTATGAAAACCTATCTTACAATACAGGAAAGTGGGGGAGAAGGAGATAAGCAGGGTGGGGGGGATGATGGAAGGGAGGGCAATGGGAGGAGGGAGCAATTTGAAGTCAACACTCAGGAAGGGAAAGGATCAAAAGACAGAATAGAAACAATGGGGGGCAGGATAGGATGGAGGGAAATACAGTTAGTCTTACACAACACGACTATTATCGAAGTCATTTGCAAAACTACACAGATATGGCCTACATTGAATTGCCTGCCTTCCCAAAGGGAATGGGTGGGGAGGGAGGGATGGGGAGAACTCAGAACTTAAAGTTTTAGGAACAACTGTTTAGTGTTGTTCTTGCTACTAGGAAATAAGAAATACAGTTAATGGGGAATAGAAAATCATCTGGCCCTACAGGACAAAAAAGAAGATGGGGACAAGAGAAGGGAGGGATGATAGAAGAGGGCAGATTGGTGATAGGGGAAATTAGAATGCTTGGTGTATTGGGGTGGGGGGAGGGGAAAAAGTGGGTGAAAATTTGGAACCCAAAATTTTGTGAAAATGAATGTAAAAGTTAAATAAATAAATTTATATTAAAAAAAGAAAAAGTTAAAAAAAAAGATAGGAGGGGGCAGAGAAAGGGGAAGCAGGGCAGAAGGTAAGATACCTGCTTAGACTTTGGTTTTATGGTGGATTGTTGCCAAATAGCTTCTGAAGAACGGTCTGATGTCTGGGTCTGGCTAGATTTGGTAGGGCTGTGAATTTGTACTCATTCACCAATGAGGAAAATTATCCTAGGGTCAGAGTTCCAAAACAGAAGAGATCAAGTTCCCCAGGGCATGCTTTAATGCACAATTTTTTCTTCTCTAGAAAATAGTAACTAGCATCCTACTACTTGCATACAATCCAAGGATGTCAGCCATAGAAAAACTCTTAGAAATATTTAGTCCAAACCCCTCATTTTATAGAAAAGCTTATGTCCACACAACTGTAAACTATTTCTTCTAACATCTAATGGAGGATTCTATCCACAGTACCTTTTACCACCTAGGTCAAGTTATTTGGCCATCCTTGGGAAAGGGATTAAAACATTGCCATAGTTGGGGGTTCATATTTATTTATCATCATTAGCCTACAGGTTCCAAGCCTAATGGTTGTGTTGGGTGTTAAAACAACATATCCTAGTTGTGGGTATTGTTTTCAGAGAGGTCAAGGTTGCATCATATGGTACTAGACAGAATGTTCCATCCTCTCATTTCCATTAGGGGATCTATAAATCTTTATGTGCAGTTCCGACAGTCACGTCCTGTTCTCTCCAGCTTGGTCCTCCATTCTTCATTCTTGCTGACATTAGTTATAAGAACATGAGTCCAGTTTCACTAACCAGCTCTTCAAACAGCTCTTAAAAATAGTGAACCATGTCTCTCCTCTAACATTTTTGTCCTCAGGCTCTGTACTCATTGGTTTAGAAATGGGATGTCAGAAGTCTGCACCCTCATCTATTAATTTTCTGGAGGACAAAGTTGTTCAGTGATTTCCAAAATGCCACAGCCAGAAAGGAAGGAAGACTTTAAAGTCATGATGAATGTTACAGTATCCCTAGATGTTTCAGTTCCTCAACCCATCACTGTAAGTAATTACCTGTCTGATTCAGGATGAGTCCTTCAGTTTGGCTCTGGTTGGCTATTGATCATTTATTTAAGAACAACATACTCTAGGGAAAGAAAAAAACTCCTTTAAATTAATTTTTTTGGAGCCCACTGTTGTCATGAATAAATATTTTTCATTTCAGGCAATTTACATCAGCAATTGCTTAGCAGCAGGGAATTGTTTACCACTTCTGACCTGATACTCTGAAAATTGGTTTCCTAACCACTCCGTATGAGTGCCAGCTTCAAATTGACACATTAAATTTTCAGAATTGTGTTTGACTTATTGTCTCTGGCTTTTGATGTCATTCAGTATGATGACATATGCATATCAGGACTCAGTCTATTAGAGAAAAAATCCCAAGAAGCCCTGGGTTGTGAAGAACAAAAACTCATTTTGCTTAGTGGACCATGGGGAATTTATCTCCTTACTGGAGGGTGCAGAAATAGGGTGGATAGGGCTGGCACCAGTTTGGAAAGCTCTACTGATTTGTTGCTTCCCAGCTAAGCGGTTCACTGTTGTTGACTGTGTGGTATAGAGGGAAGAGCCCTGACTTTGGAACCATTAAGTTCAAGTAATTCTTTTACTTTTTAATTTGATCAATCTGATCCTGTTTTCTCATCTGTAAAATGAATGCTGAAGAGTGCTTTTGTCATAAGTGACAGCATGGCATAATGATAGAAGAATGACTTTGACATCAAGTCTTGCTTCTGAAACAGACTATGTGCTCATAGGCAAGCTGCTTAATTTCTCAGTGTCTTAAGTAGCTCTCTTGAACAGTAAATTATAGACAGAAGTGTACTGGAGCCAGCTCTTATAGATTTTTAAGTCAATTTTTAAATTTTCAATGAGCTTCTACATTCCAGAAATTGGCAAATCAGGTTGTGATTTATAATTTTATTGATTGTTTAGACTTAAAAAGCATTAATAATGCAGATGCAAACATAAAAAGTGCATGCATACATCTCCCCCTCAAAAATTACACTTGTTAAATAATTCCCAGCATATACTATTATATATATGTGTGTGTGTGTGTGTCGTATTGTATTGTATTGTTCTATAAACATTGCTTACGTCCAACAGGAGTACAATAGAAGGATCACAGAATAAAAAATCACTGGATTGGAGGACTGGAAAGTGTAGACATCATCATCAGCTTCTTCTTCATCTTCATTATCATCATCATTATACCTGGTGTTTATATAACACCTTAAGATTTTCAAAGTGCTTTATATCCATTATCTCATTTGAGACTCACAATATACCTGGTTATAGATAGTTGACATTCTTCATAGATGAAGAGTTTTCCACACAAGGAGTTCCCTGTGCTACTAAAATCATAGGTCTGAACCTAGCAACAGAAACAAATAAAGATACTTGTATTTTGTGTCCCATAGGATTGGAGTAAGGTTTAAATAGGTTAAAGAACTTTCCAATTCTAAAGGATGCGAGTGACTATTATAATTGTTCAACATAATAACACCCCAGCTCTGATAATGAGACACAAGGTAGAGAGGATAAGTAGAGAAACAAAGATGCCCCAACTCCTGCTGTCTAAAGCTACCTTTTGCTTTGACTTTGACTTGATTTGTAAGTGTCTGATTTTCTTAGCATTCACATTCCTCTGTTAATCTTCAAAACACTTTCTGAACATTAATTATCCAGTCCCAACAACACCTGGAGAGTTTTTTAAAAATCTGTTTTGACAGAGGATTTACTGCCTCTTGAAAATATACTTCAGTGCAACCATAAACATTCCAACCCAGAGAGCTCTGCTTGTGTTGCTAGATGGCAATGGTAAAGCAGGTAAATGGTAAAGCCCTGCTCAAATAAAATGAGCCCTATGCTGAACCAGGCTGCTGAAAAAGAAATGATAATCCCACCCAGGATCAAAGCACCTCAGAGTCAAAGGGACCTTGGGAGGCCTGTCTTTTTCAACCGATACCTGAAAGAGAATTCCTACTATATGGCATTCCCACAATTTATAGGGACCTCCTAAAGATGTGAGATTTGAAAATAGCTAGTGATAGGGATCCACTGCTACCTCCTGAGGCAGTTTCTTGCACTTTTGCGCTGACCTTTAGCTAAGGGTCAGCCAACATTTCCTCATACTGAGCCTAAAATCTGCCTTCCTCTAACTTCCACCCATATCTTCTAGTACTTTCCACTGGAGTCAAGCAGAACAAGTTGAACATAGCATTGTGTCTGCCTAATCCCGTTCTTTTCTCAGATAAACGATCCTAGTTTCTTCAATGGACCATTGTATGTCTTGTTTTTATCATTTCATAGCCATCATAATCATCTTTCTCTATATTCATCCCAGCTTGCCAATACCTTCTATAAGTGAGCAAAACCCAGTATTTCAGATAAAATCCGACCAGAACAAAATATTGCAGGACAGAAACTTCCATTCCTCTGGACACTATGCCTCAGTTAATGCATTTTTTTTTGCATTTTTCTTAGGTTGTCACATCATAATGTCAATATAGTTTGAGGTTATAGTTCAAACTCAGATTTTTTTCTCATATACTTTTATATCAGTCCGTACCTTTTCTAGACTGTATTTGCTTGCACATTTGCTCTTAATTTACTGTTTAAAAATTTCCTCTTCCTAAATGTGGCTCTTCATTTAGCCTATTGGGGATATTTTAATTCTTTATTTTGTCATTAGCCATAATTTTTAATTTTGTGTCATACAAAAATTTGGTAAGCTTAACTATCCATGCCTTCATACAAATTATTGATAAAAATATTGTGTGGAACTAAGCCAAGGAAAGAGAGCCATGCATGTAGTACTCCACTAGAAACCTACCAACAGATAGTGTTGATTTTCTAAGGTAATGGTTGTCAAAGTTGGATCTGGAGACTCATGGGAGTCCTGAAGCCCTTTCAGGGGATCCATGAGGTCAAAACTCTTTTCATAATTCTAAGACATTTTAATTTCAAATATGTTAAATATCAATAGATTTGAGCCATATAAACAAAAATTCTTTGGAATGGATTCTAAGTTTTTAAAAGGGCAAATGGGTCCCAAGACCAAAAAAAATTTGGTCATTTCTCAAAAGTAGATTAGTGGTAATAGCTTCCATAACTA
This sequence comes from Bettongia penicillata ogilbyi, assembly GCA_023548195.1. Taxonomy (NCBI): domain Eukaryota; kingdom Metazoa; phylum Chordata; class Mammalia; order Diprotodontia; family Potoroidae; genus Bettongia; species Bettongia penicillata. Next base: position 1,184,150 of record JAJHZJ010001014.1, on the reverse strand, counting down.
GATGTTCAGAAAGAAGTTTTTAATCAATTCTATTGCTTTGCTGATATAAAATTGATATTAATTTCTTTACTAACCATGAAAAAAGAATATTTCCTGGGACCATCCTTGTGATAGGAATTGCATGAGGGATAGCAAAGTATGAAATATGGTCACTGCCCTCAAGTAGTTTATAGTTCAATTAGAGAAAAATAATAGGTACACAAACCATTAAATAATACATGCACTATGAGGTAGAATGTGATTAAATGCTGGATGAATGTAAAATTTTCATTTATAGAAGTTTGAGTGCTAGAAATTTATAGGAGTGAGAAAAGTGCTATGGGATATATGAAAATAGTAAAAGAAATAGAAAGGACATGGGATTTGAAGGCCCTGAAAGACTTCAAAAGTTGTGATCTCTGAGAATTGTGATGAATGGGAGAGACTTGCAACAGTATAGACAAATGAATTTTATCCCAGTTGTCAAACAGGTTAAAAAGTGTTTAGTTTAAAGTAATGTAAATAGTGGTTTAAAAATTATGGGTCTCAGGTTCTGGTAAAATTCTGGAACAGATTAAAGGGGCATTTTATGAATGCTTAGAAAAGGTGGAAGTGGTCCTTAAAATCCTTAAAAATCAACTCTGTCCCAAAGCCCAAACCTCTGTCCACTATGCTATATTGCTTTGACACATTTTACAGATGAGGAAACTGTCAGAGAGGCTTGATCATTTGATTTTTTTTTTTAATGAGCTATTAGACTAGTAGATGAGGATAATACTATGGACACAGTGTATTTAGAAGGAATCTGACAAAGTGTGTCAAAATATCCTTGTAAAGAAATGTATACTGGTTAAAAGTATAATTGTGTGTTTGGAACGGGTTGATTTACTGTCCCCCAAGTGACTCAATCAGTGGATTTGTGTCAATCGAGCTGAAGATGTTTAGTTCAAAACTTCCTGTTCTTGGCCATATTCTATTCAACATTTTTATTAATGTCTTTGTTGAATGCACAGATGGGATTATTAGCAAAATATTGAAGGACAAAAATAATTTGGAGCAGATGATCTTCTGATGCTTAACTATAGGGGAAAGAAATAGCTAGGAGAGGTAGCATTTAGGTGGGAAAATGGAGCAACTATGGAGTTGAGCCCTGATGTTTTTCCACTTACTTAGATCTGACTTTATTTGTGGAAAAGTGTTTTGTAATTGTGTTCACTGGGTTTGTTTTGGCAGGCAAACTCCCTAATATTTTATAGTGCCTATCCAAGCTTTAGATGGGATTTCCCTTTCTACCTCTTGCTGTAGGGCTTTTTTAGTAATATATAGAAATGCAAAGATTTGTGTGGATTTATTTTGTGACTTGCAGCATTGTCAAAGTTGTTTATTATTTCAAATAGTTTTTGACTCGATTCTCTGGGATTCTCTAAATATATCATCATATCATCTGCAAAGAGTGATAGCTTAGTTTTTTCTTTGCCCATTCTTATTTCTTCAATTTATTTCTCTTCTTTTGTTGCTAAAGCTAATATTTCTAGTACCATATTGAATAACTGGTGATAATGGACATCCTTGCTTCACCCCTGATCTTATTGGAGATGCATCAAGCTTATCCCCATTAAATATAATGCTTGCCGATGCTTTTAGGTAGATCCTTCTTAGTATTTTATGGAAGGTTCCATTTATTCTTATGCTCTCCTGTGTTTTCAACAGGATTGGGTGTTGTATTTTGGTTTCTGTTAATTTTGTTGTTGATATGAAGAATAATGTTGATAGTTTTCCTAATATGAAACCAGCCCTGCATTCCTGGTATAAATCTACTTGATCATAATGTATTATTCTTATGATAAGTTGCTGTATTCTTTTTGCTAAAATCTTATTTAAAATTTTTGCATCTATATTCATTAGAGAAATTGGTCTACAATTTTCTTTCTCTGTTTTGATTCTTCCTGGTTTAGGTATTAAAACCATATCTGTATCATAAAAAGAATTTGGGAGAACTCCTTCTTCTCTAATTTTCCCAAATAGTATATATAGTATTGGAATTAACTGTTCTTTAAATGTTTGATAGAATTCACTTGTGAATCTATACATGCCTGGAGATTTTTTCCTGCGGAGTTCATTGATGACTTGTTCAATTTCTTTTTCTAAGATGGGATTATTTAAGTATTCAACTTCCTCTTTTGTTAATCTGGGCAATTTATATCTTTTAAAATAATTGTCCATCTCATTTAGATTGTTGAATTTATGGGCATATAGTTGGGCAAAGTAAGTTCTAATTATTGTTTTAATTTTCTCCTCGTTGGAGGTGAGTTCACCCATTTCATTTTAGATATTGGTAATTTGGTTTTCTTCTTTTTTTTATTACTCAAATTGCCCAAAGCTTTATTAATTGCATTGTTTTTTTCATAAAACAAATTCTTAGTTTTATTTGTTAGTTCAATAGTTTTCTTAAATTCAATTTTATTAATTTCTACTTTGGTTTTCAGTATTTCTAATTTGGTATTTACCTGGGGATTTTCAATTTGTTCCTTTTATAACTTTTTCAGCTGTATGTCCAATTCATTGATCTCCTTTTTCTCTATTTTATTCATGTAGGCATTCAAAGATACAAAACTTCTGCTAGGAACTGCTTTTGCAGTATCCCATAAGATTTGGTAGGTTCTCTCATTATTGTCATTCTCTTGAATAAAGTTAGTGATTTTTTTTTTATAATTTGTAGTTTAGCTCACTCATTCTTTAGGATTAGATTGTTTAGCTTCCAATTAGTTTTTGGTTTAGATTTCCATGGCCTTTGATTACATGTAAGTTTTATTGCATTATGATCTGAGAAGGATGCATTGACTGTCTCTGCCTTTTTGCACTGCACTGTGAGGCTTTTGTGACCTAGTATATGGTCAGTTTTTGTATATGTACCATGTGCCACTGAGAAAAGGGTATATTCCTTTGCATTCCCATTCGATTTTCTCCAGAGATCTATAATATCTACCTTATCCAGAGTTCTATTCACCTCCTTAACTTCTTTCTTGTTTATTTTGAGGTTAGATTTATGAAGTTCAGAGAGGTGGAGGTTGAGGTCCTCAACTAGCATAATTTTGCTTTCTATTTCTTTCTGTAACTCCCTTAACTTCTCCTCTAAGGATCTGGATGGTATGCCACTTGGAGCACATATGTTTAGTAATGATATTGCTTTGTTGTCTGTGGTGTCTTTCAGTAGGGTATAATTTCCTTCCTTATCTCTTTCAATTAGATCTATTTCTGCTTTTTCTTTGTCTGAGATTAGGATTGCTACCCCTGCTTTTTTTACATCAGATGAAGCACAATATATTCTGCTCCAACCTTTTACCTTCACCTTGTGTGTATCCCCCGGTTTCAAATGTGCTTCTTGTAAACAACATGTTGGATTATGATTTTTTAATCCATTCTGCTATCCATCTCTGTTTTATGGGACAGTTCATGTCATTCAGATTCAAGTTGTGATTGTTATCTGTGTCTTTCCCTCCATCCTCTTTGCCTCCATTTATGCTTTTAATTCTCCTTTCTCCTTTCCCCTCTACAACAGTTTTACTTTTTAATTGCTGCTTCCCTCAGTTTTCCCTCCCTTCTTTTAGTCCCTGTCTCTTTTACTTCCTCTTTCCCTTACTACTTTTTTGTTCCCTTTTACCCTCCCCTCCCTTTTCTTTCCCCTTTCCTCTCTTACTCCCTATAGAACTAGTTGTATTTCTATACTTAACTGAGTCTGTTGTTCCCTCCTTGAACCAAATCAGATGAGAGTAAATCTCAAACAATGCTCATCTCCCTCCTCTCTTTTCCTCTACTGTAATATATTTTTGTGCTCTTCCTGTGATGGAATTTATTTTTTTTCTGCCTCCTCCTTTTCACATCTCCTATTACAATCCCTTTGCACTCTTAAATCACATTTGTTATCATCACATCATTTAATTTATACCTTCTCCTTCTATCTATGTATATCCCTTTTACATTACATAATGAATATGCAGTTCTCAAGATTAACAAGTATCATCTTCCCTTATAGGGATGTAAAGAGTTTGCCCATATTGTGTAACAAGTTTTTTCCCCCCTTTACCTTTTCATTCACCTCTTGAGACCTGTCTTTGAAGATCTAATTTTCTATTGAGTTCTGGCCTTTTCATCAGGAAGGTCTGGAAATCCCTTATTTCAAGGAATGTCCATCTCCTTGTTGAAATATCATGCTCAACTTTGCTGTGTAATTAATCCTTGGTTGTAGTCCCAGCTCCTTTGCCCTATGGAATATCATATTCCATTTCCTTTGATCTTTTAATGTAGAAGCTGCAAGGTCCTGTGTGATCCTGACCGTAGCTCCTTGATATTTGAATTGTTTCTTTCTTGCTGCCTGCAGTATTTTCTCCTTCACTTGATAATTCTGAAATTTGGCAATGATATTCCTTGGTATTTTTAGTTTGAGGTCCCTTTCAAGAGGTGAACAGTGGATTCTTTCAATGACTATTTTGTCCTCTGGGTATAGGACTTCTGGGCAATTTTCTGTGATGATTTCTTGGATGATATTATCCAGGCTCTTTGTTTCATTATGGCTTTCTGGTTGATCAATAATCCTTATATTTTTCTCTCCTGGATCTATTTTCCAGGTCAGTTGTTTTTCCAATGAGATATTTTGCATTTTCTTCTGTCTTTTCATTCTTTAGATTCTGTTTGACTGATTCTTGATGTCTCATAGATTCATTAGCTTCCACTCGCCCTAACCTATTTTTTTTATTAAATTGTTTCCTTCAGTTAACTTTTGCATCTCCTTATCCATCTGTCTCATTTTTCCTTTTAAGGATTATTTTCTCCAGTTAGTTTTTGTACTTCCTTTTCCATTTGTCCAATTTTTCCCAGTTAGTTTTGTGCTTCCTTTTCTCTTTGTCCAACTGTCCTTTTAAATTCTTCTATTATTTTTTTCATGTTTTTAAAACCTTTGATCAGTTTTTCTTCTGTTTCTCTAATTTAGGTTTTCAAATCCTTCCTGAACTCTTCCAATAAGTCTCTTTGTGCTTCAGACCAGTTCATATTCCCTTCTGAAGTTTCAGATGGTAGTATAATCTCAAAGCTGACTTCTTTGGTATTTGTGTTTTGGTCTTTGTCCCCATAGAAAGATTCTATGATATTTTCTTTTCTGCTTTGCTTCTTACTCATAGTTTTAAAGTATATCTCTGTGTCTATGGCACAGAGAACTCTGTTCCACAGTTCTCATGCTTAAGACTTGAGGCTTTGTGTGTTGTGGCCTCTTGCTGCTTACCTGGTGCTGACCTGGCTGGTGTTGGAAAGCAGAGGCCAGGTGAGGTCTTTTTGGGTTACCCTAAAGCTAACTCATTACGTGTGGAGGAGGGGCGGTGATACCACAGGAGGTCTCCTCTGCTGAACTAGAGCATAGGCAAACTCAGTTGTCTGGGCTAGTGTCTTCCTGATTCCTCTGGTGTGCTGAGGCATGCCTGGGGTCCTAGTGTCGGCAGTTGCTGGCTTCACCCCACCCGGGACTCAGGATCTTCTCGCGGGTTATTGAGGTGGGGCTATCTGGGACAGTTCTCATCCTGCACTGGTCATGTTCAGTCACAGCAAAAGGAACCTTCCTTAGCGATCTTTCACCTCACAGGTTAGGAGTCTATTTACCCCTTCTGCTGCTCCCACTGTTTCAGTGTTTTTCCCAGGTAGATATTCTCTGGGCTCATCATGGTCAACAAGGGGAGGGAGATGGCAATTACTAATCACTCCGCCTCTTGGCTCCCGTAACCGGAAGTCAGGATATTCTTTTTATGCCAAAGGAAGAGGCCAATGAGCTCCAGAATGATTATAGGAAATAGTTTGGTCAGTTTGGGATACTTACATTTGGGGCAGTATGATGGATCCCTACCAAGATATTAATCATCCTCAATCTAGGGCAGCAGGTAGACTAATCAGTGAGTCCCCTCTAAGAGCCCCCAAACCCTATGGCAATTATAGAACAGAGACAAAGTAAGAAGCTAGAGTGCATCATTACTAATTGATGGATTTTTTTTCTCCTTAGTAAAGAGGTTGAGAGTTAAGCCAATGCCATGCCCAAACATAAATTTGTGTATTGAGCATGTCCTGGTTACATATAGGTCATGATCTTCTTGTTTTGGCTTTTACAGGTCATAGTACCTTAAGTTATGACTCACTGTCAAGGTTACGTTTAAGTGTCTAAGTGATGATTATTAATAGGTTACCATGTCTTGGCTTCTACCTTTCACAGAGTTTGAGTTTTTGTGACTTTTCAGTTATTGCTGTATTTTAGGGACATTTTTCCTAATTGGGGTACCACAATGTCAAAGCTTCCTCTGGGACATTTCTGAGGTTCTCCTGAGGCTGTTAGGAACAGTGGACTCAAATAGAAGCTGCTAGCATACTCAAGGGTTTAGGGGAGCTCTGAATACTGAGGAGATGGCTAGCGCCAGCTTGTGTCTGGTGATGATAGAGTGTTAGCAAGACAGGAAAAAAGTGAATGGAGGGGAGAGATTGGGTCTGTGCTGCCTAGCCCCAGCCACAAACCTTACCTGACTCCCTTCTTGTTCTAGCTTAACATTTGTTCTATCATTACTGTTCTCCTAAAATGTACAGGTCTAATGTTCTTGGAGTCTGACTTACGAAGGAACAACTGGCAGCTCCAGGTAAGGCTAGAAGTTGAAAGCAATCACCTAACCTCAGGGATGCTTCCCTCAGCATCTACCTTCATACAAAGATGGAAGGAACCTTCTTGAAGTCATTTAACAGAAGCTATCCATGGCTAACTTTATTCTTTTCTGCCTCTTAACACTATTGAATTTACTTCTTTTTCACCACCCAATTTTAGTGATATGTTTATGAAATTCTCAGGTAATACAAAACTGAGAAGTAGAAAATACAGTTGCAGAATCAGGATTCCAAGAAGTCTTGAGAAGGCAGAGTGTGAACTGCTGCTAAAAAGGTGAAGCTTGATAGAGATACAGTTGAAATTCTATTTGTTGTTCTTTGCCATTTTCAGTCATGTCTGATTTGCTGTGATCCCATTTGAGGTTTTCTTGGCAAGGAGACTGGAGTGAGTTCAGTTCCCAGTTGATCAGGTTAATCAACTCCAGTTTATTTTACAGATGAGGAAACTGAGGCAGGCATGGTTAAAGTGATTAGCTAATAGGGCAAATTTTAACTCAGCAAAATTAGTCTTCCTAACTCCAAGCCTAGCACTCTGTCCAATGATCATCCTTAGCTGCTCTACTTTTGAGTCTTATAATGGGTACAACAGTTGATTTCACAAGTGTTTCTGATCTGTGCACTGGTGTATGAAGGCCAAGCATGAGACATAGGAACGTGTTTCTTCATGGGAAAATGTTGGGGCCTAGGTAAAGTCCTAGTCACCATGTCCTAATTTTATTCCAGTATATTTTGGGATTCACACTTGAAGGGATTGCCCTTTCAAGTCACCTTCAGACCTTTTCCCACTTCATTATAAAAGCCAACAAAAACACTGCTGATTTAGAGGAGATATTTCTTAGCATTCTGGGTCTTGAGCTGTAAGGCTCAAATTATAGAATTCTCCAGTCTCTTTTCTGTTTGCTTAGGGGATTAGTTAGCTCCAGGTCTCTCATTTTCTTTAAAATGCATCAAAGAAAGAAAGTACACTCCAGTATCAAAGGCTTCCATTTATTCATTCTCATTAAAACTTAAGTGATTAATATTAAAGTTGGTACTTTGTAAAAGATGAAGCATACCATGTCTTCTCTATTTATGTTAATTGCTGTTTCTCATTTGTCTTGAAAGATTCATTAGAGTATCAAGAGACTCTTTATACTGAATTTAAAAATTATTGGATGGAGTGTTTCAAGGTTCCTTCTTGGAAAAGAACAATTATTAAAATGTATTATTCAATTAAACACAAAAGCCATAGTCATCTCAAAAAAAGTTGAAGGTGTAAAGAACTACCAGTTAGAATGGACCTAATAAATCTGACAATTGAGACAAATTCCATTGTGTCTGAAACTGGGGATGAAGAGGACTACCAGTCTATGGGGGTGGGGTGGGTGGGGGGTGAGGATGTTATTGTAACATGAGTATCAGGCACAATTCTAAAGTTTTGCTTATTGCAGGTCATAGAAGTCCTGTAAATTTCATATTCCCATCCTATACTCAAAGTTGAGGTTCTTTTGAAGGATCAGGTCAGAAAGAGAAAAGATTCTTGTTCCAGGTGTTTTTTTTGTTTTTGTTTTTAGCAAGGAAAAAGAATACCATGTGGAAGGAGGAGCTAGAGACTACAATGGAAACCTCCCAACCAGGAAGAGATTTCTTTGAGTCAAAGATTATTTGTGTGTCTAAAAACTTGCAGTGACTAAGTTCATTCTCCATATTTCCAGCCAAAGCTCAGGGTTAAAATGTGCCTTCACCTTTATCCTATTTGCTCATCCCTCTGTTCATCTGGAGAAGTACAATGATTTTATATTTGTCCTCTCTTCTCACTTTTACGGTGAGCTCTCACTCTGTGTCTGGGGATTGTAAATGCTAAAGCAGTATGCATAGGGCAATCGACTCTGAGGGCTCCCTGTCAACAACAGCTCCACTGACTATCCACATTATCACATTTGTTTCTGGTTTTGGACAGATTTCTGGAGAGCATAATTTACATAAGAATGGAAAATAGCTTGCAGGGAGGAGAAAGTTGGCTAGTTCTGTCTGGATACAAGTCCAGTACAGATGAAACTAGAAGAATTCAGCAAATATATACTGGGTACACACTGTAAGCAAAGCACTATGTTAGATACTTCAGTCTTTTCAGAGTAGTAGAAGGTGATGTGTCCATTGCGTCTTGAACAAAGACAGGGATTTCATGGGAAAGGTGAGGAGGAAACACATTCCAAGAATGAGAGCTAGCCAAAGGCATGGAAGTGCACCTTGGAGGTGTCTGTTTAGGAGAAGAAAGATAACCAATTTGGCTGACTCTCATAATGCAGGAGGGGGAATAATGTCCAGTGAAGTTTGACAACTCAACTATGGCTAGATGAAGGAGAGCTTTTTTGTTTAATTTCCTTTTCTTTAAATTGAATTCATTTATTTATTTTTAGTTTTCAACATTCATTTCCACAAGCTTTTGAGTTCTGAATTTTCTCCTCATCTCTCCCCTCCACCCACCCCAAAACACTATGCATTCTGATTGTCCCTTCCCCCAATCTGCCCTCCCTTCTATCACACCCCTCCCTTCCCTTATCCCAATCTTCTCAATTTTCTTGTAGGGCAAGATAGATTTCTGTACCCCATTACCTGTATTTGTTGTTTCCTAGTTGTACGCAAAAATGATACTCAACGTTTGTTCCTAAAAGTTGGAGTTCCACCTTCCCTCACAGGAGTGGGAGAGTCAAGGATGCCTCTGATGTCAATACAAGGTTTCGGCTTTATTGTTATCTAAATGTTTCAGGTAGCTTTGTCTCGGATCCCCATGGAGATTACAACCTTCCTAAGTGCAAGGAGCTACATCTTGTTATTTCTCTGTTTCCTTTACAGTTCCTATGCTAGTCTAAGCACATGGTAAGTATTCAGGAAATACTTGGCATTAACTGAATCAGTGTGCTTTGGATCACAACCTAGGGCCTAGTCAAATGAATGAAGTTGGATATCAGAATAGAACAGCCAAAAAAGACTAAAAAAGACTAACTTGTCAATTGCTTTATCTTATTAGCTGTCTATTGAAATTCCTCCTTTTCTGGTTGTCCCAAGGTCATTTGAGGTCCACCCTCAAGTTCCTGGACCTTAAATCATGACCATAATATAAGAAAGAGAAGAACATATTTTGAAGGCCAAGCTTGGAAACCTCCTTGGTGGATAGATGTTTTAAAAGATTTTCCCAACATCATATAGGCAGTGAGTATCAAAGATGAGATTAGGATCCATATCCTCTGAGTAGCAAGTAAGAAGATTTTTCAGTGTATGATGCTGCCTTCGCATTATTATCTCTTTGACATATCTTGTCAATTAATCCATAATATATTGCCTTGTAGTGTTATCTAATTAGTTACTGTATATTTATCTTGGGTTCCTAAGGAAATCAAGTTCTTTAAGGTCAAGGAATATGTATTTTGGAATCCCCCGCCAAATTCAACAAATATTTGTTAAGCACCTATTATGTGCAAAGCACTATACTAGGCACTAGAGACACAAAGACTAAAATGAAACCAGTCCTTTGAAGAGTTTACATCTTTAGTCAATACAATATTTGCACAAGTGAATAAATACAAAGCAGGACAGTGTTATTTCAAGAGGAATACAGTGCTGGTAATTGAGGGAGGAAGGGAAGAAGGGAATCATGAAAGACCCCATAAAGAAACTGAGATCTGAGCTGTGAGGTAAGAGAACCTAGGAAACTAGGAAGTAGAGGTGAGAAGAGGGTACATTTCAGACATGGAGGGAAATCCGTTTGTGGGAAAATCTTTTAAAACTCCCTTTGATTTCCAGGCTTTGATTTCCAGCATCTGTAAAAACAAAGAATTGGTTTAGATAAAAGGTTCTTAACATGAGTTCTGTGAACTATTATTTCTTATATTGATAATTGTATTTCAATAAAATTGATTTTATCTAAAATCCTATGTATTTTAAAGTGTTTATAAACATTATCTGAAAAAGAGTTCATTGACTTTACCAGGTAGTTAGAGTCCATCACACAAACACACAGACAGAGAGCGGGGGGCGGAGAATATATAAGCTGGTATATATCAGCTATGAGGTCTCTTCTAGCACTTGACCTAAGATTTCGAATTTAGGATTAGAAAAAAAATGGGAAAATTAGTTGAGGTTTGGGCGATCAAGGAAGACTTCATAAAAAAGGTAAAACTAGCTGGACTCAGAAAGAAGGATAGAGTTTGAGCTAGGGTGTGACAAAAGTCAAGGTTTACATTCCTTTTGTAATTTCTTCTATTCTCAAGTATGAAGAGAAAAAGACAAGAATAAAATCTATTTTATATCTTGGAGTTACTAGTAGAAGATCTCAAAGAATACAAGAGATTACGAAATTATGGAATTTGAGTTACCATTAAATACAAGAGTAAAGTCAGAATGCCCAGTCTCCCCACTGTAATTTGATATACTTCTAGAGATGCAAGCATTAATAACGACAGAAGAAAGGAACAAAAGATGGAAAGATAGGCAAAGAGGAGATATACCTGTTCTTATTTATTAATGCCATGGTGGGTTACTTAGAAATGCTAGGGAATCAGCAAATATTAACTGAGGCAATAATTAGCTTTGGTCAAGTTTTAGGCTAAAAATAAACCCACAAACATCAACAGAATTTCTATATAATAATAACAAAATCCATGAGGCAATAATAGAAAAATTCCTTTCAAAATAACCATAAAATGTATAGAATCAATGAGGATGAATATATCAACCCATATAAAAGCTTACATAGATTCAATTACAAAGTGTTTCTTAAGGAAATTTAAAAAAGGACAAAGCAAATACCTTGAAGAATATTTAGTGCTCATGACTGGGTGTATCAGTACGTACCCTGACACACACAGGGGGACTGCTATCACTGGTTCTTTCATCTGCTTTTCTAAAAGGAAAGGCAACTTTTGAGGGGTTAATGATCTCCTTTAATCAAGTACATATTTCATTCACTTAATTCAGAAAATTAACAGATAATGCTTCCAAACTGTCTGACATAAGCAATACAAATATCACAAATCAACGGACAAGTCCAACTGTCTGACCATATGCCAAAGAAGGAAGCATCAACATCTGGGTTTTCAAAGTTGGAGACTCTTTAGTGGCCTCCCAGAGTTTCATCTAGCACACAAAACTTCTTCCAAAAACTAAGCCCCAAAGTAAAACCTCACCCTCAGATTATTTATACCTTCTTTTTAGAAGCAGAGGACATCCCAACCCTTGAGAACCAATTCCTTATTAATAAAAAGTATGGGCCTTCCTACAAATCTTCTCTAATCAAACTCCCTTTAATGGGCCCATTAATAGATGGGGAAGATCTTTAATCACATTAACAAAACAAATACATATATTGTTTCTGTGTAAAGAAGCTCCTGTTTCTGTACTTTACTCCTAGTAAAGACTCTTGGTTGATAAAGGCAAGATTCAATCTACTAAAACAAAAAAAAGGAAAAGATCATACTTTGCCTGCCCTTACTATCCACCCTTCCAGGTTCCTTGACTTTACAATATAAATGGTCATGAATCCTGGAAGAAATAGAGGCATTATATGTACTGATGGTGAGTGAGGGGAGCAGAAGAAGGAGAGCATTGTACATAGTCACAGCCACATTGTGTGATGACTAACTTTGATAGACTTAGCTCTTCTCAGCAATGCAAGGTTGCAAGACAACTCCAAAAGTCTTATGGAAAATGCTATCCACATCCAGAGAAAGAGCTACAGAGTCTGAATACAGATGAAAGCATATTATTTTCTCCCTCTCCTTATCTTTTTGTTTTATTTCTTCTTTCTCAGGGTTCATTCCATTAGTTCTAATTCTGCTTTACAGCATGACTAATGTGGAAATATATTTAATATGAATGTATATATATATATATATATATATATATAGAGAGAGAGAGAGAGAGAGAGAGAGACACTATATCAGACTGCATACCATTTTGGGGAGGGGAGAGGGGAGTGAGGTGGATAAAATTTAAAACTCAAAAACTTATGGAACTGAATGTTGAAAACTAAAAATAAATAAATTGATTAATAAAAATATATCCCAATTACATTTTAATCTGGTTCAGGTAGCAATGTTGGTCAGTATTTGACACTTTTGACCTAGAAGAGCTGATCAGAAGAGGCACTATGGTACCAGTGGGCAAGTATGATATATGTGAGGCTTTTGTGGCAGAAGCAGCAGAAACAAGGTCTGGAGAGGCAAGAGGTCTAGACTCATATAAAAAAGAACCAAATGATGGCTATATCAATACATCAGCCCAGGGCAGAGATGTCTAAATGTAATTCTTTTGCATGAAATTCAAAGTTTTGAGAATTAGTTGGTTCACATTGGGCAGCTAGATGGTATTGGGAATAAAGTGAAAAGCCTAGAGTCAGGAAGACCTGAGTTAAAATCTGTTATCAGATACTTACCAGTGTGAAACCTTGGGCAAGTCATTTAAGCTCTGTTTGCCTCAGATTTCCCATCTATAAAATAGCACTCAATTCCTAGACTTGTAAGGAACAAACAAGATAAAAATGCTTAGCACAGTGTGTGGCAACATACTAAATACTATGTAAATGTTAGCTATTATTAGCTTTATTATCATTGTATAATCAACCCATCACATGAAATTTGAGGAAGATCACTCTCTATTTCAATCATTACTAAATATGTCCTTGAAGAGCTGTGGGTTACCCCTAACCCTTCCCACCCCCCAGTAGAGTAATAAGCTAGAGGTCTTTTCTCAGTTTGATGATTGTGGGGATGTATCAATTACAGGTAAAGGATAAAAGTTACTCCTGCTTGAGTCATTGAACTGTTGTGGGAGCCACAGTTCTGGTAGACCAGTTGTACTCAATAAATAGATTAGAGATAACAGTCCTATAGTTCTTAATAAGAGAAAAAAAGTGAAAGAATCTGTTCATTTGTCCTTCCACTTCTCCTTGTACTCTTAAAAAAAAAATCCTTGTACTCTTAAAAAAAAGAAACTAAGTCAAAATGGAGAGTTCAGTAAAAATGGAAATTCTGTCATTACTATAGAGGATGAAGCTACATCAGGGGAGAGTGAGTGCTGTTTAGTAGAGAGAATGCTAATTTCAAACCCAGAAAGAATTAGGTTTTGAATTTTATTCCATATAGACTTTGTGACCTTGAATAATGCTAACCTGCACTGCTAGAAGAACTGATCTTCCTCTTACAGTTCTCTCAAAGTTTAAACTCTTTTAAAATAGGGGTGTAGGGTATGTTCAGGGAGAACCAGTACCTTTGGAGTAAGGACTGCTGAGCCCTTTTTAGGACTCTTTCCACCTTTGGTGTCCATCTGTTCCACCCAACTCTCACCTGTGGCTCCAAGAAGCTGCATGTATAGTGGCCACACCCTAGTAAATTGTTTTGGCAGATGGGTCAAACTAGATTGAGGGGTCTCAAACCCATTGATGAGTTAGGGGGGTGTCTACCTCAAGGATGTGAAGACTTCCCCTGGTGGAATGGATGAATGAGAACAATTTATTCCAATGGCCATGAAGGCAGCTGAAGCAGGTGATGAGGAGCGCTTAGAGCTTGGTTAGACACTGAAGACACTGCATCTTGAGCCATCACCAGCTGTCTTGACTCTGGCTTGCCACTGGACTATGATGACTGGAGGAGAGAGTGAGGCTGATAACTTTGTGCAACTCTGTCTCACTTTAATTTATACATGAATCAAAATTAATCACCCATACTATTTTACTGTTATGCCTCAAAGTGCTGTGGTGACAGGCAAATGATGAAGCAGCAGGTGTGGATACACTGAGATCTGTAGTCACAACCTTGCACACAGGTGGCCCGGGCCATAGGGTCATTTCTCACTGGAAGCAATAGTGGGACTCAGAATCCCCCTGGGTGTCTGAGCAGCCTTTTAAGGATCACACTGCTCACCTCCTGGTGTGAGGAATGGGGCTAGAAAAGGGCCCTAAAAATTGTCTGCTTACCCTACCATAGGAGGCAGGGAATCCTACTCTGTGGTAGAAACACAAAAAAAATGTACAAAATGTACCAAACCATCTACAAAGATGATTCCACTCACCATCGGCATATGAAACATGTGCACACTTACAGACAACACAAAATCCAGTAGACTTGAAAGATGAACTGCTCTTGTTGCAAGAGAACTCAACAGCTATTGCATCCAAATAGTAACCCTAAGTGAAACAAGGTTGGCAAATGAAAGCTGGCTTATTGAAGTTGGAGGGGGATACACATTTTTTCTGGAGTGGCTGCAGTGAAGGAGTGAAGGGGAGCACTATGAAGCTGGTGTAGGTTTTGCAATGAAAACTAATCTAGTCAGCAAGCTGGTATGTCTGCCAAAAGGAGTGAATGACAGGCTCATGATATTGTGATTGACCCTTGCAAGAAAATGCCATACTACCATCATCAGTACCTATACTCCTATCATGATGAACCCTGATGAGGTCAAAGAAAAATTTTATGAAGACCTAGAGACCCTTATCATCAATGTGCCAAAAGAGGACAAGCTTATAATTCTGGGTGACTTTAATGCTAGAGTAGGCTCCGACTACCAGACTAGGCAGGGGGTCCTAGGGAGGAATGGAGTTGGAAGCTGCAACAGCAATGGTCATTTACTACTGAAGACTTGTGCATTGTTGAAGACTTCTCATCACCAACTCTGTTTTCCATTTACCTAAATGCAATAAAACTTCATGATGCACCCTTGCAGCAAATATTGGCATCTAACAGACTACATTCTTGCAAGGAGAAGAGTCAGACAAGATGTGAGTGACAAAGGCAATGTGTGGTGCAGAGTACTAGACTGATCATCTCTTTTTTCATCTGTCTAATTGTTCCTTTTAAGGAGGTATTTTCTCCAGTTAGGTTTTGTACTTTTCCATTTGTCCAATTCTCC
The DNA here is from genome assembly GCA_023548195.1 of Bettongia penicillata ogilbyi. Lineage (NCBI taxonomy): Eukaryota > Metazoa > Chordata > Mammalia > Diprotodontia > Potoroidae > Bettongia > Bettongia penicillata. The sequence goes on along the minus strand of JAJHZJ010001014.1, from coordinate 1,168,604 downwards.
TTTTAAATTCTTCTGTGATTTCCTTTTTCATGTTTTTAAAATCATTGGCAAATTTTTCTTCTATTTCTCTAATTTGGGTTTTAAAATCCTTCTTCAGCTCTTCTAAGAATGCTCTTTGTGCTTGGGACCAGTTCATATTCCCTTCTGAAGTTTCAGATGGGAGTACAGTCTCAATGCTGACCTGTTTGGTATTTGTGTTTGGGTCCTTGTCCCCATAGAAAGATTCTATGATTTTTTTTGCTTTGCTTCTTACTTATGATGATCACCCTTTTTCTGGCTTTTAAAATATATCTCTGCTTCTGGGGCACAAGGGTTTCTGTCCCACAGTTTTTGTGCCTTGAACTTGAGGCTTTGTGTGCTGTGGTCTCTGGTTCTTTCAGCTAAAAGTTAAAGTGCTTCAGCTTACCTGGTACAGAGTTGACTGGTATGGGAAAGCAGAGGCCAGATGAAGTCTTTCTGAGTTTCCCCAGAGTTACCCTGCAGCAAGCTGCTTTAAGTGTGTGTGTGGGGGTGGTGTGGCCACAGGAGGTGTCCTCTGCTAAGCTAGAGCAAAGGCAAGCTCAGTGGTTGGTGAACCTGTCTGTGCTAGTGTCTTCTTGATTCCTCTGGGGTGCTGATGCATGCCTGGGATTCTGGCATTGATGATTATGGGCTCCACTCCCCTGGAGCTCAGGATCTCCTCCAAGTTCACTAATGTAGGGCTGTCTGGGACAGCTCTGATTCTGCACTGGTCCCCTTCAGTCACAGCAAGAGGGATCCCCCTTTGCAATTTTCCCAGTCTCACAGGCTAAGAGACTGTTTACCCCTTCGACTGATCGCACTGTTCCAGGATTTTTCCTGGAGAAATATTTTAAGGGTCTTGCAAGGTCAACAAGGGGAGGGGTAGAGCATTTACCAATCATTCTGCCACCTTGGCTTCTAGAAGTTCAAGTGGGTGACTTACAGACATTTAATCTGCAGGCTGATAGTCTCAGGAGCAGCTGCTGCAGATACCTGGAGCTCTGGGCACTCACTTGCTTGGTTCTACTGGACTTCCATTCTGGGCTGATATGCCCAAGATTCTGAAGTGCGGCCACTTCCTAAGACCACCAGGGGCTTCTTGCTTGGCTCTACCATGGCAGGGACTGCACTGGTACAGCCTATGCGCTGTGTGCTCCTTCAACCTGGTGCAACAGATCCTTCTCGTTGACCTTCCAGTCTGTCCTGGGCTGTGAATCTGTCATGGTCTGTCTCCTATTGGATTCTGCCACTCCAAAATCCATTCTCTTTTTAGGTGTATGTGAAGGAGTTTCTCTTAGAGCTTAAGTGAGTAGTTTGTTCTCACTCTGCCATCTTGGCTCTGCCTCTCTGGACTGATCATAGACTTATCCTTTCCATGCTAAATATTTTCAATAATTGCTCCTATGCTTTTTTTCATGATGTTTTCAGCCATGTTGTCAAATTCTTTCAATGAGGATAAACATGGCATCAAGGTCAACTACTGTACTGATGGTAAGTTCTTCAATTTGAAATGGCTACAAACCATTGTAATGTTAATGCATGATTTTCTGTTTGTATTTGATTGTGCCCTCAATACAGCCTCTGAAGCTGAGATGCAACAATATGTGGATCAATTCTCTGTTGCCTGTGCTAATTTTGGCCTAATAATCAACACCAAGAAAACACAGGTGCTCCATCAACCACCACCACACCATTCATATGTGGAATCATCAGTTACAACAAATGGAGTACTTTTGAATGCTGTGGATAAGATCACTTACCTTGGTAGTGTACTTTCCAGGGATGTGCACATTAACAATGATGTGGATATATGCATTGCCAGAGCTAGCTCATTGTTTGGCAGGTTCTGAAGAAAAGTTTTGGAGAGAAGACGTATTAGATTGACTACCAGACTGAAGATCTACAGAGCCATTGTGCTGACCTCATTGTTGTATGCCTGTGAAACATGAACAGTCTACCAGTGTCATGCCAGGGAACTGAATTCCATTTGAACTGTCTTAGCAAGATTCTGAAGATCACTTGGCAGGATAAGGTACCAGACACTGAACTCCCAAGCATACAAACTATGTTTCAGAGAGTGCAACTCCAACAGGCTGGCCACGTTGTTCGAATGCAAAGTGTACACTTGCCAAAAAGACTATTTTATGGAGAACTCACATGGGGCAGGTGATCACATGGTGGTCAGAAGAAGCATTACAAGGACACTCTCAAGGTCTTTGTCAAGAACTTTGGATTTGATTGTGGGACATGGGAGACAGTGCCACAGGACCACTTAGCATGGCATGCCCACATCAGAAAACGTGCTGTACTGTATAGCAAAACAGAATTGAAACAACACAAAGGAAATGTAAGATGTGCAAATTTGGAGTAACCACTCCAAATATTCACAGGGACTCTCTGTGCCCAATCTGTGGTAGAGCATTCTGAGCTCCTGTTGGTCTGATCAGCCAGTCATACACATTGAAATTTCACTTTATCATGGTGATGTCATTTTGGACCTCTTTGAGAACGAAGGACAACCACTACCACTACCTGTAAAATTATAGGTCTTTCCTGTAGGATCACATCATCATCTGGAGATAGTACTACCTGTCCTTGACACTCTACCCTCTTGGCCAGTTGACATACATCAAATTGTCCTATCCAGTGGGAAGATTTGAATGATTGCCAAAGAGAAGACTACTTTCTATATCCAGTGTGGTTTGGGGGAGGTAAGAGCATGGTATGGTATATTAGGTTGGTAATCAGAGTACCTGAGTTCAAATTCTGGCTTTGGCACTTGTAATCACCTTAAGTGAGTTACTTTTCTGTGAGTCTCAATTTTCTCATCTGTAAATTTGAGGAGTCTAACCTAGATGATACTAGTCCAGCTGATCTCTGGTATATTTCTAAATAATATACAAACTTCTTTCAATTCTTGCACTACTATGAAATATTGATTATGCTGTTTGGTTTACATAGCATCTGCCTGCTAGTCTTTCAAAAGTTCTCAAATTTGGTATTTGTAGACTTGATGGACCAGGGTGGTAGTTTGTTTCAATGACTTCCTCATTTCCTCTCAGGTTCCTCCCTAGCACACCAAATTGATGGAAGTCATCCTCCAGTGCAAACACCAACATAAACTATTTTGCCAAATTAGAGAAATGTCAAAAAGAGGAGATGGACTTCTTGGAGCAAATATCTGGATGACTGAGTCCATGTATCTTCAACGTAGAATACATTCTCCTGTAGGAGATACTTCATATCTGATGTACACTAACCTCTTGGATTTTTAGGAAAAACCCTCCATCTCTCCTATCCCCCAGATTCTCCACTTTAAAGGTACCTCTCTCCAACTTCCCAAAATATCTCAAAGTTTTGTAGTAGATAAAAGAGATAGAAGGGCCATTTAATAAGCTGAAAAAGTCAAATCAATAAGCATTTATTAAGCATTTACTAAGTCATAGGTACTATGTTAAGCTCCAGAGAGACAAAGGAGGACAAAAATAGTCTATGCTCTCAAAGAGTTCACATTCTAATGGAGGAGACAAAATGCAAACTATACTCATACAAAATATATACAGGATATATTGGAGGTAATCAATAGATGGAAGGCACTAGAATTGGAAGGACTTTATACTGAATGCAGACTTTTTAGCAGAGAATAGAAGGAAGAGAGAAGCCAGGAAATAGAGATGAGGAGAGAGTGCATTTCAGGGATGGGAGACATCATCTAGTGAAAAAACAGGGAGTCAGGATATGGAGTGTTTTCTTTGAGGAAGAAAAATATCGTTGGTCAATATCATTGAATGCAAGAATATATGAGAAGAATTAAAGTGTAAGAAGACTGGAATGGTAGGAAAGGACCAAGATATGAAGGGCTTTATAAACCAAGTAGAATATTTCACGTTTGATTTTGGAAGATAGGAGTTGACTGGAATTAATTGAGAAGGGAGTAGGTAATATGATCAGACCTGTACTTTAGAAAGATCACTTTGGTATCTGAGTAGAGATCTGACTGGAGTGATTTGTGGCAGGGAGACTAAGTGGCAAGCTACTGAAATAGTCCAAGTGTGGTGTGATGAGAGTCTACGACAAGGTGTTAGCATTGTGAGAGGAGAGAAGGGAAAGTAGATAAGAATGGTTTTGCAACCATTATCAACAGGAGTTAACAAATGGATTGGATATAGAGACAGTAAAAAATCAAGCATGGCACCAAAGTACTAATATGAGTGAATGGGAGAATGGTGGTACCATTTACAGTAAAAGGAAATTTAGAAATGAATAGGGTTTGCGGGGAAAGATAACAAATTCAGTTTTGGACACATTGAGTTTAAGATGTTTATGGGGTATCTAGTTCAAGATGTCCAATAGACAATTGGAGATATGAGATTGGAGGTTAGCACAGGGGTTGAGGTAGATAAATAGATCTGAGAACTATCTGCATACTATTGTAAGGATAATTGAATCCATCAAAGTTGATGAGCTCCCTAAGTGAAATCATATGGATGCAAACGAGAAAAGGATTCAAGATAGACTTTGAGGGATACTTCAAATAATGAATTATTATCCAGGTGTACCTGGATGAAGATCCAGCAAAAGAGACTGAAGAGCTATTATACTGGTAAAAGGAGAACCAGGGAAGAGGAATATTATGAAAAAATCCAAAGAGAAGAAAGTATTGATGGAGAAAAGGTGATGTACAGAGTCAAAGACTATTGAGAGATCAAGAAGGATGAGAATTGAGAAAAAAGCCATTAAATCCAGCAATTAAGAGATCATTGATAAGTTTGGAGATGGATGTTTCAGCTGCATGAGGTTTAAAGTCAAACTGCAGAGAGTTTAGGAAACACTAAGTAGAAAGGCAGTGGAGTGACCCATTACAGACCACTTTCTCAAGGAGTTTAATCATGGAAAGGATGAAAGATATAGAATGATATCTTTCAGAGATGAACAGATCAAGTAGGGGTTCACTTCATCCTATGTTTTGATACACCACTAAATGCCAAAGAGGTTCACTGTGGAGATCAATCCATCCAACATTGCCATGAGGTCTTTCCTTTCATGGACCTCAATGCCCTCTTCCATATTCTGACACTGTACATGACTTTTAATGTGCCAATCAGAAAGCATTTATTAAGCACATACCATGCCCAAGGCACTTCCTTAGATTCTGGAGATACAAAGACAAAAGTTAAATAGTCTCTGCCCTTAAGGGCCTTGATTTCTGTAACATATCCACATAAAAACACACACACACACATACACACATATATATATATATATATATATATATATACATGTGTATATTATACACCAATATGTTGTGTAGGTATATACATACTATATGTGAAATAAGCTATATGGTCTAAAAGAAGCAAGGATGTCTTAACCAAAGTCACATTTGAGATAATTGATAGTAATAATAACTAATTTTATGGTTATTCAGTCATTTTTAGTCTTGTGTGGCCATGATCGCATTTGGAATTTTCTTGGCAAAGTACTAGAGTAGTTTGCCATTCCATTCTTCAGCTCATTTTGCAGTTGAGGAAACTGAGACAAAGAAGGTTAAATAACTTGCCCAGCTATTTGGGCAAATATCTGAAGCTGAATTTGAACACAGGTCTTCCTTACTCTAGGCCTGGTACTCTATCCACTGTACCACTTAGTATCCCAAATAATGAATTATTATATTCAAAAGCTTTCAAAGAAGTTTACTTTTTCTCATAGGATGACTTCAATCACTCTGCTTTTTTGATTCACACTATATCACATATATCATACATATATATACATATATATACATACATATATATATATCTTTTCAGATGTGTATCTTACAAGAACCAGATTGTGGAGCTTTATTTTACTATCCATTATATCACTTTTTTGTTTTATTGGATTGTTTAATCCATTCACATTTAACTTTATAACAGTTAGGTTTATATTTTCCTTCATCTGTGTTTCTAGCATGGTTTCTTTCTGATTTAAGAGTAAGTACATCTTCTCATTTGAGCTTCATGACATTCCTGGGAAGTATCATCTGTATCTTATGCATAAAGAAGTTGTTACTTGAAGAGATTAAATAGTTGCCTGGAATCACACAAGTGGTAATTGACAGGCATAGGTTTTTGAACTAAGGTTTTCTTTATTACTAAACAGAACTTAAGCCACTCACTGTGTCATGCATTATTTCAAGGAAAGAAGATAGTACATCACTATCCTTCATGATTATAATAACTTAGAATACATTTATACCTCTTAAAAGGCTCAATCAAGGTAAAATCCACCGAGAATTCCTTTTGAGCTCGAAAAATACTTCCCTGAGGATAAATTTAGTAATCCAACAACTACAGTTTTTTTTTTGATTGGGCCTGGAATAAGTCTGTACAAGCCCATTTGAAAACACTTGAGAAGGTAAAACATTCTCATTCACAAAAGGATAGGTCATATATGGATCCCTGTACTTTTACCCATACTCATCTCCCTCTCCCAGCAAGGTCTATGTATACAGGAGTGCCTTGATATCCTAAAACGTCTCCTTCTCATTTTCCTCCATTGTCTTCTTTATTGTAGTCTGTGGTGAAGAAATGGTCTTTCTTGCCAAAGACAACCCCTCTGCATATATCAATTTTATCTCTTCTTATCTGCTTTAGCAGATTTCATCACATTCTCTTTTTCACCATCTCCTCCAGTTCCCTAGTTTCAGGAATGAGAGACAGGGTAGTTTGGGAAAATAGAGCTGGTCCTCCTCTGCACCCCTCACCAGCAAAAGAAGCCATCTATATGAAAAAGGAAAAAAGTCCAACTATCCTTAGGAGGATATTTATGTTCGATTGTAAATACCTTTTGATTTATCCTTGCTTACCACTAACCTGCAGTTCTTTAAGATTTCTTTTGAACCACTGACAATGATCATTGATTGCCATTGGGAGTCAGATGTGTTGAAATAAAACAAATTACCAACAGAAGACACAAATAGATTTCGTTTGAGAATAATGATGTGTTTCTGGCCATGTGTCAACAAGCTTAAAAAAAAGGCAACTGACTTCATAGTTTATACATTTCTCCTTCCCTTCAAATAGAAACATAAAACTCTTTGCATTTGCAGAGTTAAATGGAAATTTGAATGCAAATGCACCCTTAACATTTCCTGGAAGATCTCAGCATTGTATAAGCATCCAGGGAACTGAAACCAAGCGCATTAGTGCTTGGGAACAAGAGTAATTCTATTTAAATAAAAAAATGAAAAAAATAAACATTTGCTTTGTTAGAGCAAAAAACACTCATTAACTTCTCTGTTGAATATGCAAAACTGCATCACACCAAGATCCAGTGTGGGAGGTGTTGTGAACTTGCTGCTTTGAGCTCTTGGTGTTGACTTTTCTTTCTTTTTTTTTCTTCTTCTTCCTTTTTTTGTTTTTTGGTTGTGGTTATGGAGGAAAGGTGAAGGACAGTGAATACCATCATCTTTTTGTAGGGCAGATGATGTTCACGGTTTTGAATAAGTATCTAGCATGTAGGGACTGTATCCAGAATCTGCAAATATCTATACAACCATATGGTCAAGGCTTATGTTCTTCAGGAAGTAATTACATACTGGCCTTGGAGTCTAGAGACCATGGTTCTCATCTTGACTTTGGCTTTGGTTTCCAATGAATCCTTGAGCAAGCTGCTTTTGTTTTTTTCATCTGTGACTTTAGAGGGTTAGATTAGAAGATTCCTAGGCACCTTTCCATCTTCCAATTCTATGTCAAGTATTGATTTGGTAGATATTTTCCTTTTCTGTCTAAAAGTAAAAATATTTCAGCTCTGACAAGTACAATCTTGGGTTTAATATCTTTGAACAACAACTTTCTTATCTTTAAAAGAGACAATGTGTACCATACTAACCCCACAGGGTATTTGTGAAATGCAAGTGAAATACTTGGCATGTAAGATTATGGAGGAGGGGACTTGGGTATATAGAAGACTTAATGGGAAAATGCAACATTGGGTTTCATAACTTCAGGTTATGTTTTTGATGTTTCTTTCTGATATGAGTTTTGTAAAAGATGAGGAAGGCAGGCTCATTTGCCATTGGAAGATCCTATCTGCATATCTTGGAACTTGGCAGGTAGATCTTTGTTTTCCTAGTCAGGTTTACAGCAGCTGTGGGACTTATTAAGCCAACGCTGTGTTGCATATTCATCAGATGACTTGTTAATCATCTGCCAGGTCCCTCAGGAGAGCAGGAGCCCATGAGCTCAAATGAAGAAAAGCAGACAGCATGCCCTCACAGTATCTTCTCAGCTATGAGTATTGGCAATTATGTGCAAATTTCCAGGAAAGTGATTTTAAAACACAGGCCTTTATGTTCATGGATAATATAAAATTTCTGATCAATAGACAGAGCTCTTTTGTTTTATTTCTTCTGCATTCCTTAGAAATAAGTGGGTCAAGTATAATTTCTCTCTTACAAATGAGGAAGCTGAGGCATGGAACTATTATAGGAGCCAAGGTTCCCATACATAGCAATTCAAAATGAAAACCTAGGTCTCCTGATTCCCATTCTTCCATTTTACTTGTGGGCATTGGAGGCAGCTGGTGGTGTGCTAGAGTACTAGTGGCTAGAGGACTAAGACTGGAATCAGGAAGATCTGAGCTTAAATATGGCTTCAGACACTTATTAGTTGTATGACCCTGGACAAGTCATTTAACCTTTGATTCCATCAGTTTCTTCAATGATCAGATAGGGATACTAAGAACACTTACCTTGCAAAGTTGTGTAGATCAAATGAGATGATATTTGTAAAAAACACTTAGTACAGTGCCTAGCACATGGTGGATAATATGCATTTTTTTGTAAACATCCCCTTCCATTCCTTTGCCATTACTTCCTAAAACTGCCCTTCCTGTTCTCTCCTTTACTGTATTCCCTTCACTCATCCCTCCATAAGGGAATATTACCCAACCTCTAAGACTCAGCCTCAATGCCTCCTAACATCCCTAGCTAGAAGTGATATCTCCTCTGATTTTATGGTTACAGGATAGTAAATCTTCATACTTTTTGACTTCCATGATGTTATTATCCCTTCCTCTCTGCTTATTGATATCTCACTTGAATTTCAGGGCTCAACTCGAGTTGTGTTTCCTCTATAATGTCTTCCCTCTCTCACTGAGAACCCAAGAAGATTCTCCTTTCAGAAATTATTATCCATACTACATTTGGGGGCATGATGAGGCCATACCTATGATTTCACCAGGGTAAGAAACTTCAGGTGTGGAAACTTCCTCCTCAGATACAGAATAGCAACTTCTACGTAATTTATAGCTGCTGAGTTGTAGAGAGTTGCTTGGTAGTGCACTGAGAGTATAAATGAACTGACCACTTATATCAGAGGCAAGACTTGAAGGCAAGTCTTCCTGATTCCAAAGCTGACCTTTTATCTTCTATACTTTCTATGCTTCCTCTTACAATGTAACTATCAATTATATTATATATGCTCATGTTTTTTAATCACATAGAACAACTCACATAATACTTTACTATAAGGGCTAGGCACTGGACCTGTGATTACATTAACAGAGGGCTCTTCCTGGTAAGCAAAGTCCTTCTACTAACACAAATGAGCACTTTCTGTGAACTTCTTCTATAACTTATTGTTTCTGAATTTGAGGAGTTGCCTAGAGCACACAACAGTATGTAACAGAGGGAGGATTTGATCCTAGGTCTTTTTGGTGTTGAAGTTGGTTCTCTATCAATTATGCATGCCATCCTTTACCATATCAAAATATAATGCAGGTGAACATGAGCTTCTTTTTCTCTAGTTGCTTCATGTTGGACTGGGATGACTCTAGAAGAAAGTAAGACTGATGACTGCCTCCCTTAAATCCAATTCACAAACACGTCAAGACAACATGCTCATGATGTGATTTGTTCTTTTTGAGAACGAAGGACAAACATCACAGCAAAACAATTATGGAAGTCAGGGACCATGGCCAGCATTTCTCATTATTTTAAAAAGTGTGATGATTTGGGAGTTAGAAGGCTTTAATTGAAGTCCCATTTAACTGTCCAGCACAATGGAATGCTAAGAGTTTTGGGCTGGGATTCAAAAGAGTTGGTTCTAAATAGGCTATGAGCTTCCATAAGAATGTGAGCTTCCTGAGAACAGGGATTTTGCCTTTTTTTGTATCACCTGAGTTTAGCACAGTGCCTGGCCCATAATAGGTGCTAAATGAGTAATTGAATGCCTGACTGAATCTATTACTGAGCTCATTGTTAACTTTTGAGTCTTTTCACCTAGGAGTCTTAGATTGTCATCATTAAAATGAAAAATTAGGGCAAGATGATCTTCAAGGGTTCTTTTCAATTTAACATTCTGTGCTTCTGCATCTTGTATGTAATAATTGTATTGAGTAAGGAGCTATTAGTTTTTGGTAGGAATATTGCTAAATTGAGGGGATTGATTGACTGAACAGAATGTAAAGGATAAGCAAAGGGAAGGAGGCAGTGAGATAGTTAGTATTGGTTCTGGGGGACTAGTATATAGAAATACAGTTGCTATTTTTATTTACCACTTCCAGTCTCATTCACATAAGATGAAGGCTTTGGCTTTGACAATGAAAATGCCCCTAGTTTAGGGAGACAACTAAAAAAAAAAAAAAACCACACAATCCATTAAGGTTGGAAAAGTCTGGAAAAGAAGGTCTGATGAGTCCCCATCTCTCAGACACAAAGGAAAGTAAAGGAGAAGGAACGTCCATTTGTATCTTACCCCCAGACACTAGTCATTGCCAATGTCAGTGCTAGAGAAATTGTCAAGTGCTCATTAAAGGAAAGGCTGTATTAGGGAAATAGCCCAGGGAGAGGTAAAGATCTAATAATTCTTAATCTATTGCCACTTCAATCATAACTATAGGCATGATGCATTTTAATTTCTGAAAAATGGCTTCCTGGTTTTTGTGCCTTCTTCCTTCAGTTCTATTTTTCTTGTTGATTTCAGTAGTATTTTCTCATTTCCTGTTTCTTTGGGTCCCTTTCTCATCGTCACTAGTTCACTCAGCTATCACACTAAGCATGTCTAATTACAAGCTACATTGGCTCCCATCTGAGAAATGACTTTGTGGCTGAGTATCTGAGCATAAGCAGTCACAAAACATCAATCCAGATTCACTGCTGCCTGAATTTCTGATATACAAGATAAGAAGACACCTACTGGAGTCTATGCTTATTAAATTATGAGGAAACACAAACAGTTTGAGTACAGATGAACAACTGTGAAGAAACAACCCCAGAAATGGCATTATGGGAACATTATTCTCAACCCTTCAGTAAGGAGAGAGGTCCTTCCAGAATAGGGTCCACTGATACTGTAACACTAGACACATTTGGCAAAGACAAGTCAAATTTGCATAAGTCCGCATGGGCCAGGAATTGAGGTGCTTTCTCTCAGTATTTTCTCTGGATAGAGGCAAGAGACCCTCATGGAGTAGTGGAAAGATTCTGGGCTTGAGTCAGGAGATCTGAGTTAGAATCTTGATGCTGCCATACCTTTTCTGAGACCCTGGCCAAGTTATTTACCCTCTTTGAGCCTCAGTTTCCTAATTTAAAAAATGAAGAAGATACTACTTATGTGACAAGAATCCCAAGGTTGTCATGGAGAAAATGCATTTTGCAAATTTTAGGGTTTTAATGGAGACCTGATTTTTTTTTTAAAGCAAACAAGCCAGAAAACCTCTCCACAATTTCACACATTTCTGTGTAGTTGCTCCACCTTGCTAGTTTCCATTGCTTTCTCATTTTACCTGTTGTCATATCTATTAGCTGTTTGTGTGTGTGGAGGAATAATAAGCCCTCTAGGGTTGTTTGGTCTTGTCCCAGGGCAGACAAGCCCCTTTCTTGATTTTTCTTTGGAAATATGGCAGATGGAAGCCTTGGCCATGCCTTTTTTTGTGTTGAATACCTAATGCAGCTTTTTGAAAACCAAGCCAATAGATAAATCTTAAGAATTAAGTTACTAGAAACAAAGAGAAACCTCTTTCCATGAAAGGGCTCGATTGTCTAAGGCTAAAAAGATTTAAAGAAAACACTAAAGATCTTATGGAGTGGCAAAGTGCCTGTGGATGCCAATATGAATTTTGATTTAAGATAAAACACCCTCCTCCTTATTACATGCACAAATTTCCTCAAAGAAATTATTTGTAAGCTGTCCTCTGCCACTCAGAAAATTGAGAAGTAATAATTGAACCTGCTTATCCCATTCATGGATTGGGCATGAACATGAAAGGAAAAGCAGAGGAATTTGGTTAAGTAAGATGGGAGGCAGCAGGGGAGAGAATTCCAGCAAAGAGAAAACTGCATGGGGCTGAATGGCACAAGACACTTTGGAGGATACCAGGAATAGATCAGAGAAATAAGTAGCTGACTCAGTGCAGAGAAGGGTAGACTGGGATTCAGAATTCAAATCCTGCCTCAGATCAGATGTGTGACCCTCAGTAAGTCATTTAACCCCTTTAAGCCTCAATTTCCTCATAAAATGAGAGGACAGGATCTGAAGGTCTCTTTCACAATCTACGATCTATTATTTATATGTCCTTAGCAGCATAAGTAGGCAATATGGGAAAAGATTTTGGAGTCTAGGTTTGAATTGTGGTTTGAAAATAAATTCTATTTATTTTCTGTGAGACCTTCACACATCATTTACCTTTCCTGGGCTTCACTTTCCTCATTTGAAAAATGAAGGGATTCCACTGGATGAACTCAGAGGCCCCTTCTAACTCTAAATCTATGACCCTATTATGATAGTGTTTTCTTAAATATACATATATAGGCAGTATGTGGCTGGATTGGGGGTCATAGCATCTTGGTTTGAGTTCTACATGTGTAACAGTGAGTAAATCACCTAACCTCGTAAAGCCTCACTTCCACTATTTTAAAAATGAGGAGGTGGTTAATATTCTCTGAGATTCTTCCAAATTCTAAATCCATAATTATTGTAAGCTAGCCAAAAGTGAGTTATAGTTACAAGAAGTTGAAAAACCCCACCGAAACAAAACACGAGACCTCTGAGAAGTCAAACTTTCCTGTACCTCATAACTGCCGATGTCCATGACATTTGTCTTGTTCTCTCTGTCTCTCTGTCTCTCTCTCTCTCCCTCTCTCCCTCCCTTTCCTTCTCCTTTTCTCTCCCCAGACTCCATTTCTTGCCTCCTCAGTTTAGTTTATTTCTCTCTCCCGGTCTTTGGAATCAATTCATGTCTCACCATTCTTTCAGAAAATGACTTTCATCAGAACCACATAGCATTCATCATGAGTGTTCTTTATTTAATTTTTAAGACTGGTGAATAGGAAATACTACCTCAGAAGCCAACTCCGGAAAACCAACACCCTCCCCTCTTCCCAATTCTTCAGGGTCTTTCTTTTCATTTGACAGACAGGTCTTGCTACAGTACTAGTGACACATCTGATTAAAATTGAAAGGAAGCAACAAGACTGGGCTTGCTTTCAGCAGGGCAATTTGGCCTTTTATTGGTGGCTTTTGGTTATTAATAATTTTCTCTTGGGCTATGTACAATTTGAGCATTACTGAAACTCCAGATTTCCTGATTCATGTTGTTTCTGGATGCCCAAGCTTGTTGATTCTCTGCCACCTGCCAAGATGTTAATCTTCATTTTGTTGTGTTCCTGGCATTAGCCTGTCCTTAGATGTGACCACGGAAATGTTCCAGATAAAAAATAAATGTGAAATTCATGATAGTTAAAGCAAGGGTTGGCAATATTGCTCCCTATCCACCTTTTAATCATGTCTTTTACACTGAATTATATGTAGTTTTTAAATAGACTTGACACTTATGAGAAAAAAAGAGACAATCAATTTAAAAACTTCTTTGGAACCTATGCAACAGTATTCAGTTCATTTCAATTCCACATTTACCAAATCCCTCCTACATACAAGGCCCTTTACTAGGTGTTGTGTGAAGATAAAAGACAGTCCCTGTGAAAACTCCAACAAGGCCACTAGGACTTTCCTCAAGGGTTCTAAAATTATAGGGGACAACGTTAAACTCTTTCATAAATATAGAAACTACTAGATATTGAATTTAGTTAGAAAGGACAATCAAGCAGGAAGCTAACAGATGGCCATCTTATTCTCTACTACTAGCCCCTTGTGAACTGTTGTAAACTAGAAGTTGACAAGTCTCGCTGTGTCCTGCCTGCCCCATTTCGGGCTGCTGTTCTGAGACCTCTTTCTTCCCACCAATAATTTGTCTTTGAAAAGTTGTTCAGTAAGCACATTTTATGCAGCATGTACCAGGCCCAATTTGTAAAATTTATCTCCAGGATAAAAAAATACTAATTATAAATTTGATCTTGCCTTCAATAAGCATCTAATCCAGTAGAGGTATGGGGATTACATGACATAGTTGAAAGAACCCTAGATGAGAGTGTGGGCAATGAGCTAATTATTATATTCCAACATAATACCTGACTCCTAGAAGATGTTTAATAAATGTATGTTAATTGTTTGAGCTTATGTTTCCATATCAAGTTGCATTTTTTAAAAGTGCTTTAAACTACATTTTATCACTTTATCCTTCTAACAACCCTGTAGGTAAGTAGAGCATGTATTGTTTTCTCCATTTTACAGATGATGACCTAAAGGTAAAATCATTCCCCAAGGCCATATAGCTAGGAAGTGGTAGAACCAGGTTGAACCCAGGCCTTCTGACATAAAAGAAGAGTTCTTTTCACTAGGTTACTCTTAATATAAACAATTATAAGACTGACTAACTTGCTGCTAACGTAGACTCATTAGATGTTAAAAACCCCAAAACAAGGGACCTGAGAAGCTATCTCTTCCAATTTATAGCAGAAAGGAGTCCTTACTATAGCATATTTGATCAATGGTCATCCATCCTCTGCTCATTGACCTCTAAAGAGGAAGGTAGAATGGGGGTACCCTATCTCATCAGGCAGTCTTTTTCCACTTTGGGATACCTTTGGTGGTAATTGTTAGGAAACATTTTTCCTGATATCAAGTTTAAACTTACCTCTTTTATACTTCTGCTCATTGCCTTTGGTTCCATCCTTTGGGGCCACTGAGGCTTTCCTATTCTGTGTGATAGGCTTTGCACAGATATGCCCACACTGAGTCATCACCATACCCTGGACTCATTATCTGGGTTGCTTTCCTCTGGACACTTTTTATTTTTTTTCAGTGACTTCCTTAAACTTCTGCTTAAGAAGATTGAACAAAATTCTTAGGTATGAGTAGAGCTATGTTGTTATTCAGTTATTTCAATTGTGTCTGACTCTTTGTGACCCTATATGGAGTTTTCTTGGCAAAGACAGTGGAGTGACTTGCCATTTCTTTCTCTAGCACATTTTAGATATGAGGAAACTGAGGCAAAGAGTGGAAAGTGACTTGCCAAGAGTCACACAGCTAGCAAGTGTCTAGCCAGATTTGAACTGAGAATGATGTCTTCTTGTCTCCAGGCCCAGCACTCTATCCACTGGGTTACCTAGTTGCCCAAGACCAGAGGACAAGGGGACTATCAATTACTTATTCCTAGATACAATACTTCTCTTCATGTTTTGTAGCCCAAGACTGATCTCCCTCTCCCCCCCTTCCCTCTCTCCCTCCCTCTCTCTCTCTCTCTCTCTCTCTCTCTCTCTCTCTCTCTCTCTCTCTCACCCTCTCTCTCTCTCTGTTTCTGTCTTTGTCTCTGTCTTATTTCACTTGGTGGGTTAAATACCTTGCCTGAGGTCACACAGGAATGTAAGGAGCAGAACTGGAATTTTAATCTAAGTTGTCTAACTCTAGATAAATCTAAACCTACTTTCACTCTATCTATGATGCCTTTGGGATCCTTGCAAAATAGTAGGCTCTAAAAAGAGAATAATAGACTTATAAATTATATATGTATATATATACACATATGTATGTATGTATGTGTGTGTGCGTAGAATAAAATTTAATAAAAGAGAAAAAACTCTTGAGAGAATATAGTCTATACAAAGCAAAATGACCAACTTTGAAAACAGACGTCACAGAGGAGAAAAAGAAAAACAAAACAAAAACCAAGAAAGATTCCCTCAGATATTTTATTTTTAAAAATTTATTTATTTTTAATTTTCAACATTCATTTCCACAAGATTCTGAATTTCACATTTTCCCCCATCTCTCCCCTTTGTCCACCCCAAGACAGTGTGCATTCTGATTACCTTCCCCCAATCTACCCTCCTTTCTATCACATCCCTCCCTTCTCCATCTCCTCTATTTTCTTGTAGGGCAAGACAGATCTCTATACCCCATTACCTGTATTTCTCATTTCTCAGTCGTATGCAAAAACAATTTTTAACATTTGATAAACATGAATTTTTAAAAAAATTGAATTCCACTGCAAAAAATTCATGCAAGCAAACTAATTAGAAATTATGACTATTTATTGATAAGAATCCACTGGTTACCGCAAAGGGGTACGCTGGGTGGGACAACAACAGCAGCAGCAAACATCACACTTGAATTCCAATATAGTCAGCTCCATAATTCCAATGCCAAACATCAGTTGGGAAAAGCATTTAGGAGAAAGGAGTTTTAATAAATAGGTGGTACAGTGGACAGAGTGCCAGGCCTGAAGTCAGGAAGATGTACCTTCCTGAGATCAAATTTGGCCTCAAGGCACTTACAAACTGCGTGACTCTGGGAAAATCATTTAACCCTGTTTGCCTCAGTTTCCTTAAATGGGATCATAAAGAGTCAGACATGACTGAAAAATGACTGAACAGTGACAATATTAATTCAAATGTCTAAAGGTTTTTCCATGTCCATGAAAAATAAAAGGGTTTAAAATAGGAGATTTTTTTTTAAAAAGGAGCTGAATCTACCATTCAGAATTACACATGCTGCAAAGCTGAATTCAATCAATAATAAAAAGGATATATAATCAAGACATTAGAAGCATTTCTGAATAAAATAATAAAACAGACTTGAGTAGAAAATTTGACCTGCTAAAACTTCAAAAAAGAGAAACGAGAAAAAAGCTGAAAGTAATTATCAAGAAAAGATGAAGAAATTAAATTGTCTTGTATTTCTAGGCTGTGGTTTTAAAAGCAAATTGAATTAAAGAATAAAAGAAATAGTAAAGAAGGGTGGCCAGGGGATAAAAATAGCATCTAAGGAATTTAAAATGTAAAGGGCATTGAAAATGAGGAGGGAAGGAAGAAAAGCTGGATTAGTCTTCCATGAACTAAATCTCATACTTCCCTCTAAAAGAATTAATTTTGTTTTAATATATGTGCAAATAAAGCAGTTGGGTGTCACTTTTTTAGTGAGATAATAAGTAGAGAGGAGAGGTAGATAGCTAACAGGAACTAGATATGTATTCCCACTGGACCTGGATGTGACTAGAGAAAGAATTCTAATTCCTTTAGTCTCCCAACCTCTTTGAAGACTTCAAGAGAGTAAGGTGAGATCTGCTGAGGGAAAAGATTGTTTGGGACAGAGGAATGGAAAGATTGTCTCATCCTAGAACAATGTTTCTTATCTTTTTGATGTTATGGACCCCTTTGAAGTTTGGCAAACATTTTGGATTTCTCAGAAAAATGTTTTTAAAATGTACAAAATAAAATACATAGGATTATAGAGGAAACCAATTATACTGAAATGCAATATATGCAAAAGATGAAATTTTTCCCTTCCAGTTTCACAGATCCCTTGAAATATATTCATAGATCCATGGACCCTAGGTTAAAAACCCCTGACCTAAAAGGAAAAATGAAAGTGTATTATTAAAGAATGTTCCCATGATGAAATGGGAGAGTGGATATAGATCATAATGGAATTCATCTAGGGAAATGAGTACTTTAAGAATACATCTTCTTAGATCAAATGTTATATTTCTTAGGTTTGTATCTCACCCTCCCTGATGATTTCCTGAATGTGGCCAGCACCCACAGAGGTAGAGAGATATAGAAACAGAGGTAGCATATAATGTGTTGAATGGCCGTGGTAAGGGCAGGAGCTACAAACAGATGTCATGATTCAGGATACAAGGAGTTTCATCACACTTTGCTAACATGACAGGTATAAGGCGCAAGAAAATAAATCCCTACCAGATAAAATCATAATAAATAGGCAAATAAACAAGCGAGAAAACAAACAAAGAAATAAGAGAAATGGAGACCAGGGTGAGATCTACAAATGCAGCATCATAAAAATAGGATCAAGGAGCGAGCTAAAATTTGGACCTTAGGAGCTCTACATTTCACAAGGGACAGAGAGACTAAAGAGAAAGGAATTCTCTGAAGAACATATGCAGAATTCAGCACACAATAAAAGGAAAGAAATAAGAAAGAAGGAAAAAATGAACACAGCTTGGAAAAAGTTGACATAAAAGAGTATTACTTAAACTAAGGGGTTATTTTCCACTTCATATTTTTCTTTTTATTTACCCACTCAGTTGAAAGTGCTTTCCTACTGACCTTTGAAGCTGTTTTTGGTGTTTGTGGGTTGAGAAATCTGGGCACTGCAGCTGCTGCCCATGATTCTGTGCCCTGAAGCCTGCTCCAGTCTTGTCTCTGCTGCACGGCCCAGGCTGGACTGTGCTCTGTTCTGAGCCTGGTGTGATAGACTTTCCTGTTGGCCTTTGAGGCTGTCTTGGGCTGGAAATCTGTTTCACTCTGTCAGTTTATGACTTCTGCTGCTCTAGGATTTGTTTAGAGTCATTTTTTTTTTTAACAGAGTTTTTTACCTAGGTCCTTATATACACACCTGATCTTTGCATATAATCTGTCTCTCTATGACTTCTATCCATTGCTCTTATTTTGGGGGACCAAGCTAGTGAAGTTGTAGTAGTTTTTCCTATGACCCCCCTTCAAAAGCTTGCATTCAACTATCAAGCTGCCAGGAAATCTTCTCTTAATCATAGCACATAATCAAGTGTTCTACAATCACTTCCATATATCTTAGATTTTTTCCCCTCCCTCCCTCCTTTTCCCCTCTACATTCCCACTCCCTCCCTGAGATGGCATACAGTTTTATATATGTTCTACACATACATTCCTATTAAATACATTTTCACTTCAGTCACATTGCATAGAAGAATTAAAATGAATGAGAGAACTCATAAAACAAACCAAAATATAATACAAAAGAAAATGATCTGCTTTATTCTGTGATTGAATTCCATAGTTCTTTCTCTGGATGTAGAAGGCATTTTGCTTTAAGAGACCACTGGAAATTATTGAAGTCCTTGCATTGTAATGGAGTACTAAGTCTACCAGAAAAATTCCTCACACACTGTGGTTGTTGCTGTGTACACTCAGCGTCAGATCATATACGTCTTTCCAGGCCTCTCTGAAGTCTTCCTATTCATTATTTCTTATAGCACAATGGTGTTCCATTACATTCATATACCACAATTTATTCAGTCATTCCCCAATTGATGGGAATTCCCTTGATTTCCAAGACAGTAATTTCTTTAGGCAATGTGACATGACCTCACCATTCTCATGAGATGCTTTCTCTAGATGCTCTGCAGATAGCATTTTCTTTCCTAAGAGTCAGTGCTCCTAACCAGTGATGTTCTAGAGTAGGCTCAGTCTTGCTCAAGACAGTCAATTATTTAATTTCTGTGTGGCATTTTTAGCTCATAAATCAGCAAATGCCAGTAATCAGGGCTTGATTTATTGTTCTCACTATTCTCTAGACTTAAAATGATTGACAAATGTTAATAACTAAAATTAAACTTAAAACTATGTTTTGTGTGTGTGTGTGTGTGTGTGTGTGTATATATATATATATATATATATATATATATATATATATATATATATATATATATGTATAGACTCCATTGATAGCTAGTTGTTAAACAGTTACCAGGACACCTGCGACTATAATTGAATACATTGTTCTAGATGTGAACTTGTCTACCCATCTCCCTTCCCTAGCACCTTGTTCCCTGATGTTCTAAAACTAAAGTAAGTGGAAAGGAATGCCCTTTAACAATGGTAGGGGCCCAAAAATTTGTGAAAATGAATGTAAAAAGTTAAATAAATAAATAAATTTTAAAACAAACAAACAAACAAAAAAAACAATGGTAGGGGCTCTCTTGATTTAGGCATTTGTTGGCCTACCTGAAGATAGGGTATTGCCCATATCATCTTTTGAGGCTCTTTTTACTCCTAGAATTCTATAACACTCCATCTCTCCAGTTGGATTCAATCCAGTTAGGCATGTAGGAAGAACTCAGAGACTGAGTTCTAGATAGACTCAATTCTGGATGGCATGTCTGGCTCCTGACTTTGGGAAGGATTGAGCTGATTGAGCACATGTTGGGAAAGATAACTGAGAACTCTGGCTGATTAGGCACATTACAGGTAGTACTTCTATGAAGTGCCTATTCCATTAACAAATTAAAAAGAGCTAATACCTCTGTTTGCATCACCCATAAAATATAAAAGAAAAATAACACTTATCCTTCATTTTTTTCCTACTAACACACTTATTAGACATGTTGTCCTATGAAAGTCCACTGTTTCATCGGGATTGCTTTCAGACCACTGGCAATAGTTCCATTAGTTCTAGAGGACCAAATACAGAGCAAGTTCTTTTGCTCTCTTAAATTAAACAGCTCACATAGCCTCTGTCCCTTCATTTCCTCACCTAACTGCTTCCCTTTAATAACAGCCACCACAGGAATGGTATGTGGATTGGTTAGATTAAAAATAAATACTGTGAATCATTTTAAGACCTTATGAATTTGTGTCTATACATAGAAGCCTAGAATATTAGAGCTGGAAGGGGCCTCATTTTAAAGAGAAAAGAACTGTGGCTCAGAGAATGGAAGTGACTCAATACCCCTACGTAGCTTGGAAGGGGGAAAATAATGGAAGTATGAGTTCATCAAAAAAATTCCATTATTTTTAAAATGATAGGATTTAGCTACATTGAGATAGCATGGCACAGCAAGAAGAACACTGGAGTGGGAGCAGTTTGCGTTAACTCTCTGCACTTTTCCAACCCCTCTTAATTCTAGTGCCTTCCTTCCGTTCATAATTCTCTATGTATCCTGTATATAACTTGTTTCATTTACCTATTTAATTGAAAGATCTTTGAGGGTAACATCCTTTGCCTCTTTTTATATTCCCTAGTATACAGTAGCTGCTTAATATTTCTTGATTCATCTTATTGATTATATGATCTTGGGCAAGTCACTTTATCTCTATGGGCTTCAGTATCCTCATATTTAGAATATAAGGATTTGTGTATGCTTATGGATATCTGTGTGTATATATGCACATGTGTATGTATGTGTATGTATATATGCATACATATACAATGTGTATACACATATACCCACTTTTTCTCACACACATATATATATGCATGTATATATACACACACGCTTAATTGCAGCTTTAGGGAGGAGGAAGGGGAAAAAATAAAAAAGTACACAGAAGTGGACAAAAGAAAACGTACAAGCAAGCAAAGAAAAGATGGATAGTTTTGAAAATAATGTAGAGTGTTCATTACATAGTTTTTCTTGAAAGGGAAATTTATTACTTTAGATTGAATCTTCTCTTATGTTCTGCTGAGTACATGACAATGTTTTCATTTTCTTACTTATTTTGTATTTAAGTTTAAAATCAATCCAAAACAAATAAAAAAATATGATGGGAGGGAATTAAGAAATATGTTCCTGAAGGTCCCTTCTAGCCTTCATGTTCTATATAGTATTTCCTTTTGAGATTGGCTTTTGTGATTGTTCTTTGAATAAATTTTTCTCAGTTTATGGATTGATTCCAGTGCTTAGCACAGTGCCTGGCACATAGAAGCTACTTAACAAATATTGATTGATTCCACTACCCACTGTTCAACTGCAAATTACAAAAGCCAAATAGAACTTCTCCCCCCAATGTTTGATTGTTTTTCTTGCCCTCTGTAGAGTAGACCTATATGGCAAGATAGTAATTTCATCGAATGATGTTGACATAGTCTCATTCTGGTCAATTTCCTCTACGTGTTCCCCAGGTGTTGTTATCTTTCTTAAGATTCAGTGCCTATAACTGAACACAACACTATAGATATGATCTTTCTTGCTGCTCTCCCTTTCTTGGCACCTTGTTCCTTGATATTCTAAGGCTGAAGAAATATGGAATTTCCAAAGTGCAAAGAAAATTAGACAGAGACAGAGTTTGAATCCCAGCTTGCTACCTCTGAGACCTCAGTCAAGTCAATCCACATGAGGCCTTACTTCTGCCTAAGTGCAAGGGTTGGACTGAATTATCTCTATGGTCACTTCAAGTTTCTTAATCCTGTGATCATATGGACTAACCCAGTGCTTGGTAAAATTTTAATATAGCTCTTCAAAGGTTCTTCCAAAAGGTGAATGATTGCCAAAGTCAGAGTTTTCCCTAAGGAACAAGTTAATTGGGTTGTTTTTCCTGGGTCTCTGAGTATTGTTCATAGGGACCAGAAAGCAAGATTCAGGGGTATGATGGAAGGGTAAAAAAGAGGAGAGGGGATGGTAGAGAGAAAGAAGCAGCTTCTCTCATTGCTTAAAAAAAAGATTAAAGGCTTATACAATAATAACAGCTAACATTTTAAGGCTTTTAAAACCCTTTGCATAGGTCCTTACAACAACCTTGTGAGGTCATCTCTGTTATAATTATAATCCCCATTTTATAGATGGGGAAACTGAGACCTAAAAAAGTTAACAGAGCTGGTGGGTATGTAAGGCAGGATTCAAACTCAGGTTTTCTTATTACCAAGTCCAGCTCTCTCTTTACTTTGCTATTTCAATGCTAGTAATCTACCTGTCATCAGATGGCATGGAAGTGAAAAGTACCATCCATTGAGTCTTTGCACCTTTTTCTTGTTAACTCTTCCAGGCTTCCGCTGATGTCCATGTTCAGCATCTCTCACTAGAGAGTCCTCCAAGGTTAAACTGGCCCCTCCGTTGACTTCCCTGTACTCCAGTCAGCCCTTCTGGAGTCTGGGATCTTCTTTCCAGATGTGCTGTACAGCTCTATAATTTGGATTCCTCCAGTGAAAAATATTCATTAGAAAATCATCCTTGTGGACTTTATGTTGTGGGAAAGTCTGATTATGGCTGATGTCAAATTTAAATGGAAAACAAATATAGGCTCTTTGGCTCATTCCCTAACCAGCTGCCAGCAACATCTATCTGCAACTCTGCTTTTTCCTAAAACTCTGTGGAGTGGTCCAGGAGAATTCCTAATGGAGTGGTATATGAGAAATGAATTGACTCATAAATTACAACAACAAAAAAAAACACTTCTGGAAAAACAAACTTTATTGTTTAGGGGACTAAGCTGCATTAGCATATCTGCATAAAAATGCACATCTAAGGCATATGTTTATCTCTCATCACAATGTTCATTAGCACCTCATTAATTATCAGTTGCTTTCAGGCATTTACTCAAAAACAGTCAAGTACTATGTAATCAAGATTAGCTGGTGAGTTGCAGTTTCTAGGGATTTGGAAATACGAAAGTCTAAGATTGGCAATTAGCATTGATCTCCATTCTCTTCCCCCACCCCAGTGCCCCAAGTATCCTGCTTTCTTCTGAGAGTACTGAGTAGCTCCAAGGAGCAGCAGGTCTCAGTGAGTGAGTTTACCTCTCTAGATTCAGTTTTCATCTTTAAAAAGGGGGTTCATAAAACTGTTTTCCTCTCTCTACCTCTTAGGATCGAGCAATGAATGAACCAAACAGTCTTTGGAATGTCTTAAGCTTAGTAATCAAAAACTGCTCTACAGCATTATTAATAAAACAACAGTATTTTATACATTTGTCCCAGCTGAAAAATAGATTTCTATAGGGAGGGAATGTTCAAAATAGGTTTGTAAATACAACTCTTCATCATTCTTCTTGTCTTCTGTCTTGACATGTCTTCTGTCACTTGAAGATACGCATAATGCCTGAATATAATTCTTCTCTGGACTTGTTATTTTACTGGCATATGAAACTCCTTGTGAGGAAGCTTCCTTTACCAGGGTATATTGGTAACGCTTTTGCCTCTTTTAATAAAAGAAGGTAGACTGGGCACTGGGAAGTTAAGAAACTTGCCCAGAGTCACATATATATTATTTGGGGCTTGAACCCAGATCTGTCATTCTCTGAGCCACTCACTGCCTTATAGTGTTTGTAGTTTGATAATGAAGTGGTACATTGGTAAATATTGCTTTTAATCACCAGTGCCCAGAAGGAAAGGATTTATTCCTGCTTTTTGTAGTGTAGTCATTTTTTTGAAGACAAAGCAACACCCAACTCTGGTCTGTAGTTCTGTATTCTATCAAGGCTCCCTTCTCAATGTGGCCTTTTCTGATACCTCCCAGATATTGGTACTCCCGATCGAATTACTTTGCTTTTACATTGTATATGTTCATATTTATATTGTATAGATTTTTATTTACTTCTCTCCTTTTATATTTTCTTTTTTTGCCCAGCAGAATTTAAGCTCCTTGACAGGAAGTATTTTCATTTTTATTTTTGTATTTTCAGGGCGTCTCACAGTGCTTTTTCTATTTATCAATGTTTGCTGAATTGAACAGAAATGAATGATCAGGGAAGTTTAGAAATATTGAAAACTGAAAAACCCAGAGGTCCAAGGTCAAAGTTCTCTGGATTAACTCTAGAGAGAAATTGGAATCTTGCAAAAGGGTAATTATCAGCAAAATCTAAGGTTGAATGAACCAGGTCTTGCATTCATCACATTTTTTCATCTGTAAATTGAGGGGCTTTAACTAATTAAGCTCATCTTCAAGGGCTCCATTGGTATCATGCCTCACAAAGGTCTAAGATTCAGTGAGTCTTAAGGTGTGCATTAAAAGTATTGTTGTACCCAATTGGACTTCTCATATCTTGATATTTTGTATTTATCTGAGATGAATTTGAAATAGAAACCAAGCCCAGAAAAGAAAAAAAAAAAACATTTATGGGCCAGAATGAAAATTTACTGAAACAGAAACCAATATGGTGAACTGGAGGCAACCCAACAGAACTCTCTCAACATTCCCTCCCAAAACTATATGAAAATAACACCTCAAATCAAATATTGGAATAGTAGAACCAACAAAAGGTCATGGTGAGACATTTTTCTAGGCTAAGAAAACTTAAGAGGTAGGCAGGAGAATTTTGTGACACTAGGATATAGGCCTGTCTGAAGCCCACATACAAGGCAGCAGCAGGTTTGGGAGTTCTCAGTCCAGAGGTGGTGAGGGGGTCAGATAACTGGTCAGGAAGAGATCACATGGGACCTTTTGCTGGCACTGGGTACAGTTGGCACTGATTGGTAACGCTATTACCCATAAACAGTTCTAGGTCATAGTTTTAAGACAGAGAGGAGAAATGGAGGTAGATCACAGGAGAGCAAGGGTGCTGGTCACAGTTCCAAGGCAAAGAGGAGCACTAGCACTTGTGGGTACAGGGAACCAGGGACCCTTCCTGGGTAAAGACTAGAGTGTAGACCAAGAGTACAGGTACCATATTTTTCCAGGATCACAGCACCTTGGAAGCACCAAAGTCTTGCAGAATCTCAGAACTAACCCTGAAGACAACAGCATTAAAAAGCCTGCATATTGAATGGTTGATGTGTCCCCAAACTCGGGTGAGGAGAGTCCAAATTTAAGAGAAAGTAAAGTAAAAAAAATTGGCTGGAAAATGAGCAAACAACAACAAATAACAATTTGACCATAAAAAGTTATTATGGTGGACTTCCTGTGCCAAGATGGCAGAGCAACGAAGGAACCCTCTGATGCCCTTCCAAATTCCCCTCCAAACAACTAGAAAACTGCCTCACAATTGATCTAGAAGCAGGGAAGCAGCTGACCAGCACAGCATGAAAAGTCTGTCTCATTGGAGTGGGAGGGGATCAGGGTCCAAGAGCAGCAGCAGCAGCAATATCTAGCTCACAGCAATGAGTGCACTGCAGCAAGGCTCCAAGCCTGGAGTAATCTACCAGCAAGGGCCTGTCATTTTGCAAACTAGCAGACCCCTAGGCAAGTGAGTAGTCTGTGCAACACAGCAAGGCCCCACTCCAGTGACCTCATCCCCAGCACAAAGAACCAGCAAAGCCTTGACCCCATTGGTGACTAGTAATGAAGCCCTGCCCTAGGACAACCAATAGCAGCAGGATGACCCTATTTCTATAGCAACCCAGCAGCAGGGGCAGAGAGCAATAAGATCCCTTCTCCAGGGCCAACCACCAGAAAAATTCTGTCATACTAGCAACTCAACAGAAAGGTCCTGGGGGAAGTGGGGTGGTGAAAGACAATAGAGAGGCTCCACTCTACCCACACCCAATATAAACCAGAAGAGTAGCCTACCATCAGCCCTGAAACCCAATGCAAACCAAGACAACCTCAAAGGATTAATGTTGAAACATACTATCTACCTCCAGAAAAAGAACTGATTTTTTAAAAAATACAGACTGAAGCATAGTATTTTTCACTTTCTTTCATTTTTTTCTTTTATTCTAATCTTCTTGTACAAAATGTACAATGGAAATGTTATACATAATTGCACATGTTAAAAAAAGTCACTGTGGCATCAGTGAAGACCAAGACATAAACTCAGAAAGGAGGCTATGTAATAGCTGCAAACAAAGACTTAAAAAAAATGGTAATTGGACCCAAGTCCAACAAGAATTTTTGGAAGAATTTAAAAACCAAGCTAAGAGGGAAAAGTAGTGAGAGTAATGCAAGAGACTTATGAAAAGAAAATTAACAGCTTTGCAAAAGAGGCAAAAAAATACTGAAGAAAATAGCACCCTCAAAAACATCATTAGTCTAATGGTGAAAGAGGCACACAAATTCACTGAAGAAAGGAATTCCTTAAAGAGTGGAATTGGCCAAATAGAAAAAGAGATGCAAAATTTCACTGAAGAAAATAATTCTTTGAAATTAGAATTGGACACATGGAAGCTAATGATTTTGTGAGACATCAGGAAACAATAAGAAAAAATCAAAAGAATGAACAAAGAAAATGTGAAATATCTCATTGGAAAAACAACTGATCTGGAAAATAGATTGAGGAGAGGTAATTTAAGAATTGTTGGATTACCTGAGAGCCATGATCAAATAGAGAATGCACATCATATTTCTAGAAATTATCAAGGAAAACTGCCCCAATAGCTTAGATCCAGGTAGTAAAATAGAAAATTGAAAGAATCTACTGATTGATCACTTTCTGAAAGAGATTCCAAAATGAAAATTCCTAGGAAAATTCCAAATTCCAGAGCTCTCAGGTCAAGGAGTAAATAATGCAAGCCCCTAGAAAGAAACAGTTAAAATGATAAGGAATCACAGCTAGGATAACACAGGACTTAGCAGTTTTCATATTAAAGGAGCAGAAGAATATGATATTCTGGAAGGCAAAAGAGCTAGGGTTACAACCAAGAATAACCTACCCAGCAATACTTCAGGAGGAGGGAAATGGACATTTAATTAAGTAGAGGACTTCATTCCTGATTTAAAAAAAAAAAACCTGAACTGAATAGAAATTTTAATATTCACAAACCAGACTCAAGAGAAGCATGAAATAAAAAAATATTCATGAAAGAGTAATCATAGGGGTCTCAATAAAATTTAATTATTTATATTTCTATATGGGAAGATGATACATATAAGAACTTTGTTATTATTATTAGGACAGCTAAGTTTACATAGGTATGAGTTAGTTATGTTGGGGTGATCTCCAAAAAAATGTAGGGATATGAAAGAGGGATGCACTGGAAGAAGGGAAAAGGGAAAGGTAGAATGAAGAAACTTTTCTTGTTTAAAGTTCACACTCATTGGAATTGATTCAAAGAGGGCATTATATATATATATATATATATATGTGTGTGTGTGTGTGTGTATGTGCACATATATATGTGTGTGTCTGTGCATGTATGTATACACACATATTCACTTGCATATATTAATGTACTTATCCAATGGGGAAATAAGAGGGGAAGGAGATAAATGAGTGTCAGGAGGTTATAAAAGAGAGGAGGCATTAAGGGAGTCATTGATTAGAAGCAAAATTGACTTTTGAGGAGAGACAGGATAAAAAGAGAGAAGAAACAAAGAAAAATGCGATAGAGGGAAAAGGGCAGTCATCATAACAGTGAATATGAATGGGTTGAGCTCACCCATACAACGAAAGTGGATAGCGGAATGGGTTAGACACTAGACTCCAAAAATATATTGTTTACAAAGGGCATATTTGAAACAGAAAGAAACACATAGAATTAAAATTAAGGACTAGAGCAGAATCTAAGAGGTTTCAGCTGAATTTAAAAAAGGGCAGGGGTAGCAACCATGATCTCAGACATAGCAAAAGCAAAAATAGGCCTAATTAAAAGAGATAATCAGGGAAACTACATTTTCAAAATGATACTATAGAGGATCATTAAAGTAATTGAGTATCATTAGAGTAATATTAAACATTTTTACAGCAAATTTCTCTGATAAAAGCTTCATTCCTCAAATATATACAAGTATAAAATGGAGTATAATTTATAAAAATAAAAGCCAGTCACTAATTGACAAGTGGCCAAAGGATATAAACAGGCAGTTTTGAGAAGAAGAAATCAAAGCTATCTAGCCATATGAAAACATGTTCCACATCACTATTGATCAGAAAAAGGGATATTAAAACAGCTGCGAGGTCCGACCTTATACCTATCAGAAATGACAAATGCTGGAAAGGGGGAGGGGAAAATAAGTACACTAATGAATTGTTAATAGAGTAGTGAGCTGGTCCAACCATTCTGGAGAACAATTTGAAACTAGGCCCAACAGGCTTTAGAAATGTGCATACCCTTTGACTCAGAAGTGCCACTACTAGATCTGTTTCCCAAAAGAAATTAAAAGAAAAAAACTATATATACACAAATATTGAAACAATTTTTTTTATGGTGGCAAATGATTGGAAATTGAAGGGGATACTCATAAATTGGGGAATGATTGAATAACTTTTGGCATTGAATTGTGATTGAGTACTATTTTACTGTGTGAAATAACAAAGGGAGTGGTTTCAGAAAAAATGCTATAAGACCTATATGAATTGATGCAAACTGAAGTGAGAAGAATGAGATCACTATGCATAGTAATAACAATGTTGTTATGATGACCGATTGTGAAAGACTTGGCTACTCTGATCAATATAATGATCCAATATAATTCCCAAGGACTCAGGATGAAAAAAATGCCATCTATCTCCAGAGAGAGATTGATGAATCCTAATTGTAAATTGAAGTTATAATTTTCTCATTTTATTTTTCTTGCTTTTTGTGAAATATTACTAATATGGAATTATATTGTATGATTTCAAATGTATAATTGATATCATTTTGCTTGCCTTCTCAGTGGGTGGAGGAGAGGGTGGGTAAAAGGGAGAGAGAGAATTTGGAACTCAAAATTTAAAAAGAAAAAAATGTTAAAATAAATAAATATTTTTTAAGAGAAAGTGTACTGAAGCTACTATCCAGTTGGTAAGAACCAGATGAAAAAAAAATTGACTGAATATTTTGCTCATAAGCAGGTTTGGGAATCCTCCTTTCTCTCTGTTCTCCTTTTTCTCACCCCAACCCCATTATCCTGATAATTACCTCAGTCTTCCTCTTTAGATTTGGGTTGTTGGACAGCCAATCTCTGGTGAATGCCACTGCTGGGTTTGTTTGAATTTCAAGTGGGGGAGTTTTTCTTCATCGAAGCTAATTCTCTGGTCCTCTGCCTTTCCTGTGCCATTATCAGACCCAGGAAGTCATCCCTGTTCTGTTAAAAAATAGTGCAAATAGAAAGTCATTAGCCAAAGGTCAGCTCAGTACTCCTTTGCCTCTGTTTTTTTAAGCTCCATCTGGCTACTTGTGGCTGTGACTTAAAGTACTGATCAGACTCCATTTGATTCTCCCCTCTAAGGTCTTTATTAAAACCAGAACTTCAATGTTTTACGAAATCAAAGGTGAGAAATCAGTCATTGAAGGAAAGACAACTCCTAAAATAAGAAAGAGGGAAGTGAGTATGAGTGTCTGATCCTTTAAGTCAGGGCTTCTGAAATCAAACTTTTCCAATTCATTTGGTCCAGAAGCAAATTTAATTCTAATTTTTCTTTCATGACTTTAGATGTATATGCATGTAATGTTTCACTTATTTCTTAAGGTAGTGATGTCTCTGAGCAAGAAGAAGCCTTGTTAAATTGCCTTTGGGAAGTCACACAGTGCTTTTCATGATCTCAAACTTCCCCCTGAAAGACAAAACCCATATTTTTAATAGCAAAATATACCCAGTGATGATATATGGCTGCAAATTATGGAATATTAGTGACATTAGAGAAATAAAATTTGAGGGTCAACCAAAAGGAAATAGAACCTTACACGGTACACCTGAATAGGATTGCTAAAAGATATGGCTAAAGATTAATCAGGCAGAAGAAATTGTATGGAGTATTGCTGTTGTAATCATATATGGATGGAATAGAAAATGGGTTAGTCATGTAGTGAAAGCAGGGAATCACCCACAAGATTCATTCATAGTCATTCAGTGCCAAGAGGTCCCAAAGACTCCCAAGAGTTTGAGTGGGACTTTTCAATGGGAGTTGTGTGTAGGAGGGCATAGACTAAAGTTACAAAGAATGAGAAAGCAAAGGCAGGTTTTTGATCTTTATTATTGGTGGAGAACAGTAAGTCTGCATCATTAAGAGCCTATGTTCAATAAAATATTGAAGATATGAGGTGTATCTCCATTCCCAGGATGGAATTGTATTAACTTGATGGGGAACAGAGGCAAATGACTTCCTGTCCAAGATTTGATTCAGATCTTACCTTTCCCATTATGCCGTCTCTATACTTTCCAGGGCCAAATGATTTGCCCCTTTATTGAACATCAGTCAGTCAACAAATACTTAAGTGGTAACCATCTCCTAGGAAATGGAAATACAAAGACAAAAATGAAATAATCCCTGTGTCCAAAGAGTTCATAGTCAGTTGAGGAAGAATACATACATACATATATATATATATACATACATACATACATAAATATGCCTATATATGTAATGAAATGAAGATTTTTTTTGGTGAAGAAAGACACTAGTACCTACTCTTATTGGCATCAGGGTGAGGGGTTAAAGATCAGGAAAGGCTTCATGTAGAAAGCAGCACATGAGCTGAATTCTGAAGTTTAGAGGTTTTTTAAGACAGAGGTGAGGAGCAACTTCACTTCAATAAGAAAAATCAAGTGTAAAGGTGTGGAGATAATAAATGAAGTGCATCCTAACTCAATGGATTCTTGCTATGAAATAAATTAGAAATTAAGATATGAGATATATTGGAA
Source organism: Bettongia penicillata ogilbyi (assembly GCA_023548195.1). NCBI lineage: Eukaryota > Metazoa > Chordata > Mammalia > Diprotodontia > Potoroidae > Bettongia > Bettongia penicillata. The sequence goes on along the minus strand of JAJHZJ010001014.1, from coordinate 1,137,293 downwards.
ATTAAGCTTGAGATATATTGGGAATTAAAACAGAATCAGCCTTTCCATCTCCCATCTCCCATTTCCCTTTAACCCTCACTCATCACCAGGACATAAGGAGTGTCCTGCTGCATTGCTGCCCACACAGCTTGGATGAGATGGTGGTCAACAGCTCTAATTCTCTCAGTGACATGGAAGACCACCAGAGTCTTACTATCAGCTCTGCCAGTACCTCCTAAGGTTCTCCATGCCTTACCATCTGCCCTGAATCTGTCCTTGCAGTCCCCTCACATTTTCAACTGACCTACATATGCAACCTAGGTAACCCTGGGCCTTGCCATCTGGCCAATGACTTTGATGGACCTTTCCATGCCAGCTGGACCTTGTTTTACCTTGTTGTCTCTCTCAGTAAGAGTGTGAGCTCCTCAAATTTAAGGATTGCTTTGATTTTTTTGCTTGTATGCCCAGTGCTTAATATAGTACCTTGCACACAGTAAGCACTTAATAAATGATTTTTTAATCCATTCATCACATACAATCATAAGAGATTTTAAAGCAGCATTGCTAGTGTTTCTCTCTATTCCCCTCCAGTCCTGCCCCCTGCTCCCTGTCAACGTGCTAAGCTCTTTGAGGGCAGGGACAGTCTTTTGCCTCTTTTTGGATTCCCGACATTTAGCACAGTTCCCAGCACATAGTAGGTGCTTAATTGATATTGAATAATTTATTGGTTGCTCTCAGAGGAAAGCTATGATGGCTCACATGCTTAGGCTCTTTCCTTTCTGTTGATTCTCTATCTGGTTATGTGGAGGGAAGTAATATGAGTTAAGACTATACGTTCAGACACTCACTAGTTGCGTTTGGCCAAGTCACTTAACCTCCATTTGTCTCAGTTTCTCCATCAGTAAAAGGGGGATAATAATGGCATCTCCCTCTCAGACTTGTTTTGAGGTATTTTAGTATTTGTGAAGTGCTTAGCACAGTACTTGGCACATAGTAGGCACTACATAAATGTTAGTAAGAGTAATGTGAGTTGAGACTGGAATGGTAGTATTAGATTGTGGAGGTCACTGGATGTCAAGCTAAAGAACACGGACTTTATTTACCTGGCAATGGAGAGTACTAAGGGGCTTTAAGCATGATATGAAAGATAAATCTGATTTTATGTGAAGGCTGGGATAAGAAGAAAATACTATTAATCTGGAGAACAGAAATTTGATGGGAGACTTACAAAAATATAAGACAGAGGCAACGAAGGCCTAAACTGCCATATTAGTGCTGGAAATGGAAATGCAAGAGAAATTTTAAATCTAAAATAATCAGGAACTGTAATTGCTTGGATATGGGAAATGTGGGAAAGGGAATAATTAAAGATGATCCTAAGAATGTTGGGGCCGTTAAGAGAAAAGCCAATAGGAGGGAGTCATGTGGTGTCAATCTGTCCACTCACTGTGTGTCAAACACTGTGCTAAGTGCTGGGGTAGTAGAATTCATACAGAATGTAAAAATCTAGTTTCCATTTTTTGCTCTGTGTGACATAACTTCTCTTGTCCTCAGTTTCCTCATTTACAAAAAATAGGTAATGATAATTGTATTTATCTACCTGAAAGACTCAGTGTGATTAAAACATTTTTAAATTGTACAATACTATAAAAATGACCTATTATTCTTGTGTGTTCCAGTGTTGAGAGGCTACATTTCTGTCACTGCATGACAGGGTCAGAGGATCCAGGCAAACACTCATTTTACCAAACAGGGGTGTACAGTAAGCATAGATTTCCCATGCTTTCCATGAAAATGTTTTTAGTGCCCTCCTTCTATTCCCTAGGTGAAAAGAGCTCACACACAATTTCCAACAGGTTTGAGATATACCAGCCCTTATATGGGCATCTTTATACATTTGGATTGCAGGGCTAATACATGGATTTCACATCAATTCTGAATTCTTGAACCTTGCTCAGTTCCTGACCCTCTACACTAATTTTCCCCTCTGCCCAGGTAGTTCTGTCTAGACATTTTGCCCCTGTTGCTTGTGCTAGAGATACTTCCACTATAGTACACAATGAGCACACATTAATTAATAGTCTTTAATTCAATTGGTCTTCATTATGGCACATACTAAGCACATCTTTAGTACTTCATAAAGACTTTATGTAATTTACCCCACGTGGAGGGGTCATTCTGGCCTAAAACACACCCCTTTGCACATGGTGCTCTAGTTTGGTATTACTTGTACCTGAGTTTAAACTGGGAGACGGATCTGACCAAAAGGGGAGAGTCAGTTTTCTTCTTTCACTTTTCAGAAACACACCCCAGAGTAACTCTGGGAAAAATCTCTAAAATAAAACCCAGTTCTGACCATGTTAATGGTCTCTTTAAGATACAAATAAGATGGTCCCTTCTAGGAAAGGTACTCACTGTAGAATGTGAGAATAAGCATAGGACCTAGACCTGTGACTTCATTTATAAAGAGAACTTGTGCATGAGGAAACTTCCTTTACTGATACAGGTTCATGCATTTTTTTGCACCTTAGTTTTAATAGAGATGGAATAGTACATGTTGTTGACTCCCATTTGAGTTTTCTTGGCAAAGATACTGGAGTGGTTTGCCATTTTCTTTTCCAGCTTATTTTACAGATAAGAAAACCAAGGCAAATAGGGTTAAGTGACTTGCCCAGGATTACACAGTTAGTAAATGTCTGAGACTAGATTTGAACTCAGGTCCTCTTCACTCCAGGGCCAATTCTCTATCCACTGTGCACTAGATGTCCATATTACATATAAGCAACAGCAAACAGGACAGTTTGGTTGGAATGTACCAGTTTGGTGCATCAAGTAGATTATAAAGCCACAAACCTGGAAATGTACGCTGGAGTCATTGTTTTGAAGAACTTTAAAAGCAAGAGAGAAGAATTTGTATTTTGTCCCAGAGGCAAGTAGGGGTCAGTGAAAGAAGAGGCACTAAGATTTACACTTCTTAGGCTTTAGTGCCAATAAGCTTGCTTTTTAGAGTAGCTAGATGGAAGCCAGGTAGTACAGTGGATAGAGTGCTGGTCCTAGAGTCAGGAAGATCTGAGTTCAAATATGGCCTCAGATATTTACTAGCTGTGTGACCCTGGCAAGTTACTTAACCTCGGTTTACCTTAATCTGCTGGAGAAGGAAATGGCAAACCACTCTACTATTTCTGCCAAGAAAAGCCCATGCAGTATGGTTAAGAGAGTCACTAACAGTTGGATACAACTACACAACAACAAAGTATGCATTGATGGATTAAAGAGATAACTCTGACCATAGGGAGCAGGGCTCTTAAAAATCACTACTTTATGCTAGCTTGTGATTTGGCCCTTTTGTAGACTACGTTCTGAAATCCTACTCATGTACACAGTGTATCAGGGTATGGAGTACTTTCAGAGACAAATATGGAGTGTCCCTGGAACCTGCCAATCAGATCAATAGTCTTTTTTTCTAACTGTACATTGAGTTCCTGGAAGATCACCCTTTGCACTCTTTTCAAGAGTTCAAGAAATGCTCCTCAATCACTACAGCTCTTAGCTGAGCTGCTGCTTGGATTGTCAGGTGGCTGATGAAGAGACACACTCAGGAGATACCTTCCCTGAACATAGTTACAGCCCATAAATATGCCACCTCATTTTAGAGACATAAAAACAAATAAATATTTTTTTAAAATATTTTATATTTATTATATATTTATATATATTATTTATTATGCATATTATATATTTAAAATATATCCCTGCTATCCCCTTATAGATAGGCCAACTCTTAGAAATAACAATAATGATGATGATGATTATATGCCATGGCTCCTAGAACTCCAGGCCCCATTGGCTTTCTACCTTCCCTGGTACTAAAGAAGAAATTTCCCTAAGTTAATCATTTGATGTCCCTTTCCAGATGTTCCTATCTCTCTCCCTCTTTCTCTCCTTGTCTGCTTCTGTTTCTGTTTCCCGCTTTGTCTCCCTCGTTCTCTCCATCCTTCTCTTATTCTCTTTCTTCCCATTCTGTCTCCTTTTTATCTCTCTCCTTTCTCCCTTTTCTCTTCCTTTCTCTCTCCATCCTTCCTTCCCCTTCTTTCATTCCTTTCCTTTCTCCCTCTTTCTTATTCTCTTTCAATTTCTCTTTTCCTTCTCTAATTCTGTCTCTTTTTATCAGCTTTCTTCTTATCCCTCCCTTCCTCTTGCTTTTCCTTCTTTAGTGGCCAGAGAATCAGTTGAAGAAGGCTCAAGGTGCATTATGGTACGGAAATGAATTTCTTAAAGATGCTGAAACATGGAGAATTTCCTTTCTGTCTATTCTCAAATGATGAAAATTGGAATAGTTGGAAAGTGACTTTCTAAATTTATTTAATTAAACAAAATATTGTCCCTGATGAATGGAGGAGAGTCAGTAGGCAAAGGAGGAGGGATTTTCAGCTGCTGTTGTGACTCCTGCAGAGCAGACATGCCCTGGTGCTAGGGAGCTTGTCTCTCCTTTTCAAATCTTAAAACCATTCTGGATAGACTATGTATATATATATATATATATATATATATATATATATACACACACATATATATGTATATATATATATATATAATATATAATAATATTCCTCCACACCATTTCTCCAGGGCTACTGAACTTTGAGGGAGAAAATCATGAAGAGAAGTAATGTGCTAGAGAATCTGGAACTGAATTTTTTAAAAAATGCTAAAAATAAACAATATTAAAATTTTTAAAAAGCAGTTGATGGGGAAAAAAAGAAATTATGTAGTACATGTGAATTCAGATCCAGCTTGGACTCTTAATACTATACCTGAATGTTCTTGGCCAAGTCATTTAGCCTCTTCAGCTATCAGTATTGTAGAATAAAGTATTCAGAATAAATAACTACTGTGCTCAGCTCTAAATCTGGGATCCCATGTGAAATTTTGCTCTTACCCATCCACATATTTATTTTATCTAATCTCAGCTGGACCTTTGTAGCTATTTCACTATCCTTTCCTACTCTATCCTTATGAATTTTCTGTCTTTCTCATTCCCCACAGGTTCTTTCTCAAATCTTTTCTCTTCTTCCCTGAAGGAGAAAGAATTTTAAAATAGAAAGAAAATTCAATCTTGCTTCATTAGGCCTGATTGCAATTCCTGACTTTCCATGGATTGTGTACTATCTGTTTGAGCTTGGACAAGTAACTCACCTGAGCCTCAGTTTCCTAATCTGTAAAGTGAAGGGATTGGACTAAATGACCTCTATTATTCCTTCTATCGCTAGACTGATGACTTAGAGATTCAAGTCCATCCTGCAAAGATGGCACACAATTGAGCCTCCTACTATCTCAAAAAGGCTGAGAATGTCCAATGGGAGCTTTCTCAGTCCTCCTCCTTCATTTCTAAGGATTTCTCAGTTTCATTTCCCACTACTTCTTCTTTCTCTCTGGTCATAGAGGCATTCCCATTTTCAATTGAAACTAATCTCTCTATGGGCATTTTTGATCTCATTTTCTCCCTCTTTCTCAATGACCTTCCCCTAGCACTCATGTCCTGTCTCTCATGCATCTCCATTCTTGCCTTATTACTTTCTCATGTGCCTAGAATGTTGCGATGATTTTCCTTCTTTTTTAAAAATATATTGATTTTTAAAATATATAACCATAATTCCTCCCAGCGATCCCATCCTTCCAAGAGAGGCATTCTACTTAAGAAGTAATATTTTTAAAGAAAAAAATACAAGCAAAATTCATCAATGTATTGAAAAAGTCTACCATGTACAATGTTTTCAGGCTGTAGTTCTACCTCTGTGAAGGGGAGGGTGGGAGTTTCTTCTCATATCTCTTCTTCTAAGCTGTGTTTATAATTTTGTATATTCACTCTTTGGTGTTTATTTTTTTCTATTTATGTTGTGGTAGTCATTGCATATGTTGTTTTCTTGACCCTACCTCATTGTGTCAGTTCATGTAGATCTTCTCATGATTCTCTGTATTCATCACATTCATTATTTATTACAGAACAATAATATTCCATACATCTATATGCCATAATTCATTTATCCTTTACTAATCAATAAACCAATTTTGTTTCTGGTTCTTTGAAAACACATACAACACTAAAAAAATGCTACTATAAATATTTTGATGTAGGTGGGGACTTTGTTCTTAACAATGACATTCTTGGGATATAATCCTAGTAATGGAGTCTCAGGGTCAAAGGGCATGAATATTTTTAGTCACTTTATTTGCAATAATTCCAAATTTCTTTCTAAAATGGCTGTACTGTTTCATAGTTCAAACATGTATTAATGTGCTATCTTCCTCAATCCCTCCAACATTGATTATTCCCATCTTTGGTCTCTTTTTCAAATTTATAGGAAGTGAAGTAAAACCTCAGTTTTTAAAAATATGCATTTCCTTTTTTACTGATTTACAACATTCTTTCTTAAGATATAGTTTTCTGACAGATTTCCTCACCTCCACTCTCTTGCACTGCCTTTATACACCCTTCCTAGAATCATGTTTTTTTAAGTGAATAAATTTAGTCACACCACTGGCCAAAAACACTCAGTGGCTCCCTATTGTAGCCTCCTGAATAGAATCCTAACTACTTTCTGAGGAATGCAGGCATTTTGTGCATATGAGAGAGGGGCATCTTGGGCACTCTTAGTGAGGGAGAGCTCAATGAATGGGTAAAGAAGACATTTTGCCAAATGCAGTTTTTCTTTTGGCAGAGTCAGTTCTGTTTCTCTGACTTAAGCTGCTTTATAACACTGAAAGTTAAACTGTAAGAAATAGTGAATGTGCTGAGTAAAAGGAATCTTTTCTATAGATATACCAGAAATGAATGAGATTTCATCACAGCATCTCTAGTGGAAGCTGGAGTCCACCTGGTGTGTGAGAGTCACGCAGCTGGAGTTCTGTGTGGCCATATTGGGCTGCCACATGGTAATCTGCCTCTCATTCTCCTTTTATTCTTAATGAGAGTGAAATTAAAGGCCCGTAATGACCACAGTTCTGTTGTTACAGAAACAAGACTGCAGATTTCCTCCCAAGTTAAGTCATAGGGCAGATGAGATTCACCCATTGATAATTATGTCACTTTTCTACATTCATATTATGGAGAATTGTTTAATGTAAAATGTGTTTGTTACTCATGGGAAGTGTCATGAATATAAGTAGTTGACATTCACTCCCACAGGAAGAAAGACTTGTTCTGGGAAGCAGACAAGTGATGTATAGTTGGCCTGGGGGCTTGTAGAAAAAAAAAAAAACTTGAGCTATGTTTAAGGCAAATTCTGAATAGTCTAGAATCTTTAGCTGTTTATTATCATAAGATGATTTGTATATGCATATATATGACATACATACACATATATATCCATCTATTATATATATATACACATACATACATTTAAAAAGATTAGATATTTTTGAACTCTAACAGTTCCAGTCTTTTAACTTTGCAAATCCTATTATGGGAATCTCATTATCTATAACTATATATCTATCTAAGTATCCTACATCATCTTTATTTCTACTTATCTATCTATCTATCCATCTATCTACCTATTGAATCATGAGAGCTGTTATAAAGTTAGAAGGGATAATATTTGGCAGCAAGGAGGATATGTAAGCCTACTGCAAGTGAAGAGACAAAGACGAAACTTCAGTTGTGAGCCTGAGTGCTGGGAGGATGATGATACCTTTGACAGTAATAACAAAATTTAGAAGAGAAAGGGTTTGGGGGTAGGGGAGAGGGAAGATTATGACTTCAGTATTGGACTTGTGGAATTTAAGATGTCAACAGCACATCTCATTTGAAATGTCCAATAGGCGGTTAGAGATTAGGGCTGGATAAATGATCGGAGAATCATTGTCATGGAGATGATAATTTAATACAAATAAATTCATAATTTAATTCATGATAATCTTCATACAGATGATAATTTTGTTTAGATCACCAAGCAAAATAGTATAGAAGGAGAGGGAAAGGGAGGGGAAAGGAAAATAGAGAAGAGAAAAGAAGAGAACTCAGGATAACATCTTGGGGGACACCAGTGGGTATGACCTAGATGGAGATCTATCAAATGAGCTGAGAAGGAACAGACAGACAGCTAGGAGAAGAACGAGGGAAGAGTTCTGCTGCTGGAGTCTAATGACCTGAATTCACAATCCACCTATGCCAAGGACTATGTTAGGTTCTGGAGATACAACGACAAAAATGAAGCAATCACTGACCTTAAATTCTACTAGGGTAAAGCAAAATGTATAGGAAGTATACATGATTTTGGGGGAGGTGGGAAATAGGAAGAGAGAAGAACCCTAACCACTGGGAGATTAGGAGAAGCTCTTGTAAGAGGCAGTACTTACATTGCACATTGAAGGAAGCTAAGGATTCTATGGGCCTAGAGAGAGAGGAAGAAGGTTCTAGGCCCTGGTAAAAGCCTATATAGATAGGCCTAGAGATGGAAGATGAAAGTTTGTACACAGGGGTGGTAAGCAGGGGTTGGCGCATAAAGGGGAGTAATTTGTGATCAGACTGGGGTCAAAATATAAAGAAAGGGCTTTAGATGTCTGACAGTGAAATATTCATTTTATCCTAGCCATACTAGGCAATTCTTGCTATATGAATTAGCCTTTCAGGGGTGGAGACCCTACAGCCTTAAGGCCACATGGGATCTCTCTAAGTCCTCGGGTGCAGCCTTATGACTGAGTCTAAGTTTAATAGAACAAATCCTTTTAAGGGGATTTGTTCTGTAAAGTTTGGATTTAGTCAAAAGGCTGTACTTGAGGACCTAGAGGGTTACATGTGACCTTGAGGCCCCAGGTTTCTCACTGTGCTTTAAATACTTGAAGACAGTTTTCCCTACTCTTAGGTGAAACATTTCTAGTTCCCTCAATTGATGGAACAAATCTCGACTTTTTACCATTCAGGTCATCTTCCTCTTGACAACCATTAGTTTTCAATGTCCTTCATAAAACTTGATGCCCCAGAATAAGCTATTTTCCTAGAATCCACCATAACCTTAGAGCTGGAAAGGTCATTTGGTCCAACCTCCCCATTTTACAGGTGATGGGACTTGTCCAAGGTTACCCAGTCAAGTTAGTGGTAGAGCTGGTTCAGAACTGAGGGCTCTTAATCCCCAGTCCAATTCCAGTTCCAATGTTCCTAGTTTCCTTTATTATTTGCTTCCTATCTGAAGTCTCTTTTTTGAATTTCGACCAAGCCCTACTAACTGACAGTCATGCCTACTCCTTTTTTTTCCAGCATCATTTCTATCAGGCAGCTATCACTAGGTTACCACTAATGTCTGTTACTTCTCATTAGGCAGTTGGGAGGGGAAGATGATGGTCTTTAGCTAAGAAAGTGTGCAGGAAAAGCAAAGCTAAAAGTAAGTGGAGAGGACCTCTGCCCTGACCAAAGGTAGAGGAGGGGAGAAAGGAGTGGGGTATGGGTAGAGTATACTGAGGAATAAAGGGGAAGTAATTGGGATCAGGACTCAGCCTCATTAAGAGCTCTAATAGAGCTACTGTTTTCCATTGCTTCCCAGAGAAGGAGAGACCTCAGTGAAACAGAAATTGCAAGAGTAGACTTGAATTAATTAATGAGAGTACTTGAGCCTCAGTGATGATTTTTACAACCTCATGAAATGAAGACCATATGAATTTGCTGTGATTAATGCTGCTGCAAACGCCAAAGGAAGTAATAAAGATCTGACACTTATTAAAAAGTGTTGCCAGAAAAATGTGAATGATTATTTTAATAAAAGTATCTGCAGAGCAGTGTCCCTGCTCCCCACCCCCCCCACTCGCCTTTAATTTCCCCACAGATATGCTTGAGTTCTCTCCTTCTCCTTGTGAAGCAAATGTGCGATTAATCCTGGAATTTAATTTTTAAAAGAAATTGTAGTTGTTTTAATTATAAGTCATCCAGTTGAGTGTCCCTAGCTTATGGTCTCCCTGACACACAGATTCATGGGGAATTTTTACATTCCAGAGTGACCAGTGCCCAAAGTGTAAAACTTAGCATAGCAAAGGCTGCTTCACCTAATTTGGGGCTTCTATGCAGAACTCAGTATAAATTTTTTACCATTATTTTTAAATGCCAAAAAAAGAAATAGATTAAGATCCTTTTTACTTCTAGTAATTCCAGGCCTTTGCCTCTGCAAATCCTATTAACAGTAATAGGAGTCTCATGATTAAAGCTTCATGCCCTAAATCAGAATGGAAGATGCTCTTTAGCACATATGCTGAAGGGGCCCCTATGGTCTAGTGAGTAAATAATCCATATATTAAATAGCCCTTAAGTTCTCGTTAGAACTCCAAATGACTCCTTGGGCACATATACTGAATTTATATTAGCTCCTTAAAATCTTGAGCAAAAGATAAGCATCTTTTAGATGTTGTTTAAATTTCCATGGCAAACCAAATGGCAAATGTGCTGAGATTTGCAAGTATCAGGAGTATGTAGGACTCCATGGGGGCCAAGCTAGCCTGCAGGTACATGCATAAGGCAGCCACCCAGGATGGAAGGATGGAAAAAATTTATGGTTCCAAAACCATTGGTCCTATTTCTCCTCCAATATGTGTAGCCTTTCAAAGAAGCTGTTGTCTTAGAACATTTAAGCAGGATGCCAATTTTTCCTGGCTCAGGGGGGCTTCGGAGAACTTACTTTGATTGAGTCATAGACTCAGAGAGTTAAGGGAACCCTTAGAGTCCATCTCCTCCAAAATATATTTAACTGTGAATATTTTTGGAAAGTCATCATCTAATTTCTTGAAGCTGTCTATTGATGGGGGACTCACTACTTTATAAGGGAGACTGTTGAATTTTCTGAGTCTGTGTTTTCTCTCTGCTTCAAAGTTTCCAATTAATATTTTACTCTCCTCTCCCCTCCTTCTCCCCCTCCCACATATTGATTTCATTTCACAGCCATAATGTCTGGTTTTTAAGCCAAGAACAACCTTTCAGGCCTAGTTTATTGTATTTAGACTTCCCTCCTTTGAGCTTCAGTTTAAAAAACAAAACAAAATGCTTTCATGTTGAATGTTCGGGAATATTTTTTTCTCTTCAAATAAAGAATAAAAAAAAAACATGCATTGTGGTGCACTGGAAAGAGCTGGAGGACTTGAATTCAAATATTGGATCTATCACTTATCACCTGCATGACCTGGGACAAGAAACTTACCCCTCTGGTTCTCTTGTTCCTTAATAGTAAAATGATAGGATAGACAAGATCATTTTTAAAGTCACTTTCAGCTCTCACTCTAGGTAGCACAGTCTAGAATATAGATAGATCTCCTAGTCTGGAGTCAGGAAGACCTGAGTTCAAGGCTAACCTCAGACACTTATTAGCTGTGTGACTCTGGGCAAGTCACTTAACCTTGTTTGCCTCAGTTTCCTCATTTGAAAAATAGAAATAATAATAGCATCTACCTCCAAGGGCTTTGGCTAGGATCAAATAAGATAACGATTATAAAGTGGTCAGCACAGTGCCTGGCACATGGTGAGCGCTCTTGATGGTTTTATTGCTTTTGGCATAACAAGCACTCTTAATGTTGATGTTATTTTGTTTTTATTTTAATAGGCATTCAGATTAAGAGCCAAGTTACCCTTGCCTTTTTGGCAAAATATCGCCTGGGTAACTACTGGCACTTAAACTTCTTGGGAAAGATTTTCTGTTCATATATTTATTATTGTTTCCTATACACATTATCCCTCCCTTCCTCCACCTCCAGTGCCTATTCTGTTTCCCCCAATTAAACCCTCCCCACCCCCCACACACATACACGAGGTAAATCATATCTTCCAGAGTTCCCTTTCCCATTGCTACTTCTCACACCAGGTAGGCAAGTCTCCTTTATAGTTTAAATAGGAATGTCTTGTACTCTCCTTCAAGATTGGTAATTTTTCCACACTTCTCTCAAGGGGTTCACAGAAGAGCTCTGAGTTAAAGGCAATTTCCCACATCAGAGATACATTACTCCTTCAATAATCTCCTCTCCTGGAGGATGATTAAGCATTGGAAAATGCCAATTAAAAAAAAAAGAAAAAAGATTTTCTCCCTTCTACTGATCATACACATACACTCACACACATAGATATAGACATATATACACCCATATATACACACACACATATATATACACACATGTATATGTATTCATATGTATATTTACATATACTTATATATTTATATGTATATTATATATGTATACTTATATTTATATGTATATACACATAAACATCCCTTGAACTTTCCAGGATAAAGAGCACTTGTTCCACAATACTGAAATTCATCAGTGAATGGAAATGCGTAAATCTTACCCTATCCAAGGAGTATAGTGAATCTCATGGGAGGCTCCCCATACTTCTATGCAAACACTAACTTCAGAAGATAAACTGAAAGTTATATCCCAGCCTAGTATTTGTTCTTTATTCCTAGAGTATACGCTCTACAATAAATACCCTAAAGAACTCTTAGTCTCTTTCCTACTCATTCATCACCCCACAACATCTCCTTCTTGTTCAGACATAAGGAAGGGCAGAATTTTAGAGTGGGAAGAAACCTGAGGGGTCAACTCATCCATCTCATTCCCCAAAAGACTCTCTAACTCTAATATATAAGAGAAATGGTCAACCAGCCTATACTTGAAGATGTCCAAACCATGAGACAGCCCATTCAACATTTTGGCAACTCTAACAAGGAAGGTTTTTTCCTGATCTCATTAAAACAGGAAGATTTTTTTGGGGGGGAGGGGGCACAATAGCCCCTCTGTTGTCAGAGGTTTTATTGTTGGTAGATTTGCATAATAAAGGTAGAGATATGGGTCCTACCTGTTCTGTCTCACTTTATTTGCTTGCCAATCCAAAAGGATCCTGAGATTGAAGCTTGTCTCCATGGCCTAACACTCACCCAAGTCTTTGGGTAGTGCTTGTCAGGACCCTGAAATGGGTTTTGAGAACACAGGATCTCACTGAGGGAAATAACAGTAGTTGAAAGGAATTTGATCATCCCCACGATAAATAGTTTGTATCATGAGAAAAGGACAGTGAAAGAATTTTTATAGCTATTGTTATCTCCATGATTCAGTGCGGTATTTCATAACTTCAAACTGTTAATTAAAAGAGATTTAGGCTGCGCACAAGGAGGAAGAAATTTTCTACTCATTACACTTTCGCAAATGGGAGTAGAGAGCAGAAGATGGCTCTGGAGAGGAGAGACCTAGCATATAGCAACAAGGAGCGACTCAGTGATCATGAGATTATCAGTGGGAAAAAGGGAAGGCACAATACCCAACAGAGAGGTGTTAAAAACCCCAGCATAATGATGTCATTAAATGATATGAGTAGCATTTCAGCATCTATTTTAAATATCATGGGAAATATAGATAGAAATATCCAACAGATACGTGGTGATGTAGCAAAAGGTAAGGGATGGTTACATACATTTGGAAATCATCTACATGGAGGGGATAATTGAAATCATGGATACTGAATGTGGAAAAAGAATGGAAATCCCAGGATAAAATCCTCAGTTACACCCATTCATAGGTGATCATGAATGGATCATAATGCAGCAAAGGAGAAGGACCTATCCAGGAGGTAGAGGAAGATCCAGGACAGCACAATATCATTAAAAAACCAAAGGATAGACTCAGGAGGAGGTGTTTTCAAGGATTACAGAAAGGTGGATTAGGAAAAGGCTATTAGATTTAGTTAACCAATCAATGAACATTTAAGTGCCTATTGTGGGCCAGGAGCTGTGCTAAGCACTGGGGATACAAAAAGAGGCTAAACATAGTTTCTGCCTTCGAAGAGTTCACAGTCTTACATGGAACACAACAAGTAAACAAATATATACAAGCACTAGATGCAGCATAAATGGGAAATAATTAAGAGAGGGAAGTCACTAGAATTAAGGAGTTTGGGAAAGACTTCCTGTAGGAGGTGGGATTTTAGTTGGGACTTAAGGAAAGATTCAAGGATTAAAATTTTATTTCAGTTGATTGGTAGAACTGGAAACCAGTTTGCAAGGGTTGATAAGCGAATGGGAGCATAGATGTCTTTTTCTAGGAGTTTGGCTATCAAAGGGAGAGAGGATAAAAGATGATAATTTAAGAGGCTGGTGGATTTCAGTGAAGGGTTTTTTGATGTTTGTTAAGGAAGATAGAGATGGCATAGGGGAGGGAATCAATTAATAAAGGGAAATTGAAGATTAGAGGAAAGGGTGGGGATTAAAGGGAAAAATTGCAAGAAGAGTTAAGAGATCTGGGACACCACAAAAAGACTGACCTTGTTAAGGAAGAAGACAGCCTCTTACTCTAAGATAGAAGAAGAAGAGAATGAGGAATGATGTTGAGGCAACTTGAAAATTGGGCAAGGTCCTCTGTTGAGAAAGATGAGGGTTGAGAGGGAGCACCATAGGTGATTTGAATAGAGAACAGATTTGGAGAAGAACTTGCAGGGAGTTTGGATAGTCAGTCAGGGAAGAGTAAAGGATTGTTGTGCAATAGTGAGAGCCCAGTTGAAATTAAATGATATTAATTTGTAGCTGACCCATTTAGCCTAGTTGTGTGACTTGTGACAGCAGCGTTTAGCAGTATGTGAGTGAGAATCACAAATGTTCATTTCCTTTGACTAAGTGACCCCACTGTTAAGATTACATTCTAAAAATAAGCTTGAAAGGAAACAGACTTTTCTCTACAAAACTATCAATTGCACCTTTACTTATAATAGCAAAAGGTTCACTGTGTTCATCTGTTCAATAACTGGCATGTGGCCAAACAAATTCTGTCTTATAAATATGATAATGCTTTCATAATTAAATTTTTTAAAGAATATGGGAAGACATGCAAAAAGGCAAAGAATAAAGACAAAAAATTAAATACTGAGAAAAGCTATATACTTTAAAAGGCAACAAAATCCTAAAGACAAGAAAAGCTCAGAAGGATATAAAAGCAAAAAAGGACTTTGAGGTTATTATTTGTTAAAGTTAATACATACATTTTCACAAAGATGGTGAGATAGAATTAAAAGTAGAAGGTACAATTAAAGAAAGAAGAAAGTTAAGGCAAAAGAATGGCTGCCAAGATTATGGTAACCCCCAAAGAAAGAAGAAAGGGATCTTGCCTATATAGTTCAAATACTTCATTTTAAACAAGAAGAATCTAAAGCCAGTATGTCAAGTGACATATTCAAGGTCACAGAAAGTACATAGTCAAGTCAGGATTAAAGCTTAGGTATAAAACTTCTAAGATTAAAGCCTCGGAGACCTAAGTTAGAACTTTATCTCAAGTTTTCTGCCAGCTCTAAAGTTACAATATCATTGTAAATAGTATGAAATCTCAATAATATTCAAATTAATAAAAATCTCAATAATATTCAAAAATTTTATGGACTTAATATGATAACAATAGGTTTTTATGTAGATAAAATGGAAACATAATTTCTGTGGGTGAACAAACTGAAAAGAAGATCTAGTGGGGAGTGATTGCAAAGGAAAGGAAAAAAAGCGGAACCATGTACCACTCAAAAATCACAGGACACAAAATAGATGGATTTGTTTTCATGAAATAGTTTTTATTTTCTCCACAACAAAACACAATGTATCCACAATAAGAAGGAGAGAGAATTAGAGTTAATTTTGGTAGGAAGAAGCTTAGCCATAAATATTTCAACTAAAAATCTGACATTCAAAATCTATAATGGATGTAAATTAATAAGGGTTAAAAATCATTTCCCCAAAGAGAAATGATCAAAATATATTAATAGGCAGTTACAGGAAGGGAAACATATAGGTCATCCATAGCCACATAAAAAATTCTTCAAACTCCACTATCCCCTTTTTCCACCAAGAGTGGAGAAAAATATAAGTCATGAGACATCAGAAATGTGACCTGAGGAGACTTAGGTAGCAGCTCATGTCAATGTCAGAACTTCTCCATAGACTTGAAGAGTTTCAGAAGAGCTTCTCCTTCAAAATTTTAAAATTGTGACCATAAGAGCGACCAACTGTGCTGTTATTAGAAATGATTCATCTGCTTGTTTTCTGCTTTCTCATCTGCACAGACATTTCTTGGGTTGTCTCCTACTGGCATCTGAAAAACTTTCCCCTAGATACAAATGTGAAGCAGGAAGTAGTTCTTGCTCCCAAAATGCTTACGTTGAAGAGAGAAAATAAAACCCAGACAAAAAAAGAACTACAGTGTAGGTTTGAATAAGATCCCCAATATTGATTTAGAGCAGGAAGTTAGTTCTCTGAGGTTGGATATAGGAAAAGCAGTCTTGGTCTTAGCGTATGGCACAGAGAAGCCTTTCTTCCACCTGAGCCCAAAGTGGTAAGAATGGTCCTTGGCCGTAGAAGTGGAGGATGCATCGTTGTCCTAATTCTTTCTTAGACCATGCAAAAATACCTAAAATGAAGAATATACAAATCCATAGAATACCAGAACTAGTGAAGACCTTAGAGCTCATGTAGTCTAACTTCCTTATTTAAAAGGTGCAGAAACTGAGGCTCCAAAAAGAAGTAATTTGCCCAAAGTCATGATGTGAGTTTGTGGTAAGGCTAATATTAGAACTCAATTTTGCTGGTTTCTAGTTCATTGACTTTCTATCATGCTGTGTTGCCTCTACTAATAAATCACCTCTTCCTCTTACTCATCCTAGGAATGAAAAGCAGGTCTTACTATGTAAGCAACATATACATGAAGGTAAATATGGGTAAGAAAGGCAAAAAATAGATTGTGACCTCAGATCTTTAGGACCTTGGTGTTAAAGTCTCCTTTGAAGTCTTTGCACTAATACCAGCTAGATCAAGTGCTTCCCCTTAGGAATGCACCACCACAGAGATAAATCCAGAAATGACTCATTGCCTTTAGAGTTATGTCTTAAGAGATACGGATGACCAGGATATTATTAAAGACAAAAAAATTTACCTTTTCATTTCTAGAATGCAGTTAAATGTGTACAGTTGGTCAAGGATAATGACATGGAAGGGGATTCTTTCACCAGCTTCCAGAATATTTTTGGTAGGATTTTGTCCCTTCCTAAGGCTTGTTCTTATAAAAGAACCATTTTATGACATCTTCTGCATCCAGCTGATATGTAGTTCTTACTTGGAGAATCTCAAAATACTTTTGATCTGGACACTATTCAAATTCTCCATTTGTGACGCATGCATGTATTCCAAGGTTCCTGGACTCAGTGAGTCTATGCAGAGTATCTGCATAGAAAGAAGATGTTATCAGATTCTAAAGAAATGGAGGACAATGAAACCTGTACTCCAAGAAAATTATCTTTCCTCCCCATACGCCATCCAGCCTCAAAGACGGAGAAATGAATGATTGAAGCAAACAACAGGATGCCATCAATATACTAGGAGAATAGAAATCTATCTTCTAAAGCAGAGGTACAAAACATGTGGGCTATGGCACTTGAACCAGATTAAAATGTAATTAGGAAATATTTAACAGCACAAGTATACATACAACAAAACAGATAATATTACATTTTAAAACTGTCAATACTGAGAGATGATGATTTTTCTCTTATATTGATAACCAATAATTAAATTAAAGTTAAGGTTTCCCCTTACTATTTCCTCATTCAGAAATCAGTCCCTGTAGGTTAGTCAATCAGTCTCTGAAGGATATTGCTGATAGATGAGATTGTCTAAATCCTTGAAGTACATGATTTTCCATCTTGAGTGGGACCCCACCCAACTAGAAGACCTTACAAAGAGAATTTTATCTAGGCAGAATTCTTACCCTTCCATCGTACATTGCCTGGGTAGAGGACACTTTTCTCCAGATAGTTGGAAGCAGCTGAGACTCATCACATCCTCAGAAGGAGGAGCTGATAACTTTTAACCCACCTGTTTGTCCACTCTCTTAATGATTATTAACCAATCAGAATTGATTTACACCCTCAGATATACTACCTTTTCCAAAAGCTTTTTAAACATTCAATGTTCCCTAAAGTTTAATCTTTGGTTTGTGAGAAAAAGCCAATGACCTCAATCTACTAATCATTTTCTAGTTTAATAAATAAATTGAATATGTATTACCCAGAAAATATGTCTCTTAGGCTTTTCATTCATCACAAGAAGTGATCTTTAGAGCTCCTTATGTATGGATTCTTGGCCCCCATTTCTATTTGAGTTTGACACCACTGTTCTAGAGCATCAATAGTATGTGGGTTGATCTGTATACTGGATGCCAGTGTAACCAAATGTACTTGAGTGTCCTCTTTTTTCTCCTTAATAATATTTTATGGTTTCCAATTACATGTAAAGATAGTTTTCTACATTTCATTTTTTGTAAGATTTTGAGTTCCAAATTTTTCTTCCTTCTCCCTTCCCTCCCTAAGACAGTAAGCAATCTGACATGTTAAACATATTTCCACATTAGTCATATTATAAAAGAAGAACCCAAACGAAAAAGAAAAAGCCATGAGAAAGAAAAAACCAAAAAAAAGTGAAAATAGTATGCTTCAATTTCAATTAGATTCCATAGTTCTTTCTCTGAATTTGGATTGCATTTTCCATTATGAGTCTTTTGGAAGTGTCATGGATCTGATAAGAGCTAATATGATGCTGACAAGAGAGCTAAGTCTATCATAGTTGATCATTACGCAATGTTGCAATTACTGTGTACAATGTTCTGGTTCTGCTCACTTCACCAAACATCAGTTCATGTAAGTATTTCCAAGTTTTTTTGAAATCTGCCTGTTCATCATTTCTTATATTACAATAGTATTTCATTACATTAATATATACATTCAGTTATTCCCCAATGCATGGGCATCCCCTCAATTTCTAATTCTTTGCCACCACAAAAAGAACTGCTATAAATATTTTTGTACAAGTGGGTCCTTTTTCCCTTTTTTGATCTCTTTGGGATACAGACCTAGTAGTGGTATTACTGAATCAAAGGGCAAGCACAGTTTGATAGCTTTTTGGGCATGGTTCCAAATTACTCTCCAGAATGGTTGGTTCAGTTCACAACTCTACCAACAACGCATTGGTGTACCAATTTTCCCACATCTTCTCCAACATTCATCATTTTTATTTTCTGTCATATTAGCCAATCTAATAGGTGGGAGATGGTTCCTTGGAGTTGTTTTGATTTGCATTTTTCTAAGCAACATTAACAGAGCATTTTTTCATACGCCTATAGATACTTTGATTTCTTCATCTGAAAACTGCCTGATCATATCCTTTGACTATTTATCCATTGGGGAATAACTTGTATTCTTATAAATTTGACTCAGTTCTCTATATATTTGAGAAGTGTGGCCTTTACGAGAGACACTTGCTATTAATATTTGATTTCTCAGATTCCTTCTATCTCAAACATTCTAGAACTCCATGATTCTAGAAGGTCTGTCTTTTTCAAGTATAGAATATTGAGAATCTATGATAAGACGATAGCTAAAAGAATTAGTTTTTATATCTTTAATACTATCCTCAGCACGTGGCACAGTGCCTGGCACACAATAAGAACTTGATAAATGTTTGGACTACTTCTTTGTTTTCAAATATTTGACTGGCAGTCATGGAAAAAGGATTAAACTTCTTCTTTCAGGAAATTGTCCTGCAATTTTGTTCTGTGTCTACACTGTCCACTGGCCTCCATGTACATCTGGAACTTCTCTATTTGCTTTCATCTTATATGGTGGGGAACAGCCATTTTGCCGAGGCCTCCTTACTCCACTAGTGGGATGACTTGAAAGAGTCATTTGGGGATGATGACTTAGAATTATTTTTCTACCAGAGGATGTGAAGGACACAAGCACAATTGGGTGCAATAAAGGAAGAGCTATTTCTGTAAATTTGCAGATGGCTTTGAAATTACCAAATGGCCATGAGTGAACTGTTGTGCAGCCAGCCCTGAGGATACCATGTGGTATCCTAAGCCCAATGACTATCCTAGGGAGAATGATGAGAAGGAAGATTGGTGGTTTGCCTTTTGCTACAATTGCAAGCTCTTCCCTGGGCATTTTTGTTCCCCTGGGGTTATTTATCTTTTCTGTTCTTGCTGGCAGAAAGGGAAGACATTTGCCTCAGAGTCAAGATATCAAGGGCCCTAATCATGACTTGGTCACTAATCAATTTAGGACCTATTAGGAGTCTTACTTTTTTATTTGCAAAACAAGGCCCACCTCACAGGGCATTACAGGAGTCAAATGATGTAATATGTGAGAAAGTAGGTTAATTTTTTTCCATAAATGGAGGACTGTCAGTGCAAAAACTACTCTATATGGGGAGTAATGGGGCACATACAAAACTGGTTGACTCCGGACTCTAGTCCAGAAATTCTGATCTGCAGTAGAGCTAAAACTAATCAGGCATCTAGATGAAGTCTCGAACCAGTTTGGTAAGCCTCCCAAAGTTGGCAGTCACCAGTTACTAAGGAGAAGAGAGTCAGCCCAGGTCATAAATAAAGCGGGTCAAAGCTTCCACACCATTCACCAGTCATATTGAGCCAGTGAGTGTCCCAAGTACTTACCCCAACATGAGATAGGGAGACCTGGTGTTAAAAAAGAAAAGAAAAGCAAAAAAGGAAACATCTGACTTTATTTTATATGTTTTTAGTTTTTTAATCAAATAGATAGTTCTCTCCTAAGTAATTTGTTTTCTAGTTTACTAGGTACTGTTTTATTGAGCTCCAGTATAGGAACCTCTCCTCATGCCTGTACTTAGTCCCGTGAATGTGCGGCCTGGCATTATAGACATGAAGATGATTTAAACTAATAGCTCTTGCTCTGTTAATCTACTGATATTCTACATGACTCACATGAAGCTGGGTCTTAGACTTGACTTTACCCCTAACTTTCTGGGAGATCACAAGCAAGTCACTGTACCTCTGTTAGTCCCAGTTTATTGCCATGCAAATGCAAGGGTTGGGCTAAGTCAGTGTTCCTGACAAATGATCCTATAATTAGTGAAATGTCTAAATTCTCTAGAGCAGACTGCTCCCAGTCTTGGCATAAGCATTTTTAAATGGCTCTGGGGGCAGACACTAGAAAGGAGGAGAAGGTCCCCAATTCTTATACTGTACTTCTTTCAGAACTGTAGAATGCAGGAGACTTTTTATGCAGATGCTTTTAAAAATATTTTTATAAAGTACATTTTGCTTTATTTTCAGTTCTGAATTCTCTCCCTTTTCTCTCTTGCCCTTTGAGAATGTAAAGAAAAAAGAAAAGAAAACCTGTTACAAATATATATATATAGAAGACAAGCAAAATAAGTCCCCATATTAGCTTTGTCTAATGTATGTGGTTAAAGAAGTGTTTTTAACAGTAAATATTTCAGATCCATGTGATAAAAGTCTGCCTTTGATGAACAGATAAGGAAAGGTGGACCAGACAATGTCTCAGGGTGCTTTCAGTTCTGACACCATTAGATTCCTTTATGTTTCTGCTTCATTCTCATACCATATGAGAACGCAGCCAATAGAGAGGATGGTCACTGGCACTCTCTGCATGTGTCCCTGGATGTGAGCACTGTGAATAACACTTGCAAGAAGCCATGATGAGCATGACTCTTGGATCATTCCCTGTATCTCACCTGTAGGTAAAAGGGCAGCATCTGAGGACCTAAAGGGCCACATGTGGCCTCCAGGAAGCTGGTTCCCCACCCCTGTATCTAGAACCATTTCCTAGGCAGTTACAGGCAACTGTAACATGGTTGTTACTAGGACAGGTTTAGGTAACGAATTCAGTAATTCTATTCAATATGTTTTCTTTTAATTAGTCACCCACTGTTTGCCAGATACTGTATTAGATGCTGTGATATGACAAAAACAAGTAATCTCCCATAAGGGGCTTACATATTTATTACTGGAGGAAATAATATTGTGTGGTAAATAAGTACAAAACATGTACCAAGTAAATGCCAAGGAATTTAGGGATTGGGAGAACCCTAAAACTGGGTAGATGAACATTTGTTGGTTTGGGCTGGGTAGTACTTAAAGACTTACTATATTTGAATATAGTTTTTAAATGAAATCAGATGAAAAATATGGATATACACATATGACACAGATTAAAATGATGATGAAAAACTAGAAAGATCATTTACCTGATTTAGATGTCAGAAGGTCTAGATTTAAATTGCAGTTCTTCTACTTATTGACTGGATGATTTTGCACAAATCATCTAACCTCTCTGAGGCTTAGGTTCTCCAACTACAAAATGGAGAGTTTGTGGATCTCTGTAGCTCTTCCAGTTTTAAATCTTCTCAGTCTACCCTCAAGAAGCTTACTTTCTAGTAGGGAAGGAAGACACAGAAGCAGATTAACCTAATAAAATGAGAACATATGAGAAGGATATAAATGGAAATACAAAATGTTATGAGATCAGAATAGGGAGAAACTATTATGAGCTGAGGGCATCAGAGGATGCTCCATGAGAGAGGTATCACTTGCTCTGGGCTTTGAAGTATGGGTAAGGTGTCGGCATGTAGGGGAAAGATGTTCTACGGGAAAGAGGAGGAAAAGCATTCCAGTGTAAGCAGGCAGAAGAGAAAATAACTTATTTAAAAAAAGGTTTTACAACTTAGGATTCTGAATGCTTTTCAATTGTAGTTCTATCTATACCATGAAATGTGACTTCAGAACCCCTGACAGTTTTCTGAGAAGTCAGAGGAAGTGGTAATTTAATTTACATTCTTAATCCCAAACCAAATTCCAATTAGTTCAGTGAAAGGCTCTGGATATCCCACAGGAAAGAGAACTGGTTTTTTCAGGACCACTTTTAAAGGGTCACTTTAAAAATGGTTTAATCCCAGAACCTTCTTCAAGGATATGCCTTCTGGAGAAACAGCTGTTAATTTCTCCCAAATAGAAGCATGATCCTTCAGGATGATTGTCCTCAAGTGGAAATTTAGGACACTTAATCCTTAGGCTATATATTGGTCTTTTGGGGTTTCTGAGGATTTAAAAAATTAAAATAAAATCCTTGTTTCTCTAAAGCTTGGTTTTTCTTAAATCTCAAATGCTGATTGCATCTGGGATGGCTTCATCCCAACCTGATTATTAACGTCAGTTTGTAAGATGTAAGAGATGAAAGGATATGATGCTTGAGTCAGTGCCCCTGTGACACAAGGGAACAATACTTTTTCATGTAGAAAGTACATCAAGTATATTTACCACATTTTGATAACTATGTTAACACCCTTGACATGACTTGTGCTGAGTGTCCTGGGTAGCATTTGCAAATGATGTTCTCATTTTGGACAGTGATTATTTCTCTTTGAAAAGGGAAAGATTCAGTGGATAAAGCACTGGGCAGTAAGTTAGGAAAGCCTGAATTTAAACCTCACCTCTACATTTGTGGCTATACTGAAATTGCTTCCCCTCGCTTAGCTAGTATCTCAGTTTCTTGCTTTATAAAATGAGGCTGATACCTTAAAATAAGGAGGGTAATACCTTTAAATGCTCACCTTACAGAGTTGTTGTAAGGCTTGAATGTGATAATCTCAAGGCATTTATTAAGGGCTCACTGTATACCAAGTGATGGAGGTACAAAGACAAAAATGAAATAGTTCCTACCCTCAAGGAGAATACATTTGATAATGTATGTAATATGTAATAAGTAACATAATATGCATAATGTACGATGATAAACATGCTTGTTAGGAAGGTACAATGGATGAAATGCTAGACTTGTACCCAGGAAGACTGAGCTCAAATACTGCCTCAGATACTTACCAGATGTGTCACCTTGGGCAAGTGACTTAGCTGCTGTCTGCCTCAGTTTCCTTGTAAATAGAATGGAGACAATATTAGCACCCAACTCCCAGGATTGTTGTAAAGATAAAATTTGATATTTGTAGAATACTTTGCAAACCTTATAGTTCATATAAATGATAGCTAGTAGTAGTAACAGTAGTATATACAACAACAAGCACATTAGATACAGGATAATTTAAGAGAGAGGAATTAATAGATGGGTGACTCAGGGAAGGGCTCATGTAGGAAGTGTTGTTTGAGCTGAGATAGGAAGGAAATTAGTGATACTAAGAGGTGAAGGAGAGGAGGGAATGAATTCTAGGCATGGCAACAAACTTTGGAAAGGCAGAGACTGGAGGTGGAATGTTGTTTGTGAAGAACTGCAAGGAAGCCAGTTGGCTAGCCTGTACAGTGTGTGAAGGGCAGTGATGGATAATAAGACTGAGAAGGTAGGTAGTGGAAGCCTGATGGTAAAGAGTTTAAAATGTGAAACAGAAGACATGATTCAGCCATTCTGGAGAGCAATGTGGAACTATGCCCAAAGGGCTACAAAAATGTACATACCCTTTGACCCAGCAATATTGTTTCTAGGATTGTATCCCCAAAGAGATCATAAAAATGGGAAAGGGTCCCACATGCACAAAAATATTTATAGCAGCACTCTTTGTGGTGGCCAAAAACTGGAAATCAAGGGGATGCCCATCAATTGGGGAATGGCTGAACAAGTTGTGGTATATGAATGTAAGAATGAGGAACAGGAAGACTTCAGAGAAGGAAAGGACTTATATGAACTGATGCTTAGTGAAAGGAGCAGAACCAGGAGAACTTTGTACACAGCAACAACTACAGTGTGAGAGTTGGGTAAACTTAATCCTTCACAGCAATGCAAGGACCTAAAAAATTCCCAATGAACTTGAGGCAAAATGCCTTCCACAGTCAGAGAAAGAACTATGGAATTGGATCACAGAATGAAGCAAACCAGTTTTTCTTGTGCTTTGTTTTGTTTTATGGTTTCTCCCAATCATTTTAATTCTTCCATGCAACAAGACTAAGGTGAAAATGTATTTAATAAGGATGTATGTGTAGAACCTATATAAGATTGCACACCACCTTGGAAGGGAGTAGGGAAGGAGGGGGAGGGAAGGGGAAAAAATCTAAGATACATGGAAGTGATTGTAGAAAACAGAAAACAAATAAAATAATTAAAAAATATGAAACTGAAGAATATGTATCTGTTTCTGGAAGTAATAGGGAGTTGCTAGACTTAAATGAGTAGAAAAGTAACATAGCCAGAACTGTGTTTAATGTTTTGGACTAATGTAGGAATTTGTTTTGCTTGACTATTCATAGTTATCATAATTTTTGTTTTGTTTTGTTTTTAATAGTGGAGAGAAAATTAATGTTATGTAATTGAAAAAAATCAAATTTAAAAAATTAAGCACTTTACAGACTTGAAAGTGCTATATAAATTACAGTTATTACTATTCTTGTTTTTGTTATACTAGTCTATTAAATACCATTAGCAGTGATTCTCCTTTACTACCTCCTCTCCTCACCCCCCCTTTTTAAAAAATTTATTTAACTTTTAACTTTCATTTTCACAAAATTTTGGGTTCCAAATTTTCTCCCCATTTCTCCTCTCCCCCGACCCCAAAACACCGATCATTCTAATTGCTGCCGTCACTGATCTGCCCTCTCTTCTAAAATCCCTCCCTTCCCTTGTCCCCATCTTCTCTTTTGTCCTGTAGGGGCAGATACCTTCCTATACCCCATTTCCTGTATTTCTTATTTCCTAGTAGTAAGAACAATACTCAACAGTTGTTCCTACAACTTTGACTTCCAACTTCTCTTCATCCCTCCCTAACCACCCATTCCCTTTGGGAAGGCAGGCAATTCAATATAGGCCATATCTGTGTAGTTTTGCAAATGACTTCCATAATAGTTGTGTTGTGTAAAACTAACTGTATTTCCCTCCATCCTATCCTGCCCCTCATTGTTTCTGTTCTCTCTTTGGATCCTGTCCCTCCCCAAGTGTTGACTTCAAATTGTTCCCTCTTCCCACTGCCCTCCCTTCCATCATCCCCCCCACCCTTCTTATCTCCTTCTCTCCCACTTTCCTGTAGTATAAGATAGGTTTTCATACCAAAATGAGTGTGCATTTTATTCCTTCCTTTAGTTGAATGTGATGAGAGTTTCATGTTTTTCTCTCACCTCCCCTCTTTTTCCCCCCACTGAAAAGTCTTTTGCTTGCCTCTTTTATGGAAATAAGCTGCCTCATTCTATTTCTCCCTTTCTCCTCCCAATATATTTCTCTCTCACCATTTAATTTCATTTTTTTAAGCTATGATCCCATCCTATTCAATTCACTCTGTGCTGTGTGTGTGTGTGTGTGTGTGTGCGTAATCCCACCAACTACCCAGATACTGAAAAGTTTCAAGAGTTACAAATATTGTCTTTCCATGTAGGAATGTAAACAGTTCAACTTTAGTAAGTCCCTTATGACTTCTCTTTGCTGTTTACCTTTTCATACTTCTCTTCATTCTTGTGTTTAAAGTCAAATTTTCTTTTCAGCTCTGGTCTTTTCATCAAGAATGCTTAAAAGTCCTCTGTTTCATTGAAAGACCATATTTTCCCCTGAAGTAATATATTTAGTTTTGCTGGGTAGGTAATTCTTGGTTTTAATCCTAGTTCCTTTGACTTCTGGAATATCCTATTCCACGCCCTTCGGTTCCTTAATGTAGAAGCTGCTAGATCTTGTGTTATCCTGATTGTATTTCCACAATACTGGAATTGTTTCTTTCTAGCTGCTTGCAATATTTTCTCCTTGACCAGGGAACTCTAGAATTTGGCCATAATGTTCCTAGGAGTTTCTCTTTTTGGATCTCTTTCAGGCAGTGATTGGTGGATTCCTTGAATACTTATTTTGCCCTCTGGTTCTAGAAATATCAGGGCAGTTTTCCTTGATAATTTCATGAAAGATGATGTCTAGGCTCTTTTGTTGATCATGGCTTTCATGTAGTCCCATAATTTTTAAATTGTCTCTCCTGGATCGATTTTCCAGGTCAGTTGTTTTTCCCATGAGATATTTCACATTCTCTTCCATTTTTTTCATTCTTTTGGTTTTGTTTTATGATTTCTTGGTTTCTCATAAAGTCATTAGCCTCCATCTGTTCCATTCTAATTTTGAAAGAACTGTTTTCTTTACTGAGCTTTTGAACCTCTTTTCCCATTTGGCTAATTCTGCTTTTGAAAGCATTCCTCTTCTCATTGGCTTTTTGAACCTCTTTTGCCAATTAAATTAGCCTATTTTTCAAGGTGTTATTTTCTTCAGCATCCTTTAGCAAGGTGTTCACCCACTTTTCATGCTTTTCTTGCATCTCTTTCATTTCTCTTCCCAGTTTTTCCTCCACCTGTCTAACTTGCTTTTCAAAATTCTTTTTGAGCTCTTCCATGGCCTGAGCCCAATGAATATTTATTTTGGATGTTTGGGATACAGAAGCCTTGACTTCTATGTCTTTTCCTGATGGTAAGCATTGTTCCTCATCTGAAAGGATGGGAGGAGATATCTGTTCACCAAGAAAGTAACCTTCTATGGTCTTATTTTTTTTTCCCTTTTTTGGGCATTTTCCCAACCAGTTACTTGACTTTTGGGTACCAAGAATGTCTTCTTCTGGTTAAGGACAGCTCAGAACCTCTGATGGATTGCATAAATGCACCTTCCTCCATTTGTGACAGACTCAGTAAAGGCAAAATGTTAGATGGTTTCTTGCCTGTCAGCTACCTCAGGCAATGGTCCTTTTAATATCGTAGTCAAACACCAAAAGCATTTCTAATATTTTCTCAGTATTAAGAGATACTTTTCTCTAAGCTCCTTTCTCTGGTAAATAGTTCAAGGCTAGAGCTTCTCATATTAAATACAAACGATCCCATTTAAAACCATTCTGTGTGTGCACAAAAAATAATACATTTAAAAATATGAAGGTGGTAGTTTTTCCTTGGAGTTTCCACAGAGCACGCATAAGCCCTTGTTTGATTAAAAAACACTACAATCACCTGACTCTCTTTACCATGAACACCCATGGCATCATCATTGAACAACCTTGGCCTCACAGGGCTCGTAGTCTATAAGAATTCTATTCTGAGTTGAGTATGAAATGAAATCTACTCTAAATGCAGGAGACAATCAGACCCAAAACATTTTTTTCTGAATCAGCCAGAACTTTATCCTCCAGTGAACTTTTCAGTTACTATCCTCTTAAGCTGAGAACTTTAAGAAGAATGTGGCTTGTCTTAACTCTACCACTCACTGTAGATTATTCAATTTCTCAAAGCCTCTGCACCCTTTGTGTAAAAATGGGGATGACAATATGGGTTTTACTTACTCAGAGGAATTATTATGAGTATTAGTGAATGGCCTAATAAATGAAAAAGCTTACCCTGTCTAAGATTCTGTGGTGAACATTAGAGAAACAAATACAAGTGAGCAGGACAACCACTGTCCTATAGGAGGTTATATTTTAATGGGATCAGACAACAGACATAAAGGGGAAAAGGGAAAGCATGGTGTTTATTGGGTAGCATTGATCAGAAATGGCCAGGAAGTGGTATGGCCACTTGGTTCTGAGTTAACATGAGGAAGATGACTTGTAACTGGAAAGTGTATATTAATATACAATGTAACTGACTATATTATTACCAGATTTTTATGCATGTTGATCAAATAGGGCAAGATTTGATAAAAATGATCTGTTTTATATTCTCAGGGATTCCTGAGCCAGGGAAGCCCTGACAGTAAAGAATTCATAAGATCATAAGATATTGGACTCACAAGTGACCATAGAGATCCTCTGGTTTAGTTCTTTCATTTGCTTCATAAGAAAATTGAAGTTCAGAGTGATTAAATGTCCAAGTAGTAAGAAACAGAGTGGGGACTTGAACCCCAGATCTTTTAAGCCCAATTTTTTGACTCTTTTCAAAGAATATAGTTTCCTTACAATGTGATATATGGTATGTATGTGTATATTATATGTGTGTGTGTGTGTATCTTTGAGGTTCCCTATCTAGAAAATTATCATAGAAGTAACTTCTAAGCTGAAAGTTTTGTATCCAAAATAACTTTTATTTCTGTTCTCCATTGTGCTCCCAGGCTCAGTTGACAGAAATATATTATATATTACTCCATAGAATCTTAAATGTTGAAGACAAATTAGAAATCATCTAACCAACTCCTTCATTTTACAGAAGGGGAAATCATGCCCAGATTGGTGAATGCCTTACCCTGAGTCACTGAGTTAATATGTGGCAGAGCTGTCTAGAACTTACATCCCTTGATTCCTGGTGCAGTGGTTAGTGTGCTAACCTAGTATGTTAGTGGCCTGATAGATTACAAATGGGAGGAAAAAGACAAAAGGTCGAGGACAGGATCTCAGACTGTGAGATGAAGTCCCTAGAACAGAGCTTACCTTGAACATGAAAATGAGGCCATTTTGGGGGTTCTTTTCTGTCTGTAACCATGACTGTGAGGAATCATGATGAAAGGAAAGGTCTGGGCCCCACCTTGACAAATTCCCAAGGTTTGCATAGTTCAGCTGATGCTCTCCATGTTCCAGAGTTTATCTTATGAACTCAAGTGAAGACACCTTAAGCAGAGAACATAGCCATGTTTCAATAGCTGACCTTTCAATGTGGCTTTTCCCTGTGACTTTCTGTTCCTGTGGAGACTGAACAAGGGCATCTGGCTGCAGACAAGATCCTTTGTATTCTGCATGCCAGTGGTATTGGCTAGGACATCTCATTTTTTGGTTGACCTGGAAGAAACAGTTTGATGTCTGGCCTTTCCCTTTACAAAAAAAGAGTGGGGAGATAGCCTTGGGAAATTCAGTCAACCAGAGTATGTCTCTGACAAAATACCCTCAGCATTTAGGATGTTGACAAAGTACAGCAGAATTAGACTTCTGAGCAATATTACCTGTGATGTGATAGAGAAGAGTACTGGGAAGGCTGGGTTATTCCAAACAAGTTGTCATTTATGTAGACTTTCTGAAAGCATAACTATTATTCCCAATATATACAGTGATATGGGCATCTCAGAATCTACTTTTTCTGCAGAGAAAGCTCAAAGCCAAGGGCTCTTCTCCTGCTCTGTGCATTCAGCTTTGCTCCACTCCCACATGTGCTCACATCATATCAGAGTGGGAGACGGTGGACAGAAATCTGCTGAAAGGAAAAGAGGAGGGAACTGCATGAAAAGTGGAGAATAGATATAATACTTATTCACTCATTGTATGAGACTTTACTGAATGTCTATCATGTCTGATCCTGAAGATAGGTACTTTGGGGGCTACACAGAGATACATAATATAGTCTCTGCCCTCAGGGAGTTTACAGTCTAGTGCAGGAGAGAATACACGCATAGACAGAATAATACTTTGAAAAAGAACCTGATTATTATTATAGAATATATTATTATTATTATATAATAAGACATACACAAAGAACTTCAAGCACTTGTCAGAAATGGGGAAATCCAGGAGGGTGGCAGAGATCCTTCCCAAGTAGGGAAATCAAGGATAGATTCATGAAAAAGTTCAGTCCTTTACAAGTTAGTTTTGTACTTGTATTTCCAGTGTCTTGCACAGTGCTTGATAGGTGCTTGGTACGTACATTATTGATTGATCAGTTGGTTAAACTACAAAGACTCCATTTCCTTTGCACTCTTGATAGAAGTTGATTATGCCAAAGGAAGATAAAGAAATAATGGAGACCTCTTCCAAGTTTTTGAGCATACGGGATCATGGTGACATCCAGGAACTCAGGAATCCCAGATCATTTCTAAAGACACACAAAGGAAGAAGATATGATATCTGTAGAAATATTGGCAAATTATATGTGACAAAAAAAAATTAGGAACAATTCCTTCAAGCATGTGAAGATAAAAGATGCATTAGGTATAATGGAAATTATAAAACTGGTATCAAAAATTTCTCTGAAGGCAAGCCAAGACAGAGATTCCTCAAGTTGCTGAGATTTTGACTACCGTAAGTGTGAGCTCCAAACTACTCTGAAAGAAATGGAGAATAAAATTACTCATTCAGAAATGTGACTGAGATGGTGTGTTTGTGTTTGTGTGTGCGTGTGTTTGATTTGACTATTTGCTTCTCTTCCAATTAAATATTTTTCTTTTCTAATGTGTCTTGCCTGGGTCTGTTAGTGTGGTGAACAACTTAAATCATTAGCACTCAATTAATTTCAAATAGTCTAAGTTTTCAAATTGGGTGAAGTAAAGTGAGTCAGATAACCAAGTTTCCATTAAAATTACATGACTTGAAACAATATCCATGAATGAACTGGTTGGAAAAAAGGTTACATATATTGAATCTAATTGAAAACTAACAATACCCAAAGCTTGTTGCTACTACTGAAGTGTCCCAGGAAATCATCTTTCAGGAAGTCAGTCCTGTGACTTTGAGCTAGAACAAGGCGAAAAATGCTTCTTCAGTCTGTTGTTGAAAGATTGAAAAAAGAACCTGTACTGCTTTGAAATTTTCAAATACCCATTGTCTTTCAAGTTAGGAGGAACAATTTATAGGGGGCCATCATCCTATTTTTCCCTTGCCATTTGCAATAAAAATCCATCAAAAAAGTTTCCTACCCTGGCTGCTTTTTACTTCCTCTGCTTTCCCTTATTTCTCTATCCTTTGTAATCTGATTCCTGACTTTATTAGTCTGAAGTGAAAGTGCTGTGTATGATGGTCCCCATGATCTCTTAATTGTGAGATCTGATGGTTTTCTCAACTTTCCTCTTCTTTGACCTTTTTGTAGCATTTGATATTGAAATTCTCCCTCTCCTCCTGGATACTTTGTTCCCTTAGGATTTTCAGGACACTTTTCCTACTTGTTTGATTAGTCTTTCTGTTACCTTTTCTTAGGTCATCATCTATATTATGTATCCTAACTATGAGTAAACCCTAAGGGTCTATCTTGGCTCTTTGTCTATTCTTTCTATATATTTTCCTTTTTGGTGACCTCATAACACCACTTTCATAAATTTATCATCCCTTTCCTGAAGATTTCCCGATCTATAGAACCAAATTAAAGCTGTCTCTTGATCTCTAGTTTCATTTTACCACCTACATATTGGACTTTTTGAACAGAACATAGTGTAGGAATTGCTAAATAAATAAGACCAAAACAGAACTATAGAATCTTCTCCACTAAATCCAACCATCTTCCAAGCTTCCCAATTTCATTAAAGACTACCAACAGCTTACTAGCTTAGCTGTAGGATCCTGGGCAAGTCACTTAACTCTGATTACCTCAAATAAAAAAGACTATCAGCATTTTTATAATAATACATGTTTTCAATTTCAAAGTCAACCGTGGCTCCTCACGTTCTCTACGCCATATATTTGTCCAGTTGCCAAACCTGGTTAGTTTTGTTTTCACAATTTCTCTTGCATCTGTTCCCTTATCTCTCATCATACAACTACTTCCCTAATTCAGCCCATTCTCACCTCTTGCTTGGACTACTGAAATAACCTCCTAGTTTTGCTCCTTGTATCAATTTTTACCTTGCCAATCTATCCTCCACACAGATGTCAAACTGATTTTCCCAAGACATGTCTTAACATATCATCCTCCTACTCCAATGGCTCCCTTATAGCTGTAGGATCAAATACAAACCACTCTGTCATTTAAAGCCCTTCACAACCTAGTTCCAACTTCCCCTTCTAGGCTAATTTATAAATTATTCCCTTTCATGTATTTTGTGGTCTAGCCAAACTCATCTTCTTGCTTTTCCTCATACACATTCCTTCATCTCCCAATACAGTGTCTTTGCAGAGGCTGACCTCCATTCTGGGATTCACAGTTATCCCTTCCATGTTGTGGCATTTAGGGGAATGGCACTTTTGTGACATGAAATTTCTTGTCATTTCCTTCATACTGGAAAAGAGGTATGAATTTTTATGGCATAAAAAGATAAAATAGGTTGATATCATACGATATTATACATATATTTTGTGCATGTCTGAGTTTCTAAATTTTTTCTGTGTCATCTGCTGGCCTTTGCATGATCATCTCCAACTTCTATAAAACTGCCCCCAAATTCCCATTTAATTTTTAACGCCAACATACAATATATTGAAACTGCAATGGGGGAAATCATGATGTGGAAGGGGTTGCTGTACTCTGTCTTCACCTTGATCTCTTATAACAGTTGTTTTCTTTCAAAGCTCAGCTCAAGTACCACCTTGTATATAAAGTCTTTTCTGATCCCCTTCCTCCCGCTTAGCTGTTAGGGACATCCTCACCAAATTACCTGGTATTTATTCGTATATGGTCTTCTCTATGAAAAGAGAAATTCTTTAGCAACAGAAATGATTTCATTTTTTATCTTTTTGATACCCAGAAACTATCTTAGTGTCTGACATATAACAGATCCTTAATAACTTTTTACTAATTTATTAAAGGAGAAAGTGCTATTTCTGATACTATAGGAGATTTCTTCTAAAGATTATTAAGCCAGTAGAAGTAAAGTCTCAGTGAAATGTATTAAATGGATGTAGTGAGAAGTATTAATCTTCTTGGAAAAGTCCTTGTCTGAGTGCTGGTGACATGCAATTCTTCTATCATGCTCTGTGTCCCATTATCCTGCCTACCATTCTTTTCTTATAATTCTTTCCTCTCCTCTCTCCAAAATGCCCAATTAGCCTTTTTTATCTCCTTTCAGGCACAGCTATGCTATTTTTTTAAACAAAAATAAGATTACTGGCCTAGCATGTGAAAGAAAAATGTTCTGAGGTCTCTCTTGTGACTGAGTTTTTTTAAATTGGGAACTTAATTATCCACAAATATACATTTCAATATACATGGGATAACAAGAAAGAGAGGCTTATATCAGAGTTCATGAACTTTGTTTTTAAGATGGATATGTGGATCTATTCCTATATATCTATCGGCATATGTATTGTATGTATGCAATTTAATGAGCTAGGAATAAATGACTATAGTTATGGCTCCTTTTTGCCCTTTTTAAAGATTCTGTGCTTTAAAAAACCATCTTATTGATGTTGACTTTTATGTATGTGTGTGAATTTCAATACTCACTAATAAGCATTTCATAGATATACTGCCTTACAACAAATATATTTAGTTCAGAAAAAACAAATCAGCAGATTGGCCATGTCTAAGAATTCATATTTTATTCTGCATGTGTTTCACAAGAAGGAGGAAATGGGGAAAAGCCTGGTCTATTTTGTGAACTAAGGCATTGGAAAGAAACTATCCCTTTCTTATTGGGTAGAAAGCTGAACATTGATCAGTATGAATATATATTACAGTGTTCATTGTAATAACAGTATGACTATATTACAGTGTTCATTGTATTGTGAACTGAGAGTCTTCTGGTGACTAGTTCTTTAGTCAATCAGTCAGCAAACATTTATTAAGTGCTATGTCATAAACCCTCTACTAAGTGTTAAGTGTAACTCTTTTCCCCCCAAAAAAGTTTCTGCCCTCAGGAATCATAAATTCTAATGGAAGGTGGGGCAGGTAACATGAAAATAACTATGCACATACAAGAAAAATCCAAACTTGTTGAAGGGAATCTGCAAGGGGAAGGGCTGAGCTCCTGGGAAAGGGAACTTGGAAAAGCTTCCTAAAGAAGGTAGAGTTTGAGCTCAAAGGAAGTTAGGGAAATCAGAAGGTGGAGGTAAGAGGTAATGGAACTCCAGGCATGGAAAACAGCCAGACCAAAGGCATAGAAACAGGAAATGTAATATTTGCTCAAGGATCTGCATGTGGTACAGTTGGTGCAGTGGACAGAGCTTGGAAGCTGGAAGACTCATTTTCCCAAAATTAAATCTGGCTTCAGACAAGTACTAATTGTGTCACCCTGAGCAAGTCACTTAACCCTGTTTGCCTCAGTTTCCTCATCTGTAAAATGAACTGTAGAAGAAAATGCCAAATCACTCTACTATCTTTGTCAAGAAAATCTCGGATGGGATCAGAAAGAGCAGGACACAACTGAACAGCAACAACAAAGTATAAAACAAATGGAAACACAAGAAGGGAGCAAGCTATGAAGGTCCTTAAATGCCATACAGAGGAAAGGGGTAATAGGGAGCCACTGTAGCTCATTGAATGGGGAGGGGTAGTGACATATGGTAAGATGCTTTGGAAAAATCACCTTGACAGATGAATGGAAGATCAAGGTTTGGGTTACTGGTAAAATATTGGTAGAAAGTAGGAAGAAGCAATACTATCCAAGGTTTCAGTCAGGTACCAGAAGCACATAGGAATTGAAGACTGGGACAAAGTAGACATTGAGAAGCTAGTTGAGAAAGCAGAAGTCAGGTCACACATCTTTGAATTGAAAGTACTGACATCCTAGGACAGGTTGATCAAGGTTATATCTGACTCAACAAATAGTCCAAATCAGGAATTCTGATGAAAGGCAGAAGTCACTTACTTATTGGTCAGTGGGCCTTGCAGACAGCTAGCAGGGAGCTGTTCTGATCTATTACTCCTTGTATCTACCATGCCCTCTTTCCCTATTTTCTGGGTTATTTCTCAGAGCTGTTGATCTGAATCCTAGACTTCTTTTGGAAGTGACTCATTCTCCTTATAGGTCCAAAGGACTTTTGCCTTCACAGTTTTTCTAGACTGTCTCATTCTCATATGCTTGGGTGCCCTGCACCAAACTTGAAGTTTAGACTATTGTCTTTGGAGTTTGTATTATCTTTGTCCCCAGGAGAGTGCCATCTCTCGAAATTCAAATTTAAAAAAGCCCTGTCTCTTTGTCTGTACTAATAAGAGAGAAGTCCAGTCCTCACTCCTGTTCCTTCAATGAACCTACGGTCTCAGAATGGTAGTTATTCCCAATCCTAGTGCAGAGCATAACTTTTGCATCCCTTTTTATCCCATGCATTTCTTATTTATATTTAGCCTCTGTAAGTCTTCCTTAAGAAAGCGTGTTCAAGTTCTTCTGACTCTTAAGATTTTTGTGGATGCCGTCACAGCACTTGGCTGGTCCATCTGTATGGCCTCCTTTTTCATCATGAGTACCTTTGATGGCACCTATCTAAATTTATATAATCAGTGGAGCCTCCTAGTCTAATGTGAGTGAATAAGTGTGCGGAGGATGGGGATGGTGGAGTTGGGGAATGATGACATCTTGACTGTAATGAAATCCTACTTTACCTAGAAAGTTAAAATACTGAGGTGATGTTAATTAATGTTCTATGAGCATATGCAGATATAGATAATGGAGCTTATAGGGCATAAGTAATAATAACAGCTAATATTAATATAGTATTTTAAGGTTTACAAAATGCTTTCCACATATTGGCCTTGACTCCTCTCACTCACTCCACAATCCAGTCTGACGCCAGATCTTGCCTTTGTCATGTTTATGACAACTGTTGCATATGTTCCCTTCTATCTACCCTCACAACCACCTGTTTCATCAGTTCTCTCCTGGACTATTGTAATAGCCTTCTAGATGGTTTCATTGCTTCAAGTCTCTCTCCACTCCAATTTATCCTCCACTCAGCTAGATCTACACCTAAAGTATAAGTCTGACCATATCAACTTTCTCATGCTCCCCCTTACTCAACCAGGGCCAATGGCTCTATAATACCTCTAAGATCAAATGTAAATGTCTTTGTTTGGTATTTACAGCTCTTATCAATGTGATTCTTTCCTGTCTTTCCAGTCTTCTTTCACTCTTGGCCTACTTGCAGTTCCTCAAAACAAATCTCTATCCCAGTCTCAGCAATATTTTTCACTTACTGTCCTCAGTGCTCTACCTCTTCAATTCAGTTAGAATGTAAGCTCCTTGAGGGAGGTCTTATCTCTCTCTCTCTCTCTCTCTCTCTCTCTCCCCTTCTTCCTATACACACATATATGTATATGTTCCTATATATAAATACACACACACATATATATATATATATACATAAGCACTTAATAGATGTTGATTTTTGATTAAAAATCTCATTTCATCCTTACAACAACCCTATGAAGTAATTGCTATAAGTATCCTTATTTTATACATGAGAAAACAGTCTGAGAAAGGTTAAATGCATAGCCCAGGATCACATGCTAGTTCAATGTCTCAGGTAAGATTGTAATCCACATCTTTTTTTTTGACAAGTGCAGGATATTTTGTGAAGTGAAGGGGTTATTCTTAAAATCTAGTGAAGCAATATATGTAAAGCATTGTCATTGTTATAATTATATAGCAACATCAAATTATAATTATATTACATTGTTTAATTATATAATATTATATACTTACAATACTAAAACAAGCAGGAAAAACAACAGGTCAAAAACCTGTTGTAATTCTTTCCTAGTTTGTTCTCTGACCACTCTTACTGGTATTTGACCACCTCTCCTTTGCTGGTTCCATGGTCTCCTTTTACCTCTAAGTGTGTGCATTTTCATAGACTCTCTCACTGGTCTTCTCTAGTCTTTGTACATGAGATTCTTAAATACTTTTTCAGTTACAGTATTTCTATAGACAATATTCTATTTCCTGGGAACGACAACAATGGATTTCAGAATCAGAAGAACTTGAGTTCAAGTTCCACCTTTGACCTTGTGGCCTTCAGTAAGTCTCTTAACCACTGAGGACCTCAGTGTCCACATGTGTAAAATGAGGGAGTTTGACTAGATGGCCTCTAAGGTCCCTTTGCAACTTTTCTTCTATGATCCTGTGATTTAACTGGTTCCTTTGTTGATGTTTTCAAGGATTTCAATATTCATTTTGATGATCCTTTTAATGCCCTGAAATTTTAACCTTTGCAAGTTCAACAACCTTCTCCATTCATGCCAGCACACATTGATGTGGTCATACATTAGATTTCATGAAATCCCTCTGAATCACATCAACTCCCAGATTCCTAAAATTTAAGTCCTACTTTCTAGTTATAGTCTTCTATGTTCTCTCTTCTCCCATGCTCTCATCAATACTAAACTTAGTCTTGATTGTGCATGTGGGCACCCCTTTATCTCCTTATGTATTCTCTCCTTTGAGGGGCTCATTCATTTCCAGTGTTTCAATTACTACCTCTGTGTAGATGGCTCTCAATCTCTATCCTTCATTGTGATTTCTCTTCTGCTTTCCAGATTCACATCTCCAGGTGCCAACCTGTATGTTTTTCTACAACCTCAGTATTAGCTTTCCCCCTACAGCTGTTTCCCCTTCTGCTTTTATTTTTTCTATCTATGGTACTGACATTTGACTTGTCTCCCATGATCATAACTTTGGGGCTATCTTTTGTATTTTCATCTCCTTCACTCTTTACACCCACTTGGTCAGTAAGCCCTGCCAATTACACTTGTTCATATTTCTCAATTTTCTTTTACCTAAATTTTATTCCCATTGCTAATATTCTACAGCAGATCCTCATTCCCAGCCTTGTGGAACTTTGAAAT
Organism: Bettongia penicillata ogilbyi; assembly: GCA_023548195.1. Lineage (NCBI taxonomy): Eukaryota > Metazoa > Chordata > Mammalia > Diprotodontia > Potoroidae > Bettongia > Bettongia penicillata. Next base: position 1,099,148 of record JAJHZJ010001014.1, on the reverse strand, counting down.
TCCTTCCTTTCCAGGTCCCCTTAACCTCCAACTCTCTCATCCTCTTTGCTTCATCCTTCCCATTTCTGCCAGAATAATCTTCTTTTGTATCCATTTGACAGCCACTCCTCTACTCAAAATCCCTCACTGCCTCCTTATTGTCTATTGAATTTTTTTGGTATTCAAAATCCTTCATAATCTGAAACCATCTTTCCAGGAATTCTTATATTATTTCATTCCACACAATCTATATTCAGTAAGCTGGCTTAGGGTATGAGACCAGAATGTGCATTGCACTCTCCCACCTCAGTGCTTTTGCGCTTCCTATTCCCAGTGCCTGAATTGCCCTTGTTCCCCTTATTCACCTGTTCTTTTATAGTTCAATTTGACTTTTGCCTGATTCCCCTCAGTCAATAACTACCCCCCTCAGATTTTATAGTTTATTGTTTTGCAGCATTCCAATGGATTTATCATGTTATATATTACTGTAATATTGTATCATTATCTATGTTTGTACCTTCTCCTCCTCCTGTTAAGGCAGAGGATGTGTTTCATCTGAACTTTATATACCTGCCTCCTCTCCTTCTCCCCTCCTCCCCCCTCCTTCTCTCCATATGGATAAAGCACATTATTTTGTGACTTTTAGCTGTGTGACCTTGGGCAAGTTGTTTCCCCTTTCTGAGGTTCAGTTTCCTCTTCTATAAAATGCAGTAATAATTTCCACTATTTATCTCAGAAGGCAGTTTTGAAAAATGCTTTTAAAGGACTTTATCAGCTATGAAGGCCTAAAACATTTCTTTCTCCTCTTCCCTTTTTTCCCTCTTCTCTCTCTTATTCAATCGGTTGAAAGCATTAATTAATAGTGCATACTATTTGGTAGGCACTGTGCTAGGTGGTGGAGATATAAAGACAAAAACCTAAATAATCAAATTCTCAAAAATGTGACTACCTAGAAAACAAAGGCCCCTTTTACAAAGGAGCATTTACAGAGAAGACATAACAAAGACCGAAATTATATTTTCCTTAGTGCCTGGGGACATACTCTCCCCTATATCTCATCAGTCTTGGGGAGATAGTCTCAGATTTAACATAGTTTCTACACAGAATTGATCTCACAAAATTTACTTCCAATGTGCAATAGAGAGGGGATAAATCCAAATCTCAGCTACCACTGGGCTGGGGGAAGGGAGTAGCTTGGTCCTAAGTAAAGGAGCAGTAATTCATCATTTAGCTTCCAGTCAATTTCAGCATGGGTTGGAGCTGCCACCCCTCTGGTTGCTTGCCATACTGATGTTTTAGAGCTCACAGGGTTACAGTAGGAAAAAGAATAGAAAACAACATCAGGGGCATGTGCTTTCAATTTCATTCTGGCCCCTAGTAAGAGAAGGCCCAAGGCCTGATACCTACCCAAGGACCTACAGTAATTTATCTGCTTCAAACTCAGCAAATTCTGAAAAAGTCAGAGTCAACTGATTCATCCTGGATAGCTTAAATAGAATATTTCAACAAGAATCCCTAATACTTTAATGCACAAGCCATTTTGTAATGGGGGAGTAATTTGAGAAAAGGCTTTTGTTGGCACCCACAGAATCACACCATAATGTAGTTACTATACCTATATATACAGAAGGCCCTGTGGAGTAACCTCTGTTTGTGAAGAAACCTCATTTCTGATCATTTGGCCCCATTTGAGACAAAGTCAGTCTTTACTTCCATTTGTGATGAGTGCAGCCATCATTAGGGGTGATGTTTGTAAGTTTGGGAAAGGGAAAGAGCTGACATATGTGTCCTACAGTTTCATAACAAGGAGGGATAATTAATTAACACTCACTAATGTACTTCATAATAACACCCTCAATCTCTGTAAACAACATCAGGAAATACCATTTACCTCCTTCTGACACCCACACAGGCCCATTGGCCAAGGGGATCCATGGCCCTCTTTGAGGTATTCCAGCTGTGACACAGCCTCAGCATTAGCACTGTTATGATGGTGACTGTGATAATAAGAGGCTAACAAAAAATTAGATCATTAAATAAATCCTGTAATAATCATGTCTTCCAGAGTTTGCATAAGCAGCAGGACACTTACTACCCCACTGGTTATGATTATGACCCAAAAAAACAACAGCCAGTCCATTGGTATCTGTGCCTAATGAAGTCATTTTTTCCTTAGAGCAAAAGTCTCTTCCTTCCATAATTGTTGCCTAAGATCCAATGTCCTGATGTTGTGTTTGTGTGTGTGTGTGTGTGTGTGTGTGTGTGTGTCCCTGAGAGAGGTATCAAGAGAAATGGATTTTAATTCCATCTCAGTCCCAAAACTCATAAATGACCTAAGGGATACATCTCCTTTTTCCTTTGGTCCTTTAGTTTCCCACCTGTTAAAAAAAAAGTAGTGTGACAACATGATTTCTACAACACTTAGTTCCGAACTATTATGCTTCTTTTACCTGCAGGCTAAGTTGCTTTAGAAATGTTGTTCTGAAGTGTTTCCCAACATCCTGAATAAATGACCCCAGGAAGAAACCTGTGCATTGCCTTGTGGTTTGTATTAAACAAATTCCCTCTGATGACAAGCCTCAGACAAAGCCCCAAGGCCTCTGTTGAAAAGTCTCAGTTACATTAGAGTAAAGGTCTGCTTCACTATTTACATTCTCTTATATTCAAAGTTATATGTAAGTTTAAGGGTTCCAATTAATGCAATCCTAGCAATCTATGATTGTTTGATTAACTCAGTGAATAGTGGAAACTAGATGTAAACAAGTCCATAACGAATTTGAAAGTATAATAAAACTTCAATCCGTGGACAAAGCCAGACAAGGACCACACAACAAATAGCTTGTGATTGGCTGAGAAAATTATACCTACTTCTGGGCCTGTGTATAAAACAGCAATCCAGTTTAGAGTTGCACAGTCAAGTTATGAACCAGAGAGTTGGAGCTAAACTCTTGAGAAAGAATTCACTTTAACAGGTAGTAGAGAGAAAGTTCATCTCTTCTTTGCTCTCTGCTCTCTCCTCTCTGCTTTCTTTTTCTCCCTTTTTATCTCCTGTGTTCTCTCTACTCTGCCCTGTATCCTCTTCACTGTCTGCCCATTTCTTGCTCTGCTTCTTTCTTGTTTTCCATGGGCCCCTATCCTGTACCCCCTACATATGACCATGTTATTAAAGAGATAAAACCAATAGGATAGCACATCTTGCCAAGAAAGGAAACAGACACCATGTAGGTGTGATAATGATGTTGCAGAAAGAGAGAAGAAACAATGTAAGGAAGTGGTATTGCTTCTGGCAGAGGGAAGCACTAGCTGTTGACACAAGAGGCATAGAGCATTGGGACCTAGGTAGGATACCGTTCAACAGGAACTATACTTAAAGGAGGAATTCATGAGCGCTCCGTAAAGGGAGAAAAAGAGTAAAAAGGAGTTATGAGTTGCAGACACACATATACACTCACGTATGCATTATATATGTATGTGTGTATATATGTATGTGTGTATAGCCTGCATATGTGTCTCATGCTCATTATACCCACAGTTTATCTCATTTTGTGTATGAAGAGAAGAGTATCCCCCTGATTTGGGAACTATTCTTCCTATATCTTCTCAACGTATCTTTTTTCTCTAAAAGCTAACTAATAATCTGCCTGATTATAAATAGAAAACACTTCTGGGAGTACTAGTGAGAAATAGTAGTAAAAATAGCACATCAATTACTCTAAGACCCTGAAGAAAGTAATAGCCAATAGTATGAGAACACAGACTACAAATGCAAGTGAAAGATATGGGGATGCTAAACATAGATAGATGCATATGCTAAGGATCTGTGATTTTGTTAGCAATAGGGATTGCCATTGTGGAATCTTCATACACTGATGTAATCACCCATCTATGACTTAACAGGTAGGTCCTAGAAGATGGCTGAGGAACATGGAGGTCAAATGAGGGTCACATAGCTAATAAGTATAATAGGAGGAGTTTGAACATAGCTTACATATTTATTAATGATTTCATAGTTTTATTGCATTTAGAAATAGAAGGGAAGTTAGAGTTCATCTAGCTCACTATATTCATTTTCTGAATTAGGAAACAAGAAAGTGTCCTCAAATTTAACTGAATCACCAAGGTCCTATTAGACTTTAGCCCAGATATTCTGATTTCAAATTCAGGATTCTTTCTACTGCACCACACTTCCTTATAATAATGAAATAGCTCACAGCTAAATAATTAATGGTACTTCCTTTAATTTCTCAAGAGAAAGTACCATTAGCAATGTCTGTGCTATCCAACTCCACTTGACTCTGGTGTTCTACAGAGCTCCATCACCTAAGAGGAATCTATGATTCTAACATGAGCTCAAATGCAGTGGCCACACTGTCACTGATGAAAAGAAAAGTCTCTATAGTCATTTTGACAGATCTTTTTCATTTTTTCTTATGTTTGTTGTCCTTCTAGGTTTCTCATTAAACCTTACTCCTATGATTTCTTTCCTTCCTTCCTTCCTTCCTTCCTTCCTTCCTTCCTTCCTTCCTTCCTTCCTTCCTTCCTTCCTTCCTTCCTTCCTTCCTTCCTTCCTTCTTTCCTTTGGTGTAATTTCATATATTTCTGCAATGGGCTAACATGCTCCTCACACTTTGTGTCTGAACGTGCAACTTTTACCTTTTAATCATTTTTTGCCAAAGAAATATAAAAGTTTTATATGCTCATTAGCTGAAATTTTGAAGTCCAGACAACAGACAACACAGGTGAGTATCCATGAGTACCATTCTTATCCTAACACATTTTTATTGTGTAAAAAGAAAATATAGCAGGCTTCTCGAGATCTCCTTCTGTCTTCTCATGGACCACAGATAAATTCTTAAGGCGTGGATGAAGCTCTTCTCAGTCAGTAGTTATGCAACCTACACATTTGCAAGGTCCTATGACAGTGAGGGATACAACTTAGATTCTGACTTCAAGAATCGTACACTATTGCTGGGGAGATAATATACACACACACGAAGAATTAACTAATAATGGCTGATATTGCTTATTAAGTGGCAAATGAGTGATGCAATATGTATTAAAGAAGTTGAGAACATGGAGATATCTCTGTGGGTTGAGAAAATCTAGGAAGGAATCCTACTGGAGATGGGACTATAGCTAATCTCTCTACTCTGTGTCTGTAGCATGGGGGGCTCCCTGGTGTCCTATCCCTGTACCTTTCCTGCTTCCTTTTGCGTGCTGTCTTCCTCTTTAGATTGTAAGTTCCTTGATGGCAAGAACTGTCTTTCTTCTTATTAGTTGTATCCTCAGTGGTTAGGATGGTACCTTGCACATAATACATTCTTAATAAGCATGTATTGGATTGGATTGGATTGGGTAGAATTTAGTTGGCAGTAAACAGGAAAGGCCTTCTTTCTCTAGTATGTTTTTTGTTTGTCAGGCCCAAGACTCACTTCTATACAATTCTAACTTGTTAGCAGTCTTACAACAATATCTTTCTGATGTTAGACTCCCCAGATTCTGAGAATCAGTCCATGGACTGTCTAATCCTCCTTATTTGTTTCCACAAGGGGGCACTTGGTGCTCATGGTACTTTTTCCCATCTTTGCTTTGGATGTTCTAAACATCTCTATTTCGAGGCACAGGAATTTTACTGTCCACATCTCTCTTCCAAAATACTCTCATATCAAACTGGTACAAGCTGATTTGAATCTCATTGCTCCAAGGACTGGGTTTTTATAAACACTCTATATGTCTTAGATTGAATTGCTCAGGTTCTCTGTCTGCACCTTGTTTGATCCTCTGTGTTGAGTGGCTTCACATGTCAGAGGTAATGAGAGACAGTTGCCAGCTAATCAATATAATGGCTATAGCAAGTATAATTTCCCATGTATGGTTTAGTCTTTAGAATTAGAGACTTACTTTCTTGAGGTACTGAACTCATTCAATCCATCAATAAATATTTACTGAATATTTACTCTATACTCAGTCTTATGGTAGCACATAAAGAGGAATCGGCATGTCTTTTGTGTGTGGTGGGGTGGGTGGGTGGGTGGGAGGAGGAAATAAAGAAAAAAACCAGTAGGATTTATCTATATTAGGCAGAAAGTGGACTAAAGAGCCATGAACCAAAATTTCTGTTTCACTAACCTACCTCTCAGTGTAGACTAGAAAGTGGGTATATTCAGAAAGCTTCTATTAAGATATCTGGGAACTTTCCTATATCCTTCTATGAACATTTTATTTTATTTTTGTTTTGTTTTGTTTTCAATTATTTATTTATTTATTTATTTATTCAACTTTTTACATTCATTTTCACAAAATTTTGGGTTCCAAATTTTCTCCCCTTTTATCCCGTCCCCCCACCCCAATACCCCAAGCATCTAATTTTCCCTATCTCCAATCTGCCCTCTCTTCTATCATCCCTCCCTTCTCTTGTCCCCATCTTCTCTTTTGTCCTGTAGGGCCAGATGACTTTCTATTCCTCATTAACTGTATATCTTCTTTCCTAGTAGCAACAGCAATACTAAACAGTTGTTCCTAAAACTATGAGTTCCAAATTCTCCCCATCCCTCCCTCCCCACCCATTCCCTTTGGGAAGGCAGGCAACTCAATATAGGCCATATCTGTGTAATTTTGCAAATGACTTCCCTGATAGTCGTGTTGTATAAGACTAACTGAATTACCCTCCATCCTACCCTGCCCCTCATTGTTTCTCTTCTGTCTTTTGATCCTGTCCCTCCCCAAGTGTTGACTTCAAATTGCTCCCTCCTCCCTTTGCCCTCCCTTCCATCATCCCCCCCGTGCTTATCTCCTTCTCCCCCACTTTCCTATACTGTAAGATAGGTTTTCATACCAAAATGAGTGTACATTTTATTCCTTCCTTTAGTCAAATGTGATGAGGGTAAACTAATTGTTTTTTTTTTTCCCCTCAGCTCTCCTCTTTTTCCCTCCACTACAAAGTTTCCTACTTGCCTCTTAAATGACATATAATTACCCCATTCCATTTCACCCTCTTTCCTCCCACTACATTTTTCTCTCACCATTTACCTTAATTTCTTTTAAGATATGGTCCCATCCTATTCAATTCACTCTGTGCTCTCTGTCTCTGTGTGTTTGCGCATGTGTGTATGTGTGTGTGCGTGCATGCGTGTACATGTGTGTGTGTGATACCACCAACTACCCAGATACTGAAAAGTTTTAAGAGTTACAAATATTGTCTTTCCATGTAGGAATGTAAACAGTTCACTTCTGGTAAGTCCCTTAAGACTTCTCTTTGCTGTTTCCTTTTTCATGCTTCTTCTCATTCTTGTGTTTGAAAGTCAAATTTTCTTTTCAGCTCTGGTCTTTTCATCAGGAAAGATTGAAAGTCCTCTGTTTCATTGAAAGACCATATTTTCCCCTGAAGTATTATACTCAGTTTTGCTGGGTAGGTGATTCTTGGTTTGAGTCTTAGTTCCTTTGACTTCTGGAATATCCTATTCCACGCCCTTAGATCCCTTAATGTAGAAGCTGCTAGATCTTGAGTTATCCTGATTGTATTTCCACAGTACTGGAATTGTTTCTTTCTAGCTGCTTGCAAGATTTTCTCCTTGAGCTGGGAGTTCTGGAATTTGGCCACAATGTTCCTAGGAGTTTCTCTTTTTGGATCTCTTTCAGGTGGTGATCGATGGATTCTTTCAATACTTATTTTGCCCTCTGGTTGTAGAATCTCAGGGCAGTTTTCCTTGATAATTTCATGGAAGATGATGTCTAGGCTCTTTTTTTGATCATGACTTTCAGGTAGTCCCATAATTTTTAGATTGTCTCTCCTGGATCTATTTTCCAGGTCAGTTTTTTTCCCATGAGATATTTCACATTCTCTTCCATTTTTTCATTCTTTTGGTTTTGTTTGGTGATTTCTTGGTTTCTCAGAAAGTCATTAGACTCCATCTGTTCCATTCTAATTTTGAGGGAACTATTAAATTCAGTGAGCTTTTGAACCTCTTTTTCCATTTGGCTCATTCTGCTTTTGAAAGCATTCTTCTCCTCATTGGCTTTTTGAAGCTCTTTTGCCAATTGAGTGAGCCTATTTTTCAAGGTGTTATTTTCTTCAGCATTTTTTTGGGTCTCCTTAACCAAGGTATTGACCTGTTTTTCATACTTTTCTTGCATCTCTCTCATTTCTCTTCCCAGTTTTTCCTCCACCTGTCTAACTTGCTTTTCAAAATCCTTTTTGAGCTCTTCCAAGGTCTGAGCCCACCTGACATCCCCCTGGGGTGTCTGAGGTACCGAGGCCCCGCCCTCCACGTCTTTCCCTGATGGCAAGAATACGTCCTCGTTATCAGATCCGAATGTCGGGATCATTTGCATTTGTCGGAAAAAACTCTCTATAGTCTTATTTTTCTTCCCTTTTCTAGGCATTTTCCCAGCCAGTTACTTGACTTCTGAGATTCCTGTCCACCCCCGCCTAGATCCGCCCAGCTATTGCTTGGGCTCTGAGATTCAAATGTGCTTTCCGCGCCTCCCAGCTGCTAATCAATGTGACCTTTAGTTCTGGTGCTGGAGTGGGGGCAGGGCTGCCTCCCAGGCTCAGTTTCCTCAGGGGCTTTATGCAGAGACTTTCAGGAATGGAGCGGGTGGGGGGGGCCACCTCCCAGGCTCAGTTCCCTCAGGTTGTTTATGCAGAGACTTTCAGTAATGAAGATCCTGCCTGCTGCTGGGGGAGTCCCGGGCCGCCGCTGCTGCCTCTGCTGCCGCCCATGCCTTTGCCTCCACCGCTTCCTGCCCCGGCTTCCTCCCGAGGGGGCCAGAGTCACGGAGACACCCCACTCCCCTCAGCCAGCCAGCCATCTCTCTCACTGACCTGTAGCTTCTGTGGGCAGAGGGACTTTCCCGGCTGCCAGAGCTTCCGTCTCTGAAGCCTGCTCGGGTCAGCTTCTCTGGGGCCGCGGCCAGGGCAGCGCTGGGGTGGGGTCCGCTTTCCAGGGCGTGACGGACCCTGGGGACGGCTCTCCAGGGCTCTCTGGAACAGAAGTCTCTTCCCCTCCGTTTCTGTACCCCTTTCAGTGGTCCAGAAGTTATGGGGGTCTCTTTTTACATTAATTCTATGGGCTGTGGGTTGGAGCTCGTAAACGTGTGTCCTTCTACTCCGCCATCTTGGCTCCACCCCTGAACATTTTAGAATCAAACAGTGCTAGAGCTGGAAGGGATTTTAGATATCACTAAAGCCAAATTCCATCTTAAGAGGCTTAGTGAGTTAAAATGGCATACCCTACCACTTGGTACCAAAGCCAGAACTAGAAACCTTAGGTTTCCCAAGTTCAGGGCTCTTGACACAGATAAGTGTAACACAAAATCATGGTACCTTAGAATTACCTGTGACCTTCAAGGTCATCTAATTCAACCTTTTACCTCATTAGAAAACACTCCTTAATAGAAGCATCCCTGTAATTTTTGCCTCATGATCTCATGGAGTAGCCTGCTTCATTTTAGTCAGCTCTAATTGTTTGAATTCTTTTTTTTATGTGAGTCAAAAATTTGTTTCCCTGTAATTTATTTTTTATCATATGTTACTGTACCATTGTTCTAATTCTGTTCTTTGGAGATATACAAAAGAAATTGAATCTGTCTTTAACATAGCAGCCCTTCAAATGTTTGAAGAGATTGATCACCATGTCATCCTACTTACATCTTCTTTCAAGTTTATACATTTCTAGTTGTATTGATAATGCATTTTTGCTTATTATAAATGTAATTTTGCTTCGTAATGGGAAGATCTTTGCCATCCATTAATAGGCTCATGTGACCTGCTTAAGTCACATGGAAGTCTGAGTTACATGAGAAAGTCACATGGAACAGGAAGGGTAGGGCAGGAAGGGCAGAACAGAAAGAGGCAGAGCTGGAGCAGAGCTGAGAGAAAGTTGGTCAGACCAGCCAGAGTTGGGAAGGACAGAAGAAGCAGGAAGCTAGGACTGTGAGTGTATTTGTAGGAAGGCCTGACAATCTATGTAGACTTCTTTGTTACCATGATGGTTTTGGTTTTCTGGTGGTGGGATTTAGCTTTCTGGTATGTGAATAAATGTTTTGATTCTATCTTCCATGTGGAGAGTCTGTTGTATTTCATGATTCAGAATTGTGCAGGCATATTCATGGCTGCCTTAGGTGCTGTGAATATCATGTTGATGCTACACTAGTTCTTTCAAACATTTTTTTTCTCATTTTGGGAGTTATTTAGTTTGGAGTCTTATCATTATCCTTTGAAGACTTCATTGACTGTGTTCCATTTTGTCAATGAACCACTTAAAACGCAACACCAAGAGCCTTTCACATTATCTAAAATATTGTTGAACCTTTCTAGAATTGAGTGAGATCATCAAGTCCTTTGTTTCAGGTTCTATACTTCTAGACTGCATTCCTGCGTTGAAGAGAGGCAGTTAGAGGTAGTGTTTAGAGAATCAGTCTTGGAATCAGGATGACCTTGGTTCACTTTGTATCCTGGACAAATACTAGCTGTGTGACCTTTAGCAAGGGGTCTGACATTTCAGTGCTCCCTTTATAATATTATAAATTTCAGAACATTTGGTAGCATAGTTTGGTAGAAAGGTTTTCTTCAATGGGAATTCCCTACAGCAAGAAAATTACATTCCCATTCTCTAAGCCATCATTCTTTTCCACCCCCACCAAAAAAAATGTTTATATTAGCTTTTGTGTTGAGAATTACCATCAATTTCACCACTCCTTAGATACTGGAATCTACATTTAAAAAATCAGCAGATTCTGCCCTCAGGACTTTTTTGTTCTCTGCAATTTCTCTGAGAAGACAGACTAATGGAAGTGTTGACTAACATTGAAGAACATAGTGATAGGACAATGAGATGGAGATATGGGAGTTTAGTACTAATGTGCCCTAGATGAGCAAAGGGAGCAGGATGGCACTAGATAAATAGGGAAACCCTACATTAATGTGTAAAGGCTACATTAATATCTTGTGGGGACATATACCAAAATAGAAAACAAGGGACATTTGACTTGAATTACTTTATATTTTTGTCTTAAGTCTGTCCTGTCCTTAATTAAACACACACACACACACACACACATACACACACACACACGCACACACAAGATATATAGATATTGAATAAACCAAATAGCATAGGACCCAGTATAAATATTTGGAGCCAACTGCTCTAATATACTTTAAAGTTCAAAAAATATATACATTATCTCATTCTAACCACAACTACTCTGTGAAAGTATTTTGTATTTCAAGTATTGTCACCATTATATAGTGAGGAAACTGAGATTTTTGTTTGATTAACGCCTTTTAAAGCAAAGATCTGAATCCAGGTCTTTGTCATTCTGAGATCAGTTCTGTATCCACTATGTGATGTTGCTTCTAAGAGGGATCATTATTTCTCTGAAACTATAACATTTGTTATGTTACAAATCATTTGACATTTGGAATTTCTTCTGTGAATCAAGTCTTACTTATGTGAGTACCAAGTATACTTTGTTTTCTTGTTAAGTAAACCTTTCCTGTGTGTATCTGATCTCTTCAACTTGACTGCAACAAATTTAAAGACTAAGGCTTACTTCTTTGTAAGCCTAGTGGTTGGCTTAGCACCTAATAGATAATCAGAATATTTCTGTATATGGGATGACTCATATTTAATGTTAGTCTAATTGAGAAAGGGATAGGCAAAGCTGCACCAGCAACAGACCACTTGTAAAAATGTTCATCATATACAGATAGTCCTTGACAGGCTCACTTCTTATTTGTTCATCATAAAATTAAAATATTTCTCTTTAGGACAAAGTATGTAGTAATCCATTGAACTTAAGAATGGCCATTATCCTCTTGAATAATAAAGATAACTCATGTTTCTATAGCACTTTAAGTCTTTAAAAACACTTTCCTCATAATAATTCTGTGACACAGAACTACTTTATAGATAAGGAGAATGAGATTAAAACTGGTAAGATGTGTTGCTCATTTGAAAGTGGAATGCTTTGGCTCCATGTTCAAGGTATTACCATTATAACACACTGCCACTGGTACATAAGAAAACTGCTAGTTCACAGGGATCTATGAATTTGACATTGTCATTTTTCTTTAAATGATTCCAAAAACTGAAAAGATGGTAGCTAGGTGGTACAGTAGATAAAGCTCTGGGCCTGGAGTCAGGAAGATCTGAGTTCAAATCAGATCTCAGACAGTAGCTATGTGATCCAGGGCAAGTCACCTAACGCCTCAATTTCTTCATCTATAAAATGATCTAGAAAAGAAAATGGCAAACTATTCCAGTATCTTTGCAAGAAGACCCCAAATGGAATCAAAAAGAGTCAGATACAACTGAAGTGATTCAACAACAACATAAAATCAATTAAAAAATATATATCCTTTTGCTTAGTCAGGTAGCCCAGTGGATAAAATGCCTGACCTGGAGTCAAGAAGACTCACCTTTGTGAGTGCAAATCTAGCTGGCTCTGTGAACTTAGGTAAGTCACCTTCAATTTCCTCATCTGTAAAATGAACTGGAGAAGAAAATGATAAATCATTCCACTGTCTCTGATAGGAAAACTCAACATGAGGTCACAAAAAGTCAAATGCAATTGAAACAACTGAACAAGAACAATAAGTACTGAACTGATATGTTTAGATAACATAGATCATTTAACATTAGAATTACAAGATCATAGAACCAGGACTGAAAGGAACCTGAGAAGCCATCTATTCTAATTTGTCATTGTATAAGTGAAGAAACTGAGTCAGTACATTTAGATGACTAACTGGTTCATGTTAATACAATTAGCATGTGTCAGAGAAGGGATTTGAACCCACCTCTACTTGACTCAAAGTTCAACACTCTACCTCCTGTGCCATGGTGCCTCTCTTCATGTTGGTACTGCAAGGGCCCTTTTGAAGGATAAGGAAACTGAGTTTCTGAAATGAGTAATGACTTGTTCAGGTTAGCAATTTGGTAGCAGGAGAACTAAGACTCAAATCAAGTCTCATACTCCATGGCCAGTGACTTTCTTGTAGAGTCTCTGTTTTTCTCTTCTTTTGCTTATTAGCAATTTCTTTTCCCATATTTAAATGATCTCTGGATTTCTGTAAGCAGGTTGAGATGCCAGTATTAGGGTGATAATTGAATCAAAGTATTTTTTTGTGCAAAATGAACCCAGAGCTCAAATAGTCTTTTCTGCATTCCCCTAATTTTGTTTCTCTTTCTATAATAGGGGAGGTCTAAAGCCAAGGACAATTGTGGCTGTGTTACTATTTCTTAAGAAGAAAATTAATGTTATTCACCTGCTGCATGTGCCAAAAGTCAGCTTCGTACCCAGAAATCATCCTGGGACTTTTCTGCTCTATAAGCAGGGAAGGTAAACCTCAGAAATCTGTATTAAAAAAAAACACATAAAAGAGACGTGTGTTTATCCAAACTATTTAGGTATGGATACCTGGGGGAAAAACTGACTAAGCCTCAATTGCAAGAGTTTTTCTTTTGAACTGTGGCCTCCTTTAGGTGAGTCTGGTTCAGTGCCTAGAGTCCAGGTGTTTACCAAGCTAGAAGTCAGAACCTTTGTTTTCTGTCACTCTCCAAAGGTTACAGGGCTTGGATCTGCAGGACTTTGGATCCAGACCTGAGCCAAACAGGAGGTTTAGAACTTAAGTTGGAAAGTTCCATGAGATTTTATTTTTCTTATTAGATTATAAGGGCATTGGATTTTGGTCTGAAAGTCAAATTCAAAGTGAACTCCAATCCAAACCAATCCAATCCAATCTAATGCAACTAGCATTTATGAAATGTTATTGTGTGCATGGAGTTGTGTTAGTTGCTAGGGATAAAAAGAAAAACAAATTAATTCCTGTCCTCAAGGAGCTTATTCTCTACCAAAGGGAAGGAAAGAGAGTGGGAACTAGCAACCAAGGAAATCAGAAAAGGAATCCTGTAGAAGCTGTTTTATGAGGTGAGCTGTGAAGGAAGCTACAGTTTCTAAAAAACATAAGGAAGTAGAGCAATCCAGGGACAGGAGGACGGGAAGGGGACAGTCTATGGAAAGGTGTGGGACAAAGAGCAACAGGTGTGAGGAACAACAAATAGGCCAATGTGATTGGAAAACAAAGTGTGTGAAGGAAAAATAATGTTTAATAAATTTGACTGGACAAGCTAGAGCCATATCTCAAAGGGCTTTTAAGGTCCAACCAAGGAGTTTGTATTTTGCCCTAGAGACAATAGGGAATTAATTACCCAGTTCTCTTGAGAGGGTAATAACATGATCATGGTGCTTAAAGATGTCATCCTGGGAGTAGAGCCAAGATGGCGGAGTAGAAAGACTCATGTATGCTAGCTCCGAACCCACCGCCCATATATTTCCTGCAAGAAGAACTCCCCATGAATTCTGGAGCACTGCAAGGCACGCAGAAACACAGTGGAAGAGATTTCCGTTCCAGAGAGCCCTGGAGAGCCGTCCCCAGGGTCCGTCGCGCCCTGGAAAGCGGAGCCCACCCCTGAGCTGCCCTGGCCATGGCCCCAGAGGAGCAGATCCGAGCAGGCTTCAGGGACGGAATCTCCGGAGGCTGGGAAGGTCCCTCTGCCTACAGACGCTACAGGTCAGTGAGAGAGACTTCTGGGCTGGCTGAGAGGGGAACGGGGTGTCTCCGTGGCTCGGGCCCCCTCAGGAGGCAGCGGCAGAGGCAGTGGCAGAGGCAGGGGCAGAGGCAGCGGCGGCTGGGACTCCCTGAGCAGGCAGGATCTTCACTACTGAAGGTCTCTGCATAAACCACCTAAGGGAACTGAGACTGGGAGGCGGCCCTGCCCCCACCTGCTCCATTATTGAAGGTCTCTGCATAAAGCCTCTGAGGAACTGAGCCTGGGAGGCGGCCCTGCCCCCACCCCAGCACCAGAACTTCAGCTCACATTGAATAGCAGCTGCGCCTGCCACTGAAAGCCCATTTGAATCTCAGACCCCAAGCACTAGCTGGGCGGATCTAGGCGGGGGTGGACAGGAATCTCAGAAGTCAAGTAACTGGCTGGGAAAATGCCCAGAAAAAGGAAGCAAAATAAGGCCATAGAGAGCTACTTTGATGGGGTGCAGATGTTCCCACCTTTCAATTCTGATGATGAGGAAATATTCTTACCATCAGGGAAAGACGTGGAGGGTGGGGCCTCTGTATCCCAGACACCCCAGGTGGATGTCCAGTGGGCTCAGGCCATGGAAGAGCTCAAAAAGGACTTTGAAAGGCAAGTTAGACAGGTGGAGGAAAAACTGGGAAGAGAAATGAGAGAGATGCAAGAAAAGCATGAAAAATGGGTCAATACCTTGCTAAAGGAGACCCAAAAAAAATGCTGAAGAAAATAACACCTTGAAAAATAGGCTCACTCAATTGGCAAAAGAGGGTTCAAAAAGCCAATGAGGAGAAGAATGCTTTCAAAAGCAGAATTAGCCAAATGGAAAAAGAGGTTCAAAAGCTCACTGAAGAGAATAGTTCTCTCAAGATTAGAATGGAACAGATGGAGGCTAATGACTTTATGAGAAACCAAGAAATCACCAAATAAAACCAAAAGAATGAAAAAAAATGGAAGAGAATCTGAAATATCTCATTGGAAAAACAACTGACCTGGAAAATAGATCCAGGAGAGACAATTTAAAAATTATGGGACTACCTGAAAGTCATGATCAAAAAAAGAGCCTAGACATTATCTTCCATGAAATTATCGAGGAAAACTGCCCTGACATTCTAGAACCAGAGGGCAAAATAAGTATTGAAAGAATCCATCAATCGCCACCTGAAAGAGATCCAAAAGGAGAAACTCCTAGGAACATTGTGACCAAACTCCAGAATTCCCAGGTCAAGGAGAAAATATTGTAAGCAGCTAGACACAATTCCAGTATTGTGGAAATACAATCAGGATAACTCAAGATGTAGCAGCTTCTACATTAAGGGATCGAAGGGCGTGGAATAGGATATTCCAGAAGTCAAAGGAACTAGGACTCAAACCGAGAATCACCTACCCAGCAAAACTGAGTATAATACTTCAGGGGAAGATATGGTCTTTCAATGAAACAGAGGACTTTCAAGCATTCTTGATGAAAAGACCAGAGCTGAAAAGAAAATTTGACTTTCAAACACAAGAATGAGAAGAAGCATGAAAAAGTAAACAGCAAAGAGAAGTCATAAGGGACTTACCAGAAGTGAACTGTTTACATTTCTACATGGAAAGACAATATTTGTAACTCATAAAACTTTTCAGTATCTGGGTAGTTGGTGGGATTATACACACACACACACACACATACACACACACATGTATACATGTGCACGCACACACACATACACACATGCATGCACAAAGAGACAGAGAGCACAGAGTGAATTGAATAAGATGGGATCATATCTTAAAAGAAATTAAGGTAAATGGTGAGAGAGAAAGGTAGGGGGAGGAAAGAGGGTGAAATGGAATGGGGGTAAATTATATCTCATTCAAGAGGCAAGCAGGAGACTTTTTAGTGGAGGGAAAAAGAGGAGAGCTGAGGAAAAAAAACAAGAAGTTTTCCCTCATCACATTCGACTAAAGGAAGGAATAAAATGCACACTCATTTTGGTATGAAAACTTATCTTACAATACAGGAAAGTGGGGGGAGAAGGAGATAAGCAAGGGGGGGATGATGGAAGGGAGGGTAGTGGGAGGAGGGAGCAATTTGAAGTCAACATTCAGGGAGGGACAGGGTTAAAAGACAGAATAGAAACAATGGGTGGCAGAATAGGATGGAGGAAAATACAGTTAGTCTTACACAACATGACTATTATCGAAGTCATTTGCAAATACAGAGATAGGGCCTATATTGAATTGCCTGCCTTCCCAAAGCAAATGGGTGGGGAGGGAGGGATGGGGAGAATTTGGAACTCAAAGTTTTAGGAACAACTGTTTAGTATTGTTGTTGCTACTAGGAAATAAGAAATACAGGTAATGAGGAATAGAATGTCATCTGGCCCTACAGGACAAAAGAGAAGATGGGGACAAGAGAAGGGAGAGATGACAGAAGAGAGGACAGATTGGAGATAGGGAAAATTAGATTTCTTGGGGTATTGGGGTGGGGGGAGGGGATAAAAGAGGAGAAAATTTGGAACCCAAAATTTTGTGAAAATGAATGTAAAAAGTTAAATTAAAAAAAATTAAAAAAAATAAAAAATAAAAGAAGTCATCCTTGCTGCTATGAAGAGGATGGTTGGAGTTCATTTTGAGGATTGTTACAATGGTCCAAACTAGAAGTGACGAAGGCCTGAACTGTTGCAGTTGTTCTATAAGTTCAGAGGAAATGGATACAAGAACCTGCATTTCCTGTCTTGGTTCTTTTGCTTATAAGTTTCCCTTTGTCTGAATTTCCTTGCTTTCTGTTGGAACTTGTATCCATACCAAAGATAACAATACTATCACTATAATGAGGTCCACAACTTTGCCTATGATACAGCATCCTTTCTAAGCAGTGTTCTGTGAGAGTATGGGGAGACTACGCTGAACCTCTGAGGAGCAAATGGTGCTCCCTGGAAAGAGCTTTACCTATTACAGCTTAGATATATGGTTGTATGTGCAGGAAATGTGTGTATGTGTGTGCAAGTGTGTGCGTGTGTGTGTGTTCATTATTGTCTAAGACCTTATCTGTATCTCAAGCTTTTGCTAGCCCAAGTACTTTTAGGGAAACTAAGGACTTTTTCTAGGGAAGCAAAATAAGCCAGATTCTGTTATACCTTGGCCAAGCCCTGGGTGAAGGCAGGAGGCAGAAGGCATACAAATTATTATTAAGAAGATCTTAAGACTTTACTGAGGCCTTTCATGTTAGAAATCAAGGCCTCATCCTTGCCTTAAAGAAATTTAAGTTATTATCATTGTTGGTTCAAAAAAACAAAGAATTCCACTTTTAATTGACATGACTATTATGGTTTTCCATTTTCTCTTTTGTACCTGTCACCCTGCTTAACTAAATATAAAATGGTTGCCCATAAGACCATTGCTTCCTTTTGGGTAAATAGGTAGAAAAACTGGTTCACTCTGTCCCTGCTGTGTAGAGAGATTTGGGTTATTCTGGTAACCAAGTCATGGATGGAATTAATTTGATTGAATTTCTAAAGGGATTTTCAACTGTACACAATGTAACCCAGCTCTAATTTACAACTGTATCATCAGTTGGGGGTGATTTTCTGCACTCTTGTTCTGGGCTGTCTTCCCCAATCCTCCAGCTCAGTGAGTTTGTACCCACCCAGGGAGTATGTAGGACCCATGTGGTACTGCCAACCTTGTTGCCATCATTCAGATCTCTCTTCCAGAATTGTGCTCGGTAACTAAGTCAGTTAAATATTTATTAAGTGCTTACTAAGAGATAGAAAGTTGTGCTAAACACTTGGGATTATAGAAGAAAAAAAGCATGGTCCCCACTTTGCAGAAGTTCACAGTCTAATGGTAGAGACCACATGCAAAGAATGATGTATAAGTGCAAGCCAAACTTTGAGCAGAGCTTTGGAACCTTGTTTGCGTCATGGATCCCTCTGGCAGTTTGGTGAAGCTTCTGGACCCCTGTGCAGAATAATGCATTTTAAGTACGTGAGATGAAGTGTATATGGTTACAAAGGAAATGCATTATATCAAAACACAGTTATCAAATACAGATATTTTGGAAAAGAAGTTGAGACTCCAGCTTAAGAACCTCTATTTAGAAGAAAGTGACTAGAGAGAGGAGGAGAGGAGAATATCCAGGATGTCGTCGCACAGAGAGAAGGTGATTTGAGCTGAATACGAATTTTTTCTCATTATCTCTAGTCACAGCAATAATCCCAGTCATGGTGCCTTTGTGTGGAGGGTTCTGTTTCAGAGCTGTTTATGGCACCCTCTCTAGATTCATTGTATTTTCTCTTTTGCTCATAGTTAGTGATCATGCACACAGAGCCTAGGAATCAGAAAGAGACTGCCCATTCCCCATTTTACCACGGTCACTTGTGTCTTCTGGCAAATATCAGCCTACTCATATTTCAAAAGGCCACTTACTAGACTCTCCTATATCTTTTCGGATTCCCCACATCTAATCCTTTACCAAACCTTGCCCATCATTCTGGTATCAGATCTTTCACCTCTGTACCCTCTATGCCACATTGCCTCTTACCTGGAATATGACAATAGACCCTTAACTACTTTCCTTCCTTAATTATTTGTGCAATCCATTAAGTCTATTGTCAGAAAACAATCCCAAGCCTTGCTTTTATTACATCTCTGTCTTGGTCAAAGGCAGTGATTCATCCCCAGTGTATAACGTCTAAGCCCTAGCCCAGGTTTCAAGGCCATCCACAAATCGCCTGTCGTCTTCAGATGTATCTCTTCCTGTTTCCCTACGCTAGCCTTTACTTCAGGCTGACTGTACATTCTTAGCTCCATGTTTTTGTTTTCTCTCAACAGGGAAGGGAGGGTGATGTCACTAGTACCTGATCTCCTTCCATATTGAGGACTAGGACATCTGCTATTATTCAAGTGTTCCTCTCACCTGTAATGAGCCCTCAGACAACACCTTTGACTAGGTCAGGCATGGGAAAATTGTGGCCCCAAGGCCACACGTGATCTTCTAGGTCCTTGGTTGTGGCCTTTTGACTTGGAAATCCAAGTTTTACAGAACAACAGTCTTTTTTCTAAGAGGATTTGTCTTATAAAGTTTGGATTCAGTCACAGGACCGAACTTGAGAACCTATAGGGCCACATGTGGCCTTGAGGCCCCAGGTTTCCTACCCCTGCTCTTGGTTATCAATTCAGCACTCAATGTTTTTCTCAAGTTCTCCATAAGTTACATCATGAAGAATTTATTAGCCCCTACTATGTACCAAGCATTGTGCCAAGTTCTGCACAGTTAGTCTATAAAATTTTGTAAGTAACTATTATATGTCTGTCACTATGTTAAGTGCTGGGGGTACAGAGAGGCAAAAGAGAGTCCTTGCCCTCCAGGAGCTCACAGTCTAATGGGGGAGGGGGGAAACAATATGCAAACAAGATACATGCAAGATGCTAGACATAATATCAGATTAAATGTGCTAACATTAAGGGAGATTGGGAACGATTTCTTTCAGAAGGTCAGATTTTAACAGTTTTGTTTTGCTGTTGTTAAGCAACTAGGTCTACATGACTTATCCAGGGTCACACAGCTAGTAAACATTAGATGTCAAGTATCTGAGGCCTAATTTGAACTCAGGTCCTCCTGACTGCAGTGCCAGTGCTCCATCCACTTCACCACTTAGCTGCCCCGAACTTCATCGGGGTTTTGAATGAAGCTAGGGAACCCTGGCAGTGGTAAAGAGGAGAACATTCTGGGCATTGGAGAAAACCATTAAAAATGTACAGAGATGGGAGATGGACAACTTGTAAGCTGACAAGCAAACTGATCTTTATCCCTTAATTCTACCACTTTTCCCTCATTAGTATAGTTTGGAGTCAATTACTTAGTAAAATATCATGGCTTAACCTCAATCCTGTTACTCCAGGGTAACTTCTTTATCCTATACCCACTTATTTCTCTTAAAATTATGACCTAAATGTATTTGCATGCCTCTCTTTGACTGGGCCTTATAACTGAATAAAAACCATTAACATCAATGCACCTGGCTGTGGGTTTGTCACCCACATATTCCTTCTCAGATCAGACATTAAGCACTTAGATGTAGGTAGGGCCAAACCCTGAAGGCTCAATTCTGCCCACCTGCTCCTGGGGAGGAACTGGCAAGGACATTTGCCAAAACTTCCCCAGTGCATCAGAATACAATCTGCTGAAACACCTGAGGAACGTTGTTCTCCCACCTCCCACACAGTAGTTTCCCAAAGGTAGCATGGGTGACTGCTCAAGTAGGACACAAGTAGAACACCATCCAGAGGGGGCTCCACTAAAAGATGTCCAGTTCCTTCAGGCATATAACTTCAAGTTTGTCTATTCATTTCTCACATGAGAAGCATGGAGTGGGGCATGGGAGTGGGTAGAAGAAGGGAAATTTTCCTCTAATAGGATTAACCTGCCTTAGGAACCTGGCAGTCTGGCCTTGGT
Organism: Bettongia penicillata ogilbyi; assembly: GCA_023548195.1. Classification (NCBI taxonomy): domain Eukaryota; kingdom Metazoa; phylum Chordata; class Mammalia; order Diprotodontia; family Potoroidae; genus Bettongia; species Bettongia penicillata. The sequence continues at coordinate 1,078,133 of JAJHZJ010001014.1, read as the reverse complement.
TTTGAAGAGGGGGTGGGGTGCCAGCCTCCATTAGCAGGACAACATTTGCTCCTTCCTCTGCCTCGTATTTGAAATCCACCCTTTTAGAATTTCCCATGCTCTTGGTTTCAACCAATGAATCAGCAAATATTTTATTAAAGTACCTACTATAAATCAGCGAGGTGAACAGTGGACAGAGTGCTGGCCCAGGAGTCAAGAGGACCTTAGTTCAAATCCAGGTTCCCATAATTACTAGCTGCATGACCCTGGGCAAGTCACTTAATTATTTACTTCAGTTTCCTCATCTATTAGAAGAGTTGGAGAAGGAAATGGCAAACCACTCCAGTATCTTGGCCATGAAAACCCCAAGGAGAGCCATACAGAGTCACACATGACTGAAAGAAAGTAGTCTGTTATGTCAGGCACTGTTTTCACACAAAAGAAATGAAAAAGAAATTCCTGTTGTCAAGGAATTTGCATTCTCTTGGAGGAAAGTCTTGTGTATAAATAATATATGTATATACATACACTCCTATGTACAATGCATATGCATATATGTATACATATATTTATATGCATACATGCAGATGATATGCATAGACTCCTATCTGCTCTTCACATATCCATATACTATACACAAGGTATATAGATGTGTATACAGATATATATTTATATATAACATATATGCATACCCTATATACTACATGTACCTGTATACTATATATACATGTATACACATTGATATACACATATACTACATATATTCATATACATATTATATATATGCAGAACTTTAAAAAATATGGAACAAATACAAGACAGTCAAAATTGTATGAGTAAGAGTCATTTTCAATGCTGAGAAGACCTGGGTTCAAGTCCAGTCTTTGACACACAGTGGCTGTGTGACCTTGGACAAGTCACTTTCACTTATCTTAGTCTGTTTCCTCTTCTGTACAATGAGGTTAATGACAGCACCTGCCTCATCAGATTTTTATGAGGATCAAGGAAAATAGCATGTAAGGTGCTTTATTAACTTTAAAATGCTAAACAAATACTAGCTCTTCTCTCCACAGTACATAGTATAGGACCTTGAACATAACAGGCACTCAAAAAAATATCATTTCACTGACTGAACCTGAGGAAAGTGAGGCATGGAAAGAAGGCATAGTTTCATCAAAGACTGCTTGGAAGATTGTCTTCATTTCCCAAAGCTTGCCCTTGTGTGCTTCAGCTGTTTTAAAACACCTGGAACTCTCATACCCTATCATTTATTATGCCTTATTTGAAAGACACCCAAAGTATCACTTTCTTCCAGTAGGATCCTAATCTTGGAGTATCATTATTCCCCTTACATTACTGTTGGCTCCTTTCTGTTCTGGTCGTTCAGAGAGAGAGACAAAACGGCGTCAGAAGCAGATGAAATGGTACCGTCTCTAAGGTCCTGGTCCAACTCTAACATTCAGTGCTTCTGGGATTCAATCAGTTATGCAGTATGGTAGAGCTAACAAATAATGTCATTCAAAAGGATGGCTCCCAAGGACAGAAGTTACACTGAAGTCCAATGAGACTTCAAGTAAGAGAGACAGTGTTGTGCAGTAGAAAGAGTTCTGGATTTTGAGGTAGAGGCCCTGTATTCAAATTCTCCCTCTGCCTCTCTATAACTATGTGACCTTAGACAAGGTCCTCAAGCTTTCTAGGCTTGCTCCCGCCTATATGAAATGATGGGTCTCTGAGATCCTTTCTAGCTCTAAATCTGTTTCTATGTACCCTGACACAACTGGTTTTGCTCCTTCCAGAATACTCAGCTCACGCTCACCTTGTCCTTCGTGAATTTCTGAATGTGGTGATAAGAATATTTTCATATGCCAGATCTAGAAGTGGAAAGGTTGGAATACTGTTTGAAAGGTCTGACCCATGCGCTATTTCCCAGCCTACCTAGCAGTAGGACTGAGAAATATTAAAGGTTTCCCACTTCTAAGTCATGTCCAAGAAGGGCAGAAGAGGGGAGCGCGGCAGGTAGAGTAAGCGCAAAGATTTTTAAACAGACTTTTATTACTATCTCTTGTTTTATATTATATCATGCTTACCCCACCCATTCCACCCCACACCTCTCTTCCCCATCTTCTCTTCTACAGGGACATCTCTTTGCATGTTTTTTTTTTTTTTTTTTCAAGAGCAAGAGGGTAAAAAAAATCAGCAAAACCAATCAGCACATAAAGAGGGAATGATTTTAATAAAATCCCCAATTTTTCAGAGCACACAGAGCCATAAAACAGTCTGTAAGAGTCAGGAGGCTTATCAATTGTACCCAATAGTGAGAAGAGGTTTACATTATTATCCCTGAGAGTGCATACTGTTATATATTGTAACTGAGCATATCTGCTCTGTAGTATAGTTCTAACAGGAGTGCCCAGTCAGAACAATTAATCCCTACAGCTTCATAAATCCCTGCTGTCATTGGCAGATTTTGCCTGGGCAAAAATGTTCTCCTAAATAACATAGTTTCTATTGCTGTAGACCAAACCTCGGTTACCTTCCATGTTTATGTATTCTGTACTCTTTTATGAAGGAAAACCTTGTTTGTATCAATGCCTTCGTGAGAATTTACTTGTGTCTGTTTCTCTGTGGTGTTTAGCGCTGACATCTTTCCGGGATGGTTGACTTTCTCAGTCCCATTTGAAATTAACTCAGGAATCAGAACTGGAAAACCGCAGGATTCTAAAGCTCCAAAGCCTATCAGTTTCCTCTGTACTCCAAGAATGCTCACTGTAGTTGACCCCTACCATTAGCTTAATTTCAGAGTTCCCAATTTCTGTTAAATTATCATATCGTCTCTAGTATAGGACCCAAATGTAAGTTTCTTTGGTTCTTATCTGTTTAACCTTTAGGTCTTCAAACCTAATATTGTCTCAGCATTTCAGTAGCTCTTTTAATTTCATTCACAAAGCAAAGGAAACATTTCTTTTATTTGGTTAGTCTTTTGTTATCAGATACTGTAACCTCCAATAAAATGCACCCGGTTTTATGAAGTCATAATAAAACAAGGAAGCACAGAATGGTACAGTTGGATGAGACCTCGGAGACCAACAAGACTAAATTTTACAAAGGAAATAAGGCCTGGAGAGACCTGATTTGTGAAAGGTCAAAAACCAAGTCTGTCACAGAGCTAAGATTAGACCATGTTGGGAATGGGAAAAAGCCATAGTCATACAGATGGTTTAAAATGGTTAAAAACAATTTTCTGGGAATAATATGTTTTAGGTATTTGCATTAGAAATAAATAGAAAGCAAACAATGATGGAGAGAACACAATGTTGATGTTCCCTGAGTTCATTTTATTATCCCTTGGAGAAGATAAAGATTGATCCTGTATCATTTTCTTATTGATCCAATTTACAAGTATATGATTTTGCCCTGTAACTGCTTTAAATCATGGTTCTTTGCCTTTGAATTTAGTTGAGAGTTCAGCTGGCTTGCAATGGGTTAAGTTTAAAAAATCGAGCTTTACTTGCCTCAAGGAATTTTGCTTACCTTGGGGAATGTGTGAGAAAGCAAGGGAGTCTGGGCCTGATATCTTTATTCCACCAAGTTATCCTTCAAGGATGTCTGGTTTGTTGTCTAAAAGTCTCGGCTGCTATCTCACACCTGCTAGCCTCATGAAAAAAAAGCGTTGCTGCCAACTCTCATTTCCAAACTTCCAGTCAATCACATTGTTCCCTGTGCCTCAACTCTGTAACCCATCATATTATCCTTAATTATTTATGCCACTCTTTTCTTTGTTCTGTATTCCCCAGACCTTATAAAAGGGGAACTGTCTGGAGTCTTTGGCATTAATGGAGGCAATCCATTGACCCATTTATTGACAGAGATCATGCCCCTGATGATAAATGAATCTTGCTCAGAGATTTGCCACAGTTTACTCTTTTGTTAAAATTTAATTGCAACACCTCCCCAAATCAGCAGTAAATGATTTCTCCATGATCTTTTAATTAGCCAGCTCTATCAAGGAGGCAGTTTTGACTTGGGCAAATCCATTCAGCACATGCATATTGAGTACTACTATGTAAAGGGCACTGTTCTGAAAGCTAGAAAAGAAAATAGCAAATAAATATAAGCCGCACCTTTAAGGATTTTTCTTTGTAGTAGAACATAAATCTGCTCTTTCTAGGAGTGGAACCTTTTTGGGCTACTGTAAGTTTTCAAAAGATACTGTCAAGAGCAGAAAGGACTAATGACCATTCCCAAATGTTTTCCTTGCTACCCAATAGACACTTCCACCTCAGCAGAAAAAAACAAACAAACAATGCTAGACCATCCATTTTGTTTGAATGTTCCCTTTGAGGACATCAGGGAAAGAAGAAACTTCCCCCTGATAAATGCTGTGCTTTCTTTGACAATGAAGAAAGTGAGCTTCCAGCTGCCATTAGCAAAAGGGGCAGGAGGAGGTGGAGGGGGAAAGCCGAGAGAACTTGTAAGTACCTTATTTCTAATCATTGATATCATGCAGTGAATCCCAGGGTGTGCAGAGGCAAGGATTACAGGGCTGTCTTGTTTGCAATGTTCTATTTAACAGAGCATAATATCTTATTATTCCTACTGTGCTCATTTTTGTTGGCTATAAAAATGCATTTGATTTGGTAGAGCAGTCTCTGCCTTAAAGGCTCTCCTCCATTAAGATGTCTCTCATGTATATGCCAAAACTACATAATTCTTTGAAACATGTAACGGGAAAGATAACTTTGCTAGCCAGCCTTATGATTATTAACATCAAGCATGATGTAAAACAAGGCAATGTATGTTTATCAAAGGCATTTGTCATCATACTGGGGAGTGACCAGCATAGAATCTAAATTGAAGAGTCAATCTCTATTGAGGTCAAGATCCTCTAATTACTTCTGTTTACAGATGACTTTGTGCATGTTTCCCTAGAAAACCGCAGCACCTCCTAGATCTCAGGAAGGAGATTGCCCTAAATTCTATCAGGAAAAACTGAGTTGAAAATGGCTTTATTTTGTCCAGGATATGATCTGTAGTTAGGTGGACAGACCATAGAGATCATTCAGCAATACTTATGTTCTGGGCAAATTCTCCAAAGGGAAAATGAGCAGAACTGAGTGATAAGAGAAAAGAAGGCTAATTAACTTTGGGAAATTTTATAGTTCTTTTAATGACTCCAACTGTCTCTCTGAATCAAAGACCCATTTTCTAATACTAATATTCTCCCAATAAAATTTTATCAGTGTGAGTCATAGAATACCACAGTCTCCAAAGACCTGAAAATGAAGGCTGCCTGAAAGGCAGTAGGGAATGGTACAATGGATGTAAGCAGACTATAGACTTGTGCAGGGAAGTAATGTAAATGATATAATCAGAAATACATATGGCCAGAAAAAAAGAAGGGTCAAACTCATAGCAACAATGAAGAAATAACAGATGAGCAGTCCTCATGTTTCACCCATATTGACACATGTCGAAATAACTGGACAAAGGTATTTTGTGGAGAATTCACTAGATGGCATGGAGAAGACTCCATGGGCAGGCTTGAATGGATTGTCATCTGAATCTTTGGAGAGCAAATCCACATCAATGAGATAAAAGATTCACTAAAGTATCTCATTAATCAAATACTACTCCCACATACTTGCATCACCATCCTCAGTGACTAGAGCCATGCGGGGAAGAACTATGTCTAGTACAAAAACTGGGAGGTTTGATTCCCTACTCACCATTTCTTCTCCCTTTCTGGAACATTCCTTTCCTTACAGTTTCAGAAACTTCAGAAGGTTCAAAGACAATATGGCATAGTTTTGTTTTTTTTTTTAAAAAGAACACTAGGCTTAAAGACTGTCAAGTTTTGCCTTTGTTACTACCTAGGTAGCCTTAGTCAAGTCACTTGTATCATATGACCCTTGGTCTCTCCATTTGTAAAATGAGAGAATATACCTGAACCACCTATCTTACAGGTTTATTGCAACAATCAAAGGAGACATTGGGTTCTAAACTCCTTGAGAGTATTAAAAATGTATCATTTGTCTTTGTATCTGTCACTCATGATGCTCCAAATTGTATTCTCAACAAAGTTACAAGTGTAGATGGACATCCCTGGCATGAATATGAATGCAGCTTTTATCATTGCTTACACCTTCAGTTTTGTGAAAAAAGATCATTTTAACATTTGAATGAAAGATAGACTGAAGTGGAAAAAGTCTGGAGGTAGTGTAATCAATCAGCATGCTATTGCAGTAGCCCAGGTGTGAGATGATGGAGTCAGCATGAGGTTGGTTGCTATGCAAATGGAAAGAATAAAGATGTGAGAGATGTTATGAAGGTAGAAGTTACAGAATTTGACAAGTGATAGGATATGCGGTGAGTTAGAGAGATGGAGGAGTCAAGGATGATATATCTGTATTGAGAGGACGGTAGTGCTCTTGGCAGTAATAGGGAAGTCATGAGGCAGGGAAGATTTGGGGTAGGGAGAGAAAGTGATTTTAGTTTTGAACATATTGAGTTTAAAAAGTTCATGGTAGAAAAAATCATACTTTAGAGGCATACATTCTATGCACTGAAAATTTGAAATGAATTCTAATGATAAGTGTGTGGCAGAGTTAAGGAAACAGTGATCAGGATTGTTTGACCATCCCTATTTGCCTTTCACCCTATTCAACCATACCTATTTGTCCCTCATCCTGCTCCCTGAGTCATTGCTCAGATGGGTTTCTCAGCACAAATCTTCTTCCCCAGTCTGGAAAGTATCATTAAAGGATCTGTAATTATTTATTAATTACATATATTATTATATTATATATTAATAAATATTAATAAATTTTCTTCTCCTCCATTCCTTGTTTCTCTTTCTCCTCTCTTCCCCCTCTTCCCCCTCCCCACCCCTTTTCTCTGAGGCCTAATAAGAGACCTTGATTTTGGCAAAGCACCTAAGTGTTAAATCTAGCTTGATTTCTTCTTTGGGGACAGTCCCCCGCACCCCACCCCCAGTTGCTTCCTTTCTACTGTAGAGCAAGTAAGTATAGTCTGACTAGAAAACACCAGTAGTTAGTACTATTTATAAAGACAAAGTCAACTTTAAAAAGAGAAAGGTACATCGTGCCTTGCCACCCCCACTGAACCCATGCCCAAAGAAAATGGTTTCAGGTTCCCATGAATAAGTACAAAGGAAGAAAAGAGAAAAAGCATTATCACCATAGCATCTATGGTACCATGGATTTCTGCAAAACAGATTCTACCTTGACAAACTCAGTTGACCGAAGCAGTTGAACTTCCCACAGTCCTGGTTTCTTTGTTTTCAGGGTACTGCTACTACTAGTATCGCGCCCCCCTCTCTCTAGTTCACATGGTTTCTTATGGCTTCCACTTTTGCCTCCCAGACTCCATGAAATGACTTAAAAGTCACCTTGAGACCTATTATTATACATTCAAAATACTAGTTTACACCTCATAAAAATATTGTTAAGAATTTATAGTTTGTTAAACTCACTTTAACATACCTTGTCATTCATCCCTTTCCTTTGATAAAGTCTTCAGCTTTTGAAGACCACTGCCTTACAAGAACAATGTATGCTCAAAGTCAATGTATGTTTGCTGTCAATAAATACACATACATACACAGATAAAAGTGACACATAAAAAATTATATTTAAAATAATTACAATATTCTTATTGCTGAAAATTGTAATATGTTAGTATCTTCATAGATGTGGCACTATAAATAAATGTTAAAAAATGTTATATGTAATTGAAAAATAGAATATTATTTTAAAGATAAATGTGGCACTCCAAACATGGTATTTTTTTAAAACAAAACTAAAATATGTATGGTTAGTCACCATACTACAGCTTAGTGGCAGAACCAGAAAGTCAAAATGATATTTCTTTTAAAGCATAAATAATGGGGGAAATGTTGGATGTTTTTGTTAGATATTCAACACAGATATTTGAACCATTAAAAAATAAACTCTTCTTTAACTTCATTGCTGTCATCTTATCAGAGATTCTGATTACATGGACTTGGGGGAAAATACTAACAGAAGCTATTTCATTCTGGAGGCCAAAACTAGCACCAGTAAGTAGAAGCACCAGGGATGTCTATTTCAGTTTGGTATAAAGAAATGCTTTTATCCCCAAATAGAATGACATGACATGACAGAGTGTTCCCTGTTGCTCAAGAACTTCCAGTGGAGTGTGAACCAAAGACTTTTCAAGAATGCTGTGGAAAAAATTTCATACTTCAGTTTTGGGTTGAACTTCTAAGTTCCCCTGTATTTCTGAGATTTAGTTATTTTGTGAACTTCAGTAACCAATATAAAACCCTGTTCATGCTCTGTTCTACTTCAACACCCCATACCTTATTCTTTCTTATTTTACTTCATCTTTGTTTCAATGATTTCATTGTTATAGGGAATGTCTTGGGTAGAAACTTCCACAATTAATTGTTTTTATTCACTCATTCAGTCGTATCTGACTCTTTATGACCCCCATGGACCATTGTACACCAGGTTCTTCTATCCTTCACCATCTCCTAAAGTCTGTCCAAGTTCATGTTCATTGCTTTCATGAAACTATCAATACATCTCATCCTCTGCCATCCTCTTCTCTTGCCTTCAGTCTTTCCCAAAATCAGTGTATTTTCCATTGAGACTTGTTTTCTCATTACGTGGCCAAATTATTTAAACTTCAACTTCAGTATTTTACCTTTCAATGAATTAGTGAAGGTAAGCAATGTCTCTGTAGCTTATGGTCTCAGAAAGTTGCTTTGGGATGTTAAGATTTAAAGTCCTTTGTGCAAAGTCACACAGTCACTACATATCAGAGGAACCTAGGTCTTCCTGACCCTAAACTCAGCTCTATTTCCACTATATCATATTGTCTTTCCATATTTATTATATTGACAATATCTCCCCCACAAAAGCTAACATGTAGATATATTATTTTTTGGCTGATCAGTATGGGGAACTCTCTGGGGTTGGAAACTCCCTTCAGTGATACAAATTGGCAATTTGTCCACAAATATAGTCTCAGAGGGTAGCTTAAAAGACTGAGAGACTAAGAGACATGCCCAGGGTCGTATAGCTTTCATTTAGTGGGTCCTTAGCACATTTTTTGATAAATGGATAACCTGCATCAAAGCATTCTGTAATGATAATTTCATGAAAGTTATTCATTCATCAAGTACTTAGTTTCACTTTATATTTTTGAGTATAGCTCTATGAAACAGTTATTACTAGTTATCTGTAAAAACCCTAAACTAGTTCTGTGCCTACATAGTATGTTGATGCCCTGGTTATATTTCAGTGTTCAATGCATCTTCTCATTCTCTTTTGCTTTTATATACAGAGTGGATGGAAGTGCTGCTGTCCATGGTAGAAATAAGAAAAGATAGTTGGTATTGTTATGTATTTATACTTTGTATTTGATTAAAAAGTGATAGACTGTTAGAGCTGGAAAAGATCTAAGAAATCTTTAGCTTAATACTTTTCAAACCTAGGTCCTTGGACTAGAACCAGTTTATATAACCTTTGCTACAGAGGACAGATACTTCTTAAATTTTATGAAATTTTTTTAAAAAATCAACTTTTCCTCAGTACCATATTTGGATGAACAAGAAAGGGGAAATCAAGTCAATATATATTTTTTAGCACTTACTATGTTCCACATACTGTCCTAAGTACTAGGAATGCAAATGTAAGTAAAGGACAGTCCTTGTCCTAAAGGCACTAAAGGCATTTTAATGAGGGAAAAGACAATAGCTAAAGGACAACTTTTGTATATGAAGTGTGGTGAAGAAAGAAGTCTGGAATGTTGTAAGTCATCAGGAGAATAGGAAAGGAGTAAAAAAATTGGCTTGTTTGGGCACTTCCTCGAAATTGTGGTTCTGGGAGACACTGACCAACCAGAGGAAGAGACCTTGCTGTATATTGGTTGTGTGTGTGTGTGTGTGTGTGTGTGTGTGTGTGTGTGTGTGTGTGTGGTGCGGGGAGAGGTTGGTGGAATCTTCCGGGTTGAAAGGGCAGCAGGTAAGAGGAAACTACCAGGGTAGGAAGTCTGCTACAGTGGCAGAAGAATCTACCAGGGTAAGAAAGCTTCTGATGAAGAGTAGAGAAAGAAATCAGGCAAATCAACACCAGAGTCAGGAAGGAATGAACATAGTTGACCTGGAGTCTTCCTTAAAATGGAGGTTTGGAAAGAAATTGATTAATCAGAGGAAGAGCTCTCAGTGAAGCGCTCTCCTAAAGGAGGAGTGCTCCAGGGTGAGAAGGATTCTGGGTCATGTTGGAGAAACAAGTCCAGAGAGTTAGTAGTGGAACAGGGAGAGGAAGAAATGAAGGAGTTAAAACGTTCACTCTAGTTTTTGCTATTTATGTGACTTTATGAGATACATTTCTTCAATTTTCTCTTCAGAAAGTGAGGGAGTAGGTCAAAGATGACCTCTGTAATCTTCCTCCTTCCCTTCTGCTTCTCTCTCCTACTTCCCAATACTTGTGTTCTTGAGTCTCCAAGAGACACCTCACTGAGACAAAGGAGGGCAGAAGAGTCTTTTGATATTTTACTGGTTTGTGGTCTAGTTCAAGTTGGGAAATGCTCTAGTCCCTTCATTTTACAAATGAGGAAACTGGGAAAAAAGCCAGTTGTGCTAAGGACAAAGGGACATAAGATAAGAATCCCTCACAAAGACAAAGGGAAAACTTAAATTTTCTGAAAGGTTACTTGTCTTGGTAAGAAGCACAAAGAATTGGGAGTTATAAATATTTTGTTTTCTGGGTAGCTAGAAATTTTCAAGATAAATTATCTTATCATGATAAATGATTTATTATTATCAGGATGAATAATATAATTTCTCTTCTCTGTCAACGCTTTAAGATTGTAAATTACTACAAAACTACTAACTTGCATTGATACATAGTTTCTTCCCCTGGGAGAACCTTCTGCCAATGAAATTATAGATACAATCCCTATCTGCTCCCATCTGAAAGACGTTCATTCTTAGTGTAATATCTCCTAATAGAATGAGCTGTAATCCTTGATGTGTCCAGCATAATCCCCTAGCTGCAGAAAAGGGGCATGTAAGGTGGTTGAACACAAGGGTGGGCTCCATTCGTTATAATGAATAGCTCACATGTCCTTATTGAACTTGAGTGCCTGCTGATACATATGTATGTGTTCTCTTTTAGGTAGGCTGCAGCTGCTGGATTTCAGAAATATTCACTGAGGTAAATCCTTTTGTAGTGTTTTATCCTACCTGCCTTGAAGACCGTACCAGATTTCACAGATTTCATTATTATTCTAATACGATAATAATTTGCTAAGTCAAAATGGGTTATTTTGGTTCCAAACACACTAATGTGGCCTAAACTGAGCAGTAGTTCATAACTGAGTCCTAAAGTGCTTGAGAAATCTCCTTTTAGAGTCAAAGCACTGAATCCCTACCCTTGAGTTCTAGAAAAGACCTTAGAGACCATGTAGCCTAATCCCTTCATTTTTCTCATTGAGGAAATAGGCTCTGACTGAAGTGACTCGTAAGTTAGTGGCAAAATTGAGATTGAAAACCAGGTTTTCTGGTTTCCAGTGCAAAGCATTTCCCTCTACAGAATATTACCTTTTTTATTAGGTGTTAGATATCTATTTGGTTCCAGAGTGATTTCTTTTTTTTTAATAGCAGAAATAAAAACTGAGAGTACAACTATTATAGACAGTCCTCTGTCCATAAACTGCTCAGATTACAAAGTCCCTCACTGTGACGCTGATACAATATGCTTACATACCAATGGTTTGGTTAATTTTAAGAGTATTCGACTTGTCATCTTTTACAATTAGGAATAATGACTACTGAGAGTCTCTTTAACTCACCTTTCACAAAGAGCGATCATTATTGCTGAGTTTGCTATGAGTCAGCCAAGTACAAGGGAATTCTACTTTATAAAGCAGGGTGATATATGTAGAAAACTCATGGCCTTAAGAGTGAGTCTGGGCAGCAAATACAAATGGATTCAAATGGTGTTTGGACAAATAGATGGATGGCCAAGAATAGGTCCTGAGAGGAGCTGCAGTGTTCCTAGCCTTTCAGGATGATGCCAGGGAAGCACAACCAAGGGTTCCCATGCCTGTTGCTCAGGGCTGTTATATTCAATTCCGGGCCCCACATTTTGAGAAGAATCTTGATAAGTTGAGGAATATTGTGAGAGGTCAACTAGCCTAGTGCAGGGTCTTAAGTTCATTCTCAATGAAGAAAGAACAAGCGATTGTTAGCCTAAAGGGGAGTCAGTGGCGGATATGACAGCTATCCTCAAGTGCTTGAATGCCTTATGAAAGAGGCATTAGAGACATTTTTCTATTTAGATACAGAAAGCAAAGCTAAGAACAATTACCTTATGTTGAAGAGAGTTAAATTTATGCTTATTTCCAATAAATACACACACATACAAACACACACACACACACAGACCTCAGTAGCCATCTAATCCAATCTTTACATGAATAAGAATCCCCACTATAACACATGTAACAAGTGATCATCTTGAAGACCCTAAGTGGAGGGAAACCCTCCATTTATATATCTCATATGGATAGGTAGCTATATTACATATGAGCTAAATAAATATCTCATATGATATATAGACATATCTAACTCTATCTCATTACGTATGTATACATGCTCCCATATTTATATGCCCATAGCTATATGTGTATATATGCACATGTACATATATGTATATATGTATTTGTGTAGGGACATGTATGCATTTATATATACATATATAATGTATTCCCCTTAAGGTCTTCAAGCTGAGCAGTTGTTACATATTTTATAGTGGGATTTCTTTTTCACATACTGAGGTCCTTTAGTGTGTTATGCATGTATCTGTGTACAAGTATTATATACACATACTCTCATATCCTTTTAAATCTACGGTTCATTTTTGTGCAATGGCCAGTGCAAAAGTCAAATTAGTTCATATGCATAGCAAATCCATGACCTTTGTCCGGGTCACTTTGGAATCACTATATACACATAGACATAACATACACATACTATATAGATACATATATACATGCAAATATTCCTCTTCCTCTCTCTCTCTCTCCATATATATATATATATATATATATATATATATATATATATATATATATATACACACACACACACACATACGCACACACATATATATAATATTAGAGAGGAAGATATTATGTATCAGAAAGTATATACTACATTAATACATATTCTATGTTATAAAGGTAGCAGATTCCCTCCTCACTTAAGGTCTTCAAGCTGATCAATTGTCGGATGAACTACGGCGGAGATTCTTTTTCATGTAAGGGTTAGACCAGATAGCTACAAAAGTCTGTGATTTGAGACTACTTTTGAATGGGGATAGACTTTGTGCCCAATATTTCAAGGTGACTATTTTTATATCCCTACAGTTTTAATTTTCCAGCCTGAATTTTGTTTCTTGCCCTAGGTGATTCAACAAAGACTCCAGGAATGTGAGACTGGAAGGAACTTCAAGAGTCCAAGCCAAGGTCGTGGGTTTGCTGTACATATGAGCCAAGTTGGCTTTATCCTGTATCCTGTCTGCCCATTGGACAAACATGAACCATGGGTTGAGAGGAAAATGAAGCAGTAGAGCATAGACTGGGCATTTCATGATAAACCCATCCCTGTCACATATGAAAAAATACAAAATATCTCCTCCCACTGGTGATAGGACATTACTTCCATCTTAGTCTGCAAAAAGGCATTAGATTTCAGTGTTGAATAATAAAGTGCTTTGCAATTATTGTCTCATTTGGTCCTTGCAGCAATCCTGGGAGGTGGGTGTTATTATTTTCCCCATGGTACAGATGAAGAAATGGAAACAAACAGAGGTTAAATGACATTCTTCAGGGTCACACAGCTAGTAAGGAAATGTCGAAGGCTGGATTTGAAGTCAGGTTTTCCTGAGTCCAGGCCCAGCACTCTATCTACTATGTTACCAATCTGTCTTATAATGATGAATAGAAAAATTTGCTCTTCTTTGAGGAAAATGTATTAATCTATTTCAACAATTCATTTCAAGAAACCTTTATTAAATATCAATTAGGTACAGATCAATAACTAAGATGTTGCTGTTGTTTGTCCAAGGAGTCAATACCACAAACCACAACCTGTGGCAAGGAGCATGAAACAAGATCTCAGCTGAACTGGCTTGCTTGGCCATTTTTCTCAGGACCTCAACTTTCTCAATTAGAAAATGAAGGGATTAAACTACATGATCCTTAAGGTATTTTTTGAAACTGAAACATGAGGATTCTATACTTTGGTTCTAAATGTGGAATTATCTCAGATATTTTGGGATTCAGAGTGGGGTACTATCCTATGGAAGAGAGATATAGACTTAGGGGCACAAGGTTGAGCACCACTGGGAAGGTTGTCATGATGAGAAGAGAGGGAGGACAGGTTGCTTTTTCCATTTTAAGGCAAGGGGAAGTGGGAACTTAGCACACCATCGAGTACCTCTTTATTTTAATTATTTATACTAGCTAGGAGCCAAGCTCCTGTGTTTCTATCCTGCTGGAGCATTGCAAGGGCTGTCTGCAATCAGTGAATCCAACACTTTGGGGCAAAGTCCTAGCTAGCCTAAATGATTTACATCTCGGCCACTTGCAAGGTACTTTGAGGGTGCGATGGTAACAAAAAACAGCATAGACCCTGGCAGCTTGCTGGGAAAAGTGAGCATCTATTGATTGGCCATAGTGTAGCCCCTGTATTTTGTCCCATTAAGCCTCAGGCTAGCTTTCTAGTGCAGTCTAATAGTAATCCAAAAACCTAGCTAATATCTTTCTTTGGAGTCTGACTCAGAGAAAGTCCCTCTTTAAGCAAAGTAAACCTGGTGTTCTATAGTATTTTAGACTGAAAAAACGTTATGGTTCAAGTGCTAACTGTCTGAGGAGGAACGTGAGGGGCCCAGTAGCCAGCTCTGCATCACCATTATTTGATTTCTGTATGACTGCCTGAAGTTAAATTGTTTACAAGGTAAGAACTTCAAAAATGACAGAAAAGGAAAATCTGATATTGATTCTGAATATATTACCAAGAAAAAGAAAGAAAAAATACTCTTCAGGATGGTAAAGTTAGAATAATCAGAAACTCAAAATCCTAGGAAAATAAAATACAGATAGAACTTGGGAATTTATGAGGGATAAGATTACATATCTTATTTTTATGACTTTTTTTGAAAAAAACCTAATCCAAATCTCATTTATCCTTTAGTCAACTAATCAATGATATTTAGTAACCACTTACTATATGCTAGACCAGGGGTCGGGAGCCTGCAGCCTCAAGGCCACATGTGGCCTTCTAGGTCTTCAGGTATGGCCTCCTGAGTCCAAGTTTTATAGAATAAATCCTTTTATTAAAGGCATTTATTCTGTGAAGTTTGGATTCAGTTAAAGGTCACACTTGAGGACCTAGAGGGTCATATGTGTCCTTGTGGCCACAGGTTCCCCATCCCTGTGCTAGCCACTAAGGATACAAGTACAGTGAAAGAAACAAGCCTTATTTGAAGGAGTTTACATTGTAATACATACCGTTATTATTAATTCTCCTATCACTATACTAGAGTCAAGTTTCATTGTGTCCTATTGTGGCTGATCAGATCAATATGAGCTTGGAATGGTCCACCACAGGTCAGGCACAAATAGTCTGTGTGCACATTTGCGGGGGATTCTCTAAATTTGTACATCCTGCATTTCCTTTGAGCTGTCTCAATCCTGCTTTGCTCATAGAGCACATTACCTTCTCTGATGTGGGCATGCCATGCTGAGTGGTCCTGTGCCAGTGTCTTTCATGTCACACATTCAATTCCATTGAATATTTATTTTGGATGTTTGGGATACAGAAGCCTTGACTTCTATGTCTTTCCTTGATGGTAAGCATTGTTCTTCCTCATCCGAAAGGATAGGAGGAGATATCCATTCACCAAGAAAGTAACCTTCTATGGTCTTATTTTTTTTCCCTTTTCTGGTCATTTTCCCAGCCAGTTACTTGACTTCTGAATTTCCTCTCCACACCCACCTGACCTCCAGTTCCACCCAGCTAGTACTTGGGGGCTGAGATTCAAATGCTACTTCCCAGCCTCAGGGCTTTCAGCGGGAGTGGGGGGTGGTGGTGGGGCTGCTATTCATTGTGAGATTAAGATCCAGTGCTTGGGTGGGGGCGGGGCTGCCACACGGGGCTCAGTTCTCTCAGGGCGTTTACCTGGAGACCATCAACAATGGATCTGAGCTCCTGTCTATTTTGGGAGCTCCTGTCCACTTTGGGAGCTCCTGTCCACTGCTGCCTCCGCTGCTGCCTCCCAAGGGGGCCTGAGTTATGGGGACACCCCACTCCCCTATGAGCAAGCAGAAAAGACCCTCTCACTGACCTTTGATGCCTGTGAGTGGAGGGACATGTGTGACTGCTGGAGATTCTGTCCCTGAAGCCTGCTCGGATCTGGTCCCCTAGGTGCCAACGGGCCAAGGCAGGGCTGGGCTCTGCTCCGGGTCTGGTGTGCGATGGACCTTTGGTGTCAGTTTTTCAGGTCTCTCTAGAACAGAAATCTCCTCCGCTCCATTGTTCTGTGGCTCCTGCTGCTCCAGAATTTGTTGGGAGTTCTTCTTTACAGGTATTTTGTGGGCTGTAGGTTAGGAGCTAGCATATGTGTATCTTTCTACACCACCATCTTGGCTTCCCCTTACACACATTCAATTCCAAAGTTCTTGAGAGAGACCTCGAGAGCATCCTTTTATCACTTCTGACCAGCATGTGAATACTTGCCTTGTGTGAGTTTTCCATAAAATAGTCTTTTTGGCAAGTATAGATTATGCATTCAAATAGCATGGCCAGTCCATCTGAGTTGCACACTCTGGAGTAGAGTTTAAATGCTTAGCAGTTTAGTTATAGAAAAGACCTCAGTGTCTGGTACCTTATCCTGCCAGGCGACCTTCAGAATCTTCCTAAGACAGATTAAATGGAAGTGATTCCATTTCCTGGTATAATATTAGTATACTGTCCAGGCTTCATAGGTGTGCAGCAATGAGGTCAGCATACCTGTACACCTTCAGGTTGGCTGTCAGTCTAGTAATGCTTCTTTCCCATACTTTTCATCAGAGGTCTCCCAAACACTCACTTAGCACTGGCAATGCATGTGTCAATCTCATTGTCATTGTATACATCCCTGGAAAGTACAATGCCACGGTAAGTGAACTTATCAACAGCATTAAAAACTTCTTCATTTGCTGTAACTGACGGTTACACATATGGGTGTTGTGGTGGTGGCTGGTGGAACATCTGTGTTTTCTTGGTGTTAATGGTTAGGCCAAAATTAGCATAAGCAGCAGAGAATTATTCATACTTAGTTGGTTATCAACTTTGGAGGCTGCACTGAGTGCACAATTGTCTGCAAACAGAAAATCATGCACCAACACTCCCTCCACTTTGGTTACATAGAATTGTAATTCATATTGAATACATACATACACATATGTATTATGTATATACATGTATATGTGTATATGATATGGGAGAAAGTTAGGTGGATAGTGCTCTGTGCTTGGAGTCAGGAAGACCTGAGTTCAAATCTAACCTCATACACTTACTAGCTGGATGACCCTGGGCAAATCATTTAACCTCTATTTGCCTTAATCCACTGGAGAAGGAAATAGCAAACCACTCCAGCATCTTAACCAAGAAAATATCATGGACACAATCATTCATGGGGTGAAAAAGAGTCATACACAAAGAACAATACATATATTATACCTAATATACACATATAGATATACTTAGATATAGATAAATATATGGTGCAAAAACATGCACACACACATATATCATAAACATAAAGTGAACATATCTATGCAAAGTAGTTAAAATGAGAGGTAATTCTGAAGAGAGGGCACTAGCATTTGATCAGGATATTTGCTTAGGTAACTATAACAGCTTCCTGGTTAGCTTCTGTTCCTCTAGCCTCTCCTGCTCCAATTCATCCTATACTTCCTTACCAGCTCAACCTTGCAAATGCATAACCTTTTAAAGTCACTTCAGTACTCAAAAACCTTCTGTGGTTCCCCACTACTTAACAAGGAAAATCCTCAATTCCAATTATAACTATTGAATGTTGACACTCCATGAATTTCCTCCCTTGCACGTTCTTTCTTTCATCTATAAAGCCCTTTCTTTGTCCTTTGCTAGCCTCCTCTGTAGTTCAATGGATTCAACCTTGACTCTGAAGTTAGAAGATCTGGGTTCAAATCCACCTTGGATACTTTCTATATGCGTGACCTCAAACCTTCTTGGTCTTCACTTTGCTTATCTGTAAAATTACAATATTGGACTAGATTACTGAGGCCCCTTCTGCCTTTAGATCAATGATCCCAAGAGCTTTTCTTAATAAGAGCAGCTAGAATGATTTCTTCTTCTTCTTCTTCATCATCATCATCCTCATCTTCTTCTTCTTCCTCTTCCTCTTCTTTCTCCTATTATTGACAATAACTTTGATCATCTACACTACTCATATGGCAGTTAGTTATCATATAATGAGGAATAGTGTACATAATTTTGTACTTGTCTGTTTCCCGGGCATACAAATATTCCAGGGATGCAGTCTTATGTTTCTTTATTTTCCCCTCAGGGAAGAAAATATAGTGCTGTGTGTATGTCCGACATTCAGTAAATATTTGTTAAATGAAAGATTGCATGAGTGAATGAATGCTGTTTGACTCAGTATTTTAACTATGCAGCCCCAGTCTTTGGGTATGAAAAGTTAAAACCTCTGAACACTCATTTAAAGTTTGTTCTTTTATTATATTTCAGGAATAAATAAATTGCAAGAAGCACAGAATAGGATGACATAGGCCTTTGTTGCATAGTGAAGAAATGCTGAACTGCAAACACAGAATATTTCATCTTTTGAAACCCCATCTTAGGGTCAAAGTCATCATTCTCCATGGAACTCTTATCTGGTGGCTGAAATCATCAGTTTCTGTGGGGTGTTATTACTTGCACTCTCTTTGCTGTTGAAAGAAAACGTGTTTTCTAAGCAAAATTTCCCAATCTTCCACAATAAGTTATCTTGATAGGAAATGAAAATGTTTCTTTACTGTGTCCAAATGCAAGCATAAAACTTTATACTTTCCAAGCCACAGTCATTGCCAATGGATTCATCTTTATTATTATGACCCACAACTGACTCAACAAAATATGCTTTCCCACCTTTAAGGACCTTTCTGTCCAAGAACAATGAGGCAGATAGAGTCAAAATAATTTTTCTCCAATTCTTTCCTAACCCTGAAGCTACCCCTCTTATTTTTCTCCCCTTCTCCTTATCTTTCTCCTCCTTCATGGAACTATGGAATATGAATTGGGAGTGACCTTAGAAGTCCACCTTCCACCCAGCGCTGGAATCCTTTACCTTTAGAGACTGTCAGCCAGCATTTTCTTGAACAACTCAAGTAAAATGGACTTACTGCCTCTTAAATTTATGTAGTCTATGAATGGAGGGGTATAAATGGTTATTAGAAAGTTTCTAACACACAAAGACATGAATATAAATTGAGGAAAGGAGGAAAGACAGACAGATAAGCAGAGGCAGAAATTGAGATGGGGAAAGAGATAGAGACAGACAGACAGAGAGACAGAGGCAGAGACAGAAAGACAGAGGCAGAGACAGAGAGACAGAGAGAGATGCAATACAAATAACTAATTCCCTGTACTCATACCAAATTCTGTCCTCTGGAGCTCTGAAGCATGGTGTCATTTAAAGAGCACTAGATTTGGGATCTGAGGGCTTGAATTTGAATCCTAGCCATGTGAGTTTCAGTTTATAAAGTGATAGGGTTGGCCTAAGTGACCTTTATGGTCCTTTTTGGTTCTAAATTGTATGATCCTGTGGTCTCAAGTCTTGAGTGAGGATAATCATCATTTTCTTCCTTTCCTCCTTCACTGAAAGATCCTTTTCTCCAGACCAAATATTATTTAAATCAATTCAATGAAGATCTCTCAAGCTACTACCATATGTGAGGCACTAGGCTAGGTAGCAGACATACAAAGGAAGAAATGAAAGAGTCTGTACCCTCAGTGAGTTTATATTAGGAGAATAGTTCCTTTAATTTTTCTCACATAATATGATTTAAAGTTACATGGTTAGACCTGCGTTTTACGAAAATCACATTGGCAGCTGTGTGGTGAACAGACTGGATTCTAGAGAAACGAGACAGGGAGAACGATTACGAACAGTTGTAATAATCTAGAGGAGAGATGAAAAAGGTCCAAACTAAGATGGTAGCCATTTAAGTAGAGAAAAGGGGTAGGATATGAAATAAAATGGAAGGAGCAATTATAAGGTTGGGAACTACTTGGAAATGTGGAATGAAAGACACTGTAGAGTTGAGGAAGACCCTGAGATTACAAACCTAAGAGACTGGAAGAATGATAGTATCTGATAGAAATAGGAATGTTTGAAAGAAGGGTCATTTGGAAGAAGGAAAGGTAAGTTCAGTTCTGGATATGTGTTTGAGATATCTTGGAGATCTAAATCTTAAATCTTCAATAGGCAGTTGGTAACTGGTGATTGAAAAAGAGTAGAGAGATTATGAACATAAGATAACAGAGGAACAAACAATATTATGAGATGTCTGTGGAGTGGAGGATTTTTTCTGACCAGTGGAAATGGAAAGATGAATGTAGGAAGTCATTTTGAAAGTGGAAAAATGACAAAGATTTCTATAAGCAGAGATGAGACACTGTAGGTGTTAGGAATAGCATGAAAAATATTGTGATGAAGAAAGTGCAGGTTCTAGTTCAGGCTGGTTGAAGAGAATATGTGAAGGGGAGTAATGTGAGACAAGATTACGAAAATAAGGTAGGATTAAATCATAGAGAAACTTGAGTGTCAGACAAATGAGTTTCAGTGTGACCTACTTACTGAGATAGAGAAGGCAAAAGTTCCTTGAAAAGGTAAAATTTTTGATCATTTCAACTCAAATAGGATGGGAACTATGAAAAAATGTGTATTATATATATATATGCATATGAACATTTGAATGCAGGTTAGAGATGCTCAGAAGGCAGTAGACTACTGAACTGGAGTCAGGAAGACTTGAGTTAAAATCTAGCCTCAGACACTTACTAGCTCTGTGACCATTAGCAAGTCATTTAAATCCTGTTTGCTCAGTTTCCTCATCTGTAAAATGAGTTGGAGAAGGAAATGGAAAACTATTCCAGTATCTCTACTGAGAAGATTGTAAACAGAGTCATGAAAAGTTGGACACAACAGAAAAGACTGAACAAATTGGAAACATGGAATGCTCAGAGTGGGGTTTGGAAAGGAAAACTTTAATTGGACCATGAAAAGACCTAATAAACTTGATAATGCCCTTCAAAGAGAACAAGCAAAATGATGAATTCCTCAACACAAAACCCGAGAATCTGGAAGCTTTGTGCAATTTTAATGTTTGACTTGAATGAATAATGGATTATGATTTTGAGTATTTTTAATTCTTTAATATTAAAATTAGAGAAGCATTGAAAGGGTGGACTTGAAGAAAGGGCAACTTAATGAAATTATGAGATGTTAAAATTTTTTAAATGAAATGTCAGTCATCCCAAATCTGCTAAATCACTACCTCTAATGCATCCTTTGCGACTAATGGTTAGAAATACCAAAAATACAGTAAGGGACAAAACTGTTATGATCAGTGTCAGCCAAGGCAAATAATAATATTAATTAGCATTTGTATAATGCTTTAGGGTTTACCAAGCACTTTGTAATTATTTTCTCATTTGATCTTCAAAACTATGCTGGGAGGTAGATACTTTTACCTTTCCCATTTTATATATAAGGAAACTGAAGCATAGGGACTTGCTCAGGGTCAATTAGGAAGTTTAGGAAGTTAGATGTGAACTCAGGTCTTCCTGATTCCAGGTCCGGTGATTTATCTACTTGGCCATTTACTTGGCTTTGTCAAATGAAATTTGCTTACTAGTAATTCATTTCAATTCAATTCAACAGGTAAGGTACTGCCTCCTATGTATAAGACATTATGCTAGATGATAATGAAGGAAATAGCTTCTGTCTTCAAAGAACTTGCGTTGTATTGGAATGCTTATGTATGTATGCATGCGTGCACAGATATATATGTAAACAGACACACATAATATATGTACATAAATATATTTCTTGTTTATGCATATATGCGTATGTGTGTATATGTACATGTGTATGTATGTATAGATATATCTATATCTATTACTAAATATTTAATTTTGGGCTCTTTCATTGTTTGTTTTCTATCATCATCTTCAGTGGATAGACTCTTTTTTCCTCTCCTAGACTTTCTTATTATTCCCCCAAGGTTCTATCAATAAACATTTATTCAGTACCCTCACATACATGCAGATGCTTAGCGTTTAGAGGGAGAAACATTTTGTTGAAAGAATGGCAGGGATTGAGATATTACCTTTTGTCCCTCAAAGTGGCTCTTGGAACCACTCACATGATCCTTGATGTTGCTATATGATGTACAAAACACTTCCACAGATATTATTTCATTGATGCATATAAACAAATCCATGTGGTCAGCGGAGCAGGTTATAATTTTTATATTATAGTTGAGGAAATTGAGGATCAGAGAGTTAAAATGAATTGATCAGGCTCATGTGGATAAAAAGTATCAGAGAAGAAATGAAAATTTATCTTTCTGATGCTTGGACCATGCTTTTTCCAAAGGAAGGAGAGAAGGAAGAATGGAGGGGAAAAAAAGAAGAAAGAGAAGGAGGAAAGAAAGAAAGGAAAGTGAGAGGCAGAATCTCTTTTCTCTTAACCTATGAGAGAAGATAAGATTCATTTCTCTTGTCTCAGTGTTAATGAAAGCTTTAGAAGAATTTCAATAGTTCTCCTGCCACGTACTAGGATGGCTGTCCTAAGCCTTCCCCAGCAACTCTATCAGAACAAAATAATATCTCTTCATAAACAGGTGTATAATTACCCTGCTGAATGGATTTATTCTACATTCATGCAAATTCAAAGTTTCTTCAAAAGAATAATAAAAAGCAAAGATGCAAGAGTAGGTTTCAATATTTGGGAATGTGGTCCATGTTCTGCCCCAAAACTAATTTTCTAAATTAATGAATCATATCTGATAATGTAAATTAGAATTCACTTTTAAAGCATAAAAAGCAATGGGATTAAATTTCAATGGCTTCTTATAAATGGCACACATATTTAACCATAGCAGCGTTTCTGAGCATGGTTGAAATTGTTATTTGTAAGATAGAGATACTATGGGACAAGATGCGCAGCACAAGCTCCTACCAAAAAAATGAGGTTCTTTTGTTCTTTGCATGGAACTGTCCCATCAGGGAAACAGATTCCATCTACAGCATAGAGTATGATAGTAATATCATGGGTAAGAGTAATATTACTGTGCATTTAAATAGCACCATTATTTTCAATAATAATTACAGATATGAATGATTAAAGCTTTTATTAAATACTTACAATGTACAAATCATTGTGCTAAGTAAGCCCTGTAGATACAAAGATAAAAATAAAACTCTTTTCAAAGAGCTCCTATTCCAGTGGGAGAGACAACACTAGGAAGATTTCAACTGCCAGTTAGATGGAAAGGTTCCACAGTCCTTAGGGTGCAGCAGCAAAGCAGATGTTAACTTTTTTCTTTAACCATATTTCCACTGGTAAAAATCTCATCAGTTTCCAAAGTTGCATCATTTGATAGTACCAATGACTTTGGTGGCAAGAACTTCCTTTTGGGGGTCTTTGTTAACTGTGGCTACTGCACTTCAGGAATAGTTCCTAAGCTGTAACTTTACAGGGTCTGCTTCCCAGAATGATGCCTGACGGCATTGGACTGGAAACATTGCTGTTTCTAAAGCTCTTGAGTTCAGAGTTCTGTGCTAACATCATCAGGATCTGAGAGGTTGTCAAGATTACGAAGATGGAGATGGTGGTGTAACTTCTCTGGCACATGCTGCCTCCCATCTCTCCCTCAGGGGGTCTTGCTGCTTTAACTAGACTGGATTACCTGCCCTGTGTGTGATATTGGCTTTCAAAAGCAGATTTAAAATTTTGAATGTGATCATTTCCACAAGTGAAATTTCTGCAAATAAAAGCTCATTTGTAGCATGGCAGACTTCTGGGGTACAAATGTGGACATTCAGAATTATACATGTGTATATTTGTATATATACACATTATAGATTATATATTACTTATAGACACATATATACATACATGTGTGTATATAGGTACTGGTGCATAGACAGACAGACACAGATAGATAGACAGATAGACAGACAGACAGACAGATAGATAGATAAATAGACTGAATAAAGTGATGGGAAAAATGTTCATAATGCCAATTAAACTTTAAGGTACATTGCACATACATTTTTCCCCTGGAGAGCCAGTTTTATTTATTTATTTTTAATTCATGAAATAAAGTTATTCTCATAACATAGCATAACAAAAATTGATTGCAAATGTTCAAACATTTATCAGCACATACCTGGTTGGAGTACAAGCAGGACTGGTGATCTAGGAGGTGACACCACTCCCAAGGCTCCTCTGCCTATCTGGCTGTTGGTGGTAATTGGTTAGAAGTTATTGATGGTAGAGATAAGGAAAATAGATCCCTTCTCACAAAAATCTCCCTTTAGTGACTGAAGCAGGTCAGGAAGTTTGAGAGAAGGGCTACTATTCCCACAGTTCTCATTTTCAGGATCTAGATGAAGGATGAAAGAGACAAGGTGGTTGTGGTCATGGTTTGACTTGCCTGGCATGCGCCATATTGATTCTCTCCTTCTGAAAGACTTGGATGATGAGATCATAAATCTAGAGATATAAATAACCCGAATGAGGCTATCTAGTCCAAATGCCTCATCTTAGAGAATAAGATCCAACGTCAAGGAAAGATATATGATTTGTCCAAGCTTACCAAGGTAGTAAGCATCAGAAATGAAATTTGATCTCAGATCTTCAGACTCCAAAGCTATTTTATGTTCCTAGCAGACATTTTCTTAGTATTTTATGGCCAGCATTCCCCTCCCTCTCCATACATATATAACAAATCATATACATATATATGTGTGTACATACACATATGTATATGTGTCTGTGTATATATGTGTTTATTCCCATAACAATACTGTGAGATATTTTTACAGATGAGGAAACAGGTTCAGAAAGATTAGGACTTGTATCTTTTTATGCAGCTGGCTGGGAATCTATGCCAAAGCAGGATTCAAATCCAGATCTACTGGACTTCAAGTCTGTCATTCTATCAGCTGATGCAATGAAAACAAGGATTTGAGTTTTGAGTGCTGAACTTTGAGTCGGGAGGCACAAGAGCAAATCCTAGCTCTGATGCTTACTACCTTGGTGACTTTGGACATGTCACTTGACCTCTCTAGGCCTCAGTCTCCTCAGTTGTAAAACTAGAGGATTGTATTAGATGAACTCTAAAAAACCTTCCAGCTTCTGACTTAGGATATTGTACCATTTATGTAATCTTCACAAATTTTTCAAAAATTTCAAAGGAACACAGAAAGACTGATATTTTTTATCTCTATTTAATCAGTCAGGAAACTCAGGCACAGAAACTTTAACAGATCTGATAAGTCAGAGGAGGAACTGGAATGGGATTCTACTACATGACACTGCCAACCTAGTGCTTCCTCTTGTAGGCTCTAGGCTTAGGGATGAAATCATAATGAGATCTCACTGGTGGATCTTCTCAAAGTGGGGTTTCTTAAGATTGTTGCCCTTTCTAAACTGCAGTTGACATCCCTATTCCTCTATTCACTATAACATCTTTTCTCCCCCTCTTTTCCCTTTTTCCATTTCCCTCTTTTCTTTTTCTATCATCCAATGGAGGTATCATTTCAAAGGGCTATCTTGCCCACCCAGCTACTCATTTTCTTTATGAAGTTTTCCCTTATTTTTCTCCTATTTCAGTAATGTTCAGTAATGTACAGATTGCTGAACTTGGAGACAGAAGACTTGATTAAATTCTACCTCAAATATTTACTAACTATGCTTCCCTGGGCAAATGATATTTCATGTTCTTCATCTATAAAATGAGGATAATACTAGCACTTACATCACAGGGCTCTTACTAGGATCAAATGAGATTAAACACACACACACATACACACATACATAAATATATGTAATATATTTTATAGAAACACTTTTAAAATCTTAAAGCTATGCATATCAGCTATGAATTGGCATAATCATTCTGTGCTAACACATTACTACAGTTATTTGTGTACCACATGATGATGTTGAGGTGCCCCTGGGCTCTTCAAGAATATGTCAGAAGAACACAAGCCATGACTCTTACCATCAAACTTGCAAAGCCTGAAGTATGCATGGATGACCACAGCTCTAGGGTTCCAGAGAGATTAATCTAGCTAGCTTCAGAGAGATTAATAGCAGTGAGGTGATAGCATTTTTAGCTGCAGTCACTCTTAAGGTCCATCAATTCCATTGTAGCTGCATCTCAATCTATGCTGGTAGAGGGAATATTCTTACTGATGAAATCAAAGATCCCTGACATATTGAAGTGTAGTTAGCTCTATGTGTGTATGTACGCACAAGCACATATATGCATGTGTATATGTATATACGTGTACGTATATATGTGCATACATATATGCATACTCATGTGCATATAAAATTAGGAAATATATGGTACCCAGAGATCGTTCATCTATGAGGCTCTAGAAAGTTATCCCAGGTTAGAAGTATTTTGTGGGTCAAAATCATCTTCAAACCTTTGCTCACAAGACCTCGCCCATGTATTGACTTTTACTGAAGTATCTAGAGGACTTCAAGTAGCTATCTGGAGGACCCCACAGTGCAAAGCAAGGACACTTCATGGAATAGCATAGTAACAACATGATCTCCATAAAACCCGAAGCTTAGTCTCCCACATTGGAAAACCAGATATACATAAGGATCATAGGTGTGGCATACAAACATGAAAAACACCTTGGACCTGGGACCCATAAGGAGGGACAACTTTCCCCTCTCATGCTACTGACCAGCTAATTCATTCCTGGGATGTTATCAGTTTTTTTGTTTTTTTTTTCTGGACTTAGTCCTCTTCAGGTATCATGTGTTTCTTGTTGATCCCTAGGTGTTCTGTCCTAATTCTTTTTACCCTTATGCTGTTCTGTTCTGCCTTCTCTCCATTGCTGGCTGTTGCTCTTTCCTCCAGCTGATCCCCACCCCTCCAGCTATATTGAGGACCATGGTCTGTTCAGCATTCATTGGCAGGTACTGTGGTTAGTCAGTTTTTTCCCATCAGGGGAAAGAAGTGATTCATTCAGTGAACTTTTTTAGTCAGTGACAATGAGGTACTTCTCCCCAGCATACTTGGTTCCAAAAGATAGGAGATACCCTGGCTAAGAATTCAACTTTTCTTTCAGTTTCTCTACTGTCTTTTCTGATTCTTTCAATTCTCATCTGATTTAGAGTTTTAGAGAACACTTTAGTTCTTGATACCTATCATACCTCCTGACTGGGACAAATATTATTAGAGCTCTACTTCCTCAAATGGAAAAGGGGTTGGATGTACCTCTCAGGCAAATCACAAAGACTGGGTTACTTTAAAAAGACTGAAAAGACTGGTGACCTTTCTTCTACTTACCCAGCAATATATTATAACCTGATTTCCACTACCTATACTAAACCTTAAATTAAAAATATATAGTTATTTATATAGATATATAATTATCTCCCTAGTAGATGATAAGCTCTATGAAAGCAATAATGTTACCTAAATATTATATTTCCCCTGGCACTTAACATATAGATGCTTAATAAGTTTTTGAATATATTAATGACATTAATAAGTAGATATTATGAAACCCAGTAATAGATTGCACTATATATTATATATTATTTTTTTAAAATTCAGATTAGGGTTCCTAAGTAATTAATTCAAGGATTCAACTGTCATCTCTGTTGGCACTGCCATCATCTGAATTCAGTTTCTTGTTTTCTTATTCCTAGACTGACACAACTATCTCCTAATTGATCTTCCTATTCAAAGTGTCTTCCTTTTCTAATCCATTCTGCACATTACTATCAGATTAGTCTTTCTGAAATACTACTTTCATTTTTTTCATTTAAGAATATTATCATTATCCTACTGCTTTCAAGATAGGGTCTAGAATTCAAGGCCCTAAACAATCTAGCTCTAAGCTGCCTCATTCTTATTCTCCTTTATGTCTCCTATAACCTTCACATATGTTATCTTATTTGGTCCTCATAACATCCTGGTGAGATAGGTATTACATATATTATTTCCAATTTATAGATAAGGAAATGGAGGCTCACCAAGGTCAAGTGACTAACCCAAGGTTGCTCATTTAATTAAATATAAGTGAGAGATTATGAAGTCAGTTCTTCCTTGATTTTGTCTAATTGTCTTGAACTCCTCAAGCACAGTGACCATGTCTTACTATTCTGTGTATCTTTCACACAGCTGTTTGTTGGAGTCTCTTTGTGGTGCTATAGATTTAGAGAACTTAAGAAAGGTGTTTTAAAATTCTTAGATTTCCTACATCTGCTCATTTTATGGAGGGGACCAGTCAGTTTAATAGTTCCCCCCATCTTCTCAGAAAATCGTTTAAAATTAATCCAAATAATTTATTGTTTTGTGATCTGTGGTTTTGGAAAGGGTCCTACAGATCATTTAAACTGACCCCCTAATTTTACAAAAGAGGGAGCTGAGACCTGGAGAGATAAAGTGACTTACCCAAAATCTCTCAGATTATAGACAGTGGAGCCAGTATTAGAACAACAATGCTTTTGTTTGATCTCTCTCTTTTTCTCTGGTTTCAAATAAATTTAAATCACAGATTGTATGTTGAGTTACACACTTTATTTAGGCCTTTCTGCCATTTTTCCCCATATAAACTAAATATTGATTCCTCTTTTTTCCTTGGCTTCAATTCAGCATACAATAAATATTTATTGAACACTTACCCTGTGCAGAGCCCTGAGCTCTTCCCACATCCATCCACATTGGGAAAGTTCAATCAATATTGTACATAAATCAATTAACACAAATGTAGATCATTTTTATGAGAGCTTTCTTTATTAGCTGGAGCTTGTACTGATCCCAGCAGGATACAGTATTAGTGTAAGTGAATTTAAGATCCAAGTTACATAAGAGGCAAAATATCTACCACGTTCTGTTTATGTTTGGGCATGAGATGTTGGAGAAGATCATTCTTACTGGACACTGGCTTAGAGGCGATGAATATCTAGTAAGTCCAAAATTTTCTAAAGGCCTTGAAAAGGTTGGAGGGAAGATGGGGAAATGTATTATTTATCATTGTGATTATGTGTCTGGCATGAATATAAATCATTTTGTTGACTTCTCACATTTAACTGGACTGGGACAAGAGTCAAGACTTGTTTTCCAATTCCCCCGAGAGCCTCTGCATGTACATGGCATTTGTATTTTATTAACTAAGAATGCTTTTCTTTTATTTCTCCCAGATGACAGAGGCATGGAGAAATATGTCTCTTTCTGTCATCACTGCTTCTTGAAGGACTTTACTTATGCTGATGTTTCCTTTAGAGGCCCAGATGTCATTGGAAGAAACCCCTGAGGCTGAAATCCAACAGGTGGAGGAGGAGAGAGCATAAATTACTTCTATTCAAGTACTATGAGATAATCTCAGAGTCAGAGAAAGCAAGGCCACTTTTACCTGCAAAGTGAATAGGAGGAAGTCATTTCTGAAGAAGCTTAAAGTTTTCTTCAATTTTATTCCTCCTCTCTCTGAGATAAAAGTACCACCCAAGTAGGAGATTTTCATTTGATTGGTGCTTATGCTTACTTTGAGATTAGGGTGATAAGAAAATTCTTTATTCTTGCCATCCAGAACCTAAAATTCTTTGCTCATTTGTGAGTTTGTGAAACCCACATGAAATAATACTTTCAAAATAGATTTTGCAAAATGTGACCTGTTCCTGAGATAGGGGTGTTTTTCATGGCACTGTAGAAAGGAAAGTGTGGCCAGTCCTAACACTGCCTACACATGGATACTGATGATTGTGTGAATTTCAAATTTCATCATTGTGGGTGCTCCCTCCATTGATGTAAGTCACAACCTATCCATATACAGTAACAAATGCAAAATTCTTTTCCTTCTTAAATTCTCTTAACACATAAAGTGAAGCTACTGAGAAGGGGGAAGGAAGCAGCAGGAAGTACTTTGGGCTTTTGCCTTCCCATGGATGCATCTAAGCACTATTGACTTGGTAGGAGAAAAGATGTTTCAGGAGCAAAGGTTGAAACGTCAGAGTGTGCTTTACCTTGACCCTAATGGCATTAATAGTATAGGTCTGGATAGAGGTATAATGGATGAAGTTATTTCATGAGCCTTGAGAAAACTTTTTTCAGACCAGTGGCCAGGAAAAAAGGGATTTTAATGTAAGACTTTAGAAACAGAGATAAACTGAAAGAAGAGTAAATTTTCAATCTAGAAGAGAGTTGGTTAGGAACTCAGAAAAGTGTTTTTCTAAGAGTTCTGTGAGCTGTGGAGAGCTAGCTTCTTAGAAAAAAAGAATGGTTAATGCTATCTCAGTATAACAGGCCATATGATTCAGCTATTTTTAGATACATCTTTGTCAATATATTATATACTGAGTTCATGCAAAAGTTACCCATGGAGGTCTTTTAGTACATTTTGGATCTTAGTATAGGTCTTATCTTGAGGTAAACTACTTTTAATTGTTTGACAAATACAAAGGCATATAGTGTCATCAGTCTTTATTACTGTTGTGAAGTGACATATACAAAAGTATTCTGTAGGTTTTTCAACTTTTAATTGCAGGTATTAAGAATATCTTTCAAAATCTTCCTCCTTTTTGGTACAAAGTATTGATCTTTCTATAGTTGTCTTAGGATGATGATTGCTGAGTTTCTTTAATGTTGTACAGGTGTTAGTTAAGATATTTTATTAACCATTATCATCAACTCTACCCTTATGAAAGGGATATTAAGACTGATATTGGGTAGATGTTAATTCCTTTTTATCACCATCATTATTGTTATCATTATCATATTTTTAAAATATCCATATCTTTGATTATATCAGTTTAGTCACTCATCTTTTCAGATTTCAATTTCTCAGCAACTTAGAAGATGGTCTTCAAAGATATAGTCGCTAAAAAACCATCACTGCATAACCTACCTAGTGATGGGCTTCTCTTAACTCAATATGATGAGTCTTTGGACAAAAGATATATAATTTGTCACTCTAACCATGCTCATGTGAGAGTAGCTGACATATAGTGCTTTATAGGTTACAAGATACTTTTCTCACAATAGTTCCATGAGGTAGATTGTATATGAATGATTATGTCTATTTTAAAGCCAAGGTAACTGAGATTTCAGCTCCAACCTTGGGTATAGTTAGTGCTTCATAAATGTTGAACTGATTTGTTTTGATTCAGAGAGATAAAGTTACTTATTGAAGGACATACAACTAGTAAATGATGCTTGTGTTTGTCCTTTTGTTTTTGAAGAGGACCATGGCATCAGGGATATGATGACATGACTTGCAATTGACTTTGTTTGAAGTGAGGGGGACTGTGCAATGGCACCAGCCTCATTTTCTCCTCCAGAGCCAGTTGGGTCTGATGGCCAGATATTCATCAGGACAATTGGCTATGACCCAAGATGCAAAGGGAGTGTAGATACTTGAATATAGGTGGTATGACTCTACCATTCTTCTTTTGAAAAGTGTTTTTCCCTAGCATCTTTAAAACAGAACTCAAAAATTAAATTACTGTCTTTCAGAAATGCATTGGTTGTAAGGCACAACTGCATCTTATTCTTTGATTACATTTGTACAATGCCCAAAGAACTTGTCAATTTGATGGCAAATCAATTGAACCATTAGTATTTGCAGGTGCAAACAATTGGTTGATTAATAGACTTTGCCTCTTTTTGCCAGCTGTTTGGACTCCTATAGGGTAAGCCATAGACTTCTGGCATAGAGAAAAGTGCTTTTGCACTAGCAACATATTGAACTGCTTTGAATGGCAGACCCTCTGAGCTCCATAGTTACAAATTCAGGCAGCAATCCATCACAACTTATTGAAAATCCTGAGAACTTTGTGATTTGAATAGACCCCTCTGAGATGATGACTACCTGGGTAAATTAATATCTTTAGCTACCAGAAAGTGTCTTTCTACAGAAAAGTCAATCCATCAGCTGCAGATATTGAAAGAGAAAGAAAAAAAAAGCCTGCTGTGTTGTTTCAGAAGACCACACATCAGGCAAGTAATGAATATGCCAAAGTTATTTAAAAAATATCTAATCCCATTTAAAGGATCTATGATGAATAGTTTCCTTACTTCAGTTCTCTGTACAGACCAATAGGAAAAATTAATCAGAAAATACATTACAAATATGTTTTTGACTTTTATTTCATTTGCAATGCAATGGATAAAAGGATGTTTTTTCTTTTAAGTTGGACTAGTGATAAAGTCTAGGACTCTTAGAGTTGGAAGGGGCTTCAATAGTCAAATCCTATTCTCTATTTGTTACATCAATCTCTAGCATTTCTGTCAGAGGATTATCTAACCTCTACTGAAGCATCTTCAATGATGGCAGTTGCCACTATCTCCCAGAAGAGCCCATTCCATTCCATCCAGCTCCAACTGGTAGAAAGTTCTTCCTTATACTAAGCCTAAATCTCTTCCCCTAAAGCTTATTACTAGCTCTGTCCTCTGAAGCCATACACATAAAGTTTGCATGGGATGCTGCAATGTACTGAATTTGGCATCAGAGTAGGTGTGAATCCTGGCTTTGTGCCATTTAATAACTGTGTGACCTTGGGTAACATACTAAGCATCTCTGAGCCTCAGTTTCATTGTAAGATTAGTGGGTTGGATGAGGTAGCCTCTAAAGCCCGCTTTCATTTTTAAATCCATGAGGTTATGAGTTTCCATAGGATAGAACTTTAACCATGTGAAGGGAGTGATCATGTCCTAAGTGAATTTTCTCTTCTCCTGGTTAGTCACTGGTACTTTGAACTATTCCTCATTTGATGTATTTGTAAGCCTCATTTTTGGCATCCTGGATCCCCTTCTTCATGTATGCTCTTATTGGTTTTTTTTTTGGTATTCCATTTCATATTTATTCCTGTAATATATTTGCAAGATAAAATGCTTCCCTCTTGCTTAAATACTTTGTTTTGAAATCTATTTCATAAAAGTATATATTTAATAATCCTGACATAAAATTTACATTAATAGATTTTGCAGATTTTAACATACTTCATTCAGTTATAAGCATCTCTTCATTTACCTAGCTATATTATTAAATCATAATAATAAGAACTGATATTTATATAACTCTGTAAGGTTTACAAAGCACTTTCCAATCATGTCATTTGAGCCTTGCAACAATGCAGTAAGACTACAGGTATTTTACCAATAAGAATGGTGATGTTCAGAGAGATTAAATCACTGGCCCATGACTACCATGACTGGCCCAGTCAGTTAAGTACTGCGAGATTTGAACTCAGATCTTCTGGACTGCAGGTTTTATACTCTATTATCTCTTCTGCCATCACTGTTTGTGAAGGCCAAGTTTCCTATTTCACTGAAGAGGAAACCAAATCCCAGAGAATTTCTAACTTGCCCAATATTGCAGAAATGATAAATAGCAGATAGGTAACTAGAAAGTTTTATGGTCCCTCTGGCACCAAATCTGCTACTCTTTCCACTAGATTATCTCCCTGAAAAGAAAATTCTCCCAGAATGTGGATAGGAAATAGGATTCTGGCAAGCACAACTTAATACAGTGCACCCTTGCAACTACAGCATACCACCAATGTCTCCTTGCAAGAGTAATATTTTTTTTCTTTTTTTTCCATATAAATTTATTTTCACCTTTCAACATTCACCTCCACAAAATTTTTACTTCAAATTTACTCCCCATCTCCACCCTACCACTACCCCAGGGCAGTGTGTATTCTGATTGCCTTTTCTTCAAATTTCTCCTCCCTTCTATTACCACCCCCCATCCCGTTCCCTTCTGTTTTCTGGTAGAGTATGATAGACTTCTATATCCATTGCTTATGTATCTTATTTCCTAGTTTAATTTTTAAATCTTTGACTTCCACATTCTCTCCCTTAACCCATCCTCATCCACCCTCATTGAGGATGCAAGCAATTCAATAAAAGGTTATATATGTGTAGTCATGAAAAACACTTCCATAATAGTCATGTCTTGAAAGACTACCTATATTTCCCTCTATCCTGTCCCACCATCCACTTATTCAATTCTTTCCTTTGACCTGTCCCTCTGCAAAAGTGTTTGCTTTTGATTACCCCTTCCCCCAGTCTGCCACCCCTTCTGTTATCCCTGCTCTCTTATCCCCTTCCCCTGCATTCATGTAGGGTAAGAAAAACTGCCCTACCCAATTGAATATGTGTGTTGCTCCCTTTTGAAACCAAATCGGATGAAAGGAACAGTCATTTATTCTCTATCACCTTCCCTTTCTTCCCCTCCATTATAAAAGGTTTTTCTTGCCTCTTATATATGAGATTATTTACTGCATTCTATTTCTTTCTTTCTCCTAGTACATTCCTCTCAATCCTTAATTTTATATTTTAGATATCATCCTTTCATATTCAACTTATGCTGTGCTCTCTCTCACCTGTTCTCTTCCCCCCTCCATCTATGTATCGATCTATCTATGTATCTATCTATCTATGTATCTATCTATCTATCTATCTATACACATATGTATATATGTGTATTTGTAAATATATATATATATATATATATATATATATATATATATATATATATATATATATACGTGTGTGTGTGTGTATGTATATACAAGTGTACATATATTCCCTCTAACTACCCTAATACTGAGAAAGGTCTCATGAGTTGCAAATGTCTTCTTTTCATGTAGGAATGTAAACAGTTCAAATATAATAAATCCCTTATGGTTTCTCTTTCATGTTTATCTTTTCATGCTTCTCTTGATTCCTATATTTGAAAGTCAAATTTTCTATTCAGCTTTGTTCTTTTCAACAAGAATGCTTGTGAGTCTTCTATTTCATTGAAGTTCTATTTTTTTCCCCTGAAGTATTATACTCAGTTTTGTTGTGTAGGTGATTCTTGGTTTTAATCCTATCTTCTTTGACAACTGGAATATCATATTCCAAGCTCTGTGACTCCTTAGGGTAGAAACTGCTAAGTTTTGTGTTATCTTGATTGTGTTTCCACAATACCTGAATTGTTTCTTTCTGGCTGCTTGTAATATTTTCTCCTTGACCTGGGGAACTTTGGAATATGTCTACAAAATATTCTAAGGCATTTTCCATTTGGGAAAATGGAATCACCTCTTTTAGGAGGTGATCGGTGGATGTCTTCCTTTTCTATTTTACCCTCTGGTTCTAGAATATCATGGAAATTTTCCTTGATAATTTCTTGAAAGATGATGTCTAGGCTTCTTTTTGACCATGGCTTTCAGATAGTCCAAACATGTTTAAATTATCACTTCTGGATCCATTTTCAAGGTCAGTTGTTTTCCCAATGGGGATAGGTCATATTGTCTTCTATTTTTTTCATTCTTTTAATTTTGTTTTATAATTTCTTTATTTCTCATAAAGTCATTAGTATCCATTTGCTCTATTCTAATTTTGAAAGCATTATTTTCTTCAGTGAGCTTTTGGACCTCTTTTTGCATTTGGTCCATTCTGCTTTTTAAGGCATTCTTCTCCTCATTGGCTTTTGGGACCTCTTTTGTCATTTGAGTTAGTCTAATTTTAAAGTTGTTATTTTCTTCAGCATTTTGGGGATTTCCTTTAGCAAGTTGTTGACTCATTTTTCATGATATTCTTGCACCAGTCTCATTTGTCTTCCCAATTTTTCTTCTACTTCTCTTACCTGATATTCAAAATCCTTTCTGAGCTCTTCCACAGCCTGAGACCAACTCATATTTTTCTTAGAGGCTTTGAATAAAGGAGCTTTGGCTTTGTTGTCTCCTTCTGGCTATATGTTTTGATCTTCCTTGTCACCAATGACATAAGAAAATACCTCTTTACTGAGAAAATAACACTCTATCGTCTCTTTCTTTTTCTCATATTTGCTCATTTTCCCTAGCCAATTACTTGAGTTTTGAGCTTTGTCGAGTGGAGGGCTCCCAAAGCAGCCTTCACTTCGGCAGTGGCTGCAGCTACCCTGGGGTTGAGGCTGGGGCTGGACCAAGCTCCCCTTTCAGTCAGGTGAGAGACCTTTCCTATTTACCGTTGAAGCTGTCTTTAGCCTTTGTGGGTTGGGAAGTCTGGAATTCACAGCAGCTGCCAGTGATTCAGTCTCCTAAGTCCTGCTCAGTCTTCATCAACATGGCTCAAACTGCGCTCTGTTCCCAGCCTGGTACAATAAATCCTTCTCGTTGACCTTCCAGATTGTCTTGGGCGGGAAATTTGCTTCAGTTTGTCACTTTTTGGCTTCTGTTGCTCTAGAATTTGTTTAGAATCATTTTTTATAGGTTTTTTGAGGGATATGCGGGGAAACCTTTCACAGGTCCCTGCTTCTACACCACCACCTTGACCCAATGTTCTCTTATTTATGAATGCATGCCTTGACAGAATTTTAAGAGTTAGAAGGAACCATTAGTACAGGTCATCTAGTCTAACCTGTACCTGAACAAGAATGCCTACTTCCCCCCTATAATAGACCCAAAATTAAATGATGTAATGCAAAGTGCCTCGGAACCTAGCCTAAGAATTAAAAAACTTGGTTAGAAGCCTGGCTTCATATTTACTACTAAGGTGACCCTGACCCAGTCATTCAATTCAATTCAATTTAATAAAATTTTATTAAGTAAGTATCGTACATGAGAGGGCAACTGGGTGGCACAGTGCATACAGTGTAGAGCCTGGAGACTCTTCTTTCTGAATTCAAATCTGGCTTCAGATACTTGCTAGCTGAGAAAGTCACTTGACCCTGTTTGCATCAGTTTCTTCTTAGTAAAAATGATCTGATGAAGGAAATGACAAATCACATCCATATCTTTGCCAAGAAAACCCCAAATGGGGTCACAAAGAGTTAGATGTGACTGAAAAATGACTAAACAACAATTGTACATAAAACAATGTGTAGCATTAGGGACATAAAGATAAAACCAAACAATCTCTGTCCTCAAAGAGCTAACAATCTCTTGAAATCTCTGTAAACCTCATTTCCTTTATATAAAAAATGGGAATAATAATACCTGCCTCGTCTGTATAATAGTGTCCTTGTGAGAATGAAATAGAATAATTCACATGAAAGCACATGTAATTCACATGTGAAATTTCACATTTTGTTTAGAATCACAAAATATCATATACATGTGAGCTTTTATAATTGTCATCTTTTTTGGGTTCAGGAACACAATAGTAGCAATTAGACATGTGGAAAAAGTAAGTATTTGAGAAGAAGATGGGGCAAAATGTTGCAATAAGCAATAAGGAATCTTTGAATATTTATTACAAACCTCCTCCAGGCCCAGCTAGAGAAATATAGGAAGCTATAACAAAATTATAGCCCCTTTAGATAAGACAACTTAGTCACATGAAATAACTGGACCATGAAACAAAGTTGAACAAAGTTCATAGTTCAGACATTTCACAGATAGAACATTATATTAGAAGGTGTTAATTGTGCAGCACAGGGAAAAAAAAGTGAAAATGAAGTTAGGAAAGGGTCCTAGCAGAACTGCTATAGTCTCACATATCTCATAGCATGTACATGTGAGATATCTGGGGCCTCAGGTATAGGTGAAGAATAACATCAATAAGTGAGGCAGATGTGTCCCAGGATGCTCCCAAATAAAAATTAATGAAGGCTAAAGAGGACAAAGATTGTTTCCTAGAAACCATTTTTTCTTATGTATTTTTTAAAACTCAAACCCTGAACAATTCTTTCCTCTCAGCATATATGAACAATTGTTTCTCAGGGGCATAGAATTTAGAGGGGTAAGGGACAGGAGAAAGCATCTGACCCAATTTTCTTGATTCAGAGACAAGAAACCTGAGCATTAGAACAGATAGGACTTGCCCCCAAAATCCCAAGTACTAAATGTCAGAGTCAGAGTTAGTGTCAAGGTCCTCTGATTCCAAATAAGGTTTTCTGACCCTTGCATAAGAGCTGGACCTAGAGCTTATCTTTTGCATCTCTACATGTCCCATATTCATCTCATTCCCTTCCTTTGTTGCTACTTGAACTTTCTGATCATTTGAGTCCGGAAAGGACTGCCTTCATGTTAGAGTGGATCTAAGTGGGGCCCAGATATTTGGCCAAGACCATGCAAAGCGTAACACAACTGGAATCTGAGCCAGGAAAGACTGAAGAGGAAATGAAACATTTACATACATGTCATATGTAATATGCCATATCTAATAATATGCCATATTCTTAAAATAATCTTGCTGTTACTGCATACAATGTCCTTGTGGTTCTGCTCATTTCGCTCCATTATTTCATGCTTACACGATCATTTTGTTGTATATTTAAAAGGAATAGCAATTGTGCATAGTAGATTACAGTTTCATGCACAGTCATCTTTTTTATGGCACTATGGTAGGAAAATGCTTGTTTTATTCCATAAGTTAAAAATAAAATAAAAAAAACCAAATTATAAAAAGCAGAGGAACCCCTTTGGGTTTTGGTAAGGACCTATCAGAACTGTGCTGTTCACCCCTCCTCTCAGGGTATGTATCCTCTTAACCCCATTTCTCAGTTTCCTTGAAACTCCATGAATTCACTTTAAATAAACAGGACTAAGGAATGTTCTTGGGAAACCAGGAAGAAGAGGCATTGAGAAACATCCTCCTATGTTATATGGGATCAGATAAAAGAACTGGGTACGTTTGACTCAGGAGACATGGTTATTCTCTCCAAATATCTGAGGTAAAGAAGAAAGAAAGGTTTGGACTTGCTTGAACAAAGACCCATAGGTAGAAGTTGCAGAAAGACAGGGGCAGGCTCAATACTAGGAAAAACTTCCTGAAAATTAGAATGATCTGCCATTGGCATGGGCTTCCTTATGAGGTAGGGAGCTCCTGATCCATCCCAAATGCACAAGCAGCAGTAATCTGGTTGTATAGGGGATTTCCTAGACTGGGTAGGGATTTGAACTTAAAATGATCTTAAGGTTGCTTACACTTCTAACGTTCTACAATTCTATGTACCAATTTATGCATGGCATGTGAAATCGTCTATATACATTTAAAACATGAAGGCTCCAAAGGTGAAAATGGTAAGACGAAAAAC
Source organism: Bettongia penicillata ogilbyi (assembly GCA_023548195.1). NCBI lineage: Eukaryota > Metazoa > Chordata > Mammalia > Diprotodontia > Potoroidae > Bettongia > Bettongia penicillata. The sequence goes on along the minus strand of JAJHZJ010001014.1, from coordinate 1,038,784 downwards.
AATACATCTGTATGTGTACATACGTATATCTAAATATGTGTCAAATATTAATTCATTTATCTATATAATCATATTTGATCCCATTGCCTACATGATAAATATAAAATCCATTATCTTCTAAATCCCTCATGAAAACTGGCCCCTTCCAGCCTTTCCATTTTTCTTGTTTAACATATCTTATCCCTACCTCCACCCCTACTCTGCAATCCACTGACATTGGCTCCGTATTGTTTTTTTTAAAAAGATCCCCCATTTTTTGCCTGGACATTTTCACTAAATATTCCCCATGTCTCTCTGTTTCTCTCTCTCTCTGTCTCTCTCCTTATCTCTGCCTCCTGAATTCCTTGGCCTCCTTCAAGTCCCCACTAAAGTCCCAACTTCTGCAAGAAGTTTTTCTAGATCTCCCTTAAGCCTAGTGCCTTCCTTTGCTGATTTTCTCTAATTTATTCTGTCTATATCTTGTTTGTAAGTAGTTTTTTTCTCATGTGGTGTTCTCCATTGTTGTCTCCTCCATTAGACTTTAAGGTCCTTAAGAGCAGAGATGGCTTTCTATGTATCTTCAGTGTTTAGAACAGCACATAGATGCTCAACAATATAGCAGGTACTTAATAAATAATAGCTGACTGTGATTGATTATAATCCTGTATGTTTATATAAGAGGAAAAGAGAGAGAGAGAGAGAAGAGAGAGAGAGAGAGAGAGAGAGAGAGAGAGAGAGAGAGAGAGAGAGAGAGAGACAGAGGAGAGAGAGAGAGAGAGAGACTTGGAGAGTACAAACACAAATTCACAACACTGGTTCAGACCTACATACTTGATTTTATTAAACACACATTTTTGATGTGCCTACTGTGTGCAAGTTATAATGTTGGTTGGATGATGAGTTCAAATAGATAAAAATGAAAGAGTTCCAGAGTGTTTTCACTGGGGAGATACAACATATATCTAGATAATATCTAGATATCTAGATAATAACTAATATTTAGGAAGTGCTATGCTCTGTAAAGTATATTATATATCTCCTTTGATCTTCACAACAACCCTGTGAGGTGAGGCATGGTAGGATTAGTGACTAGAGCTATGACTTAATTGATATAGGGAACTCATGGATGAAGAAAGTCCCTCTACCAATGCATTTTGGCACTTTCTCTGCAATTTAGCATCTGAGAGAGTTTCCTACAGCACTGAAAAGCTAAATAACTTGTCCAGGATCACATGGCCAGGGTGTGTTAGAGCTTGAACATGAGCCTTCCTGGATCCAAATCCAGCACTCTATCCACTCTACTGTGCTGCATCTTATTACTACCTCCATTTTACAGATGAGAAAACCAAAGCTTTACCCAGGGTCAGCTAAAAAGTGACTGAGGTAGGCTTTGAATGTAAGTCTTCTGGTCCAGCACCAGGTCCTTTGGTGCTTCAGGTCCAGCACCAAATAATTTCAGGAGAAAGAGTGCACCAACTGAGGGGATGAGGGAAGGTCTTACATGTCATACACTGAAGATGCCATAGAACATCTGTGAGCTGTAAGTTTGATACTACCAGCCCATCTTAAAAATGAGGAAACTAAGGTAATCAATCACTTATCCATGGTTATAGAGCTAACAAATATCAAGGTGGAATTTAAATCCAAGACTTAGTAACAAGTTCACTACTCTTTCTACTTGACCACATAGCTATCCTACTGGAACAAATAGTATCCTGTTTTCAAGAAAACACGTTAATACCTTCCAACTCTGGCACTCTTGACTTACGGCAGACAAGACCCTCAAATATCAATTATAAAATAATCTTCAATTCTCATTTCAGAGAATTTTTAACAGAAGCAACCAGACAATGAACCAGTACTTATTCAGTTTAAATTTATTACTTTTAAGGTGCTATTATTGATGATTAAAGGCAATAGTATGATGAATAAAGAACTGGTTTCAGAATGTAGAAGGCCTGGAAGTTCCCTATGGCATTGAAACACAGGACCAGTGGGGAAAAATGCCAGAAATGTAACTGCAAACACAAAATTTACTAATGTGTCTGACACCAACTTTGTGACCTTAGGCAAGTCACAAACTTTCTAAGCCTCAGTTTCATCATCTTTTAAATGAGGAGGTTGGCAAGGTGGTCTCTGAAGTCCCTTCATCTTCTCCAAAGTGTTGTTACCATATCTCTCTACTCTAGTGTAAGATGGCATGGGATCTACTAGAATGGAGCATTTTATTTCATGCATAAAGACAAGACTTCAACTGAATTTCCATGTTCAGCTCTCGAAATAGCTAGAGAGAAACATAGAGAGATGTCTCTTTCTTTCTGCCTCAACGTTGTTCAAGTTCATTTCTCATCTCTTGATTTCCTTGTTTATAAAATGATGAAGTTGAATTAGGCAGAACTAAGGACCTTTCTGTCTGTAATGGGTTAAGTTCCATGAACTTCACTAGTTAACACAGAAGATTTTCGAGTTGCTGTGCTATCATCATTTTTTGATGATGGTGTTGATCTGTAGAAGGAACTTCACTATGTGGAAACTCTGTTGACAGTCTCAGAAAGTTGCTTTGTGTACCAAAAGGTTAAGTACCTGACCTACTCAGATGAAAAGGTTAAATCCAGGTATTGTTATTACAAACACAACCCAAAATATAACAGACCCGTATCATTTATTTTTCCATTGAAATGATAATATTTTTCTTCAGGAGATTTGGCTTTCTCAGGGTCAGTGAGGATTCACGTTTTAATTTCAAAGTTCAATAAATATAAAAAGGCAGTGTAGCGCAGTAGACAGAAAACAAGGCTGAGAACCAGGAGCTCCAGGTCCTAGTTCTGCCTCTGTCATTAATTAGTTATGTGACTGTGGGCAAATTATTTCCCCTCTCTTGTCCTCAGTTCCTTCATCTATAAAATTTGAGGTTTGGACAAAATGATCTCTCAGCCCTAAAAGCCTATGATTTAACAATAGGGCAGGAGCAAGTTGGATAGTCAAAGTTAGGGTTTCGTTCCACCTTGGAATGGAAATGTTCACAGGAATAATTACAAAGCAGAGAATCCAGCTTAGGCTAGTTGAGCAGGAATTCTATCTAGTGATACTTCTGATGCAGAGTGCTACAGCAGTGTAAGCCTTCTTGAATGATACTGGTACCCAGTGCCAGAAGAGAGTCCTGAAATATCCATACTATAGGAAGCTGTCTCAGAATCAAAGAAACTGAATTGGAAGAGACATTGATGGCTTATAACCATAGAAACAGAGTTAAAAAGGACCTCTGGGGCCACCTCATTTTACTGATAGAGCAACTGAATTTCAGAGAATTTAAGTCATAGATTGTAAGTGACCCAGCTAACATTTGAAACCATGTTCTCTGTATATGAATAGGAATCCCCCTCCATCCTCTCCTTAAGTAGGCATTCCATCTCTTGCCGCTGTGCCTCCCCCATGCCTGAAATGCACTCCTGCTTTGCCTCTGGCTCTTAGAATTCCTTGCTAACACCTGCTCCATGTGTCTTTTTCTGATCCATATTCTGATCCATTCATTTTCTGATCCATATTCTGATCCATCCCCCAAAATTGTTAGTCTCCCCTCACCTTTATGAGCTGATTTGGTCTTTCCCTGATGAGGAGAGAAAGCACTATCCAAATTGGAGGCCCTCAGTTCCCAGGAAAAGTTTAGAGGTATTAACAAACATTTAAATTGTTATTATTGCAAATACCATTAGAAAACTCAGAGGTCTCAATGTCAAGTCCATGACCTGTCTCCAGTGTTGGCAATGAAGACCATAAAGAATTCAATGTCAGATCTTTTCCATAAAAAAATGTACGACTCATTCTTTAGCTTGTTGTGGCTGCTTCTTCAGCATATCCATTTCAACAGGGACTTGAGCTTTCTGCTGGAGAGGCATTTGTCTTTATTCTGTATCTTTATCTAATAACCTATTCTTCTTAATCATGTTAAAGGGAGACAGACAAAGCTTAATCAAACCATTAATCACAGGCAAGACACAATGTGCTTGGATAGATGCTTTATTGCATTGTCCAAAGTGAGCATTAATGCAAATAATTTTGACAACTAGGAGATGCTATTATTTATACAATTAAGGCATCACTGTGTCTACAAACCTGCTACAATTTATAAATTTTAGTATCAGAATATCCCATCTAAGTTTTAGTTCACTCTTTCTGAACTTGTTGAACCAATTAGAATGTACTAGTAATTAATTCAGATTCTCATTTGAATTTCAATGTCTTACAAAATGTGAAAAGGCAGAATTCTGAGGTAGGAAGAACACTGAACTAGGAATCAGGAGCTTTGAGTTCTGGTCTCTCCTTTGCCCTTACCTGTGTGACCTTGGGTAAGTCAAATATTGTCTCTTGTTCCCATAGGATCAAAACTAGAGGTGATCATAGAGACCTCTACTCCAAGTCCCTCTTCTTATAGAAGAGGAGAACTTTGGACCTAAGAAGGGAAGTAATCTGCCTTAAAACCCACAGATTAAGTGGAAGGGCTCAGGTTCAAAACCAGATCCTCTTACTCCAAACATAGCATCCTCTTCATTGTGCTTTCCTGTTGCATTTGAGGTTTTTTTTTTTAGTTTGCTTGTTCTTTGTTTTACCCTGGAGTATAGTTCAACCAGAGCAGGACATTAACTTATTTTAGGCAGATGTTGTTTCATTATTTTCTCTCCTATTGTGACCTTCAATTTCCTCAGTTACTTTTGTTTTATCCTTTCTCTCTAAACTCTTTCCACATCTATTTATTACTGAAAAATAATTTAGTATTGAACTGTTTGTACTTTGCATTAGCAGCAACAGGGAATGTTAACCAGTCATGGATGGGAAATTGCTCTACATAGAGGGAGAAGCGTTGAGACTTGGTGGCAGTTGGGACTCAACTCTTTTTTACCTCCCTCCCTTCAGAGATGTATCAGTAAGTACCCCAGCATACACAGGGGCCTTCTATCACAGGTTCTTAGATCTGCATTCATAAAGGAAAGGTCACTTTTGAAGGGTTAACAATCGCTTTCATCAAGCACATGTATCAATTCTTTTCTTTTAATTAATTAATCAATTAATTTTAAGTTTTCAACCTTCATTTCCATAAAATTTTGAGTTCCAAATTTTCTTCCCATCTCTCTCCTCCCCCCAAATGCTGTGCATTCTGATTGTCCCTTCCAGCAATGTACCCTCTCTTCTAACACCCCTCCCTTTCCTTACTCCCATCTTCTCTCTTGTCCTGAAGGCAAGATAAATTTCTATATCCCATTACTGTATTTCTTATTTCCCAGTTGTATGTAAAAACAATTCTCAACATTTGTTCCTAAAACTTTGAGTTCCAACTTCTCTTCCTCCCTCCCCACCCATCCCCACTGAGAAGGCAAGTCATTCAAAATAGGCTATATATGTGTAGTTTTGCAAATGACTTCCATAATAGTCATGTTGCGTATGACTAACTATATTTCCCTCCACCTATCCAGCTACCCCATTTATTCTATTCTCTCTTTTGACCTTGTCCCTCCCCAAGAGTGTTTACTTCTAATTGCTCCCTTTTTCCCTTTGCCCTCCCTTCCATTATACCCCCCGACCCTGCTTATCCACTTCTTCCCTACTTTCCTGTAGTGTAAGATGGATTTTCATACCAAATTGAGTGTACATGCTATTCCCTCCTTGAGGCAAATGTGACGACAGTAAGCTTCACTTTTTCCCTCTCACCTCCCCCCTTTTTCCCTCCATTGCAAAAGTTTTTCTTGCCTCTTCTATGAGAAACAATTTGCCCCATTCCATTTCTCCTTTTCTCCTCCCAATATATTCCTCTCTCACTCTGTAATTTTTTTTAGATATGATCCATTATAACACAGATATTTTGATTTTAATGTCTACTCTGTGTTTTCCCAATGAGCTCCAATTCAATTCAACACGCACACAAACACACACATATACACACACCCACAAAATTTGTTAAATGTGTACTATGTTCAAGATGTTGTTTTAGGTGCTTCAAAGGGAACCAGAGCTGTGTAGTTTATTTTTTTCTAAAATAATTCAAAACTATATACCATAATAATTGGATCAATTCAATCAAAATAGCACTGCCAAAAGTATGTCAGCATTTTCTGTCTTTCCTATGGCCATTATAACAAAAATTTTTCCAAATTTTTTATCGTCTTTGATGACCTTGCAAGTATGAAACTTCAAATCTACTATGTGCAACTTGCTATTCCTTCCAACAAACAGCAAAAAATTATTATGTAAATTTCTTTTTTTCCTTCCTTTTTTCTTTCCTCCCCCACCTCATTCTAGAGATAAATACTATTAGAAACAAATAGGCATATGTGTGTAAAAGTATTCTATACCATCTTCTATTTATTAATTCTTTCTCTGGATGTAGATACCATCTTTCTTCATATGTCTTTAATGCTAATTTGAATATTTATAATGGGCAAAACAACTTATTTGCTCATTCTTAAAAACAATATTGCTGCTATTGTATATAATGTTCTCTTGGTTCTGTTCATTTCATTCTTCATCATTTTGTGCAAATATTTCCATGATTTGTTTTCTAAAATTGTCAAGTTCATCATTTCTTGTATCACAATAAAAACAACTAATTTTTCAGCTTATGTTTTTGCCTTCAATTCTTTTTTTTCTCCTTTGATTTTCATTATTTCTATTTTATGTGAGATCACTAATTTCTTTTTTACACAGTTTGGATTTCAAAAATTACATTCAACATATATGTCATCAAGAGGAAAGCTTATAACTTATTAATTATATATTTTTTTAAAATCCATTTTTCTTGTATGATTATGCCCAACTTTACAGAATAAATTGTCCTTAGGTGCAACTCATTTTTCATCTTGTTGTTGGTCAGTATCTTTGACTGATATGATTGGAGTTTCTTTGTATGTCAGCTATTTTTTCCCAATTACTCACCAATTTTTCTCTTTTATCTTAAAGCTCTACAACTTGGTGTCAACATCTCTGAATGAATTAAAACTGTATTCTCTCCCGGTTGAGTCCCTATGGATTTTATTGCACTATACTTTGACTTCTGATTCCAATATTTCTGGACAATTTTATTTATAAATTCCTGAAATATGACATTCATACTTTTTTCATCATTTTAAGGAGAAGCAATGATTCTTACATTGTTTTTCTCAACTCTGTTAAGATAATTATTGCCAATTACATAGACTTCATATATCCTTCCAATTCTACTGTTTTTATTTTATTAGATAATTCTTGTTTTATTGTGTTTTTGAGTTCATTATCCTTCATTCTCTTTTTTATATTGTTCATTGTTGTAAGATTTTCTGGCTTTTGGTGTGTTACCAGTTCTCCATTTTAGAGCTCTAAATTCATGCCCCTTCAGTTATTTCTTATACTTTCCTACCAAACTTTCTAACCCTGTTTTCCTGTTTTGTTATAGAATCATTCTCTTCTTCAAGATAATGTTAGTATTTATTTTAAGCTTTAGAACTTTAAGTTTTAGCATTTTTGTTGTTTTTAGCAGCTTTTCATTTCTTATTAATTTTTTCACTTTCTTTACACTTACCTTTGGTGGATTTTCTTCTAATAAGAGGGGAAACAAATGTAGGACAGATATTTGGAGGGTATCCATAGTTAATCAGCATGGCCTTGATTAAGATCCATCAAAAAAGAGTGAGGAAGAGGAGTTGGATGAGTAAGAGAAAAACCAAGATAGGTTCCTCTCTCTCTCTCTCTCTCTCTCTCTCTCTCTCTCTCTCTCTCTTTCTCTCTCTCTCTCTCTGTCTCTGTCTCTCTCTCTGTCTCTCTCTCCTTCCTCCCCCTCATCTCTCTCTTTCACACACACACACGCACACACACACACACACTAAAGAAGAGAGAGTACGTAGGAAAAGAGGGTGAACAAAAATTTCAAAGGGTGAATCAGGGTTAGAAAGAATGAGACATGAGAAAAACTCATTAGATTTGTCAATTAAGAGATCATAGGCAACTTTGAGAAGAGCAGTTTCAGTTTGATGATTCTTATTGTGGAGAGTTTAAAATCTCTTGAGAAGGATGGAAAGTGTGGAACATTTCATATTCTGTTGCATTTGATTGATATTTTGATTAGTTTTGGCAAACTACTTTCTTATACATCACTTCATTCTTTGTTAAAAAAAATAGTTCTCTGGGGGAAAAAGAATATATTTGGAAATTCAAGTGATGTGAAACCCAAAGATGTCAATTTTTAAGAGATAGGTTATTTTTTAAAATGAAAGAATTAATATTATGAATTAATCAGTGGACAGCTTTTAATCACATACTATCATATGGGAAATCCAGTGCTTCTTTTATTCAACTATTCATCTCAATGTATTTGCTAGTATAAGTCTTATGTGATATTACAATGTAGTGGCAAGAGTGGTGAATTTTGAATTTTTATCCAGTATTTATTATTTCACCTTGAACAACTCCATAAATCAAAGAATTTAGAGATAGAAGGGAGAGAAGTCAGAGGTGACTAAATCCAAATTGCTCATTTAATAAAAGGGAAAATGACATCCTCTTAGGAAAGGTTAAGGTGGTCAAAGTTACAGATTATATATAAACTAGCCAATGTTGTATCCTGGGCTAGTGCTTTCCAAGTTACTGAGGGATAGCATGATATTTAAAGTTACAGAATGATTGGGGATAATAAGAAAGGGTCACTAAGCGAGGGAGAGTGGTGGGCATAGGAAAAAACAGAGACATAAGAAGTGAAAATCTAATACTGTTCTAATGGATTTAGGGCATCTTGTCATCAGAGACAAACTGATTCTATAGTGCCCTCCCAGAAGCAAACTGGTTGACATTAGTTCTTAAAGAACTGTTGAAAGAAGTATCTTCCCAGAATGTTTCTTTCTTTAATCTCCAAGTTTTTCTTTCATTCCCCCTTTTTTCTCCATGGATCACTTTCTACCCCAGGTATTTTATATTGTTCCATTAGTACCTTGATCATATCTTTCAATCACATGGAGCATGTCTATCAAGTTTTCAGCCTAAGGGCTGGTGGAATGAGAATGTCCTGGACTTTCTAGCAGTCAGGAGTGAGTTGTATGTTTAGCATATAAAACAGGAACTAGGAGTGAAAGAGTAGGGTTGATGCCAGCTGAAGACCAAATGTAGTTGAATTCTAGAGGAGTGACAGGAGAGAGAGGGTGATTCATGGAGAGAGTGATTTACTCTGGCATTAATGTGTTTCAGAAGAGAGTAAGGCATCTTGTGAGGTTCCCATTTTGGAAGGAAGAGTGTTAGAGAGTCCAATTTTAACTTCTACCTGGCCCCATAGGCTTTGAAATGAAAAGATGCTACTTGCACAGATTGCCTAGTAGTGCTGTAACTTGGGAACCCAGAAATATGCTGAGTCCAATCTATTTATAAATGAGGGAGGTTAAATTGCTCTGAATTCTATTGCCTAGCACAGGGCTGTTCATGTAGCAAGAACTTAATCGATGCTTGTTGAATTGAATTTTGATAATTAGCAACATTTTGATGGAGAAAGTTTGTGGAAATGACAAATCCATTCCTATCTCCAACATACAATTCACCTGTTTGGGTTTTCAGAAAGGAAGAAATCATTATTACAAAATATAGTTACATTCAAACTGTTTGTCTAAGTGACTATTTGTATAGTACTATCTCTTGGCAACCAAAGCAACCAACCAGTTAAGCAAGCAATCAGCAAACATTTATTAGTCTCTTATTATGTACAAGGAAGTATGCTTGGAATTGGTGACAAAAAGACAGAAATGAAAAAGTGCCTGCCCTTAAGAAGCTTACATTCTCTCAGAGGAGATAAAATATACACACATAAGTATAAACAAAATAAATACAAATCAATTTTTTGCAGGGAAAGCAAGGCAATGGCAAAAGCAGCATTCTTTCCCCGTAGGAACTGCTAGACCATGAAGAGAGGAGAGTTTGCTTATCTACAAGTGTGCCAGTTGCACAAGAAGTTTCTCACAGACTGAGTGGCACCTATCTTGACTCCCAAACACACACAGGATGTTCAGCTTAGAGTGCAAACACCAATTATATCCGTTTAGGGTGCTAACATTCCGTGACATATACAAGGCTTCCTGCAAACTCTGGGTTCAAAATATGGTAACTCAAAAGTTCAGAGGACTCCTTTACATTCCTCAAGATTTGTTTATTTCAGAACTTATTTGAAAAGGAGAAAACAGTTAAAAGGTTTCAATACAAATGACTTAACTTAACTATGTAGATTTTCTGCTTTCGAAAAGCCCAGGAAATATGTACTTTGCCAGACAGCAGCCACATGGAAAGACTGTGTGATAATTCTACTTAAAAGTCATTTTGCAAACCTAGGTGCTAACTAGGGAAACATCTCACTTATTTCCCAAATGAAAACACCACTGTGGCACTTTAGAAGCTGTCCTTAACCATAAAGGTAGTAGAAACGAGGTGCAGTGGAGTCATATTTCATAGTAAATGAGGCTTAATAGTCCAATTATGGAGAAAATCACAGTCCTGTTTACAAGACATTCTAAACTAACATTTACAAGAGCAAATCTGTCTGTTTGAAGGGATTTAGGACTCTGAAATTGCTTACACAGAAAACTTTTACATCAATTAGAAATAGATTTACAACAGAGATGGGCATCATTTTAGCAAATGAAAACTTAGACTAAAAAAATACGGGGAAATCCTGTGGTGAAGAAATTGCTCTGATAAGCTTAGCCAACTAGTGTGGGGATGCATTTTCCTGACTCATAAAGATAGGGACAGTGGTGAATGGTATTTCCTATCTCCACAGCCTTTTGTACTTATCTCTAGTTTTATCTGTGTATGAAGTATGGAACACCTTTAGAACAAAGGGAATGTTATCATTATATTTTCCATAGAGCTTTTGTAACGTTGTGGAAAGGGAGAAGAGTCTTCAAAATTGATTCAGGGAATTCTGATTCATAACCATGGATTTAGCAGGTATTTAAATAATTTTTAAACTCCAAATGAAATAGTTGGCTTTAACCAATGACCACTGGATGCTATAAAGTTTAGGAAGTGCCAGGAGGAAGATAGTCAAAAGAACACAATTAACTTTATCTTGGGCACTTCTATCAGCTTTTTTCTTATTTCCTTGGTGAATATAGTGACTCAGAGCTATAGCTAAGAGCTATACAATGAAAGTGATAGAGCAGAGACAGGCTTACTAGTCACTGTACCCCATAAATGAAAGAAGAGAGCAATAAAAATAAAGGACCACAAAGGGATTAAATAGTTGAAACTTAGAAGATAATAGAAGAGAGTACCTTGACAAGAAAGTGGAAACTTTCAAAATAGATGACAGAATGAAGTACTCAGAATAAGCAACAGCAGATTAGTCATGCCCAGTGTGAATAAGGAGCAATACAATAGAGAAGTAGAAGCATATTGGCATTAGAAGACAATAGGAAGTGATACATTCAATTTTTAGTGCCTTTACTTTCAAACTATCTTGGATTTAAATAGATTGCATTTATTCTTTTTATATTTATATTTATTATATATATTATATTTATCTTTTATATTTATTCCATATATACTTATAATATATATACTAATGTCTCTTTCATGAGAATGTAAGCTTTTTACAAATTGGCATTTTATTTCTAGGGTCTCAGAGATTTGTCGATGGTCACACAGGTGTTCAGTAGTAGCATTCAAATTTGTACCCAAGTTGTTTGATTCTAGAGACTACTTCACTCTTTGTTTTAGTGTTTGTTTAGCTTTGTGTGTGTGTGCTACAATAGGCTGCCTCATTTCATCTGTAAGCATTTATAAAGATTCTTTCAAACAATAGTTTAGCACTAATATATTTTTCTACTTTTCTTTCCTTCACACATCTTAGTAGAGTTTCCACATTGGTTAGTGAAAGCAAGAAAAAGAGTATGAAATAATCATGCTTTGAGGACCTATACTGAATAAAGATTCACTCTCAAAGAGTACGGTTAATTCAAAATCTCTCTCTGTCCAAATGTTCAGCTCTCTATATTGTATCACTGATATATAAAGTTGAATTTAGGTGGACATGATGAGAACAACAGCCTGTCCCAATTCAAAAATGGGGAATGACTATTTTGGACCAGGTACTGATGCACAACAAGGAATTGGTTGGGGAAATAGAGATGATGGGATCTTAAGGTTCATATTAGTCAATAAACATTTGTTAAATATAAATGTCATTTATTGTGCTAAGTGATGGATAATAACAGCAATCATTTATATAGCACCTACTAGGTGACAGGTACCATCCTAAGCACTTTATATTATCTCACTTGAGGTAGGTACCATTATTATCTCCATTTTACAACTGAGAAAATTGAGAGGAGCAGTTTAAATGACTTGCCCAAAGTTACCCTGTTAATAAGTGTCTGTGGTTAGACTTGAACTCAAGTCTTTCTGACTCCAGGCCTAGTGACCTAGTGATCACTGTGCCATTTTGTTGCCTCTGTATCTGTTGGTAGTTTCCATTTCTTCTTTTGAAAAATGTTTACTTATATCCTTTGGTATCATACATTGGAGAATAGCTCATACTGTAATTTTTAAAATTAATTCTTAATTTATTTTGAGTATTAGACTTTTATCAGAAATATCTGATATAAAGTTTTTTTCCCAATCAACTATAAGTGATCATTGAAATATTAGCAAAAACAAGAGATATACCATAAAATTGAAGAATAAATATGTCCTTAATTAGAAAAAAATAAGAGGAGAGAGTCTAAAAACTATGAGTTTGTCATATTGACTCTGATCTTTAGAAAAACTCTATAGCATATTAAATTTTTTCTCAGTATGTATAAATGAAAAATGTGATCATTGAAAAATTTCATCAAGGTTAGATCATACTACACTAACTTCATTCCTTCATTTGACAGGATTTATTGACATTAACTCAGGGGAAAAATCATAGATAGACATTGTATACCAAGATTTCAGAAAAGCATTTTATAAAATCTCTCATGCTGTCATTGTGAGGACATGACAGAGCAAGTGAGAAGATTTGGAGATGGTTGAAAAATAGGACCCCAAAGCTAATTATTAATGGGCCCATTTCAATTTGGAAAGAGGTCTCTAGTAGAGTGGCACAGGGAACTGTCATTGTGCCTGTGCAGTCTACTATGTTTATCAGTGACTTAAATTAAGGCATAGACAGCATGTTAGTCAAATTTCCTGATGGCATGAAGTTGGGAAGGATAAATAACATGTTGGATGACACTTAAGAACTGAAATGTTCTTAATAGACCAAATCCAACATGACAAGATTTAACATAGAGAAATATAAAGTTGTATATTTTGGATCCAAAGAATCATCTTCATAAATATAAGTTGAAAGAAGCAAGATTATGAATCAGTGTATGTGGAAAAAATTAGAGATTTTGGTGGCTAATAAATTCATTATGAATCAATTACATGATATAGAAACAACAAAAAAACTGATGAGAAGAAGCAGATTGGTATAGTATGCAAAAAAGTATTCAAAATATAAAGTAAAAATGTACAAATCCTATTGCACTTTGCCCTTAGATCACATATGAAATTAGGGTTTAGTTTGAAGTTCCACACTTTAGGAGGATAATGTTATATTAGAGTAGATTCAGAGAAAATGGACCAGAACAGTAAAAGGATTGAAGGTTCTGATTAAATAATATAGAGAGAGGTTTAACCTAGAAAAGAATGGACTTAGGGGAGACATGATAGATATCTTCAATTTCAAAGGGCCAATTTCATAGAAAATGATTTAAACTTGTTATGTTTGAGCCCAGAGAGTAGAACTTGAGGTCAATGGGTACAGGTTGGTAAGAGGCAAATTTAGACTAAATATAAAGGGGTTATTTTGAAAAAGGAACTATATAAAAATGGAATGAGCTTCTTTGGGAGCTAGTAAGGAGTCTCAGGCACAATAGTCTCCCAAGTCTCTTCCAATTCTAAATTTTTGTGATTTTGTATGGCATTCATATATAACGGAAATAGTGCTATCGTTTAATGGTCAATCATTTAAAATATATCAGTCTCAGTTACCTAATCTGTAAAATGAAGAAATTAGGCTATGTTACCCCTGTGGTCCTTCTTAATTCTAACAATCCTTGATCTTAATCTCTTCAAGATTTGACATTTTAATTCTATGATACATCACTCACAATCAAAGTCAAGTATAATTAAACTGTATATTATCTATCTGTCATTTACAACTCACTCTCCATCATCCTAAGAACACAAACAATGATTAAATTACATCCCTTGAGGCTGAAGGGAAAAGGGAAATTTTAAGTAGAAACTTTTACAAAACATTCAACACTTGCTTCTAAGTTTCAAGCTAAGCACACAGTGATATTACTTCTTGAAGACAATAAGTCATTTTCTTCTTTTTAATGTTTTTTTATTTATGGAAGAAAACAAACTTTTCCATAACAAAGTACAATAAAAAGATGATTACGCATGAAACCACAAATTCACTATGTACAATTTCTATTTCTTTTAAATATACAACAAAGTTAGGTAAATTTCCTTTTCCTTCCCCTTTTTTTTCTTCCCTCTCTACTCCTCCCACTCTGGCCTCAGAGGTAGCTACCATTAGACACAAATACACACACACAATTGTATATATGTGTATACGTGTATATGTGTATATGTATGTATATATATACATATATATATAGATATATATATATATATATAGAGAGAGAGAGAGAGAGAGAGAGAAAGAGAGAGAGAGAATGCACACTTCTGTTTATCAGTTCTTTCTTTGGATGCAGGTAGGATTTTTCTTCATATGTCATTTATAGTTAATTTGGGTCTTTATAGTAGTCAAAATGACTTTCTCACTAGAAGTCATTCTTAAAATAATATTGCTGTTACTATATACAATGTTTTCTTGGTTCTGCTCATTTCATTCATCACGATTTCATGCAACTCTTTCCATGTTTTTCTAAGATTATTGAGCTCATCATTTCTTATGCCACAGTAGTATTCTGTCACAATTATATACCACATCTTGTTCAGATGTTCCCCAATTGATGGGCATCTCTGAAATTTCCAGGTCTTTGCCATCACAAAGAGAGATGCTACAAACATTTTAGAAAATATAGGGTTTTTTCCTTTTGCCACAATCATCTTTGTAAATAGACCTAGTAGTGTTATTGCTAGGTCAGAGTATGGGCAATTTAATAACTCTTTAGGCATAATTTCAGATTGTTCTCCAAAACAGTTGGTTGAGGTCACAATTCAACCAACTCAGTTTCCCCTTTAATCATTTTAGCCAATCTGATAAATGTTAAATGCTATCTCAAGGTTATTAAAATTTGCATTTTTCTAATCAATAATGATTTCAAGCATTTTTCCATGTGTTTATAAGTTGTTTTGGTTTCTTCTTTGCAAAACTGCCTGCTCATATCCTTTGACCATTTATCAGTTGTGGAATAACTCACATTCTTATCAATTTGACAAAGTTATTTATGTATTTTTGACATGAGACCTATATTTGATAAACTGTCTATAAAACTTCCCCCAAATTTTCTGCATTCCTTCTAACCTTGGCTACATTTGTTTTATTGTACAAAACCTTTTCTAACTTACTGTAATCAAAATTACTCATTTTATATATAACTTTACCCTCTTTGTTTATTCAAAATTGTTAACCTATTCATAAGTTTGATAAATAATGTATTCCACGCTCTTCTAATTTACTTGTAATATCTCTATATCCATGCCATGTATCCAATCTGAGTTTGTATTGGTAAATGATGTAAGATATTGGTCTATGTCCAGTTTCTACCACACTGCTTTCCAGTTTTCCCAATAATTTTTTTTTTACCAAATAATCAATTCTTATGCCAAAATCTTAAGCTTTTACACTTTTCAAACACAAGGTTATTTTATATATATATATATATATATATATATATATATATATATATACATACATATATATTTGCTGCTGTGAAATGTATTCTGTTACATTAATCTACTTTTCCATTTCTTAGTCAGTACCAAATAGTTTTGAGCATTTTATGGTATCAAAACAAACCCAGGAACTGTATAAACAAAATCATTGAAAACTTTTTTACGTGGATTAAATTGTACCTAAATAATTGGAGAAATATTAATTATTCATGGGTAGGCAGGGCACATATGATAAAAATGACAAATTTAGCTAAGCAAATTTACATAATAAATGTCATCCCAATTAAATTACCAAAAAAAAATATTTTACTAAATAAGAAAAATAATAACAAAATTCATTTGGAAGAACAAAAAAATTATGTCTAGCAAAGGAACTAATAAAAAATATAAAGGAAGGAGATGTAGCAGAACCAAATCTTAAACTATATTATGTCACTTTCTTCTGAAGCTGGGTCGTTTTTCAGACAGTCAAGGTTATCAGAACACTTGGATGTTGACATCTGCCAATCACACCTGGCAAAATGCTTATTTATATTTGCAATCTCTATTTGTATTAAATAAACACCTGAGGAATGGCACGATGATTACCCCATCCCTTCTCTCTTCCAGACCAAAAGTTCTATCAGCCCAGTGTTCAGTCATTATCTGGGAAAGCAACTCCCCTGAAGAAAACACTGAACCACATCTACTGCTACTACTGTTTCTATCAGTGGAGTGTGGTTTCATTAGTATAAATGGCATTAAAGAAGAGGAATTATCTGTTTTGCCTCTGCATCTGAAAGCTTATAAGATGTTTTCATCTGGCTTGGAGATGAAACCTTCCACATCTTGTTTCCTCCATTAGAGTGCTGGCTTCTTGAGAGTACTTATTTTTTTAGTTTGTATTCTCAGCACTTAGCACAGTACTTTTTTATAGATGCTTAATAAATGCATTTTTCATTCATTCATTCATTCATTAGTTTGCACTTTTCTTCGCCCTTCCCTTTTTTCAATGTTAGACTTAGAACTCTTTTGTAATTCACATATGACTAGAAGCCTTAGTTTTGGTTCTCACAAATTTGGTAAACACAGTTAGATCAATGTCATTCATTCATTCAACAAGAAATCATTAAGCACTTATTATATGATTTTCTATACCATGTACAAAGAAAATACAAAGGTTACAAGAACAAAAATGTCTTTCCTCAATAAGCTCAGAGTCTAGCATAGATGTTTAGTCACAAATCCATCTGAAGGAAGTTCATTGAAGTATATGAAGAAATGGAACCACTCATGAAAGAAAACCAAGTGAAAGAAAACCAATGTCCTACTCTAGCCCAGTTCCCATCTAGATAATGTACCTCCTTTTCTCTATTTTACTCATTTACTGTTACTGACCAATTTTCTGTGTAGAAACCCTTTTTGTACTTCTCTCATTGCTATGAGCTTGAGTACACCTTTCTTTTCCATTAATGCCCACAGAAAAGTAAGTTAGATTTTTAGGAAAGCTTCACACATAATTTAAGGAAAAGGAGGAAAAATAAAACAAACTTAAGTAACAGAATTGCTTAGATACAGAGCATGTAGATCTTATCAAAAAATGATACTAACCTAATGATGAATGGCAAAACTTAACTGGGTGAACAAGCATTACTGCTGTTTGGTATCTGGCCTTGGCTCTGCTTTGTGGTCAACCACCATGCTATGCTAGCTTAAGATAAAAAACCAAATGCATGTTTTTCTGGGCCTTACCTAAAACCAAATCCTTCATTTATTTCTAGTTCAAAGCCTTATCCCTTCTTTCCCTCCTACCAATTACTGACATCGGTACTTTCAGACACTACTAGGTTACCATGGTGAGTAAAACTCTAACCCTCATCAGTTGGCGAAATGTGCATTCCTTTATAAGTTGTTTTCTATCATAGGACATTTTGAGAGGGTAGTAGTCAAAGGGCCATTGATCTAGAGTTGAAAGGGACCTCACAGGATTCCCCTAATTTTCTGATAATCTGAGACCCAGTGGGGGTAAATTGATTGCCCAAGGGAGTAAGTGTAAGAGGTGGAACTAGAACTTAGATTATAAGATCATAAACCTAGAGATAGAAAGGACCTCAGGGATTATCAAGAACAATTCTCTCATTTTACATATAAATAAAAAGAGGTACAGACAGGGAGATTATTTTCCCAAGGTCACATAGGTAAATTTAGTTAAACATGACAGGTAAGATCTGAACCCAAGTATTTTAACTTCAGTGTCACTGTTTTTTCCATTGTATAGCCCCAACTCTCCAGTTAACACTCTTCTTTGTATCACAATGCCTCCCAAGTCCTGAAAAGTAGGTTCTGAGGAGCAGTAGGTAGTCATGTAAGGTGAAGAGAGAAGAACAAGCATTTATATAGTGCCTGCTATGTGCCAGGAACTGCACTAAATTCTTTCTTCTTTTAACAAATAATAATGACAGCTATCATTGCCAGCATTTATATAGAGCTTTCTGTGTGCCAGGAACTACAATGAATGTTTTACAAATAATATCTCATTTGATATTCTCACAACAATGCTGAGAGATTGGTGCTATGGTGTAATGGCAAGCAAAGTAGAATCTTTTGCTGTTTTTGTTTTAATATAATCAAATGCCTCTAATTGAATCTTTACTTTATCAACCAAGTCATTACTAGGAGTAAAGTACAGAAAGAAGAATTACTTTAACTAGAAACAGTATTTGTATTGTTAATTATTTTAATGTGATTAAAGATCTTCCCCACTCATTAATGGGCCTGGGAAGATTTATAGGAAGACCCATACCTTTTGTTAATGAGGCACTGGTTGTCAAAAGTTGTGCTACTCTCTGACTCTAAAAAATGTATAAATACTCTGAGGGTGAGGTTTTACTTTGGGGCTTACTGACTGGTAGTGTTTGTTTGGCCAGATGAGAATCTGAGAAGCTGCTAAGGGGGCCCCAACTTTGAAAACTCAGATGTTGGTGCTTCCTTCTCTGGTAACTATGGTCAGACATGGACCTGTCTGTTGATTTGTGATATACGTATTGATTATGGTCAGACAGGGAAGTCATGTCTGTTGATCTTTGATTTCTCCATATTTTCTCTGAAGTTCAGGGTGCTAACTTTTCCCCCTGAACTAGGTGAATAATATATATGCTTGATTAAAGGAGATTGTTAACCCCTCAAAAGTTTCCTTTCCTTTTAGAAAAGCAAATTGAAGAACCTGTGATAGCAGGCCTGCCTGTGTATGTCTTACTGATACATATGATTATCCTGATACATATGGTAATCCTCATTTTACAGTTGAAGAAACTGAGGCAAACAAAGGTTAAATCACTTGCCTAAGGTCACCCACCTAATAAGTGTCTGAGGTTGAATTTGAACTCAGATTTTGCCAAGTCATGTCCCAGTGCTCTATCCACTACACTACCAGCTACCTTCTAGGAGATTTATAAAGGGTGGCCCTGCAATTACTTCCTTCTGTAATACAAAAGTAAGATGACTATTTTTTGTTAGTCTTTTTCCTGTTTCCTACCAGTCTTCTGTCTCAATCAATGTGTTCATTTCCAAAAGCTGCTGGCTTTAATAAGACAGACTTTTCTAAAGGCTTCCCTCTTTTCTCTACTGGATCAGGGACAAACCAAGTTCATGAGCAAAATTAGCAAAAGAGAATTAGCCAAAGGCATTACGTGATAGAACTCATAATTCATAAAGCAGACATTATTCTGATTCTTAATGCCTATAAATTATTCTATTTCCATTGCCTTTCAGTAATGGGTTTATTATACTCAAATAAGGAGAATTCCTTTAGGCCACAGTAGAACTTAATAAACAGTTGGGAAAATGTACCACAATTGCTAGAGAGAACTCCAGCAAAATGACTGAGCCTCATTTTGACTCAGCTGTGTTTTGGAAAGAGAAGGAATCTTGGGAAAGTATTGTACCTGTAAAAGCTGAGATGATTTTGTTTTTAATTTTAAAGGAAGTTAAGGAGAAAGATGATTGTTCCAGAATTGTGTAGCATCATGTTTTAAAGAACAAGAATGGGCAGAGGGAAGGGGATGAATGCCAATGTCCTATCAATTACAATGAAAGGAGCCCATTCTCAATTTCTGTTTAATGTTGTTTATTTCAACTTTGTCTTCCACCCATTTGACACAAATGTGAGGAAATCCAGCAGCTTAAAGTCACAATGAAGGGAAAGAGTGTAAAGATAAAATATAAGTGATATTATCTGAAGAAAACATCTTCAGTATACACTTTTATGTATCTGGGATAGGTAAATTATGATACTTGAGTAAAACTAAGGCTTCAGTTAATTCTTAATATTTCTTTTAAATACTACCCCTGTAATGAAAGTATAGCAAGTCCTGGCCTCTCAGAACAGAATCTGAGAGCAAGAGAAATAATGCTTTCTAATGTAATGGACATTGAAATTGAATTCTTGAGGTCTTATTTTTTTCAGTTATTTTAGTCATGTCTGACTCTTCATGACCCCATTTAGGGTTTTCTTGGCAAAGATATTGGAATGGTTTCCTTTCTCCTTCTTCAGCTTATTTTACAGAGGCCATCAAGGCAAACAGGGATAAGTGACTTGCCCAGGGTCACACAACTAGTAGGTGTCTGAGGCCAGATTTGAATTCAGGAAGATGAATCTTCCTTATTCCAAGCCTTATTCTAGGTACTATCCAAAGTACCACCTAGCCCTTAACGGAGTGCTTTGCGCAGAATAAATAGTTAAATATTTTTTCACTCATTCATTTAATCATTCATTCAGTTTGATTATTTCATTCATTCATTCATTCATTCTCTTCCCTTAAAAAACTTTGAGTCAAGTAGGAGAGATTAGACATACGCAGAAGTTTATGGAAGACCTGGTAGTCTGTATGATAGCTGCTTCTCTACCAGCCTAGTACAACCAAGTATTATCAGAGATCAAAGGAGGGCTAACCAACATCTGTGCTGGACTGGAAAGTTTGTGAAGGAGGAGATATTTAAGTTGGACCTTGAATGCAAAAACTTTCCATAATCTAGGATATGAGAAAAAGGAATTTCAGGAGGAGACAATAAGATGAGGTAACAAAGAAGTCGCCATTTTGGAGATAGTGAGTAACACAATTTCATTGGAGGGTAGTGTACAAAGTAGTGAGCAGGGAGAGCTGAGACTGGAAAGGCACTAATGAAATTAATCAGATTTTTACTGTGTTTTGCTATTTGGTTTTACATTTGATTTTCATAACCCAGTATAATATGTGCTAAGGTTCCCTCTTTTACAGATAGTCAAGAGTTTTACTGGGTACTAAGAGGTAAGATGGTATAAGATTCCAACACATATTTAGTGTTCTTTCCACACCACAATAGTCCTTCTCAAGGTAAATTGGAGTAAGGAGTCTATAGTATCTATATAGATACTGAGGTGCCACTGAATATTTATGAGAAGGGGAGCAATAAAATGAGAGCTGTGTTCTATGCAAGCTGTAGAGATTATGCTTGACATTTATTTTTTTATTAACTTAATATTTTATTTTTTTCAATTAGATGTAAGAGTTTTTATCATTTGTATTTTTAAAAATTCGAGTTCCAAATCCTTTCCCTTCCTTTTCCTGCAAACAATTCAATATGGGTTAGACACACTCATGAAAAACATATTTCAATATTAGTCATGTGAAAGAAAACACAGATCAAACAAACAAGAAAAATCAAGTTTTAAAAAGTATGTTTTTATCTGCAATCAAACTTCACCAGTTCTTTCTCTGAAGGTAAATAGGATTTTTTTTTTTCATCAAAAATCCCTCAGAATTGTCTTGGATGATTGTATTGCTGAGAATAACTACATCATTCAAAGTTGATCATCACATGATGCTGTTGGACATTGTTCTCCTGGTCCTACTTATTTCACTTTTCATAGGTTTATGTAAGTCTTTCCAAGTCTTTTCTGAAAATAACTTACTCATCATTTCTTATAGCACAATATTATTCCATCACAATCATATGCCACATTTTGTTTTTTTTATTCATTGTCCAATTGGTGCCATCATAAAATGAGCAGCTACAGAGGTCCTTTTCTTTTTTATGTTTTTGGGGATACAGGCCTAGTAGTGGTATTGCTGGGCCAAAGGTTATGCACAGTTTTAAAGCCCTTTGGGAATAACTCCAAATTGCTCTCCAGAATGGTTGATTCAGATCACAAATATTGCAACAATGTGTTAATGTCCCAATTTTCCCACATTCCCTCCAACATTTGTCATTTTCCTTTTCTGTCATATTAGCCATATGTGTGTTGTTTTAATTTGTCATATTAGCCAATCTGATATGTGTTGTTTTAATTTGCATTTCTGTAATCAATAATGACTTAGAGCATTTTTCATGACTATAGATAGCTTTGATTTCTTCATCTGAAAACTGCTTGCTCATTTCGTTTGACCATTTATCAACTGAGGGATGACTTGTTTTCTTATAAATTTGATTCAATTCCCTACATTTGAGGAATGAGAAGTTTCTGAGAAAATAGAGAAACTTGCTGTAAAAAGCAAGTTTTTCACAGTTATGATTATAAATCATATGTTTCTCTCCACTCTATTTCCCATTTATCCTGCTCTCTCTTTTCACACTCTCCATCCTCAAAAGTGTTTTGCTTCTGATGACCCCCTCCCCCAAATACCTCCCTTTTATCAGCCCTCTTCTTTTATCTCCCTCCCCTCCTACTTTCCTGTATAGTAAGATAGATGTCTATGTCAAACTATTTGCATGTTATTCTCTCTTTGAGCCAATTTCAATGAGAGTAAGTTTCATATACGTAACATTTCAAAACTTTACTATTTGAAGAGCAAAGTTTCTATTTCTTCTACTTTCTTTATGTATTCTAGTACATTTCTAAATGTACTAGAGCATTAGAGGATTTTTGCTATCTTCAGGGAGCCTGTAACATGTGGAAAATGTAAATAGTACACTTTCAGGGCTTTGTCTCCATGTGCAAAATCAAAGTAATTTTTTTCAATTAATCAATTTAAAGCACCCATTTTGACTAGGCATATATTCAGGCAATTTTGCAAAAGTAGACAATGTGTTTTCCCTTGGATTTTCCAAATAGTTGCTTCTATTAATTTCTTTTCTTGGTAGGTGGAGACATGATGTGCCCACTTCTGGCAGGGGCATCTGGAAGTTTTATGATGGTAACTCTGGCATTTCTTTGTCTTTTGTTTTCCTTTTATCTGCCACTTTTTTTCCCTCCCAGAATGATACTACCTGGCTTTCTGAGACAGGGAGGATATTTAAGAAAATGGTAAAGATTTTTAAAATTGTAATTGTTTTTTTTCTAAACTTTGACAGAAAACAAAGAAAATAACATTAGAAATCTCCATTCTATGCCTGTTGATTTTTAAAAAGTATATAATACATTTTTGTTTTCAGAACTGTAAATACCTCATCATAGGTATTCTGAGGACAGGGCTGTCATCGATCAAAGTTCTTAAGTCTTTCAATGTTGTTTTTCTTTATAATATCATCATCTTCATATACGTTTTTTCTTCTAGTTCTGATAACTTCACTCACAACAGTCCAAATTACTTAGAATTACCTATAATTGTCTCTTTCTTAATTCTTCATGCTGCATTAATGCTCTTTTATATGTTCGTGCCAAAACTTTTTTTTCAGTCCTTCTTCAATTGATAATAATCCCTTGATATTCTAGTTCTTTTCTTTGCTTTTTCCTCTTTAAATTTCCCCTCAGTATCAAGCAGTTTGTTTTGCTTGTTTCTGTTTTCTTCTTGGTATTACCTTCCCTCTTTATCTCTGCCTGTTTTTTTTTTTTGAGTTAGATATTTTCTACAATGAAATGTGCATCTCTGTGTGTGTGTTTATGCATATGTATGAGTGCATCCATTCAATCCTCTTTGGCTATTTCAAAAAAAGAAATAGGTGTGTCTGATGCCCACACCCCTCAAATTTTCTACCATATTTGTATATTATTCTTATGTACCCTTATTATAAGAAATATCAAGTTACATTTTCTTTTTTTCTCCTTTCTATACTTCTTTCTCCCCTCTTAAAACCCTCAGAATAAAACCAATCTTCTGTTTTTCTTATTTAACTCCTGTAATATCATTTGAAGATATTACAGTTCTAGAGGACCATTTGTTTCTTGCCCGTCCATTTGAATGGTAATACATCATAATACAGTTCCTCCCAAATGCTCAAACAATCACCTTCTTAAAGTTCTCTTAATTCTTGTTTTCGTACTTCAAAGTTTCTATTGCTTTTTGGCAGAGGTCTGTATCCCCGATTGCATTTAAGATCCATGATTTTTCCTGTAGGATTACCCTGCAGGGTAAGTGGTCACAATCCTAATTATTTTGATGTTTTGGAATATTGTATTCTAAGACTTCTTCTCACTTACAATAAAAGCTGTCCAGTCTTTTGCTAAACTTTCTCAGATGCCTTGATGCTTGAACTGCTTCTTTCTGCATGCTTGAAGATTTATTTTTTAATGTGAGAACTCTGGATTTTAGCTATGGCAGTCACCATCTCTTTTGAGTTTTATTATATACATACTGATGACTCTCAGAAATATGTACACATATATGTATATATGTGTACATATATACACATACATATGTCCAAATATGTGTGTGTGTAAAAAACAAATATATAACATACCTATCTATACCTATGTATCTCCAGTCCTGGTATTGCTCCTGAGCATTTTCTTGTGTCTCTAGTTGCCCATGGAACATTTGAAAGTGGATGCCCCATAGGCATTTCAAATTTAACATTTACAAAACATAATTCATTATCATTGGACCCAAACTCATCCTTTTCCCACACTTCCCTATTTCTATTATTATTGTATTTGTACCACCTTTCCATTGGTTTGGATTCTGTTTTATCCTTGATTCTTTACTCTCACTCATCCCACATATCCAAAAAGTTCCTAAATAATGATGTTTTTGTCCCCCAACATTTCTCACTTCTCTTCTTTCCTCTCTATTCATGTAGCCATCACCTTAGTCCATGCGCATTGCTTCTCACCTGAACTATTTCAATAGCTTCTGAATTAGTCGCCAAGCTTTAGTGCCTTCTTTCGCCAACCCATTCTTCATTGAGCTGATAAAGTGATTTTCCTAAAGCATGGATTTGACCATGCCTCTCACTGTCCTAGTGCTAGGATAATCTCACATGTATTATTTAAACATCCTTACAACCTAACCTCAACTTACATGGTATTCCTTCCCTTCATATATGATGCAAACTGCCCAGTTGACTGCCTTATACAGAATGCTCCATTTTAAAAAATCCTCATAATGTTGCACTGACTGTCCCCCCTCCCTTGCCCTCCTGCTTGGAATATAATCTTTTCTTACCTCCGATTCCTAAAATTGACAATTTCCTTCAAGTCATGGCTCAAGCTCCCCTTCTTTAAGAAGGCTTCTATGAAACCCACCAGGGTTACGAGTGTCTCTCGCCTTTCCCACCAAATTGTGTCAGTTTTGGGCATACTTGTACCTTGACTCCCTGGCTAAATGGTGAACTCCCAGAAGGAAGGAATTATTTGACTTGTGACTTTATATCCCTAAACAAAGTACTTAATTATAATAAATAAAAATTTTAAAATCTAAAACAATACATTAAAATGAACAAATAAAGTAGCAAATGTTTGTTGGTCAGTTTAGCCATGGGTGGGGGGAGATAATAATTACTGTATCATGAACAAGGTTGTTGTCAGGATGAAATGAAATAGTGTATATAACAAGCTATATAATAATCACAATTATTATTATGTAATACGCTGGTGTAAGAAGAATATGAGTCCTGTATATGCCCTGATTCACAGAGAACATCCTTTTGGACAAATCCTAACTTGAGCTTTGAAAATTGAATAGGATTTAAACTCAAATTCTTTAAAATAAGTGCTTCTAGTAAGTCATTTTCCATGTGACTTGAAGGGTAAAACTGAACGCTTTGCAATCATGAGAAAAACTATAATCCTAGCTCTGTGGCCCAGTACTTGCCCACTACTCACCCATAAGCTTGGGTGAGTCACTAGCCTCCTCTTGGCTTTCTTTTTCTTTATTTGTAAAATGAGGAGATTGGATTAGTTGTCCTCTAAGGTCACTTCCAGCTCTAAGTCTCGGATCCTGTGAGATTGACATTTTTTCCCCTTCCATGGTAGTTTCTTCCTCCCAGGAAAGCTATCTGGTTAAGATGGGACAGAGCCAGAGAACCTCTGTGAGCGAGTCAACGGGAGGTTCTGTGGGCTAACATAGGTGGTAAATCAGGGTGACTCAGGTGAATTTGCATCACTGTACTTGAATAGGTAGTACATTCTGAGTCACATAGGTGAATAAGAACATCAAAACCCGACAAACCAAAAAAAAAAAAAATGCACCATCACATGTAATGGCTGGAAAGCTAGAACAAAAATTCGAAATTGATCGAGTTCTAGGAATTTTTACACCGAAGAAATCAATGACTCGGAGACAATTGCACAAAATCCCACAGACGATCAGCAGTACCACTGTAACATTCAAACCTAGGTCCTTCAAGTTCCATTTCCAAGTTCTTTCTCTGACATACAATGCTACTGCTGATAACAGAATAAGACCGCTATGAAGCCACAGGGAAGATAGGCCAAGACCAAGGCTACTCTCATAGTGATTTTTTTTTCAAACCCTTGTTGTAAAATTCTAATATCCCACCAAAAGGAAGGGCCATGGCAAGAGAGACCCAAGAGAACAGATTATCTGAAGTAGCCTGTGCTGAGGCCTAATTAAGACACAGGTGAACCTCTGATCCTTAGGAAAATATTAGTCCTTTAAAGCTGATGAAATAATGTGATTTTAGCTTGTCTTTGGTGTAAATGCTGGTCACATAACTTGAAGCTGCCTGTGGAAACACTTAACCTCCCATGGTCCAAGTATTTGAGCAGAATGTTTGGGAGATGGCATTTTTTGCTATTTTTTAAAATTTTTAATAAATTTATTTATTTAACTTTTTACATTCATTTTCACAAAATTTTGGGTTCCAAATTTTCTCTCCATTTGTCCCCTTCCCCCACCCCAATACACTGAGCATTCTAATTACCCCTATCATCAATCTGCCCTCTCTTCTATCATCCCTCCCTTCCCTTGTACCCATCTTCTCTTCTGTCCTGTAGGGCCAGATAACTTTCTATTCCTCATTACCTGTATTTCTTATTTCCTAGTAGCAAGAACAATACCCAACAGTTGTTCCTAAAAGTTTGAGTTCCTACTTCTCCCCATCCTTCCCCCCCCCCATTCCCTTTGGGAAGGCAGGCAATTCAATATAGCCCATATCTGTGTAGTTTTGCAAATGACTTCGATAATAGTCATGTTGTGTAAGCCTAACTATATTTCCCTCCATCCTATCCTGCCCCCCATTGCTTCTGTTCTCTCTTTGGATCCTGTCCCTCCCCAAGAGTATTGATTTCAAATTGCTCCCTCCTCCCATTACCCTCCCTTACATCATCCCCCCCACCCTGCTTATCCCCTTCTCTCCTACTTTACTGTATTGTAAGATAGGTTTTCATACCAAAATGAGTATGTATTTTATTCCTTCCTTTAGTCAAATGTGATGAGAGTAAACTTCATGTTTTTCTCTCAGCTCCCCTCTTTTTCCCTCCACTAAAAAGTCTCCTGCCTGCCTCTTCTATGAGAGAAAATTTACCCCATTCCATTTCTCCTTCTCTCTTCCTAATACATTTCTCTCTCACCGTTTACCTTCATTTTTTTAAAGATATGATCCCATCCTATTGAATTCACTCTGTGCTCTCTGTCTCTGTGTGTGTGCATGTGTGTATGTGTGTATGTGTGTGTGTGTGTGTGTGTGTGTGCAATCCCACCAACTACCCAGACACTGAAACGTTTTAAGAGTTACAAATATTGTCTTTCCATGTAGGAATGTAAACAGTTCAACTTTAGTAAGTCCCTTATGACTTCTCTTTGCTGTTTACTTTTTCATGCTTCTTCTCATTCTTGTATTTGAAAGTCAAATTTTCTTTTCAGCTCTGGTCTTTTCATCAAGAATGCTTGAAAGTCCTCTGTTTCATTGAAAGACCAGTTTTTCCCCTGAAGTATTATACTCAGTTTAGCTGGGTAGGTGATTCTTGATTTTAGTCCTTGTTCCTTTGACTTCTGGAATATCCTATTCCACGCCCTTCAATCCCTTAATGTAGAAGCTGCTAGATCTTGTGTTATCCTGATTGTATTTCCACAGTACTGGAATTGTTTCTTTCTAGCTGCTTGTAAGATTTTCTCCTTGACCTGGGAATTCTGGAATTTGGCCACAATGTTCCTAGGAGTTTCTCTTTTTTGGATCTCTTTCAGGCGGTGATTGGTGGATTCCTTAAATACTTATTTTGCCCTCTGTTTCTAGAATATCAGGACAGTTTTCCTTGACAATTTCATGGAAGATGATGTCTAGGCTCTTTTTTTGATCATGGCTTTCAGGTTGTCCCATAATTTTTAAATTGTGTCTCCTGGATCTATTTCCCAGGTCAGTTGTTTTTCCAAGGAGATATTTCACATTATGTTCCAATTTTTCATTCTTTTGGTTTTGTTTTGTGATTTCTTGGTTTCTCATAAAGTCATTAGCCTCCATCTGTTCCATTCTAATTTTGAGAGAACTATTTTCTTCAGTGAGCTTTTGAACCTCCTTTTCCATTTGGCTAATTCTGCTTTTTAAAGAATTATTCTCCTCATTGGCTTTTTGAACCTCTTTTGCCAATTGAGTTAGCCTATTTTTCAAGGTGTTATCTTCTTCTGCATTTTTTGGGGTCTCCTTTGGCAAGGTGTTGACCTGCTGTTCTTGCATCTCTCTCATTTCTCTTCCCAGTTTTTCCTCCACCTTTCCAATTTTATTTTCAAAATCTTTTTTGAGTTCTTCCATGGCCTGAGCCCACTGAATATTTATTTTGGATGTTTCGTATTCAGAAGCCTTGACTTCTATGTCTTTCCCTGATGATAAACATTGTTCTTCCTCATCAGAAAGGAAAGGAGGAAATATCTGTTCACCAAGAAAGTAACCTTCTATGGTCTTACTTTTTTTCTCTTTTCTGGGCATTTTCCCAGCCAGTTACTTAACTTCTGAGATTCCTTTCCACACCCACCTCACCTCCAGATCAGCCCAGCTAGTGCTTGGGTAATGCTGCTTCCCAGCCTCAGGGCTTTCAGCAGGGGGCAGGGTTGCTATTCAATGTAAGATTAAACTCAGGTGCTCCAGTGGGGGCAGGGCCACCACACGGGGCTCAGTTCCCTCAGGGGGTTTATGGGTGGAGACTTTCAACAATGGACTGAAGCTCCTGTCTGCTTTGGGAGCCCCTGTCAGCTGCTGCCTCCTGAGGGGGCCATAGTTATAGAGACACCTTGCTCTCCTCCCAGCCAGCCAAACAGGCCCTCTCACTGACCTTTGCACACAAGGGTGGAGGGAACCCTGGGGCTGCTGGAGAGTCTGTCCCTGAAGCCAGCCCGGATCCTCTCCTTCCAGGACCATGCTGCCAGGGCAGGGCTGGGCTCCACTCTGGTCTGGTGTACAACGGACTCTGGTGTCGGTTTTTCTGGTCTCTCTGGAACAGAAATCTGCTCCACTCCATCGTTCCATGGCTTCCTCTGCTCCAGAACTTGTCAGGATTTCCTCCTTACATGTTTTTTATAGGCTATGGGTTTGGGAGCTAGCATATGTGTGTCTTTCTACTCCGCCATCTTGACTCCTCCCCATTTTTTGCTATTTTAACTCTGCTGGAGTCTAGTGCAGCATCTCCTATGATGAGATGTTATTAACTGTTGAGTGAAGTCATATATCATATACAAGAAATTCCTCACACAAATTATTTTGTCTATATCTATTTGCTTCTCTCATCTCTCTTTTCTCCCTTATGTTCTCAAATTCCTCTGCTTCTCACCATCCCTTCAATCCCTACCACTCATACCCACAAAGGGTAAACGTAAAATGTGTTTATTTATATCCTGGAAGAATAAATCCATCAGTAGAGCAAACCATTTAGACCACAGAATAAAAGCTCAGGACCAAGTTGGGAAATGTCACTGGAGTGAGAGGGAATACATGAGAGTGACTGCAGCTTATCAATTACTCTGTCCCTCATGAGCCTAGCATAATTCCTGCACATAGTAGGTGCTCAGTAAATATCTATTGAATGAACAAGGCTAGGGAATTTTTGAAGAGATTGCTTTTAAACTTTTCTTCCAAACTTTCTTTTTCAAAAATTAATTATTTTAGTTTTTAACATTTATTTCCATAAGACTTTGAGTTTGGAATTTTCTCCCCTAACTTGTCCTCCCCCTCCTCAAGACGACATTCAGTCTGATATAGGCTCTACTTATACATTCATATTAAACATATTTTCATATTAGTCATGGTGTAAAGAAGAGTTAGAACTAATGAGAGGAACCACTAGAAAAAAGAAACAAAACAAAACAACAAAATAAAAGAGGAGTAAATAGTATGCTTTGATCTGCATTCAGACTCCAAAGTTCTTTCTCTGGATGTGGATAATATTTTCCATCATTAGTCTTTTGGAGTTTTCTTAGATCCTTGCACTGCTGAGAAGGGCTAAGTCTTTCAAGGTCAATCATCATACAATGTGGCTGTTACTGTGTATAATGTTTTCCTGGTTCTTCTCATCTCACTCTGCATCAGTCTATATGTCTTTCCAGGTTTTTCTGAAGTCTGCCTGCTCATCATTTTTATAGCACTTCCAAACTTTCAAAGGAAATAAATATAATCAGTCAAAGCTCAGAGTGGTTGATTAGGATGGAAGGAAGTTGATGAATACTAATTCCAAGTCCAACCTTACCCTTTGGCTCCTAGAGCTTCAGGAATATGTGGAGTTTCTAGAACCAAAAACAGCACCTGCCACCATCTCTCCCCTCTTCACAGAGATGGAAACATCTGGATGCAGGGCAGATTTCATACCTGGGCTTGGGACAGCTGAATGTTCTATTGAGTTGAACACTTTGGTATTTCATGACCACTTTCAGAATGTCTTTCTTGCTCATTTTAATATCCTTTTTACAAATGTTTGAACAGCAAGATCAAAAAGTGAAAAGAGCATTGTATTTGTCATCAGAGGACATAGTATCAAATATCAATTCAGATACCTGAGACCTTAGACAAATCCCTTCCTCCCTTCAATGTTGTCATCTATAAAATGGGGATTGGATAATGGTGTTTGGACTGGATAATATCAAAGTTGTCTTCTAGTCCTAAATCCCATGAATCTGGGGCCTTCTTAGAAAGGAATTTGTAAAGTTGCATTTAATTAAAAAGAAAATGAAGAATATTCTTTCTTTAACAGGTAAAACAAAGAGCTGCACCCACAAAAGAGGCAGAATGGTAGAGTAAAAAGGAATCTGGAACTCTTGGTTCTAGTAATGCTTTTCTTTCTCATTAACCATGTTTCAGGACCCATTTGCATTTTGATTTATTCATATGAAATTATCATAAAGGGATCAGTTTTGGCACAGTCAATCTTCCTTGAATAAAATGTATTTTTCTCTTCACCTCTGCCTTAGAGAATCCTTGACTTCCTTCAATACTCAACTCAATTGCCGTCTCCTACACAAGATCTTTCTCCATCCCCACAGTTGATAATTCTCTTCTCTTATGAAATGACATTGTCTTTCCTAATCTAGGCATCATTTTCCACCCTCACACAAAGTAAACTCTTTGAGTGCAGGAACTCTTTTGTTGCATCTTCATTATCTAGCAGAATGCGTTATAGATAGATAGTAAGGGCTAAGTAAGTGTCTGTCAAACTGAATTAAATTGAGAAAGAAATTTGGTTGGTGGTATAGCTGGGACTAGAAATCAGACCTCTTGATGCTCTAGCCCAGAGTTCTTTCTTCGCCCCATCAAACAACTAAATATGGGAATCTCAATGTTTACTAGAGATATGCAAGGTTTTTAAAACATCTTGGCCAATATAGAATTTAAGTGGGATAAAATATTCTCATTAATTTCCCCTGTGAAATCATGTTGAAATTAGATTTAAACAAGACTTTGCTAAGCCAACTGCAGTGATCACAACTTCAATATTAGGATATTGAGAACACTGAAACTCAATTCCTTTTTTTCCCCAGCAGTACTCAACTTTATCCAAGAGGGCATGCTTTCACTTAATGGTGTTTTGATACAATTGTTCATTGTTTAGGGAT
Source organism: Bettongia penicillata ogilbyi (assembly GCA_023548195.1). NCBI lineage: Eukaryota > Metazoa > Chordata > Mammalia > Diprotodontia > Potoroidae > Bettongia > Bettongia penicillata. The sequence continues at coordinate 1,006,739 of JAJHZJ010001014.1, read as the reverse complement.
AAAAGGGTTTTGAGCTCCAGGTATATTTTCACTGCTTATTTACTTTTGTCTTTTTTTCTTCCTTTCAAAACAAGCAATTGTTCTGTTACCTTTAGTGTATCACCCTGCCTTTCAGATTATTTGACTCTCCTTCCTGTTTTACCATCTTGTGATTGAGGATTGATTTTCAGATATGAGTCATTCAGACCAAATTGCACTGGAGAATTCTTTAGGACTCTTAGGCATATTACACTGCATTAGAACAATAATCCACTTTATCTTATTGTGTTTCTGTGAACAATTGTCTAATCAGATAATTTCAGGGAAGGAAAGTCGCAAATAGCCATTAATTATGGCAATAGGTTAGTTGAGAGGAGAGATGATTTTCACTGGAGAAAAAACAGAAAGTTCTCTGCATGATCCCTGTTCATGTAACTTTGTACTCATGATTCAGAAACAAATCCTAAATGGAAAAGCAATCCTTCCTTTGTTATTTCTCTGGTCAACTGTGGTTTTATTTGTAATAGATCAAATGAGGAAACATACTGAAGTTGATGCTCGAACTGCTATTTCTCTTCTTTGGAGTAGATAGCAGTGGAAAAGACCTCTTCTTTTGTATGAATTATAGGAAATTATCTCAGACTTCCTTTTTATGCAACTCTAAAATTTCTAATGGTATTCTGAACTTAAGGAATGAAACAAATATTTCTATCACATAGAATAAAAAAAGATGGTCACACATGAAACTGCAAATTTATTATGTACAACATGCTATTCCTTTTAAATATATATTAAAATTATCTTGGAACTTTTGTTTGGCTTTTTTTCTTCCTCTCCCTCCACCTAGAGATGGCTACTATTATGTGTGTCTGTGTGCATTTATATGTGTGCTTGTGTGCAAATATATGTGTATACAAACACACATATGGTCATATACGTGTAAAATCATTCTATATGTGCTTCTATTTATCAGTTCTTTCTCTCGATGTAGGTAGCCTCTTACTTCATAGGTTCTTTGAGTTACTTTTGCTGTCATATGTCCAGTCAAAATGACTTAGTTGCTCAAAGTTGTTTGTAAGAAATCTTACATGCTAATAACAATAATTATAGAAATGGCAGTGATGCGTAAGAAATAAGCTATGGAAGAAGAATTGAAAATATGTATGAGCAAGTTAAATGGTAAAATTCAAAGACCAAACTTCTTGGACCAAACTTTTAGTCTGTGGCTCTTATGACTGTATTTTTTTTAAAATTGTTTCTCTAATAATTATGGTTTCATAGAGATAAAAAATGGAGGCATCCCTACCCTCCCCTTACAATTTTAGTATTACTATTAACTTCAGGTGACTTCTCTACATAAAGTAGAGCCTGGATTCCACAGATTACTCCCCAGAGCTCACCAAAACAATAATAACAGAAACAAATTCAAGACAAGATATAGGCAATCCCTAATTTATAAACATTCACACATATATCCACATGTGATCCACACACATGGATAGGTATTGAATCTACCATAATATAGAACCCTACTGTCTGTGAGGATTAATTGACTTTTTGCCCTTAATTAAGACCAATTTGAGTATGACTTCTCTAGAGAAGTTTCTTTTTTCTGGAGGGGTGTCAAAACTGCACAAGTTAGTGGTATACAGGGATATATAGAACATGCTACTAAGTGTATATATGTGTGTGTGTATGTGCATGTATGTGTGTGTGTGTTTGCATGTGGGGGTCATGGTGATGGTGTTTATGTTCCCAGAATCCCTGATTGTAACTCAACAGACATTGTCCTTTTGGATAAATACTGTTCAGTGGTTGGGAATGGCTAGAGGGGTACTTTTAATATGAACACATTAAAAGACTTTTCTGGGTTGGCCTAGGAACTTTACTCCCATGCCTTACACTTTTTCTATGGAAAAAGTGTTACAAGTCACAAATGACTGGATTATAAATAAACATATCCAGTTCACCACTGAGTATTTCCTGTTTAGATTTTTTTCAGCTCTATGATTTGCTTATCTAGTTCCTATTGACAATTTGAATTATATTTTCTTTAATGTCAACATTTAAATTCTAAGATTTACTTTCCCAGGAGCTCAAAACAGTTAACAACTCATTAGATTTTATTGCTCCCTGTGGGACACAAAGAGAAAGAGATTTAGAAATGGAAGAAGGAATAACAGTAAATAAATTGACATCAAGGATTCTGTTCTTGGAAAAAGTATATTTGAATCTTGAGTGATTTCTGTTTATCCTCCTTATCTCTCCCTGTTTCTATCAATGACACCACTATTTACTTAGCTTCATATACCTCAAACATTGGTGTTACCTTTTATTCTTCCCTCTTACCCGTCCCATACCTATTTTGCTCCCAGAATCCTACTGATTCTACCTCCACAGTAACTCATGTGTACTACCTTTCCTCGCTTGCCTTATTGCTACCACCTTGGTACAAGTCCTCATTACTACCAGCTTCGGCTATTACAGTAGTCCATCTACTCTTCCAGTCTTCAGTCTCCTACCATCACTTCACATCCAAAGAGATCACTGAGAGATTAATCTTTCTTATGTATTGAGCTTCTCTTCCATTCTAACGCTTTAGTGGATCCCTATCGCATGTTCACTAAAGTTCATGGTCCTTAGGGTGTCATTCAAAGTTCTCCACCAACCCTAGCACACACTTGAGACAGCTCATTTTACTCTTACTTAGCTCTATAATTGTCTGTTGAAAATGTCATCCATACTTTAAAGCCTAACTCATATGCCAACTCTTTTTTTTTGCGGTTATTTATTTATTTGTTTGTTTTTTTGAGTTTTATTTATTTATTTAACTTTTTGCATTCATTTTCACAAAATTTTGGGTTCCAAATTTTCTCCCCTTTTCTCCCCTCCCCCACCCCAATACCCCAAGCAATCTAATTTTCCCTATCTCCAATCTGCCCTCTCTTCTGTCATCCCTCCCTTCTCTTGTCTCCATTTTTCTTTTCTCCTGTAGGGCCAGATGACTTTCTATTCCTCATTAACTGTATGTCTTCTTTTCTAGTAGCAACAACAATACTAAACAGTTGTTCCTAAAACTTTGAGTTCCAGATTCTCCCCATCCCTCCCTCCGCACCCATTCCCTTTGGGAAGGCAGGCAATTCAATATAGGCCATTTCTGTGTAGTTTTGCAAATGACTTCCCTGATAGTCATGTTGTATAAGACTAACTGGATTATCATCCCTCCTAACCTGCCGCTCATTGTTTCTCTTCTGTCTTTTGATCCTGTCCCTCCCCAAGTGTTGACTTCAAATTGCTCCCTCCTCCCTTTGCCTTCCCTTCCATCATCCCCCCCTTGCTTATCTAATTCTCCCCAACTTTCCTATACTGTAAGATAGGTTTTCATACCAAAATGAGTGTGCATTTTATTCCTTCCTTTAGTCAAATGTGAGGAGGGTAAACTTCTTGTTTTTTTGTTTTTGTTTTTGTTTTTCTCAGCTCTCCTCTTTTTCCCTCCACTAAAAAGTCTCCTACTTGCCTCTTAAATGACATATAATTACCCCATTCCATTTCACCCTCTTTCCTCCCACTACATTTCTCTCTCACCATTTACCTTAATTTCTTTTAAGCTATGGTCCCATCCTATTCAATTCAATCTGTGCTCTCTGTCTCTGTATGTGTGTGCATGTGTGTATGTGTGTGTGCGTGTATGCATGTACATGTGTGTGTATGGATCCACCAACTACCCAGATACTGAAAAGTTTTAAGAGTTACAAATATTGTCTTTCCCTGTATGAATGTAAACAGTTCACTTCTGGTAAGTCCCTTAAGACTTCTCTTTGCTGTTTCCTTTTTCATGCTTCTTCTCATTCTTGTGTTTGAAAGTCAAATTTTCTTTTCAGCTCTGGTCTTTTCATCAAGAATGATTGAAAGTCCTCTGTTTCATTGAAAGACCATATTTTCCCCTGAAGTATTATACTCAGTTTAGCTGGGTAGGTGATTCTTGGTTTGAATCCTAGTTCCTTTGACTTCTGGAATATCCTATTCCATGCCCTTCAATCCCTTAATGTAGAAGCTGCTAGATCTTGAGTTACCCTGATTTTATTTCCACAATACTGGAATTGTTTCTTTCTAGCTGCTTGTAAGATTTTCTCCTTGACCTGGGAGCTCTGGAATTTGGCCACAATGTTCCTAGGAGTTTCTCTTTTTGGATCTCTTTCAGGTAGTGATCGATGGATTCTTTCAATACTTATTTTGCCCTCTGGTTCTAGAATGTCAGGGAAGTTTTCCTCGATAATTTCATGGAAGGTGATATCTAGGCTCTTTTTTTGATCATGAGTTTCAGGTAGTCCCATAATTTTTAAATTATCTCTCCTGGATCTATTTTCCAAGTCAGTTGTTTTTCCCATGAGATATTTCCCATTCTCTTCCATCTTTTCATTCTTTTGGTTTTGTTTGGTGATTTCTTGGTTTCTCGTAAAGTCATTAGACTCCATCTGTTCCATTCTAATTTTGAGAGAACTATTATCTTCAGTGAGCTTTTGAACCTCTTTTTCCATTTGGCTCATTCTGCTTTTGAAAGCATTCTTCTCCTCATTGGCTTTTTGAACCTCTTTTGCCAATTGAGTGAGCCTATTTTTCAAGGTGTTATTTTCTTCAACATTTTTTTGGGTCTCCTTTAGCAAGGTATTGACCCGTTTTTCATACTTTTCTTGCATCTCTGTCATTTCTCTTCCCAGTTTTTCCTCCACCTGTCTAACTTGCTTTTTAAAATCCTTTTTGAGCTCTTCCAAGACCTGAGCCCACCTGACATCCCCGTGGGATGCCTGGGGTACTGAGGCCCCCGCGCTCCACGTCTTTCCCTGATGGCAAGAATATGTCCTCATCCTCGTCAAATCCGAAAGTCGGGATCATTTGCATCTGTTCGAAAAAACTCTCTATAGTCTTATTTTTCTTCCCTTTTCTAGGCATTTGCCCAGCCAGTTACTTGACTTCTGAGATTCCTGTCCATCCCCACCTAGATCCGCCCAGCTAGTGCTTGGGGTCTGAGATTCAAATGGGCTTTCCGCGCCGTGTGGCTGCTAATCAATGTAAGCTTTAATTCTGGTGCTGGGGTGGGGGCAGGGCCGCCTCCCAGTCTCAGCTCCCTCTGGGGCTTTATGCAAAGACCTTCAGAAATGGAGCGGGTGGGGCAGGGCCTCTCCCAGGCTCAGCTCCCTCAGGGGGTTTATGCAGAGACTTTCAGTAATGAAGATCCTGCCTGCTGCTGAGGGATTCCTGAGCCAGCGCCACAGCTGCTGCCTCCGCCTCTGCCCCCGCCTCTGCCTCCACCTCTTCCTGCCCCATCTCTGCCGCCGCCGCTTCCTCCCGAGGGAGCCCAAGTCATGGAGACACCCCGCTCCCCTCTTCCAGCCCAGCTGTCTCTCTCACTGGCCTGTAGCATCTGTGGGCGGAGGGACCTTCCCAGCCGCCAGAGCTTCCATCCCTGAAGCCTGCTCGGATCAGCTTCTCTGGGGCCACGGCCAGGGCGGGGTCCGCTTTCTGGGGCGCAACGGACACTGGGGACGGCTCTCCAGGGCTCTCTCCAACAGAAATCTCTTCCACTCTGTTTCTGCACACCTTTCAGTGATCCAGAACTTCTGGGGGAACTCTTCTTACATTAAATATATGGTTGTAAACATGCCTCTTTCTACTCCACCATCTTGGCTCCGCCCCGCCAACTCCTTTAAAAATATATTTTGATCTCCCTCAGCCAGTAGTTTCTACCCTTCTTTGGTATCAAGGACCCTTTCTCAAAAGAGTATTTTTACATACATAAAACAAAATACATAATGTTATAAAGGAGGCCAATTATTGAAATTCAGTTATCAAAATCTTAGAATAAAACAAGTTCATGGACCTAGGTTAAGGACTCCTGTTATTCCTTGATCCAAGGTATCAAAAGTATTTTGTGCTTTCAACATACTTATCATGTATTATTTTGTATTATTTCATAGTTGTTGATTAATTATGGCTATCTGTTTATTGATCATATCTTGCCAATATGCAAAATAAATCCAGGTGGAGGATTATGTTTTATGTACTCTTTGTAGCTCATCCAGGACTTATTTAGAAGAACCCAGTGCTTTGTATATAGTAGATGCTTTTAAAAAGTGAATTGAATTTCCTCAAAGATGACACTGTGGTTGAATGCTAAACTACTGTACAAGTGAGACCAATGATCTGTTGGTACCCAAGTATAAAATTTTAAGATGCTAGATTGGAACAGTTTTAATCCCAGATTTAAAATCTTGAAATATGAATTCAGTATTCTGGGTAAGGGCTCCAGGGATGGTATCTCCATGTGTGGAGAAACTCCACCATTCTGCTCTGGAATGGGCTGACCTATTCTCTATCAGCGCCAATCCCAGAAAGTTTTCTTATGCTCTGGCAACAGAAAGATCTGCCCAGTCTTCCCTGACAAACTCAACTTTCAGAATTGAGATATATGAACTCATTCACAGCAGTGTTGTCAGGTTTCTGCCTGATTAGGCAGCCTCTGTAGCAGTGTTTCCTGAAGTGGTACCTTGTTAGTTTAACTAGACATATTGATGCTGCTAAACCAAGTGGGGTTTACAACAAGTTCCTGTTCACACATGATCAGTTTGAAAAGTTAAAAGGAACAAATCCTTTCTCACTAATTAGGCACAAAATATTTCACCTGCCAAATGATTCACACAAACAACTGTCACACACACGTGTGCACATACATCTATAGATATATAGATGTATGTGTGTGTGTGTGTGTGTGTGTGTGTGTGTGTGTACAAAGAGAGATGAGGGAAGGGAGGGAGAGGAAGAGACAGACACTTTATGAAATTTCATCTCCTTTCACTTAGAATCTGAAAAAGAAGAGTGAGAATTCAGAGTCTATGATCAGGTTTTAGTTGGAGTTTGTGAAGAAGTTTGTAGGTTTTCATTTTGGACACAACAGGACAACTTTCAACAGTGAACTTTTGTTAGTAAACCTTTATTATTTTTTTTACTATATCTAATTTCTTCAGTATATGGAACTCCCAGTGTGAAAACTCTAGTAATGCAGATTAATGCTTGCTCTGCAATTGATAATCTTAAAGGAGTTTTCACCAACAAAGCATTAATGTATTTGTTTTCCTACAGGCCCACCAATGTTATTTATATTCCTTTTATTTTTCATCTTTGCCAATCTGATGGATGTGAGTTGCTTTAATTTCCATTTTTTCTAATTATTGGTAATGAGGAGTGTTTTTGATATAGCTCTTGATAGCGTGGATTTCTTCTTTAAAAAAAAGAACCTGTCTTTTTGTAATCTATGATCATGCATTAATTGTTGATTAATTCTTGTTCTTATATACTTGAAAGAGTTCCTTACTTGTCTTGAAAATGAGACCTTTAGCATAGAAACTTGCTTCAAAGAATGTTTCTCCAATTATTTGTTCTCCTTTTAATTTTAGCTACATTAGTCTTGTTTGAGCAAAACTTTTAAATTTTATGTCACCAAAATTGCCATTTTACCTTCTCTGATTCTTTCTTCCTTTGTTTGATCATGAATTTTTCCACTATTCATAAATGTGAAGGGTAATTTCTTCCTTATTCCTGTAATTTGTTTACGATATCACCCATTATGTCTAGGTCATATATCTGTTTGGAGCTTATTTTGGTGTATTGTGCTAGATGTTGTTCTATACCATTTTTTTGCCATACTACTTTTTCAGTTTTCTAAGAGATATTGTCAAATAACTTTTGAGGTTTTTACCTCTGTAGTTGGAGTTTGGGGGCATTATCAAACACTAGGCTACTCTGTTTATTTGCTTTTGTATGTTCTATAACTCATCTTTTATTAATTGAGCTCTCTCTCAACAATATCAAGTTATTTTGATGATTACAGCTTTGTAGAATAGTTTGAGATTTTGTACTGATTCCCTTCATTCCCACTTTTAAAAATATTTCTCTTGAAATTTCTGACTTTTTGTTGAATTTCACTATTTTTTTCCTAGCTCTATAACATAATCCTCTGGTGATTTGATTGGTATGGCACTGAATAAGTAAATTAATTTTGGTGGAATTTTCATTTTATATTGTATTGTCTTAGCCTACCTCTCACTGATTATTAATTGTTGCAAAATCAGTAAATATTTATTGAATGCTTACTCAATGCAGAATACTGGAATAGGTTCTGGAAAAGTGCAAACATAAATAAAACATGATGACCTGAAAGATCTTACAATATAGCAGGTAGAGATAAAACTTCTGTTCAGATAAATTGGAATGCAAACTGCAATCTAATAAGTACACAAGTGCTGTGTGATCAGCAATGGAGATGGATCACTTCTAGCTGGAAAAATTAGGAAATGTTTAATGGAAGAAGGGGTATTTGAGTTGGACCTTGAGGGATAGATAAATGGGCAGATGATGGGGGTAGGGTTTTTTAGACATTTAGAACAGAGTAAGTAAAGGTGTGGAGATAGAAAAGTTCACTAAGGGTTAGTGAGAAATTTATTTTGAGTGGAAATTACAGTATATTAGGAGGAGTGTTCTGAAATATAATTACAGAAATTAGAAAAAATAAAGATTGGACCCTAAATGAAAAAGTTTGCTACTATATGCTTAGCACTATGATAATATATTATAATGATGATAATATATTTAGAATATATATTTATATTCTATATAAATTCTAAATATGTACTATATAAACTTATATAGATATCATATACATATATATAGAGAATATATATATATATTATATATATATATATATATATAAAGTATGATACATGAAACCTACCCTCAAGAAATTTATATTTTAGAAGGGGAAAAGAGATAGATATATAATAAACAATCCAAGAATATTTAAAGAGCTAAACTCTTTGGTACTAATTATAAATTTAAGAGTTCAGACAAGAAAGATGTAAGTAATGGGATAAGTGTTCATAGAGGAGATGGTACTTAAACTGATCTTTTGAATGGTGATTAGGATTTGGATAGGATAGGGGAAGAAAGAGGAATTTCCAGTCCAGAGTTCAATAGTAAGCAAAAGGTAGAAAAATCATGGTTCATACTTGGCATGAAGGAGGTGAACTTGAATGAAATGGAAAGTATATGTTGGGGATGAGTGGGGAATAATGTTGAATAGCTGAAATGAAGCCAGATTACAGAAGGTTAGAGATTTGATCATTTAAAGAAAAAAAAATCACTGAAAAAAATACTAATAGGACTGTGTCTTTCCTAGGTCCTATAGTTCCACTAGTTGCTGGTTTACTCAGCATCTCATTCCTACCTTTCCCTCATTACCCTATCCATTCTCTTAGAAATGTATAAATCTAATCATTAAAGAGGCAGTCTGACTCAGATTTACTGTTTAAAGTTCTTGGCAATTCTAAAATGGGTTGCTTTTCTTTTCTTTGTGATTCATTGCAAATCGCTTTTTTAACATTCTATTCCACTGTTTTATGGAGAAATCTTGCTCTGAAAAATCACTGCCTGAAACAAAAAGAGGAATATTTATGTATATATGCATGGGAGGAAGGGATTGATGATTGAATATAAAATTTACAGAAATTCTTAGTGTCACCACAAAAGAGAAGAGAATTTTTTTTTCTTTTTCCTTTGTCCTTTATTTGGGTCAACTTGCATAGAAAATGTTCCAAATGACCTTTTGATTTCCACCTCCACAATGCCTAATATCCATCCATCTCCTCTATTACTACTGCTACCAGTCTAGTTTAGTCCCTCATTATCTCTCACCTGAACTATTACAGTGATAAACCAGTCTTTTGTTTCCAGTATCAACAATGTCTAATCCATTTGTGACTCCATGAACTAGAATTTTTGGAAGGGAGGATTCACTTCATCTATCCCTGCCCCCTGCTATATGCCACATCACAGTATCATTTCTGATTTGTAGTATTTAGCACAGGACTTCCCTCACTGATGTCCCCTTCTTGGTCTTAGAGTATTAACTTTTTCTTGGATTTCCTAATAATTCTATACCTTTCCCAGGAAGAGTGTTAGTGTCTCAGTTTTCCCAAACCTGTTTCACAAACTTATTTTTTCATTGGTGTGTTGAAACCCAAAACCCCTAATCATCTCTGCTCAGGCTTCTCATGATATTTATACCCTGGTCTATTAGAACTGCATCTGGAAAGTATTCCTTTTCTACTGAGAAATTTTCCTTTTTGGACTTCCAAACTTTCACTTTCTTAAAATTTCAGCCTTTATGCCTTTCTTATCTTCTCTTGAGATTTCTATAGTTCCATATGCTGGCAACCAGAAGAACTATCCATTTATTCTCTGTTCTCTCTCTCTTTACCCTTGGATCCATCTTCTTTGGGTTAGAAGAATATTGACCAAGGGGCAGAGTCAAGATGGCATAGTAGAAAGGCGAACATACTCTAGCGCTTCCCACACAGCTCATAAAATACCTGTAAAAACCAACTCTAAAAAAATTCTAGAGCAATAGAAGCCACAAAAAGAGAGAGTGAAAGAGATTTCCAGTCCAAGGTAGCCTGGAAGGCTGTCAGGAAAGGTCTTTTGCATGAAACACAAAGCAGAGCACAGCCCATGGAGCCCAGCCCAGCCTGGGACCCATGGTGCAGCAAGAACAGGAGCAGAACAGACATCTGGGGTGAAATCCTGACCAGCAGTGGCAGTTCTCAAATCCCTCTACCCACAAATACCAAAGATATGTCAAAGGTCAGGAAAAAGCTTTTTCTCCTAGAGAGAAGAGAGTAGGGTCCTCCTTTAACAATGGCCCTAGGTGGCAGCAGCAGCAGCAGAGTCCATTTTTGGAGACCTTGGCCTAAAGCCCCTGGGGGAATTGAGCCACTGATCTGAGTCTCAGTCCTGAGTGGTGACCTGGGGGTGAAGAAGAGTGCTCAGTAGTGTGGTGGAGCTGGTGGAGGCTATGGAAATGGAATTCTACTTGTAAATCCTAGGCAGAACAGGTTTGTTTTCTCCCAGACCAGAGCCCAGTAAACTCCTCTCCCAAGACTGAGTTTCCTTGGAGGAACTGAGAACTTACAGGTCCCCAGAGTATACCCCTCTCTTGACAAAGGATTCAAAAGTCAAGTAACTGGCTGGGAAAATGTTCAAGAAAGGGGGAAAAAAACCAAGACAACAGAAAGTTACTTTCTTGGTGAACAGATATTTTCTTCTATCCTTTTTTAATTTAACTTTTTACATTCATTTTCACAAAATTTTGGGTTCCAAATTTTCTCCCCTTTTATCCCCTTCCCCCACCACAATACCCCAAGCAATCTAATTTTCCCTATCTCCAATCTGCCCTCTCTTCTGTCATCCCTCCCTTCTCTTGTCTCCATTTTTCTTTTTTCCTGTAGGGCCAGATGACTTTCTATTCCTCATTAACTGTATGTCTTCTTTTCTAGTAGCAACAACAATACTAAACAGTTGTTCCTAAAACTTGAGTTCCAAATTCTCCCCATCCCTCCCTCCCCACCCATTCCCTTTGGGAAGGCAGGCAATTCCATATAGGCCCTATCTGCGTAGTTTTGCAAATGACTTCAATAATAGTCATGTTGTGTAAGACTAACTGAATTACCCTCCATCCTATCCTACCCCTCTTTGTTTCTATTCTGTCTTTTGATCCTGTCCCTCCCAGAGTGTTGACTTCAAATTGCTCCCTCCTCCCATTGCCCTCCCTTCCATCATCCTTCCCCCTTGCTTATCTCCTTCTCCCCCACTTTCCTGTACTGTAAGATAGGTTTTCATACCAAAATGGGTGTGCATTTTATCCCTTCCTTTAGTCAAATGTGATGAGGGTAAACTTCTTGTTTTTTTTTTCTCAGCTCTCCTCGCTTTCCCTCCACTAAAAAGTTTCCTGCTTGCCTCTTAAATGACATATAATTTACCCCATTCCATTTCACCCTCTTTCCTCCCCCTACCTTTCTCTCTCACCATTTACCTTAATTTCTTTTAAGATATGGTCCCATCCTATTCAATTCACTCTGTGCTCTCTGTCTCTGTATGTGTGTGCATGTGTGTATGTGTGTGTGCGTGCATGCGTGTACATGTGTGTGTGATCCCACCAACTACCTAGATACTGAAAAGTTTTAAGAGTTACAAATATTGTCTTTCCATGTAGGAATGTAAACAGTTAACTTCTGGTAAGTCCCTTAAGACTTCTCTTTGCTGTTTACTTTTTCATGCTTCTTCTCATTCTTGTGTTTGAAACTCAAATTTTCTTTTCAGCTCTGGTCTTTTCATCAAGAATGTTTGAAAGTCCTCTGTTTCATTGAAAGACCATATTTTCCCCTGAAGTATTATACTCAGTTTAGCTGGGTAGGTGATTCTTGGTTTGAGTCCTAGTTCCTTTGACTTCTGGAATATCCTATTCCACGCCCTTCGATCCCTTAATGTAGAAGCTGCTAGATCTTGAGTTATCCTGATTTTATTTCCACAATACTGGAATTGTTTCTTTCTAGCTGCTTGCAAGATTTTCTCCTTGAGCTGGGAGTTCTGGAATTTGGCCACAATGTTCCTAGGAGTTTCTCTTTTTGGATCTCTTTCAGGTGGTGATCGATGGATTTTTTCAATACCTATTTTGCCCTCTGGTTCTAGAATGTCAGGGAAGTTTTCCTCGATAATTTCATGGAAGATGATATCTAGGCTCTTTTTTTGATCATGGCTTTCAGGTAGTCCCATAATTTTTAAATTGTCTCTCCTGGATCTATTTTCCAGGTCAGTTGTTTTTCCCATGAGATATTTCCCATTCTCTTCCATTTTTTCATTCTTTTGGTTTTGTTTCGTGATTTCTTGGTTTCTTGTAAAGTCGTTAGACTCCATCTGTTCCATTCTAATTTTGAGAGAACTATTATCTTTGGTGAGCTTTTGAACCTCTTTTTCCATTTGGCTCATTCTGCTTTTGAAAGCATTCTTCTCCTCATTGGCTTTTTGAACCTCTTTTGCCAATTGAGTGAGCCTATTTTTCAAGGTGTTATTTTCTTCAGCATTTTTTTGGGTCTCCTTTACCAAGGTATTGACCCATTTTTCATACTTTTCTTGCATCTCTCTCATTTCTCTTCCCAGTTTTTCCTCCACCTGTCTAACTTGATCTTCAGTAATGGAGTGGGTGGGGCAGGGCCATCTCCCAGGCTCAGGTCCTTCAGGTGGTTTATACAGAGACCTTCTGTAATGAAGATCCTGTCTGCTGCTCAGGGAGTCCCGTGCCACCGCCACTGTCTCCACCACCACCCTGCCTCTGCCTGTGCCGCTTCCTGCCCCCACCCCTGCCTCCGCTGCTTCCTCCCGAGCCACGTAGACACCCCGCTCCCCTCTCGGCCAGCTCAGATGTCTCTGTCACTGACCTGTAGCGTCTGTGGGTGGAGGGACCTTCCTGGCTGCCAGAGATTCCATCCCTGAAGGCTGCTCGGATCTGCCCCTCTTGACCACGCAGCCAGGGCAGCGCTGAGGTGGACTCCGCTTTCCGCGGCGCGATGGACCCTGGGGACCGCTCTCCAGGGCTCTCTGGAATGGAAATCTCTTCCACTGTGTTTCTGCACACCCTGCAGTGATCCAGAACTTGTGGGGAGCTCTTCTTACATTAAATCCATGGGCTGTGGGTTCAGAGCTAGCATACATGAGTCTTTCTACTCTGCCATCTTGACTCTGCCCCCCCTTCTATCCTTTTTGATGAGGAAGAACAATACTTACCATCAGAGGCCTCCCAAATAAATATGCAATGGTCTCAAGCCATGGAAGAGCTCAAAAAGGATTTTGAAAATCAAGTAAGAGAGGTGGAGGAAAAATTGGGAAGAGAAATGTGAGAGATGCAAGAAAATCAGGAAAAATGAGTCATTTGAAAAATGTATGCAAAAGAGACATGTAGAGACATGACCAAAATATTATAGGTCCTATCAATTTTAAAAAAGCAGTGAATGGAGGTACCTGGTGAAATAATGGGTAAGGGAAGAATTTTTAACTAAACAAAACATAGAGGGATCAAAGGAGGTAAAGGAAAAATTTCTATAACAAAATCAATAACATTTTGTAGGAAGAAAATCAATGCAGCTAGAATTTAGAAGAAAACCAGTTAATTGAGGGGAAATATCTTTGCAGCAAATATCCCTGATAAAGTTTTTACAGGCAAGGTAGAGAAAGAATTGATTAAAATGTATAAGAAAAACAATCATTTGTCAATTCATAAATAGGCAGTTTTCCACAAACATATTCCAGATCATTAATAATAAGAAAAATGGGAAATTAAGCAACTCTGAATTTTTCCAACCTCATACCCATTCAGGTTGGCAGTGTTGACAAAAGTTAAAAATCATGAATTATGGAGAGGTTATGGGATGTCATATTAATGTAACCATGAATTGGTTCAAGTGTTCTAAAAACTATTTGGAGTTATATTTATTTTTATTTATTTTTAATTTTTTAAAAACTAATTTATTTGTTTTCAGTTTTCTACAATCACTTCCATAAGTCTTAGATTTTTCTCCCCCTCCCACTCCCCTGAGATGGCATTCAGTCTTATACAGGTTCTACACATACATTCTTATTTACACATTTTCAGGAGTTATATTTAAAAAGTCAATTAAATACATACATTCATTGACTTTGAGGTACTGCTACTAAGTTCATTGTCAGTGTACCCCAAAGATGTTCTACAGATCTTTCTCTAAAGTCTTCCATGAGGGGAAAATCCATTACTTCCTAAAGTAGCTTATTCCACTTTAGATACTTCTAATTATTACGATTTCTTTTCCTCATATGAAAACTAAATCTACTTCTTTGTAATTTCTGCTCATTGCCCCTAGCTCTGTCCTCTTGAGAGGAACACAAATAAAGATATCTATTGCAATATTAAGTAACATTTTACTTTCCCCACCACTACCATATCACTACTTTACTTACCTAGAAGGTGTCTCTGTGATATTTGTGAAGTCAGATTTGTGAAAGGAATATGAATATCAATGCAAACTGTTAATTAAAATATTCTGAAAGAGGTTATAGCAACTCATTAGAAATAACTCATCTCTATCATCAACAGATAGGATTTCTACCAGAAATGCAAAATTTGTTCAGTATGAGAAAAAATGCATACATAATCAACCACAATGATAACAAACACCAGCAACATGACATGGGTATATCAATGAACATAGAAAATTTTTTTTTACCAACTATAGTCCTCACTGTATGTTTTAAAATAATTAAAAGGCAACAAATTAATGGATCTTTCCTATTTATTATATATAGCATCTATCAAATATTGCAAGCCAGAGTTAGACCTATCAATAAGACCAGAGTTAAAACAATGATATCCATTATCATCAATATTATTCACCACCATGCTAGAAATGTACCAATAAGACAAGAAAAAGAAATACAGTATGTAAGTTAGGTAAGTAAGAAACAAAATTGACACTTTTACAGTTAAGTTGATTTATTTTTTTTTTAATTTACAAAAAACCTCTAGAGAGTTGATAAAAAAATAATTGAAACGATTAACATCAGTAGACTACCATAATATAAAATGAACCTTCCTCAAATTTTTTGCATATTACCAAAAAAATCTCACAGGAAAAGATAGAGAGAGAAATTCCAATAAAAACAACAACAGTCTATATAAAATACATAGTCCAATTGCAAGTTATACAGGCAAACTCTATGGATAAAAGTAAAAATATTCTTTACAGTAGTACAGAATAAGTTAAGAGGTAATATTCTTCACAGTTGGGCCATCCTGGTACAATTAATATGACAATACTAACTAAAACATTTGACTTATTCAGTGACATGTCAATCATATTATCCAAGGATTATTTTATGAAGTTAGAAAAGCAATAACAGAAGTCAACAGAAGGAAGAAATGGTTAAGGTTCTCAAAGGAAATTATGAACAAAAAGTGAGAATTAAAGCAAATTTAGTAGTACCAGATCTCAGACTGTACAGGAAAGCAATTATCATTAATATTGCTTCATCTTGGTTAAAAATATAGAAAAGTCTACTAGTGGAAAAAATTATATAGTATGCTAAACTTTTGGTGGATATGGGTTTTAGATATAAAAATTACATTATAAATTAGATGACGGAAGATGAAATTAACTCTTAAAACTATGGATAAAGAAAAAATTTATGAAAAGAGAAGAGATAGCATCTATAGAAGATAAAATGAACTATTTTGATCTCAAAATATTGAAAAGTTTTGTGCAAACAAAATCACTAAATCTAAACTTAGAAAGGAATAGATAATTGTTGAGAGGGAAAATTTTGCAGCAAGTTTCTCTGATAAATGTCTGAGATCTAAGACATATAAGAAACTGATTAAAAAATAGCAGTGATAGTCATTTCCTGATAGATAAGGTCAAAGGATGGTCAGGCAGTTCTCAAAGACAAAATCCTAACCACCAAAAGCCATGTGAAAAATGAGTCATATCTCTAATAATTTAAGAAATACAATTTAAACTGACTTCTGAATTTAGACAGATCTGATTGGCTAGGTTGACAAAAAGAAAAAAAGAAAATGACAATTGTTGAAGGGGCTGTAGGAAGACAGGTGTAGTACTTGCTGAACTGTGATTTTGTCCTGCAATTCTATAAAATGAAATGCAATGCTGCACAAAAGATCACCAAACTGTCGATATGCTTTAATTCAGAAATACCACTATTAGAACTATATTCAACAAATCGAAGAAAGACAGAAAAGATTAACATGTACAAAAGAATTTATATCAGCTCTTTTTGTTTTATCAAAGAACTGAAAACAAAAATGGAGTGCCAACAAATTGGGGAATATCTGACCCAATTTTGGTACATGACTGTTGTTCAATAGTTCAGTCCAACTCTTCATGACCCTGTGTACAGTTTTCTAGGAAAATATAGTGCAGTAGTTAGTCATTGTCCTTCTCCTTCTCCAGTGGATTAAGACAAATAGACACTGGCACAGGAATAACATGCACACGCAACTTGGTATGAAACCTTTCTTATACTACAGGAAAGTAGGGGAGAAAGGGATAAGCGAGTGGGGGGCATGATGGAAGGAGGGCAAATGGGAGGAGGGACAAATTAGAAGTAAACACTTGTGGGAAAGGACAAGGTTAAAAGATTGAATTGAATAAATGGGTCAGGATTGGATGAAGGGAAATATAGTTAGTCTTGCACAACATTACTATTATGCAAAACTACAAGATATACTGTATACACACACACTATATAATATATATATATATATATATATATATATAAAACTGATATATAGCCCATATTTAATTGCTTGCCTTCTCAATGGGGATGGGTGGGGAGGGAGGAAGTGAGAGTAGTAGAATTCAAAGTTTTAGGAATGAATTTTGAGAATTGTTTTTGCATACAACTGGGAAGTAAGAAATACAGGTAATGGAGTATAGAAATTAATCTTGTCCTAAAAATCAAGAGAAAATATGGGGATAAGGGAAGGGAAAGATGTTAGAAGGGAAGGCAAATTTGTGGCAGGGGCAATCAGAATGCTTGGCATTTTGGGGTGAGGGAAGGGAGAGATGGAGAGAAAATTTGGAACTCAAAATTTTGTGGAAATGAATGTCGAAAACTTAAAATTATTAAATAAAAATTTTAAAAAATATCATAATCAGAAACTGACATGACACTTCCCATGACAACTCTTTCAAATTTCCCTCTACTTTTCTCAAAACCTCTACTGATTTACTTGAGGAGAGGACATCCAATACAATGGACAATAACACAAGGTTTCAAGGTCTGATATATAACAGGGATAAATATAAAAGCCTGAAGCTCTATTGACAAATCAATTGTCCTGGTACAGGATGGGCAAGTCACTTCTAGAGTCCACTTCAACTTTAGAAGCTCAGCAGGAGTCAACATTGTCATGTGGCAAGCAAAAAAATAAAATAAAATAAATAAATTCTTTCATGATTTCTTTTCTCATATTTTTAAAATCTTTGGCTAGTTTTTCTTCTAGTTCCCTAATCTGACTTTTAAAGTCTTTATTGAGCTCTTCCAAGAATGGTCTTTGGACTTGAGACCAGTTTGCATTCTCTTTCTCTTCTGAAGTTTCATATGGGAGTTCAGTCTCAATGCTGACTTCTTTGGTATTTTTATTTTGGTCCTTGTCCCCATAGAAAGATTTTATGGTCTCATTTTTCCTAAATTTGGTATGAAAATCTATCTTACACTACAGGAAAGTAGGGGAGAAGGGGACAAGTGGGGTAAGGGGGATGATAGAAAGGAGGGCAAGTGGGAGGAGGGAGTAACTAGAAGTAAACACTTTTGGGAAGGGACAAGGTCAAATGAGAGAATAGAAAAAAAGGGGGGGAAGGATAGGATGGAGGGCAATATAGTCAATCTTACACAATATTAGTATTATGGAAGTCTTTTGCAAAATGACATATGTATAACCTGTATTGAATTTTTTGCCTTCTCAATGGGTATGAGTAGGGAGGGAGGGGGGCAGAGAAGTTGGAATTCAAAGTAGTAGAAATGCATGTTGAGAATTATTATTGCATATAACTGGGAAATAAGAAATACAGGTAATGGGGTATAGAAATTTATCTTGCGCTATAATAAAAGGAGAACATGGGTATAAAGAAAGGGTAGGATGTGAAAGAAGGGAGGATACATCGAGGGAAGGGGTATTAAAAATGCAAAAAATTATGGGGTGGAGGGAGAGGAGAGATGTGGAGAAAAATTGGAACACAAAATTTTGTGGAAATGAATGTTAAGATCTGAAAAGAAAGAGACAAAGAAAGAAAGAGAAAATCAATAGAATTGAGGCACTAGAATTAAGGGGGATTGGGAAAGTCTTTTAGAACTGGGATTTTATGAGGCAGATATGAAGATGGAAAGCATTCCAAGCAGTATGTATAGTCACTGAAAATGCCTGGAGTTGGGAGGTGAAATATCTTATTTGAGGAAGAGCAAGGCTAGCGTTACTAGATGGCAGAATGTGCATGTGTGTGCATATGTGCATGCATCTGTGTAGGGGAATATAAGGTGTAAGAAAGTTAGGGTGGGGGCAGAGCACAGGATGTGAAATGATTTAAATGTCAAATAGAAAATTTTATATTTGACCCTGAAGTGATAAGGAGTCACTGGATATTATTGAGTAGGGTAGTTAATGGTCAGAGCTGAGCTTTAGGATGATCACTCAAGATCTATCTATGTACCTATGTATCTATATATCTATGTCTATATATCTCAATCCTTGGATTCTTTTGCCCACCAATGTTCTCTTTGCATTCCCACTCTCTCTCAGACACATTTAAAAATTTTTGAAAAGAAAACCAAAAACGAAATACTCCCCAACTCAACATTCACTGTAACTGTAATCATATGGCAATAAATATTTCAATTTTTAGTCTTTTTATTACTATCTAAAGGTATTTGATTTTCTGTTGTTTAATAAGTTTGCACAATGAACATCTCACTTGCCCCTTTCTCTTTTGATGAAATGGTTTAAATTCTTCCCTTTTTATGACTGTCCAGTTATTTTCCTTGCTATCTAGGCTGAGCTTTGCAAGGTATTTTATTTGGGGATGTCAGCTGACCTTTGCTCTTCTGATGATCATATTACAATTTTCCTTTAATTTCTTATAACCGCAAAGTAATTCTGCCTTATTCTCCTTATGGCTTTAAAGGAATTTTCCCTTGTGGACTGCAAAATTTTTTCTTTGATTTTGTAGTTCTAAAATTTCACTACAATATTTCTTGGGTTGGAATTTCATTCTGTAGGTATTCTGTGAGTTCCCTTGATCTAAACTTTAGTGTATGCTTCCAATTTCTTGACATCTATTTTCTGGGAATGTGGCATTTACATTTTCTTTTTCATTATTTTTTTCTGGAATGTATATAATTCTTAGATTACCTCTTCATGTGTGATCTTCAAATTCTGTTGTTTTTTTTTTTTAATTTTGTGTAGCTCACAGGTTTTTCCAGTTTTTATTTAAGAAAAAATATCCCATTATTTTTCTCCTATGTTTAAATTATTGCTCTATGGTAAGGCAATTGGTGTTAAGTGACTTACCCAGGGTCACAGCTAGTGAGTGCCAAGTATCTGAGGTATGATTTGAACTCAGGTCATCCTGAGTACAGGGCCAGTGCTCTATCCACTGTGACACCTAGTTGCTCCAATATATTATATTTTTTGTAATTTTATTTTTAGGAGAATCTCTACCTTCATGGAGAAAGTTTCTGTCTTTTGTTCTAAATTCTAGTCTTTGATCAGTCTTACTACTTTTTGTAGGACTTTCAATTTTTGTTCTTATTCCTTTTTTTCAAATTTTCTCTTAGTTCTTTGATATTTCTTCCAGAACCATCCTGGAGTCTCTTGGAGTTGTCCCATTGTTGTTGGAAGAGGGGCTGCTAAATTAATTGTGACATATTCACTTTTATTAAGAAATTTTCCTTCATTTTCCTTTAAATGTGTTTATTTCTTTTTTCAAGTCAGCTCTCTTTTAAAAATCTTAATAATTACACTGATTTTTTCTATGGTATTCTTACTTCTTACCACTAATATTTTCCCTTCTGATGACCCTGTGCTGTTATATCCATTCTTCCTCCTTTATCTATTTTCTTCATCTGTTTCCTTCAGAGGACAAGACTGACTAGGTGGAACATTACTATAGGGAAACTCATATTCATCATTATAGTATTTTCTACATTTACTATCCCTACATTTTTAGAGGTACCATAGTCCTTTTTACCTCAGACCTTCTTTTGTCCCTTGGGTGGCTCCAGAGGACTGACTGTAAAGTAGCCAGGGAAATATCTTCTAGACTGTCACGTATGCTTGGGAAGCTTTATACTTAATTCTCATTTCCATATTTCCCTCCTTCCAGTGAAATTCAAGTGCCTAAAATTGACCTAGATATAAAAATTATAGGACTATGTCAGAAAAATGAGATTTTTTTTTAATGTAAGAGATGTGCCTGAGTGGAAATTCCCAGTGAGGTAAATCTTCCACCCACTCTGAGAGTGACTTCCCTCTAAGATTATCAAAGGGAACTTCCAAAAGTGTTTCAAAAGTTAAGTGTTTTACATCACTATATCCATGGAGGTTACAGGGTTTTCCTAAGATACTTTATAGGAGAGGATGTATGAAAGTGCCAGCAATGATGAGCTGCTGTGGTCTTTAGGTATTCTCTTCTGTTAGGATTACTTTGTGGCAGCTTCTTTCATTTTCTTCTTCATATAACTACAGAATTTTTAACATTCGGCAGGCCTTAAATTATACTATTTGGTATGATGTAGGGAAAACTGTTCCTATAATACCTTTCACTCAAATTACCTTCCTGGCATCCTGTGATCAAATTTCAAACCTCTTTTATGTGTGTTTACACTCTACTTTGTATTACATTTTTTTACAGGCAGATCTTATCTCTATTAAGTTTTTAGCTCTATGAGTGCTTGGACCATGCCTTATGCAGCTTTTATTTTTTCCAGAATCTAGCATAGGGGCAAGCTTATGGTAGGTATTGAATGAATACTTATTGAATATAAATGAATTATTTGAAACTTTTGAGCATTTTGTGTTTGCATCACATTTATTCTTTAGATAAAACTAACTGGCATTTATATGATACTTCTAATACTTAGGGAGTCTTTTGTAAATAGTTTATTTTATCCTCACAACAACCCTGGGAGATAGCTGTTGTTATTATCTCCATCCTATAGACAAACAAGTTGAGGCAGAAAGAAATTAAATGACTTCCCTAGGATCATACAACTAGCAAATGTGTGAGACTAGGTATGAAGTCAGGTCTTACTGGTTTCTATTCCAATTCTCTATCCCCTGTACTATCTAATTGCCTAGATTCAAATTTGTTCAAGTTCTTCTGTAGCATTAACTTTCTAAGATCTGTTGGGTAACGTCTCTACCATAAATGTTCCAGAGTCTGGGTTTTTCTTCAAAGGTTTTAACTATCTTACACACCCAAAACAGTAGCCAGAAAAGTGAAACCAGCCTAAGTAAGAAAAACTGTCAACTTATGATTACATATTGAATAGTCAAGATAACTGAACATTTGACTGAATTTTTTACTTTTTAATACTGTTTAGCATTGTACTGAGATCTGAATGTAGCTGAGCAGTGACTTCTTAGTATTGGAAAAATTCTAAGGTCTTATTTATCCATATAGAGCACTGGAAAATGCCATAGGACTTACAAGTTGCCATAAAATCACTAATATTGTCATTCTCTAACACACAGGTAAGACTAAAATTCAATTTTAATTTATTGCTTTTAACAAGTTTATTCAATACCTTGAAACAGAAGTTTAGCCAGTTCCAAGATCTGTTGCTATAGAAACAAATGAAGTAATGCAATTTTCTGTGCATGGTGCAGATAATTCCTTTAGTTTATTATTCTTCTAGCTGTGCCTGGAAAACTTGTTGAAATGAGGGACTAGAACTCTCTAAACAACTTTAAATATCATCATCAGTAAGCTACAAACCTAGAATCAATGGTTTTGAATGATATTTTGCCCACTGGATATTTAACTCTCTTGGTTACTAAGCACTCACTTAAAATTTCATATGGTATGGTATTTGACAAAGTCAGTCAGTGAACAAGTACTTATTATGTTCCACACACTGGAAATTCAATGAAAGAAAAAAAGTAGTGCCCACTCACAAGGAACTCACATTCTAATGGGGAAGACAAACATGAAAATAACTGTGTGTGTAGGAGATATATGCTTTGTAGATGAATGGTACTTTTATAGGAGAAGACTTTAGCAGCTGGGAAGGCCTCTTGTAGAAGGTGAGATTTGAGCTGAATTTTTAAAGGAAATTGGGAAACATAGAGGTGAAAGTGAGGAGGGAGAGCATTCCAGGTATAGGGGTTGGGGAAAACAGCCAAAAAGCACTCACGATGTAGTTACAAGACTTGGATTCAAGTTAGAGATTGCTGTGACTTTAGACAATGCTGAGTCTCTTTTGTAAATTAGGCTTATGAATAATTACACTGCCAATATCAAAAAAATTCATTTGGATAAGTACTTTGAAAGTTTTAAAGGTCTTTCTAGAAGTGAGCTATCACCATCATTAGTATCACCATCATCATTATCATTAATATTAATGAACACTTTATTGGTGAGACAAAGACTTTTTGGTTTTTACTGTCATGTAATGAATGTATAAAAAGTTAGCTAAGGGGTGCCACATCAGCCTGTTCTGCTTTGGAAATTAACCCAAGACTTTTGGAAACTAACCCAAGCTCTCTTTCTCAATTTTGCATTAGGAAGTAAAATCGAAAAATATTTGTTGAGACTACTCAGATTTATATCAGGCACCGTGGAAGGCACAGAATGAAAGTAAGTAAAGTTCTTTCTTTTATTTTATGAGTTTGGGGATATTTAGCCTGAAGAAAACATGGAATACGATAGTCATTTTCAAGAATTTTATGGAATATCATGTAGAAATAGGATGAGATTTGTTCTTCTTGGCCCCAAGAGTAGAAGTAAAAGCTTGTTTCCAGAGAAGGCAATTAGTTGAGGTAAGACACACAATTAGGATTTCGTACGGCAGCCCTGTGGTCTGCGCATTGACTTTAGAGTCAGTCACCAGGCATTCAAATCCTACCTATTAGAGGTACTATGTATGTGATATGGGGCCTAGTTTCCTCATCTGCGTAATGAATGAATAGGACTAGATTGTGGCTGAGGTCCCCTCCAGCTCTGTAGTGTACACCACATAGCATAATAAACCATGTAATACAGATAAGTGCAGTTCAGGGAAGGGGGAGGACAATATGGGCAGAAAGAACCTCAGTGGAGACAGAAATTGGCCTGTTTGCCTTTAGCTTCTCTTTCCTCCACCTTCCTCTTTTCCTCTGTTTCTTCCCTATTGTTACTCAATAAAACACATGGACTTTAGGATGAAGTAGCCCACTTTCTCAAAGCCTGATTATTTCCGAACCCCTTAGGATACAGTGCCTTGCATGTAGTCAATAGATTCTTAATAAATTTGTTTGTTGAACTGAATTGAATGAGCAAGAGGTCCTTCTTTTAACCTTTTCTTTTGTTCTTTCTCTCTTGCTTCCATTCTAGGTCTTGGGCTTATAAAATTCCTCTGCTTATTTCCTAAGTCATTTTCATTTACCTTAAGTGACCTACTCAGTACCTAAGTGTGTTTTGGAAATGATTTTTTTATGTCAAAATCATTACAATTGTTTTCTGCCAACTGTGGTGAAGTGCTTCACTTCTTAGGCTCTCTGGGCACCTTTCTATTGAGGAACGATGGTCTGAAAGTTCCAGGACAAGCCCATGCTCACTCTATGCATAAAAGAAAGGAAACAGTCTGGTAATGAAAGCCTCCAGTGCAATTTGGGGGTGATTAGCCTACTATTAATGGGCAGAGAAACCCTTCCAAAATCTTCCTGCCAAATGGAAATTAGTCTATTAATCTGCTTAGTTTAATATCTTGCAGGGGTAAATTCATATATGGCTTAATTTTTTTAAAGGCTGGAAAAGAGGGCCAAACTTTCATGCTATTTTTGTTGATTGGTTTAAGTCTTACCTTCTCTTTGTCTTCTTATTTTAGAAACCAGAAATACTTTCTTTAAAAAACTTTTAATTCAGTGCTTTAAATTATTAACCTGCACCTTCCCTGCCCCACTGCCTTCATTCTTCCAAATTTTTCTATTTATGAGGAACATCACCATCTTCCCAGTCATCCAGGCTTACAACCTGGGTGTCATCCACAACTACTCATTCCCTCTCACCTACCCCCTCATATCCATTAAGTTATCAAATACTGTCATTTCTACCATCATAACTTACCTTTATCCTGCTTCTTACTGTAATATTGCCATAATCAGATGTGGGGAACGTGTGATCTTCAGGCCATGTGTATAGCCCTTGAGTGCACTCTTTTGATGGAGTCCAAGTTTTACAGAACAAATCTTTTTATTAAGGGGATTTGTTCTGTGAAGTTTGGATTCAGGCAAAGGGCTGCCCTTGAGGACCAAGAGGGACAAATGTGGCCTTGATGCCACAGTTTCCTGGCCTATGACCATAAGTCTGGTACAACTCCTCATCACCTCATGCCTGGATAGTTTTCTGCAAATAATCTGCTGTTTGATCTCTCTGTCTCAAGTCTCTCCACACTCCATTCCATTCTCTACTCAACTAATTCATCTTCCTCAAAGCATAGATCTGAACCATGTTGTTGACCTGTTCAATAAAGTCCAGTGGCTATCTATAATCCCCAGTATCAACAAGAAAATTCTGTAGCTCAAAACCCTTCAGAACCTAGCTCCTTTCATATACTCTGAAATCTAATGACACTGTCTTCCTTGCTGTTTCTACAACAAAATACATCTCTTGACTCCATGCCTTTTCAGCAGCTTAGTGTTGAGTCAGTCCTGTCCAACTCTCCATGACCCAAATTGGGTTTTTCTTGGTAAACATGCTGGAGTGGTTTGTCATTTCCTTCTCCATCTCAGTTATAGATGAGGACACTGAGACAAACAGAGTGAAGTGACTTGCCCAGGGTCACACACTAAGTCAATGAAATATAATTTGACTCAGACCCCAGTATCTGAGACCATATTTAAATTCAGGAACTTGAGTCTTCCTGATTCCAAGCTGAACACTCTAGCCAGTGTGTCACCTAGCTGCTGAAAAAGCAGAAAGTGTTTTTTTTTCTTTATATTAAACTCAAACTGCCTCTTAGAAACTTCTGCTCATTGCTTCTGGTTCTGCTCTGTGGAGTCAAGAACTTCTGTTTCCACAGGATACTCCATCAAATATTTGGAGATGTCAGTCATGTTCCCTAACTCTTCTTGAGGATAAGTAATGATCTTCCCATGCCATTAATTTTCTTGATTTCCCTCCTCTAAATATTATGTAGCTTATCAATATTCATCCTAAATGTAGTATACTGAGCTGAATGCAATCCTCCAGATGTGGCTTGTGGCTTGACCAGTGCCTGAAATGATGTGCAGCATAATAACTCATTAAATTTCTTTCTTTCCTTCTTTCTCTTTTTCTCTTTTCTTCTCCTTCCTTCCTTTATTCTTCCCCTTCTTCTTCTTCTTCTTCCTCTTCTTCTTTTTCTTCTTCTTCTTCTTCTGCCCATTTTTGTCTTTCCATCGCTCTCTTTGTCTCTATCTTCTGCTCACTGCTATATTATCTTGTGGGTAAGACCCTTGCATTTTGAGTGCTAGAAGCATCCCTAGTGATCAACTTGAAGAGCAACTTCTCTCCTTGTTTAGGTTTTAGTTTAGTTACTTGCAAATAATATTAAAAACAAATAACTAACCTGAAGCCTATAAAAGGATGTGCCCAAGGTCTTACACAAAGTAGGAAAGCCAAAGTAGAGAATACCAGATGCTCTGATTTCAAACTCATCATTCTCTGTAATTACCTCTTTGTGCATTTGCAGTATTGTTTTTTTTCCTTTCTCTCATTTTTTGATGATGATAAGTAGCATTTGTATAATACTTAAAGCTTTGTACAGCACTTTACATATCTTATATAATTTGATCCTCACAATGCTCTTTTGATATAGATAAGACTATTATCCTCATTTTACAGATGAGGAAACCGAAGTTAACAGAAGTATAGTGATATGCCCAGGGTCACAAGTTAGTAAGTGAATGCAGCAGGATATAACTCAAGATTTCCTGATGCAAATCCAGTTCTACATCCTCTCTGCCACCTTGCTGTGTCAGATCCATCACCTGATTTACAGGTAGGCTAATTTGCATTTCAGACAATATATCAGGGTCACAAATGGTTATATAATTATTTTTCCAACTAGAAGTCTACTCTTCATAATGAATCATAATTCACAAAACAAATCTTTGAAATCCTAGCTACCATCAGAAAATTAACTCTGCCTTTTACTGTTGAGGTCTT
This sequence comes from Bettongia penicillata ogilbyi, assembly GCA_023548195.1. Lineage (NCBI taxonomy): Eukaryota > Metazoa > Chordata > Mammalia > Diprotodontia > Potoroidae > Bettongia > Bettongia penicillata. The sequence continues at coordinate 979,926 of JAJHZJ010001014.1, read as the reverse complement.
CTGAGGCTACCTGTCTTAACAATCCTAATTTTGAGTGATTAGAGAGGTAATTTACTCTCTAAAATCTGTGCAATGCTCATTTGCAAATGCCCCTTGTGATCCTTTCAACAACATGGAGCTGAGATTTTGGCCAACATGATGAGGAAAAAGAGCTCTAAAATAGGATTCGGTGATTTAACTTTACAATAAAGGTTGTGTGTGTGTGTGTGTGTATACTTATGCATAGTATGTGGGTGTGAAAGGGTGTAGTTTGTGTTGGTAAGAAATGATAATATACAAGCTTTTCTTATCTTATGAAAGTTACAACCATGAATGTACAAATGTATATTTTGAATTGCACTGCTCCATATAGAAGGTTGGTGGAATATATTATACTGAAAAAAAGATTTTGTTTTAAGAAATGTTCTGATCAAAACACTGAAAAATCTGGCCATGATTTTTATGATGTGATGCTACTAAACTGTGCAAAGGAAAGGATTTTTGGTTGCCATAGGGACATTCAGACTAATTAGGTGTCTCTGAGAGTGACCTTATTTGACTTTTCTTTTGCCAAATCATCTCTAAGTCCCTTGGTAGCCCTATGGAAATCCATAAAATATCACAGAACCTAGAAGCCATATCTGACCAATTTCAGCTGAATCTGGGCCTTTTAAAAAGATTTTATTCTATCTTATCCTGAATTTAACAAGCAATAAATAAAACAAATATTTTGATATACAAAGTAGAAGAGAAAAACAGAATTATACATGAAATCGATTTTATTAATATAGTTTTCTTTTAAATATATAATAAATTTAATATGTAACTTTCAAAACTGTGCTGATTTTATTCTCTTCTGGCCTTTCTTTTGTTCTATGCATTTACAAATGCTTCAATTTACCTTTTTTCCCCTTTTCTTTCTTTTACAATACTATGATTAGCTCGTTTTTCCTTCCCATCTTTAAATCAAATGTTAAAAAGAAAGAAAAGGAAAACAAAACCTTTGTAAAAATATATGTGGTCGAGTAGTTGGCACGGTGGGTAGAGAGCTAGGTCTGGAATCAGGAAGACCTGAGTTCACATCTCACCTCAGTTGTTTGCTAGCCATATGACACTGGCAAATCATCCATCTCTGTTTGCCTCAGCTTTCTCAACTGTAAAATGAGGATAACACTATTACTTACTTCCTAGGGGTGCTGTTGAGATAACATTTGTAAAGTGCTTACACATTATGGGCAATAGACAAAGGCTAGCTCTTATTTGTGGTGATAGTGATGGCATTGTTGCTAACCAAAACAAATTACCACATATATAATATCTAAAAATAGGTCTCATTTTGCCTCCTGAGTGAAGCAAGCTAAGTAACATGCTTCGTAATAGACAGAATAGAGCCTCTGGAATTGGAGTTGATTGCATTCCTCAGAGTTCTCAAGCCTTTCAAAGTGATTTTTTTCTTTACAATGATATAATTATCATATAAATAGTTCTCCAGGTTCTGCTTGTTTTGCTCTGATTCAGTTAAGATAAATTTCAGGTTTCATGGCAATAGTCTTTTTCATAATTTCTAACAGATAGCATTCTACCATGTTAATAATACAAGATAGTATTCTATCATAGTAATAAAGCATATTTTTAGCCATTCCCTTGGTTGGTTTATTGTTATATCCAAATTAAGGCTATTAGTTTAATTCCCAGTTCTTTGCTACAATGAAAAAGTTACTATATATTAATATATATATGTATATGTAACGTTATGTGTGTATACACACAAAAATATGGCATTTTATATATTAATTTCCTTCTTTCTTTGCTCTCTGTGTGATATAGATCTATTCAAAAGGTAGGTATATTTAAATAACTTATTAGGAACTTGTTTTCCCAAAATGGCTAGATAAACAATGGCTCCATCAATAATGTAAACATATGTCTAACTTCCTAGAACCCTTCCAACATGTCATTGTCCATTTCCACCTCTTGGCTGCTATAATGAGTGTTAGGTTGAACCTCAGATTTACTTTAATTTAAATTTCTGCAACTAATAATAATTTGGACAAATTTTCATATGCTTATTGATAGATTAGCTTTCTTCCTTTGAAAACTATCATTTCCTATCTTTTGGCCACTTTTCAATTATGGAATAGTTCTTATAAATTTGAACTGATTCTTTATATATCTTGAAAATGAGATACCTGCTGTAAAGTTCCACCCTCACCCCAGTTTCCTTGTTTCCCTTCCAATTTTAGCTATTTAGATTATAATTGTGTCAAAAATGTTTTCATTTATGTAATTAAAATTGCATATTGTATTTTTGAGATTCTCTTTATCTCATGCTTGGTTATGGACTCTTCATCTATCCATAGTTGTGAAAGGTAGTTTTCAACTTATCCCTCTAATTTTTTAAAAATGTTGATCTTTATCTTTGTCACATATCCATTTAGAGCTTATTTTGATATATGATGAGATACTGATCTATACCTAATTTTTTGCCAGACTGCTTTTCAGTTTCTCTAGCAGCTGAAGACTGGTTTATCAAATATTATATTAATTTGCTTCTGCCTACTGGATACCTAATGTGTACACTATTGAATTTTCTATTTTTTTATTTGATGAAATAGTCTTGCTGATTAATTCTTTGTAAGATGGTTTGAGATCTACTACTACTACTACTTCCTTTTACTTTTTTTGTCATTCCCTGGAGGTTCTTTATTATTTATTTGTCCAGATGAATTTTTTCTAGTTCTTTAAAGCAATCAATTGTAATTTTCTAATTAAAAAGGCAAATTAATTTAAGGAGTAATTTTAATTTTTATTATATTATCAAAGGCTAACTGTGACCAGTTTAATATTTTCCTAATTATTTTGTTCTCTTGCTATTACTAATAATATTTTGTACTTGTATTCATATAGATTTTCCCCTGTGTTTTAGTAATTAAACTCTTTGATATTTTATACACTCTGTAGTAATTTTGACTGGAATTTCAATTTTGATCTTTTCATGAAGATTTTTTGGTATTATATAGAAAAATTAATTATTTAAATGAGTTATTTTATATCCTGCCACTTTGTTGAGTCATTGATTATTTCAATACATTTAATTACATGTTTAGGGCTCTTCTAGGGATCCTATCATCTCATTTGCCAAAAGCTGTAGTCTTGTTTCTTCTTTAAGTTTATTCTCTCAGCCCCCATCTTGTCATACTGCTATAACTAGAATTTGTAGAACTATAAAAAATAATAGGGCGATGATAGACATACTTGTTTTATTACTGACTTTATTGTAGAATCCTCTTGCCTTTTCCCATTATATATAATACTGTACCTTGGTTTTAGATTTTAGATTGATCTTACCTACTATACAAAGAGAAAAATCTATTCCTTTGCTTTTCAATGTTAACAGAAATGGGTGCTGACATTGGCAAAAGTTTTTTTCAGTATCTATTTATATATATGTGGTTTTTATTATTTTCTTATTAAAATGGTCTATCATGTTTTTGGTTTTCCATATAAAATCAACCTTGCATTGCTAGTATAAATCTAACATAATAATTGTGCATATTTTGTGTTTCTGTAGCCTCCCAGCTAATGTTTTATTTTTGTTTTCATGTTCATTATAGATATTGATCTAGACTAGAGTTTTGTTCTTGATATTTTTCTCATTCAGGTATAAATGACATATTGGTGTCATAGGAGTTCGGTAGGATCCCTTCTTTTCCTATTTTTGAAAAAAAATATTTATTTTAAACTTGAATATACAATAATAAAAGAAAAAGAAATATATTATGAACGTAAACATTAAAACTTAAACACAAAATAAGAAAGAAAAAAATACCATTTTCAGGTACACAATGGAATACAAAAGAAGATTCAAAATATATAGCAATATATTTCTGATTCAAGAAAGCCTATATAATAAATACTACTGTGTTTAGAGCTGTCCACCTTTGTTTCCTTGTAAGTTTTCTTTTCTTCTCTGCTGTGCATGTTTTACTTTGTTCTTTTTTCCCCTTCTTTCCCATTCTGCCTAAAGGTATAATTAAGCATGCATATATTTGTGTGTGTATACAGATACATAGATATACACAGAGGGATACATATAAGCACACATATGTATATATGTGCGAAAATATAGATATATACAAAGATACATATATGCATATACACAAACATAGTACATTTCTACATATATTTAGATATCTATAATTGTACTCATATAAAGACATATACATTCATATGCATCTGTGTAAACCACACTATACTTATATGTCCTGTCTCCCTTCATAAGTCCAAATCTTTTTATATTTTTCTAAGTCCACAAATTCATCATTTCCTATACCATAGCAATATTCCAACCTTATACTGTCTGGTTATTTTAAATAGTCTAAAACAATATTGATTAATAGCTGACATATAGTGTAGTTTTTTTTATGATTAAATCTATTTTAGATTTAACTTCATCTGAGATCATGTTTACTACCACTTGATTTTTTCCCCAATAAATTCTGCAGGTGATCTTTGTTTTATGTTTCTCTTTTCATATTTTAAGCAGTTTGTATAAAATTGGAATTGATTGTTCTTTCATTGATAAATTTTAAAATACAGCTTGTCTCATATATATGTTTTTTCTTCAGAGGAGTTCATTATGGCTTATTCAATTTATTTTTTCAAAGACGGGAGTTGTTTATTTTTGTTCTGTTCATCTGGGTAATTTATGTATGTAAAAATTCATGCATTTCTTCTAACTTATCAGTGTTATTGTGGTATAATTGTTCAAAGTACTTTCTTACATTAACAGAAATGAGAAATAACTCAACATTAATATAAAGTCCAAAGTCAAGAAATAGGCTGAAAATGAATGAACAAAAAAGAACTTGACCATAAAAATATTTTGATAACATGGGACTTCAATAGACAAACACAGAAGAAAATGATCTGAAAACATCCACAAGTAAAGTCTCAAAGGAAAAAAAAAATGTAGATCAGAGATAAACCTAAGAAGAATTTCTAGAATGGTTAAAGAAATAGATTAAAAAACACCAAAAATTATTTTAAAAATCAAATAGGAGTTGTGGGGGAAATGGGGAAAGAAATGAGAACTACACAAAATATTTTCAATAGATTCCTTTATCTCTCATCTCCAATTTTTGTGAACTCTCCTTTTTTTTTTTCATATTGACACATTGGTTTTCATCACCTTGTTTTGTTTTAGTGATTTGTCTGTCTTATTAATTTAAAAAAACTAGCTTTGAGGAAGAGCCAAGAGGGTGGAGTAAAGGCAGAGACTTTCCTGAGTTCTCCCCCAAACCCTTCCAAATACCTTTAAAAATGACTCTAAACAAATGCTAGAGCAGGAGAACCCAGAAAAGAGATGGAGAGAAACAAATTTCTAGCCCAAGACAGCTTGGAAGTTTGACAGAAAGGGTCTATTGCACTAGCATGAGGGAGGAGCACAGTTTTGTGCAGCTGCACCAGCACAGACCAGGCCCTAACAAACCCAGAGCAGGCCTTGGGGTGACTGAATCAGTGACAACAGAGTCATTTTCCAGACCTCTCAGCCCACAGATGCCAAAGACAACTTAGAAGGTCAGTAGAAATGTTCTGTTGTACCTTAGTGAGAGTAAAGCACAGTCCAGCACAGCCTGTGCCAGTGCAGTCCTGGCTCAAGCAAACCAGGAGCAGGTCTTAGGAGTGACTGAATCAGCAGTGATAGAAGCAGTGGTTGCTTTCAGAGTTCTCAGCCCACAGAAAACAAAAGAGTTGAACAACTGGTCAGAAGAGATTAAAGGGGACTTTTTACTAGCCCTGAGACAGGACTCTGATGCTTTGCCCTTAGTTAGATCTGTGTCACAGTCCTAGACTGCAATCCCAGAGCACAGAAGAGAACTAGCACAGCAGAACTTGTGGCCACAGTGGGTGGGGGTACTCTTCTCACAGTTCCAGAAGAGAACAGAGTGCTTGTGGTCAGTCACAGACCAGAGTACAGGTCAGAAAAGTAGCAAACACTTCTCCTTAGACCACACCACTTAGAAGAATTGAAAACCTACAGGTCCCTAGCAGTGCCTCTCAAAATAGCTGCATAAAACCCCTGAATCTCAGGAAAAAGTGTCCTCTACCCTGGGATTAGAGCTCTACTTTAACAAATAGTTAAAAGTCAAGTCATAAACTGGGAAAATGAGCAAACAATGTAAAAAAAAACCACCTCTGACTATAGAAAGATATGGTGACAAGGGAGATCAAAACATATACTCAGAAGAAGACAACAAAGTCAAAGTTCCTACATCTGAAGTCACTAAGAAAAATATGAACTGGTGTTCTCAGGCCATGGAAGAGCTCTAAAAGGATTTTGAAAACTCAAAAGAGGAAAAATTTGGAAGAGAAATGAGAGCAAGACAAGAAATCATAAAGAGTGAGTCAGTAGGGGGGCGGAGCCAAGATGGCAGAGTAGAAGGATGCACGTTTACGAGCTCCGAAACCAATGCCCATAGAATTAATGTAAAAAGAGTCCCCCATAACTTCTGGGTCAGTACAAGGTGTGCAGAAACGGAGTGGAAGAGATTTCCATTCCAGGGAGCCCTGGAGACCCATCCCCAGGGTCCGTCGCACCCCCGAAAGTGGACCCCACCCCCAGCGCTGCCCTGACCACGGCCCCAGAGAAGCTGATCTGAGCAGGCTTCAGAGAAGGAAGCTCCTGCAGCCGGGAAAGTCCCTCCGCCCACAGAATCTACAGGTCAGTGAGAGAGAAGGCCGGGCTGGAGGAGAGGGGGAGCAGGGCATCTCTGTGACTCGGGCCCCCTCGGGAGGAAGCGGCGGCGGCAGAGATGGGGGCAGGAAGCGGCAGAGGCAGAGGTGTGGGCGGCGGCTGAGGCAGCAGGTAGCGGACTGGGACTCAGGAATCCCACAGCAACAGACAGGATCTTCATTACAGAAGATTCCCTGCATAAAACCTGAGGGAGCTGAGCCTGGGAGACGGCCCTGCCCCCACCCGGCTCTATTATTGAAGGCTTCTGCTTAAAGCCCCTGAGGGAACTGAGCTTGGGAGGTGGGCCCCCCACCCCGCCCCCACCCGCTCCATTCCTGAAAGTCTCTACATAAAGCCCCTGAGGGATCTGAGCCTGGGAGGCGGCCCTGCCCCCACCCCAGCACCTGAACTAAAGCTCACTGATTGACAGCCGGCAGGAGGAAAGCCCATTTAAATCTCAGAGGCCAAGCACTAGCTGGGCGGATCCAGGCGGGGGTGGAAAGGAATCTCAGAAGTCAAGTAACTGGCTGGGAAAATGCCTAGAAAAGGGAAGAAAAATAAGACTTTAGAGAGTTTTTTCCAACAAATGCAAATGATCCCGACCTTCGGATCTGACGAAGATGAGGACATATTCTTGCCATCAGGGAAAGACGTGGAGGGCAGGGCCTCAGTACCCCAGACACCCCAGCGGGGTAGCGGGTGGGCTCAGGCCTTGGAAGAGCTCAAAAAGGATTTTGAAAAGCAAGTTAGACAGGTAGAGGAAAAACTGGGAAGAGAAATGAGAGACATGCAAGAAAAGTATGAAAAACGGATCAATACTTTGGTAAAGGAGACCCCAAAAAATGCTGAGGAAATTAACACCTTGAAAAATAGGCTCACTCAATTGGCAAAAGAGGTTCAAAAAGCCAATGAGGAGAAGAATGCTTTCAAAAGCAGAATGAGCCAAATGGAAAAAGAGGCTCAAAAGCTCACTGAATTTAATAGTTCTCTCAAAATTAGAATGGAACAGATGGAGTCTAATGACTTTACGAGAAACCAAGAAATCACCAAACAAAACCAAAAGAATGAAAAAATGGAAGAGAATGTGAAATATCTCATGGGAAAAACAACTGACCTGGAAAATAGATCCAGGAGAGACAATTTAAAAATTATGGGACTACCTGAAAGCCATGATCAAAAAAAGAGCCTAGACATCATCTTCCATGAAATTATCAAGGAAAACTGCCCTGACATTCTAGAACCAGAGGGCAAAATAAGTATTGAAAGAATCCATCGATCACCACCTGAAAGAGATCCAAAAAGAGAAACTCCTAGGAACATTGTGGCCAAATTCCAGAACTCCCAGCTCAAGGAAAAAATCTTGTAAGCAGCTAGAAAGAAACAATTCCAGTATTGTGGAAATACAATCAGGATAACCCAAGATCTAGCAGCTTCTACATTAAGGGATCGAAGGGCGTGGAATAGGATATTCCAGAAGTCAAAGGAACTAGGACTCAAACCAAGAATCACCTACCCAGCTAAACTGAGTATAATACTTCAAGGGAAAATATGGTCTTTCAATGAAACAGAGGACTTTCAATCATTCTTAATGAAAAGACCAGAGCTGAAAAGAAAATTTGACTTTCAAACACAAGAATGAGAAGAAGCATGAAAAAGGAAACAGCAAAGAGAAGTCTTAAGGGACTTACCAGAAGTGAACTGTTTACATTCATACAGGGAAAGACAATATTTCTAACTCTTAAAACTTTTCAGTATCTGGGTAGTTGGTGAGACCACACATACACATGTACACGCATGCACACACATACACACATGCACACACATACAGAGATAGAGAGCACAGATTGAACTGAATAGGATGGGACCATACCTTAAAAGAAACTAAGGTAAATGGTGAGAGAGAAATGTAGGGGGAGGAACGAGAGGGAAAGGGAAGGGGGTAACTATATGTCATTTAAGAGGCAGGTAGGAGTTTTTCTTAGTGGAGGGAAAAAGAGGAGAGCTGAGAAAAAAAAACAAGAAGTTTACCCTCATCACATTTGACTAAACGAAGGAGTGAAATGCACACTCATTTTGGTATGAAAACCTATCTTACAGTATAAGAAAGTGGGGGAGAAGGAGATATTGCAAGGGGGGGGGATGATGGAAGGGAGGGCAAAGGGAGGAGGGAGCAATTTGAAGTCAACACTTGGGGAGGGACAGGATCAAGAGACAGAAGAGAAACAATGAGGGGCAGGTTAGGAGGGATGGTAATCCAGTTAGTCTTACACAACACGACTATCAGGGAGGTCATTTGCAAAACTACACAGAAATGGCCTATATTGAATTGCCTGCCTTCCCAAAGGGAATGGGTGGGGAGGGAGGGATGGGGAGAATCTGGAACTCAAAGTTTTAGGAACAACTGTTTAGTATTGTTGTTGCAACTAGGAAAGAAGACATACAGTTAATGAGGAATAGAAAGTCATCTGGCCCTATATGAGAAAAGAGAAGATGGAGATGAGAAGGGAGGGATGACAGAAGAGAGGGCAGATTGGAGATAGGGAAAATTAGATTGCTTGGGGTATTGGGGTGGGGGTAGGGGATAAAAGGGGAGAAAATTTGGAACCCAAAAATTTGTGAAAATGAATGTAAAAAATTAAATAAATAAATTAATTAATTAAAAAAGCCCCCCCCCCAAAAAAAGAATGAGTCAGTAGCTTGCTACAAGAGAGATAAACACAAAAATACTAAAGAAAAATAACATTTAAAAATGGTGTAGGCCAAATGGTATAAGAGATCCAAAAAACCAATGGAGAATGCCTTAAAAAGCAGAATTGGCCAAATGGAGGGAAAGAAAACAATTCATCAAAAAACAGAATGGAGCAAATGGAAGCTAATGACTTTATGAGAAATCAAGAAACCTTCCAACAAAACTGAAAGAATGGAAAAAAAAATAGAAGACAATGTGAAATACCTCATTAGAAAAACAACTGACCTGGAAAATAGATCCAGGAGAGATAATTTTAAAATTATTGGTGTACCTAAAAACCAAGCTAAAAAAATTGCATAGACATAATCTTTCAAGAAAGTATCAAGGAGAACTGCCCTGATGTTCTAGAACCAGAAGGTAAAGTAGAAATTGAAAGAATCCACTGATCACCTCCTTAAAGAGATTGGGGTAGCGCAATGATTCATAGATTCTCCTTGAATTATTTTTCAGATCACATTTTTTTAGATACTTTACACTTTTTTCCCTGTTTTTGTTCTGCCAATTTTTAAATTTTGTTTTGATTGAGGGGATCTATTTTTTGTGTAATTTTTTCCACAATTTGTCCTTACCTAATCTTATTTTTCAGTGTCTTTCTTCTTTCCCTCTCTTTCCATTCAACAATTTTGCAGGAAAATGGAATGAACATTTATTTTTAACTTTTAATATAGTTTAGTTATTTCACTAAATATTTCCCAATTTCATACTAAAAGATTAAACTCATTTAAAAATACTGAGTTCCAAATTCTTTTCCTCCTCTTCCCCCACTTGAGAACCAAACAATTTGATACTGATTACACACGTGGAGTCATACAAAACATATTTCCATATTAGCAATGTTGAAAAAAGAAAACATAAAAAAACAAGAAAAATAAAGAAACCATGTTTCTATGTACATTTAGATTTCATTAGCCCTCTCTCTGGAGGTAGATAGCATTTTTCATCATGGGTCCATTGGAATTGCCTTGAATCATTGTCTTCATAAAAATAGCTAAGTATTTCACAGTTGATCATCCCTTCAATATTGTTACTGTGCATAATGTTTTCCTGGTCCTGCTTATCTCACTTTTCATGGGTACATATAAGTCTTCCCAGGTTTTCCTGAAACCATCATGCTTTGTCATTTCTTACAGCACAATAGTATTCCTTCATAATCATGTACCACAAATGAACAAGCATTTATTAAGTGTCTGCTATGTTCCAGGTACTGTACTAAATACATTACAAATATTATCTCATTTGATCCTCATAAGTCTGTGAGGTAAGTGTCATTATTATCTCCATTTTATTGCTGAGGAACTGAGGCAAACATTAAATGACAAGATCACACAACTCCTAAGTGCCTGGAGCCAGATTTGAACATCTATTTTTCTGATTCTAGACCCACCTCTCTCTGCACCACCACTTGTCTATTTCTCTCCTCATTTCTTCTAGAGACTCACTGTATGTGGATCATTTTTTTCCTCTGATGCTCAACTTGGAATTATGGAGTTACTCTCTTCTGCAGATTTACTTCCTGCGCTTCTCTTTTAGCCATGGTATTTCTTCAGGGTGTTCATCATTTTCTTCTGTTTACTCATATTTCCAGCTTCACATTCTATTTGAGGACTTTGTGCTTTGGTCACATTTTACTCCCTCTCATACTTTTGGATTGGACCATCCCTGACTGATTTTGGATGTAGTGGCAAGGCCTCAACCTCTGCAGAAACTCTTGGATTTTGTCTCAGGATCCTGGTGATTTACAGAGGTTTTCACCTATCCCCTTCTCTTCTTCTATCCCCTTGTAGAATCTCAAACCTAGAGTTAGCTCCTTGTCTAATTATGATTCTTAGAGGCTTCCTTCTGCCACCACCTCTCCATACTCCCCGCCAGGCCCTGCTCGTCACAATAGATGGTGTCAATTATGCTGGTAGCAGGTCTCCTGCTAAAGCCTGGGTCCTTTGCTACCCCGATGCTTCCCTGCTTCTTTCTACTGTTGTGTCTTGGACATGGATTTCCTGGTTTCTGGGAAGTATAGATACTCAGCTGGCCCTGTCTCTCTTTTGCGGCTCAGGTAGGATAATCCAAGACTTGCTCTGGCCCTGTCTCAACCTTTTCTCCTGCTGTGGAGAAGGCTACCTGTATTTTTCTAATTGCGCTGTGTCCTACTGTTGCTTGGGCTGCCTGGGTCCTGAACTAAGTGCTGGTCTGACCTTGTCCTGTGTCTCAGGCACAACTGAATGGGCAGTAAGATGTCTGGAGGCTGTCTGACCTTTAGTCTAACTAGCCCAGATGCAGGTTTCCTGAACAAAGGTCTAGTCCCTGTCTGTGCCTCTGGCAGGGACTGCTTGCACTCTGAGCTGGATACTGGTATGATTGTCTCTTGCACTGGGTTCAGGCTACTTGCATGCAGTGCACTCCCTGACCCTGATTTTTCTATGCCCAGAACCTCTCTAGGTTTCTGGGAATCTTCTTGTGACCTCCTGATTTGGATGGAAGAATTTGTAACCATTTATCCTGGTTTTTCTCCATTATTTTTCATTCTACTGTATTTTTAGAATATTGCTTTTACATTTATGAGGAATCTAAGCCTTTCTAGGTACTTACCACAATTTTTCTACAAACCTTTAGAATATCAATTCCAGCTTTCTCCAATATCCACCAGCAGTATTCACTTTTTCTCTTTCATTTTAAATACCCTGGCTACAAAAGCCAAGACAATATACCAGAATTCTCTTAGTGGGTCTTTGGCATTGCTGAATAGTAGAAGGAAGCCTCCTGGGATAATTCTGTCTATGTCTCTATGCTTATGCTCTCTTGCTTTCCTTTTTCTCCACCTTGAAGACAGCCAAGATTGGAAACATGAGAATCAAGAATTGTCTGTTGCTGGAATTTATTAGTTTTCTGGCACCACAAGGAAGGAAAGAATTTTCTAATAAATTGTGTTCTGGCTATGCATTACCAGTAATTTCCCTTTTCCCTGTTAGTACTTTCATATTCACACTTCCTGTGACTCAACATAGGAAGTTTTGATTTTGTACTGAGGGATGGAGCATCCTTGAGCTCTTGTGGTCTTGTTTTGATAGCTTGCTTGTGACAGATGTCATCGCTTAAAGATGGTGGATTTGCCCATAGTTAGTCAGGATATTTTTCCCCTTTATTAACACACCTTGCATCTATAAAGTGGCATATAGCAGGGTTCCTTGCTGCTATCCTTGCCTTTTGTGAACTGTAAATGAAACAAATATGTATTTCCTCTGGGGTGCTAGACGTGATTTGTATGGTATTTGTAGCTGAGCAACTGAGATAGAAATGTAATAGTTTCTCTCTATCACAGAATCTCAGAATTGGAAGGCACCTATGAGATTATATAGCATAGTCCTGCAGCAGGCATGATATGCCTCGGTAGAGAGGAAGTAGACCAGTGGTTATGGTATCCCTGGTCCTGACAATATTGTTGCCCATTGCTGTTTCATTTCCCTCATGTAAATCAGAATCGCATGATATTCTAAGCTATTGATCTTTAACAAGTAGGAAACATTTACAAGTTTGAAGAGTTAACTATTGGTAAGTGTATGTTTGATGGGGAAGATTTCATCTTTGATTATTCTGTAAACATCCCAAGTGCTGCAGACCCATTACCGTGACTTCCAAATTAGTGTCATCTGAATGAATGAGATGCCACAGTATTGGTTACATCCAACTGAAAATGAGAAATAACTACTTGGTAAACACTTTCAACTTGTCTTGACTCTACTCAGCATGGGAATGCTTCACCGCCACCCCCCACTCCTTCCAGCTGGCTGATGAAAAGAATTCACTTATCAGTTGACCATTTATGGTACTGGCTTTTTATTATCTCTTTATTTGTAAGTAGAATACTTCCATGAAACACTGGCACATTAATATGTTGATCTGGCATATCCTTAGGGGGAATGTGAATAACAATTCGGTGTTTTATTTGCTTATTATTTATAGATCAGCTCAAGTCATTAGGAAGATGCTGACAAGCACTGTGATTTGAAACCATTCTGATTGAGTATAAGGCTGTACTTCTTTTCAAATCCTTCCTTTGGCTCTGTGCATAAAGCTTGGATTTGATTTTTAAAAGATGCATCAGCTATTGCTGCTTATTCTGTCCCACCTGCAACCAAAATTATATTTTTTTCTTTTTTTCAGAAAGAAGGATTTCACAAATTTAGGACTATATCTTCAAAACAGAGATAGCGCAGTGTTCAGTAGCTTGATTTTTACAGAAATTGCTGTAGTAATCAAGCACAAGAAAACCCTTAATCCTTAAGGATCACCCATGACAGATTTTGTATTGCCCAAGTTACAATGTTCAGAAAGCAAGTGCTATTTAGGGGAAACCGCATGGGAAATACTTCTCTCAACTTAGGGGAACATCTAGTTCCAGTCTGTCTGAGAGCAGCCTTCAGATACATGTGTTCTGAATACTTCATGATCCTTATATGTTTAATTTAATTTGTGCAGACTTCCTGTTCTTAATTGTGTTTGGAATTTTTTATTCTGATAGTCATCCTTTCATTACTGATGGCACTTTTAAAAGAGGAAGAGACTTAGAAAGTTCTACAAATCATATCGAATAATCACAGATTATATATATATATATATGTGTGTGTGTGTGTATTTGTGTATTGATACAGAAAGATGAGTGTGAACTTGCATTCACATACACAAAAATAGAGTATCTACTCTCTAGACACAAACCTTTATTCTGTCCAATTCTGAATTTTGATATAGATTTAAATAAAATCGTCATTCTTCTACTTCCCAAAGTCACTACACTCAATATTAAGGGATCCAGCTTCTGCCGTTAACTTATGGATAATTCGCTTCTCACTGTGTTTAAGTCTGAATTTGAACTCACAAAGAGCTGTTTTCCTGATTCCAAACCTCGTGTTCTATCTCCTGCACCATCTAGCTTTCCTATAACCATCTGTCTAGCAAATAAGATGGGTAGAACTATGTGATCTTTAAGGATTCCCCAAGATCTAAAGTAAATAGCATAAGAATGAAAAGGTTAAGGTCAATCTTATAAAGCCTTGGAGCAAAGGTTTACACACAGTGGGTAAGTCTTACTTTGGAAGCCTGAACTGTTCTGAAAAATTCTAAGGATTTACCAGGAAGAGCTTCTGACTGATTCCTCCCAGGACTTGCTTATCTGCATTTGCAATCAATAGTTTCGTTTGTTTGCCATTTGGCACTTTCAAAACAACTAGACTGATTTCTTTTTGAAAAATTATGTAACAAAATGAAAAATAATTTCCCCCAAATTGAGGCACTGTAAGATAAAAAAAATCCTTAGTGGCATGTTATTTCAGCATTATTATCATTCAAGATAGCACCAGAGCTCCCTACTCCCTCTCCCAACTCAATCAAAATCAATAGCACATGACCAGTCTGCATAATGCCCTGTTTAACTCTATCCCTTTTCTAATCACATTTCTCCCTAACATGTTCATTGGGACACTGAGCAGAGCTCTCAGTACTTCTTTGGCCTTTGATTTGTATGATGAACTTTCCAGGCTTGATGCCTTGTGAACTTTGAAATAAATGTTAATGATGAAATAGGGAGTGAACAAGAGGAAATCGACCATCACTTTCGGCACTGTTCCCTTAGATTTTCTTTTGTTTTAAGTTTTATTGATGATTTTTGTTTCTACATCAGAGTAATATCCCTATGCACTTTCCTTTAGCCCCCACTGAATTCTCACTTGGAACAAAGAAAAATCAGGAAGGAAAATAACAGCAGATAGAGAGCAACAGCCGGTATATGCAATGTTTCATATCTGTAGATACCATCCCTGCCAAATCTCTCTCATTTTTGTTTTTATTAAATAGTCATGCCTGACTTTGGGACCCTGTAAGATAGACAAACACAGCACATAGAAGGGCTGGTAGCGCCATTCACCCTTGATTTCTTCAGACACGAAAGACTAAAAAAAAATAATTATTAAGGGTCCTCCAAGATCTAAAGTAAATCGCATAAAGATAAAAAGGTTAAAGTCAATCTCATAAAGCCTTGGAGCAAAGGTTAACACACAGTGGATAAGTCTTACCTGGAATTCTGAACTGTTCTGAAAAATTCTAAGGATTTACCAGGAAGAGCTTCTGACTGGTTCCTCCCAGGACTTGCTAATCATTAAAAATCTTACTTTATTCTAGTCCAGTTTTCTCAGAAGAGGATTGCTGATAATGGGAGGACAAACTCCTCCAGCACTCCCTAATCACCCTTCTCAAAGGAGCCAGTAAGAAGGGAGGGGCAACTACCCTTATATCTCAATGGGGCCAATGGAGACAGGCACAACTGTTCTTCTACTAAATCCCCAAACCTCAATGGGGGCCAGTTGAGGCAAAGACAGATTCCCCCCAAGCCTTGATAGGGGCCAAACAAGGCACTCAAAGCATTCCAGATTGTGCTCTCAACTCTAAGGTTCCCCCAAGTCTCAATGGGGGCTAGTTGAGGCACACACAGCATTCCAGTTTGTACATTCAACCCTAAAGTTCCCCCTAAGTTTCCCCATTCACTTACCAATGACCACCTGCTTTATGGGGCATCAGAAAAAGAAGGTATATTGTCAGCAATAGCCTTATAAGTTTACATCACCTTGTTCCTGTATCTTACTGTACAGCTGCAGTGGATATTTATATTATTTATCATTGCATAATACTGCCTAAGAGTAATAGAGATATTTTGAACCATAACTGTGGAAACTCATATCTAATACCTTGGGAAAAGAGAGTGTTATGGCTATGGAACATGAGAAACTAAACTCTAAGAAATAATAACAAAAAATCACTTTACACATGCTGAAATCTACCTTACTTACACAAAAATTCACCTACATACAGACTCTCATTTGAGGCTTTCTTGGCAAAGATACTGGAGTGGTTTGTCATTTCCTTCTCTCGCTCATTTGACTAAACTAAGGCAAATGGGATTAAGTAACTTGCCCAGGACCACAAAACTACTAATTGTCTGAGACTGAATTTGAACTCATAAAGCTCAGTCTTCCTGATTCCAAACTTAGGGTTCTATCTACTGTACCACCTTGCTGACCTCTAGGGAGGAAGAAAATATATTTCATCATCTATTCTCAGAGACTGTTAGACACTTCAGAAATCAACTGATTTTGGGGGTTGATTTACTCACATTATTATAGCCAATACATATGTTGTTATCCTAGTTCTACTTACTAAATGTAACTTTTGAGTATTTCTCTGAATTTGCATTTTTGTCATTTCTTTCAACAGTATTTCACTCCATTTATTCTCTGTAATTTATTCAGCCATTTCCCAATTGTTTCCATTAGACTTCTAGACCTACCTGCTCCAAAGTCAGACAGACACACAAATCTTTAATTTGATGGAGAGATATTTAGTATAATTAGAAAGAAAAAAATACTGGACATAGAATCCCAAAGACTTGGGTTCAAATTCTGGTTCTTCCATTTGTTAAATGTATATCCTTGAGCAGATTATTTAACATCTCTGGGTCTCTTTCTCCTCCTTTGTAAAATGGAATAATAAATAAATTAAATAAATAAATAAAATAAATGATAAAATACTATACAAAGTATCCCAAAAGTCTATCTCATGAGATTATAGGATGTCACCTTTGCAATCTAGGGAAGTGAAGAGCACATTTGATCAGGCTCACATAGCCAGTATGTGTCAGTGTCAGTCACTATTTTTAGACTATTGAGGCAGCATTTTTTATGAATTTTCTGACATTAATTTTATGAATTTACAGAGCTATTATTATAATCATTATCATCACCATCACCATCACATCATCATCCTTTCTAACCATTGGATTAGCAATTTTTCTTAGACCAGTGGAATTCCATGGGTGTTACAGATGGGTCACATCACATTTAAGAACACATTAATTTTTAGAAAAGAATGAATTTTACCAAGCTATAGTGTGCTACACTAGAACTAACTAACTTAGCTGTTAATATCCTGTAACAAACATAGTATTTCAAAGACTAGCTGTTCAATGAAATCTGATATAAGAGAGAATGCCAAGAGATGGTATGAATTGCTAATAATATCTGGGGTGCAAGAGGCATTCTGTTTTTCCTGAATTTTTCAATGTATTCAGGTGTATTAGTTCACCATCATCATTTATTGATCAAATAATGTCATAAGAGAGACACATGAAACTGGGTTGGCCTCATGGCAATAACAAATGATGGACAGTCTGTGTGCAGCCTTGCTATGTACACATGTATGTGAGCCCACATAGATTATGTACATCTCCACAGATTTGTCTAGATGTGACTTGAAGGGAGGCATAGATGTCTCCAGAATTTCCTCTGCCCATTGTTCTCTGAGAGATTTTAATTTCTTTCAGGAGAGGAAAGGAAGTGACTCATGAGGTGTCACTCTACTGTCCTCAGTCAGAGACTATTGGATTAGAATTATATCTGTCTATTCCCCTAAATATTTATCCACTTCCCTTAAAATTTTAGGGAAACAAATATTAGATTTACACTACTTCCTGATCCTATTCTTTTAATGAAGGACAACTTCAAGCTATATATACAAAGGCTTAACTCCCTTACCACCATGCCAGTTGTATAAAAACCATCACAGGTAGTGAATAGTAAATAAATCCCTGCTAAGCTGATAGCAAATAGAAATCAGAGAGGTTATCCTGATGAGAATATACTGGATCACTTGTTCTCAAAGTATGGTCTGATGATCCTTGAGGGTCCCTGAGATTTTTACAAAGGGCCTGTGAGGAAAAAAACTATCTTCATAATAATACTAGATTCTATTTGCCTGTTAAAATGTTCTTTTTTTCAAACTATATATGTTTATGTGTATACATATACATACATACATAAATGTGCATATGTTTATGTATGAGGGAGGATTTTCTTTATCTACTTCAACCAAAATAAAATCACAACTGATTGAATGGAGAAATATATATCTGTGTGTGTACACATACATACATGTATGTATGTGTGTGCATATATATATATATATACATATATATAATGAATCTAACTGTCTTCTATTAAGGCAGATATTAAAGATACTTGAAAAAATTTTCAAAACAAAGGCACTCTTCCAACTATTTTCTTTGGGAAAATATGATAGTTTGTAAATTTGTAATAAAGATGTTATTTATGTAATAGAATTATGGTAGTAATTTTAAATGAATTAATAAATGACCATATTTAAAATAATAAGTTTTATTACCTACATTTTCAATGTCAACGGATAAAATACATAAACCAATGTTCTTTAGAGTCTCAAAACTTTGAGAGTGTAAAGAATTCTTGTGAGCAAAAAATTTGAGAACTACTATAACTAGACAACATATAGAGTGAATGAGCTGTCCTTCTGGAAGTGGAATGTCTCAGAGAAAGTGACAAACAAACAGACAGACATAGACATAGGGACCAAGAGAGACAGAGAGAGAGTGTGTTTCTCAGATCTCATCCAAGAGGAAATTCCTCAAGTCCCTAGTGTGGTAAGCAGATGATAGGGACATGATCAATATGCTTTCTCTTTTATAAGTTAGCTTTTTCCCTGAATCTTTCTTTCCCTCCAGAAACCTTTCCCTGAAGAAAACCTAGCCCTAGAACCACATATCTTCTCTCTCAAAGGTGGAAGCCAGAAGAGCAAGGATCTTTCCTTTTCCAAGCTCTCACCAACTCCATCCCTCACATAGTCTTGAGTAATAATTTTCAGCCAATGAAGAGAGTCTTCTGCAAATGGGCTTGAATTACACATATAACGCTAAGAGAATTAGAGGAAGGCCTCAAACCACCGCTGGGGTCATGGGAAGATAAAGAAAGTTTCAAGCAATGAGAGAGCATACGGGGTTTGTGATCTGAATATTTGCAAAGAATGTCCTCATGGGTGCCACGATCAAGAACTCATTGAAGTGTGGGAATACAGAGTGCTAATATTTTAGAATACAAAGAGAAAAGATTAATTCTTCCCCTTAAGGAAAAAAGATTGTTTCTAGAAAGACTGAATATATTGAATTCCCAAAATACACTATCATGTAGACATCACTGTGTCAAGCAGGGGTCACATCAGGCAGATCAGACACTTGCTATGTGTCAGATTTTCCCGAAAATGGTTATTTGGTATGACAGGGAAACCATATTTAAGTGAAACACAAAGCTTGGGGCAGGAGGTTACACTAAATTAAAAGTGTCAAGCCACATCCCAAATGCTGCCAAACAGGTTAAAATGTAATGGGGGAATATTTAACAAAATAAAAAAAATACAATCAAACATAGATTATATAACATTTTACAACTAAGCAAAATGCAACCCAACAGGATCCTTATGTATGGGAAAGTGGGCCCTTGTTTCAGTTTGAATTTGATACCCTGGATTCGATGATCTTCCAGGTTCTTTCCAATTCTAAGATATGATTCTTCTCCTTTGGAAAGGAGGAACATAGAATTAACTCAAATAAAAGCATCAACCACAAATAACAAAACTGGATTTAATCTGCTTTAGTGATTGAAAAATTTCTCCATCCATTTCATGTGGGACCACAATAAGTGATATTGTGGTTATACATAGGAAGTAACTTCATCTAAATGTGATTACAATGACCTTTTATACAGTGTCATAAGATTATATTGATTTTCAATATATATTAATATAAGTTTTATTGCCTTCCTTATTTTTGATCACCAGAGACTCCAGTTCTATATGGTGGTTGTTTTAATAGGATAGAACATGTGAGTTAGGAATTTATTTTGCTTCTTCCTCTGGGACCAAAGTTGTGCTGTGCAGAATTTGACAAGTAAAGAAGCTTACAGGGAGCATGTAGTAAAGGGTTCTGGGTCCCAGATAAAAACCCTTGACAAAATATTAATTTGTTTTCTCTTGAATTTTACGAAATTGGCCCCCTGAAAAAGCAACAGCCATCAAGTTCCTTCTTTATTCTAGTTTAGAGTAGCTGGTTTCTGATGTATCCATTCCTTCCTGAGTAAAAGACCTGGGAAGTATAGGGAGAAGGGAGCAAAGAAATCAGAGAGTCCAGCCTTTCAGATGAAGGAGTTCTGGGGATCAAAGCTTGCTATAGTAGGTGAGGTGTCAGGCTAGGATCATAGAACTAGAATAAGAATGGACCTCCAAAACCACCTAGGTAGCTAACTAGGTGGTGGAGTTCCTAGAGTGCTGGGCTTGGTGTCAGGAAGTCCCCAGATCAAATCTAACATCAGACACTTAGTAACTATGTGACCCTGGGAAAGTCACTCTCTATGCCTTAGTTTCCTCATTTGTAAAATGGATATAATGAAAACAGTACTTCGCAGAAGGATTGTGATGATCAAACCTTACAGTATGGGATAAGTGCTAGTTCTTAGTGTTAATATTATTATATTGCCATTGTAATTGTTGCTGCTGCTGCTGTTGTTTTTATATCAGTATCGTTATATAGTCCAATTCCCTCAATTTACAAGTAAGAACAGAGACTTGGAGTGGGCAAGTGACTTGATCAAAGTAATCAAGGTAATAGACATGGTAGGAAAGATTTGAACCAAAGACATCTAAGACGGGATAACTTACCTAACTTCTGTGACTGTTCTGGAAAGAAATGATCTTTCCCTTCCTTTCCCAAACTTCTCTTGTTCCTCTTTTCCTTTTACAATAGGCAGTTATAAGGAGAGGAGAAGAAGCCAAGAACCTTGTGAATTCACAGATTGCACCATCAGCTATTGAATCACTGTAATTTACCCATCTCTTAAATCCTTATTTCTTATCATTTTAAGGGACTCCAACCTTCAAGTCATCCTTCAAGATCTGGATCATGCCCCATTTCCTCCTGCCTGAAGCCTTTCTTGATGAAATAATATATGTAAACACTTTGTCAACCTTAAAGTGTTATGTAAAAGTCAACTATTATAGCATTTATTTTCTATACATTTCATTTGTTCTGTATTTTGCATATATTCATCTATCATTTAGCATATCTTGTCTTATATTGAGTATATGGTAAGGAATTCATTCATTCATTCACTCATTCATTCATTCACTCGCTCATTCACTCATTCATTCATTCATTCAGACAGTTGGTGGTCCATTGGATCTAGCACTGTGAATCAGGGAGACCTGGTTTCAAATCTGACTGCAGACAAATGATAGCTATGAGACCATGGGCAAATCCTTTAACTCTGTTTTTCTCAGTTTGCTCAACTATAAAATGGGGATGATAATAATAGCAACTACATTAGAGGTTTTGTGAGGATCAGATAAAATATTTGAAGATTTTGTTTAGCACAATGCCTGGAAAATATTAGGTACTATGAATGCTTATTCCCTTTATACATTCATTCCTTGGTTTGTCTCTCTCCCTCTAGTCTTTTGGAGTGAAATCTGCTGATAATACCAGTGGGTGCGATCTCTCTTCACTTCCCTTTCCTTCTAAAAGGTGGTGGAAAGCAGTGGTGGCTAATTTTAATTATTCTAATTAAATACAGCCAGGAAGACTAGTAAGGCTTCATGAACTATTGGGGGAGATATGTTTGCTGTTGGTGTTGTTTATTTTTGTCAAGATTTAGAACCATGCAAATGTTGATGAAGAACTTTTTGCATCACCTTGGAGCCAGGGAAAAGAGGTCATCATACTATGGAGGAGCTAGCTCTCTTCCTGAGGTTTACAAAGAATACTAACCAACAGATGGTGGGGAAAGGGTCCTAAATGTATTCGTGCCTTCCTAATGCCTAATGTAGGGCCCAACTTGTGTGAGACCAGAGCTCAGCAAGAACCGCAAGACAAGGGGAGGGCTCCAGGGCAAAGGCATTCAGGTCTGGAATCATGCTTATCCTATAATTTATGAGGAGTATCAAAATCTCACTTACTTCACTCTGTCATGGATCTACAGACCCTCAGGCAGAATACCTCTTTCCTAAAAGAAGAGTTAGCAATACTGCCTGTTGGTAACTGCTAAGAACTGTGGAAGTTGAGGTTCAAAGGTACTACCTACAGGAAGTATTCAAGTGGGGAAAAGTTATGGCAGGTGCTCTGAAATGCAGAGTTCCAGGAGACTCTGTCTTCTTTCCCTACAGAGATTGGCAGCTCTGAGAGCACAAAGACCATATCTGACACATTTGTGTGTGTCCCACTGTATTTTGTACCTATTAGATAGAAATTCACTTGGGAAACACTAGAGAGTCACTTTGTCTCTAATCTTGAGAGTTTCTTGGTCTATGAGGGTAGGAAATCCTTGTGGAAATGATTATAGGGTGGTATGTGTAGAGGTGGAAGGGACCCTACAGGTCATCTTGTCTAACTCCCTCAATTTAAAGATGAGGAAACTGAAACTCAGAGTTAAAACATTTTGCTACACAAGTTGTTGTGTTTGTCCTTCGTTGCCAAAGAATACTATCCCACCAGAGAAATGATGATATGACTTACACTTGACTCTGTTTTGAGTGAGGGAGGACTATGCAGGAAATAGCAGAGGCAGGATGTGAAGCCAGATCCTCTGACCTCAAATCTAGCATGATTCCCACTGTAACATGCTGACTTTCTGATGAAAGAATAAAAATTTGAGGTCAGGATTAGAATAACTAAACAGTATATACAAGCCCATGGAATGCTTTCAATTGCCTTTTATAGGTGACACTAAGTAAGGGTCCCCCCTTTCCTGCAATAGCTTTATCTTTCATGATCATCAATCACAGTTTTAAACATTTTGTCAAATTTTGTCCCCTTTCCTCATTTTAAAGTTTCCCTTTACTTGTCTCCCACAGAACACTGTGGGACAAAAAGGGGCTACGGTCAACCACTTTGCCGTCATTGGGAAAAGAATGCTAGCATTCAAATTTTGAAATTTCAAAGGAGCATGGGCATTGCCAATAAGGTTAAATACTCTCCAAGGATCTGAAGGTGTAATATCATGAGGAGAATTGGGACAGTGAAAAACAGCAAGTAGTTGGAAAGCAGTCTTTTCAAAGAAATAAGATAGTTGAACCTGGGATTTTAAAATGAGAGTGAACAGAAGGGAGGTAGGTGTGAAGTAACATGGATTTTGGACATCTAAGGATACATACTAGACATGAAAGAAACTATTTCTATTTTGTAATGTCTCACTATGAGTGTGCCTCTTGTGAGGAAGGGGAGTGTTATAGACAGCAGGGCACAGAGCTCCCAAGTAATGGTCATACATTGACAGTGGATAAATTGGATAATCGTATCTCATCTCTCACTGGCTTTCCTGAAGGATTCAGGAATTTTCTTTTTTTCTTTTCATTTTCTTCTACTCACTTCTTCTGCTTTTCAGTTACAAGAAAGTTGATAACTTTTCTTATCTTTCAAAAGACAGAAAAACTGAAGATCTCAAGAGTAAAGATACTAATTTACTTGTTGAGGGTTAGGACACTTCCTTATAATCTTATTAAACAGATGGGTCACATTTGACATTCATATCTTCTCCAGGCAGTTTTTTCCTGTTTAGAGGAACTTGTCCTCAGCACGTAAGGAATCAATTTCCTTAAGTTAGGGTCATCTGTAAATATGACTAAGATAGATTTTATTTCCATTTTTTAAGATAAATATCCTCATTTAATAAAGTTCTGTGCTTTTAGAAATAATCTGCAAACAGATTTTTGGACTGAACTTCTGAATTCAGAAATATAGTTGCTAACTTCATGGGAAGCAAGGGAGTGAATATATGGAAAGGTTTGTGAGACATATCAGTTACAAATAAAGTTTCTGCCAGATGGAAGAAAAGCAATGCTTTTTGAACCTTCACATCTCTCTGAGAATGTATGCAGCCCATTTTCCAGTGGAACCTTCTTTCTGGAAAAAATTTTGAACTCCCCTCACATATTTGATGTTAATAAGACATTTCTTAGGACATTTGGTAGTATCACTAAGGAAAGGTAGGTGGTCTAAGCTCCTCAATCAGTTACACTCCATGAAGGAATATAGTGTGATGAAAAAGAGATATTAAAAATATACTTCACTCTTGAAAACTCATGTACTGTGATATTTGTTATCATGTTTTTTTCTTTTCTGTTGCATTTTTAGAGCTAACCCTCTTGGAATCTTGTTTCCTTCTTCCCATGACACTGCATTTAGGGGAGCTTCTAAATGATGAATGATGGGTGAAAGCCACATTGTCAAAATAGATAGCTTTCCACTGGATGGTTAGTTTCTAGATTTAACTATTCTTTTTTAAAAAATGTTGCTATTGTAAAATTAAACTATTTATTAAGACATCTAAGCTCTATTAGCTAGCACATAACATGTATTTTTAAAAATAGCACAACTTAGAGTATAATTCAAAGAACCTTTGTAAAATGTCACCTCTCTTGCTTGTTTTCAACTTTTATTTATATCTTAACTTGATACCTTGATTATTGATGACCTTGACATTTTTAATGAATAAAGAAAAAACATATTTATCATTTGTACTAATACTTTTTATTTTTTTATCTAATATGATTAAATTTTTTTCAGTTTTCAACATTCAGTTTCACAAAATTTTGAATTTCAAATTTTCTTCCCATCTCTCCCCTACCCCCACCCTAGGAGAGTATGTATTCTGATTACCCTTTCCTTCAACTTGCTCTCCCTTTTATTACCCCCCACTTATCCCTTCCCTTCTATTTTCCCATAAGGCAAGAGAGATTTCTATATTCCATTGCCAATATATCTTATTTCCTAGTTTCATGTAAAAATTATTTTGAACAATCATTTTTAAAGCTTTGAGTTCCATATTCTCTTACTTCCCACCTCTCTCCATCAACCCTCATTGAGAAGGCAAGCAATTCGATACAGGTTACACATGTGGAGTCATGCAAAACACTTCCATAACATTCATGCTCTGAAAGACTATATTTCCTTCTATCCTATCCCATCCTCCATTTATTCTATTCTTTCCTTTGACTTGTCCCTCTGCCAAAGTGTTTGGGTCCAATACTCCTTTCCCCAATCTGCATCCTTTCTATTTCCCCCCCTCTCTTAACCCCCTTCTTCCCTGCTTTCCTGAAGAGTAAGATAAACTTCCATAGACATTTGAGTGTGCATGTTATTCTCTCCTGAAGACAAATCTGATGAAAGCTAGGCTCGTTTATTCCCTTTCACCTTCCCCCTCTTCTCTTCCATTGTAAAACTCTTTCTTACCTCTTTTATGTGAGATGATTTATTACATTAGATGTCTCCCTTTTTCTTTCTTCCAGCACATTCTTCTCAACACTTAATTTTATTTTCAGATATCATTCCTTCATATTCAGCTCACCCTGTAGTCTCTCTCTCTTGCTCTCTCTCTCTTTTTCTCTCTCTATATATGTATGAATGTATATACTTACATATACACACTCAAATATACATGCACATATATGCATATATACATTTGTATTCATATGAGAATAAACACATATATACATATACACATGTATGTATATGTCTATGTATTTATATATTTCCTCCACCTACCCTAATACTGAGAAAGGTCTCATGAGTTACAAATATCATGTTTTCATGTAGGAATATAAATAGTTCAATTTTAACAAGTCCCTTATGGCTGCTCTTTCTTGTTTACCTTTTCATGTGTCTCTTGATTCTTGTATTT
The DNA here is from genome assembly GCA_023548195.1 of Bettongia penicillata ogilbyi. Classification (NCBI taxonomy): domain Eukaryota; kingdom Metazoa; phylum Chordata; class Mammalia; order Diprotodontia; family Potoroidae; genus Bettongia; species Bettongia penicillata. Next base: position 953,894 of record JAJHZJ010001014.1, on the reverse strand, counting down.
GAAAGTCAAATTTCCTATTCAGCTCGAGTCTTTTCAACTAGAATGCTTGGAAGTCCTCTGTCTCCTTAAAATTACATTTTTCCCCTGAAGTATTATACACAGTTTTGCTAGGTAGGTGATTCCTGGTCTTAATTCTACCTCCTTTGGCCTCTGGAATATCATAATCCAAGCTCTCTGATCCCTTAGAATAGGAGCTACTAAATCTTTTGTTATTCTGATTGTGTTTCCATAATACTTGACTTGCTTCTTCCTGGCTGCTTGCAATTTTTTTCTCCTTGACCTGGAAACTCTGGAATTTGGCTACAAAATTCCTAGAAGGTTTCTATTTGGGATCTCTTTCAGGAGTTGATCAGTGAATTCTTTTCATTTCTATTTTACTCTCTGGTTCTAGAATATCAGGACAGTTTCCTTTGATAATTTCTTGAAAGATGTTTAGGCTCTTTTTTTGATCATGGCTTTCAGGTAGTCTAATAATTTTTAAATTATCTCCCCTGGATCCATTTTCTAGGTCAGCTGTTTTTCCAATGAGATATTTCATATTGTCTTCTATTTTTTTTGCTCTTTTTTTAAAAATGATGTCTTGATTTCTCATAAAGTCATTAGCTTCCATTTGCTCCATTTTAATTTTGAAGGATTATTTTCTTCAGTTACCTTTTGGACCTCTTTTTTTCCACTTGAACCATTCTTCCTTTTGAGGTGTACTTCTCCTTATTGGTTTTATGGACCACTTGCCATATGGGCTAGTCTAATTTTAAAAGTGTTGTTTTCTTGAGTATCCTGGGGGGAGTCTCCTTTAGCAAGTTGTTGACTCCTTTTTCATGATTTTCTTGCATCACTCCCATTTCTCTTCCCAATTTTCCCTCTATTTCTCTTATTTAATTTTCAAAATCCTTTTTTGAGCTCTCCCATGACCTGAGACTAATTCATATCTTTCTTGAAGGCTTTGGATGTAGGAGCTTTGACTTTGTTGTCTTCTTCTGATTGTATGTTTTTATCTTCCTCATCACCAATGACTTAAGAAAATACCTTTTCACCAAGAACGTAAGAATCTCTAGCATGTCTTTTCCCCATTTGCTCACTTTCCCTGAAAATTACTTGACTTTTGAATACTTTGTTAAGTAGAGGGCTCCAGGAGCAGCCTCAGCCACCCTGGGGTTAGGGCCAGGGCTGGAGCTGGGGATGGGGTTGAGGTTGGACCACACTCACCTCTCAGTCACATGAGAGACTCCTCCCACTGACCTTTGAAGCTGTCTTTGTCATTTGTTGAATGAGAAGTCTGAATATCACCACATTCACCAGTGATTCAGTTCCCTAAGCCCTGTTCCAGCTCATCATCTCTCACTCTGGACACACCAAACTGTGCTCTGCTCCCAGCCCCAGGCAATAAACTCTTCCTGTTGACCTTTCAGATTGTCTTGGGCTAGAAATTTACTTCAATCTGTAATTTTGTGGCTTCTGTTCCTCTAGAATTTGTTTATAGTCATTTTTTAAAAGTTTTTTGAGGGGTTTGAGGGGGGAGCTCAAGCAATTCCCTGCTTCTAATCTGCCATTTTTGGCTCTGCCTCACTGATGCCCTTTTTAAAGTTCAGAGGCCTTTTAAAGGTACTTTCCTCCCCCCCCCCACATGAGACATGTTGTGAAAGAAGAATTAGAACTAAAAGGAAAAACCATAAGAATGAAAGAAAAAGAGAATAATATGTCTTGATCATCTGCATTCAGACATCATAGTTCTTTATCTGGCTGTGGATAGTATTTTCCATCATGAGTCTTTTGGAATTGTCTTAGATCACTGTATTGCTGAGAAGAGTTAAGCCTGTCAGAATTGATTATTACACAATGTTGATGTTACTGTGTACCTTGTTCTCCTGGTTCTGCTCACTTCACTAAGCATCAGTTCATGTAAGTCTTTCCCAGTTTTTCTGAAATCTGTCTTCCCATCATTTCTTAGAGCACAATAGTATTCCATTACATTCATATACCGCAACTTTTTCAGAAATTCCCCAATTGATGGGTATCTCCACAGTTTCCAATATTTTGCCACGACAAAAAGAGCTGCTATAAATATATTTGTACATGTGGGTCTTTTTCCATTTGTTATGATGATTTTGGGGATACAGACCTAGTAGTAGTATTGCTGGATCCATGAATATGCACAGTTTTATAACCTTTTGGGCATAGTTTCAAATTGCTCTCCAGAATGATTCACAACTCCACCAACGATGCATTAGTGTTCCAATAAAAAGTACTTTTTAAAAACTATACACACGACTTGAACACTTTAAGACATCTTGATGTCTATAGCCTTTATAGGAAGCTTCAATATAGTCTTGAGATTCTTTAGCAGTAAAGGTTGCTAACTGTGTTTTTATAATTTATAATAAATCTTCGAAGCATTAATTTGCCTTCTAGCATTATCCATTTCCTCTCCTTTCACTTCCTTTAACTACTTTATAACTCTGCTATTGACCCATAAGTAAGGGGAAAACATTGGCATGGTGGAAACTGTAGTTTACTAAATCACTTCATTCTTATTCTAGCAGTAGTAGTAGTAGTGAGTAGGGACAGGTACACACAGCCATGGAGATGGCATAGTGAATAAAAAGCTGAATTTGTAGGAGGACCTGAGTGAGATTTAGCCAAAGACATTGACTAGCCATGTGATCCTAGGTGAGTCACTTCACTGTGATTTTCCTCAGTTCCTTCACCTGTAAAATAGAGATAATAGCAGATCTACTTCCCAGGGTTGTTGTGAGGGTCAAATGAAATAATATTTGTGAAGCTGGGGAAAACTTTGAAGTATTATGTCAATAATGCTGGTTACTGTTATTGACATTATTTTTTATTAAACATCATTATTTTTAATTACTATTATCATTATTCCCATTGTCATCGTTGATTATTGTCATTATTTTCAGAGTTAAAAATTATCATTGTTTTTGCCATTGCTATCTCAAGACCAAATTAACTGAGAATGGAAAGACTCATCACCAGATAATTTGAAGAGTTGGTTGAGTTTTTCTCTACAATTGCCTCCATTCTTATGAAACTACATGTGGCATTAATTCTAGTTCCAAGGGTGGGAAAATATTTCTAAATCTTTTTCAAAGGGAGAATATGAATTCAATTTTAACAGCAAGAGAAATGAAATAGATTGGTCAACATAGTGAGAGGAAAAGTTTTCTGTGCATTCTGGAAACCATCATCTCCAAGCACTCCCTGTGTGAGATAATTTAGAAATAAATAGAATTTGTGTAGGGGGAACTGGTTTCATATTCTGGTTCTGATACTTGAAGGTAACTGATGGGCCTCAAACACATCAGTGAGTTAAAAGAATGTCTACCCCAAGCATGTAAAGACCTCTCCCAGTGGAATGGGCAGATGTGAATAATTTGTTCCAATGGTCATGAAGGCAGCTGAAGCAGGTGCTGTGAAGGGCTTAAAGGTGGGTCCTACATTAAAGATGTCAAGGTCATTCAGCACATGCTGGACCATTGCCAATAATCCCAACTTTTGTTTTGCCATTGAACTTGGATAACTCTAGAGGAGAGAGTGAAGGTTCCCAGAATGATGAAATGAAGTGTTTTTAAGCAACAGCAAAGAAACTAGTGTTACTAGTGTCACAGAATAAAAGAGGGGTGTGATATTATGCAAGAAGCCTGGAAAGGTAGGAGGAGGAAGGTTTGGAAGGGCTTTGAATGCCAAACAGAATTTGCGATTTCAACCTGGATGTGATACATAAGAACTAAAGTTTATTGCTGGGGGAGCTGACATGATCAAACCTGTGCTTTAGGAAGATAGTTAAGAGGATGATGGACTATAGTAAAGAAACAGGAAGAGCAACTGGTAGGTTATTGCAATAATCCAGACATGAGGGAGGAGAGGAGTGAGTATATATTACAAAAATAAAATAGACAGTTCCTGGCAATAGATTGGATATGGAAGGGGGTGTTGAGAGTAAAGAGTCAAGAATGACACCTCTGCTTTGAGCCTGGCAGATTGAGAAGATTGATAGCATTAGAAGCATTAGGAAGAAGGGAGGGCTTTCTGGGAAAGAGAATGAGTTTCAAATGTTTATGATACCTCTAGTTTGAGATACCTAGTATGCAATTGCAGATGTAGGTCAGCAAAAGTTAGGTCTGGATAAGTAGATTTGAAAATCATCAGTGAAGAGATAATAATTGAATCTTCTAGGTTTGGAACTGGAAGTCGAATTACTAACAAATTGTACTTAAAAAAACCCATCTGCTTTCCCTCTCACTCCTAATGACATATAGGGTATGTTGATAGCTTTTTCTTTCTGTCAGAACAATTATTAGGGAAGCAGTAGCGGCATTGGCATACTTTATCTCATCTCCCTCTGTAACACTTGTGAAGGAAGCAATAATTTTTAGAAGTTAAAGACTAAAATGATTCCATCAATTAATCATGCAAACAGTTAGCACTCCTTTATTAAGAACCCATTGTGTGCTAGTAATTGGGCTGGGAACAGAGGGATTGTGTTGTTGTTCGGTTGCTTCAGTGATGTCCAATCGTTCATTTACCCATTTACGGTTTTCTTGGCAAAGATACTGGAGGAGTTTGCCATTTCCTTCTCCAGCTCATTTTACAAATGAGTATCTGAAGCAAATGGGTTAAGTGACTTGATCAAGGTCATAATGCTAGTAAGTAGGTGAGGCTAGATTTGAATTCAGATCTTCCTGATCTCAACCCCCACAATCTATCCATTGCACCACCTAGCTGCCATCTCTGTTTAGCTACAAAGACTATATAAATAAATATCAATTAAATCAAAAGGGAAGCACTAATAACTGAAAGGGGATCAGTGTAGCAGGTTATACTTGAGCTGAGTTCTGAAGAATTCAAGGAATTGTGAGAGACAGAGGAGATAGAGGTAAGGAACAGCTGGTGGTGCAAAGGCAAAGGAAGCAGTCATGTGTAGTACAAGAAAGCCAGTTTAGCTCTACCATAGAGCATAAGGAGGGCCTATCTTTGAGACCTGGGGAGAGACAGAAAGTGAAGTTTTGCCCAGGGAGGTGAACATAAATACCCCTGAACAAGCTTTCCTTCTTTCTCTCAAGCCTATTGTCCCTTCCTTTAATTCTTATAAATAAAATAGATGTCATAGGACCACAGACCTGAGACTGGAAAGAACTTCACAGTCAATCTGGTCTAGCTCCTCATTTTACAGAGGATCGTAGATATACGAGCTGTGTCAGATCCACAAATTGAACCCAGGTCATTTGACTACACATTCAGGGTTGATTCTACTCTACAAGGCTATCTACTTCGTAATAGGTTAAGAAATTAATAATGACAAGTTTGCTTTCTAGGTTTTATTTCCTATTTTTAGGTGCTACATTTTCTGAGGAAACATACTTTTATAAACTTCTATCCTTACAACTTAATAAAGTAGGTTTGGCCAGCATTATAATATTTTCATTTCAGGATTAGGGAACTGAATTCAGCAAAACTAAACGACTTCTCTAAAGTTATACAACTTGTAAGTAGAAGCAAAAGGACTCTAAACCAGTCATTCTGATTATACACACAACATCCTTTTCATTATGTCTTACTACTGCTTCAAGTGAATCAATCAACTAGTATTTTAAAAGTGCCTACTATGTGTCAGGTACTATTTTAAGTGCTAGATTATACAAAGATAAAAATGAGAGTTCTTGCCTTCATAGAGCTTATATTTTATCAGAGAGACCACATGTACCTCTAATAATTTACAAATATGCACACATATGTATATATGTATATATTTTACATATATACATTTTAATTTATGGAATAAAACAGGCATTTTCATAACATAGTACAATGAAAAAGATGATTGTACATAAAACTGCAAGTCTAGTATAGCCAATTAGCTATTTCTTTGAATATAAAACAAATTTACCATGTAAATTTTTTTATCTTCCCTTCCCCCATACCTTATTGATGGCTACTATTAAACACAAATAGCTATATAGGTGAAATTATTCTATACATAGTTCCTTTTACCAATTATTTTTCTGAATGTAGATTGTGTCTTCCTTCATATGTCCCTTATAGTAAATTTGAGCATTCATAATAGACAGAATAACTTATTTACTCATTCTTAAAACAATATTGCTGTTACTGTATAGAATGTTCTCTTGTTCATCATTATTTTGTGCTTCTCTTTCTATGTTTTTAGAAAACACTGAACTCATCATTTCTCATAGAGCAGTAGTGTTCTATCACCATCATCTACCTCAACTTGTTCAGTCATTCCTCAATTGATGAGCATCTTTGCAATTCCCAGGTCTTTGTCACAGCAAAGAGAGCTACTATAAACATTTTAGAACATATAGGCTCTTTTCCTTTTTCCCTAATCATCTTTGGAAATAGATCAAGTAGTGGTATTGCTGGGTCAAAATGTATAGGTAGTTAATAATTATTTGGGCATAATTCCAGAATACTCTCCAAAATCACTGGATCAATTCACAAATCTACCGCCAATGAATTAGTATCCCAGTTTTTCCACATCCTCTCCAACATTTGTCACTTTCCTCTTCTAACATTTTAGCCAATCTGGTAGGTATAAAATGATATCACAAGGATGTTTTAATCTACATTTCCCTAATAAATAATGATTTAGAGTATTTTTATATAACCATAAATTGTTTTGATTGCTTCATTGGAAAATTGTCATATGAATACATATGTATATATATATATATATGTAAATTTATGTGTAAATATAAATATGTAGTAATTTTACCATGCTCCCAGAAATCTCCATGAGCCTGATAGATTACTGACTTCTTTAGAAAACAGATTTGCTTGAAATGTTTGTTATTCTCCAACCATCTTCATATTAAGCATCCCTGTGACATAGAGAAGCAGCTGTTTTCAATAATAAGTTTGGTTCTGTCATACTTTCTAGCTGAAAGCTGAATCCAGAACATTCTCTATCCTGCCCAGAAAATATGGTGTTATGATTCAATTATCCTGAAATCTGTAGAATAACGAGTTTAATTCTGCCTTTCTTACTGTTTCAATAGTCTGAGAGTTTCCCCATAGAAATCTCCCCCATGGAGTGAATGGTTGTTGAGATGCTGCCATCTATTGGTTATGTCTTAACTGAGAAAATGGTTGGCTCCTATGAGCTGAATACCCCTAAGGCCACATCTGCCTGAGTATTGTGTTCAAAACCATATCCTTCTAATAAATATTTGTAAGAAGTTTTTCCTTAGAGAACAAAGGGGATAATAGAGACCTTTGCAGCATTGGTATTAAGATGGCACCTTATATTATCTCAAACTCTAATGAGAAGAACAGGCAATTGAAAGAAAGGAGAAATAGGGCTAATCTTGATCCTACTCTTGAGTGACCACATGACTGTCGGAGAGGCTCAAAAATCACTTCAAAGGGAGAAGAGACGTCTTCATTTGCAGATGAGGGTAATGATATTCAAAGAAGTGATTTCCTGCCTAAGATCATCTTGGGAAATAAATGACCAAGTAGTTCATTTCCTTCTTTAAACCTCTTTCTCTGTCTAATAAAAAGAACTAATGACTTCCTCCCACACAGGACTTTAGCAAGAATCTATAAGTTAATCTATCCTGTTTTGATCACTTCAGAAGATTTATAAACTTTCTACAGTCTCTATGGTAGGATATCACATTTTCTGGCAGGGTGCTGGATATATGGGACTTCAATTCAACTCAATAAACATTTACTAAGCACATACTAATTCCAAGAAACTTTATAGTATACAGAAGTTACAAAGAAAGTAATGTCTACTCTCAAGGAATGTATTTTCTATTGTAAGATAAAACATACAGTGAAAAGACTACTGAATTTGAAGGCCTGAATTTGGACCTGAGTTCAAATCCTACTTTCCATATACTATTTATGTGATCTTAGGAAAGTCACTTAGGTTTTCTCTGAGCCCCAGTTTCTTGATTTCTAAAAATGAGGAGATTGAACCAGAAATTATCTCTAAGATCCCTTCCAGTTCTAAATCTATGATATTATGAGTTAATGTAAATAGGTAAATGTAGTATAAAAACAAATAATACAGAACATGGAAATAAATAACCAGTAAGTCAATACAAGATCATTTGAGGAAAACAAAAGCAGTACCAGCTAAGTAGATCAAGATATGATGGACTCTACCTTCTGGGAAAAAAAGTTAATGCATTTGAATGAGTTTACTTAGAAGCCTTATTTTATTACTGCTCTCTGAATGTCAGCTTCTTCATGTGTATTATGGAAGTATTAAACTAAGTAATCTTTCAGGTCCTTTTTTTTAGCTCTAGCAGATTATGATTTAGAAAATTAGGAATTTGGGGAAGAAAAATTATAACATCTTGGTGTAAATGAATGCCTTTACTGCATGCACAGAACTCAATTAGAAATGATGGGGATATCAGGGAATATCACTAGCTTATAATTTGTGATAGTATAGGAGAAAAAGGTTGTTATAGTCTTACCTAAGCTCAAGATTCAAGGAGAGCAAATTTCAAAGAGTTCAGACAAAGGATGAATAGAATACTACTGGTATATAGGACAAGTTAGACTCAAAATGTCTCAAAAATGCAATTCTCAAGATGTAAAAAATTAAAAATTCCATGCTTAATAAAAGTGAATTGTCTAAGGAAACCAATGTGGATTCATAAAGAAGTCAGTGGCCAAATTAGATTATTAAAGAAATGTCTAGAAGATGGAAGCAAGGGCTGGTAATGAAAGAGGAATATGAATGGGTGGCAAAAATTCTATAAGAATAATATCAGGGGCACTAAAGCTTAAAATGAGCTGAAGCTGGTGAGGAATGAGCCAAGGAAAATGAAAGGATGTTTCTTTGGCTATGTTGTAGACTAGAGGAGGATCAAAAACTACTTTTGAGGATACATGGGAAAAATCATCACCAAAAACAGAGAGAGGATGAAGCTTCTTGGGTCTAGTTTTATTACAGCTTTTTTTCCCATCAAGGAGAATGAACGTTGGATTAGAAAGAACAGACCTCTCTGTGTCCTTTGGCATTATTGATCATTGTCTTCTTCTTGATACTTCCTTCTTTCTAGGTTTTTGAGATACCACTCTCTCCTAATTCTCTCCTGAACCTATCAGACTATTTCTTCTTAATCTCCTTTGCTGGATTCTCATCCAAATCATGTCCTCTAATGGGAAGTGTTCCTCAGGAATCTATCTTGAGCCCTCTTCTCTCTTTATGTTACTTTACTTGGTGATCTCATCAGCTGCCATGGAAATAATTACTATCTCTATGTTGATGTTTCTGAAATCTATCAGTCCTGCCATAACTCTTCTGCTAACTTTCTATTTTACATTTCCAAGTGCCTCTCAGACACCTCAAAATGGATATGCAGTAGACATCTTAAACTCAACATATTCAAAATGGAGGTCATTACCTTTTTTCCTAACCCTTCCTCCCCTCCTAACTTCCTTGTTTCTGTAGAGGGCACTAACAGCCTCTTAGTCTATCAAGTTGACAACTTAGGTACCATCTCTGATACCTCCCTCTCTCATCCTTAAATCCAATCTCTTGCCCAGGACTCTCAAATACAGTTCTTTCTCTCCTTTGCTGCTGAGGTTACTCTGATACAGGTCTTTGTTATCTCATGCTTAGAATACTTCAATGAGTCTGCTCTGCCTCAAGTCTCTCTTCACTCCAATCCACCCTCCATTTAGCCATCAAAATGATTTTCCTCATCCCTGCCTACTGGCTTCCTTTAAGTCTCAACTAAAACTCCATTTTCTATAGAAAATCAGTGCCAACACTTCTTAATTCTAATGTCTTTCTTTTTAAATGATTTCCTACTTACCCAGTATATAACTTGATTGTATATGTTTGTCGCTTGTCTCCCCCATTAGATTGTGAGCTCCTTGTCTTTTGTCTCATAATTTTATCTCCATCATTTAACACAGTACCTTGTATATAGTAGAAAATTAATTAATGTTTAGTGACTGACATGTCATGAATGACTGATCAGAAGCTGGTACCTTAGACATATATACAGATGTGACCTTTGAAAGACCAAAGTGAATGTGTCATCCTGATTTTCTAATAAGGGAAAGACTCAAGTCTGTAAAATTTGGGCTAGTGATCTTGACTTTAATTCCTTGGGGGAAAAAATTCTAGAATGTATTTTAAATGTAATGGTCAGGAGAAAATTGTAAAAAGAGATGATGATTGCAAAGAGGTGAGTTAGCTATTTTCAAGGACATATTATGCCTAAGTAATGTCAGTTCCTTTTTTGACAGTTGGTATTCTGTTGAGAGGTAATTTTAGTAAATATCAAGTCTAGTCTTGGAGGGAGGCTTGATTATTATTTTGTCTTTAACATACACTAACTGTGTGACTGGAAGAAAATAACTTAAACTCTTAGTGACCTATAAAATTCTCTAAGACTACAAAGTGCAGATGAATTGCCAATGTGCACCTACACAGGGAGCATCCACACTGTGGGTTCTCCATATTGATGAAATTATAGGTGTAGATAAAAAACAGGTAGATAAACAGACAGGAGAAGGGAACGGAATAAATATTTATATAGTATCTCCCAAGCGCTAGGTACAGGGCTAAGAACTTTACAAATATTATCTTATATTTTTAGATAGACTGAGAGTAACATATAGTTAAATAAATGATAGGTAGATAAATGAATAATAGATAGACAGACAGATAGATAGATAGATAGATAGATAGATAGATAGATAGATAGATAGATAGATAACCTAGATTTGTAGGTTAAGGAAATGCTGTAGGTGTAATGTTCCTAAAATGTACTAAAATTTCAACAAAATTCAACAAATATTTGGTAAAGTCTATACTCATCTTGTGAATAAGATAAAAAAAAATTCTGGCTAAATCATAAACCAGTAGATTTGGAACTGGTTGAATAGCTGGTCCCAAATTATAGTCATTAATTGTCTGCTGCCAACCTGAAGGGAAATTTCTAATGTAGTACCACAGGAATCTGTGCTTGGCTTTGTGCTATTTGACATTTTAAAAAAATCAATGACTTGGATAAAAGTGTAGATGACATGCTTTTCAAATATGCATGTGATAAAAAGCTGAGAGGAATAGTGAACGTATTGAATGGCAGAATCAGAATTTAAAGTGGATTATGACCCACCCAAAATTCTCGGTTGAATCCAATAAGATGAACTTTAATACAAATAAATGCATACTTGTATACTTGATTTCAAAAAAATCCAATTTATAGGTACATAATGGGAGATGTAAAGCTAGGCAGCACATCAGCTGAAAAAGATCTGAGAGTTTTAGTGGATGACAACTTCAATAGGAATTAGTAATATGATATGGTAGCAAACCTATCAAATGCAAACTTGGGTTTCATTAAGAAAAACAGTGTCCTAGACCATGGAGCTGACAATCCCACTGTCTTCTACTCCTACCTTATCACTGTTTTCAATTATTTCAACAGTTGTCTTGTGAAAAAAGAACTTGGACTTATTCTGCACGGTGAGTATGATATAGAACAATGAATTTGGCACTGCAGAGATATAGATTTATGATTTCTTCAAGAGAAATCTTCCTAAAAAGTAGAACTATCTAAAAATCAAATCATTTGGCTTGGAAAGAAATGGTTCCCCCTATTGGAAATCTTCAAAATGTATAACCACTGGTATGTTTTAGTTGCAATTCTCAGCTAGATATGGGCTGAACTAGAGGGCTTCTGAGGTCCCCACATTCCTCTTGGATTTTTGATATTCCGTGATCCTGTGAGTTTCTTGTTGGCAGGATTCCTGTGCTTTTTGAAGAAAAATCTACTTTCTAAAATTCACCAATCTTTTGTTGTGAAAGAGAAATATGAGCATTGAATTTCCCTCAAGATATACATGTGTTTGAAATTAAAAGGAAGAGAAAAAACATTTGGCAAAAATTATAGTTGGGGATTTTTATCAAGCCCCAAATATTTTGAAATCTAATGCTGCACAAACCTAGACTGATTGACTTTTTTTTAATTTCAGAAAAGTTCAGAATTTTAATCTCTTAATCAAACTTCTTGTCATTTCCATTTCCATGTAAATGAAATGATAATAAATAATGAGCCCAAAACATGAATATATAACCATTTAAGGGGGAAAATGGCAATCTAATGGAAGTTAAATGTGAGTTGAAGTACAAGTAAAATGCAATCTAGTTTCCCTGGATGGCAGTTCTAAAGGGATGGATTGAGGCAAAAGCACAAGGGAGTGAGCTCTAATTGCTAAGCCCTTCACACTAAGTAAATCTGGAACTCTCTGATACAAGTTCCCCATTGATCACAGGCAAATAGATTGTTCCTAAGTGAGCTGAGAATGGAGAGGACCTGATGCCTTAAGGTTAATTTTGAGATAACCCTGGCTCTGCCAGTCAAACTTGGCATGAGATTTCCTTCAAAGTCAGATTTAAAGGATGTAATTATGGACAAAATTTGCAGTCATTTCTGATTTCTGAGCACAGATTAATTACTCCATTAGATGTTTACTGTGTGCATACCATATGAAAGACCTTGGGTTAGACTTTGGGAAGGCTATAAAGGTGAGTAAGGCATGATCCTTTTCCTTGTCCTTATGGGGGCTCTTGGTCTTTTCAGTGTCATTGAGGAGCCAAGTCATGTTAATAATACAAGTCACTAAAGTTAAGGGTGAAATGAAGAGTACAGAGAACAAGGGAAGCCAGTTCATAAGAAGAACTGTTTTGGCTGTAATGGTCAGCAGGGCTTCACAGGGTAACTGAGCTGGGTCTTGAAAGATAGAGAGGCTTTTGACAGGCAGCAAGGAAGAAAGAGCTTTTAAGAGCAGATAATGTTAGAAACTAAAGTAGGGGCAGAATAGAGGTTTATTATGAAGATTGCCTGCCTAAAATAGAGGGTTCACCATCAAGTAATAGGAATCCCAATTTACATAGTCTAAAAGCAAGTCTTTCTCCACAAATATTCTATGCTCCAAAAGAAGTACTACCAAAGAGACATAAGAGAATGCATGTAGGGACCACCTTTTTCATGTGTAATGCTGTACTCAATTTCATTCAATTCAACTTAACATAGAACTATCTGTTTTCTCACATTCTACAAAACCTATTTAACTGAAATAGAGAGCCTTGGAACACAGTCATCATGTCTATCACTTTGTATGGTAAAACACATTCTAAGTTTGAAACAACGTTTTTATAAATGGCAGTATATTCTATGCCAACAGAACATGATTTGTTGGCTCTATCCTGCTCCACCTGTCTTGACAAGTGAAGCCCTAGGAAAATCTGCCTGGCACTTTGCAACTAAGATTAAAAGGACCTTTCTTACCAAGAGTTAATGGGCCTAAAGGAATGGTAACTGAGAGGAAAGCAAAGCAGTTCAAAAGGCAGACTGAACCAAAGCATTCTAGCTCATTTGGTGGTTGAGGCTGTGAATATAACTCACAAAAGACCTGGAATATCCATGAGTTCTGTACTAAGAACATACAAAATAGACATTAGTACTTCCTGTAGGAAAGTCTTTATAACAGCTGTAATGCCTCAAAGAACAAGAACATGGCCGAAACTCAATGGTGAAGAACCATCAGATAAAATAAACAAAACAGCCCAGCGGGTGACACTAAGCTGCCCCCCCTAAAAAAAAGTTACCAAGAAGATGACATCACCAAACAGATAGATGGCATCATCATTGGTAGTTTCAGAAGCAGAAGGATTTTCTAACCAGGCTGAAGAATTAGGAACATCAGTATGTTCCTTTTCCCTCTAGTAACAAGAGAATCTTAAGGAGCATATGCTCCTGTGTGTATGGGATAATTTTCCTTGTTCTTTACCTTGACATTCTGATTTTTTTTATTTTAAATATTATGTCCTTTTAAATAATGTGATAAAAGAGCAATATTGATGGGGGTTAGGAATAGTAGTTTTTGAAAAGTTAATAGCAGAAAATATGCCTTCGACTTGGGGTATCTTTCCAGATCCTATGGGAGAGGATGCCTTATAGGGCTAGGCTTGAATCATAGAACTCAATCTATTTTAAATTGGGGATTCCTTATGGTACGGAGGCCAAGTAAACATAGGTAGAAAAATATGCAGGGAAAACAAATTCAATTAGAATTTGACACTATTTCATAACCCCTTACTCCAGGTAAGCATCTAAAAAGAGGGAAGCATGCTTAAAGTTTTCATTGAGATAGACTTACTGCTGGAAAGAGGAAGACATTTGGTTATATATTTGACCCATGCTTTGATCCTACTAAACACCAAAGAGTGTTACCACTTAGATATTGCTAAGAGGCATGAATCCTTCTGTGTATATGAGAAGTAATTAAATTTTTAAAAGCAGAGAAATATACATAAAGTAAAATTCATACCATTCCCAGCCGGAGAGAACAATTCTGTTAAAAAAAGAAAAGCCTCATTCCATTTCATATTAGGAGCTCAAGTAGATTTAGATTTTGTCCAAATTAAGATTAATTTGGAAATCAACTGTTTGAGTTACTTTTCTTACCTTTTCATATCACAGTCCTTCATTCTTAGTTATTTCCCTAAACTACAAGGGGGGGGGAAGAAATTGTTCTTTTTCCTCTAAATTATCAAATAATGAGATAAGTAAATTGGTTTTCTGTGTATGTGTGTGCGTGCGTGTATGTGAGCATGTGCTTGGTGCAAGGAGAGAAAGGCTTTAGAAGAGGGAGGAGGGTGGAGCCTGCTATTTCTTGTTTGGGCTAGAGATGTAAATGGAGTAAATTATTCTAGTCACTTTTTTCCTTTTGTGTGAAGAAGAGAATATTATGCTGCTGATAAGCATCTCTGTGTTCTCTTCACTATTATTTAAGACTGATTAGATGTGAAATGCTGCAATGGAAAGATACATTTGGAGTTATATTAAGTATAATTTCCACTCTTCTCTAAAGTAATAGATTCTGTCATATTTCTTTGCAGAACATGGCAGAAAATGACTCTACAAAGGGATGGAGGCTTGTTTGGGTATTTGAGCTTGGTGACCTGGTACCTGACAACCCTGGCCAAATTTCATTGGAAAAAAAAAGGGAAAATATTCTCTAAAAGAAAATATTCCATCTTATTCTATCATCATCCAGTCAAAAAAAAGTAATGTAGAGAACTTTAAAGCTAGAAAACTTGGCTCAGCAAGGCTGGATGGCTTTTATTGGACCTAGACGCTTAAATTTCCTGGCTGTCAGGTCACATTGGTGGGAGGAAAGGGCTTTGTAAATTTGAAAATTCTATACAAATATGGACTGCTTTTACTTTCCTTCTGTGGGACCAAAAAGCCAGTGAATTCAATGAAAAAGACAAAATAGTTATCCTTAGGTGAAATATTATATGGTATTGAGGAAGTCAAAATTCTTCCTTTTCAAACAGCATTACATACATGTAGACTAGTCATAAGACCCACCCACTGTACAACATCCTTAGAATGGATTCCTCAAAAGTTTTATGACCCTACTGAAGAACTTAGTAAACACCAAAGAATTTATTACCAGAGAGAAATCTTAGATTTGCAATGAATGTGAAACAGTCTTTCACAAGATTTCAGGACTTTCTTGGTGCCAAAGAATTCATCATGGAAATGATGCATCTGAAATTGTAGATGGCTAACTTTTCTCAGAACCACAACTTTCAAAAGATCTGTTTACATCCCCACTCAAAATCTTTTTTAAGTAGAATAGTAAATGTACTTATTCAATAAATAATTATTCATACATTTTGGATATTTACTTAACACAGAGAGAGTCAAAATCTCAGAGTGGAAAAATGTGGATTTGAAGTCAACAAGTCCTGGCTTCATTTCAATTCAACAGCAAGGGATTTATTTAGCACCTATGTGCCAGACATTGAGCTATACATTGAAAATGCAAAGAGCAAATCAAGTCTGCCCTCAAAGAGCCTATATTCTTCTGGGAAGAAATAGAATATGCACAGATAGGTAAATAGAAAATGTAGACAAAGGATGTACAAAGGAATTTAGCAAGGGTGGGGAAGAAGTCACAATGGCAAGGATAAAGAAAGCTCTTTAAGCTCATCCTTGAAGGTGGTTATGGATTCCAAGAAGCGGAGGGGTGGAGGCAGAGCACTTGAGGCATGGAGACGAGCCTCTGCAAAAGTATGGCGGTGAGAGATGGAAGGTCATATGTAAGTAAGAGCACATAAGACACTTTGTCTGGAACATAGCATGTGAAATTATTCTAGAAAAACAGGTTTGAGCTAGATTATGAAGGTCTCTAAGTGCTAGACAAAGGAGTTTATATCTTATCCTATGGGCAATAGGGAGTCACAGAAGTTTCTAAATCAGAGAAATGGTATTGTCAGTCCTGAATTTTGGCGATATTCCTTTGGCATCCATGTGGATACTAGAGAGATCAACTAGAAACTATTGAAGCAGTATAAGCAAGAGGTGATGAATGCCTGAACAAAAATGGTGACTACTAAAGTAGAGAGAGAGAGGGATAGAGGCTAGATATATTGTAAAGATAATTTGATTGTCTTAACAACTTATTAGCTGTAGAGGACAAAGGAGATTGAATACTCAAAGATGAAATCAGTCTGTGCCTTTGGATGGTGGAAGGGAAAAGGAGAGAATAACCACTTATTTTAAGTATCTACCATATTCCAGGTACTATGCTAAGCATTTACAAATATTATTGCATCTGATCCTCCCAGCTACCCAGTCTAGATCCTCTAGTTCTGATCTTGCAATAACTTTCTTCCAAAACTGTGAATGTAAGTCCTTGGGTATTTGGTGACTTAGGCTCCCTCACAAGTCTATGTCTTGTCAAAATGACAGTTATCTCTAGTTTATTTCAAGACTTAACTTGTATTTCAAAGGAAAAGGATAAGGCCCATGTGTGCAAAATATTCATAGCAGCCCTTTCTGTAGTGGCAAAGAATTGGAAACTGAGGGGATGACTGTCAATTGGGAAATGGCTGAATAGATTACATGATATGAATGTGATGAAATGCTATTGTGCTATAAGAAACAATGAAGGGGTTGGATAAAGGAATACTCCTTTGGCCTGCCCCTCCATTAGCGCCTTCTCTTCCAAATTACCTTGTATTTATTTTGTTTATATTTATATAAGAATATATTCTCATCCCTAAGTAGATGGTAAACTTCCTGAAGGCAGGGATTGTTTCACTTTGTATCACCAATGGCAAATAGTAGGCATTTGATCAATCGGTCATTTGAGTAAAAATGTCATACAGATATAGCTATCCTTGATAGTCTTAATATAACCCATTTTTAGCATCATGATCTTAAATTACAAACAAAACAAAACTTAATGCATGAAAAATATCTGATCTTTGGGTTTTAGATCTGTATGTAAATGGATTTTTTCCCAATTGAAGAACTTGTATGTTTAGATGCAGATAGACAGACAGATAGATAATAGATAGATAGATAGATAGATAGATAGATAGATAGATAGATAGATAGATAGATAGATAGATGCTGTTTCATGGTTTGGCCTAAATCAATTGGGAAGAAAAATTAATGAAAAATGTTTGTTAAGTACCTCCACATTCCAGGAACTGTTAGGATCTTGGAATATAAATGCCATAGTGAGATAGTCTCTGATCTCAAGGATCTCCCATTCTATTATAATGCATATGGAAGAATGGGGACCAGGAAATGGAGTTCTGATCTGGGGAAATCACAGGGCTAGTGACTGTACACATGATTGCCATCGTATACAGAAGCTATTGTAATAGTGATGTGATTACTAGTCTCAAATAAAATAGATGAAAATCAAGGGGCAGAAGGAAAACATTTTTGTGGTGGCAGGATAGATAACAAAACACCCAGGATGGATAGATGGATAACATAGTCTGGGACCAGTTAAATATAGTTAATTAGGTGAGTTTGCACTCACGAGCTCACACATCAAGACAGCTCAGACCCAAGGCAAAATTAAAACTGAGTGTGGTTTTTTTTTTCCTTTGCAGACAGAGATTCTGAGGAACCGATCTAAAGATTGGAGGTGGGGTGAGGGACAGCTATAGGGCAGATGGCAAAATGGTTAGAGTGGCTGGGTGATTGACCCATTGAGAAATAAATTGAAGGGATTATTTAGACTAGAACTACAAAACCATAGGTAGGACAATAAAGCAGTTTTGAAGCATTTGATGGGATATGACATAAAATAGGAATCAGATGGTCTGACCCCAGAAGGAAAAACTGGGAGTAATGTGTGGTTTTTGCAGAAAAATAGATTTAGGATTGATTTGAGGGGGAGAGAATCTTAACAATGAGTCGATCAAAAGTGAATGGGCTGTGTTGGAATGTGGTAGGTGCATCAGGGTTCCAAAAGCTTTGTTTAGCTTTTTAAACATCAGATGATCATTGAAAGTGGTCCCTTGTAAAACACAGCCTCAGAGTCTTATTTATTCTTTATTTTTCCAAGATCAATAGGAGTCATAATTCTATAAACTTGTAGGAGGACTCAGGTTATAAAGAAGCTCTTCATCCCACATTTACAAAATTTGAGAGTTAGAAAGAACCTTAGGGGCCATTTAGTTGAATCTGTATACCAAAAGAATATCCAATATAGTCTATAACTGATCATCCAGGCTCTACTTGAAAACCTTCACAGAGTGAAAATTTACCATCCCTCTGGGAAGACCATTATAGTCTTGGACAGTTCTAATAGTTAAGAAGTTTGTCCTGGTAACAAGTAGAAACTCGTGTCTTTACTACTTTCACCCAAAATTCCTGTTTTGATCCTCTGGAATCAAATACAATAGGCCTGACTTCTCCTCCACATTACAGCCTTCAAATATTTGAAGAAAGCTATCCTATTCTCCCTCTCCTTGTCACCAAATCACCAATCAGTCATTTTTCCTAAAGACTAAATCTGCCTTGTTCCTTTTTCTGATCTTTATATGTCATAGATTTAAGACCTTTAACCATTCTGACTACTCTCCTTGGGAATTTCTCCAGCATATCAATGCCCTTCTTAAATAATGGTGCCTAAAACTGAACACAATTACTCCAGACCAAGTCTGACGAGATCAGAGTACAGTGGTACAAGCATTTTCCTATTCTTAGAAGCCATGTCTCTCTTAATACAGACCAAGATAAATACAGACTTTTTACAACTGCCATATTACCCTGATGACTAATATTGAGTTTTCAGTTCAATAAAATCTCCATGTTCTTTCCAGAACAATTGCAGTCTCTGCATGTCTCTGTACAATATACATTTTAAGTTGGTTTTTTTTATACAAGTGCACGAATTTAAATATATCCCTATTTTTTATTTTAGCACATTTCTACCTCCCTCCAATACTTTAGTCTATAAAGAGCCTTTTGGATCCCGATTCTGTTATCCATTGCATTAACTACCCTTTCCAACTTGGTGACGCATGCAGATTTCATAAGCATATCACCACTGACTTTACTCATATTTTTGATAAAAATACAAAAAGAAAGCTAAAGGGCAAATACCAATCACCAATCATGGGGACACACTTTTGAAGTCTTGCTGCCATGGTAACATGAAACCATTAACTGTTATTTTCTTGAGTTCAGACATCCAGCCACTTCTGAATCCATCTGTGACTGTATGATCATCTAGTTCACATCTCTCCATCTTCTTCACAAAAATAAAAAACAATCTATCAAAAGCTTTGCTGAAATCAAGGTAAAACTATATTGCCAAAATTCCCCTATTCTAACAGTTTAGTATGCTATTTTTATTTTTTATTTATTAATTTTATTTATTTTCAGTGTTCTACAATCACTGCCATATAACTTAGATTTTTTTCCCCTTCCTCTGCTCTAGTTTCCCATTCCCTCTCTGAGACAGCAATTTTATATAGGTTTTACACCTATATTCCTATTTAATAAATTTTCACCACAGTCATACTGTATAGAAGAATTAAAATGAATGGGAGAAATCATATACCAAACCAGAACATAATACAAAAGAAAATGATTTGCTACATTCTTCAATCAAATTCCATAATTCTTTCTCTGGATGTGGAAGGCATTTTGCCTTAAAAGACCATTGGGAAATTTTTTAAGTCCTTGCATTGCAATGAAGTTCCAAGTCTACCAGAAAAAACTCTCTCACACTGTGGTCATTGCTGTACACAAAGTTCTGGTTCTTCTCCTTTCGCTCAGCATCAAGCCATATAAGTCTTTCCAGGCCTCTCTGAAGTCTTCCTGTTCATCATTCCTTATAGTGCAATAGTATTCCATTACATTCATATACCATAAGTTATTAAGCCATTCCTCAATTCATGGGCATCCCCTTGATTTCTAGTTTTTGACCATCACAAAGAGTGCTGCTATAAATATTTTTGTACATGTGGGGACCCTTTCCCATTTTTATGGTGTCTTGGGGATACAGTTCTAGAAGCGATATTGCTGGGTCAAAGAATATGCGTATTTTTGTAGCCCTTTGGGCATAGTTCCAAATTGTTCTCCAGAACAGTTAGCTCAGCTCGCAGCTCCATCAACAATGAATTAGTGTTCCAACTCTCCCACATCCTCTCCAACACTTACCATCTTCCTGTTCTGTCATGTTAGCCAATCTGATAGGTGTGATGTAGTACCTCAGAGTTGTTTTGATTTGCATCTCTCTAATCAATAGTGATTTAGATCATTTTTTCATATGATTATAGATAGCTTTAATTTCTTCCTCTGAAAACTGCCTGTTCATATCCTTTGACCATTTATCAACTGGGGAATGACTTGTATTCTTGTACATTTGACTCAGTTCTCTATATATTTTTAAAATGAGGCCTTTATCATAGACACTAGCTGCAAAAATTCTTTCCCAGTTTTCTTCATCCTTCCAAATCTTGGTTGCATTAGGTGTGGTGGTGCAAAAACTTTTCAGTTTAATGTAATCAAAATTATCCATCTTGCACTTCATAATGCTTTCTGTCTCTTCTTTGCCAAAAATTCTTCCCTTCTCCATAAATGTGATACACTATTCCTTGCTCCACCAATTAGTCTGCATTATCAATCTTTATACATAGATCATGTACCTATTTGGACTTTATTCCTGTGTATGGTGTCAGGCATTGATCTATGCCTAATTTCCACCACACTGTTATCCAGTTTTTCCAGCAATTTTTGTCAAATAGTGAGTTCTTATCCCAAAAGCTGGGGTCCTTGGGTTTATCAAACAGGAGATTGCTGTATTCATTGCCTACTGAGTTTTGAGTACCTAGCCTATTCTGCTTGCCAACCCTTCTGTTCCTTGACTAGTTCCAAGTGGATTTGATAATTGCTGCTTTATAATACAATTTGAGATCTGGTAGCACTAGGCCACCTTCCCTAGCATTTCTTTTCATTAGTCCCCTTGATATTCTGGACCTTTTGTTCTTCCAGATGAATTTTGATATTATTTTTTCCAGCTCTGGAAAATAATTATCTGATAGTTTGATTGGTATGGCACTAAATAAGTAAATTAATTTAGGTAGAATTGTCATTTTTTGTTATATTGGCTCAGCCTACCCATGAGTAGCTAATGTTTTTCCACTTACTTAGATCTGACTTTGTGTGAAAAGAGTCTTGAAATTGTGTTCATGTGGTACCTGGGTTTGTTTTGGCAGGTAAACTCCTCAATATTTTATAGTGTCTACCCTAGCTTTAAATGGAATTCCTCTTTCTGTCTCTTGCTGTTGTGCTTTGTTACTAATATATAGAAATGCAGAAGATTTGTGCTGTTTTATTTTCTAACCAGCAACTTTGCCCAAGTTGTTTATTATTTCAAGTAATTTTTTTCCTTGAATCTCTGGGATTCTCTAAGTATATCATCATATCATCTGCAAAGAGTGATAACTAAGTTTCTTCTTTGCTTATTCTAATTCCTTCAATTTCTTTACCTTCTCTAATTGCTACAGGTAATATTTCTAGTACCATACTGAATAACAGTGGTGATAATGGACATCCTTGTTTCACCCCTGATCTTATTGAAAATGCATCTAGCTTAACTATATTGCAGATAATGCTCTCTGAAGGTTTTAGGTAGATACTGCTTACTATTTTATGGAAAGTCCCCTTTATTCCTATGTTCTGCAGTGTTTTTTCATAGGAATGAGTGTTGTATTTTGTGAAATAGCTTTTTCTGCATCTATTGAGAAAATCATGTGGTTTCTCTTAGTTTTATTGTTCATATGCTCAATAATGCTAATAATTTTTCTAATATTGAACCAGCACTGAATTCCTGGTATGAATCCTACCTGAACATAATGTATTATTCTCCTGATAAGTTGCTGTATTCTTTTTGCCAAAATCTTAATTAAAATTTTTGCATCTATCTTCATTAGAAAAATTGATCTATAATTTTCTTTCTCTGTTTGGTCTCTTCCTGGTTTAGGTATCAAAACCATATTTGTATCATAAAAAGAATTTGAGATTACTCCTTCTTCCCCAATTTTCCCAAATAATCTATATGAAATTGTAATTAACTGTTCTTTACATGTTTGATAGAATTCACTTGTAAATCCATCAGCCCTGGGAAATTTTTTCCTAGGGAGTTCATTGATGGCTTGTTCAATTTCTTTTTCTGAGACGGTGTTGTTTAAGTATTCAAATTCCTCTTCTATTAATCTGGGCAATTCATATTTTTTTAAATTTTAAATTTTTTACTCATTCATCTCATTTAGATTGTCAAACTTATGGGCATAAAGTTGGGCAAAGAAATTTCTAATTATTCCTTTAATTTCCCCCTCATCGGAGGTGAGTTCACACCTTTCATTTTTGATAATAGCAATTTGGTTTTCTTTTTTTAATCAAATTGACCAAAGGTTTATCAATTTTAGTAGTTTTTTCATAAAACCAACTATTAATTTTATTTATCAGTTCAATAGTTTTGTTAATTTCAGTTTTATTGATCTCTCCTTTGGTTTTCAGTATTTCTAATTGAGTATTTTCTACTTTCTACTTGGGGATTTTCAATTTGTTTTTTTCTAGCTTTTTCAGCTGCATGCCCAATTCACTGACCTCCTCTTTCTCTATTTTATTCATGTAGGCATTCAAAGATATAAAATTTCCCCTAAGAATTGCTTTTGCAGTATCCCATAAGATTTGGTAGGTTGTCACATTATTGTCATTCTCTTGAATGAAGTCATTGATTGCTTCTATGATTTGTTGTTTAACACACTCCTTCTTTAGGATTAGATTTTTTAGTTTCCAATTAATTTCTGGTTTATCTTACCATGGCCTTTTATTACATATAATTTTTATTGCATTACAATATGAGAAGGATGTATTGACTGTCTCTGCCTTTCTGCACTGGATTGTGAGGTTTTTAATGGCCTAGAACATAGTCAATTTTTGTACATATGCCATGTACCACTAAGAAAAAGGTGTTTTCCTTTCTATCCCTATTCAGTTTTCTCCAGAGATCTATCATATCTACCTTATCTAGAGTTTCATTTACCTCCTTAACTTTTTTCTTGTTTATTTTGAGGTTAGATTTATTAAGTTCACATAGGGGGTGGTTGAGGACTCCCTAACATAGTTTTGCTGTTTATTTCTTCCTGCAGCTCCAACTTCTCCTCTAAGAATTTGGCTGCTATACCACTTGGAGCATACTTGTTTAGTAATGATATTTCTTCATTGTCTATGGTGCCTTTTAGCAGGATATAATATTCTTCATTATCTCTTTTGATTAGATCTATTTCTGCTTTTGCTTTGTCTGAGATTAGGATTGCTACACTGCTTTTCTTACATCAGCTGAAGCACAATATATCCTGCTACAACCTTTTACCTTTTTGCTGTATCACCCTGTTTCAAATGTATTTCTTGTAAATAATGTATTGTTGGATTATGGTTTTTAATCCATTAGGTTATCCATCTCCTTTTTATGGGAGAGTTCATTCCATTCACATTCACAGTTATGATTACAATCTGGGTCTTTCCCACCATCCTCTTTCCCACCATTTGTGCTTTTAGTTCTCTCATCTCCCTTCCCCTCCTCAATAGAGTTTTCACTTTTGACCACCACCTCCCACAGTCTTCTCTTCCTTCTTTCAGGCACCCTCCAATTTACTACCCTTTACCCTTACTACTTCTTCCCTCCCTTTTAGCTTTCCCTCCTCTTTCTTCCCCCTTTTCCTTCTACTGCCCATAGAGCTGGTTAGATTTATATACTTAATTAAATTTATTCTTCCCTCCTTGAACTTAATGAGATGAAATTACTTCTCAAACAATGTTCATCTTCCTCCCCTCTTTCCCACTACTGTCATATAATTTTGTACTTCTTTCTATGATGTAGTTTATCATTTTCTGCTTCCTCCTTTTCACATCTCCTGTTCCAGTCCCTCCACATGTTTGAATCACATTTTTGTCATCATATCATCTACTTTATGCCTGTTCCCTCTGCTTATGTATATCTTTTTTATATTTCATAATAGATGTACAATTCTCAAGATTAACGAGTATCATCTTCCTTTATAGGGAGGCAAATAGTTTGCCCAAATTGAGTAACAAGTTTTTCTTTTCTCCTGTTTACTTTTTTAAGCCTCTCTTGAGACCTGTATTTGGTAATCCAATTTTCTATTGAGTTCTGGCCTTTTTGTCAGGAGGGTCTGGAAATTCCTAATTTCATTGTATGTCCATCTCTTTACCTGAAACGTTATGTTGAACTTTGCTGGATAAGTGATCCCTGGTTGTAGTCCCAGCTCCTTTTCCTTACAGAATATCATATTCCAATTCCTTTGGTCTTTTAATGTAGAAGCTGCAAGGTCCTGTGTGATCCTGACTGAAGCTCTTCGATATTTGAATAGTTTCTTTCTTTCTACCTGTAGTATTTTCTCCTTTACTTGATAGTTCTGGAATTTGGCAACAATATTTCTTGGTGCTTTTAGATTGGGATCCCTTTCAGGAGGTGAGTGGTGGATTCTTTTGATGACTATTTTGCCTGCTGGATCTAGCACTTCTGGGCAGTTTTCCTTGATGATCTCTTGGAAGATATTGTCCAGACTCTTTTTTCATCATGGTTTTCTGGTAGGCCAATAATTCTTAAATTTTCTCTCCTGGATATATTTTCCAGGTCGGTTATTTTTGGATATTTTACATTTTCTTCTATCTTTTTGTTCTTTAAATTCTGTTTGACTGATTCTTGATATCTCATAGAGTCATTAGTTTCTGCTTATTCAATTCTAATTTTTATCAAATTGTTTTCTTCAGTGGGGGCAGTGATCTCATCATGGGAGATCTCCTTAGCTAAGCTAGAGCATAGGCAAGCTCAGTCCTTGGTGATCCTGGCTGTTCTATTTTATTCCCATTTTCCTTGGAGTACTGAGGCATGCCTAGGTCCTAGTGTGAGGCTCCATTCCCCTGGAACTCCTCTCCTTCTGGTTCACTTCCACCACAGTAAGAGGAATATTCTTTACCCATTTTCTTAGCTTCAGGTACTACAAGCCTGTTTGTCCCTTCTTTTGATCCCACTGATCCAGGATTTTTCTGGGGGTATATTTTATGGTTGCTTTGAGGGCAACAAGAAGAGGGGGCAAAAGCATTTACTGATCGTTCCACCATTTTGGCTCCTGGAAGTTTAAGTAGGTGACTCACAGATGTTTAATCTGTGGGCTGAAAGTCTCAGGAGCGACTGCGACTGATACCTGAGACTCAGGGGCTGTCACTTGCTTGGCTCCTGCTGTTCTTCCACCCTGGGCTAACACTCCTTCATGCTGCTGCTGCCTGAGGCCTCCCAGGGGCTTTTCTGCTTGGCCACCCCTCCCCCACACTTAACAATATAGCCCAAGGGCTAATCTGGGAAACACAAAACAAAAAGAAAAAAAGGCACCTGCCCTTTGATTTCTCACACCAGCAGCTCAACACCAAGTTCTCTAGCTTCTAGCTGAAAGAATCAGAGGCCGCAACACACAAAGCCTCAACATGATGAGCAAGAAGCATAGGAGGAAGGAAAAGACCATAGAATCTTTCTATGGGGACAAGGACCAAAACAGGAATACCAAAGAGGTCACTATTGGGACTGTACTCCCATCTGAAATTTCAAAAGGGACTATGAACCACTTACATGCACAAAAAGCACTACTGGAACAGTTGAAGAAGGAAATAGAAAAAAAACTGGCCAGTGATTTTAAAGTGTAAAATAAAGAATTCTATGAAGAGAACAGTTCTTTATAAAAGAACATTAAATAAATAGAAAAAAGCACAAAATTTAACTGGGAAAACTGGACAAATGTGGTCAGGCAAAACATATGCCTAGTAATAATGTTGTAAAAGAAAACAGACAAAAACCTCAAGAATAATAAAAGTAAAAAAATATTTTTCAATATGTATTCAGATTTAGATACCATCACTTCTTTCTCTGGGGATGTAGAGCATTTTTTCTAAGTCTATCAGAGTTGTCTTAGATTATTGTATCATTAAGCATAGTTAAGTTATTCATCTTACAATAGTACTGCTACTTTGTACATGGGGCAATTCACTTTGCATAAGATCATGTAAGTCTTTTCAGGTTTTGCTTAGAACATCCTGCTCATTTCTTACAGCACAATAGTATTCCACAATAATCATGTACCACAATTTGTTCAGCCATTCCCAACTGATGGGCATCCCCTCAATTTCCAATTCTTTGCCACCAAATAAGAAGTTCTATAAACATTTTTGTCCATGTAGATCCTTTTCCTTTTTGTTTTTTATCTCTTTTGGCTAGGTCAAAGGGAATGTATGGCTTTATAGTCCTTTGGGCATAGTTCCAAATTGCTCTCCAGAATGGTTTGACCATTTCACAATTCCCTTAACACTGTGTTAATGTCTTTTTTTCCCCACACATTCCCTCCAATACTTGTAATTTTCCATTCTGTCATATTGTCTAATCTAATAGGTATGAGATGGTATCTCAGAATTGTTCTTATTTTCATTTTTTTCTAATCAGTGGTGAGAGCATTTTTTTCATATGGCTATAGATAGCTTCAATTACTCCATCTGAAAACTGTTCATATCTTTTGATCATTTATCATTTGGGTAATGGCTCTTATTTTTATAAAATTGACTCAGTTCTGTAAATGTTTGAAGAATGAAGCCTTTATCAGAGAAACTTGCTTCAAATTTTTCACAGTTAACTGTTGCTAACTTCATCCTATTTCCCCCCCTTTTATTCAATTCTTTCTCTCTTTTTATTGTGTCCCTCTTCAAAAGTGTTTTACTTCTGACTACTCCCTACCCCAATCTGCCTTCCCTTCTGTCACACACCTCTCTTCTCTTGTCCCCTTCCCCTCTTGCTTTCCTATAGGGTAAGATAGGCTTCTATATCCATCTGAGTGTGTATGTTATTCCCTCTTTGAGCCAATTCTGATGAGAGTAAGATGCACTCACTCACCTTCAACTCCCTTCATTTTCCCTTCACTGTAAAAGCTTTTGATGCCTCTTTTACATGAGATAGATTATCCCATTCTATCTCTCCTTTCTCTTTTCCCCAGTTTTTCCTCTCTCATCTCTTAATTTAAAAAAAATATATCATCCTTCCATATTCAACTCACACCTGTGTACCTGTGCTACTTCAATCTGCATTCAGACTCCATGTTCTTTTTCTGGACACAGCTAGTATTTTCCATCATGAGTCTTTTGAAATTGTCTTAGATCATTGCATTTCTCAGAAGAGCTAAGTCTAACAAAGTTATTCATCATTGTGCAGCTATTTTCAGAGATACTTCTAGGGACCTGTAAGTATTCACTTCTTCCAAGGTGGCATAATGCAAGGAGAGGTATTTACTACCCCTGCCCCTGGCCTGTGCTCTGATCTGTGTCACCATAAGCACTCTTTACCATCTTTGGAATTGTGAGGAGGGTCCCCACTAAACTGAGGCCTCAAGTTCTGATGGGCGAATGCTTCTACTTGCCCTGGGACTGCCACTCAAGGTTGCAGCCCAGATCAGAATATGAGTAAAGCAACAGAGTACTGCCTCAGTGCTGGAAAATAAAACACTGTAATCTCCTTCACACCAGTTGTTTGACATCCCTAACCATCTGTGGGCTAAGAGCTCTGAAAGCAGCTGCTGTCACTGCTGATTCAGAGGTTTGCTAGGTCTGCTCTTGCTTTGCCGGAGCTTGGTCAGTGCTAGTGAGGCACTAGACTATGATTCACTCTTACCCAGGTGTGATAGATCTGCTGTCCTTTGAAGTTGTCTTTGTATGGTCAATTATGTTGATAGCTTTCCTAATATTGAACCAATCCTACAGTTCTGGAATAAATCCTACCTGCTCATAATGTATTATACTTGTCATAAGATGCTGTAATCTTTTTACTAATATTTTATGTAAAATTTTTGCATCTGTATGCATTAGGGAAATTGGTGTATGTTTTAGGTATGAGTACTATATTTGTTTCATAAAAAGAATTTGGTAGCACTGCTTCTTTGCCTATTTTTTCAAAGAGTTTATATAGTTTTGGAATTAAGTGTTGTTAAAATGTTTCATAAAATTTACTTGTAAATCCATCTGACCCTAGAGATTTTTTCTTAGGTATTTCATTAATGACTGGTTCAATGTCTTTTTCTAAAATGAGGTTGAGCATTTTATTTCCTCTGTTAATCTGTGAAATTTATATTTTTGTAAATATTCATCCATTTCACTGATTGTCAAATTAAAATAGCTCCTAATTGTTGTTTTCTTTCCTCTTCATTGGTAGTGAATTCACCCTTTTTATTTCTGATATCAGTATTTTGGTTTTCTTTTTTGTCTTTTAAAAATCAAATTGACCAAAGGTTAATCTATTTTATTAGTTTTTCATTAAAAACAGCTCTTCATTGGATTTTTTAGTTCAAAAGTTTTCTTAATTTCAATTTTATTAATCTCCCCTTTGATTTTCAGAATTGCTAATTTGGTATTTAAGTGGGGATTTTTAATTTGTTCTTTTTCTAGCTTTTTTATTGGCATGTCCAATTTATTGATCTTTTTCTCCGTTTGATTCATGCAAACATTGAGAGATATAAGATTTTCCCTAAGAATTGATTTGTCTCCATTCCATAAGTTTTGATATATTGTCTCATTATTGTTATTCTCTTGGATAAAGTTATTGTTTCTATGATTTATATTTTGACTCACTCTTTCATCAGGATTAGATTATTTAGTTTCCAATTAATTTTTATTCTATTTTTCCATGACCCTTTTTTACATATAATTTTTATTACATCATGATCTGAAAGGGATGCATTTAATGTACATTTTTGCTTTTCTTCATTGGATTTTGAGGTTTTAAGCCCCAGTACATGGTCAATTTTTGGTTAGATGCCATGCACTACTGAGAAAAAGGTATATTCCTTTCTATCGCTATTCAGTATTCTCCAGAGGTCTATCATATCTAACTTTTCTAAAATTCTATTCACCTCATTAACTTCCTTCTTGTTTATTTTGTGGTTAAGTTTATCTAGTTATGAGAGAGGGAGGTTGAGGTCCTCCACTGGTATAATTTTGTTGTATATTTCTTCCCATAATTCACTTAACTTCTCTAAGAATTTGGCAGCTATACCACTTGGTGCATATATGTTTAGTATTAATACTTCATTTTCCATGGCACTTTTAAGCAGGATGTGTTTCCTTCTTTATCTCTTTTAATTAGATCTGGTTTTGCTTTTGCTTTATCTGAGATTAGGATTGCTATCCTTGCTTTTTCTTTAACTTCATCTGAAGCATAGCATATTCTTCTCCAGTCTCTTACCTTTACTCTGTATATATCTCTATGCTCCAAATGTATTTCTTGCAAACAGAATATTGTAGTATTATAGTCTCTAGTCTACTCTGCTAGCTGCTTCCATTTTATGGGAGAGTTCATTCCATTCACATTTTTTTCCGTTCTATTCCCTCCATTTTTACTTTTGTCTCTCCTTTCACCCTTTCCCATCTCACTAGTGTTTTACTTCTGACCATTGCCTCCTTTGATCTGCCCTGCTTTCTATTAGCCTTTTCTTTCCCCTTTCCCCTACTACATCTGATAAGGTAAGATAGATTTTCATATACAACTGAGTGTTTGTGTTATTCCCTCTTTGAGCAAATCCAGTGAGAATAAGGCTCAAACAATTCTTGCTTCCCTCCTTTCTTTCTCTCTGCTCTAATATTTTGCATGTTTTTCATGTGATGTAATTTACTCTTCTGCCTCCTCCTTTCCTCTTCTCCTAAGATAATCCTTTTTTCACCCCTTAATTAATTTTTTATTATCATATAAATCAACTTATAGTCATACCCTCTATCTAAATATATCCCATGTAGGGATGTAAACAGTTTAACCTTATTGAATAACACGTGTGGTTATTTTTTCTTTCCTGTTTACCTCTTTATACTTTTCTTGAGTCTGATATTTGAAGATCAAATTTTCTGTTCAACTCTGCTAATTTTTCACCAGAAAAGTTTAGAAGTCTCCATTTCATTGAATTTCTATCTCTTCACTGAAAGATTATTCTTAAATTTGCTGGGTAGTTGATCCCTTTTTTAATCTAAGCTCCTGTGACTTACAATATATCATATTCTAAGACCTCTGATCCTTTCATGTAGAAACTGATAAATCTTATTTTGTTCTGACGGTGACTCCACAATACTTGAACTGTTTCTTTCTGGCTGGTTGCAGTATTTTCTTCTTGACTTGGTAATTCTGGAATTTAGCTACAGTATTCCTTGGAGTTTTGATTTGGGGATATCTTTCAGGAGGTGATTGGTGGATTCTTTTTTGTAATGTTGGATAAAATAAGCAGAACAAAGTCTACTACATTTTAATTATTTCCCTTAGCCCTCTGCAATCTAGTCCTATAGATCAGTAATTGGCTGTAGTCAACTGAACTTTGAGAAGTCATTCGGACCAACTTTGGAACATTGCAGAATAGGTCTTCCTGTATTAGAAAGATTCAAGCTTTGCACAAATATTTAAAGAAACAATCACTACCTCCCCAGAAATATTATCTTGAACAGAATTGTGCATGGATGACATCTTTCCTATGTCATATGCAAGGTGGATGGGGAAGAAAGAGAAGTCTAAGGAATTCTTAATAATAGCGAATTTTTCAGGGAAAGCAATTTTGCTCATATGAAAAGGGAGATTTAGAATCCTGTAGAAATCAACACATTCATATCTCTTGGTTTGATGCTATGGGTTCGTGGAGGTTGTTTCTTTCCTTCCATAACTGCAAGCATATCTTAGATGACTTAAAGGCTGATGGGTCTTCTGCAATTCCAAATTATTTCCATTGATGATGGCTTCTGAGTATCTCTGTAGGACTAGACACCAAAACCCAAATCAGATTTATGAAGGGTTCTTGGTCAAAAAAAGCTCCATTTTTCAGATGAGGAGTTGTCTCTATCTTCATTTCCATAGTCCATGCTGCTGACATCTAGGCCAAGTAAAGAAATAGAAGATTCATGAGTAAACCAGCCTCTGGGCTTTTTCTTGGGAGAAGAATGAAGTGTACTACTTGGAGAGGACAGGGTTGAAGCAATCAGTCTATCTTCTTTTGTCATTTCTCTATTGTGTAACTTCAATTTAAGGACTGCCTCTGCCGTACTTGATTTCTTCTGTGGTGAGTCTTTATGGGAAGTGTATCTTGCACCTTTCAACCCTGCCTGCTGCTCAAAGTACTGGATGTTCTCTTGTGTCTGTTTTATAATTAGAGAATTTGTGATGACATGCATAACTTTGGCCTTCATCACTGAGGCATTGTTCATTTGATCAACAGAAGCTGAGAGAGTTACAGAGAAACTATTTTCTCCTTCTTCAACCTTGGAAAGCTGTTGGTACTTTTGATCTGGGATGACTGTCTTTTTCCATAGAACCTTACTGTATACATCAGATGAAGGTAACTCAGGACATCATAACATAACATGCATTCAGTTATGCATTCCAACTGGCAAAGACATTTTGCCTAGATGCCCACATGTAATGTGCTCAATAGCAGGCACATCTGACTCTCTGGAGGATGTTATGAAAGACTGTGATTCAGGTGTTTCTTCAGATAGATATCCAGAAACCTCATTCCTTTCTATGGAAGTTATGCATATAAAACAAAGACAACAAAGGGAACATTCTGCACCTAGTGATGAACTAGCAAAGAGTCCAAGCAACTGTCATGCACACACTCTACAGACATCTGGGTTTCTATGAGTAGGGGTGGGTGAAATGGAGGAAAAGGGTATGGAGAAGAGAGCATCCACAGTCTGAGGCTTCTCCATGGACAGGAAACTGAAACTAACAAACCTCTAGGCCTCCATCACTCTTTAAGTGCTGAAGCATGGGACAAACAAAGGCCATTTTGCAAGTAGCACCAAGACCCAAACAGATTTTATCTAGGAGAAATAGAATGAAGCTGATTGGTGGATTCTTTCAATGATCATTTTATCCTGTGGTTCTAGGATCTCAGGGCAGTTTTCTTTGATATTTTCTTGGAAGATACTGTGCAGGCTCTTTTTTCTTTTTGATTGTGGCTTTCAAGTAGACTAATATTTCTTAAATTCTCTCTCCTGGATCTATTTTACGGGTCAGTTGATTTTCCAATGAGCTATTTTAAATTTTCTCCTATTTTGTTTTCATTCTTTTGAGTTCCTTTGACTGATTCTGGATGTCTCATAAAGTCATTAACTTCCACTTGCCCAATTCTGCTTTTTAATGAATTATTTTCTCCAGTTAGCTTTTGTACCACCTTCTCCATTTGGCCAACTCTACTTCTTAAAGAGTTATTTTCTTCAGTGGACTTTTTTTCCATTTGGCCAATTGTACTTTTTAAGGAATTGTTTTCTTCAGTCAATTTTGTCCTTCCTTTTCCAAATTGTTGACTCTCTCTTCAATATCTCTCATTTCTTTTCCCATTTTTTCTTCTACTTTTCTTATTTGAATTTTAAAATACTTATTGAGGTCTTCCAAGATGGCTTTTGGAGTTGAAACTAATCCATGTTCCCCTTTGAAGCTTCAGATGTAAGTATATTGAAAAAGTTGTCCTGTATTTTTGTGTTTTGATTTTCCTTGTCCTCATAGAAATTGTGTTTTGGCTAATGATGTTTGCCTATTTCATGGCTTTTAAAGTTGAGTTCTGCTTTTAGAGTACAGGGGATGTTGTCCCAAGTTTCTTGTGCTGGGAGCCAGGGGCCTGATCACTGGCTCTTTGTGCTGGAACCTCAAGTCCTGATGCCAGCATGCTCACTGCACTGGGGTGCCCTGGACTAGTTGTGTCCATTGTTGCCTGGTTTCTGGGGCTGGCAACTTGTCTTATCTGTTGGGAATAGAAGCCTCACAGCTAGTCTGCTGTGCTACTAGTCTGCTGAGCCAGGACTGAGGGGCATCAGTAACTGATCTATGCTGTGGCTAAGAGCCTCTCATTGGTTTACCTGGACACCATCTGCAATGGGCTGCACCCTCCTTTTTATCAAAGTGATATAGACCTTTCCTGAAGTTCTTATAAGTTATCTTAAGCTGGAAAATTGTTTCACTCTGTATTTTTGTAGGTTCTTTTGCTCCAGAATCCATTTTGAGGCTTTATTTAACTTTCTTTTGAAGGAACCTTGGGAGAATTCAGGCAGCTTCCTGGCTTCCCTCTGCCATCTTGACTCCACCTTGATAGCTTTGATTTCTCCATCTGAAAACTGCCTGTGTATATCCTTTGACCACTTATCAGCTGGAGAATGGCTTAATCAACTGTTTCATGTATGAAAGAGCTAGTGCCACATATCCTTTAATAGTTTGTTAATTATATTTTTTATACAAAAGTATTTTTTCCCCTTTCACTATACTATATAAAAGGGCAACACTTAAAAGGGATAGTATCTTACACTATAAAGTAAATGAGAACAAAATTGAGAACAAAAAAGGGGAAAATGGACTTGAAGAGTAGGAAGAAGTGTGAAAGAAATGGACATCATGGTAACAGTAAATGACAGGTTTAGGGAGAAGGTGGAGCTATCATTCTTCAATACAAACACTTCACTCTAGCCAAAGTGGTCTGATCACTGTAACATCAGCATGTGATATACATTGTCTTTTTTATGTGATTCCCCAACATAAAATATTCACTTCATTCTGCCATTTCTATTAAAATCCTGTTCACTATTGAAAGCGAGTTCAAATCCAGGTCACATGCAAAACCTTTCCTAAAATTCTCTGTCCTTCCTCTGAATTATTTCAGCACTGATTTTTGGAATCACTGATTTTATAAATAATTATCCAGAATTATTTCACCTCATTCAGCTTTCAACTTTCTTAATATCAGGCATATCAGACAACTAGTTGTTCTCTAACCTTGTTCTTTGCTCTCCCACCTCCCTATATGCCCTCAGACTAGAAGGCATTCTTATCTCAACTCTGTGTATTGAAATCTTTCTTTTCCTTCAAGGCCCAGTTCAGTTTCATTAAGCCTTTCCTGATCTTTTCAGCTGAAAACTATCTTACTACTTAAATTGTCTGAGTTTCCTTTATTTCATCTTTGCCCTTTGCCCACATCAAATTGTACCTTGCATTATATTTAGCTATTTATTATGTTGTTTGTTTCCCATATACTCATTAGATTGTAAGCTCCTCAAGGTAAAAACCAAACAATTAAATAAATCAAAACTGTTCATTTCCATCTTTATATCTCCAGCTCATAACATAGGCTTTGGACATAGCATACCCTTAATAGATGTTTGTTGAATTAAATTGAATTGTCACTTATCTTTTCAAATGAAAATATTTTCCCCAGATAAACTGTTATCTCCTTAAGGCTAAATACTGTGCCTTCTACTTATTAATCCAAATGATGCCTTGGACAAGGCTAAACATACAGCAAATTTGCATTAAATTAGCTATTTATTTGACTTATGATTAGTTTTCCAATGACTCTGATGATTTCTTCATTTTGTCACCTTCTTTTCTGTCTCAAATACTGAACTGGGTGTGTTATTTTGCATAAGAACTACAAAATGCTGTATTTGAAATGTGTTCTCATAAGATTCATATGGGGCTATTTATATACAAAGTGTTTAAATTTATGCATATGTATATGGGCATATTCTTGCAGAAATTTTCTTCCTTTTCTTGTGTTTTCTCAAGGCTTGGAGACATAAAGAATCTGTTTGACCGAAACACAGCATACTGTTTTGTTTGGCATCTTCTCAGGAATTTAGCTGAGAAGGGTAGGAATAGGTTCCCGAAATAATCTGGGCCATTTGGGGAGAAACTTGGGAATGGGGAATTTCTTTCTCATGTGAGTAAAATAAGTTAAACAAAAAACTGCAATGCTTTTATATTTTTTTCTGATTATCATGAAAATCCCTTAAGGACTGTTAAACCTTTGGTCAGGCAGACACGTTATTCCTTCCAACCTAAAGGAAATGTATGTTACCATGAGTTTTCCTATTATATAATCTAGGTCTTTAGACCATACAATGGTAATTTTCCAGTAGTCTATACTTTGAACTATACTGGAAGAATTATATATGGGGAAGGTTCTTTGTTATTTTTCTCCTTTGTATTTCCATTTTTGAACATTTTTGCTCTGTTGAGCCACTGTGCATTCTCTGTGGTTATATCTTATGACATCTAAATGCCTTACTTAATAAAATTGAGTTGTTGTTCTTGGCATGATTTCTTCTACACTTCTAAAGTTATGAATCTCATTCAGAAGCTGCTGCCAAAGTCAGACTAGAAAATGAGCTGAGATTCCACAATATCATTTTGCTTAAGCTGCTATCAAAGTACTCAGTTAGGAAGGATCTCTCTTTCATTCTTCTCCCCTCTCTTGTCCTCAATGGAAATTAAGTGAGAAGAAAATGAAACACAAAAGGTTCTCTCTCCTCAAGAGTTAGTTTTTTAGAAATCCCAGAGGAAGCATGACTTCAGATCTTAGTAATATGATTTAATTTTTAAATAATTAAACAAATGTTTTAGTTGACGGAAATTTCTAAAAATATTTCTTGGGATGTGAATAGCATATGGTATAGTTCTTGTATACAGCAAATATAAAATATGTATTTGAAATGTGTTGGGATGAAGGGGGCACTGTACCATGTCCATATGTGAAGAATGACAATTTTAGGAGCAAGGGTTATTTGACCAGGTGGATTAATCAATCATTACTTGGAAGCTGTACATGCCAGAAAAGGCAAAAGTAATACTAATTGGAAGACCAATACAAGATGGAGTGAGAGGAAGTAACTCAATCTAGACCTCCCACAACTGTTCCAACAATGATCTTAGAGGAAGATCAGATTAAGTATTGATGAGAAAGTCAATGGAGAAATTATACTAGGTCTTCTGTCTAGTTGGAGACCATAAATTTGACCCACAGACAAATGACCAAGGCCAGAATAGTGGAACAAAGTGGACCAGGATCAGGGACTGAGCGCTAACAATTCCTAGCTAGGTCACCAGTGCAAAGACACTCAGAGTTTATTACAGACGCAGCTCCAGACCCCGGCTAGGAGCGTGAGGTCTTGCAGAGGGGCCAGGATGAGACACTCAGTACTAAGATGCCCAAATTAGGCCAGAAGCAGAGTATTTACAGAACTTATCTTGGACTGATCCCTCTTCCTCCAATTCTAGTAGCTGTCAGATCTCCCAAAGGTAACAGGAGCATAGACAGTGCAGGAGGTCAACCAGAGAAGATCCTAGACTCAGCCTTCATCTAGGATTGAAACAAGAGGGAGTCCCAATAGAAAAAGTACTACAGATTCAGAGCCCAGATCTCTCAATCTAGACCTGTCAGATTGGTCATCAGCTTTAGGTTTTCAGTTGGAGGAACTAATATATAAAGAACTACTATGACACCAAATAAGCCTAAAAATCTGGATTTCCAGACAAATCTGAAAGAGGAGAATAACTTGAAAATACCAGCAGATCCTCAAAAGAAAATAAAAGGTGCATTAGAATTTCCAGAAGAAATGATGTAAAAGGGTTTTTTTTAATTGTTTAAAATACTATAAATGAAAAGAGAAGTCATGGAGGAGAGACTTATAGAGAATTAACAGTTTAGCACAAAAGAGGAAAAAATCTTTACTGAAGTAATAGACACCATGAAAATTGTAATGGGCAAAAAAGAAGATAATGACTCGATATAAGAAACAATAAAAACAATAAAAAATTCTTAAAAAAAGAAAATATATCTCACAACAAAAATAACTGATATGGAAAATAGATCAAAAAGAGATAATTTCTTAGAACCAGCTGACAAAGTAAAAGTATTACCTACTGGTCACCTCCTGAAAGAAGCTCCAAAATGCAAACTCCCTGAAATATCATAAACAAAATTTAGAGCTGTTAAGTTAAAGAAAAACTGTAACAAGCATTTGGAAGGGTTCAAGTACTAAGGAACAATCAGGATCATGGGAGATTTAAAAGTTATTGCTACAAAGGATCAGAAAACATGCACCACAATATTTTAAAATGTATAGACTTGCAACTAAGAATATTTTACTTAAAACTGAATAAAATTCTATGGGGAAATAGTTAACAAAATAAAAGAATTATAAGTATTGCTGATAAAAAAAAACAGACTAAAGAGAAACTTTGAAATACAGGGAAAAGGAGAACATAAAAGAGAAATACGAGTGAGTAATCCAAAAAGATTTTATAAAGAGAATATTTTATTGAGGAAGATGGTGATAGAAAAATCCCCTAAGAATTGCAAAGTTATAGGGTATAACAGAAGGAATCAAATAAGATAGAGATCCTGGCACTGACTTTCATTATGTTTGATGATTTTAAAAGATGAAAGAACAGGGAGGAGGGAAAGAATGCATGAGGGGAGGAAAGAGGAGGAAACTTATCTCACATAATTGAGGAATGAAAGAAAGCTTTACAAATGATGAAGGTGGTTCTGGACATCACTTGAACTTCATTTTCATCTGAACTGGGCAAAGAAGTATAGAGTATACACATAAAGAGATTTGGATAGCAATAGTTTTAATTCAACAGAGAAACAGAAGGTAAGAGTGAGAAAGAAGAAGAAGGAGAGAACAGATTAAAAGAGGGATTATTCATAAACAAAATGAATTCTAAACTTGGAGAGAAAATTGAGAAAGAGTGGTTAAAGGGAAAGAAAGAAATGGTAAAATCCTGTTATTGTGATATGGGTAAGAGGAAGAGGAGAGAGGTAGGGCAATAGAAGTTGTTTACATTAAATAGAGAGGGTTAATGCTGAGCACATTTCTATTCCCTACCTCTCTTATTCTATGTAAGGAGGAGAAGGAGAGCAAAGAGGGAAAAGTTCTAAGATATATAAAGAATTGATTCAAATTTATAAGAATAAGAGCCACTGCCAAATTGATAAATGGTCAAAGGATATGAACAGGCAATTCTCAAGGAAGGAACTTGCTATCTATAGTCATATAAAACTGCTCTTAACCACTTAATAATTGGAAATGTTGAAATTAAAGCAGTTCTGAGATTCTACTTCACATCTATCAGATTGTCAAAGGTTATAAAAATGGAAAAATGACAAATGTTGTGTGTGTTATAGGGAAGGAGGCACATTGATACATGGTTGGTCATTTTGGAAAGCGCTTTGAAACTACACCTCCAAAGTTAGATAATTGTGTTTACCCTTTGCCCCAGCAGTACACACTTTAAGGTCTATACCTCTAAGAAGATCAAAGAAAGAGCAACAAATCCTATATGGACCAAAAATATTGGAGCAGCTCTTTTTAAGGTATCAAAGAACTAAAAACTAAGGGAGTGGCCATCAACTGGAGAACAGTTGAATAAATTATCTAAATTTTGGTTAAATGCTTTTATATACCTTCCTTGTCCATTTTCATTCCATCTTAGGTATATTCACTGTCATTCCACTTGAGATGAGGATGCTAAACTAGTCTCCATCCCTTGTTTCCCCTGTTTCCCCATCCTTAAAGATTTCTAATTATGTCATAGAGCTAATTCTTAAATATACAATTGGGGTAGCTAGTTAGTAGAGTGGTTAGAGTATCAAGCCTGCAGGCAGGAAGACTCATCTTCCTGAGTTCAAATATGGCCTCAGACACTTACTTGATATGTGACTCTGGGCAAGTCACTTAACCCTGTTTGCCTCAGGTCTCTCATCTACAAAAATAGCAGGGGAATAAAATGTGAAACCACTCCAGGATCCTTGTCAAGCAAACTCCAAATGCACTCAAAATCAGACACAAATGAAACAATTGAAGAACAACAAAAATATAACTGAAGTCCAAGTCCAATTTCTTTAAGAATTGATATACTGGGGGGTGGGGGGGCTGAGCACAAAGATGCACATATTTTAGCTCTTCCCCCATAGCCCATAAAATACCTGTAAAAATGACTCTCAACGAGTTCTAGAGCAGCAGAAGCCACAGAACGAAGAGTGAAAGAGATTTCCAGCCCACAGTGGCCTGGAAGGGTGACAGGACAGGTTTATCACACTGGGCATGGAGAAAAGCACAGCCCAGCCTTGGCTACATAGCACCTGGAGGAACAGGACCAGAACAGGCCCCGGAAGTGTAATCTGCAGCAGTCGTGGCGGTTCTCAGATCTCTCAACTCACAAACACCAAAGACAGCTTCAGAGGTCACTGAAAAAGCTTTTTTATCTGAGTAACAAGGGAATAGGGTCCTCCTCTAGCCCCAGCCCCAGGTGGCAGCAGCAGCAGCAACAATGTCCATTCCTGGATGCCTTGGTCTAAAGCACCTGGGGGAATTGAGCTGCTGATCTAGGTCTCAGCCCTGAGTGGTGGCCCTGCCCTCTGCCTAAAGCCTCTGGGGAGTTGAGAAGCCTATCTGAATCTCCTGGCCAAGCCCAGGAGTGAGGAGGAGTGTTGGTATGTCAGAGCTGGAGGCAATTGTGGAAAGGAAATTCTACTACTCACAGATTCTGGGCAGAAAAGTTTTTGGTTGCTCCCAGACCAGTGTGCAGGCCAGGACAGGAGTAAACTCCTCTTTCTTGATTGTGCTACCTTGGAGGAACTGAGAACTTTCAGGCAGCCAGAGTATACCCTCCTCTTGACAAAGGATTCAAAAGTCAAGTAACTGACTAGGAAAATGCCCAAAAAGGGGGAAAAAATAAGACTATAGAAAGTTACTTTCTTGGTGGACATGTATTTTCTTCCATCCTTTCAGATGTGGAAGAACAATGCTTAATGTCAGAGGAAGTTAAGGCTTTTGCATCCAGTACCTCCAAAATAAATATGCAGTGGTCTCAGGCCATGGAAGAGCTTGAAAAGTGAGCTAACAGTTGCTAAAGGAGACCCAAAAAATGCTGAAGAAAATAACACCTTTAAAAATAGGCTAACACAAATGGCAAAAGAGATTCAGGAAGACAATCAGGATAAGAATGCCTTAAAAAGCAGAACTAACCAAATGGAAAAGGAGGTCCAAAAGCTCATTGAAGAAAATAATTCCTTAAAAATTAGAATGGAGCAGATGGAAACCAATGACTTCATAAAAAATCAAGAAATTATAAAACAAAACCAAAAGGATGAAAAAATAGTAGACAATATGAGATATCTCATTGTTTTCTTCCATATTTTGGGGGCCCTTTAGCAAGCAGTTGATTCATTTTTCATTACTTTCTTGCATCACTCTTATTTATCTTCCCAATTTTTGCTCTACTTCTCTTACGTGATTTTCAAAAGCCCTTGCAGGGTCTAAGACCAATTCATATTTTTCTTGGAGGCTTTAGATGTAGGAGATTTGACTTTTTTGTCTCCTTCTGGTTGTATGTTTTGTTCTTCCCTGTCATCAAATAAGATTTTGTAGTCTGACTTTTTTCCTTTTTTTCCCATTCCCCATTATTATTTGACTTTTGAGTCCTTTGTTAAGGTAATTCTCTGCTTCCAGTGGGGGTGGAGGGATGTACTTTCAGCCACTCAATTCCCCCACAATCTCTGCCACCTCCACTGCCCTGGGGCTGGGGCTGGACCATTCAACTTCCTCACCCTGATCTGATAGATTTTTTCCACTACCCTTCCAATTTATCCTTGGTGGTTTGGGGTCATGAAGTCTGGAACCTGCCACAGATGCCAGTGATTCACTTACTCCCCCTACCCTAGGCCTACTTAGGTCCTGTCTATGCCAGAACAGCCCATGCTGGACTGTGTTCTGCTCCCAACCCAGCATGATAGAAGCATCCTATCAACCTTCCAGGCTGTCTTGGGATGGAGATTTGCTTCAATCTGTCATTGTATGGGCTCTGCAGTTCTAGAATTTGTTTTGAGTCAATTTTTACAGGTATTTGCCTGAGTTTGGGGAGAGAGCTCTAGAAAATCCCTGCTTTTACTCAGTCATCTTGACTCTACCCCCTCCATTGAATTCTTTGTTGAAAAATATTGTGCAAGCTCTTTTTGGGGAGACTGGGGTACAGATTTAGAATTCCCCTGTGTGCCAGAGTGGGGTGCTTTAAGGAACAAATGAGTTCATGCACAGAAAATCTTTGGAAATGTAAAATGCAATCAAAGTTCAAGGTGGCTATTGTTATCGTCATTACCTATTTCACGGTGTAATTGGAAGGAAAATGCTTTATGAACCTACACTAATATGAGTCATCATCATTATCTATGAACCTGACACTCCACACTCACCAGAGCTCAGATATATGACTAGGTCCTAAAAACTGATTTTATTCTCAAAAATTCTAACCTGAATTTATTGATATATTAATACAATAATAAGTAAATAAAAGGAATCTTGTACCCCTGGTATTGCTTATATTCAGTAATTTATGGTAAAAATTAAAGGGGAGGATAATCACCCCCACGTCACCACCTCTCACCCCCACGTCCTAGGGTTATGAAACTAAAGGTCTACAGAGCCATTGTGCTGACTTCATTGTTGTATGCCTGAGAAACCTGGATAGTATACCAGCTCCATGCCAGGAAACTGAATCTTTTCCATTTGTATTGTCTTAGGAAGATTCTGAAGATCATCTTATAAGGTACCAGACACTGAGATTTTTACTTGAATTAAAGTGCCAAGCATTCAACCTCTGCTTCATGGACTGGTCATGTTGTTCGAATGCAAAATATATGCTTGTCAAATGGAAAACTCACAGAGAGTTAGCATTCACAGGGTGGTCAGAAGAAGTGACACAAAGACACTCTCAAGGTTTCTCTTAAGAACTTTGGAAGTGATTTTGTGACTAGGGAGTCACTGGCTCTGGAACACTCAGCATGGTGTGCCCATATCAGGAAAGGTACTGTGCTCTGTGAGCAAAGAAGAATTGAAATAGCTCCTAGGAATGCAGAATGCAAAAATTTAGAGAATCCACCCCAAATGTTTGCACAGACTATCTATGCCTAACCTGTGGTAAAGCATTCTGAACTCATATTGGTCTGACCAGTCAAGTCAGACACATTGAAACTTGACTCTGTAATAGTGATGTCATTTTGATCCTTTTTGAAAATGAACGACTGCAACCGACCAGGGTTAATTAGTCAAAATACAATGATCTGTCTTTTGAAGGCTGACCAATTAGTATTTATCTTCATTCTTTATTTTCTTGATCAATATTATTAACTTCCTCAGAAGTTTTGGTGCTCTCTTTCTTTTACTTTTTAAAGGAATTCCCAAATCATTTATGAATATGGTTAGCATCAGGTAAAATTATTCTTTCATTCATTTATTCCATCATCCAACATTCAATAAATGTTCATTGATAACCTAATGTTCCATGATATGTGCTAGGCACTTTTGGGAGAAGAAAGCACAAAATTCTGTTGTCTCTTGCCCACAAATGATTTAGTTAATGGTCAGAAGGTTCTTCATAATTCTCAGATTGAGATTCCTCATTTTATTTTTAAAAGTTTTATTGTGTCTTAAACTATACTCATGTCCTGATATTGGACCAGTACTTCTTTCTTCCTGTCTGCCCTTCTCCAAATTAACTAATCTTTTTATTTATAAATTTTTTTATTTAACTTTTTATGTTCATTTTCACAAAATTTTGGGTTCCAAATTTTCTCCCCATTTGTCCCCTCCCCCCACCCCAATACACTGAGCATTCTAATTTTCCCTATCACCAATCTGCCCTCTCTTCTATCATCACTCCCTTCTCTTGACCCTATCTTCTCTTTTGTCCTGTAGGGCCAGATAACTTTCTATTCCCCATTACCTGTATTTCTTATTTCCTAGTAGCAAGAACAATACTCATCAGTTGTTCCTAGAACTTTGAGTTCCAACTTCTCCCCATCCCTCCCTCCCCACCCATTCCCTTTGGGACAGCAGGCAATTCAATATAGGCCATATCTGTGTAGTTTTACAAATGACTTCCATAATAGTCATGTTGTGTAAGACTAACTGTTATTTCCCTCCATCCTATCCTGTCCCGCATTGTTTCTATTCTGTCTTTTGATCCTGTCCCTCCCCAAGAGTGTTGACTTCAAATTGCTCCCTCCTCCCATTTCCCTCCCTTACATCATCCCCCCCACCCTGCTTATCTCCTTCTCCCCTACTTTCCTGTATTGTAAGATAGGTTTTCATACCAAAATGAGTGTGCATTTTATTCCTTCCTTTAGTCGAATGTGATGAGAGTAAACTTTGTTTTTCTCTCAGCTCTCCTCTTTATCCCTCCACTAAAAAGTCTCCTGCTTGCCTCTTCTATGAGAGATAATTTGTCCCATTACATTTCACCCTCTCTCCTCCCACTACAATTCTCTTATACATTTACCTTAATTCTTTTAAGATGTGATCCCATCCTATTCAATTCACTCTGTGCTCTCTGTCTCTGTGTGTGCATGTGTGTATGTGTGCGTGTGTGCACGTGTGTGCGTGTGTGTGTAATCCCACCAACTACCCAGATACTGAAAAGTTTCAAGAGGTATAAATATTGTCTTTCCCTGAAGGAATTTAAACTGTTCAACTTTGGTAAGTCCCTTATGACTTCTCTTTGCTGTTTGGTTTTTCATGCTTCTTCTCATTCTTGTGTTTGAAAGTCAAATTTTCTTTTCAGCTCTTGTCTTTTCGTCAAGAATGCTTGAAAGTCCTCTATTTCATTGAAAGACCATTTTTTTCCCCTGAAGTATTATACTCAGTTTTGCTGGGTAGGTGATTCTTGGTTTGAGTCCTAGTTCCTTTGACTTCTGGAATATCCTATTCCACGCCCTTCGATCTCTTAATGCAGAAGCTGCTAGATCTCGAGTTATCCTGATTGTATTTCCACAATACCTGAATTGTTTCTTTCTAGCTGCTTGCAAGATTTTCTCCTTGACCTGGGAATTCTGGAATTTGACCACAATGTTCCTAGGAGTTTCTCTTTTTGGATCTCTTTCAGGTGGTGATCGATGGATTCCTTCAATACTTATTTTGCCCTCTGGTTCTAGAATATCAGGGAAGTTTTCCTTGATAATTTCATGAAAGATGATGTCTAGGCTCTTTTTTTGATCATGGCTTTCAGGTAGTCCCAT
Organism: Bettongia penicillata ogilbyi; assembly: GCA_023548195.1. Taxonomy (NCBI): domain Eukaryota; kingdom Metazoa; phylum Chordata; class Mammalia; order Diprotodontia; family Potoroidae; genus Bettongia; species Bettongia penicillata. Next base: position 909,619 of record JAJHZJ010001014.1, on the reverse strand, counting down.
AATTTTTAAATTGTCTCTCCTGGATCTATTTTCCAGGTCCATTTTCCAGTTCCATTTTCCAGTTGTTTTTCCCATGAGATATTTCACATTATCTTCCATTTTTTCATTCTTTTGGTTTTGTTTTATGATTTCTTGGTTTCTCATAAAGTCATTAGCCTCCATTTGTTCCATTCTAATTTTGAGAGAACTATTTTGTTCAGTGATCTTTTGAACCTCTTTTTCCATTTGGCTAATTCTGCTTTTGAAAGCATTCTTCTCCTCATTGGCTTTTTGAACCTCTTTTGCCAATTGAGTGAGTCTATTTTTCAAGGTGTTATTTTCTTCAGCATTTTTTGGGTCTCCTTTAGCAAGGTATTGACCCGTTTTTCATGCTTTTCTTGCATCTCTCTCATTTCTCTTCCCAGTTTTTCCTCCACCAGTCTAACTTGCTTTTCAAAATCCTTTTTGAGCTCTTCTATGGCCTGAGCCCATTGGATATCTATTTCGGATGTTTGGGATACAGAGGCCTTGACTTCTATGTCTTTACCTGATGGTAAGCATTGTTCTTCCTCATCTGAAAGGAGAGGAGGAAACATCTGTTCACCAAAAAAGTAACATTCTGTGGTCTTATTTTTTTTCTGTTTTCTGGGCATTTTCCCAGCCAGTTACTTGACTTCTGAGATTCCTATCCACCCCCACCTCACTATTGCTTGGGGTCTGAGATTCAAATGCTGCTTCCCAGCTTGAGGGCTTTCAGCGGGGGGGCGGGCTGCTATTCAGTGGGATGAAGTTCAGGTTCTCAGGTAGGGGGGCAGGGCTACCACCCAGGCTCAGTTCCCTCAGGGGGTTTATGCAGAGACTTTCAACAATGGAGTTCCTGCCAGCTCCAGAAGTCCCTGTGCACGGCTTCCCTGCTGCCTCCCGAGGGGGCCTGAGCTATGAAGACTCCCTTCTCCCCTCTCCACCGGCCAGATAGGGTTTCTCACTGACCTGTAGCACCTGTGGGTTGAGGTACCTGCGCGGCTGGTGGAGATTCCGTCCCTGAAGCCTGCTCAGATCTGTTCCTCTTGAGGCCACACCAAGGCAGGGCTGGGCTCTGCTCTGGGTCCAGTGTGTGATGGACCTTTGGTGACGGTTTTTCAGGGCTCTCTGGAACAGAAATCTCCTCCACTCCGTTGTTGTGCAGCTCCACTGCTCCAGAACCTATTGGGAGTTCTTTTTATAGGTAATTTATGGGCTGTGGGTTTGGAGCTAGCATATGTGAATCTTTCTGCTCCGCCATCTTGGCTCCTCCCCTGCAACTTCTTTTTAAAAGGAAATCCCAATTAACTAATCTTTAAAAAAAAATTAAGAAAAACAAGTCTTGGTAGTCTTTATAGCCTTCTGAACCTATAGTTTCATGCCTTTCTACTGAGAAAGGGGAAATATATCTCATCACCTATTCTCTAGAACCATAAAAAAAAAAACTCACTTGATACTAACCTTCCCTTTAGGTACTGTATTATTATTCCTCCTCTCATTCTGGTTAAACTCCTTGAGAAAGTTATCTACAATAAATGCTTTCACTTCCTCTCCTTTCACTCAGTTCTAAACCTTTAACATTCTGAGTTTTAAAGTCTTTCAAGTGAAAGTTTTTTTCCCTAAAATTATCAATTATTTCCTAATTGCTATATCTAGTGATTTTTCCTTAGTCCTCACATTTCTTGACTTATTTGCAGATTTTGAAATTGTGAATGACCCTTTTCCACTGGATTCCCTTTCTTCTCTGTTTTTTTGGTTGTTGTTATTTTTGTGTGCAATTGCTTCATCTCCTGCTTCTTCTCCTACTTGTCTCATGGCTTCTTTTTAGCCTCCTTTGCTATATTTTCCTCCAGGTCAAATCCCACTAACCATGGTTGCCCCCAAAACTGCTATTAAAAGTTCTCTGCTCCCTCTATATGATCTCACTTGGCAATTTCAGCAGCTCACATAGGATTCTAGGATTTTGAAGTCCAACTCTTGAGCTGTCTCTTGAACATCAGGAACTTGATGTCTAAAACAGAACTTAACTCCTCCCCCTCCACTTTCAAATGTCTTATTCTGTTGAGGAAACCACACAGACCCACATTAGTGTCATCCTTCATGCCTCACTCTCACACACACCCACATGGGTAAGTCTTTGACAAATCATGTTTGCCAAATCGCCTCTTTCCATTTTCATCAGCAGCTCTGCTAAGATTCAACTCCCTGAAACCTTATGCCCCTGCTCTGGGTATTTATATATTATTGCTTCTATTAGAATATGAGCTACTTGAGGTGAGGGATTTTGGTCAGGGAAGGGTATTTTCTTTGTGTTTCCAATACTCAGCACAACATCCCTTGCATAGTAAGAGTATAACAAATGGTTTTTGAATAACTGAATGCCTGGGACAAAGGCTAGTTATTACACTTAATCTGGATTCATCTGCCTCTTTTATTATTGTTTTAATTTATGTAATTATGCATACTGTTCTCTGGTTATAATTTCCTTGTTCTGCATTAGTTTGCACAAATCTTCCCACTCTTCTCACTTCTTTATTAACTCAACTGTAAAATAGGCATCATAGTTGATACCTAGTATTCCCCCTCCCAAAGACTATGATAACATCACAATTAAATGCAGTTATCTAAAGTACTTTGTTTGTCTCCTCAGAGCACACCTTTGCTTAATAAGAACCAGATTTGTAAACCTAAAGTTCACACTTTGCGTGTTATTATGTATTTCCACAAACCATATCATTTCAGGTCAGCCAAATAATCTGGGATCTCTAGGACTTTGGAAGTAGAGCTGGATGCAGCTTGACTTGTGGTAGGACCTTCTTTGTTGGAGAGCAAAGCAGAACTAGGTTGTCCTGCTCAGTGGGAGTTTATTTCTTTGTGGATTAAATGGAAGGAAGAAATTTTAATACTAAAACTGTCTCTGGTATGGGGATGATTAGAGCCTTCTAAGGCTATGGACATTTCCCTTTAGCTCTATCTAGAACATGAAAATTTTAAAGTCATCAAAGGCCAAACCTTCTGCCAAGAAGTTTGTTCACCTTTGCTGAGGCATTATGGGAGATGGATAGAAGAAGGCAACAGTGCCAAGGCTGTCCTTGTACAGGAGCTATATAGATTCTGTCAAGGGACCTCTGAGCAGCTTTCTTGCAAAAATATGGAGACCTGTAATTGAGGTTTCCTGGGAAGCAGACAGGACTAGACCACCAATTAGAAGTACTGATGGAGTAGTTTTGAGCTACCAGAATAGCATGTGGGTCATGGGGAATATAACTAGCTACTGTTTCTTAACTTGACTGAGCAAATTGCTAGTAGTAAGAATGGAAAATGGGCTTCCTCTTACCCCTTTATGATGCTCAAAAGAGCCAGCCAGGATTCTGGAAGTCCTAATGCTGTGTTTAGGGTTCTGTTTTGTAATAGTAAAAGAAGTTACTATTGCCCTGCTCTCCCCAACCTGTTAGGTGAAAGCAGTTGATGTTTCTTAGATGCCGAGCAGCTGTTAACATTGGCCAATTGCCTTAAAAAGCAATGGAATTCTAGCAATTATGATTTGGCAGCTGGAAAGGGACCTTAAAGATGATTGAATCCAACTTTTTCACTCATACTTTATTATTGAATCCATAATGAGATTAGAGCGTTAAGATACCTGTACTGAAACATTCTTATTTGATATATATCTGAGTTAGGTATACCTAGTGTCTGTTTTTTTTGTTTGTTTTTTGTTTTTAGTGAATGGAATTGAACAGATGCACAAAGAGGTTCAGAGGTTCAGAGACTTTAGCTTTCACACTTCTGATTTTTCTGGCATAAAGAACCAGTTCTGCTCAATCTCTTGCCATAATTTTTATTTGCTTCTGCTCCATTATCTAACTTAAATTCTTGGAAATTCACCAAGAACAGAAGGTCAGCAGTACAGTGTGCTCTGTCATGGGTCCAAATTGAACTTCAGGTGAGAGAATTTATAGTCAAATTAAAGTCAAGTTAGTCTCCTGAAATTAATAATGTACTAGAGAGTTTGACCTACCTGAAAACTAACATATCAAAATGTATTGATATTTATTTATTTATTTGTATCATATTAAAATTGTAGGTAACCAAAGAGCCATGGAAAGACACACAGTAGCTTTAAGTGGATGATAGAATATTGCCAGCAATGACATATTTGTGACAAGTGACTTCTTGTCCAGCAAAATAAGACCAGAAAAGAAAATAGGTAATTCATGTACCTAAAGTAATGAACAAGAGACAGACAACCCATGTATGTTACTTGTAATTTGGACTATGGAAAAACTAAAGGAACCCATGCAGGATAACTGATACATCTGTGGTGAAAGATTTATGCCATTACATAGGATGAGAAGGTATAAATGGGTAGTAGTAGGTAGAAACATCCGTACTGAATTTATCATGAATTCTTTAATCATTTTATGCATTTAAATATTTTCATATTTTACAAACCTTCAAAAGAGATACTACTAAATTTCTTAGAGACCAATCTGCTAAGCTAAAGTAAGACTTAGCAGACTTAAACAAGGTCTTAAATTGAATTGTATTTCAATGATTTGAATTTTTCCATGGATTACCCTATTTAAAAAATAATGTTACATAAAAGGATATGCTTTTAGTAGAAATATTTATAGGATAAAAGTCCTAGATGCCAAGTGCTTCATTTATAAATGAAATGAAATGAAAGACTTCAGAAAAAATTTCTAAAACATCACTTTGACCATGCCAACTCCTCCCCCTATTAAAAAAAAATTTCAATGGTTTCCTATTGCTTCACAAAAAAATACAGACGTCTCAACCCTGCACTTAATATCCTCTACTGTGTGGCTCCTACCTATTGCTTGATATAAAAATGTTCTAACAATAATGTGATTCAAAAATGACTACCTCAGGAGATAGTGAGTTTATCCTTTTAGAAGGTTTTGACTGAATGATGACCTTTCAGTCATGCTCTTCCAGAGATTCTTAAGTAGTATGAGTTGGACTAAATGGCCTTTGAGATCTCCTATAACTCTGGAGTTCTGATTCCGATTTTATAACAACTTTGAGATATATACCAATGGCACATTGCCCTGATTTTTCAGTTCAAAAAACTGAGACCAAAAGCAGTAAAGTTACTTAAAATCATTGAATATTAGAGCAGTAAAAGAGATGAGAGTCAATGAGGTTCAAATCCAACCTCGGATTCTGTGATTTACCTGACAATGGAGGAAAAAACCTGTCTTATCCATAATGAGATTAGAGTGTTAAAAGATACCTGTACTGAAACTCAAAATCTATAAAGTTTGATACCACAGAGAGGAGCAAGTTTAACGTAGACAGAAGAGTTTAAGAGAGAACCATGGAGATAGTTGGGAAAAAGGGAATGGGAGAAATAAATCCTATGATTCCCAGAAATATTGCAATACTTTCATCAATTAATCCCCTCCATGTTGCCTACAAACATGTCAAGTCTTCTCCATCCTTTAAAAAAAGTCCTCACTTTGTCATACCATCCTCTCAAGATGTTCTCCATTTTTACTTCAGTGTTTCATATATAACTTCTGGAAAGAATCATTTGTCCACCTTAGTTTTATTTTCTCATCTTCTATTCAATTCTCGCTGTGTGCCTTCCTATGCCATCACTCAAAGAAATTACTCTTTTCAATGTCATCAGTGCTCTTCTAACTGCTCAATTCAACAGTGATGTCATGTCCTTCCTTTGACTTTCTTTGTTTGAAAAAATAGTAAACACCAAAGGTCAAATAAGTGATAAGGGTACCCTAACAAATTATAAGATGGGAAAAGGAAAGAACTTATGCTACTTTGTCATCTTTTAAGAATAGGGAAAAAAGCAATTCAAGGATTAATAGTTTAAGGAATATATATGAAATTTGGAATGTTGCTATGAGAAATGGGAAAGGGATGTAGCTAAAGATGAATAAAAAGATATCCATGAAACTGGGAAGGTGTGATTAAGTTGTGATCTTGAGTCAAGGAAGTCAATGCACATTGCTTACACTACACTGGGATTAATTAAGGTTCTTATCCTGATTTGGCCGTGAATTCAAACATATGTTAAGAACCTAATATGGTAAAATCACTGTGAGAGGTGCTAATTAGTTCTGACCATTTTTGACAAGATGTCAGCTTTCTAGATCTCAATCTCCTCTTGGCTAAAATGAGAGAGTCAGATTGGAGAACTTTCTGTTGAATTTCAGCTGTACTTTTTGATGTTTTTGTAATGCTTTTTGTGATAGCTTTTCAAATATTGATAGACCTTTGACTAGAAAGATAGGAGGAAGAAGAAGGCACTACTATGTGTGTATAGATATAGATACAGAGATATATTTGAGTTACCTTTTTCATATAATTACAAACTGCTTTCCAAAATAGTTGGACGAATTCATAATTCCATCAGTGGTTGAGGTTTTAGAACTATATTTATCTCAACAAAGGAGTTTGATATTATTTTCCTTCCCAATTTTTAAAATAATATACATGTAGAAAAATAATGTATACATATAAAGAAAAATCTGTGCATATATAATGTATGTACATTATATGTGCACACATTTTTCTTTCAACAATCAAAATAAATCTTCTAGATATATCTATACTTTTGGTGGGGTGGTTTGTAGTTTCCTCTTTTTTAACAACTCAGATTTCCTTCATAGGGTCTCTGTTTGGTATTCTTTTAAGTTGATTATCTTATTTTTCTAGGTAATTCTTCATTTCTTTTACATTCTCAGTTTTGCCATGTATTGTAGGTCCTGATGCTTTTAAAACATTACTATTGGGGGCAGAGTAAAGACAATGGAGTAAAGGCATGAACTCTCCCAAACTTCACTCTCAGCAATGTTAAAATATAACTCCTGAAGCAGCGGAATCAACAAAAAGATAGGGTGAAAAAATTCTAGCCAAAGACAACTTAGAAGGTTGGCAGGAAAGATCTGTTTCACGGGGGCTAGAGTAAATATAGTTCATCACAGGCCTCACCAAGAATATCAGCAGGAGGCCTTAGATGTATGTGTATCAGGTGCTATTATTTCCAAAACTCTCAGCTCTGGTGCGAAGGAGGATATGGTATACCCTTGTTGGCACTGGGAATAGGCTCTGTTTGCCTACATAAAATTAGGGCTTGCAGTCCCAGGATGAAAAGAGCACTAGCAGGTCCCAGAAGCTTGGTCACAGTTCCGGGGTGGAAAAGAGTCCTTAGAGTATAGACCAGAAGATCAGTGACCACACCTCTCTCTAAATCATATTACCTTGGAAGAACTGAAAATTTACAGACCTCCAGAACTACCTCTGAAAACAACAGCATAAAAATCCTGAAGCTAGGGACAGTACCCCCTAAACCCCAGGAGCAGAGCCCAACTTTAGCACAAAGTTAAAAATGACTATAGACTTTGGTGACAGGAAAAATCAGAACACAAACAGAAAAGAAGACAACAGAGTCAAAACAACTACATCTGAAGCCTCAAAGGAAAAAAAAGTGCCCAATGTTTCCCAAAGGAAAAAAAATCTCTGGCCCAAGAAGAATTCCTGTAAGAGTTCTAACAGGATTTTAAAAATCAAGTAAGAGAGATAGAGGCAAATTGACAAAAAGAAATGGGAATGATGAAAGAAAATTATGAAAAAAGAGTCAATAACTTGATAAAGGAGGCACAAAAAAACTGAATAAAATAACACCTTACAAAACAAAATAGGCCAAATGAGAAAAGAGGCACAAAATTCACTGAAAAGAGGAACTTTTAAAAAGTATAATTGGCTAAATGTAAAAGGAGGTTTAAAAAATATACTGAAGAAAATAGTTCCTTAAAAATTGGAATTGGACAAGTAGAAGGTAAAGATTCCATGAGAAAGCAAGAAACAATAAAACAAAGTTAAAAGAAGGAAAAATAGAAGAAAATGTGAAATACCTCATTAGAAAAACAACTGACATGGATTAAAGAGAGATGATTTAAGAGTTATTGGACTACCTAAAAGCCATGATCCAAAAATAACTTAGTCACCATCTTTCAAGAAATTATCAGGGAAACTTGCACAGGTATGATAGAATCAGAAAGTAAAATAAATCTGAAATATGGCATCAATGACTTCCTAAAAAGTTGATGTTGTATTAGGGCAAAAAAATACATAACAACCAAATGAGGAAAAGCAGAAATATTAAATGTTTCCTTTTCAGATCACACTGCAATATTACATTCAACAAAGGGTCAAAGAAAGATGGATTAAAAGTTAATTGGAAACTAAATAATCTAATCCTCAAGAATGAGTGGGTCAAGGAACAATTCCTAGAAACAACCAATAATTTCATTTAAGATAATGACAAGAATGAGACAACATACCAAAATTTATGGGATGTAGCCAAAGCAATACTTAGGGAGAAAAGGGAAGATCAATGAATTAATCTTGCAAGAACAACAACAAAAAAAAAAAACCTAGAAAAGGAACAAATAAAAAATCCCCAATTAAACACCAAATGGGAAATCCTGACATTTAAAGATTAACAAAGTTGATAGTAAGAAAATAATCGAACTAATAAGTAAAAACAGTAACTGGTTTTATGAAAAAACAAACAAAAAAATAGGTAAACCATTGGTTAATTTGATTTAAAAAAAAAAAAAAAGAAAAAACCAAGTTACCAGTATCAAAAATGAACATGGTGATTTCATCACCAATTAAGATAAAATCAGAAGCTATTTTGCCCATTTGTAAGACAGTAAATTTGATAAACTCAATTAAGTGAATGAATATTTACAAAAATATGGATTGCTCAGATTAACAGAAGAGGAATAGAATACTTAAATAACCCTAGAAAACGAAATTGAACAATCAATGAGCTCCCTAAGAAAAAATCCCTAAGACTAGATGGATTTCCAAGTGAATTCTACCAAATATTTAAAAATCAATTAATTACAATATTAGCTAATCTATTTAGAAAAATAGGCAAAGAAGGAGTCCTGCCAAATTGCTTTTATGATACAAATATAGTTCTGATACCTAAAACAGAAAAATAAAAAACGGAAAACTATAGACTCGAATATTGATGCAAAACTTATAAATTAAATACTAGCAAGGAAATTGGAGTCATATATCACAGAGATCATACACTATGACTATGTGGGATTAATTAGCTATTATCACTACTATTACTCAATACAATACCAGAAATGTTAGCTACGGCAATAAGTTGGGGAGGCGGGCAGGGAGAGAAGACATTTAAGGAAAGTAGAATTGGCAATGATAAAAAAGAAGAAAAAACTGTCACTCTTTGCAGATGATGTGATGGTATACTTGGAGAATTCTAGAGAATCAACTAAAAACACTATTTGAAGCAATCAACAATGTTAGCAAAGTTGCAGGATATGAAACAAGCCCATACAAATCATGAATATTTCTATATATTACCAACAAAGTCACCAGCAAGACATAGAAAGAGGATTTCCTTTAAAATGAGTATAGGTGATATAAAATACTGGGAATATATCTACCAAGACAAACCCAAGAACTCTATTAGCACAATTACAAAACACTTTTTACATTAAAAGTCAGATCTGTATGATTGGAATTAAGAGAGATCTGAACAATTGGAAAGATATTTATTGGTCATGGGTAAATTGAGCCAACATAATAAAAATTACAGTTATACTTAAGTTAATTATTCAGTGTCATAGCAATCAAATGGCCAAACATTATTTTATAGTTAGAAAAAATAATAATAAAATTCATCTGGAAAAAAAGGTTGAGAATATTAAGGGATTCATCTTGTATTGACTAATAGAGTGATGGATCAATAGAAAAGATTAAGTACGCAAAATGACTATATTAGTCTAATGTTTGATGAACACAAAATTTCCAGCTTTGGGGACAAGAATTCAATAGATGACAAAAACTGTTGGGAAAACTGGAAAACAGTATGGTAGAAACTAGGTATAGACCAACCTCTCACATCAAATACACGACTTAGACATAAAGGGGGGCACTTTAAGTAAATTCAGAGATCCTGGAATAGTTTAATCAGATCTATGGATAAAAGAAAAATTTATGACCAAGCAAAATAAAACATTATTGGAAGTAAAATGGATAATTTTTAGATTTTTGCATAAATAAAACCAATGCAGCCAAGATTAGGAAAACAGAACACTGAGGAACAATTTTTATAGCGAGTTTCTCTAATAAAAGGCTAATTTCTCAAATATAAAAAGAACTGAGTCAAATTGATAAGAATATGAATCATTCCCCAATTGACAAATTGTCCAAAGCTATGACCAGGCAGTTTTCAGGTGAAGAAATCAAAGGTATCTATTGTCATATTAAAAAAAAAAACACTAAATCACTATTGATTATAGAAATGGAAATTAAAATATCTCTGAGGTACCATTTCACAACTATCAGATTGAATAATATGACAGAAAATGAAAATGATATATGTTGGAGGGTTTATGGGAAAATTGGGACACTGCACTGCTGGTGGAGCTGTAAACTAGTCTACTCATTCTGGAGAACTTGAAACTATGTCCAAAGGGCTATATAACTATGCATACCCTATGACCAGCAATACCACTGCTAGATCAGTATCCCAAAGAGAGCCAATGAAAAGGAAAATGATCTATATGTACAAAGATATTTGTAGCAGCTCTTCTTGTGGTGGCAAAGAATTGGAAATTGAGGGGATGTCCATCAATTGAGGAATGGTTGAACATGTTGTGGCATATAATTGCTATGGAATACTAGTGTGCTGAAAGAAACAATGAGCAAGATGCTTTTTAGAAAAAAACTGAATAGACTTACATGAACGGATGCAAAATGAAATTAGCAGAACCAGGAGAATATTGTACACAGTAACAGCAACATTGTATGAGGATTAACTATGAGTGACTTAGCTGTTCGCAGCAAATCATGCAATTCTAAAGGACATGGATGAAAAATGCTGTTTCCCTCCAGGGAAAGAACTGGTGGAATCTGATTGCAGATCAGAACATACTTTTTTAGACTTTATTTTTCTTATTTTTTTCTTGTTTTTTTTTTATTTTCCTTAACAACATGACTAATATGGAAATATGTTTATCAAAACTGCACATGTGTAACCTATATAAAATTGCTAGCCTTCTCAATGAGTAGAGAGAAGAGAAGGAAGGAGAGAATTTGGAACCCCAAATTTTAAAAATTTAAAAATTATTTTTATATGTAACTGAAAAAATAAAAACATTATTGTAATTTTGTATTGTTCATATTTTATTTTCATCCCCTTTTTAAAGAAGACTGACTAAAGGTTTATCAATTTAGTTACCCATTCTGAAGATTCAGCTTTTAGATTGGTTGATTAGTTTTCTCTTTTTGTTTATTTTATATTTATCAATCTTTCTAATTTTCAATGTGTGACTTTTCAAATTGATAAGTAATAAATTTGTCCTTCTATTTGTGGGATTTCTAATTTCAAATTGCATATTCAATTTGTTAATCCCCTTTCTTCTACTTTGTTCATACACATGCACGCACACATACATATGTATGCATATGTATTACTCAGAGTACTGATTTATCTGTGCCTTAGAAATTTTGACATGTCTCATTATTCATATTCTCTTTATATATTTGTTATTTTTTTCTATGATATATTCCTTGATCCACTCATTGTTCAGGATTTGATTATTAACTATTCAGTTAAGTCTCTGTTTATGCTTCCTTTATTGATTACTATAATCTCCATATTATGGATGTATTGGGGATCTATTGTGCTGAAAGAAACAATGAGCAAGATGCTTTTTAGAAAAAACCTGAATAGACTTACATGAACGGATGCAAAATGAAATTAGCACAATAGTCATGGATGTATTTAGTATTTCTGCTTCTTAATGCTTATTTAAAAGTTTTATATTACCAAGTACATGTTCTATTTTTGTAAAGGTGTCATGTGGTCCCGAAAAATTTCCTTTAATTTCGTGTTCAACAGGTACCACAGAACTTCCAGATCTAAATTCTACCACTATTTGTTCCATTTTATATTTTCATTTTGCTTTTTTTGTTAGGCTTTTCCAGTTCTGATAGAGGGACTTTAAAGTCTAATATTATAATTATTACTGTATCCTTTTGCAATTCACTTAATTTTTCCTCTATGAGATATTGTACCATTTTGTACAGATAGGTTGAACATAACTTGTCTATAGTCCTTTAAATTTAATGTAATTTCTGTTTGCCTTCATTTATATTGTGAATTTATTTCTTTTGTACCTGATAACTGATAGGAAATTATGGCTTTTTAATTTACCTGATGCAGAGTCAATATTCTTCTAGCCTCTTTTTTTGATCCTGTGTCTCTACTTTTTAAATGTGTTTCTTATAACAATCAACTGATTATAGGGTTTTGTTTTATTACTCATTCTGCTATTCTCTTTAATTTTTTAAGCCATTCATTTTAAAGCTTTGTCACATAGGCTTGCATTTTCTTCTATTTGTTTCTTTAATAATTTTTTAAAAAGTATTTTATACCCTTCCTCTTTGCCATTAATGCCATTTTCCTGAAACTAGGTTTACTTAGATGCAACTCTATCCCTGTAATTGTAACAATACTTTCAAGCATGAAAGAATGTTCCATGGCTGTCAACTCTTTTTTGTTTAATTATTATTTTTCCTCCACTAAATTAGATTTACTGTATTTTGTTAGGAAGAGTAATTGCCATCTTTCGTTTTCACCAATAGGTGGCACTAGACCTTATCGTATTGACTGCTCATAATCACAATTTTTGGGAAAAGCCTTACCAAGCTGCTGGATCCTTACACTGCTTTTGACCAGCTTATTCATAGACAACAATATAGTTTTTCCCTCACCCTGGGTAGCTTATATGTTTCTCAACCTACATGTTGAGTCCTTACCTTGTAAATACCATACAAGGTGGCAGGTTCCTGCCATTTCCCAAAGCTCATAGCCTTGTCCCTTTGTTACCATGCTGTAATAGGGACAGTTTGAGTAGAAACTGTTAGTGGTGTACACATTGTACAATGAAAGTCCACAGGAGGAAAAACAGTTAAACCTTAATGTATGGTTTGAAGCAAATAGGAAATACTGCTTCTGGCACTCAGAGGTTGTGTCTGGAATGTGTGTGTCATACTTACTCAATATCTTCAGTTGCTATGAAGGACTATTTCTTTCTGATCAGCAGGGATTGTCACGTTATTATACTTTAAAGGACACCAGGAAACAAAAGAAAATATAAGTAAAGAATAATTGATAAGTGTTCACAATGAGTTCTGACTGGGATTGTGGTCTCTGGTGTGATCTGAAGATTGTTGAGAAAGTTTTTCTCTGGTCTAAATGTCCTAACTTGGATATTGGAAATTGTGCCATTAGAGAATCATTCCTTTCACTTAAGGCACTGCCTTCTATTTTTGCTATTGTTGTTTGGTTATTTTTTCAGTTGTCTAGGCTTTTCATGATCCCATTTGGGATTTTCTTGGCAAAGATATTGGAGCAGTTTGCTATTTTCTTCTCCAGCTCATTTTATAATGATGAAACTGAGGCAAACAGGGTTAAGTGACCTTCCCAGAGTCACACAGTCAGTAAATGTTTGATGCAGGGTTTGAAATCAGGTCTCCCAGACTCTAGATCTGACATTCTATCCCCTGAGTCACTTTATTGCTGTCATTGCCCTCTATATGTCTTCCTTAAAATATAGATTCAAAGATTCACAACAGCTTAAATATGGAACTTAAAGATCATCTAAGTCTAGTATCTAAAATGAGAAATTTTGACTAAATGAATTTTAAGATTCCTTGCAGAAAATTAGGTTATGTACCTAGTTAGTGGCAAATCTGGGACTTAGAACTAAATACCACAAGGAGAGCTAATGAAATTCTCACCATGAATGAATTTATTCAGTGGTTTCTATGGCAGTTAACTAGGGGCTAATTTGGATAGTATTATGGGAATAGGAATCTTAATGTGAAGATAAACAGGAATAGAGAGGGAGAAATACCCACATGTGTGTAGATAAGTGCTAGAATTGATACAGGACATTAACATTTGCAATGAGCTTTACATGTATAATCCTGTATGATCTTCAAAACAACCCAGGTAGGCAGGTGCTATTATCATCTTCATTTCACAAGTGAGGAGGCAGAGCCTAAGCAGTTTAAGTGACTTACCCAAAGTCATACAGTTAGTAAATGTCTGAAGAAGGATTCAGACTCAATCTTACTCCAGATCTACAATTTATCTGTTGTGCCATCTAGCTGTAAAGTTTGCTCACATTTTTATGTCTATGTATGTATTTACATGTAATACACACAAATATGTACATATATGTATGTATATGTGTGCATATATACACATACATAAATACATATATCATGGGGCACTCCTGAAGGAAGATTGACTTAGAGAGGAGTGCTACAGTATAGACTTGGGAGCCAGAGGACATCAGAGAATTCATGATGCCTTGACAGAGTGAATTCCAATCTAGGATGGGCAAAAGGGTTGAAGAGACTAGGAGATACAGAATATTTACCTGCCATGTCAATAGGATTCATCTTAGGGTCACAGTATTAGCAGCAACTGCTTGAATGAAAATCCTAGGCCGTATAAGTATTTAAGGAAGGGTTCTATTGACATTAGGTGTTCTCTCAGGAACAGGACTTTAGGATCACTAAAAATCAGAGCTTGAAGGGATTTAAAAGATCATCTAGCCCTTAGAACTGGAAGGAAATTTTTAAATCAATTAGTTCCACCCTCTCATTTTACAGATGAGGACACTAGTCCACCATGGCCCAGGGACCTGACAGCATTCATATATAGTTCCTAATCAAACAAGAATCAAAATGTAGATCTTCTAACTACAAATCCATCTCCTTTTCTACTGAAATCTAGTCTGAAATCTTCATTTTATACATGAGATGACAAATCCAATAGGTAATTTACTCAAGAACAAACAACTGTTAAAACAAAACTGGACCAAAAATCAGGTCTCCTGACCTCTAGTCCCAATGCTGTGCCCTATACTCAGCCTTCCTGGAATCTATTCAAAGGCGGCTTTTATTGAAGTTGGTTTTCAAAAAGGGGGCTGGTGGAAGCCATTCTGTAGACACTGTTTTGTTTATTATTTTAGATCTGGGAAAGAAGGCAATGGGTTGCAATTGTCCCCCGGAGAGTGGTGGTTTCCAACCACATATCAGACTGATGTATGAGAAATACAACTGGTCAGTAACTCGCAAGAACCAAATGAGCAGAAAAGGCCTAGCCATTGACTGATAGCTAGACAAGCTGATCTTGGGCACAATTCTTAAGCTGCTGGAATCTCCCTCCTGGGAGCCAAAATAATCTGCAACCTGTTGCTATTATATGTCATAGCACTGGATTGATAGGAAAATCTATTAAAACAGGTACATCTCTTCTGCCAGTAGAAGGGAAGACTCAGGGATAGTAAAATCTGAAGATTTTGAGAAAAATTAAGGCCCAAAATTAAGACAGTATGTCCTTAATGAAAACTATTCAAAATTGGCAAACTCACTCTCTACCTACAGGTGTGGAACCTGAGGCCTCCAGGCTACATGTGGCCTTCAAAGTCCTCTGGTGTGGCCTTTTCTCTGAGTTCAAGTTTTACCAAACAGATCCTTTTATTAAGGGGATTTGTTCTGTGAAGTTTGGATTCAATCAAAGGACCACACTTAAGGACCTAGAGGGCCACATGTGGCCTCGAGGTCATAGGTTCCCCACCTCTGTGATGAGTCTCTCTCCTATTCTTCCACTAACATGAACAAAATGCTTAGAAATTATAGAATTTCAACCCTGGAATAATGGGTAAAAAATGTTTCTAATAATAATAAATTCATACTGCACTTTAAAGTTTGCAAAGCACTTTGTATTACATTATTTTCATTGAGCATTATAACAATTTTGTAAGGTAAGTATGATCATAATTATTAAACTCCATTTTATAAATAAAGAAACCGAAGGTCAGACAGGTTTCGTGACTTGACAAGAATTGAAAAGCTAGTAGATGTGAAATATAGGATTTAAATGCAGGTCTTTTTAACTAGAAGTCCAATGTCTGGACACCATATGATTCCCAGCAGATCATTAGTTGATATCTATTTGAATTCTTTGAATGTCTGGTATCTCATGCCTCCTAAGGCAGCTTGTTCAATTTCGGGGTAGTTATAATTGTCAGAAAGTTCTTCTTTCTTCTGAACCAAAATTAACTTTCTTATACCTTCAACTTGTTCACCCTCACTCTGCCCTTAGAAGTCAAAAGCCTTGACAAGGTCTTGCACAAGATTTATGATGTTGTTAAGACATTTTTCAGTTGTATCTGACTCTTATGACCCTATTTAGGGTTTTCTTGGCAAAGATAAAGGAGTGGTTTGCCATTTCCTTTTCCAGCTCATTTTACAGATAAGGAATTGAGGCAAACAGGGGTAAATGACTTGTCCAGGGTCACATAGCTAGTAAGTATCTGAGGACAGATTTGAACTCACAAAAATGAACTTTCCTGACTATAGTCCCAGCACTCTATCCACTGTGCCACCTAGCTGCCCCTACAATAGGAGATTAAGGACAGAGAAAAGTCCTATCTTAGAAATTAAGGAATAAATATATTAATAGTGTTACCTCTGAAAGGTAATACAGACTAACAAACCTTGGGTTCTAGTTTCTAATTCATATATAATAGATTTTCATTTTTTTTCCTATTTACATCACTTAGATTGCCTCTTGTATCTCTCTCTTTTCTCCTTCCAAGAAAGCTATTTCTGATTGTAAAAGATCTTTTTAAAAGAAAAGAAAAAGAGGAGATTTAAAAAACCATTAAAATTATTCAACACTTGCAAAAACATCTAATGTTGTGAGCAATGTTCCATTCCAATTTACCCATACTTCTAAAAGAGAAATGCGTTGTCTTATCACTTCTGTAGGGTCAAAGCTTCTTCTTTATAATTTTACAACTCCTCATTAACTATTTTGTGGTGGTTGATCTTTCTATTTTTTTTTTGTTGTGGTCTTTGTGTACATTGTTTGTCTGACTTTGCTTATTTCACTTTGCATCATTTCATGTAAGTCCTTTCATTTTTCTCTACATTTATCCAGCACATTATTTTTTAAACCGCCATAATATTCCATGACATTCATGTAACACATTTTGTTTAGTCATTTTGCAGTTGATGGGCATTTACTCTGTTTCTAGCACTTTCCTTACCAAAAACCAAAAAACCCATCATTTAATGATGTTGTAAATACTTTGCTGTATGTGAAGCCTTCCTTGGTTTATTGCTTATCAGAGAAATCTCTGAATCAGAGTAGAGATAGTTTAATTATCTTCTTTGCTTAATTCCAAAGATCTTTCCAAAATAATTGGATTAATTCACAACTACACAAACAATATGTTATTTGTATTTCTTTCTTTCCACAACCCCATCTGGCATTGACTATTTATGTCTTTTGTTATCCTCAACAATTTTCTGATTATAAAATGAAATCTCAGAGTATTTTTAATTTACATTTCTCCCATTATAGGTGATTTGGAGAATTCTTTCATATGGTTCCTAATAGCTTGAAATACTTTTTGTAAAGTCTGTTCTCACTGTTGACCACCTCTATGCTAAGGAATCATTTATACTCTTATACATTTCTAATATTTGTCTATATGCCTTGACTATGAAACCCTTATTAGAGGTATTTGATTTTCCCAGATGACTGCTCAATTTCTTATCCTGGATTTGTTATTTTTTTCGGTACAAGTGCTTTTCAATTTTATGTAATCAAAATGATTGTTTTTATCTTTTGTGATTGCCGTTGTTACTTCTTTGTTTAAAAATTCATCCCCTACCCACAGCTATGAAAGCAATATGATCTTTCTCTCTTCTCATTTTTTATAGCATGATCTTAAATGTACAATAGATTTAATGACTAAAGAAAGTTGGAGTTGTTTGGAATTGTCATCCATCAACTTCTAAGGCTAAAGAAATGAAAGGAAAATAATCCAACAAAAATATCAGAGAAATCAGGAAGAGAAATCTCAAAAACTCAATTCTACTTAAAAGTAAAATGCTTTCTTTTCATTCCATTGAAAGCGTTATTGCCCACAGAAGCCCAAAGAGGATTAATGGAAACATCAACTATTTGAGAATTTCTAATTTTAGGGGAACACTGTGAAAACTTAAATAGGTTGCTTTCTCCTCTAGGCAACAACATCCTCATCAGTGGAAGGAATAGAACAGAATCTCTTTAACCTCTGAAATGTAGTTATTCTAGAAAAATAACTATGTCATGCTCAGAACATGCAAATGATGCATGGAGATCAGTGGAGAGAACTGTGCTTTTGCAGTAACTATAGATATACATATATACATACACATACATACATACATATATATAATTATATTTTATATATACATATACATATATACTTTTATATAATTAAAATCTAATAAAAACTCCCTATGCTACTCTTTTTCATGTGGTTAGTCTGAAATGTGGCTACTAAACTTCTAAATTCATTTTAAGAGTCTGTTTGCTAGAAGAGTGAGGATGATGAAAGAGTCCTTCCTCCAAAATACAATCAAAATAACCACCATCAAAGGAAATATTATTTGTAAAAGAACCTAGCATAGTACCTAGTGCATACTAGGTGCTCCCCACACTTCCAGCACCACATTTGGCATTTAAATCTCTTCATAACTTCTTACTTCCTATATTTCCAGTCTTCTTATAGTTAACTCTCCTGAGTACTTGATGATTTAACTATATTCTCTGTAATGCTAAGAAGAGTTAAAGATCTTCATTAGATAAAGATTGTTTTCTGTTGTTGTTGGAAGGTCCACTCCTTTTGTTTATTTTTAATAAGGCACTGACTCTCAAGGGTGGTGGTGCCCTTTGGCTCTGAAAAGTGTGTGTGTGTGTGTGTGTGTGTGTGTATGTGTGTATATATATATATATATATATGTGTGTGTGTGTGTGTGTGTGTGTGTGTGTGTGTGTATACACATACTCTGAGGTGAGGTTTTGTTTTGGAAGTATTTGTTTGACAAGACTCTGGGCAGCCACTAAGGAGCTCCAGTTTTGAAAATCCAGATAGTGGTGCTTCTCTCTGGTAACTATGTATATATGTATGGTCAGACAGTTGAATCTGTCTGTTGACCTGTGATGTATGTATTGCTTAGGGTCAGATGGTTGGAAGCCCTGTCTGTTGATCTTTGTTTCTCTGTTTGTATTTTCTCTGAAGTTCAGGGTGCTGACTTTTTATTAAGTGAATGATAGATGTGCTTAATTAAAGTGATTGTTGACCCCTCAAAAGTTGTATTCTTTTTAGAAGAGCAGATCTAAGAACCTGTAGAGCAGGTCCTCCTGTGTATGCCAGTCCTTGCTGTTACCCTATCCTATTTCCTGTCTGTCACTCAGGATACCCCATCTCTTGTTTCCCTGCCTTTCTTCTGGTTATTCCCCTTGCCTTAAACGCTCTTCCTCTTCACCTCTGCCTCTTGATTTTCCTTTCTATAAGACTCAGTTCAAATCCCATTTTCTGTATGAGGCCTTTCCTATTCTTTGCAGCTGTTCCTATCTTCTTATTTCAGTTTACTTTCTATATACTTTGCATTTACCTACTATGTGCCTATTCTCATGTAGTCTCCCTCATTAGAATGTCAGCTCCCAGAAGTTAGGGAGCATTTTTGTCTTTCTTTGTATCCCTAGCATTTAGCACAATCCTAAAAATAGTAAACATTTAATAATACTTATTAACTAATAATACTATTAACTAATAAATATTTTTCAATACACCAAACTTAACACTTTATCCACTACCCTAGGACTAAACTACAGGTCGCTACACAGGAGGAAAAATTGTTCATTTAGGATTGTGCTTCATTACACAAGCCTCATGATAAAATCTCTAGAGGTTAGCTGGACCAAGCCTGACCTTCAGACAGTGCTCTGCCCACACTGTCCAGCTTCTAGGGTGCTTTGCTTTATTTTTGCATCATTCATATTCACAGTCAGTGATACACTGCATTGATTAAGCATGCTATGGTAGTGGAGTCTTTCCCCAGGACTCAATGTACTGGCAGATGGCACCCAGTTGATTCTGTACTCTCTGACTGCCAAGCTGTCCTTACTCTCATCTGACCAGCGAAGGGTTTAATGTTCAGTACAATGGAGCTGTTGATTCTCCCACTGGGGCTTCTGTCCATTCTGTCACTTCACTCTGTTTTGTTAACTATTAGTAAGATTTAGCAAGAGGGCATTGTTGACATTTTCCACTTTAAAAAAAAAAGGCTCTTGGTAATTTACTTAAAGTTCAAAAGAGAGTTTCAGCTGAGCTTTTATATAATGCTACAGAAAACAGCTTTGAATGGATTCTTCAAAACAATTATATTGGTTCCTGCTAAGTGACCAGTAAATAGAAATGAACAGAAAGCTTTTACGTGGACTTTGGATTTTTTTTACACTTAGAGAGAGGGAAAAAAGAGCCTTCCTTAAGATGTACTCTTTGTTCAATATTATTGCCTTTGCCACCTGCCTAGAAATGGAATAGGCCTTCTAGGGTCTGGATAAATCAGTTGAAAGGTTGTCTGGTGCCATTGCAATATCTCTAAGTGATGGCTTTGAAATGTCCTTTTTCCTACCATCTACAGTAACTCACCTGAGTGAGTCTCAGGAGAAACTTAAAGTCAGCAGAAATGAGTCAACAGGGAGGAGAAACTTTTGTGGAAAAAGGTATTAAAGGCATTTTAAAGGCAAAAATAAAAGTGCAAAAAGCAATGGTCTTTCTTGGTGTTATTGGGATACTAGTGGGTATGGGAGTCATTTGGGATACTAGTGAGCATGAGGATTTTAAAAGTACCTTTTCAGGGATGAATGCTGGCACGCTTCACCCCCCAATAGGATTGTGTTCTTTAGCCTATATCCTTGTGTATATAAAATTGGTATGCTTAGATATGTTGAGAAGTGGGTGAAAGGGTGCTGCCAGCAGCATTAGGCACTCATCACCCTGTAAACTTATCTCCAAGGAGAAATTGATTCAAATGTCTAGGGAGACCCAGATCTGAGAGCCAAGAGTTCCCTTTTTTTAAAAATTATTTATTTTTTTTATTTAACTTTTTACATTCATTTTCACAAAATTTTGGGTTCCAAATTTTTCCCCTTTTATCCCCTCCCCCCATCCCAATACACTGAGCATTCTAATTTTTCCTATCACCAATCTGCCCTCTCTTCTGTCATCCCTCCCTTCTCTTGTCCCCATCTTCTCTTTTGTCCTGTAGGGCCAGATGACTTTCTATTCCCCATTACCTGTATTTCTTATTTCCTAGTAGCAACAACAATGCTAAACAGTTGTTCCTAAAACTTTGAGTTCCAAATTCTCCCCATCCCTCCCTCCCCACCCATTCCCTTTGGGAAGGCAGGCAATTCAGTATAGGCCCTATCTGTGTAGTTTTGCAAATGACTTCGATAATAGTCATGTTGTGTAAGACTAACTGTATTTCCCTCCATCCTATCCTGCCCCCCATTGTTTCTATTCTGTCTTTTGATCCTGTCCCTCCCCAAGTGTTGACTTCAAATTGCTCCCTCCTCCCATTGCCCTCCCTACCATCATCCCTCCCCCCTTGCTTATCTCCTTCTCCCCCACTTTCCTGTATTGTAAGATAGGTTTTCATACCAAAATGAGTGTGCATTTTATTCCTTCCTTTAGTCGAATGTGATGAGGGTAAACTTCGTTTTTTTTTCCTCAGCTCTCCTCTTTTTCCCTCCACTAAAAAGTCTCCTGCTTGCCTCTTGAATGAGAGATAATTTACCCCATTCCATTTCAGCCTCTTTCCTCCCACTACATTTCTCTCTCACCATTTACCTTAATTTCTTTTAAGATATGGTCCCATCTTATTCAATTCACTCTGTGCTCTCTGTCTCTGTATGTGCATGCATGTGTGTGTGTGTGCACGTGTGTACGTGTGTGTGCACGTATGTGTGTGCATCTGTGTGTGGTCCCACCAACTACCCAGATACTGAAAAATTTTAAGAGCTACAAATATTGTCTTTCCATGTAGGAATGTAAACAGTTCACCTTTGGTAAGTCCCTTATATGACTTCCCTTTACTGTTTACTATTTCATGCTTCTTCTCATTCTTGTGTTTGAAAGTCGAATTTTCTTTTCATCTCTGGTCTTTTCACCAAGAATGCTGGAAGTCCTCTGTTTCATTGAAAGGCCATATTTTCCCCTGAAGTATTATACTCAGCTTTGCTGGGTAGATGATTCTTGGTTTGAGTCCTAGTTCCTTTGACTTCTGGAATATTCTATTCCACGCCCTTCGATCCCTTAATGTAGAAGCTGCTAGATCTTGTGTTATCCTGATTGTATTTCCACAATACTGGAATTGCTTCTTTCTAGCTGCTTGCAAGATTTTCTCCTTGACCTGGGAACTCTGGAATTTGGCCACAATGTTCCTAGGGGTTTCTCTTTTTGGATCTCTTTCAGGTGGTGATCGATGGATTCTTTCAATACTTATTTTGCCCTCTGGTTCTAGAATCTCAGGGCAGTTTTCCTTGACAATTTCATGAAAGATGATGTCTAGGCTCTTTTTTTGATCTGGCTTTCAGGTAGTCCTATAATTTTTAAATTGTCTCTCCTGGATCTATTTTCCAGGTCAGTTGTTTTTCCAATGAGATATTTCACATTCTCTTCCATCTTTTCATTCTTTTGGTTTTGTTTTATGATTTCTTGGTTTCTCAGAAAGTCATTAGCCTCCATCTGTTCCATTCTAATTTTGAGAGAACTATTTTCTTCAGTGAGCTTTTGAACCTCTTTTTCCATTTGGCTAATTCTGCTTTTGAAAGCATTCTTCTCCTCATTGGCTTTTTGAACCTCTTTTGCCAATTGAGTGAGCCTATTTTTCAAGGTGTTATTTTCTTCAGCATTTTTTTGGGTCTCCTTTAGCAAGGTGTTGACCCGTTTTTCATGCTTTTCTTGCATCTCTCTCATTTCTCTTCCCACCTGTCTAACTTGATTTTCAAAATCCTTTTTGAGCTCTTCCATGGCCTGAGCCTATCGGACATCCACCTGGGATGTCTGGGATACAGAGGCCCCGCCCTCCACATCTTTCCCTGATGGTAAGAATATTTCCTCATCATCAGAATTGAAAGGTGGGAACATCTGCACCCCCTCAAAGTAGCCCTCTATAGTCTTATTTTGCTTCCTTTTTCTGGGCATTTTCCCAGCCAGTTACCTGACTTCTGAGATGCCTGTCCACCCCCACCTAGATCCGTCCAGCTAGTGCTTGGGGGTCTGAAATTCAAATGGGCTTTCCATGGCAGGTGTGGCTGCTATTCAATGTGAGCTTAAGTTCTGGTGCTTGGGTGGGGACAGGGCTGCCTCCCAGGCTTCCTTCCCTCAGGGGCTTTATGCAGAGACCTTCAGTAATGGAGCAGGTGGGGTCAGGGCCGCCTCCCAGGCTCAGTTCCCTCAGGGGGGTTATGCAGAGAACTTCAGTAATGGCCCTGAACTTTTGCCTGCTCGGGGAGTTCCAGGCCTCCGCTGCCTCTGCCACTCCCTCCATCTCTGCCTCCCGAGTGGGCCCGAGTCACGGAGATACCCCACTCCCCTCTCGGCCAGCCCAGAAGTCTCTCTCACTGACCTGTAGCGTCTTTGGGCAGAGGGACCTTCCCAGCCGTCGGAGATTCCGTCCCTGAAGCCTGCTTGGATCTGCCCCTCTCGGACCCACAGCCAGGGCAGCACAGGGATGGACTCCGCTGTCTAGAGCCTGATGGTCCTTTGGGGTCGACTTTCCAGGACTCTCTGGAATGGAAATCTTTTCCACTGTGTTTCTGCGCTTCTTGCAGTGCTCCAGAATTTGTGGGGAGTTCTTCTTGCAGGAAATATATGGGCTGTGGGTTCAGAGCTAGCATACGTGAGTCTTTCTACTCCACCATCTTGGCTCCACCAAGAGTTCCTTTTAAAGAGAAAATATAACGGTGAAATTTTAACAGAATTTATGAGTCAAAAGGGACCTCCAAGATAATTTAGAAAAATATGCAATTAAACAAGGACATCTCCCCTTCAATATGCCTTCACAAATGAAGCCATCCAGCCATTGCCCAATTATAATGAAGAGGAATTCTCCAGTTCCAAAGGTAGTGAGTGCAATCCACATTAGAGAGCTATCATTGGCAGAAAACCCAAATCTGTCACTGTTGTTTCTAAGTCAGTCCTCTAGGCTCAAGCAAAATATGTCTAATCTCTTAATTCCTTACTTAGGCCACAGAATATATACAGGCCTGATTCTGGAAATAAATGTAGCTGATCTTTGGATCTATGGATCAGTTTGTTATTTGGCATTTGGATGGATAGATGGAAGCTTATAAAGAGAAGAAAATGTGAATTTTCCTTCTCTCTGTCTACACATAACAGAATAGCATAGTCCTAGAAGAGACCTAATTTCAAGTCTAAGCTTTCCTTACCCTGGTAGGTGAAACTTTTCAAATTATTTTTGATATTTCAATGCAACTGATTTCCTTTAAAATTTTATCTCTTTTATTTTATGCTTTTAAAAACATTTTGAGAAAACATCCATAGGATTCATAGAACTGCCAAAGTGGTATTGTACTCATTATACAATTCTCATTATACTACAGCTCCCTCATTATAATGTTGAGTAAACTGAGTCTGGATACATAAAGTTACATGCCCAAGGTCACATAGCTACCAAGTTGAGCTGGGATTTGAAACTTGGCCTTTTGCCACCAGTACTATCACAGTTGATTATGAGTTTTACTTGCTCATGGCCCCCAATCTATAAACAACTATACTGTCACTCTGAAGTAATATTATATTATTTTCCCTTTCCATCTCACACTGTCAGTTACTATGCAATTATTAGACTGATTTTCTCTCACTGATACATGTTTAAGAAGGTACACAAATCCCTAGCTGATGGGTACACCTTTTCCTCTGAGAGAGCCAGGAGACATGGAGACTAGGGATATTCAATGGGGCAACTTGAACCTCAGGGCTCCTTATAGAAAGTCAATGAATGGGTGGTAATTGGAATATTTACAAACTTGTCCCTCTATCAGCAAAGAGAATTTGAACCAATCCACTAAATTTACGTGTAAACCTGGAAACCAATCCACCATAGATTTTCTCCAGAGTACCTCATCCCCTGCTAAAAATCTCCCTGCATTCATTATTTGCACCTCAGACCAACTCAAATAGCAAATGCCTTTTGGACTCAAGAGATTCAAGTGTGTACATTTGCTGAATTTGCTGAAATGGGGAGGAAGACTTGAAAAGAAGAGGGAGGGGACACTGTTACTTGCCTACTTTGATGTCAAAAGGACTTCTATTCAGATATGAGGTAGACTAAATGTCCTGTGAGTCCTCTTCCAACTCAGATTCATTCACTCTGTTATTTCTTCCCTCTTTTCCTTTTATCAGTTTTCTTTCCTATAAAATGAGGGAGTTAGACTAGGTGATCTTTTCCCAAACTAATATACTTCTATACTATACCCCCTCACTGCAGCTTTAGCAATACCAAGACCATTTTTTTTCATATAGTATACATATGACAATACGGTTGATTTCAACACATCCCAGTAGGGTCCCTTCTATCCAAATATCTCCCATGTATTCATTGCATAAAAACTCTTTATGAAAATAACATTCTTTCCACAATCTTCCAAAGCCTTTGTTATTTTATTCCCGCCAATGATACAAATTGCAATCCCTTCTTCTAGGCTTTAGGAGTTGGCATTCATGAATTATTTTAGCCAGATACATTCATCTTTGGAGACAAAGGGCCCAGTTTCAAATCCTAACCTTTTTACTTAAAACTGGTGTGACCTTACCCGTCACTTAATGTCTTTGGGTCTTAATTTTCTAAATTATAAAATGAAGAGGTTGTATTTGATGACCTTGAAGGTTCTTTTCATCACTAAATCTATAATCCTATTGCCATCAGAGGCACTTAAGTGATAAAGAGCATGGAATCATAAAGATCTGAATTAAAAATTAGTCTCGGAGAGTTACCAACCATGTGACCTTGGGCATATCACTTAATCTCTGCCAGCTTCCTCAACTGCAAAATGAGACCCGTAATAATAGTATTTGCTTCCCATAGTTGTGAGGTCCAACAAGATATTTGTAAAGCACTTAGCACAGCACCTGAACATAGTAGGGCTAATTAAATGCTTATTTCATTCCTTCCTTCCATCATTTAGTAACAAACCTTCTGGTTCTCCAGACTTTGTCTGACATATTGCTTGTTATAATCTTCTCTGAGCTCATGCTCTTCTGCCATAGACTACAAGAATCCAGGACCCACCTCCACACACAGTAGACCTAGAGTATGGCTTGATTAGAGGAAGCTCCATAGCAACTCAGTAATTATAACTTATATGCATATTATGCTTTAAATCTATTTCAGTCTGCACAACAAAGTGACCAGGGAGGTAGACAGGGAAAATATAATAATACTCACTGAAGAAGAGGAGGTAAAAGCCCAAAAGAAGTTCAACAACTTCTTTCCAAACCTCCCACACACTAAGTTCTAGAGTTAGAAATAGAACCAAACTCTTCTACATACAAATCTAGTATTCTTTCAACCATATCACTCTGCTCCTCCTTTGTAGGACAAATCCTTCATTCCAAAACTATCATCCAGCATCACAGATTTAAAATCGGAAGGGGTCTTTCAGGCTACCTTGTCCAAGTCCCTTATTTTTCAGATGAAAAACTGAGGCCAAGAAGGGGGAAGTCCTCACTTTACACACTAGCAGAAGTAGAGCTCAGAACTATGTTCTCTGACTCCAAATCCATCTCTGTATCACAGTTTCTCTCCTTTGATAGAACAAATCTTTCATTTCACAGTGATAATCCATGATCTGTCTGAAACTCAGATTTTCTTGGGAGGGAGAAAATAGCGCTGGGCTTAAAGTTAGAAGCAGGAACTTGCTTCTTCCTCCATTACTTGCTTTCTTTTCATCAATAGGCATACGTATCATAACTTTTTTCTGAGCTTTATTATTATTCAGTTGTTTTGAGTCATTTCTGACTTTTCATGACCCCATTTGAGGTTTTCTTGGCAAAATGGTTTGCCATTTCCTTCTCCAGCTTATTTTACAAATGAAAAAACTGACAAACGGTTAAGTGACCTGTCCAGGGTCTCAAAGTTAGTAAATGTCTGAGGTCAGATATGAACTCACAAAGAGGAGTCTTTCTCACTCCAGGTCCAGAGCTCCAGCCACTGAACCAACTTACTGCCTTTTCTGAGCTTTAGGCTTTCCATATGTGTAGTAGATCTCCTTCAGTGCTTTATAGGAATAATATGTCTTATAAAAATTAAAACACTTTATAAGGGTAGGCTATCAATTTTGTTATAACAATAGAAGTTTATAACACACTTTACATTTTATTTCATTTGAACCTCACCACAAACCTGTGAGGAACTTTACAAATGAGGAAATTGAGGCTGTCAATTGACTTACCCAAGGTCACACAACTGGTAAGGCAGGATTTAAACTCAAGTCTTCCTGATTCAAAGTTCAATGCTTTACCCACTGTATCACCTAGCTGCCTATTATTATGATACAAAGAAGTTATCTATGAGATGGATACATATCTGATAGCATGTCATTTTTTTGATGATGAGAAGATTATGTCTGCAGAGTGTTAAGGTAGAAAAGTCACAAGTGCTCTGAGGGCAACATGGATACGGGCAAAATAGGGACAAGCTAAACAAGTGAAAGGGAAAGGAAAGAGAGGACAAGAAATGTTTAGAACTTGAAGAAAGGAAGAAGGAAACAAGTATTTGGTAAGTGCCTACTACGTGCAAGGCACTGTAGTAAATATCTACATTTGTTAAATGCCTATCATGTGCAAGGGATTGTACTAAGTATCTAGATGACTTCAAGCCTGTTCTGCATGCTAATTTTGGCTTTAGTAATAATGGAGATTTCCTCTTCTTATATCTGAATTTTGAACAAGTTAAGTCACAATAAACAGTAGAGAAATGTTCTATATTTTGCTTCATTGGGTCGTTATTTTAAAGGTTTTGATACCCAGAATGATTTATATGGTTCACCTGATGCATTTTCCCAGCCCTAAACCCCCTAACCTATCAGGGCCTTTTGCTTTTTGTGACAGTATCATTAGAATTGCTCTATTTGGGTGAAAGTCTACAAATCAGTTTCATTATTTGGGGGGACAAGGAGCTTAGGTCAGAAAATAGAGAGGTTTTATGTTGAGATAACTGACACCTGATTACCTTTAGAAAATGCAACTTTAACCAGTCTATATATATTCCAAGTTCGAAATTGTCAAAGGGTCTTCCTAGGGTCTGAGTAACAAATCCAGATCTACTTCTGATTAGCATTTCCCACCTTTCCCTTGAGACCTAAAGTCATACAACTAAGCTCTAAGTCCAGTAAGTGAGCTATAAATAAAAGAATTTCTCACTGTAGGCTAATGATGATGAGCAGAAATATCCAGCACAGAGAGGCATGCTTGGGATTCAAATCTACAAGAGGACCACAATAAAAGAGAGGATGATAGTCATATTTGGGGAAAAAATGCACAGACAGGCATCCAGTTTCACGGGGTTAAATTTTTCAGGATCTGAGGTGACCATAGCAGCCTCAGACAGCAGAATCTGCCGGCAGGCAGCTGGCAATTGGATGGAGAATCAGGGTAGTTGAGCTCCACTGCTGATATTTCTGTCATTTTAATTATAAAAGAATAGTTTAATCTATCGCTAGTTAGAATTCTTTTCCAAATTCTACTAGAACAAGTGGTGTGATGAAGAGATACATATATGCCCCAAAGTAGTCTGAATGATTTTAAGTGAGAAAGTAAATAGATAACTGTGGTTTAGAATAAAAATATGGTTTAGAACAAAAGTATGCTTTAGAATTAAAAATAAAAATTGGAAGAGTTTCTTTCTGGGCAACACTCAATTAAGCCGATACTGAGGGCCTTTATGTCTATTATCCTTGTATCCATCCATCATCTGTATATAATAATAATAGTTAACCTTTATATATCCTTTATTATGTTCCA
This sequence comes from Bettongia penicillata ogilbyi, assembly GCA_023548195.1. Taxonomy (NCBI): domain Eukaryota; kingdom Metazoa; phylum Chordata; class Mammalia; order Diprotodontia; family Potoroidae; genus Bettongia; species Bettongia penicillata. Next base: position 880,607 of record JAJHZJ010001014.1, on the reverse strand, counting down.
GGCACTGTGCTAAGCACTTTGTAGTAATTATCTCATTTGATCATACATTATGATAAGAGCTAACATGTATATAGGTCTTAAAGGTTTGCAAAGTACTTTACAAATATTATACTCTTTCATCTTCACAATTTCCTTGGGAGGTAGGTGCTATTATTATCCCCATTTTACAGATGAGGAGACTGAGGCACAGAGATTTAGTGATTTGCCCAAGGTCACATAGCTAGCAAGTATCTGAGACTGGATCTAAACTTACGTTTTTCCTTAAGAAGGAACTCAGAGCATAGCCCAGGAAGCTCAGAGTACATGCAGTGCAGCCTAGGAAGCATGAACACAGCCTGATGTGGCAAGGACAGGACCCTGAACAGAATAAAGGGAGCCACTGGCAGCACCAGTTCCCAGATTGCTCAACCCACAAACAGCTTCAAAGGTCAGTGGAAGGGCTCCTTCATCCAGGACAGGGTAGCATGGTCTGGACCTTCAGCAGTGGCAGCTTCCATTTTTGGAGCCCTCAACCTAGAGCCCCTAAAGGAATTGAGTTGCTGATCTGAATCTCAACCTGAGGGGCAGCCCTGGGAGACCTCTGCCTAAAGCCCCTGGGGGACTTGAGCCTCTGATCTGAATCTAAACCCTGACAAAGAATTCAAAAGTCAAGTAATTGACTGGAAAAATGCCCCCAAAAGGGGAAAAGAATAAGACAATAGAAGATTATTTTTTTGGTGAGCAGGTGTTTTCTTCCATCCTTTTGGATGAGGAGCAACAAGTTAGGTCTTCAGAGGAAGACCTGAAAGTCAAGGGTTCTGCATGCAAAACCTCAAAAATAAATATGCAGTGGTCTCAGGTCATGGAAGAGCTAAAAAAGGATTTTAAAAATCAAGTAAGAGAGGTAGAGGAAAAATTGGGAAGAGAAATGAGAGTGATGGAAAAAACTGTGAAAAGTAAGTCAATAACTTGCTAAAGGAGACCCAAAAAAATGCTGAAGAAATTAACACATTAATAAAATAGACTAACTCAAATGGCAGAAGAGGCCCAAAAAGCCAATGAGGAAAAGAATGCTTTAAAGAGCAGAATGAACCAAATGGTAAAGGAGGTTCAAAAGCTCACTGAAGAAAATAGTTCTTTAAAAATTAGAAAGGAACAGATAGAAGTTAAAGAGTTTATGAGAAACCAAGATATTACAAAACAAAATCAAAAGAATGAAAAAATACAAGATAATGTGAAATATCTCATTGGAAAAGCAAGTGACATGGAAAAATAGATCCAGGAGAGACAATTTAAATATTATGGGATTACCTGAAAACCATGATCAAAAAAAAAAGAGCCTAGACATCATCTTTCATGAAATTATCAAGGAAAACTGCCCTGATATTCTAGAACCAGAGGGTAAAATAAATATTGAAAGAATCCACTGATCACCTCCTGAAAGAGATCCAAAAAGAGAAGCTCTTAGGAATATTGTAGCCACATTCCAGAGTTCCCAGGTCAAGGAGAAAATATTGCAAGCAGCTAGAAAGAAACAATTCAAGAACTGAGAAAATAAAATCAAGATAACATGGGATCTGGCAGCTTCAGAATTCAAAGGAACTAGAATTAAAACCAAGAATCACCTACCCAGAAAAACTGAGTATAATACCCCTGAGGAAAAAACGATCATTCAATGATATAGAGGACTTTCAAGCATCTTGATGAAAACACTGAATCTGAAAATAAATCTGAAAATAAAATTTGACTTTCAAACATAAGAGTCAAGAGAAGCATGAAAAGGTAATCATGAAAGAGAAATCAGAAAGGAATTTCTAAAGTTGAACTGTTTACATTCCTACATGGAAGACAATATTTGTAACTCTTAAAACTTTTCTGAGCATTTGGGTAGTTGGAGGCATTACACACACACACACACACACACACACACACACACACACACATATATATATATACACATATAGACAGAGAGCACAGAGTGAGTTGATTAAAAAGGGAGGATATCTAAAAAAGTAAAATTAAATGGTGAGAGAAGAATATCCTCAGAAGAGAAAGGGAGAAATGGAATAGGGCAAATTATCTCTCATAAAAGAAGCAAGAATAAGCTTATTTGATGGAGGAGAAAAGGGAGAAGGTGAGAGGGGAAAAGTGAAGCTTACTCTCATCACATTTGGCTTAACGAGGGAATAATATACTCATTTAATTTGGTATAAAAATCTATATTATACTACAGGAAAGTAGGGGAGAAAGGGACAAATGGGGTGAGGGGAATGATAGAAGTGAGGGAAAATGGGAGAAGGGAGTAATTTGAAGTAAACTGTTAAGGGGATGGACAAGATCAAATGAGAGAATAGAATAAATGGGGGGCAGAGTAGGATAAAGGTAAATATAGTTAGTCTTACACAGCATGACTATTATGGAAGTCTTTTGCAAAACTACATATATATAGCCTATATTGAATTGTGTGCCTTCTCAGTGGAGATGGGTGATGTGGGAGGTTGGGAGAGAAATTGGAGTTCAACGTATTACGAACAAAAATTGAGAAATATTTTCGCATACAACTGGGAAATAAGAAATATAGGTAATGTGGTGTAGAAATCTATCTTGCCCTACAAGAAAAGAGAGAAGATGGGGATAAGGGAAGGGGGGGATGTGATAGAAGGGAAGGCATATTGAGGGAAGAGGCAAGATGATATGGGATGGGAAAGGGGTGAGATGGGGACAAAATTTGGAACTCAAAATTTTGTGGAAATGAATGTTGAAAACTAAAAAATTAATAAATAAACATTCAAAATTTTAAAAAGTTAAGAAAAAGAAGGAACTCAGATCCTCCTTAAAGTCTTACAAGTCTGACACTCTCTCCACTATGCCACCTAGCTATCTCCATGATCATAACATTCATATTGAAAGATGATGCAATGTAGTAGATGAATATTGGACAGAGAATCAGTAGTCTTGAATTTTAGTTCTAGCTGCACTCATGGATGACATTAGGCAAGCTGCTTCTCCCCTCTGAGCCTTATTTTCCCTCACTGTAAAACTAGAAATTGAAAGAGATAATCTCTAAGATCCCTGTCAGTTCTAAGATCCTCTAATTGCTTGATTTCTGCTAAACATAACGTTCTATTCCTTTAGAAGTGAAGAGATCTATATGACATCTACCTACCTAAAAATCAAAGAGGAGGGGATTGTAGTCTGTATATGTATTTGTGATTGGTGCTGGAGTGGAAGTACCCCATCTGCTTTTTATTATTTTCCCAAACACCTGGTACCAAATATCATGTCACATCTAAGTCTTCTCTTCTCCAGGCAAAATTTCTCCATTTATTTCAACCACACTTCTCACTGCTAAAAACAATGAATGTGTGTGGTGGTTTGAAAGGGAAATGTGGGAATCTATTTTGTAACGAGGTCAAAGAAGGAGAAATATTTGTTAATGACTATTGGCTCAATGCAGCTGTTGTAAAAGTCATGGACACTGGTATTCCCAAAATTATTAAGGTGGCAGACAATCAGATTTTTGTTTTCCCACTTTGGTCAGGTTTCTCTTATGGATCTATTATTATGAAGTCATAATCATCCCATGTGGCTGCATGGTCTTAAAAACTGAGAAGTTTCATCAGCTTCTCATCTATCTGCAAGTATTTCTTTTCAGTTGATGCCAAGAACTATTCATGTCATCATTAAGTAAGGACAAATATATTCCTCAACAAGTTCAGACATAAATTCTTCTACCTTTGACCTTCTTTCAAAATGTCTCTCTTATACCTACTCATCTCCACCCCTATGCCCATGACACATTCACTCATTGAAAGAATTAGGAATGTTTTGTCTGGGAGAATTAGGGTTGACGTGATACTTATCAAGTGTTTGAAATATAATACCATGAGAAAAGAATAAAACATTTTTATATGTTTGGTCCCAGTGAAAAGAACTAAGACAAGTGGCTATAGGGTTTATTGATTTATGAAAAAAACTTCCTAGGAATTAGTTATTTAAAAGTGGAATGGTAGGGGGCGGAGCCAAGATGGCGGAGTAGAAGGACGCACGTTTACGAGCTCCAAAACCAAAGCCCATAGAATTAATGTAAAAAGAGTCCCCCATAACTTCTGGGTGAATACAAGGTGTGCAGAAGCAGAGTGGAAGAGATTTCCGTTCCAGGGAGCCCTGAAGACCCGTCCCCAGAGTCCGGCGCGCCCCGGAAAGTAAACCTGACCCCCAGCGCTGCCCTGGCCGAGGCCCCAGAGAAGCTGATCCGAGCAGGCTTCAGAGACGGAAGCTCCAGCAGCCGGGAAAGTCCCTCCGCCCACAGAAGCTACAGGTCAGTGAGAGAGGCCGGGCTGGAAGAGAGGGAAAGCAGGGCGTCTCCGTGACTCGGGCCCCCTCGGGAGGAAGTGGCGGCGGCAGGGACAGGGGCAGGAAGTGGCGGAGGCAGAGGTGTGGGCGGCGGCTGAGGCGGCAGCGGCCCAGGTCTCAGGAATCCCCCAGCGGCAGGCAGGATCTTCATTACGGAAGATTCCTGCATAAAACCAGACGGAGCTGAGCCTGGGAGACGGCCCTGCCCCCATCCCGCTCTGTTACTGAAGGCTTCTGCTTAAAGCCCCCAAGGGAGCGGGATTTGGGAGGCGGGCCCCCCACCCCGTCCCCACCTGCTCCATTCCTGAAAGTCTCTGCATAAAGCCCCCGAGGAATCAGAGTCTCGGAGATGGCCCTGGCCCCGGCCCCACCCCAGCACCTGAACTAAAGCTCACTGATTGACAGCCGGCAGGAGGAAAGCCCATTTAAATCTCAGAGGCCAAGCACTAGCTGGGAGGATCCAGGCGGGGGTGGAAAGGAATCTCAGAAGTCAAGTAACTGGCTGGGAAAATGCCTAGAAAAGGGAAGAAAAATAAGACTTTAGAGAGTTTTTTCCAACAAATGCAAATGATCCTGACCTTCGGATCTGACGATGAGGACGTATCCTTGCCATCAGGGAAAGGTGTGGAGGGCGGGGCCTCAGTACCCCAGACACCCCAGCGGGGTAGCGGGTGGGCTCAGGCCCTGGAAGAGCTCAAAAAGGATTTTGAAAAGCAAGTTAGACAGGTGGAGGAAAAACTGGGAAGAGAAATGTCAGAGATGCAGCAAAAGTATGAAAACCGGGTCAATACCTTGGTAAAGGAGACCCAAAAAAATGCTGAGGAAATTAACACCTTGAAAAATAGGCTCACCCAATTGGCAAAGGAGGTTCAAAAAGCCAATGAGGAGAAGAATGCTTTCAAAAGCAGAATGAGCCAAATGGAAAAAGAGGCTCAAAAGCTCACTGAATTTAATAGTTCTCTCAAAATTAGAATGGAACAGATGGAGTCTAATGACTTTATGAGAAACCAAGAAATCACCAAACAAACCCAAAAGAACGAAAAAATGGAAGAGAATGTGAAATATCTCATGGGAAAAACAACTGACCTGGAAAACAGATACAGGAGAGACAACTTAAAAATTATGGGACTACCTGAAACTCATGATCAAAAAAAGAGCCTAGACATCATCTTCCATGAAATTATCAAGGAAAACTGCCCTGACATTCTAGAACCAGAGGGCAAAATAAGTATTGAAAGAATCCATCGATCACCACCTGAAAGAGATCCAAAAAGAGAAACTCCTAGGAACATTGTGGCCAAATTCCAGAACTCCCAGCTCAAGGAGAAAATCTTGCAAGCAGCTAGAAAGAAACAATTCCAGTACTGTGGAAATACAATCAGGATAGCCCAAGATCTAGCAGCTTCTACATTAAGGGATCGAAGGGCGTGGAATAGGATATTCCAGAAGGCAAAGGAACTAGGACTCAAACCAAGAATCACCTACCCAGCTAAACTGAGTATAATACTTCAAGGGAAAATATGGTCTTTCAATGAAACAGAGGACTTTCAATCATTCTTGATGAAAAAACCAGAGCTGAAAAGAAAATTTGACTTTCAAACACAAGAATGAGAAGAAGCATGAAAAAGGAAACAGCAAAGAGAAGTCTTAAGGGACTTACCAAAAGTGAACTGTTTACATTTCTACATGGAAAGACAATATTTGTAACTCTTAAAACTTTTCAGTATCTGGGTAGTTGGTGGGACCACACACACACATGTACACGCATGCACACACATACACACATGCACACACATACACACACATACAGAGATAGAGAGCACAGATTGAACTGAATAGGATGGCACCATACCTTAAAAGAAACTAGGGTAAATGGTGAGAGAGAAATGTAGGGGGAGGAAAGAGAGGGAAAGGGAAGGGGGTAACTACATGTCATTTAAGAGGCAGGTAGGAGTTTTTCTTAGTGGAGGGAAAAAGAGGAGAGCTGAGAAAAAAAAAAAAACCAAGAAGCTTTACCCTCATCACATTTGACTAAACGAAGGAGTGAAATGCACACTCATTGTGGTATGAAAACCTATCTTACAGTATAAGAAAGTGGGGGAAAAAGAGATATTGCAAGGGGGGGGTGATGGAAGGGAGGGCAAAGGGAGGAGGGAGCAATTTGGAGTCAACACTTGGGGAGGGACAGGATCAAAAGACAGAAGAGAAACAATGAGGGGCAGGATAGGATGGAGGGTAATCCAGTTAGTCTTACACAACACGACTATCAGGGAAGTCATTGGCAAAACTACACAGATATGGCCTATATTGAATTGCCTGCTGTCCCAAAGGGAATGGGTGGGGAGGGAGGGATGGGGAGAATTTGGAACTCAAAATTTTAGGAACAACTGTTTAGTATTGTTGTTGCAACTAGGAAAGAAGACATACAGTTAAGGAGGAATAGAAAGTCATCTGGCCCTACAAGAGAAAAGAGAAGATGGAGACAAGAGAAGGGAGAGATGACAGAAGAGAGGGCAGATTGGAGATAGGGAAAATTAGATTGCTTGGGGTATTGGGGTGGGGGGAGGGGATAAAAGGGGAGAAAATTTGGAACCCAAAAATTTGTGAAAATGAATGTAAGAAAATTAAATAAATAAATAAATATTTAAAAAAAAAAAAAAAAAGTGGAATGGTTATCCATAGCAAATATCCCTTCACTACACTTTAGACAAAATCTGTATAACCATGTTTTGTATTGTAGAGTTGGACTAAATGATTTGTGAGGTCCCTTCCAACTCTGAGACTGTGATTCTGAAATCAGTTGTCAGTTTAAGTGATTTTGTGCTATGATTTCTATGTCTGAAGTTCAGTTCAGTTTTATATCATATGCAGTATCATTATACACAAACCATTATTCATTCTGATCTATAAAATAACATTTTTCTCTTCATCTTCTTGACTTCTAAAGTAATTTAAAACAAATTTTTTCTAAATTTTAAAACTGCCTACTGATTGCTTTTTCATTAGAGTATTGGCAAATATGTTGTTAGAAGGAAAAAATAGTGTTGTGCATAACCATAAGTGTGAAATTTCCTGTGAAGCAGTTATATGTAGTAGCCCCTTTATACTACTTCCCCAACTTGCACTTGTGGTTTGAGTCCCAGGAGTGACAGCTCCCAAGTTCTAGGATAAACTGTGAGTCTGCATTTCTAAAACTATGGGCCACAAACTTCCACTCATGAGCCTTCCCTTAATAGTCGGCTAGTAGACACAATAACAGCATATTTACAGCAGCAGCTATTAATCATTTACCCCATAAAACTGGGGTACTCTCTCCTGCAAATATTCAAATAATCAATGGGAAGAGGGGGCACAGATTTAGAACAATGGTATTAAGTAATGCTTTAATAAATGATGAGCTTAATGAGTTTAGAAAAACATAGTAAGACATGCACAAAATAATGAAAAGTGAAATGAGCAGAACCAAGAGAACATTACATATTTTAACAGCATTATTGTTTTAGAGTAAGTTATTTTGACTATTATAAATGTCCAAATTAACTCTAAAAGACATATTAAGAGAGATGCTATCTGTATCCAGAGTGAGAAATGATAGACATATAGAGAATAATTTTACACACACACACACACACACACACACACACACATATATATATATATATATATACATACATATATATATATATGCATATATACCTATTTGTGTCTAATGTTAGCCATCTCAGAGGCAGGGAGAGAGAGATACAATACAATAGTAGTGAGATATATAGGTAGGAAACACATAGAACCAAGGCAGCTCATTCCTCTTGCACTACAGGAATGAGATATTCATTCTTTCCTTTTCTCTAAATCTTCTGGCAAGATACAGCTTCTCCACTGGGTGAGTTTCTCAGATAGGCTACCATCATATACTTTTCTCCACTGCTCCACCAGCAAGTGCCAGGAATATTTTACCCTTGAATCCATTGTCAGTTCTCTTCTCTGCTACCAAGGATCCAAGTCTTTGAAGATTCTTCCTCCATTGAATTATTGTTTCTCTGCACTCATGTCTAACTTAAGTGTGCCTCAAACTCTCTTGAACCAACAAACTCTTGAACTCCTAAATGTAGTGGCCACGGTCAGTCTAGCATATTGGCTGCTGATAGGGGTGGTGGAGAAGAGAAAAATCCACTCCTCTATTCTAAGAGATAAAGAGTGATTCCTGATTAGGTGCTTGGTTCTTCAACTACTGGCTCATTCTTGAACTCATGCTAGAGTGAATAAGCTTTAACTTTCAATGGACCTTCAAGGTTAGTCAATTATTTCTTGACCAATGGCATTGCCCCTACTAATTCAATTAAAGAGAAACTTCCTCATACTTTAGTAAAGGATTAGCCTTGCTTTCTTGTATTTGAATCCCAGTGCTTAGTACAGTACTTGATACATAATAAGTGCTTAATAAATGCTCTTTTTATTTCTCTATTTTTATACCTATCTAGAGCCAGTGGGTGGTACTGTGGATAGAACAGTCTACAGTCAGAAATATCTAAGTTCAAATCCTGTCTCACATCCTATTTGGCTGTGTGACCCTGGGCAAGTTGCTTATTCTCAATTTGCTTCAGTTTTCTCAACTGTTAAATGGGAATATGGGCAGGTAGGTAGCACAGTGGATAGAGTTTCAGCCCTGGAGTAAGAAGGAACTGAGTTCAAATGTGGCTTCTGATAATACTAATGAGCTATATGATAATGGGCAAGTCATTTAACCCTGTTTGCCTCAGTTCCTCATTTGTAAAATGAACTGAAGAAGGAAATGGCAAACCTACTATAGTATCTTTGCCAGAAAAAATCCAAATGGGTTCACAAAGAATCAAGCATGATTAATTGAATAAACAACAGTGCATATGGGAACATAACACCTACTTTATGAAGTTGTTATAAGAATTGAGAAAATATTTGTAAAAAACAGTACACTAGTAGGTGTTATTAAAATGTTATTGACAACCCTTCCCAGCTATCTATCTATCTATCTATCTATCTATCTATCTATCTATCTATCTACCTATCTAACCATCTGTCCACCCATCCACCCGTCCACCCACTCATCCATCCATCCATCCATCCATCCATCCATCCATCCATCCATCCATCCATCTATCTATCTATCTATCTATCTATCTATCTATCTATCTATCTATCTGGCATGGCCCCCAGCTTGACCACCTCCCACCCCATTTATCTTCTTCTAGAAGTGCTCCAGATTATCAACATCTTTCATAAAAAGATAATAATCAGAAATTAACATGATACCTTAAGTGTCTGACAGTTGAATGACTACCTTCGTCATTCTAGATTGTATGCCCCTTTCGTATAACCTAGTTCCACCAACCTACAAAACAGATTCCCTTGGAAAAGTGGTTGAAACTAGGAAAGTTAATTTGGACCAGTTTCTCTACTTCTATTAGCAGGGTTTCTTCTAACTCTAGGCCTGTAGGTCAATATGTATTTCCAAGACCACATTTTGTCAGTGCATAGTTGCAGGAAAATTTCATTGTTCATTATTACCATATATGGCTCCTTTATCACAAATCACATTCTGACCTTCACTGTTTATAATAAAAGGGCATTGCAATTTTGTTAACCTACAAGTGATTGTTATCTTGACTTCCCAACACCCTACTTGCAAATTCATTTCACTGGAATTGAGTTTAAGGAAAATTTGTGGTATTTAGAAGCTCAGCTCCTGTCTTTTTCCTTGATGGGGTTTGAAAACAGCTGACATTTTCCCGTTTTGTGGATTTGATCCTCATCAAATTGAAAGAACCATCAAAAGTGATCATGTAAATCATTTGCATCATAAGTTCTGACTTCAGATCCCTAACCCCTTATCACCCTGAAGTCCCATAGTAACTCTGATGCAAATGACAAAGTGCTTATAGTGCCAGGATTACCCAAACCAATTTGTTCTGGAACAGAATGCGGCACAGAGCACATATTTATAATTAAGCTCGAATTGTTATTGATGTTTTGGCAAGTGTTCTCATTTGCTGCTTCTCCAAGAAAGTGAAACACAGATTTTCCCAATGAATGCCAAGCAGCATTCGCTCAGGCTCTCAAGGAGATACTACTCCACTATGGGACCTTGATAGGATTGATTTTTAATGTGGGAAAGAACAAAAAGGAGGTATATTCTCTTAATTCATTTATTTATGACTCACACTTTCAGACCTGCTTCCCAAAGGATGTGAAGCAGATTGCAAAATTAACATAATATTAGACAAGACAACTTCTGATCAATACAAAGACCATCAAAGAGGAGCAGAGGGGATGGGTATTACCAGACACTAGAGATAAGTTGATTACCACAATTGGACACTGAGCTTGGCTTTGAGCTTCTAAACTAAAAAGGAAAATGTGTTCTTTACAGAGTTTTCATTTTCTGACTGAAGAAAGTTCATGTGTCTGCAGAAAAGATCTATTTTTTTTCTGAAACTAAAGTGAAGAAGGAATTTATTGTATAGGTCTTTTTACGAAGGATAATGGGTGACACAGGGACCTATGACTTTAGCTGTGGGTTTACAAGACAAATGTAAATGCTATTGAATGGACATTTCATGTATCAACCTCTATAAAGGCTTAAGAATCAAATTCTTATTCCATGAAGATATTGGCAGGGGCAGGAGGGGGTAGTATTTGGATGGAGAGTGGAATGGGGTGAGGAAATATATTTCTCCTTGTTTGCTTTTGAAATAAAGGAATGGAGCCTAGACAAGCTAGAAGAATGAATAACATATTCACTAAGATATTTTGCTCCAATATCTGTGGTTGGAAGAAAGTCTTTGGGACCTGTTGGACCCCAGTCATTGAGGGACTGAGTTTTCTGACAAGTGTTTGCAGTGAAGATGTTTTCTAACTAAAATAAGAGCCCTTGGTCTGTTTTAGCTACCAGAAGTAAAGACAGACTTGTTTTTCTATTGTAACACAACTTGCATTCTTCTCCAGATGGAAAGATAATACACTTCTACATATGCATGTGCAGCGAGTGTAGATGAAGAGGAAGCTACTATTTTTATGAGGCAGTAATTATGTTCCTAAGAATTTACTCAATTAGAGAAAAGAGCACAAAGTCAGGAGAGTTGGGCTCTGGCTGGGTGCTGTTCTACCAATGCACACTGTGATCTTGGACAAGTCATTTCCTCTCTCCGGGCTTCAGTTTCCTCAGATTTCCATCACGGAATTAGACAAAATTGTAAATAAACTCCTTTCCATCTAAAAGAAAAAAAAATAATCCCACTGGGAAAGTGGTTGAGAATAAAATATTTTACATCATGTTGCTTAGGAAAATGGCTCATAGGTAAAAATACAATACCTGGAGAACCCCATCTGCCTGAGATACAGCGACTTAAGAAATCCTGCCACATTCACTCACCTCATCAACTTGCAAAGTATTCCAATACTGCTATTTTTCTGCTACAAATAAAAAAGAAAGAACAGCCTCCTCTGTTAGCTTATAACAGAAGAAAGTGTGCTGCCCCTTCCTGGGGGAAACAATTCTACTGATTTTTTTCTGCCATTATCATTGGTCTTTCCTCTTCCCTTAGTGAAAGTGTCAGTGGTAATGCTTCCCTCCCTCCAGCCAGGTATTTACACACCCTCCAAGGTTCATTGCTTTTGTTCAATGCTATGTTTTACTGCAACATTGGGCATCATTTCCTGGAAATGATGAAGATGATAATAATGGTGATGATGCTAGCTGGTATTTCTTTAGTCCTTGAAGTTTTATAAAATGCTTTACAAATACTCTCTCATTTTACCTCACAACAACTCACGGAAGTAGGTACAATTATTATCCCCATTGTATAGATGAGCAACCTGGGTCAGAGAGGTAAAGGGACTTGCCTAGGGTCATATAATCAATCAGCTAAAAATTATTAAGTATTTACTATATGCTAGACACTGTATTAAATTCCAGGGATGTGAAAAGAGGGAAAAGACAGTGCCTGTTCTCCAAGAACCTACAATCTAATGGGAGAGGCAACATTGAAACAAATATATGCAAGATATATATATATATATATATATATATATATATATATATATATATATATATATATATATATATATACATATATATATGTATATGTATATGATAAATAGAAAATTATTAACAGAGGGAAGGTATTAGAATTAAGATGGATTGGAGAAATTTTCTATAGAAGACAGGATTTTAGTTGAGACTTAAAAGGAAACTAAGAAGATCAACAGAGTAGAGGGAGAGCATTCTAGGCTTGGAAGGCAGGCAGAGAAAATTACTAGAATGGTGTGTCTTATTTGTGAAACATCCCAGAAGTCAGTGTCACTGGATGAAAGTGTACAGCAGGGAGTAAAGAGTAAGAAGACCAGAAAGGTAGGATAGGGTTAGGTTATGAAGGGCTTTGAGTGACAAATAGTATTTTTTATTTAATCCAGGAGGTGATAGGGAGCTATTGGAGCTTGCTGAGTAGGAAAGTGACATGATCAAACCTACATTATAGGAAAATCACTTTAGTAGCTAAATGGGAGAAGGATCGGAATTGATAATCAAAGCAAGAGGTGATGAGGGACTACACTAAAGTGGTGGGGCAGTGTCAGAGGAGAGAGGGGGCATATTTGAGAGATGTAAAAAAGGAGAAATTAAAAGGCCTTTGTATAACAGCTCGGATATGGGGGTGCTGAGAGAAAGTGAGGAATCCAAGGTGACTCAGGAACTTCTGCAGTGATAGGGCTGGTCAGAGGAAGGGAGGTTTTTATGGAGGGGGGAATTAGTTCTGTTTTGGACGTATTGAGTTTAAGACGTCTACTGGACACTCAGTTTGAGATGTCTGAAAGACAACTGAAGATGTGAGATAGACAGGAGGTCAACAGAGAGACTGAGGCAGAAAGGGTAGATTTCAGAATCAACAATGAGAGAGATAGTAATTAAATCTGTGGGAGATGATAAGATCACCTGAAGGAGATCTCTAGTTAGAAGGCATAATCTGGAGGATTCAGCAAAGGAGATAGATTTGAATTCAAGTCTTCCTGACTCCCGGTCCAGTACACTACCACTTAAAAAAAAGACCCCCTGTACACTAGATCTCCTCTATTCTGTGTTGAAAGCCCAGCCGACTTATAAAGAATTGTTTTCGTTGACCTTTCAATGTATTGCTTTAGGTCTGTGTTTTTTCTCTATTCGTTAATGTGTTTGGTTTCCTTTGATAGCGATAGTCTCTTATACCTCACACATTCACTCTTTGATGTTTCTTTCAGAATTATGAAAACACTATTCTTTGAGATCAATCTTTCTCTGCTTTTAGCTCTCCTCCCCAAACTATGCAAATGGATATTTTGCCATTCCCAGCATCCTGTATTTTATAATTTCAAAAACCTTGATATTGAAGCAAAATAAAGGGCACAGACCTCTGTGAGCCTTTAAATGATGAATAGTCTATGACAGGTTTGCCTCTTGAGAGTCATTGCTGGTATTTCAGAATATTTTCATAGCTTTTTAAATGTTAACAATTATGGCTGCTTCTATCATGGTTTCCCTGCAAACCCCAATGGCTTTAGCTGAGCTAGAATGATGCTAAATGATGTCTCAAGAGCCTTGCAGTAAAAGCACTGGACTTGGAATGTGGAGACCTACATCGTTAGCAAGCATTTATTAAGCACTTGCTGTGTTAGACACTGTGCTGACTCCTGGAGACACAAAAACAGATGGCAGAAGAGAGTACTTTCAAAGAGATTACAGTTCAACAGAAAGGACAATATGCAAATAACTATGTGCATACAAAATACATATAGCAGATTGTGTTCGTCTTTCATTTTCGAAGAGGACCATGACATCGAGATGATGGCATGACTTTGATTTGAGTGAGGGAGGGCTGTGCAAGGTCACCAGCCTCATATTTTCCTCCAGAGTCATCTCAGAACAGCTGGAGACGGCCCAGGATGCAATGTGAGACTGGCCATTTGAGGCTAAGGGATTATCAGATTCTCACTTTTAGGGAGATACATCATTCAATGAATAGGCTTCTTTAAGTAGTTACTCAAAAGATGGGCCCTTTAATAAACAAACAAAAAAACTGGGAGGGGAAGACCCTCAGGGTTCCTGGGTAGAAGAAAAACAATTACTATTTAGTATTTTTTGGAGATAATCAGCAGAAGGAAAGTACTAACATTACAGGGAATTACAAAAGAGTTTTGTAGAAACCAGGATTTTACCCGGGATTGGAGGGAAGCCAAAACCTGGAGATAAGGAGAGAATTCTAAGGCTCGCTCCCTTACCCTCACACACCATCCTACTTCTTGATTTACACATATTTCTAACAGTCCCTCCCCTGTCCTGTCCCCTCACCCCATTTCTTTATAAATTTAGAAGACCTTTATACCCTTCTAGATGAATATGTTATTCCCTCTTTCAAGTTCCAATGAGAATAACATTCCAGAACTACCAGTCCTCTACCCCACTTGCTCCTACTGTAACATTTCTTCCACCAACTCTTCATTTATGTGAGATAATTGCTCCATTTTACTTCTCATCATCCGATTTTATTATTTAGCATCATCCCATCATATTCAGCTCAACTCCAAGCCTTCTCCAAACTACCCAAGTAATGGTAACATTCTTATAACATACAGATAGCATTTTTCCATGTAAGTAAACAAGCTTGACCTTATTGGGTCCCTTATAATAGGTATATAATGTTTTTTGAGATCAAAAAACATTGTGCTTTCTGCATTTCTTCTCAATATTATATGTCAAATTTTCCATTAAGCTCTGGTCTTTCTGTCACAAATATATGAAAGTAATTTAATAAATTGAAAACCTTAAACGTCCATTTTTTTTTCATTCAGTATTCTACCCAGTTTTGCTGAGTAAGTTGTTCTTGGTTGCAAACCCAGCTCCTTTGCTCTTTGAAAAATAAGTTCCAAACCCTCAGGTTTTTTTTTAATGTACAAGCTACTAGATCTTGTGTATTTATGTATCTTGACTGTCACTCCACTGACTGTCTTTTCTTGTTGCTTGTAATATTTTCTCCTTAACCTTGGAGTTGGGATATTTTATCTTCTTGTTCTAGAACTCTAGGGAGATTTTTCTTAATGAATTCTTATAATATCATATCTAGACTTTTTGTGATAGCTTTCATGTAGTCCAACAATTCTTATATTCTCTCTCCTCAGTCTTTTGATTTTATTTTATCTCATAACTTCACTAGTTTTCCCTTGTCCGGTTCTAGTTCTCAAGTAGTTATTTTTTTTCCTTATGTTTTTGGATGTCTTTTTCCAATTGGTTGACTTTCTTTTCATAATTTTCTTGGTTTTTTTGGATTGCTCTTATTTTTCCCTAATTGTCCTCAACCTCTCTTTTGTTGAATTTTTAAAGTCCTTTTTAATCTATTCTGAACTTTGATTTCTTGTTGGGCTTATGATCATGACATTTTTTCCTTTGAAGCAGGAGTGTTTTTTTAACCTTACTATCTTCTTCTGAGTATGAACCCAGACCTTCTCTATGCCCATAGTAACTATCAATGGTCAAGTTCTTTCTCCTGTTCTTATTCATTATTATGATATTAGTGGCTTATTATATTCAAGTTCTAGTCCTGAAGCGTAGGGAATGATGCCTCAAGTTTCAGTGTTTTTGTATTCCTGTTTTCTAAGCTCTCTCTGGGGGTCCAATCTTCAGCATTCTTCTCCCCTGAAGCTACAGCTGGGTTCTCAACTATATTCATGCTGCAAACACTCTTGCTTCCTGTGGTCCTTCCCATAGCTGCAAACTTAAGCTCACTCCTCTACCCTGGAACTGAAACCAGGGACTCTGCTCTCCTACAAATGCCCATGGCCAATAGGATTACCACCACTCTGCTACTACACTAACTGGACATGAGCTCATTCCTCTTTGCCTGTTGCTATAGCCAAGGACCATGTCTGGTCAACACAACTAGGCCTAGCATTCTGTGACAGCAGAAGGTCTTTCAATATTGTCCTACTCAACTGTGGGTTCCTGAGTGGAGTAAAGCCATAAAATATTGTAATAAGTAAAAAGTCATAAAAACTTAAAACTCTGTGAAAGATGGAAGCTCAGACACGGTGACCTGTAGAAATCATAACTTAGAAATGAAATCATAACTTAGATACTGAATCATAACTTAAGATACTATAATCTATGAAAGCCATAACAAGAATATTTTGACCCTTATGTGACTGTTGATCAATACAAAAACTTATGTTTGGGCATAACATTATCTTAAAACCTAAGCTCATTACTAAGCAGAAAACCCAAAGTATCCACCAATCAGAAGTGATGCACTCTCTAGCTCCTCCTTCCTCTGTTTTCTATGATTAACACAGGGATTTGGGGAGTTCTTTGGTGGGGATTCACTGAACTGTCTGGTTGCTGCCCCAGACTGAAGATTGCCTCTGTTTTGTAAATATTCTATACCCGTTATTCTTTAGTGAGTTCATATCCAACTCTTTATACTTCTTTTGGACTTTTCTTAGCAAAGATACAGGAGTACTTTGTTATTCCCTTCCTCATTTTACAGATGAGGAAACTGAGGCAAACAGAGTTAAGTAAGTTACTCAAGGTCACACAGCGATGAAGTGTCTTAGGCCACATTTGAACTCAGATCTTACAGACTCCAGGCCCAGTGTTCTATCCATTGCACCACTCAGCTGCCCGCTGTTTTAGTGAATTTGTTGTTATTGCGTCATTGTTCAGTTATCTGTGACTCTTTATGACCTTATTTGTGGTTTCCTTGGCAAAAATATTGGTATGGATTGTCATTTCCCCCTCCAGTTCATTTTACAGATGAGGAACTAAGGAAAACAGGTTATGTGACTTGCCCTGGATCACAAAGTTAGTAAGTGTCTGAGACCAGATTTGAACTCAAGAACTTGAGTCTTCTGACTCCAGGGCTATTACTCTATCCACTGTACCTACCTGGTTTCCTCTCTCTATATTTATCAATCTCCCATTCCTCATCATGCACTTATTTATCAATTCCTTAAAGATAGGCTTCTTACTCCATCATTCAACTGCAGTACTTCCTCCAATTGTATCTGTGATCTCTCATTGCTAATTCCAATGGCATTTTTCTCCATCCTCATCCTTCTGAACCTCTTGGTAGCTTTTTGATACTGTTGAAGACCACATTTTCCTAGATACTCTATCCTTCTTCAGTTTCTCTCATGTTATTTCTTCCTGCTTTCTCCCTACTTGGCTCCTTTCTCCTTCTTGGCTTTTCATCGTAAATCACCTTCTTCTCTCTTAGCCTGACTGTTGCTCAGGTCTTTGTCCTAGAACCTTCCTGTTCTTTTGTTATAGTCTTTCTTAGAGATCTCGCGAGCTCCTGTGAGTTCAAGAATTATCTTTATGCAGAGGGTTTTCAAATCTATGTATTCAATCCCAACATTTCTCCTCAGTTATCTAACCACACCTCTCTCATATAGAACTGTTGAAGTCAGATTCTTGAGCCCAAGAATAACATTTTATATATTTTCTCCACTGAATTTCATTTTATCAGATCCAAGTCAATTGATCCAAGTCTAGCCTATCAAAATCTTTTTGGATCCAAACTTCATTGTATTAACTCCCTTCTAGTTTTGGGTCATATGCAAATTTGGTAAGGATGGCATATGTAGTTCTTGAAGTTATTAATACATAAGATATTCAGAGCACAGATCCCTCAGGTACTTCAATGGAGACCTCTTTCCAAGTTGACATCAAACTATTAATCACTATATTTTGAGTATGGACATTCAATCAAATTTGAATTGATTTAATTAAAACTACTGTCTAGCATATACATCTCCATATTCACCACAGGAGAAGCATTAGATGCCTTTTTGAAAGCTATGCTCATATTTAGGTAAGTTATATGTATGGCCTTACCATACATCTATAACATACTACTTTAGTCACACTGCAAAACGTATAACTTGTTCTTAAAAAGTCATGCTGGTTCTTATCACTGCTTCTTTTTTGAGATGTTCACTTTTTCGTTTATAGAATTTGGCCAGGAATTTGTTGGTCTCACTGGTCTTTCTATTATATTTCTTGTTTTGACAGTGTTCTGAGACTTCCTTACAAATTGTTGTGATGACTCAAGCCAAGACTGTGAGTCAGAAGACCTAGGTTTTTGTCCTGGTTCTATCACTCATTTTCTTGAGTGAACTTGAACAAGTTACTTCCTCTCTGTGTGATTCAATTTCCTCATTTTTAAAATAATGGTTTTGGACTAGATGAGACTGGAGGTCCATTCTGGCTTATAAATTATATGGTTGCATGACTTTATGTGCTCATTTGAAATGCCAGAGAGAAAATTTGTCAATGTGAGAAGATTCATTCACAAAGATTTATACTACTTATTTTCAGAGTAAGGGATGCTCTAATCTGTTGTGGTTTAGTTCAAGTCTGTTTCCCTGTCCAGTGTACTACAAATGACACTGTTAATGTAGCATTGCAAAGTCTTAATCTTCATCCATGTCAAGCTTCTCTTAGCAAAATTGAAAATTTCAGCACAAAAGGGAATGATCTGTGCCAGTCTGATTTTTAATTCTATATTTATTTATTCATGTAGATGCCAAGAGTTATTTGGATTAGTAATTATACTTCTGATATTTCTTTAGGTCTCAGATCATTTACCGGAAACACAGGCTGCTGAAGTCAGATCTCAGATTCTTCACCACTATGAAGATGGATGTTCTTGCTTAACATGGATAATGAAAATTCTGGCCTTGTAAATGACTACTTAGAAACTTGAAAATAGACAATCTGAATTCAGGGATTATTTTTAGTATTTGGAAAGAGTTTCTTGACAAAGAAAATCTTACTAAGTATTGCAAGGAGAAAAACTAGACATGGAATTGCTGTTTTTTTGCTTTTGCTTTCTTTCAATTACAATGTGTGTATTTCTGGGGAAAGGTAATATTTCTTCATTTTGTTGGCAAGGTCATGTTTGCTTCTGTTTGAAATTAGCTAGTGTTCCTTACATTTTAAAAATTTGTTGGTATTTGTTGCTATGGTTTAGAGACAAAAGCATAGCACTGGGGATAAGGAGACTTACTCTCTAGGTAATAGATTTGATGTTGATTTGTTGACCTTGGGAAAATCTCCTCTATGTCTCAGTTTCATTAGCTATAAAATGAGATGATTAAAATAAATAACTTCTGTTCCTTTATGGTGCTAATACCATACAGTGACAAAAAGACTGAAATTGTAGATCAGAAAGATGACAGAATATTAAAGTTGGAAGGGAGCTCACAGTCCATTTAATTCAACCTCTTGATCAAGAAGCCCTGCATAATTTCCCCCAAAATTGGTTATTCAGACTTGATCTACATGTCTCAAATAAGGAAGAAAACGAACAATTGTCAGTTGCCTGGTATGCGCACTATTGCCTGCAATGTGCTAAGAGCTTTGTGAATTTCATCTAATTTGAACTTCACAAAAACACTAGAAGTTAGGTATGATTATTATCCTTATTATACAGTCAAGAAAACTGAAGCTAGGGGAGCTTAAATTACTTGCGCAGGGTCACACAGCTAGTAAGTCTCTGAGACCACATCTGAACTCAGATCTTCATCACTTCAAAACCACAGCTCATATTCATTGTGCCATCTAGCTGCCTCTTGGTTTTACGTATGAGGGAGAACAGACTACCTCCAAATTCTCGTTCAAGACTCAGCTCTATTACATACTAAGTTTCTGCTTCTAGGCAAATCATTTAACCTCTATAAACCATAGAACTTTCACCTGCAAAACAGAAATAACCCCATGTCTTAAAATAGAGGGATAGCTTCCCTCCATTCTGCTACATGTTTAGGCTTTCATTGTCTGACTTATATTAATAATTTCCTAACACCTATCTCTAACTCCATTCTTTCCCATCTACATTTTGTCCTTCAATCTCTTCTGTCACTTCTCTGATCAAAAATATTTAGGGGCTGCTAATTGCCTATAGGATAAATTACAAACTCTTTAACTTGGCATTTAAGGCCCTCTGTAATCTGGAATGAATTTATGTTTCCAATTTTGTTTTAAATTCCTCTCCTGCAGGCACTTACTCTATGCTCCAACCAACCTGGACTCTTAATGGTTTCCTGAACCTAATATTCTACCACCTACCCTTTATGTATGCATTTGTATGGCTTCCATCTTCCTGCCCTGGGACATACTGTTGCCTCCTCTTTGCCTTTATCAATAATTTTCCCTCCCTTCAAAGTTCAGCTCAACCATCTCCTTTGTGAAACTTTCCCTGATCCTCTCATTTGAAAGGGATAACTGTCTCTTCAAATTTTCCTACATCCCTCTGTTTTGCCCCTACTGCACTCTACCTTAGATTGCATTTATCATGCTATTTCTTCTCTTCTATATTGTAAATTACTTGAAGGAAAGGGACTGGTATTTTTTTATTTATATCCCCAGTGCCTCAACACAGTATCCTTTCACATAGTAGGTGCTTGATGAATGTTTGTTGAATCAAAATGAATAAAACTTGCACTACCCTTGGTAGGTGTCGTTGTAAGAAAAACACAATAAGCTTTCAGATATACCCAGGGGAATATTGATCTGGTTCATAATCCTGAGATAGTTATCTACAATCAGCTATTTAAAACTTAACAACACTAATTTTAGGCATAAATGAAATCAACTGGCCATAAAAATACAACCTAGAATGATACAATTAGAAGAAAACAAGTAACCGCCCATAATATGTTATTTGGTGATGATTATTTCTGCCAATGATGGTATTTTAATACCAAATTCTTAAATGCTGAAAACCCTGAAAATTCTGAAAAAGAATAAATGAATTTATATTAGGAGAATATCAGGCACCCTAAAAGGTGATGTGTTGGATGAGGAAGATATTTTGGGTTACCAGACCTTATATTATGCTCCATGAATGACTGCCTTTTTTTTTTCATGAGGCTGACCCTGAGTGGGAATTCATTTGAAAGTTTCCAGAGATGATTAATTGTGGAATACATTTTAAGAAGGTTTCCAACTAGTCTCTTTGGGACCCTGTTCATCATTGGCTTCTATTCCATGAATTCAGATGGAATTTGAATTTTGGTTTTATGTGGGTTTTCTGGGCTTTGTTCTTGTTGGGACAGCATGAAGAAGTGGCCTTAAAAATCCCACCTCAGCATTGCATGTCCTCATCTTCAGTCCAGACTGAGCTTCAGATGAGTATACATTTTCCCTGATGATGCCTGTAAAAGTCTCTCCATTTCTTGAGGAAGAAAGGGTGTAGCCCCTGCTAAAGTTAATGATCAAGAGGAGAAAGTCATTAGCTGACTAAATATTTCCACAATAAAAACTGGAAAATTTAATCCCCAAAGAATCAGACCTTCTAACCATTTTGTATGGATCAGTAACTAGGCAACATTCATCCACTGCTTGTGAAAACAAGAAACAAATTCTGGAAAGAATTTGGACTTTTAGTCAATGGCAAAAGTAATAGACAACTTTAAAGTCATTTTACTTTGACTCTTCAGTCTTTTGGGGGTTGTATGAATGTTATGCTCAAACAATAATAGCAAAATAAAATGGTACCTATAACCCTGGTCAACAGCAGTTTCTATTGATCCTTGCTTATTAAATAGCAGAAAGAACTAAAAATTGACTATACATATACATCTGACTATACATCTGACACTTTCAAACCATTAGGGCTTTTTCCCACAGTATTTCCTACACCTTAAATATTCTTTTCCCTTCCCCAATTACTGTCTCTACTTCTTTTTTTTAATTAGTTTGTTTTCAGTTTTCAACAATCACTTCCATAAGTCTTAAATTTTCTCCTCCCTTCCTCCTCCCTCCTTGAGACAGCAAACAATCTTATATGGATGGGATCTACACATACATGCTTATTAAACACATTTTCACATTAGCTATGTTGCACAGATGAATTAAAATGGATGGTAGAAACCATGAGAAAAATCAAAATAAAACAAAAAATAACACAAGAGGAAATAATCTCTTTCATTCTGTGTTCCAGTTCCATAGTTCTTTCTCTAGATGTGGATGGCATTTTGCCCCAAGAGTCCTTTGGAAATGTTTTAGGTTCTTGTGTTGCTGAGAAAGGCTAAGTCTATCAGAAACAGTCCTCACACACTGTGGCTGTTACTATGTATAATGTTCTCCTGGTTCTGCTCTTTTCACTCAGCACCAGTTCATATAAGTCTTTTCAGGCTTTTCTGAAGACCTCCTGTTCATCATTTCTTATAGCACAATAGTATTCCATTAAATTCATATGCTATAACTTGTTCAGCCATTGCCCAGTTGATAAGCATTCCCTCAATTCCCAGTTCTTAGCTACCACAAAGAGAGTTGTTATAAATATTTTTGTACATGTGGGAGCTTTTCCCTTTTTCCTGATCTCTTTGGGATATAGGCTTAGAAGGGATATTGCTGGGTCAAAGGGCATGTACATTTTTGTAGCCCTTTGGCCATAGTTCCAAATTGCTCTCCAGAATGGTACTGTCTCTACTTCTTGAAGTCCTATTCATCTGCAAAGGCTTAGCTGGAACCTCACTTCCTCTGTGGATCCTTACCAATATGTTGAACTTGGTCTACTCTTTCTTCCCTCTAGTCTCATAACATCTTTTCTACTACTATTACAGCCCTTATATTTCAGTTATTTGTTTACATAGTCTATCTCTCTTACTAGATTATAAGCTCTTTCACAACAAAGGCTGCCCTTATTCATCTTTTTATCTTCTACATGTATAACACATATGAAGGTATCTAAGAAATATTCACTGGGTAGATGAATAGATGCAATAAAAGGAAACAGGTTTTGTGATGTTGCTGTTTCATTCTAATCAAATTCAACTCACCCATTACATATGGTCCCTTACACTAGAACAGAGGTGGGGAACCTGAAACCTCGAAGTCACATGTGGCCAACTAGGTCCTCAAGTGTAGCTTTTTGACCACATGATCATGACAAATGGATTTGTTCTGTGAAGCTTGGATTCAGTCAAAGGGCCACACTTGAGGACCTACAGAGCCACACTTGGCCTCAAGGTCACAGGTTCCCCACCCCTATAGTAGAATATACCTCCTTGCTCTCACCTTGATGAGATTCAGACTTCCTTCTTTCCTCTTGCTCTACCCAGGCTCCTGTCCTTTTAGGATTCAGGCTTGTGGAATCTTGTTCCTTAATTGGCAATACGCCAAGAAACCACACTCTTCTTATTATATCTCCTTTTAGGGGAAGAGAGAGTGTTTAGTAGAAATTCTTTCAGTGAGAGAAACATGACCCAAAAGACATCCCACTTTCTAGGGTGGTCAGTCCCAGTGTTCTACCTTTAATTTAGGCAGAAAAGAGTTAAACTGTATGTTTTGCCTTTGGAGGACTCTGTGTTTCCCTAAGAGGGAACTTAAGGGAATGTATTGTGAGGAATATAATGGTCTCCAATACTTGAACACCCAAGTAGCAGAAATTAGTGACATTCAATGTTGTGGTTCGATGAACTTCACCTGGGAGTAGGGACATGTGGGCCCTATTCAAAGGAACTTTACCCAGAGACATGATGTTGGAGAATTATAAGAGCCTCTGTCTCTGGGCCAGATGACTGAAGAACATAAAGTAGATAAGGTGAATTAAATTTCTTTTGAACCCAAATTCACTCTTTAACGATTTACTATGAATTAGGTACTAGTGCAAAGCTGTCCTTGTATACTGGGAAGGGAGAAAAAATTAGCAAAGTATCAGCCCCATCACTCAGTGCTCAGGCACTAGGTTTTTTGTCACCAGGACCCTGATCAATACCATAGCCTCAGTCACTGAGGAAGCTGAGTAAATCAGCAACACTGCAAGTCTCAATTACCAGCAACCCTGGCCCAGGCATTGATTACTGACAAGAATGAGAAAATCATTACCACTGCAACCCTTCCTCACACTGGACCTCTCAGTTAGCTAGCTACTCTAAAGTTTTAGGTATTCTAGGGGTCAGGATCCTTTTCAAAACCATACCTCATATAACTCTCATAAATGCATAAAATTTTGTCAGTCATACAAAATACTAGGTTTATGTCAAAAGTAATTTAATTAAACAGCAATGTAAATAAATGAATAATATTACACTCCCACCCCCATATACATAAACTGTGAACTCATTCTCCATAAATGCATACACACTAAGTGGGATGACCTTAACAAAGATAACATGTAGATTGCTCATGGAAATAGTCAAGGCAATTGTGTGAAGGGATGTATACATATGTTACGTGCAACCAAGTCATATGATAGACAACTCTGATGCCACAAAGCAGCCAGTGTCGTCTATTAGTAATCTCTGCTTGGATCCCAGCAGGTGCCGCTCTCTTCCCTCTACTAGAAAGTGCTCTTCATTACTCTTTCCCAGGCATTTTTTCTCTACTCTAGCTCTCCATCAATTCCAGCTCTTTTGAGGTCATATTATACCCAGTAGACCATCTAGATAGCATTT
Source organism: Bettongia penicillata ogilbyi (assembly GCA_023548195.1). Lineage (NCBI taxonomy): Eukaryota > Metazoa > Chordata > Mammalia > Diprotodontia > Potoroidae > Bettongia > Bettongia penicillata. The sequence goes on along the minus strand of JAJHZJ010001014.1, from coordinate 855,815 downwards.
AGAGCAGCAGTTGTCATCTTTTTGGTCTCAGGACCCCCTTCCACTCTTAAAATTATTCATGATACCATAAAATTTTTGTTTGTGTGCATTATATCTATTAATATTTACTATCTTAGCAATTTAACCGATAATTTTAAAATATTTATCTTAAAATAGTAGCAATAATAATATGTTAAGAAAATAATATTTTAATGAAAATAACTACATTTTCTAAAGCAAAAAATAGTGAGAAGAATCACATTGCTTTACATATTTTTGTAAATTTCTCCATCTCATATCTGGCTAAATAAAAGACAACTTAGTCTTAATTTGACTTAATTTGTCTTTAATTTGAGGTCAAAATGGTACTCCCCATTCTTTCCTACTTTTTAAATTATTCCCTAGAAATTTCCAACCTTGTTGTTCTTCCAAATGGATTTTCTTAGCATTTTGTCAACATTCCAAAGTGCACTCTTTAGTTTGGCATGACACTAAATTTGTAAATTAAGTATTCTTTTTCATAATGTATTGGCATGCTCTAACTAGTACCAGTGAATATTCTCCCAATGAACTAAGTCTTTCCTTATCAGTGGAGGAAACTCTATAAATTCTGACGGGAACTTGAAGTAGAGTACCTAGAGAGAAGAGAGAAAAAAATGAAGAATTCAGGATAGATTACACCTTGTATAGAAGTATACTATAGTAGTGATGGTGAACTCCAACTCTCTAGATATTCCTTCTATATCCAAAGTAGATCACCTGACAAATTCTTGGCTTGTCTTAATGAAAAATTCATTCTTTCCTCTATGGAGAGCAGCAATGAGAACTGCTGATGAGGACTTGAATATGACCAATAAGGAGAACTTTTTTGGGGAATAATGGGAAAATTGAACAGAAATGACTGAACTCTTTGAGAATTCATCTTAAAAAGTAAAAATCTGAGCATAAATTGATAATCCAGACTTAAAGAAAGCAGAGACAACATAAATAGTATTCCATGGTTGAATATTTAATAGGTGAAGTTAGCTCAAGAAAGACTAGAACTTTTCAAAAATGAAAATCTGAAGATGGAAACAAACGATTCTAATTAGAAAGAAAATGAGAAGCTATTTAAAGAGATTAATATTGATGTACAGCTTACTCTTCCACCAACTTAGATTTTCAAATAGCAGGTAGAGAAAATGGGAGGAAGGTAAGGTAACTAAAAATGGATTCTTTTTAAAAAAAGATCGGTATGTTCTTAACTCAAAATGAGCCAAAGAAGATGAATTCTAAAGCAAAGAAAAGAAAAGAAAGGAAAAGGAAGATTTTTAGTTATTTAAGAAAAAAGAGAATTAAATTTGGGATGAATCCAATGCTTTATATGGAAAGGATGGAGAGAATCAGTAATGGCAAAAAAAAGCACAATGACAACTCTTTTTGTTTTCCTTATTTTTGTCCTCTTCAAAAAGAAAGATATTTGGACTCTGAAAGACATAACAAAGATGAGTAATAGGAGTTAAACACCAAAATAAATGAAAAAAATAGCAAGAAAACAACTAGCTCTTTTCAATTGCTTCAAGTGGCCAAGCCTGGATGAACTCTATCCCAAAGTATTGAAAAAAGTGACAAATATGATTGCTGAGCCAATGTCTTTGGTCTTTATAAGATAAGAAAAAAGAGAAGTTTTGTAAGAAAAAGTTCTGAATTTCAAAAAGGGATAGAATCTACAAATTATAAGCCAGTGAACCTATAAAGTGGGGGAAAAGACTTAAGCATATCATTTTGTAAGCCCTCAGAAAGAAGTGAATGACAAGCTACAAAAAAGCAATGACTTCAAGGAGAAGAGGTCATGCCATATTAATCTCATCTGCTTTTCTGACTGGATTACTAACCTGATAGATCAAAGAAATATTGTAGACCTCAATTTCAACAAAATACTCAGCAAACATTCAATTTTGAGGACAAGATGGAAAGATGTAAGTTAAGCAATAGTAGAGGTTGCTGTTCAGTCATTTCATATCCTACTCTTTCTGACCTCATTCAGAGTTTTCTTGGCAGAGATGCTAGAGTGGTTTGCCATTTCCTTCTCCAGCTCATTTTATAGATGAGGAACAGAGGTAAAGAGGGTTAAGTGACTTGCCCAAGGCCCCACAACTAGTAAGTGTCTAAGGTAAGATTTGAACTCAGAAAGATGAGTCTTCCTAACTATAGGCCCAGTGCTCTATTCACTGCACCACCTAGCTGCCCATAGTATATATTGTTGGGTTTGCAATATATTGAATAACTGAATTGTGTCATAATGAATGACTTAATGACAACCTGAAGAGAAGTCTGTAGATGTTCACTGTTATCTCCTCTAACTGAGATTCTGTGAATAGATAAATTTTTGCAACTCTTTGTAGAACTGGCAAATATTATACAACATACTCTTCACATTGCTAGGTCATTGTTTTCATAGTTGATTCAGTAGAAATCCTGATGCTTCTATTTGAACTGACATGAGTATAATTTTTAAAAATTTATTCAAGACTCATTTGATCAAGGTTGGAAAATCATGTCATCTCTTCTCTGTGTTGTTTGTTCTGTTTTGTTTTCTTGAGGAGGGATAGTAATAATAAGAGGGAAAGGAAGAACAAAAGGGAATCATGGAACAGGAAATCACAGATAGATATAGATAGATTAGATGGATGGATGGATGGATAGATAGATAGATAGATAGATAGATAGATAGATAGATAGATAGATAGATAGACAGAGGTAAGAGCTATTTTTTAAAACCCATTTTCAAAAGAGATGGTGATTTTTTTTTCCTTTTTCTATCCACATAATCAATCAAACATCTAACAGCATATTGGAAAAGAGGTTGTCCTCATTTTAATTGGTTTAAACCTCCCATTTGGGGAAATATTGAGAAGTATGTTAGAGTAGGCAGGCAGCTAGATGGGACAGTAGATAGAGACCTGGGTCTGGAATCAGAAAGATTCATCTTCATGAGTTTAAATCCAGCTTCAGACACAAGCTGTGTGATTCTCAGAAAGTCACTTAGCCTGTTTGCCTCAGTTTCCTCATTTGTGAAATGAGCTGAAGAAGGAAATAGTAAACCTCTCTAGTATCTGTGCCAAGACAATCTCAAATGTGGTCACAGAGAATTGGACATGACTGAAAGGGCCTAACCATAACAACAAAGTTATGATAGAAGTTAATTGATATGGCAGTGAAAGTGTGGAAAGCCTCAATAGTCATGTTATGTATTTACTTTTTCATATTACATAGTCAAACAAGGAAAATAAGACCCCTGAAACTTTTGATCCAGTGATATTTGCAAGGTTCTTGTTTAACTCTGGAAATCAAAATTAATACTATATTGTTGTCAGATTTGTTTTTAAATCAGGAGATTAAGGTTCCGGTCCATAAAAAGATGTGTGGCACCTGAAAGGAAGAATATTCAGCATGGGAAGATAAATTCTGTGACTAAGATTTATGAACTTGCAAGTACTGTTTGAATATTTTATTGTTGTAATTTTAAGAGCTTTTCAGAGACTCAAATGGAGTTTTTGTCAGGTTTCTAATTTAAGGTGTGTGTTCATATATGTGCATCTGTGTACATGTATATGTGTAGATATATAGTCTCACATACACATATGAACACACATGTGCACACATGTGTGGAATCATCTAATTATTATAATGACCTGTTATTTTATTTATGTGGGTGGCCTCTTCATAAGTGCAGGTCACAACTTCTCCATGACTTGGTAGATCTTTGAAAGATGCGGTGTTTGAAAAATTCATCCTCTTTTGTACAGTCTAATATTGCATTCCTGTGAACTTGTCAGGCTGGTTCTTTTATATACATTTGGTCTTATTTCCAGGTTTATACTGAAAGTCTTTCCAGGTTCATAAAATGATCAAGAACTTGTGTTCCAAGAGTTTAGACTTTGGAATGTCCCACTCTATTGTGACTGTTTTGGGGACACAAAGGCTTATGTGGAGGAATGGTGGGAGATAAAGTTGGAGAGATAGACGGACAATGAATCCCAGGCATTTATGCATGACATTTATGTAAATTTGTAAATTACATTTGCATAATAAAGCATATACATATGAGAGGCAATTTGCCCAGAGTGGATGGTCAGCCAGAAAGACCTAAGTTCAAACCTTGCTTCTGAAACATACCAGGGGCACGACCGTGGGCAAGTTACTTAACTTCTCAATGATCTATATAACTCTTTAAGACTATAAATTGCAGAGAGTGTGCTGATCTGCACTGGGAGAAGACTGTTCCACATCTGGGTGTTCCTTATGCCAATGAATTAACAAATCTGATCCCTATCCTGATCTCAATTATATATCTTATCTCATTTAGTCTTCACAACAACCCAAACACCTTCCTAACTGGATTTCTATTAGCAATCTCTTCCTTCTGCATCTTCCTCACAGTTGGCAACATTCATCTTTCAAAGCTCGTTAGACCACTTTATTCATTGAATCATTGCATCAAAGTATCTTCTGCTTAAGGATATGCAATTACTCTTTATTGATCCTAGGTAAAATATCAAACTCACGACTTAGCATTTAGGATACTCCACAGACTGGTTCTAGCCTATTTCCTAGGCTTGTCACTTCTTCCTGTCACTTCTCACTTCTCTGTAGGTACCCTATGTTCAAGCCAAACTGGTCATCTCCCTCCTCTGTGCTCTGTGCTTTCCCCTTGTGCCTAGAATGTGTTACTCCACATTCACTTTTGAGGTTTCTAGCTTCCACGTCCTAAAGGCAACTTTGCCTGATAACTGTAGTCGTGAAATACTCTCTAAACATCTCAAATTAACATGTATACATTTGCCTGTTTATTCATCACTTCCACCCAAGTGGAATATAAACTCCATAAGGCCAGAGATTCTTTTTTAATTTTCTTTGCATACACAACACCTTAGACAGCTTCTTGCACATTATAGGTATTTGATAAATGCTTGTTGGACTGATTAGATACCATAAACATTATTTGCCTCATTTTATAGATGAGAAACTGAGGAACAAAGAAGTTAAGTGACTTGCCCAAGGTCATATAACTTGTCAGTTACAGCTGTAGTATTAGAATCCAGTTCTCCTAACTTGAAGGTCAGTTCTCTTTCTACCACAATGCATTAGCAACAGAATGGAAATCTTTAAAATTAACTGTGTACATGTGCCTGAGTCATTTTCTGTCTTTGAGAACTCACTCAACCTTTGGAAAGAGGGGCCAAGAGGGACAGGAACTCTTTACATTCTAGCCATTAGGCATGTAATAGGCCAACTTTATTACATTAAGATAGCTGCTTACTGCAATTTGTGTTGACAAGACAGAGTTGGTATACGCCTATACTCTGATCCTTCTAATCTCTTTAGCTCTATCACTGGGACATTTTATTTGAAAATAATTTTCAAATGTCTGAGTAATTGAGGTTTAAGAATGGTTATCTTTTTTCAATGGGGACACACTGATGCTGTTTACATCCTAATTAAGCCCTGATTAAAAGTGATCATGTTGCTGAAGGACAGAATCTGTACCATTCCTAAAGCCTCCCAATTGGAGGTTCCATTTATGGTGAAGCTGATTGTCCTGAAAGTCAAGCCATGTCAAGTTTTATTGTTGCCCTATTTTTTAGACTAGTAGATTCTCTCCTTGATGTGACCATGAGATCCTAGTATTAAAATATAAGAGCAGCAGACCTGAAGTTAGAAATAGTAGTTCCTAGACAAATGGCCACGGAGTCCAGTCAAAGCTGGAAATCATTTGATCCAATTGCTAAGGATTATGTGACTTTTGGTAAATCATAGAACTTTTTTATTCCTCAGTTTCTTCATCCATAAAGTAAAGGCAAAGACCTTATTCTTAAATTAAGAGGGATAAATAGGTAGATAGATAGATAGATAGATAGATACATACATACATACATACATGCATACATACATGGATAGATGGATAGATGGATGGATGGATGAATGGATAGATGGAGCCTGATCCTCACTAGTGGAATTGACCATACAAGTTTGGTCCATATGGGCCTCCCATCTGGGAGAAGGGAGAACACAGTTGGGGTGTTGAGCACTCCATCTGCCCTACATTCACAGGAGCACAATTTTTGCACCTCAGAGTTAGAAAGGCTTTAAAAATCATATAGTCCAACATTTCATTCAGTACAGGAATTTTACTGTCTTCTCACCTTTCCCTTTCCTTTCTATTGTATTTTTTTTTCATTTTTCTACATTTTGACATAAACTTGGGGACTGAGGAGATCTTTTTCTTCTGCTGTTTAGGAGCAGATATTGAGGAGGCTTTTTCTTTCCCTTGACACCCTTTATATTATTATACTATCATATACTATTATATTATTATATACTATTATACTATTATATACTATATTATACTAGCTATACTTTGAATTCAATATGCCATCCATCTCCATTCCAATATGAAAGCTATCCTTCCTTCCCCCTCCTGCCTCTCTCTCTCTCTTCTCTCTCTCTCTCTCTCTCTCTCTCTCTCTCTCTCTCTCTCTCTCTCTCTCTCTCTCACACACACACACACACACACACACACACACACATACACACACACACACACACACATCCATACATGATCCCTGTTCTGGAACACCCTACATCTTCTCCTCCACCCCCTTAGTTTCCCTCCAGACTCAATTCTGGTGCCAAGTCCTTCAGAAAACCTCTTCTGATGCCTCTAGTTGCTAGAGTTCTCCCTTTCATCATGTTCTATCCCAAGAAAAGTTGGATCCCTATAATACAGCAAATTCATTGAAGAAAAGAATTTTTCTTTTTGTATCTACAGTGTCTAGACAGTTTTGTGTGAAGTAAACACTTAAATAAATTTGGTGAATCCTAATGGATTGTTTCAATCTCTTTCTGCCAGAATGTTTTCTGACTTTGTTTATGCTTGGAATGCTTTCCTTCTACTACCTCTGACCCAGAATCTCTAGCTTTCTTAGATCAATCAATCAATAAGTATTTATTAAGGACCTACTCTGGGTCAGGTCCTAAGCACTGGTAATATAAGCAAAAAGAATAAAAGAATTCCTACTCTTAAGGGTCACATTCTTTTTTTTCTTCAAACTATATCTTTTTACATATGTTTTTATTTCATTAGATATTTTCCAGTTACTTGTAAAAAATTTTAACATTCATTTTTTGGAAATTTGGAGTTTTGGGGGGTGGAGCTAAGATGATGGAATAGAAGGATGCACCCCTAGAAGCTCTCCTCCCACAGTCCATAAACTACCTATAAAATATGACTCAAAACAAATTCTAGAGCAGCTAAAGCCACAAAAGGACAGAATGAAAGAGATTTCCAGCCCAAGGCAGCCTGGAAGGCTGACAGGAAAGGTCTGTCACACCAGGCATGGAGCAGAGCACAGCCCAGCCTTGGCTGAACAATGGAAAGAACAGGCCTGGAGTGGTCTTCAAGGTGTCACCAGCAGCAGCTGCAGGTTCCAGATTCCTCAAATCACAAATGCCAAAGCCAGTTTCAAAGGTCAGTGAAAAAGCTCTTTCTGCTGGGTGAGAAGGGAGTGCAGTGGTCTAGCCCTGCACCCAGGCAGCAGCAGCTTCCATTGTTGGATCACTGGCCTAAAGACCCTGGGGAAATTGAGCAGCTGATCTGGATCTGGATCTTAGCCCTGAGTTGCGACCCTGGGGTGAGGATGTGTACTGGCTGACTTGGTGGAGCTGGTGGAGGCTCTGGAGAGGGAATCCCGCTCATAGATCAGAGTGCAGTCCATGAGAGGAATAAATTCTTCTCCCTTGATTATGCCACCTTGGAGGAACAGAGAACTTACAGGTCCCAAGAGTATGCCCTCCTCTTGACATAGAACTTAAAAGTCAAGTAACTGGCTGGAAAAATGCCCCCCAAAAGGGGAAAAGAATAAGACTATAGAAGGTTACTTTCTTAGTGAGCAGGTATTTTCTTTCATCCTTTCCTATGAGGAGGAACAATAATTATCATCAGAGGAAGACCTAAAAGTCAAGGTTTCTACATTTTCAAAAAGAATTTTGAAAATCGAGTAAGAGAGGTGGAGAAAAAATTGGGAAGAGACATGAGAATGATGCAAGAAAATCATGAAAAGCGAGTCAACAGCTTGCTAAAGGAGACCCCCCCAAAAAAAATGTTTAAAAGATAAACACCTTCAAAAATAGACTAACTCAAATGGTAAAAGAGGCCCAAAAAAACAATGAGGAGAAGAATACTTTAAAGAACAGAATTAGCCAAATGGAAAAGGAGGTTCAAAATCTCACTGAAGAAAATAGTTCTTTAAAAATTAGAATAGAGGAGGTGGAGCAAAGATGGCACAGTGAGAGCAACTAGTCACCTAAGATCTTAGACAAAATTGTCTCAGACACCTCTAAAAAGAGAATATGACCAAAGGTTGGAGGTGCAGAATCCAATAGGAGACAGATTGTGGCAGTTTTACAGCCCGGGACAGACTGGAAGATCAATAAAAAGAATCTGTTCCATGAGGGTGGAGGAACATACAGTGCACAGCACAGTATCACTGCCATGGCATGGCTGAGCAGGAAAACCCCAGGGCTGTCTGAGGAAGGCCAGAAGAGAAGGATAGCTCAGGGTGAGAATCAAGTGGAGCCCAACAAGTGTGAGAGCAGAAGGCTCAGGTATCTGCAGCAGCTGCAGCCAAGACTTTCAGCCCACTGATTAAATGTCTGTAAGTCACCTACTTGATCTTCTGGGAGATCACTGGCAGAGTGATCACTAAACACTCTCTCCCCCTCCCCTTGTTGACCTTGAACCTGACCTGAATCAGTGGGATTAGCAGAAGAGACAAACAGTCTCCTAGCATCTGAGGTTAGGAAAATAGCTAAGGGGCATTCCTCTTACTGTGGCAGAGGAATGGAGCTGTCCCAGACAGCCAGAGCTCCAGGAGGGTGGAGCCTTGCACTAGGACCCAGGTGTGCCTAAATGCTCCAGGGGAAATGGGAAGACACTACAGGAGCTGAGATCACCTAGCAGTGAGCTTGCCTTTGCTCTAGCTCAGCTCCCGTGACCAGACCTCTACTCTCCCACACTTAACAAGCTAGCTCCAGGGCCAATCTGGGGAAAAACAAACAGAATTGATGTGCCTCTGCTTTCTCACACTAGCCAGCTCAGCACCAGGTTCTTCAGTGTCTCTCTGAAAGAACCAGAGGCCACAACACTCAAAGCCTCAACATCAGGAGCAAGAAGCAAAGGAGGAAGGAAAAGACTATAGAAGCTTTCTTTGGTGACAAGGACCAAAACAGGAATACCAAAGAGGTCAGTATCAAGACTGTACTCCCATTTGAAACTTCAGAAGGGACAATGCTGCTTGCATACACAAAGAGCACTCCTGGAACAACTGAAGAAGAAAATAGAAGAAAAAATGGCCAATGACTTTAAAAGTATAAAAAAAGAATTCATTGAGGAGAACAACTCTTTAAAAAGGGAAATTGAACAAATGGAAAGGAAGCACTAAACCTAACTGGAAAAATTAGACAAATAGAAAAGGAAGTATTGTAACTAACTAGAGAAAATAATTCCTTAAAAGGAATAATTGGACAAACGGAAAAGGAGATGCAAAAGTTAACTGAAGAAAACAATTTGATAAAATTAGAATTGGACAAGTAGAAGCTAATGACTGTATGAGACATTAAGAATCAGTCAAACAGAATCTAAGGAATTAAAAAAATAGAAGAAATTGTAAAATGTCTAATTGAAAAAACAACTGACCTGGAAAATAGATCCAGGAGAGAATTTAAGAATTATTGGCCTACCAGAAAGCCAAGATTAAATAAAAGAGTCTGGACAATATCTTCCAAGAAATCATCAAGAAAAAACTGCCCAGAAGTGCTAGATTCACAGGGTAAGATACTCATCAAAAGAATTCACCATTTAGCCCCCAAAAGGGATTCCAACCTAAAAACACCAAGAAATATGGCTTATATGTAGTTCTGCCAAATGCCAGAACTATCAAGTGAAGGAAAAAATACTACAGGAAGCTAGAAAGAATCCATTAAAATATTGAAGAACTGCACTCAGGATCACACAGGACCTTGCAGCCTCTATATTAAAATATTGCAGGAATTGGAATATGATATTTTGCAAGGCAAAGGAGCTGGGACTACAACCAAGGATCAATTACCCAGTAAAGTTAAGCATAACATTCCAGGCAAGGAGGTGGACATTCAGTGATGTAAGAGATTTCCAGACCTTCTTGATAAAAAGTCCAGAGCTCAATAGAAAATTCGATCTTCAAACGCAGGTCTCAAGAAAGGCATTAAAAGGTAAACAGGGAAAAGAAAGCTTGCTACTCAATTTGGGCAAACTGTTTGCCTCCCTATAAGGGAAGATGATACTCATTAATCTTGAGAATTGTATATGTATTATGAAATATAAAATGGATATACAGACATTGAGGGGACAGATATAAAATAAATTATGTGATGACAAAAATATCACAAAAACATGCCAAGGGATTGTAAGAGGTGATGTGAAAAGGAGGAAAGAAAAAATGATAACTTTCATCACAAAGTGAAATGCAAAATTATATGACAGTAGAGGGAAAGAGGGGAGGTAGATGAGCATTGTTTGAGTGGTACTCTCATCTGATTTGGTTCAAAGAGGAAACAACAAACTTAATTAAGTATATAAATTTAACTAGCTCTATAGGCAGTAGGAGGGGAAAGGGGAAAGAAAGGGGAGGGGAGGCTAAAATGGAGGGAAGAAGTAGTAAGGGTAAAGGGCAGAAAAAGTGAGGGAGACTGAAAGAAGAAAGGGAAGACTGTAGGAGATGGTGGGAAAAATTAAACTCTATTGTGGAGAGGAACAGAGAAGGGAGAATTAAAAGTACAAACAGCAGGAAAGAGGATGGAGGGAAAGACACAGACAGTAATCAAAACTGTGAATGTAAATGGGATGAATTCTCCCATAAAATGGAGACAGCAGAATGGATTAAAAGCCATAATCCAACAATATCTGGTTTACAAGAAACACATTTGAAATGGGAGGATACACTCAGGGTAAAGGTAAAAGGTTGGAGCAGAATATATTGTGCCTCAGCTGATGTAACAAAAGCAGGAGTAGCAATCCTAATCTCAGACAAAGCAAAAGCAGAAATAGATCTAATCAAAAGAGATGAGGAAGGAAACTATATCCTACTAAAAGGAACTATAGAAAATGAAGCAATATCATTATTAACCATGTAAGGTCCAAGTGGTATAGCATCCAAATTCTTAGAGGAGAAGTTAGGGGAGTTGCAGGAAGAAACGGACAGCAAAACTATAGTAGTGGGGGGCCTCATCCTCCCCTTCTCTGAACTTGATAAATCTAACCTTAAAATAAACAAGAAAGAAGTTAAGGGGGTGAATAAAATTCTGGATAAGTTAGATATGATAGATCTCTGGAGACAACTGAATGGGGATAGAAAGGACTATACCTTTTCCTCAGTAGTACATGCCACATATACAAAAATTGACCATGTACTAGGGCATAAAAACCTCACAGTCCAGTGAAGAAAGGCAGAGATAGTCAAAGCATCCTTCTCAGATCATAATGCAATAAAAATCATATGTAATAAAAGGGCATGGAAAAATAGACAAAAATAATCTAAACCTAAAGAAGGAGTGGATTAAAAAACAAATCATAGAAACAATCAACAACTTCATTCAAGAGAATGACAATAATGAGACAACCTACCAAATCTTATGGGATACTGACATAGTAGTTCTTAGGGGAAGTTTTATATATTTGAATGCTTACATGAATAAAATAGAGAAAGAGGAGATCAATACATTGGGCATGTAGCTGAAAAAGCTAGAAAAAGAACAAATTGAAAATCCTCAAGTAAATACCAAATTAGAAACTCTAAAAACCAAAGGAGAGATCAATAAAATTGAAATTAACAAAACTATTGAATTAACAAATAAAACAAAGAATTAGTTTTATGAAAAAAACAATAAAATTGATAAACATTTTGGTCAATTTGATTTAAAAAAAGAAAGAAGACAACCAAATTACCAATATCAAAAATGAAAGGAGTGAACTCACCTCGAATAAGGAGGAAATTAAGACAATAATTAGAAATTACTTCGCACAACTTTATGCCCATAAATTCGACAATCTAAATGAGTTGGATGATTATTTTAAAAAATATAAATTGCCCAGATTAACAGAAAAGGAAGTTAAATACTTAAACAATCCCATCTCAGAAAAAGAAATTGAACCATCCATCAATGAACTCCCTAGGAAAAAATCTCCAGGGCCAGATGGATTTGCAAGTGAATTCTATCAAACATTTAAAGAACCATTCATTTCAATACTATATAGACTATTTGGGAAAATTGGAGGAGTCCTCCAAAATTCTTTTTATGACACAAATATGGTTTTAATACCTAAACCAGGGAGAGATAAAACAGAGAAAGAAAATTATAGACCAATTTCTCTAATGAATATAGATGTAAAATTTTAAATAATATGTTACCAAAAGATACAGCTCTTATTACAAGAAAAATACGTTATGATCAGGCAGGACTCATACCAGGAATTCAAGGATGGTTCAAGATTAGGAAAACCATTAGTATTATTGATCATATCAACAACAAACCTAACAGAAACCACAGGATTATCTCAATAGATGCAGAAAAAGCTTTTGACAAAATACAACACCCATTCCTATTAAAAACACTGGAGAACATAGAAATAAAGGGAATTTCCATAAAACAATAATCAGGATCTACCTAAAACCTTCAGCAAGCATTACATGCAATGGGGATAAACTAGATGCATTTCCAATAAGATCAGGGGTGAAACAATGATGTCCATTATCACCACTGTTATTCAGTATGGTACTAGAAATGTTAGCTGTAGCAAGTAGAAGATAAAGAAACTGAAGTAATTAGAAGAGGCAAAGAAGAAACTAAGTTATCACTCTTTGCAGATGATATGATGATATACTTAGAGAATCCCAGAGATTCAAGTAAAAATCTACTTGAAATAATAAACAACTTTGGGAAAGTTGCAGGTTACAAAATAAACTCACACAAATCTTGTGCATTTCTATATATTACTAACAAAGCCCAATAACAAGAGATAGAGAAATCCCATTTAAAGCTAGGGCAGACACTTTGAAATATCTTGGAGTTTACCTGCCAAAACAAATCCAGGGACTATGTGAACACGATTACAAGACACTTTTCACACAAATAAAGTCAGATCTAAGTAACTGGAAAAACACCAGTTTCTCTTGGGTAGGGCGAGCCAATATAATAAACATGACAATTCTACCTAAATTAATTTACTTATTTAGTGTCATGGCAATCAAACTATCTGATAATTATTTTCTAGAGATGGAAGGAATAATATCAAAATTTATCTGGAAGAACAAAAGGTCCAGAATAGCAAGAGAACTAATAAAAACTAATGCTAGGGAAGGTGGCCTAGCTGTACCAGATCTCAAATTATTTTATAAAGCAGCAATTATCAAAACCACTTGGTACTGGCTAAGAAATGGAAGGGTAGACAAGTGGAATATTCTAGGTACTCAAGACACAGTAGGCAACAAATACAGAAATCTCCTGTTTGATAAGCCCAGTGACCCCAGTTTCTGTTATAAGAACTCACTGTTTGACAAAAATTATTGGGAAAACTGGGTAAAACTGTGGTAGAAACTTAGGCATAGGCCAATGCCTGACACCACACAAAACAATAAAGTCCAAATGGGTACATGATCTAGGTATAAAGACTGATAGTATGTACAAATTGGTGGAGTATGGAATGGCATATTTATCAGATTTATGGAGAAGGGAAGAATTTTTGACTAAAGAAGAGACAGAAAGTATTATGAAGTGCAAGATGAATAATATTGGTTACATTAAACTGAAAAGTTTTTGCACAGCCAAACTCAATGTATCCAAGATTCAGATGGATGCAGAAAACTGGGAAAGAATTTTTGCAGCTAGTTTCTGTGATAAAGGCCTCATTTCTAAAATATATAGAGAACTGAGTCAAATGTACAAGAATACAAGTCATTGCCCAATTGATAAATGGTCAAAGGATATGAACAGGCAGTTTTCTGAGGAAGAAATTAAAGATATCTATAGTTATATGAAAAAGTGTTCTAATTCACTATTGATTAGAGAAATGAAATTCAAATCAAAACAACTCTGAGGTACCATATCACACCTATCAGATTGGCTAACATGACAGAACAGGAAGACGGTAAGTGTTGAAGAGGATATGGGAGAGTTGGAACACTAATTGATTGTTGGTGAAACTATGAGCTGATCTAACCATTCTGGAGAGCAATTTGGAACTATGGCCAAAGGGCTACAAAAATGTGCATACCCTTTGACCCAGCAATATCACTTCTCAGACTGTATCCCCAAGAAATCATAGAAATGGGAAAGGATTCCTCTTGTACAAAAATATTTACAACAGCACTCTTTCTGGTGGCCAAAAACTGGAAATCAAGGGGATACCCATCAATTGGGGAATGGCTTAATAAATTATGGTATATGAATGCAATGGAATACTATTGTGCTATAAGAATTGATGAACAGGAAGATTTCAGAGAGGCTTGGAAAAACCTGATCTGATGGTGAATGAAAGGAGCAGAACCAGGAGAACTTTATACACAGAAAAACCACAGTATGTGAGTTTTTCTGGTAGACATGAAACTTCATTGCAATGCAAGGATGTAAAAGAATTCCCAATGGTCTTTTAAGGAAAAATGCTTTCCAAATCCAGAGAAAGAACTATGGAATTCAATCACAGAATGTGGCAGAGTATTTTCTCTTGTATTTTGTTTAGGTTTGTCATATCATTCTCCCAATCATTTTAATTCTTCAACAATGACTATAGTGAAAATCTATTTAATAGGAATGTATGTGTAGAACCTGTATAAAATTTTATGCCATCTTGGAGAGGGAGGTGCGATGTAAAAGGTAGGTAGGGGGAAAAATCTAAGTTATATGGTAGTAATTGTAGAACACTGAAAATAAATAAAATTAATGAAATTTTAAAAAAAAATCACCTCCAAACAGAAAGAAAACAAAACAAAAAAAATTAGAATGGAGCAGATGGAAGCTAATGACTTCATAAGAAACCAATAAATTACAAAACAAAGCTAAAAGAAAAATAGAAGACAATGTTAAATCTCATTTTAAAAGCAAGTGACCTGGAAAATAGATCCAGGAGAGATAATTTAAAAATTATGGGACCGCCTGAAAGTCAAGACCATAAAAAAAGCCTAGACATCATCTTTCATGAAATTATCAAGGAAAACTTCCCTGATATTCTAGAACCAGAGGGCAAAATAAATATTGAAAGAATTCACCGAAATCCTCCTGAAAGAGCTCCAAAAAGAGAAATTCCTAGGAATATTGTAACCAAATTCCAGAGTTCCCAGTTCAAGGAGAAAATATTGCAAGCAGCTAGAAAGAAGCAATTATAATATTATGGAAATACAATCAGGATAACACAGGATCTGGCAGCTTTTACATTAAGGGACTGAAGGGCGTGGAATATGATATTCCAGAAGTCAAAGGAACTAGGATTAAAACTAAGAATCACCTACCCAGCAAAACAGAGTATAATACTTCAAGGGGAAAAATGGTTATTCAATGAAGTAGATGACTTTCAAGCATTCTTGATGAAAAGACCAGAACTGAACAGAAAATTTGACTTTCAAACACAAGAATCAAAAGAAGCATGAAAAGGAAAAGAGGAGAGAGAAATCATAAGGGACTTACTAAAGTTGAACTGTTTACTTTCCTACATGGAAAAGTAATATTTGTAACTCTTGAAACTTTTCTCAGTTTTTGGGTAGTTGGAGTGATTACACACACACACACTCACACACACCCACATACTCACACACACATATGTATATGTGTATGTGGGTAGATAGACAGACAGAGGGCACAGAGGGAGTTGAATAGAAATAAATGATATGTGAAAAATAAAATTAAGAGGTCAGAGAGGAATATATTGGGAGGAGAAAGGGAGAAGTGGAATGGGGCAAATTGTCTCTCATAAAAAAGGAAAGAAAAAACTATTTCAATGGAGGGGAAAAGATGGAGGTGAGAAGGAAAATGTGAAATTTACTCTCATCACATATGGCTTAAGGAGGGAACAACACACACACTCAATTTGGTATGAAAATCTATCTTACACTACAGGAAAGTAGGGGAGAAAGGGATAAGTGGGGTGTAGGAGGATAATAGAACAGAGGGCAAATGAGAGGAGGAGGGTAATTAGAAATAAACACTTTATGAAGAGAGAATAGAATAAATGGGGGACAGGATAGGATGGAGGGAAATATATTGTTTTTCACAACATGACTCTTATGGAAGTCTTTAGCAAAACTACAAATATGAATTCCTTTCTTTCTCAATGTGGATGGATGAGGAGCAAGGAGGGGAGAGAAATTGAAACTCAAATTTTTAGGAACAAATGTTGAGAATTGTTTTTGCATGTAACTGGGAAATAAGCAATTCAGGTAATGGGGTATTGAAATCTATATTGCCCTACAAGAAAAGAGAGAAGATGGGGATAAGGGAAGGGAGGGGTTTGATAGAAAGGAGGGGTTTGATAGAAAGGAGGGTAGATTGGAAGAAGGAGCAATCAGAATGCAAGATGTTTTGAGGTGCGGGAAGGGTAGAGATGGTGAGAAAATTTGAAACTCAAAATCTTGTGGAAATGAATATTGAAAACTAAAAATAAATAAATATATTGGGGAAGAAAAAGAAATTTTGAGTTCCAAGTTTCCCTCATACTCCCTTATCTTCCTTGAGAAGCAATTTCATATTGCTTAAACATGCAAAGTTATGCAAAATACTTCCATATCAATTATGTTGCAAAGGAAAACAGAGACAAAAGAAACAAAAATAAAGAAAGTTTTAGAAGTGTGCTTCAACATGCAGTCAAAGTCCATCAGTTCTCTCTCTGCAAGTGGTACCTCTAAACCAATTAATACTTTTAATTTGCAAATTACTTTATGCCATGTGTGTGAGAGTGTGTGTATAAATCATTCTTGAAGATATACAACAGGTAGTATTTTAAGAGAATTAGTCATATATTTTGGCAGCTCCAGTTTACAACTTCTCTTTGCTACTGCAAATCTTGGAAATTTCCTACTCCTTCTTCTGCACAGATAAACACACTTTTCATCTCTGTCTTCCTTTGGGAAGCTTTGGCTATCCCGAAGTGATTCTGCTTGGTTACATTCAGAATCCAATGCAGTGCTAATCACATAGTAGATATTTGAACAATATCCAGATTGATTCATTACTTATTCCTCTCTGCTCTAACTAAACTTTTCCCCCAGTCAATCAATCAATTAATTGTTATTAAACATCAACAATGTACAGGATACCCATTATTATTCCTAGACATGTATTAGGGATAGAAATGTACAATGAAAGAAAACAATGGCTGTTCACAAGGAGTTTACATTCTAAGAGAGACAAGGACATTTTGTAGTATGTACAGAATAAATATTAAGAGAATATATTCAAACAATTACAAAGCTGTTTAAAATGTAAGGTAGTTTGAAGGGGAGGGTACTATCAGCTTAATGGGGATCCAGAGGGACCTCTTGGCATAATGTGGGGCTTGAATTGTGCCTTGAAAGATGAAGGCAATTCTTTGAGGAGGAAGTAAAAGAGGTAATTATGTTCTCGGCAGAAATCTGGGAGATGTAGCATAATTCATGAGGAAAAAAAGTGAAGGTCAGTTTGTCTTGCAGAATTGGATGGGATGGGACAAATGTATAGTGAGTTTGGAAAGATAGGTTGGGGCAAGATTGTAAAGGGCTTTAAAAGCTAAGGAGATATTCTTAGCAAAGAAAATACCAAAGACTCGTAATGAAAAACACCAACCACATTCAGAGAAAGAAGTGATGGGGTCTGAATGCAGATCAAAGTAAAGTATTTTCATGTTTTTTTTTCTTTTGCTCTGCTTCCTCTTTCACAGAATGACTAATATGGAAATATGTTTTACATGACTGCACATATATAACATATCAAACTGCTTAATGTCTTATGGAGGGGAAAGTGAGGGAGAGAAGGGAAAAACTGGAACTCACATTTTTTTTAAATGAATGTTAAAATTTGTCTTTACATGTAATTGGAAAAAATAAAATTCCATTTTTACAAAGCTAAATAAAAAAGTTTATATTTGATTATGGAGACATTAGAAAGCTTCTTTAGTTTACAGCGGAGTGACATAGTCAGATCTGAATTTAAGGAAAATCACTTTGGTAAAACAATTGACATAGGAAACTGGAATTTTTCTGACCTGTAAAGTTTTGCTCTGAAGAGTTAGGTCTGAATACCAGGCAGTTCATATTAAGTGCAGTGTTAGTGGGATAGACAATAAATGCCATAAGTATCTGTAGGGAGAAAACATGAGAGGCAGCAACAGACCTTAAAGGATAATACAGAGAGAAGGCTTTTAAGATTAAGAAACCATGTGGGCAACAGTATAAAAGAAGGAAGAACCACCACACATCTGAGGGATTAGATTATGATTAGACAGGTTTTTAAATAAAATGGAAAATCTGATTCTCCAGGGATGGCCAATTTCTATTTCTTAGTCTATGCTCACAAGGTGGTGTAAATAGAAGAGTCAAAAGACCTGGATTCTGGTCCCACCCCTGTGATTTTGGGTAGTCACTTCTTTCTACACCTCAGGCTCCTTGTTTGTAAAATGAGAGTTAGACTAGATGATTTGCACGGTATTTTCTTGCTCCAGTATTAGATGAGTTTTTTAGAGGCGTTGGTATCAACCTACTGGTCAAGAGATTCAATGCCATTGGGCCTCATTCATCAGCCAGTGGAAGAGTTTCTAGTCACTGCAAAGTAGGGGAATTAGAGATGACCTTTCCTATATGACTATCCAGCATTTAATTCATGTCCTGTAGGGAAATAAGAATTTTTTTACACTTTTTGCATATTACTAAGAAAGGAATACAGAGCAAAAACCAACAGGCGATAATTATCCCAGAAAAATTAGGCTTTCATGGCATCATGGGAATATTTCTAGCTTTTGTTAGGTAGATAATTCCACCAATGGATGGGGTGCCAGGAAATAAACAAGATGGGTAGGTCTTCTCTTGACACAGCTGCTATGCTGCAAAATAAGTGTAGTCAACTGGCACCCCTTGGCATTCACATTCCATGACAGTCAAAAAAGAATGTCTACAACATCCGCACCTGACTGGAAGCAGCTCATTCTGGGGCCTAAACTGTTCCCATGAATCCTCCTTTCACTGTGATAGCATTTACATTCTTGACTCATCTCTGTTTTGCTTCAGGGTATTAACTAAAAAAATTGATACTGCCAAGAAACTCTTATGTCATTGTTTCTTAATGATCTGATCTAACACGATCTTAGGGGTTCAGTCATTTTGTTTGATTTTTTTAATTTAAGGAGATGAATTCATACCCTAAGGCAAGGGGCAAATAGATAATTAGCTTCTCTTTCAGAGATTGGCACTATATAATTAGGTGTAGAAGGTTTGCAATGATCTTCCAACTTGGCAGAGGTAGCTAGGTTCTGCTTAAACATCAAGTGGACTTGACTGGTATTGGCCTATGTCTCACCAATCCAAACAGGACTTCTTCAGACAATAAGTGAGTCTTTGCCACTAACATAATAAGCATGTGGAATTATATTAGATACAGACATTATGTACTTCAGTGGAACTTATTCAAAATTCTTTATGAAGAGAATTTTGGTGTTCTGGGGAAAAAAGAACACTATGAATGTAAACAAAAGAGTAATGGATTTAAATTCAGAAAAAGCTGAGCTCTGCCAGTTACTATGTGACCTTACTACAAGGTCTTTAAACTCCCTGGGCCTAAACTATAAAATAAGATTACATTAGATGATCTCTACAAAGTTAGGATCACAGATTTTTAGAAGAAAAGTTGACTATTCTAACTCCTTCATTTTACAGAGGAGGAAACTGAGGGCCAGAGAGATTAAGCACGTAAGAGGCAGAGCTTAATTTCAAAACCAATTCCTCTCCTTTGGGATCCATGCTCTTCAAAGGACTGTGCTGCCTGGTATAAATACAAATAACTCTTCTGGCACCAAAATGGCAAACCACACAGGGCACATGAGGGAGTTCTAAGGTACATCTTTTCCCTTCCCTCAGCATATGGAAATGTTCTGTGCCCATTTTTCTGTGTAATAAAGAAATTTGGTTTTTAATAAAGAACTTTTTGAACTTACAAAGAAAATTTTACAACCTATTTTAGGGTGAAAAGTGAATTACAATGAGTTGCATATACATGGGGTACAAATATTATACTGAGCATTTCATAGAACATATTTGCTTGGAATGGGGGTCCAGAGCAGAAACAATGATACATCATTTTTGAGTGGTTTGTTGAAGTTTATATTATAAAGGCAAAAATCAAGTCCATAAGTACTATATGTATTTGAAATGAAAAGAACACTTCATGTAACTAGGTAAAATATGTCATTTTTCCCTGACATAATGAAAGAGGAGGGAGAACCTGAGACCACATTCTCAGACAAGAGTTAAACTCGCTTAACTTTAGGATTAGGTATTATACTAATACTATACTTGTACTAATACTATACTTTCTCCTCTTCTGATTAACTCAGGCAAACTTTTCAGTTGTCTCCTGCTACCCACAAAGAAATATAAATAGATATGGTCCTAACTCAAAATCCCTGTTCTTATAGACAAGAGATGGGCAAGACATGATTCCAAAAATAAACTCCTATGCTAGGGTTACATGGGAGCCATAGTAGTTGTAGAAATCTACATACTTTTGCATGGAACACTAAGCATGGAGTTTTCTGTTTTTCACTCAATACAGATTTATTAAATGTCTACCATACACCATGCCCTCAAAATATTTACAATCCAATGGAATATGACAAAAGAGGAAGCTTATGTCCCACTTTCAATCAGAGAGACAGAGGGTAATGATGAGGTGATGTGTCAAAGTTGATGAGATTTCACAGGAAAATCAGGTTATCCCAATAATAAGCTTCCCGGGACATGATGTAGGAGGTAGTCTGCCAGAAAAGATAGTGCAACCGGGTGAAAAATGAAGAGGGATCTGAGCTGGGCCCTTTCCTTAGGTGGAGGTTTGGAGTTCAAGACCTTACCCTCCCATCAGACAGGCAGAGAATAACGACAGGGTGGAGTTTCAAGACAAAGTTCTTTTTCAGTGATAATTTGCTTCATCTGGGTGGGGAAAAGAACTGGTCAGATAAATACCAACTGTACTTATTTTTAATGTTTATAGGTTATTACCCATGAACAAGGATTTTTTCTTTTCCTTTTTTTGTATATACTTTAAAACATTTCTCTTTCCCTTTCTGTGACTATTCTTGTGATTTATATTTCCCAATGTGTTTTGTAAACTCCTTCTTTGGTACTATTTAGAATGAAAGGAGAGAACAAGACTTTCTACTAGAATATGCTAGCTATCAACTATCTACATAATTTATTTTGACCAGTTTTTTGTGATGCATCACTGAAAAATTGAATCTCTCCTATACTATACCATCTAGGGTTTAAGAATTTTTGTTTATTTCAAGAACCCTTAGGTGCACTCTGTGCTGAATTTAGGATTGGATTTATCTAGGATAATTTTTCAGAAATAAAGTACCTATGATGTTTTAGATCCTGCTTACTTTTGCCTTTTTAAAAAATAACAGCTCTAGAACAATGGAAGGGTCCCTAAAATCTAGTAATATACAATATTTTTCCTTTAAAACTGAATATTATCATTAAAATGTTTTGTTTAGTTCCATGAAGGCCAGGTTTTATTCATCTTGCTATCCTGAGAAACTTCATCTGCTCTATTGGAATGAGAAAAGATGCTGGAGACTCTATTGTCTTAATTCTCTGCAAAAAAAGATTTCGAAAACATCACATTCCATAGAGTTACAATTGCATTGGTCAGTGGGATGAGCCAAAGGTTAAAGTCACACAGGACATGGGATGGGCAATAGGATGAACCAAGAAAATCTAGGGACAGAAATTCCTCCATCCATGTGTTTTTCTATCAGGGCACAATAAAGACACCTTCTGTCTGATATATACCTTTAGAAAACCCATATTTGTTCATCTCTATGAGGAAAGTGATTTGACAAAATGACCCCTTAAAGCCCCTTCAGTTCTCAATATATATGCCTATTATTTTTGGCAAAAGTACTTCTGAGAAAAAAACACTTCAAGTTCTACTGATGACAAAGTTCCTGAAGTCTTAATCGACCTTAATGTCCCTTTACTATCCTTTCCATTCATGACTCCATATGGAGGTTTAGATAATGTCCAAGAGAAGAGTGGCAAAATGTCATGAGAACTATGGTTCTGATTCTCTCTGGCAATGGCTAACAGCCAAGAATGTAAGAAAAATCTCACAGACAAAAAAATTTACTGCCCAAAGCATTCCAGACCTGCTTTATAAGCTCCAGTGTTTGAGATGAGCCAGATAATATTTAAGTTAAATGCCTGACCTTCAGCTTATCTGAAACAGGCCTGAGCTCCCCATCTTTTAGAGTCACCCATCATCAGTCATTTAAAAGTATAGATCTCATTGTTTCTTTGAATGTAAGAGCCCTGGTCACAGAACAGGCAGATAAACAAAAAAACTTCCCTCTGTTTCTCTTGCTAATGGAAACCTTTTAGGTTGAACTTTTTATTGGTTATTTGTTAGTGTCATTGGTCATTTTATGTTCCAAGGATGACGAGTCTGTCACTAAATCCATTTTCTAAGGCTTTGTTGGGAATTGAGTTGGCATTCAGATAAAAAACAAAACAAAAAACACCATACTGAACTACCATGTTGCTCCAGCCAAGATATTCCCACGGTTCAGAGATTATTTTTGTAAATTATTTGAGAACAGTGATTAATTGGAATCTGCTGTTGGAAATCCTAAGGAAACACCCCCAAAAGTGGTTTTATCAGTAAAATCACCCTTAATCCATCACTTGTCCCATTGTTACCTCTAAGTTTCTGCTGGAATTCGGATCAAATTGACAAATTATGCCAAAGATGTGTGCTTGTGTTTGAAATGGCCAGGGTTGTATCTTGCTAGTGAAATGATAATAATAGCAACAAAACAACAGTAGCTGTCATTTACATAGCTCTTTAAGGGAAGTACAAATATTATCTCATTAGATAATCCCTTACACAACAATCTATGGAGATCATATTATTATTTTCATTTTATAGATGAAATACCTGAGGCTCAGAGAACTTCAATGATTGCTTCAGGGTCACATAGCTAGGAAGTGACTAAAGTGAGATTTGAACCCATGTCTTCTTAACTACAAGTCCATCACTATTCACTGCATAGTACTTACTGGGAATTGCCATCTCTGGCTTGGGATGGAGGGTTGTGAAAGAGTTACCTCTTTCAAGAACAGCAAGTCAGTAGTGATATTGTCATCTGGACTATCTGCTGTGTGGTGGGGTGAGAGGAGGGGTGCCTTAATCCCAGCCATGCTCAGGGACAAGCTTTAGACCCCACATCCCTTGGAAATTTTCCACCTTGGAATCTACTTCTTTGGAGCCTATGTTTACTTTGCCTTGAATCACTATAATAGGTCTACAGTCATACATTTCCACTGGGTTTCCAGGCAAGTAGAGACCTCACCTTATAAGAATGCTTGCCCAAATGTCTAAGTATCTATCCCTGAATTCTTTATTACAGAACCCAGCAGGATAAAGTTCCTACTGTAGTCCCACTCAGCAATTAGTTTTTAAGCTCTCTTTGCCATGACATACACTGCCCCACACCCAAGCTCCTCTGGGGGAAGAAACTGCTTTTTTTTCCTGTCCCTATCACGTAATACAGTGCCTGGAACACAGTAAATGCATAACAAATTATCTTTGCTTGACTAAATGACTGACTTACTGCTTTGCTTGGAATCTGCATTTATTCTTCCGTCTGTCACTATGACAATACCATCTTGTACTAGTCAAATTGATTTCTTAAACCACACTGTAAGACTTTACATTTATCTCGATTGAGTTTCATCATTTACCTAGAGAAGCTGTGTGGTATAACTGATAGGAAACTGATCTTAGATTCAGGAAGATCTGAATTCACACCTTATTTGTGATACATACTGACTTGTAATTCTGAGCAATTTATTTCACCTTTCAGTACCCCTAGAACTCTTTTAAGACTAAAATTTGTGAAGCAGATTTTTAGATGTATTTGGAGGAAGCTATTCACCAGAAACCCTCTATATTGAAGAGGTCGGAGGTCCAGTAGTAACAAAACAAAACCAGTTTTCTATCTGTAAAGATCTTTTTGCATCTTAATTCTCTACCATCTGCATTTTTTATATGTATATCATCTATGCTTTCATTAAAATCATTCGAAAAAATCTTAATTGACACAATGAACAGTGAGGTACTCTAGTACCGGGCTCCTTAAACTTTTCCCACTCTCCATCCCTTTTCACATTTTTCAGCCTTCATTGATATTGTTTGACCTGAGGACAACTGCAGTGCAAAGTGCGCATGTTTTGTATTCAGAACCAAGGCTGCAGTGTAACTGTGATGCAACACTGCCAGAAACACCTCAGATTCATTATGCCTTTGATTTTTAATTAGTCTTTAGTCATTGCAGATTTAGAAAACTTTTACTGTTGCCAATTTTTTTTTGTGATCCCATATGGAGTCATAATCCACAGTTAAAGTAGTACTGTTCTAGTGTAAACTTCTGGCCAAGGTAAAATGAAATATTAATGATGACTCTTTGAATTCAACCATTAAATGAGTTCTGAATTCCTTCAATTACATTTTGGCTAGTTCATATATCTTCATCTTTTTCAAGAAAATAGTATGAGATAACTTGATCAAATGCTTTCCTAAAATAGACATAAATGATATCAGCAACATTCCTCAGTCAGTTAGCTATCCAATAAAAAAAGGAAATAATGTTATTCTGACATAACTTGCTTTTGATGAAGCTATATTGGTTCTTCAAAATCCTTGTTTGTTTTCTAGATGTTCATTATCTCCTTAACTATCTATTCATGTGGAAGGCTATATCTTTAATGCCCTGTGCCATCACCCACTAGTACAGCCCTTACTTACCACTGATCACTTAAGGCAATCTATATTTTACTCTAGTCTCCAGTCTTTCCTGGTGTTTTAAAAAAGAATAAACTTGCCCTCAATTATCATGGGACTCTTGAAAGTGGCATATCTATGCAGCTAATAGTGTTTCTATCTTACAGCTACTGAATTCTCACCTTGTCTTTCTTTGGTGTCTGCTTGTCATCTACTGAATAAATTCCACTTTGCTACTATCTCTCCTAGTTCCTTCATATCCCTATTCATTCAGTAATATTTCTCTGGAGTACAAAATGTATAAAAGAACATAAAGTCTTTTGGTTTATGCCCTCTGGGCCAAAGTACTCTTTATCTTAGATGTCTTCCTTTCACATTCTTTCTATCTTGTACTTCTGTGGAAAGCCAGATCCTTACAATAGATATTGTGTCCATGTCTATCCTTTCTAGTATCAGGTGCATTTCTCCTAAGTCACTAAGCCAGAAGAGAGAGTAGAAGAGAGAATATATTCCCTGAACCTCTTTGACATTTATTGGCCTCCTCTCTCTTTCCCTTTACTTTTTTCCCTGAAGCTCACCCCCATCTATTTAATATCACCCTATTCATATTCTGATTTTATTCATCTAACAACTTCTAGGTCATTTTACCTCCTTTCCCAAGCAATTAATTATTGGTGCATAATTTTTCTCAACCTTGAGCCTTTATCTCATATTTAAGGATATGTGTGAGGGAAGGATATACGCATGCATGTATGTATATATATATATATGTGTGCATGTGTATATGTGTGTATTCATACATACATACACACATATTTATTTATTAATAGGCAGCTCCTAAAATTCCCAGACATCTCAACTTATCAATTTCCTAAACTTCTATTGACAATCTACCTTAGCCACCTACAGGGATGGCACATAGTCAGATTTGTATTATTTGATGTTAAAATTATGTAAAATATGGTAATTTGTTCTCACTTAATAGAAATATGCAGTTTGAATTTGAAAAATGCAACTATTTTAGGGGATCATTATTCTCACTAATTGAACCTAGATATACCTTCATCTCATCATTGCCCATATTTGTTACACTTCCTCAGTCTTGACCTTTTAACTCATCAACATTCTAATCTGTTCTTGACCTTAAAGAAGGAACATTGTAAAATGTGTAAGGAATTGAACTTGGGTCAGGAAGACCTAGGTTAAAACTCTATCTCATATCCTTATTAAGTGAGTAATCCACATATTCTCTTGTGTGCAGTTTCTTCATCTTGAAAATGAACATGTTGGATATGATGACCTCTAAGGTTCTTTCTAGCTGTAAATCTATAATCCAAATCTATATAAATCTATAAACCTAAGAAATTTCTCTTTGATGGTAACTTCCTAGCCTTACACATTTCCTTCTACCTTACTCCTCCTAAACGTACTCTTCATATAACTAGGACTTCCAATCATTCCAACAACTTGTTCTTCTGGTCTACTACCCTACTTTAGCATGTTGTGTATTTTTTCCCCTTTCAGTGTTGACCTTGTGGTTATCTGTTGTCCTCTACTTTGAAATCCTTTCATCCCTTGTCCTCTTGTTAATCATGTCATGCCAAAACCCAAATTTGAGTTTCCCCCATCATTATATTTTTCTTCTACTTAAAGGCTGAACATCAGTATGGGAAGTCATTAAACCATAATTAGCAGGTCCACTATTAATTTGTTATCTAATCTCTACTGCTACATAGGAATCCTTCTGCTCACACCCATATTCTTTCATCCTTTAGCTTTTGGACCACTCTCTACCTGTGTGATTATTCTTCAGTGAGCTTTACTTGGTCATCATGTACGCCCTACCCTCTACCTGTGGGTGTTCCCCAAGTCTTTGTCCTGAGTTCTTTCCCTTTTCAAATTCTTTCATGGTAATCTCATCAATTACTTTCTTTGATATCTATACAGAAGATTCTCAATTCTATACATCCAGCCTTTGCAAGCTGAGTACCAGATAGACACCAAAGGTGGGTGAGCAGCCCTTAAAAGCCTTGGCAAGTCCTAGCACATGTAGTGCTAGTTCTCTTGAGTCGTAACTCCTGAGATCTAATTCCACATTATGAAAAGTCTGTTGGACATCCTCACCTCATCTATTTGTCCTGTAGTTATGTCCATTTCAAAATGTCCAAAATTAAACTAATTATCATTCCCCAGCCTACCACCCTTAATAAAAATTCCTGTTTTATTGAGAATATTATATTTCTTTTGATGAATTGGATTTGTAACTTCAGAGTCATGGCTTATCTTGTTCTGCTTCCTCTCTCTTCAGTTGCCTGGTTTTTAAGATTGTATTCCATATCTCTTACATGTTACATTCTACCACATAGCCACTTGCCTTATTTCAGGTCCTTTGGGGACAACTAGGTAGCACAGTGAATAGAGTGCCTGACCTGGAGTCATATAACACTAGTTATATGACCCTGTTTGCCTCAGTTTCCTCATTTGTAAAATGAGCTAGAGAAGGAAATGGGAAACGATTATAGTGTCTTTGCAAAGAAAACCCCAAATGGGTTCACAAAGAGTCAGAAATGACTAAAATATCTGAACAGCAACAAAAACTAGAATAGCCTCTTAAATTTGTTTTCCTTCTAGTCTTTCCCATGTCTAATCCATCTTGCACAGGATTGTCAAAAAAAAAAATCTTCTGAAAGTACAAATCTGAGCATACCACTCACTTGCTCAAAATAATTTCTAATGAATCCTTCTTGCCTTTTGGGCAAAATACCAATTGTTCACCCTGGGATTGTAAGCTCTTCTGGTTCTAATATACCTTTGCAACCTTTTTTATCATTGTTCTCTAATACATGCTTTATGTTCCGGCAAAACTGGCCCATTTGTTTGCTGAATTCAACCTCCTATCTCCCACCTCATTGCCACAGTTGGTATTCACTTGATATCCATTTCCTTCCTTCCTTCTCCACCTCTGAGAAGACTTACTTTCATTGACTGGTTAGTTTAGCTCAGCTTGACTCAGCTCAGATGCCTACTTGTCTGGTGAATTATTCTAATATTCTAGTTGCTAGGACTCTTGCAATCTTGAAACTACATTTTATTTACTTAACCATTTAAATCTTTTGTCCAATCATGCTTGGTCCCAAAGAAAAGATATTAGGCAGAAACAAGGTACCCCTCCACCTCTTCTTTGAAGAGGTGGGAGGCTATGGATGTGGAACTCTGCATATAGTATCATGTAAGATGTTCTAGATATATTGCTTAGTTTTGCTAAATTGTTCTCTCATTTCCATCTTTTTTTATTGTTACTATACATACTTTCAGGGATAAAGAGTGGAAAAATGAATGTTAGAACATGGATGATACGGAAACAAAAGATATCAATAAAAATTATTTTAAAGATGTAATTCTTAATATAAGCTTTTGGAAAGGAAGGATTGTCTTAATTTACCTTTGTATACCTAGTAAATGCACAGTACCTTAAATATAGTAAATGCTTAGTAAGTGTTTGCTGACTTGTACTGAATTGAACCATTTGTAGATGAGGAAGATCCTCACGTAGCTTCTCTTATATTTTCACAATGTAAATTCTGTTCTCTGCTTGAAGGTTTGTTGGCATTTCTGAAGCATAGCTCTCCTGATTGGCTATTCCCAATAATGATGTGCTGAAGGGAACAACTAACAGAAATCATTAAAATGCATTTCACAGATATAGTCCTGTATCAGTGTTTCTCAGTTATACATAGCAATGATACCTTGTGTCATGGATCTCTTCATGAGAGCCTGTTGTTATAAGAACAGACTTACTTGCAAATGCAAGCTTTATTTGTTTGTTTTTGACTCCTTGACAGAAGCTGACCATGGTACTGAAAATGAAATTAGGTACAGCCTCAGTGTCCTCCTCCTAACAGAACGACAACAGGCAATATTTCTGCATAGTACAGCCTATAAGCATCGGAAAGAACAACAAAAGGTCATCTTAGTTCGGTTTTTTTAAAGCTCCCCAAAGAGTAATTTCCTATTTGTTTTGTTCTGTTCTCAATAGCAAAGCTGTATCTAGAATCATTGTTTTTCAAAGGTTTTTACTGCAGTGGGGTACAATTTCTGTGCTTCATAAAATGGGTTTGAATAAAGTCATAAAATGAAACACTGATATGGTGTTGGATCTCAAAAGAATCAAAATGCAGCCTTGGTAAGGTTTTTCTCATTCAGCTCAGAAAGATGAATTATTGTTTCTAGGCCTTGTGACTGGCATTCAACACCAACCAATTCAAATATATACAGACAGACATATATACATTAAGCATCTACTATGTACCAGGTATAGAGGCAAAAAACAAAACTTCCATTGCCATCAAGGAGCTTATGTTCTGTGTGTGTATATGTGTGTGAAACATATACCCACATAAGTAATGCAAAATATAAACCAAACATTTAGTAGAGATCAAGAAGATCTAACAATTGAGAAAAAAAGAAAGATATCATGCAGCAAGGCACTTGAACTACACTTAGTCATCCCACAAGATTGAAGAGAAAAGCATCCCATTCCTGATAGCCTTACAAAGTCAAATAGTTAGGAGATAAGATACCATGTATGGAAAATAACAAGGAGCAATCAAGTGCGAAAATGGCGGTGCCCTTGAGAGAAATAAGGAAATTAGAAATGAGTGTGAGTAATGATAATTATTTCCATTTTTGGACATAGAAGATATCTGTAGTTCAAACAAATAGAGATACGTAGTAGGCATTTTACAATTAATTCAAGATGAGCACTCATGGGAAAGATGAGGGGGATGGATCTGGAAATTTGGTAGTCATCTGTATCAGCACAATAATTGAACACATAGCAGGTACTAAAATTATTAAGATAGCACGGAAAGAATAATGCCCAAGACAGAACCCTATGGGACACCAGCTCATTGGGGAGTGGGACATGGATGATGATCAGAAAAAAAGACTGTGAGTGGTCAAAAATGTAGGAAGACAACCAGAAGAAAACAGAATCATGAAAACCTAAGGAGGAGAGATATAAAGAGACAGTGGTCAACAATGTCAGATGCTACAGGGAGGAAAGGAAGGATGAGAACTAAAGTGTGGCTGGAAGACAGATTACAAGATGTCAAGAAGTGAGTATGAGGTGAAGAAATTGAGGCAAAATATAGACTTTTTTCCTAGGAGTTTGGTTTTTGAAAGGGAAGAAACATCTGATAATTGCTTGGAAATATGGTAGGGATATCTGAAGTTTTGGGAATAACTTCTTATAATAGGGAGATCTGGACATATTTGTAGGTAGTAAGTACTGGGCTAAAGAGACCAAAAAAGATAATTCCTTCTCTGGGTGATCAAAAGGACAATCTTCGTTGGCTACAAGAAGGGGTGAGATCAGGGCACAAGTAGAGGAGAAAGCATTGGTAAGGAAAGAGACACCATCTTCTCAGTGACTGAAGCAAGAGAAGAGAGAAGGGGGAGTGATGTTTCATTGATTATATTTGTAGAATGGAGAAGAAAAAAAAGAGTTCACAATGCATGTTCCTTCATTTTCTCAGTAATAAATTAGGCCATTTCCTTCATTGGGAGTCAGCTGTACTAGGTGGTTTGAGAGAACACATGCTGTAGGGATTGTGACAGTCACTCAAGGAAGAACAGAGGGATGGCTATGCAGTAATGAGGACCCAGAGGAGGCAATAGAAGATGTTCAAAGTAGTGTTTTCTGTTGTGTTTTATTTTGCTTTTTTACTTCTTCCATCAGTGTTAAACAGCAAAGAGACTGAAGAAGGAACATAGTGGGAATCATCCAGGGTTTGTGTTTTGAAAGGGATGATCAGGGATATAGCAAGAAAGTAATGGATTTGAGAGTATAGGACAGTATAAAGTTGAGCTGATTAACCACAAGATCAACACTAGGGCTGCTAGGTGCTAAAATGAATAGAGTGCTGGACCTGAAGTGAAAACCTGAGTTCCAATCCCATACTGTGTGACCCTGGGTACTTAGCCTCTGTGTGTCTCAGTTTTCTCATTTATAAAATGATGATAATAATAGCACCCATCTACTAGGTGTGTTGTGAGGATAAAATGAAGATAATATTTGTAAAGTGCTTTGTAAATGTTAAAGCACTGTATAACTGTTAGCTATTGTTATAAGTTTTTCAAAGGAAAAAATGTCAGGCTAGATCAGGGCAATGATCTGTGAAAATAGGAAAGCATGGAGCAATTACATATTACAATGAAAACCAAAAATAGGATATATGAGAAGTGAAGTATAGGAAAGAATAAAAGGATAGGAAATTGTGCTCAGATAGAGGGATTTTGGAATTTTGGATTATAGATGTAAAATAATTGTTGGTCAAAATGAAATCAAGGATATGACTTTTCTTTGTTTAAAGGATAAGTTGGTGGTTCGGTCAATAGACTGCTGGACCTGGAATTAGGAAGTCCTGAGTTAAAATTTGGCTTCGGACACTTAATGGCCATGCGACCCTGAGCAAGTCGCAACCTCCATATGTCTCAGTTCCCTCAACTCTAAAATGAGGTTAATAATATCACCTATGTCCCAGGGTCGTTGTGAAAATCAAATGAGAGGACACTTGCACAGCACTTAGCTCAGTGCCTGAAACATACTAGGTACCCAGTTAATGCTTGCTTGTTTCCTTGATTTCTCTAGTGTTTAACCGAGGGAAGTGATAGAGTCATAGTAGCTGTATGAGTTTGATGAACAGAAAAGTCAGGGGGACAGGAGCAAGTGGCTGAGTCTATCAGACAAGAATCAGTTTGCAGATTTTGCAGTTACCTCTAAGTACTTGGCCTATTAAAAGGAACATTGTTTAGGTACTGGGAATCAGGAGACAAAATTACTAGCATTTATATAAAGTACTTTAAAGTTTACAAAATACTATAAAGTCATTATTTCATTTGATTCTTAAAACCTCCGTTATGTAGGTATTACTAACATCCCTCTTTTACAGATAAGGAAATTGAAGCTGAAAAAGGTTAAGTGACTTCTCCAGATTTACCACATTAGCAAAGCATCTGAGGCAGGATTCTAACTCAGGGTTTCCTATAACTAGTTGCCTAGATTTCTAATTACTAGTTACACATAAGTAACAGTGTGACTTTGGTTAAGTCACTTTATTTCTTTGGGCCTCTCCTCTCTAATATGATTGGATTGATCTAGGTGATGTCTAAGGTCCTGTTAAATTCTAAATTCTATAGTCTGACCTATATCCATGAAATTGCAGATCTAGAGTAAAAAGCAAACAAAAGCCCCCAACTTTCAATGATCAAAAATGTCCTCCTTTTCTTATATTCCAAGGTCCAGACTGGATTGGTCAGACATCCTATTTTTGAAGGGTTATCCTGTCTTTTAGTCTTGGCTTCATAGGGGGAAAACATTTCTGAAGGTATATAGCCTTATAATTTCATCACCTCCTCTTCTTCACCAAGAAAATGATCATTCTATCTACAAATAAGAGTTGCATGTCCAGCAAGAGGCTGCCACTTGCAATGGATTCTTTGTCAAAATTTTATTTATTTTTTAGTTTATAACATTCAGTTCCATAAACTTTTAAGCTCCAAATTTTTCTCCCCACCTCCCACCTTCCCAAGATGGCATTCAATCTGATATAGGCTTTACATATATATTCACATTAAACATATTTTCACATTAGTCATGTTATAAAGAAGAACTATAAACAATGGAATGAACCATGAGAAAGAAGAAACAAAGCAAAACAAAAAAAGGGAGCAAACAGTATGCTTTAATGTGCATTCAGATTCTATAATTACTTTTCTGGATGTGGACAGCATTTTCCATCATGAGCCTTTTGTGGTTGTCTTAGAACCTTGCATTGCTGAGAAGAGACAAGTCTATCAAAATTAGGCAGTGCACATTGTGGTTGTGACTGTATACAATGGTCTCCTGGTTCTGTTCCCCTTACTTAGCAACAGTTCAAATAAGTCTTCCCAAGATTTTTTGAAGTCTGCCTACTCATCATTTCTTATAGCACAATCATATTCCATTACATTCATATACTTGTAGTGCTAATGAGAGTTAAACATCTTTCCCATCCATTAATGGGCTTGCCTATTAAGGGAAACTTGATTAGGGGAGGCCCACACCTTTTGTTAATTTTCTAATGAGGCACTAGTTCTTAAGGGTTGTGATGATCTCTGGCTCTGAAAAGTGTATAAATACTCTGGAGTGAGGTTTGACTTTGAGGCTTACTCATTGGAAGTGTTTGTTTGGCCAGGTGAGACTCTGGGCAGCAGCTAAGGAACCCCAACCCTGACTTTGAAAACCCAAATTTTGGTGCTTCTCTCTCTGGTAACTATGTATATATAGTCAGAGTTGGATCTGTCTGTTGATCTGTGATGTATGTATTGCTCATAGTCAGATAATTTCAAGGCTTGTCTGTTGGTTCATCTTTGTTTCTCTGTTTGTATTTTCTTTGAAGTTCAGGGTGCTGACTTTGTCACCTGAACTAAGTAAATGATATATAGGCTTGATTAAAGTGATTGTTGACCGCTTAAAAGTTGCTTTCCTTTGAGAAATGCAGATCTAAGAACCTGTTCATCAGGTCCTCCTGTTTATGCTGGGGTCCTTGTTGTTACAATATCACAGCTTGTTTAGTTGTTCCCCAATTGATGGACATTCCCTCAGAAGTGATATTGCAGGGTTAAAGAGTATGCACATTTTTATACTCTTTGGGTGTAGTTCCAAATGCTCTCCAAAATGATTAGATCAGTTCACAACTCCACCAACAATACATTAGTGTTCCAATTTTCTAACATTTGTAATTTTTCTGTTTTGTCATGCTAACCAATCTGACAGGTGTGATGTGGTACCTCAAAATTGTTTTGATTTTGCAGTGGCTTCTTTCTGGTAATTAGTCTAGCCTGTTTTAGGCACATCTCTTAAAAGACCCCTAAGAAAATGGCAGAGAAATCCAAACCCTTTGGAGGCCTACTCACTCAGTAATCTGGCCAGATTTTTTCCCTGACCACATTTAGAAAAGTAGAGAAACTCACCTTCCAAACATGTTCTATAAGGAACAATAAAGGATAATGATGCTGAGTACAACCTCTGAGTTCAGAAGGAGGTATAGATAGAGCCTGTTCAGGATGAGATCAGTCGTGGGTATTAATGAGGACAGATGGCTGAACCGGAAGGCTGGGTCGCCTGAATACATTGTGTTATTTTTATTGACCATTAAGCAAAGTGAAATTTTGCAGTAATATTTAACAACATGTTTTTTCCCCCTCATTTAAAATCACCAGGCCTAAGATGTGTCAAATGAAATTTCAACTCAGAGTACAATACGTGCTTCAGGAAATGGAAGTGTGGATTTCAAGGCAGCTGTTGATGTCATTATGGGTTTGCTACAGCAAGATTGTAAGAGGTGTGTCAAGGACACCCCTAATCAGACAGGTTGGATCTATGTGAAATATATTACTCCTGATATCACTCTCACTTAAGCATCACAAGGACTATCCTCAGCATCTTCAATAGCAAATGCCTGTCAGAAAAAAAAATGAGTGGGAAGGGAGCAGGGCTATGTTTATTTTAACTACAGTCCTTTCCTGTTGATTAGCTCTGGAACAGGATATGGAATTGGAGTTGGGCAGCAATAGAAATTTAAACTGAAAAGATATTCTTACAGACTCTATCTAGTACAAACTCCTTAGGCTAAACAGAAGAAATCTGAGGTCCAGGAAGAAAAGAGAATTGTTCAAAGTCATTGAGCAAATTATTGCCCAGACTGGGATTCCTGCTCCCTTCATTGTACCACATTGTTTACATCCTTATCTGACCTCTATCCCCTTCTGTCTGAAGCAGCAATACTTGCAATACTGAGTATCAAGATGTAGCCATCTCATATTTCCCTAAATCTTTCATTTCTTTCAACTTTTCTTGTCAACATCATCAAGTAGGGTTTTCCCCCTAAGAAGACCACTATATGTTCATGTCAGGACATCTGAGAACAGAACAAAACAAAATTTTAATATAGCATGAGGATTCCACACATATGTACACATACATATCATATGCACACACACACACATACAGATGGCATGAGGGCTTTTAAGATTGTAGAAGCTACTGGTTTCTTCTATACTTCTAATTTTTAGTAATATTTGTAACATAAGGTCTAGTGTCAGTATCAGTCTATCCATATTCATATATATGTACATGTACGTATGTATATATGTGGATACCCAACTCTCACATACAGCTTAAATATATGGCTCCAAAAACTTATATATGTAGCATCTTTATCCTGATAAATTGCCTC
Source organism: Bettongia penicillata ogilbyi (assembly GCA_023548195.1). Classification (NCBI taxonomy): domain Eukaryota; kingdom Metazoa; phylum Chordata; class Mammalia; order Diprotodontia; family Potoroidae; genus Bettongia; species Bettongia penicillata. The sequence continues at coordinate 820,470 of JAJHZJ010001014.1, read as the reverse complement.
CACAGATGGCCCAAATCTGATTGAGGGTAACTGATAAGCCCCAAACCAGTCATGAGTTAGGGGGACGTCTACCCAAAGCATATGAAAAATTTCTCAGAAGAATGAGTGGATGAGAACAATTTCTTCCAATGGCCATGACGGTAGCTAAAGCAGGCTGTGAGGAACACTTAAAGCTTCATCAGACACTGAAGATGCCAAGGTCATCCACTACATCCTGCACCATTGCCTGTCATCTTGACTTTTGTCCTTTGATGATTCAGGAAGGGATAATGAGGCTGATGACTTTGTGCAATTCTATCTCACTTCAATCCAATTCACACGCAAGTCAACTCATCACCCTGTGATGTCGTTGGTGCTCCTCAAAAAGGAAGGACGAACAAGAATGTATGCATGTATTTTTATGTAAAAGGAGGAATTTCATGTTGATGATGATGCAAGTGATGCCTCTTTTTTCTTATAAACAGTATTTTTGAATTACACATAAAGACAAGTTTTAACATTTATTTTTTAAAAAAAAATTTTGAGCTCCAAATTTCCCCCTCCTTCCTTCCTCTCTAAAATAATAAGCAATTCGATATAGGTTATACATGTGCACAGATATAATCTTTTTCATTGTATTTTATTTTTCCCCAGGTACATGTCATGAAAAAATTTAGCATTCATTTTATAAGATTTTTAAGTTCCAAATTTTTCTTCCTCCTACCTTTCCTCCTCTCCACTCTTCTGAAAATGGTAGGCAGTTTGGTATAGTTTAAACATGTCTTGTCATGCAAAAGTACTTCCATATTAGTCACAATTGTGAAAGAAGAAATAGATCAAAAGAAAAGAAAGAGAAAAAAAGTGAAAATAAATATATTTTGATCTGCATTCAGAGTCCATCACTTCTTTATCTGGATATGTATAGCACTTTCTTTCATGGGACCATTGTACTTTTAGTGGATCATTGTGTTACTCAGAGGAGCTGAGTTATTCATAGATGATCATCAAACAATGTTGCTGATACTGTGCACAGTGTTTTCCTGGTTCTGCTCATTTCACTTTGCATCAGTTCATACAAGTCTTTCCAGGATATTCTGAAATCTGTCTGTTCATAATTTCTTATTCCACAAGAGTATTCCATTACATTAACATACCACAGCTTGTTCAGCCATTCCCCAATTGATAAGCATCCTTCAATTTCCAATATTTGCAACCACAAAAAGGCCTGCTATAAATATTTTTTGCATATGTAGGTCCTTTTCCCTTTTCTGTTATCTCTTTGGGATACAGACCTAGTATTAGTAGTATTATTGGATCAAAGGGAATGCAAAGTTTGGTTGCACTTTGGGCATAGTTCTCAATTACTCTTCAGAGTGGTTGGATCAGTTCACAACTCCACCAGCTGTGCATTAGGGTCCCAGTTTGTCCACACCCTCTTCAATCCTTTACATTTTTCCTTTTTGTCATAATAGTCAATCTGATAGGTAGAGGGTGGTAATCAGAGGTGATTAAGAGTACTTCTTCATATATGTATAAATAGCTTTGATTTCTTCATCTTCAAACTACCTGTTCATGTCCTTTGGCCATTTATCAATTTGGGAAAAAATTTAAATCAGTATTCTATATATTTGAGAAATGAGGCCCATATCAGAGACACTTGGTATTAAAATTGTTTCCCATCTTTTTGCTTTCCTTCTAATCTTGATTGCATTTGAGTTTTTTTGTACAAAAACCTTTCAATTTAAAATAATCAAAACTATCTATTTTGCATTTTGTAATGCTCTCTATATTTTGTTTGGTCATGAATTTTTCCCCTCCCCATAGATCTGACAGGTGGACTATTCCTTGCTCTTCTAATTGACATATAGTGTCACCCTATACATTTAAATCATGCCAAAGACCTGCCATATATAACTTTTCTAATATTCTATTTACCTTCTTAGTTTTTTCTTGTTTATTTTTAGTTGGTATTATTGAGCTCTGTGAGGGGACAGTGAGGTCCCTCTTTAATACATTTTGCTCTCTATTTGTGCCTGTAATTCACTTAACTTCTCCTTTAAGAATTTGGATACTAGATTTCCAGTTCTGGGAGCCAAGATGGTGGAGTGATAGGTAATTGCTATCCCTCTCCCCCTGTTGACCTTGACAAGCCCAGAGATTATCTCCCCAGGGAAAATCCTGGAACAGGGGTAAACAAACTCTTAGCTCATGAGATTAGAAAGATCACCAAGGTGAATTCTTCTTGCTGTGGTCAAAGGTGACCAATGCAGGATCAGAGCTGTCCCAGACAGCCCCACCACAACACACTGGGAGAAGATCCTGAGCTCCAGGGGGGAGGGGGTGAAGCCAGCAACTGACAACACCAGGATCCCAGACATGCCTCAGCACCCCAGGGGAATCGAGAAGACACTAGCACAGAAAGCTGACCTCACCTATGCTCTATCTCAGCAGAAGAGACTTTCTGTGGCCAGATCACCCCTTCCCCACACTTAATGAGCTAGCTGTAGGGTTACTGTGGGGAAACCCAAAAAGACCTCACTTGGCCTCTGCTTTCCAACACCAGCCAGCTCAGCACCAGGTACCCTGCACCATTTTAATTTCTAGCTGAAAGAATCAGAGACCACAACACACAAAGTTTTAGGCACAAGAACTATGGGACAGAGATCTCTGTGCCACAGACACAGAGATCTACTATAAAAGTCAGGAAAAGGGTTATTTTCATAAGTAAGAAGCAAAGCAGAAAAGAAAAGACCATAGAATCTTTCTTTGGGGACAAGGACCAAAACACAGGTACCAAAGAGGTCAGCACTGAAACTATACTCCCATCTGAAACTTCAGAAGGGAAAATTGCCTAGAAGTCCTAGACCCAGAGGGCAAAACTATCATTGAAAGAAACCATCTTTCACCTCCTCAAAGGACCCCAAACTTAAAACATCAAGGAGAGGCGGAGTCAAGATGGCAGAATAGAAAGACACACATACTCTACCTCTTCCCCCACAGGCCATAAAATACCTGGAAAGAAAGACTCTCAACAAATTCTAGAGCAGCAGAAGTAAAAGAATGATGGAATGGAGGAGATTTCCAGCCCTGGGTGACCTGGAAGGCCAACAAGAAAGGTCTATTGCACCAGACATGGAGAGGAGTGCAGCCCAGTCTTGGCCACATGATGCTGGGAGGAGTAGAACCAGAGCAGGCCTCAGGGACAGATTTCACCCACAGCGGCAGTTCACAAATCCCTTAACCCACAGGCACAAAGGCAGCTTCAAAGGTCAGTAAGAGGGCTTTTTCACCTCAGTGACAAGGGAGCAGGGTCCTCCCCTAGCTCTGGCCCCAAGCTGCAGCAGTAGCCACAGCAGGTAGCAGAAGCTGGAGTGGCCCTGGTAGGCAGTCAGCAGCTGGAGTCCATTGCTCCATTGTTGGAGCACTCAGCTTAAAGCCCTAGGGGAATTGAGCAGCTGATCTGAACCTCAGCCCTGCACACAGTCCTGGGGTGTGGTGGAGTTGAGGCGGCTGTGCAGAGAGAATTCTACTACTCGCAGATTCTGGGCAGAAAAGCTTTGGTAGCTCCCAGACCAGTGCACAGGCCCTTGATTTGGCCACTTTGGAGGAACTGAGAAATTACAGGTCCCCAGAGTGTAACTTACTCTTGACAAAGGATCCCAAAATCAAGTAACTGGTTGGGAAAATATCCAAAAAAGGGGAAGAAATAAGACTATGGCGGAGTAGAAAGACTCATGTATGCTAGCTCCGAACCCACAGTCCATGGATTTAATGTAAAAAGAGCTCCCCACAAGTTCTGGATCACTGCAGGGTGTGAAGAAACACAGTGGAAGAGATTTCTGCTCCAGAGAGCCCTGGAGAGCCATCCCTAGGGTCCGTCGCACTCCAGAAAGTGGAGTCCACCCCTACGCTGCCCTGGCCGCAGCCCCAGAGGAGCAGATTCGAGCAGGCTTCAGGGACAGAATCTCCGGCAGCTGGGAAAGTCCCTCCACCCACAGACGCTACAGGTCAGTGAGAGAGACGTCTAGGCTGGCCGAGAGGGGAGTGGGGTGTCTCCATGACTCGGGCCCCCTCGGGAGGAAGCGGCAGAGGCAGGGGCAGCAGCAGCAGCGGTGGACACCCAGGACTCCCCGAGCAGGCAGGATCTTCATTACTGAAGGTCTCTGCATAAACAACCTGAAGGAGCTGAGACTGGGAGGTGGCCCTGGCCCCACCCAAACACCAGAACTTAAGCTCATATTGAATAGCAGCCACACCTGCCGTGGAAAGTCCATTTGAATCTCAGACCCCAAGCACTAGCTGGGCAGATCTAGGCGGGGGTGGAAAGGAATCTCAGAAGTCAAGTAACTGGCTGGGAAAATGCTTAGAAAAGGGAAGAAAAATAAGACTATAGAGAGCTTCTTTGAGCAGGTGCAAATGTTCCTGCCTTTCAATTCTGATGATGAGGAAATATTCTTACCATCAGGGAAAGACATGGAGGGCGGGGCCTCAGCACCCCAGACACCCCAGGGGGATGTCGGGTGGGCTCAGGCCTTGGAAGAGCTCAAAAAGGATTTTGAAAAGCAAGTTAGACAGGTGGAGGAAAAACTGGGAAGAGAAATGACAGAGAGGCAAGAAAAGCATGAAAAAAGGGTCAATACCTTGGTAAAGGAGACCCAAAAAAATGCTGAAGAAATAACACCTTGAAAAATAGTCTCACTCAATTGGCAAAAGAGGTTCAAAAAGCCAATGAGGAGAAGAATGCTTTCAAAAGCAGAATTAGCCAAATGGAAAAAGAGGTTCAAAAGCTCACTGAAGAGAATAGTTCTTTCAAAACTAGAATGGAACAGATGGAGTCTAATGACTTTCTGAGAAACCAAGAAATCACAAAACCAAAAGAATGAAAAAATGGAAGACAATGTGAAATATCTCATGGGAAAAAACAACTGACCTGGAAAATAGATCCAGGAGAGACAATTTAAAAATTATGGGACTACCTGAAAGTCATGATCAAAAAAAGAGCTTAAACATCATCTTCCATGAAATTATCAAGGAAAACTGCCCTGACATTCTACAACCAGAGGGCAAAATAAGTATTGAAAGAATCCATCGATCACCACCTGAAAGAGATCCAAAAAGAGAAACTCCTAGGAACATTGTGGCCAAATTCCAGAACTCCCAGGTCAAGGAGAAAATATTGCAAGCAGCTAGAAAGCAACAATTCCAGTATTGTGGAAATACAATCAGGATAACTCAAGATCTAGCAGTTCTACATTAAGGGATCGAAGGGCATGGAAGAAGATATTCTAGAAGTCAAAGGAACTAGGACTCAAACCAAGAATCACCTACCCAGCAAAACTGAGTATAATACTTCAGGGGAAGAAATTGCTATTCAATGAAATAGAGGACTTTCAATCATTCTTGATGAAAAGACCAGAACTGAAAAGAAAGTTTGACTTTCAAACCCAAGAATCAAGAGAAGCCTGAAAAGGTAAACAGAAAAGAGAAATCACAAGGGACTTACTAGAGTTGAACTATTTACATTCCTATATGGAAAGATGAGATTTATAACTCTTGAAACTTTTATCAGTATCTGGGTAGTTGGAGGGATTACACACACACACACACACACACACACACACACACACACACAGACAGAGAGTACAGGGTGAGTTAAATAGGAAGGGATCATATCTAAAAAAAATAAAATTAAGTGGTGAGAGAGGAATATATTTGGAGGAGAAAGGGAGAAATGGAATGGGGAAAATTATATCTCATAGAAGAGGCAAGAAAAAGCTTCTCAAAAAAGGGAAAAAGTGGGGAGATGAGAGGGGGAAAAGTGAAGCTTATTTTCATCACGTTTGACTCAAGGAAGGAATAACATGCACATTCAATTTGGTATGAAAATCCATCTTACACTACAGGAAAGTAGGGGAGAAGGGAATAAGCAGGGTGGGGGGATGATGGAAGGGAGGTAAAATGGGAAGAGGGAGCAATTGGGAGAAAACAGCCTTGTGGAGGCAGGACGTCAAAAGAGAGAATAGAAGAAATGGGTGTAAGGATAGGATGGAGGGAAATGTAGTTAGTTTTATGCAACATAACTATTGTGGAAGTTATTTGCAAAACTATACATATATAACCTATATTGAATTGCTTGCTTTCTCAGTGGGAATGAGTGGGGAAGGAGGAAGGAAGAGACGTTGGAGTTCAAAGTTTTAGGAACAAATGTTGAGAATGGTTTTTTCATACAACTGGGAAATAAGAAATGCAGGTAATGGGGTATAGAAATTTATCTTGCCCTGCAGGACAAGAGACAAAATGGGGATAAGGGAAGGGAGGGGTGTTAATTGTGAGGGCACATAAGTGGAAGGGGCAATCAGAATGCAAGGCATCTTGGGGTGGGGGGAGGAGAGAGATGAGGAGAAAATTTGGAACTCAAAATTTTGTGGAAATGAATGTTGAAAACTTAAAACAAATGAACAAACTTTAAAAAAAAAAAGAAAATGAAGGACCAAAAAAAAAAAAAAAAAACCCAAAAAACACCAAGGAATATCATGGCCAAGTTCCAGGACCATCAAGTGAAGGAGAAAATCCTGCAGGCAGGCAGAAAGAAACTATTCAAATATCAAGGAGCTAGTCAGGATCACACAGGACCTTGCAGCTTGTACATTAAAAGATCGAAGGAATTGGAATACGATATTCTGGAAGGCAAAGGAGATGGGACTACAATCAAGAATTAATTACGAAGCAAAGTTGAGCATAATATTTCAGGCAAGGAGACAGACATTCAGTGAAATAAGGGATTTCCAGACTTTTCTGATGAAAAGGCCAGAACTCAATAGAAAATTGGATCTTCAAATGCAGGTCTCAAGAGAGGCATAAAAAGGTAAACAGGGGAAAAAAAAAACTTGTTGTGCAATATAGGCAAACTGTTTACAGCCTTATAAGGGAAGATGATACTTGTTAATCTTGAGAACTGAATATTTATTATGAAATGTAAAAGGGATATTCATAGATAGAAGGAATGGGGCTAAATTAAATGATGTGATGATAAAGGTGTGAAGGGATTATAATGGGAGATGTGAAAAGGAGGAGGCAGAAAGAAAGAAATTCCAACACAGGAAAAGACACAAAAGTATATTGCAGTAGAGGGAAAGAGGGGAGGGAGATCAGCATTGTTTGAGAGATACTCTCATCTGATTGGATTCAAGGAGGGTACAACAAACTCAGTTAAGTATAGAAAAACAATTAGCTCTGTAGGCAGTTGGAGAGGAAGGGGGAAAGAAAAGGGAGGGGAGGCTAAAAGAGTGGTATGAAGTAGTAAGGGGAAAAGGGATTGTTAATTCTTTCAAGTAGCTTTTTCATTGATTCTCTAGTATTTTCTAAGTATACCATCATATTATCTGGAATGAATACAACTTTGTTTCTTCATTGCCCATTCTAATTGCTTCAATTTCTTTATCTTCTTTTGTTGCTAATACATTTCTAGCACAATAGTGATTAACAGTGATGATTAAGGACATCCTTGTTTCACCCCTGATCTTACTGGAAATATTTCTAGCTTATCCTCATTACATATAATGTTTTCTGATGGTTTTAAATAGATCATTTATCATTTTAAGGAAAACTCCAATTGCTCCTATACTTTCTAGTATTTCTAAGAGGAATTGGTGCTTTTTATATTTTTAATAGCTTTTTTTTTGCATCTATTGGATAATCATATGATTTCTGCTAGTTTTGTTTTCGATATGGTCGATTGCACCGATAGCTTTCCTAATTCTGAATCAGCCCCGTATTCCTGGTATTTATAAATTCCACCTGGTCATAGCATATTGTCCTCATGATAAGTTGTTGTAATCCCTTTGCTAATATTTTATTTAAATTTTTTGCATAAATATTCGTTAGGAAAACTAATCTATGATTGTCTTTCTCTGTTTTGACTCTTCCCAGTTTAGTTATCAGCACCATATTTGATTCACAAACAGAATTTGTTCAGACTCTTATTTTTTCAAATACTTTATATAGTATTAGAAGTAATTTTTCTTTCTACCTATCTTATATAATTTTAAGTCTTTTTTTTTTAGTTCTTCCAAGAGTTACTGCTTGACTTGAGACCACTTTCCATTTTTCTTTGGGGTTTTGCCCATATGTGTTTTGACATTGTTTCTGTCTTCTGAGTTTGTCTCTTGGTATTCTCTGTTATCATAATAACTTTCTATGGTCAGATTCTTTTTATTGTTCTTTTCTTGTTCATCTTTTTTTGGTCTTTTCCCTTTCTTTTAAAATTGAGCTTTGCTACTGAGGTGCAAAGAGTACTGTCTCAGGCTTTCGATGCCAGTAACTGCAGACCATGGCTATTTACCTGATGTTGTACTTATGTTGCCCTGAGGTCCTGGGGGACCTTCTGTCTAGTGCTGTACTGAGGGCATCTGGTGGAAGGTGGCAGCTACTGATGGAGACTGCAGAGGTCTGGAAGCTTACGTGGTGATGATCTGGGGTACTAGTGATAGTGCTTGTGATATGCTGAGACCCAATGCTGTTTTCTGCATCTCCTCAGGGTTACACAGAAGCACATGGAAGTCTGACCATTTGGAGGATACCTGTTTGTCTGGGGCTATGCTGAAGCATGTGGAGATCTGGCCACTGGAGGATGTCTGTTTGCTACTGCTACACTGAAGCATGAGGATGTCTGACCTCCTTTCTAATCATGCTGGAGGATGCCTACTTCCCTTGGGCTATGCTAAAGCACCTGGTGGTACTCAGAGATGGAGTCTGTCAGTTCCCCTGGCTATACTAAGGCCCATCAGTGGTCCTGGCTTGGCATTTGCCTGTTCCACAGTACCGGGGCTCAGGATCTCCTGCTGCTTTGCTGGGGTGGGGTTTGCTGTTAGTTTGCTGGGATGCTTCCTATCCTGGAATGCACTCCTCCTTTTCCTGAGGAAGATGGACTTTTCTGGCTGAACTTCCAAGTTCCTTAGGCTAAAAGATTCCTTCACCCTACCATTTTTCTGGTTCTACTGCTCCCAGATTTGTTTGGGGTCACTATTTTATGGTTGTTTGGAAGTGAATATGAGACAGTTCAGCAATTTACTACTTACTCCACCACCTTGGCTCCCGAAAATCTATGAGGCATTTCTAATCTCAAGTAAGTCTTGCTATAACAGCCTTGACCTTAAGCAATAGGGAGTGAAATCTATTCTTTAAGAATAGATTTAATACTACTTAACTAACTGCTCTGTTTTCCAAAAGAGCTTAGCCATGGGAGATAAGACTGTTTTTGAAAAGAAGAGCCCACTACCATCAAAATTCTGAAAATTAATAGACTCCTGTACTGAGGAGGAAAGTAGTTAGGGGTTGTTGTGTAATACAGTGACTGGATCATGGTTGTCTTTTTTTTTTAATAACTAAAGCTTAATGGATTAGATGTCTAAGCTTAAAAAAAAAAGGGCATTGCAAGTCCCACTCTTCCTTTTGGTAAAGAAGTAACATATCAATATGTTATCAAACTCTAGTTGAAGCTGGAAGTATAAAAAATCTCCATAACATTATGACCAATGGAGCCACACCTAGCCCCAGCAATCACCATGGATCCAGCCAAGCTCATTCATCAGTGGTCACATGAAATGAGTAGGTAGCTATACATGAAAGAAAATATTGGCAGTCCTGGAACAATGGACAGGTGAACTATCCCTCCATGCTTGCACCCTGGTCAAATGTTTTCCTCATACATGTACTGTGGCCTCACATGCTCCTTAGATGTCTACCCCTCTATTCATGCTTCTTATGTAGGTCCATTCTTCTAACTAAGAGCATGAGTATTTGTGAGACAGTTCAGTAAGGCTTTCTTCATCTTCTGCACATGGACGTACTATCTAACTTGAGGTGAATTTCCCCTTACTATTAAAAAAAATGGAAGTTTTCACCACTTGAACAATTCAACTCAATTCAATACTTCCTTATTACATGCCTAAAATCTTTCAGGTGTTTTGTTAGGCAATAGGAACATAAAATAAATAATACCCTTAAGGAACTTATCATCTAATAAGTGCAGTGACTGATAAGGCATGTATTCAAATAGTGATTATACAAGGGCAAATATGTAAAGTGCAAAGGAGAGATAATAAAAAAAATGTGAGAAATGACAGTCACCAAGAGACTGTTAGTTTCAATGTGGAAAATGAAAAGATGAGTCCTGAATATTTTGTGAGCACTGCTGTTAGCCAAGCCAATATTTAGGTTAAGAATATCTAGCTTTGCCTGGCTTTACTTCACTGCCTAGATCGGAAGATAGCTATATTTCCCATAAACTTGACCAGATCTAGTTAATATTCAATAATTGGCTCTTTGAAAAAAAATTGTCCAAATGATACACTTTCCAAGAAAAAAAAATTAATTAATCCCTGATTTGTAACGTTTTCCAGTTTCTAAGTTCTAAATTTTCAGACTGAAAATTTAACAATTGGCTTTTGTGAAATGGTTTATTCTAGTTGCAGCATACCCCCACTTTAGCTGTAAAATATGAACAGGAAGAGAAAAGTAAAAATATAAGGTATTATTGCTCTTGGTTTATTTTTCCTCCTTATTTCAAACTACTGGATCATGTGGCTGATTGTTATTAAGTCAGAATAGTCCAGGTTGAGGGACTCATCCTACATGCAAAAGCTCTGGAAAGACATCTCTCTGGGATGAAGGGTACTATTCACAGTAGCAGGTTATTAGTGCAGGCAGAGAAGTTAAATGTAATGGATGTGTAGTCTATAAGAAGTGCAGACCATGCCAAATTCAATTGGAAATTGTCCATTAGGTTAAAGACAAAAAAAAGTCTGAGCTGTGGGAGAGCTTTCTTGATTATTGTCATTAGAGAATACAAGAGGAAAGATGGAATGTAGGTCTATTATGCTCATTAAGATTCACGGTGCACCTTTAGTGTGATAAGTGCTGGGCTATTGAAGACTGTCTTGGTCCCTGCATTGAAGATGCTGTAGCTAGAAATTTAATCAGAAGCTGAAAACAATGAAGGTCACCCTCACAGGTAAGCATGTATTTTGAAGGGGATGAATAGAAAGAGGACAAGACAGAAACTCGATGACCTGTTGAATGAAAAAGGATAAAAGGAAGAGAAGGTATAAAGACATATGGAAGAAAGTGGAAGAAGATATCAGTGTCTTCTAGTCAATCCTTTCCATTGAACATATGAGGAAACTAATTCCAAGAAAGGTTAATTGACTTGCCTAAAGCTGACTAGGTTGTAAATTGCAATATCTGAAGTATTTTAATCTAGGTGCTCTAACTCCATATGTAGATCTCTACTACATCACATTGGATAAAGCAAGAGTTAGTCGTTAGAAAGTGAATAGTAGATTAGAACCACAGAATGGATTCTAGTCCCTTCGTAGGAAGAGGCCTCAGAAATCATGGAAGTGAACTCATCTTTCTGATGGAGAAACTGAGGCTCGGAGAGGGGAATTACTTGCTCAAGGTCATATATCTAATTAGTAACAACATACTCCCAGCTAAATGCTATAGAGGCAATAAATTGAATAAGGGTATAAATGTGTGTGTATATGTGTATATGCACGAGTATGTGCAAACTTCTGCCTGGGAGGGCCTTGTGATTTCTCAGCGGGGGATGTTATACAAGGCACTTATTGCCAGACTTGAAAATAATAGCATGAACTAACTTATTTGTGGCAAACTCCATTACATCACTGCTTCTATTTGAATGGTGGTGGTATATTTCATTTACAACTTTTTTCAAGAGAATTGCCTTTTTGAAGATAACCTCCTAGAGTCATCTTTTCCCTTATTTAAAAATCTGATTATTAGTTCTTGTAAATCCTATAGAAGTTAACATTTGGGGGTTGACTTCCAGGCATATGTAGGAATAGACACAGAAACACGAAATGATTTTCTCTCCACGTTACAAATGATTTTTCACACCTTCCATTCACTATTTTTGTGAATAAGGAACATATAAGACAGAAAGGTAATAAAGCTGCTTACAATCACCCAATGTAAGCAGATCTCTGAAAGACAAGCCCACACAGAGTGGAAGACTCACTTGGCTAAGAACAAAGTCATTAAGAATCCATTTGACCTATGATTTATAGCTAAAGGGTAGACTCCAGCTAAAATCATGATCAATTAGCTAATCTCAGTCTTTGATAAAGTATTCAGGCTATTATTTAATGGTGGAGAGGAAGAAGCAAGTTAAAAGGAATATAGATCTTAAGCATTATTGCCACTAAAGTCATGGCATAAAAACCTTAAATTGTTAGCATTTCACTTCTAAAGCTGAGTTAACTTTATAATCAGTTAATGAGCAAATATTCTTAGCTTTACACAAGATTGTAATGTTAGACCTTGGCTAATTCTTCTACATCAGCCAGATTTGGACTTCAGCCATAAAATCCATTGCCTATTCTTATATTCAGAAATTAGACCAACTGGTGGGCAGAAGTGGGAACTCCTCACTTCCCAAAATTACAAAATTTGATTCTAAAATTGGAATAAGAAAAGCACATGAACTTCTATAAGAATATTAAAACACTTTCACTTAAACAACAAGGATTGTTAGCCCTTTGAGATCAGAGTCTATATTTTTATATTTCACCCTTGAACCTTTCAAAAAATACAATGGATGAAGCCAACAGGCATTGCCAGATTCGGTAATGGAAGATTTCTGTTCTTTTGAGGTAACATCATAAAGAACCTGACAACAGACCTAACAAATTCTAATCTAGTCCACTAGTTTTTCTGAGACTTTCTGTGTTATTATTGTTTCATTGTTTTCAGTTGTGTCCAACTCTTTGTGACCCCTTTTGAGATTTTCTCGGCAAATATACTAGACTGTATCACCATTTTCTTCTCTAGCTCATTTTACAGATGAGAAAACTGAGGCAAAAAGGAGTAAGGAGTGATTTGCCTAGGGTCACACAGCCAGCATATGTGAGGTCAGATTTGAACTCAATTCATCCTGACTCTAGGTCCAGATCTCTATCCACTTTTTTACGTAGCTGCCCTAGACTTACTGTGTAACCTTAGATAAGTCATTTTTATGTGCCTTAGTACTCTCCTCTGGAAAATAAGGGGGTTGACCTTCAAGGTTATTAAGGTCTCTTCTAGCTCTGAAATTATATGGCTTTATGATGTTAAGTTCTCCAGGCAGAGTTGAGTAAGATATCATGGGAGACAGAAGCACTTTCTGAGATCTCCATTTAATTAAGCCAATCCACAGTTGAAGATTCCAGATTGTTTCCTTATTGCTCCAGCTGAAGTCATGGGGCAGTGAGGTGGCACAGTGAATATAACACTGGAGTAAAACCAGAAAGACTCATCTTACTGGATTCAAATCCAGCCTCGAACAGTTACTACTTGTGTGATCCTGGGCAAATCACTAAATCTGGTTTCCCTCAGTTTTCTCATCTGTAAAACAAGCTGCAGAAGGAAATGGCAAACCAGTCCAGTATCTTTTCCAAGAAAATCCCAAATGGAGTCACCAAGAGTCAGACATGACTGGAATATCCGAATAAAAACAACAATGCCATAGGCCTTTTTTTCTTTCTATAATGACTTATACTACTGTCCACCTCACATCTTATTCTCATCTCATCATGATGGTGTAATCTCCTGGTTGAGTCTTATTCCCACCCATGCCTCAGACTTTCTGAAGTTATGCTTGCTTAAAGACTACTGTAAGTATCTGCCATCTCTACCCCTCTGAGAGGCACCAAATAGCCCTTTTTTCCTAATCCTCTCTCCCAGATCGGTAAGACTCTCCTTTCGCATGAACAACCCATGAAATGTTGTCTTCTTCATGAAACTATCTCAGATTTATCCAATGAAAATTATTAGTTTCCTTTCTTTGGGGGGGTGGTATTAGGAAAATTATGACTACTCTTGTATTATTATCTATTTACATACAGTCATTGGCTAAACATTTATTGGGGTCAACTGCATGCATAGCCATATCCTAGACGTGGGAAGGGAGAACAAAAATATAAAATGCTCCATCTGTGCCCATAAGTAGTTTATGCTCTGGCTGGATCATTAATGTGTATCTTTTTATACTGACTAGAGAGTAAACTCTTGGATGTCAGGAAACAGGACTGACACTTCTCTGTATTTTTCCTTAAGGATTAATGCAGTGGGTGCTTAGTAAATACTTATTGATAAATTAATTTATAAGTGTGTTAGAAATCATATGACAAAAATATGAGCACTGAAGTGTGCACAAAAGGTCAGGATGGATGGAGTTAATTAGGAAAGGAGGCTTAGAGGAGGTAAATCATAGAGTTATAGAATCTCACAAGAGTCACTGACCTCAGAATTCAGCTAGTCTAATCCCCACCTCTATAAAAATCTTTTCTGCAATACATCTAAAAAACTGTCACTTGACTTTCATTGATATTAAGAAGGGGAAAACCCAGTGACTCCCAGAACAATCCATTCTACTTTTATATAACTCAGGAAAAAATATTAATATTATTAAAAATATTAATATTATTATTATTATCTCAAGACAAAATGTTTTCCTACAAATCCTATCCATTGCTCCTAGTTCTTCCCTCTAAGGATCAAGCAGAACAAATTTATTGTCTTCCTCACAAATATTTAAAGACAAATCTCATGTTCCCCAATGTCTTACATTCTTGAGCCAGGTCATGAAGGAAGAAGGAAGAAACATAGGGAATTAATAACATTCTCATTTACATTTGTACATTTTAACAGTTTACAAAAAGCTTTCCTTATTTTTGGTCCTCTGTGAACTATTTTGTCCATTTCACAGATAATCAAACCAAACCTCAGAGAGAGGAAATAATTGTCCAAAGTGATTCACATACTTGTGAATGATGGATGAACCCAGAACTCAATCCCTAACTTCCTGCTTCCAAGGCCAATGGTTTCTTCCATTATACTATGTAGAAGGATACTCTAGAATAAAAATGAACAGTGACTCTCTTTAAACTTCTATTCATGTAATTAGCTACTTGATAAATGTTCTTAATGAAAGATGATCTAGTCAGTAGATGCAAGGCTAGTTTAACTCAGGGAAAATTTAGTTTTCAAAGTTTCATTTGCTTTCATGGTTAAAAAAAAACCATGCCTGAACCAATGTTGGGCACTAATACATCAAGGACTGACCTTGGAATATCTAGCTCTTATTTGAAATGCTTCAAGGAAATCTCTGTTGATTTTTCCTTCATGTTTCCTACCATATCTCCTATATTGCTCTTCCTTTTCTTTTATGGAAGGCCATGTTACTTCCAATTAGCATTTCAATTTCTTTTTTAAAAAAAAAGTCCATTTGGAGAATCTATTGCAAAGGATTCCCAGTTAATCTCTCTTTCTGTTATTTCTATAAGGCTCAATAAGCATCAGCTGAACAAGATGGGCTCCATAAACTAGCAATGGCCATGGAGTGCCTATGCTGCCCATCATTCAGATGTCACCTCTGGCCCCTATTCAGAGATGGCAAAGAAAGAATGGATAGTGTTGGACTAATAGATAGCTTTTACCCTATTTATTATAATTAGACATTTGGCTAGGCACGTGCTCTGAATTTCAATTATTTCTAGAGCCCAGCATGAAATGCCTTAATCACAGGTGGAATAGGAGAAGGGAATTATTAAAAAGGGTCACTTGAGTTCAACATTTCCATCCTTTTCACAGAGAGGGAAGTTGGGAAGAAATTCACAGTAAAATTACTTTGGGGGGGCTGGAGAATGAGTGAGGCATAGACGCTGATGACACAATTCCAGGATGACAGCAATCAGGATTCTATTCAAGAGCTTCCCCCACCCCCATCCCCTTCCATCAGAATATTTCTTCCCCTTTGAAATTTTTGCATAGTTACACAGGTGTATTGACTTCATAGAGATCTATCCAAAGATCTTATCCTGTGTCAACAGCATGTAGAAACTTCAGCTGTCTTGCTAAGATGCTAAGAGAAAACTAAATCTGATTTTGACTGAAGATGATTTCCGATTGCAGGGGAAATGGAGGTACAATTCATTTTTTCTACTTATCCATTGAGTCATCCCATTTTGGGGTATGTGCCTAGACCTGGGCAGGATGCTTTAGGGTATATATAGAGGTCTAAACTAGGTCTGCCATTAGGAGAGAGAGATGAAATACACTGAGAATTCCAGATAAAAATCATTTTCCCTTGTAATCTTTTCCCATATTCTCACAAAGTAACAACGTGAAACAGTGGATGGAATCAGGCCTGGAATTGGGTAAACTTGAGCTCAAATCTGGCTTCTGACTCTTACTACCAATGTGCTCCTGAGCTAGATATTTAACCACTGTCTGCCTCAGTTTTTCATCTGTAAAATAGGGGTGATGATAGGCTCTACCTTCCAGGTGAGGAATTTGATTCATTGAAGACCCCTTACTCTATTGCAATCAGTATTAATCAATTTGGTATGATTATAAGTTCTGTGAGCTTCAGATTGAAAGATCATTTGCATAATCATGAGAAGATAGCTGGAAACCCTCCACCCTTGTTATTCCTTGTACTTTTGACCAAACCCAGAGTGGCAGAGGTGATTCAACTACATGGAAAGTCTTGCAAAATTATTTTTGTATCTCCAGACTACTCTCTTGTCCAACATGAGCAGATGTCCATCTTGTAACCATCTTATAACCACCTAGTCAGTGGAGATATTCCTTTCTTTGCCAAACTCATGGCCTTACTGATATATTTTCTTTTTATTTATTTTTATTATTATTATTATTTTATTTGTTTACAGTGTTCTAAAATCACTTCCATATAACTTAGATTTTTTTCCCCTCTCTCCTCCCTCCCTCCCTGAGTCAGCACATAATTTTATATAGGTTCTACACATACATTTCTATTAAATACATTTTCACCTTAGTCATGTTGCATAGAAGAATTAACATGAATGGGAGAAATCATAAAACAAACCAAAACGTAATACAAAAGAAAATGATCTGCTACATTCTGTGATCGAATTTCATAGTTCTTTCTCTTTATGTGGAAGGCATTTTGCCTTAAGAGACCACTGGGAATATTTTAAGTTCTTACATTGAAATAAAATTCTAAGTCTACAAGAAGAAATCCTCACAAACTGTGGTTGTTACTGTGTATAAAGTTCTCCTTGTTCTGCACCTTTCACTCAGCATCAGTTCATATAAGTCTTTCTAGGTCTCTCTGAAGTCTTCCTGTTCATTATTTCTTACAGCACAATAGTATTCCATTACATTCATATACCATAATATATTCAGTCATTCTCCAATTGATGGATTCCCTTGATTTCTAGTTTCTGGCCCCCACAAAGAGTGCTGCTATGAATATTTTTGTACATACAGGACCCTTTGCCATTTTTATGATCTCTTGGGGATATAGTTCTAGAAGCAGTATTGCTGGGTCAAAGTTTATGCACATTTTTGTAGCCCTTTGGGCATAGTTCCAAGTTGCTCTCCAGAATGGCTGGATCAGCTCACAGCTCCAGCAACAATGAAGTAGTGTTCCAACTCTCCCACATCTTCTCCAACATTTATCATCATCCTGTTTTGTCATGTTAGCCAATCTGATAGCTGTGATGTGGTATCTCGGAGTTGTTTTGATTTGCATCTCTCTAATCAATAGTGATTCAGAGCATTTTATCATATGGCTATAGATAGTTGTAATTTCTTCCTCTGAAAACTGCCTGTTCATATCCTTTGACTATTTATTAATTGGGGAATGACTTGTATACTTGTACATGTGACTCAGATCTCTATATATTTTAGAAATGAGGCCTTTATCACAGACATTAGTTGCAAAAATTCTTTCCCAGTTTTCTACTTCCCTCCTGATCTTGGTTGCATTGGGTTTGTTTGTGCAAAAACTCTTCAATTTAATGTAATCAAAATTATCCATTTTGTACTTCATAATGTTTTCTATCTCTTGTATAGTCAAAAATTCTTCCCTTCTCCATAAATCTGGTAAATACACTATTCCTTGCTCCACTAATTTGTTTACAGTATCAGTCTTTATACCTAGATCATGTATGCATTTGGACTTTATTCTTGTGTATGGTGTCAGGCATTAGTCTATGCCTAGTTTCTACTGTACTGTTATCCAGTTTTCCCAATAACTTTTTATTGAACAGTGAGTTCTTATCCCAGCAGCTGGGATCCATGAGTTTATCAAACAGTAGATTGCTATATTTATTGACCACTGTATCTTGGATACCTAACCTATTTCAGTGGTCTACCCTTCTGTTGCTTAGCCACCTCCAAGTGGTTTTGTAATTGCTACTTTATAATATAATTTGAGATCTGATAGGGCTAGGCCACCCTCCCTAGCAATTCTTTTGATTAGTTCTTTTGATATTCTGGACCTTTTTTTTCATCCAGATGAATTTTGATATTATTTGTTCCAGCTCTACAAAATAATTATCTGATAGTTTGATTGGTATGGCACTGAATAAGTGAATTAATTTAGGCAGAATTGTCATTTTTATTATATTGACTTAGTCCATCCATGAGCAATTGATGCTTTTCCACTTACTTAGATCTGACTTTATTTGTGTGAAAAGTGTTTTGTAATTGTGTTCATATAGTCCTTGGGTTTATTTTGGCAGGTAGACTCCCAAATATTTTATAGTGTCTTCCAGAGCTTTAAATGGGATTTCTCTTTCTATCTCTTGCTGTTGTACATTGTTAGTAATATACAGAAATGCAGATTTGTGTGAGTTTATTTTATAACCTGCAATTTTGCCAAAGTTGTTTATTATTACAAGTAGTTTTCTACTTGAATCTGTGGGATTCTCTAGGTATATACCATCATATCATCAGCAAAAAGTGATAACTTAGTTTCTTCTTTGCCTATTCTAATTCGTTCAATTTCTTTATCTTCTCTAATTGCTACAGCTAACATTTCTAGTATCATATTGAATAATAATGGTGATAATGGACATCCTTGTTTCATCCCTGATGTTACTGGAAATACATCTAGCTTATCCTCATTGCATATAATGCTTGCTGAAGGTTTTACATAGATATTTATTATTATTCTTTTCCTCTGTTTACCTTTTCATGCCTCTCCTGAGACATGCATTTGAAGATCGAATTTTCTATTGAGCTCTGGCCTTTTTATTAGGAACATCCGGAAATCTCTTATTTCATTGAATGTCCATCTCATTGCCTGAAATATTATGCTCAACTTTGCTTCGTAATTAATTCTTGGTTGTAGTCCCAGCTCCTTTGCCTTATGGTATATCATCTTCTAATTCCTTTGATCTTTTAATGTAGAAGCTGCAAAGTCCTGTGTGATTCTGACTGTAGCTCCTCGATATTTGAATTGTTTCTTTCAGGCTGCCTGCAGTATTTTCTCCTTCACTTGATAGTTCTGGAATTTAGCAACAATATTCCATGGTGTTTTCAGTTTGGAGTCCCTTTCAGGAAGTGAACGATGGATTTTTTTCAATGACTAAATGCCCTCTGGATCTAGGACTCCTGGGCATTTTTCTTTGATGATTTCTTGGATGATATTGTCCAGGCTCTTTTCTTCATCATGTCTTTCTGGTAGCCCAATAATCCTTAGATTTTCTCTCCTGGGTCTATTTTTGAGATCAGTTGTTTTTCCAATTAGATATTTTACATTTTCTTCTATCTTTTCAATCTTTAGATTCTGTTTGACTGATTTCTTGGTGTCTCATATATTCATTAGCTTCTACTTGCTCAATTCTATTTTTTACCAAATTGTCTTCTTCAGTTAACTTTTGCATCTCCTTTTCCATCTGTCCAATTGTTCCTTTTAAGGAGTTATTTTCACCAGTTAGGTTTTGTATTTCCTTTTCCATTTGTCCAATTCTCCTTTTTAAGGAGCTCTTCTCTTCAGTGAATTCTTTTTTCATGTTATTTTTTTAAATCATTGGTAGTTTTTCTTCTGTTTCTCTAATTTGGAATTTAAAATCCTTTGTGAGCTTTTCCAAGAATGCTCTTTGTTCTTCTGACCAGTTCATATTCACTTCTGAAGTTTCAGATGGGAGTATAGTCTCAATGCTGACCTCTTTGGTATTTGTACTTTGGTCCTTGTCCTCATAGAAAGACTCTATGGTCTTTTCTTTTCTTCTTTGCCTTTTACTCATGAAAATAACCCTTTTCCTGGCTTTTAAGGTAGATCTCTCTTTCAGTGGCACAGGGAGCTCTGTCCCACAGTTCTTGTTTCTAAAACTTGAGGTTTTTTGTGTTGTGGCCTCTGGTTCTTTCAGTTAGAAATTAAATGTTGCAGCTTACCTGGTGCTGAGCTGGCTGGTGTTTGAAAGCAGAGGCCAGATGAGGTCTTTTTGGGTTTCCCTGCAGTTACTCTTGAGGTAGCTCGTTAAGTGTTGAGGAGGGGTAGTCTGGATGCTGGAGGATCTTCTGTTGAGCTAGAGCATAGGCAAGCTCAGATTTCTGTGCTAGTATCTGCTTGATTCCACTGGGGTGCTGAAGCATGCCTGTGTTCCTGGTGTTGGCAGTAGCTGGTTTTACCCCCCTGGGGCTCAGAATCTTCCAGTTTTTTGAGGTGGGACTGTCTGGGACAGCTCTGGTCCTGCACTGGTCACCTTTGGCCACAGCAAAACGAACCCTCCTTAGTGATCCTTCTAGCCTCCTGTGCTGAGATTCTATTTACCCCTTCTGCTGCTCCCACTGTTTCAGGGTTTTTTCCAGGGAAATAATCTCTGGGTTGGTCAAGGTCAACAAGGGTAGGGAGACAGTAGTTACTGATCACTCTACCATCTTGGTTCCTGGAACCAGAAATCTATTGTTTTCCTTATTTTAGCCTATACATTATATGGCAACCAATAGAATTATTCTATATCTCATGTAGCAACTAACCAACATATTAACCAACTCTGACACTATATGAAGCATCTCAAACATAGTTTTCTACCTCTGCAAAGAAAAGAAGAATGTGCTTTCTCATACCTCTTTTTGGAGGGACCAAGTTTTCTCTTTACATTGGTATAATCATTACATGTATTACTGTTCTGGTTCTTTTTACTTCACTTTTTATCAGTTCTTTTAAGTCTTCCCCTGCTTCTCTATAATCATTTTATTCATCATTCCTTATAGCACAGTAATATTTCATTACATTCATGCACCACAATATATTTAACTATTCTCCAATCAACAGTAATCTACTTTGTTTCCATTTCTTTACTACTACTGAAAGCTCTCTTATAATTATTTTTATATGTATAACAGGTTTATTGTTTCCATTGACTTCTTTGGGATGTTTATCTAGAAGTGAGATATCTAATGTCGAAGGATGAAACATTTTATTCATTTTCTTACTAAAGTTCCACATTGCTTTCCAGAGTGGTTCACAGCTCTACCAACAGTGTATTAGTTTGCCAGTCTTTCCAAAATCCCTATCTCCATCCTTTGTCATCTTTGAGGATTTTCTGAATATGAATTGAAGCTGCAGAGCTGTCTCATTTGCATTTCTCCAATTATTAGTGATTTGGAGCAATTTCTCATAGGGTTGTTAATAGTTTGCAAATGTTGGATTTAATTGGATGCATAGTCAAAGCTAAATAGAGACTAAATGCTGATGTGATTCAGAGTTAAGGGAATGGGCAGCTGAAATCAACTGCTTGAAATCTCATCAACACTCTCTTCAGCTACTAGCTATTTTACCTTCTCAATTAGGCAAATAGAATCATGGAGTCCTGAAGAGATGTAATCAGTGACTTTTTGCATGCTGACCCCAACACTGAATTTCTCCCATCTCTTAGAAGAAAGTAAGAACCAGTTAATATCAGCTGCAAAATCCAAGAAATGCATCCCTAGCAAGTAACTAGTAAGGTGAATTTGAAAGAATAAGGTGAATTTGATCAGAACTTAGATACTTGTTCTCCAAAAACAACTCTGAGGGCATAGCCAGGGAATAAAAGAATGATTTCAGCCCAGGTGTATGTCCACTGATGGTCATGCTGTCCCTATAGCATTATACTTGGGCTATATACTACGTAGGGAGTAAGCACTTCAGGGTGACACTAGATTGATCACCCAAGTACTCTCATTTTTCTCCTGAATGAGATTTTCACTGCCAGTCTGCAAGGAAATGAATTGAGCAATTTTCTGTTCACTGCAGTGTAAGGAGAATCTCTAATACCAATACCTGTCATTCTTGCCTAGCAGTCTCATTTAGCAGATGGTGGGAGATACAACCTGTGTTCTCTTGGATGCTTCTTAAGTAAGATAGTTAAGAAATAGCATGATAGGGTAGTGGAGAGAGCACTGGTCTAAGAGACAGTAGCCCTGCTTTCTCATCCTAGCCCTGCCTCTAACCAGCTCTGTGATCATAATCAAATAATTTCTTCTCTCTGGGTCTTCAGTTCCCTCACACAATAAAGGGAGTGGATTAGATGATCTCTAAAATTCCTTCAAGTTCTAATATTCTCAGATCCTCCCTGAAATACTCTCTAAACAAAAGACCATAGAATCATAGATTTAGAGCTGGAAGTTACTTTAGAGGTTATGGTCATAGCAGTATGCCTTGATAGCTAGGAGTTCTATTAGAGGCTAGTACAAGGTTCTTGTTTGATAAACGAGGAAACTGAGGCCTCAATGTGTTTAGTGACTTGTCTATGGCCACAAGTTGACACAGAAGAGTCAAAGATCAAGCCCAGATTGTTCTCTAAAATTTATCACTCTTTACACTGTATCCTAGTTTGTTGGGGGTTTGGAGGTTTCATCTATTAAAATGGAGGGAATAGAGAGAAAGAAGTAACAAAACATTCTTTATGCCCTTTTTTTTATAAAATCAATTTTGGTGGCATACCATTACAGTCAGGGTCTTTCATATGTTCCCACCATGGATCCATTATAGGTTTCCTCAACTTTGACCTTCCCAGTTCTTCCTCAGAGTAGAGTAGGGTAGGTTAGGATACTTATCAGGATCCCTTCTGGCTCAAAAAAAAAAAATAATTTACTCTCTAGTTCTCAGTGAGGACTATAGTTTTCACTACTATAACGAATTGAGTTAGGAAGACTTGAGCCACACTGGTTGTGTGATCCTGGACAATTTAGAACATTTCGGTGCCCAAGGAAACTCTCAAAGACTGCAAGTTACAAAGAGAATGCCACTCTGTTTGGGTAGAGGGACTTCCCACCCCTGGGACTAATAATAAAATCACATATCTAGTATTAAAAAAAAAAACACCTGAATTAGGTATCTTCTCATTTCTACCCTACTATAATCTTCACTTAACTGATGTTCAAGATGTTATTTTTTCGTTTTCTTTTCGTCACACCCTAATTCACATAAAACTTGTGCAAGGACTTCCAAAGGGAAAAGCTACAACTTTCCAAGAGGAGAAAATTAATCAGACTTTCCACAGAGCAAACTTACCAGAATTTAGTGCTTTGAGTTCCATTCTCTAGAACATATCATGCCCACTTGAGAATACATGAATTTCTGCAAGTCAGCTCATCTGCCAGCTGGGAAGAGGACTCTCACAAAAAGTCCTAGCTGCTCCTTCCAAATCCTGGGAGCTCTGGAATTTATTTCCCAGCTAGACTAAAGCATGAAATGTTCCTGAATGGCAAGGGAACTGCTTGATACCCCTAGAGATCCCTGGGGATTGGATCCTCCTGGGTTACAAAAAGAACATAGGTTGGGAAGGCAGGATCCCTGAATTCACATCTGGGTTCTACCACTTCCTACGTTTCAAGTCACTTTGCTTTTCTAAAACTTGGTTTCATCATGTGCAAAATGGAAATACTAATATCTAGAAGAATTAACATATATGGAAGTTGTGAGGCTTAAACAAATGATATATATATACAGTATTTCACAAACTTTAGATCATTGTGTAAATATCAATTTCATCATCAAAATTATTGTATGTGATATGACTAGAGGTTTTGTGAAAAAGCATCATGTTCTCATTTTTTTATTTCAAAACTAGTGATATTTTTCCTTCTAATGTACTATATGTGAAATTGCACCTCAAAACCCTTATTACATTAGACAATATTTCCATATGAAAAGTCATATTTTGTTCCATGGTTTCCTTGACCCTTTTTTAATGTGTTGAGTATTTCAAATCCTCAGATGTTCCATGAGTTCAGGACATTTGCACTGATAGGTGTAGATTAGTACATGCCTGAAATGTTATATGTTTTTTTTTTTATAATTTTAACACACTTATTGGAGACATGTTATGGAAGAAAAAGAGTAAGATGTCATTTGACATTACTAAATGAATTATTTTTGTTGTTTACCAACAGAAACAAAATGAAAACTATTATTCCTTATTTATTTCAGTCAATTGTTTGACTATAATGATGAAGTCTGTTATGGAATATCACTTGTAAAATTTTCCCTCAGTTTGTCTAATATCATTAAGGATGTCCTTGACTTATGTAAAGATTATTGTGATAACATGAAATGTTATATGTTTTATGGGGTATTATGGAGGGAGTGCTAGAGTCAGGAAGATGAGTTCAAACCTTGTCTCAAACTCTTAGTATCTGTTTGACCCAGGGAAGTCCACCTGAGCCTCAGTTTCCTCATCTGAAAAGACCTGAGGAGATTGGTGATAGTGGTGATGATGATGATGATATTTGTCACAGTACTGTTGAGTGGATTACATGAGTTCATGTATGTGAAGCATTTTGCAAACTTTATCATTATATAACCAAATAAAGTTTAGGAAATTCTAGACTAAAAATCTGTAAGGTTTCTTGCATCTCTAAAAATCTAGTCATCCATGATTTATTTGCTAACAAGACCTAGAGACTGCATTGGAAGGTGTTTTCTAGGGAAGTTAAGAGCTCCATGGAAAAGAAATACAATGACAGCAAGCAGATAATCTCTTCTTCTCAGTTAATCATACCCACAAAGAGGTAAGAGAAGATGAACTTGCCTTTGGAAAGGATAGCCAGGCTTCCAACTCAATGTAATTCTAGCCACAATGGAGTTAATGGTGCTGTATAGCTAGAGAAATGAACCTCAGCGATTATCAACATAGATTAGAGCAATCTACATCTTTCCAGTACTGACATTTGAGACATCTATAAAACGAGGAATAGCTATCCCAGATGGTCTCTAATTTACCTTCCATCTCAAAATCCCATGACTCTCTAAAAACTGTGTATCTAAAAAAGTTGTTGTACAATATTGCCTCTTTCTCCAGAGACCAAGCTTTTCTACCCCTCCAATACACTAAGTACGGAATGTTAAGACAAACCAAAATAATTTCTCAAATGCCTTCAATGACTATAACAACAGTAAACTTTGACCATCACTGACCTAAATCATGTTGACCTGAAATACAGAGGAGAAATGCTTTGCATTCCCTAGCCAACTTCTTGAGTGCCCTTTCATTTTGGCAGAAGATTCTTTTCTATAACCCATCTATCTCCATAATCCCATCTGTATTGCTGAAATATGCTTGAGGTTTAACTTCTTTCTTTCTAAAGCAGGTATTTTGCTTCATCAAGTGTCTCAGAACCACAGCTTAATGCTCAAGGCTAAAGAAATGCTTCAAGAACTTCGTTTGATCCAACTTCATGAAAAGAGAAAGGTAGCACAATGGTCAATTCTTCTTGCAGAAATGGAACTGCAATAACAGGATTATTTTGAGAAAACTGGCAGCACAGTTTAGTATATTGCACAGTCATGTTCCTGACTTTGACCTGCTCTCCTTTTCAAAGATCAAGAGATTCATTTTCTATATGAGTAGCTCTCCTATTTCTCCCACTAATGACAATTTATTTCTGACTTTCAATTTTTTTTATTTCTTTACTTTAAAAATGTTACTTATTTTTTTCCATAAGAATAATTAATTTTGCATTTAGTTAGCACTTATAATTTTCATGTTATAAATGTTTTCTAGACCTGAGGAGATTGGGTCACTTGGAGATCCTCTTATTTCTTACTAATTTATCTTCCTTCACCAAAGTGAATACTGGAAACTTTCATATCTATCTCACTTACCCAACTGGCACCTAAGAATGTCAGTGTATGATACATCTCTCCTACTCAAAGTGGTGATTGGCTCTATTACAAGTACTCAGGCTAACAAAGCATGAAACTTAGAACAGATTTTATTTACATACTAAAGAAGTGAGTATGGATTCATACCTGAGCCAGTAGAGCCTCAAGAGAACTCTTCCATAAGAGAATTGCATGTTCTGATAAGCCCCCGAAACACCCTTCCCTAGGGCCCTATACAGTTCCTGTGACTCATCACTGCCCACCACAAAGGGGTAGGCTCTGGTGCAACACTTTGCCAGCTCTAGATTCTTACCACAGGACATTAGATTCCAACCACATGA
Organism: Bettongia penicillata ogilbyi; assembly: GCA_023548195.1. Taxonomy (NCBI): domain Eukaryota; kingdom Metazoa; phylum Chordata; class Mammalia; order Diprotodontia; family Potoroidae; genus Bettongia; species Bettongia penicillata. Next base: position 794,223 of record JAJHZJ010001014.1, on the reverse strand, counting down.
CTCTCTCTCTCTCTCTCTCTCTCTCTCTCTCTCTCTCTCTCTCTCTCTCTCTCTCTCTCTCTTTCCCTCCCTCCTTTCCTCCTCCTCTATTTTTCCCCTCCTCCTTTCTATCTGTGTGTCTATTTCTGTGTGTCTGCCTCTGTCAGCCTCTGTCTCTCCCCATGCACACTCTCTAGCACTTGTGCCACCCTCCTCATTATACTTTTCACTGCTCTAGTTTCCACATGCACCAGTCTCTCTCTCTCTCTCTCTCTCTCTCTCTCTCTCTCTCTCTCTCTCTCTCCCATTAGCACTTCAACCCCTTGCTCTCCTCCCACAGGCTCTCTCTACCTTCATCTCCTGATCCCACTTGATTCCCAATATTTCTCTTGTTTTCTTTCTGTATCTGCCTCTCCAGGTTTCCTAGCCTAACCCCATACATATACACACAAACACACACATACATACACAAACATACTTATACACACAGACATACACACAAATACACATACACACACAGCCTATGTGGTACAGGTGAAAGGAAAAAAACCCACTATCCCAGCTTTCTGAAACCAGAAGACTTACATTCAATTCTTCGCTCTTCCATTTATTTTAGTGATATTGAACAAATCCTCCAAATTCTGTAGTGTTTATTTTTCTTATGTGCCAAATAAGTTGGCTGGATCAGATAAGCTTTGAAGTACTTTTCACCTCTAAGTCTTATAAAAAATATGATGGGTTACAGGTGAAAGATCTGAGACTATTAGTCTATAACTTCTTCCTCCTTGCCCAGTTAAGTCAAATTCCTACAATATGCCAGGAACTGTGCTAACGCCTAAGGATACAAAAGAAGGAAAAAGACATTTCCTACTTTCTAAGCGTTTACAGTGTAGTGGGAAAGACAACATGCAAACAACTGTGTACAAATATCTGTAGACAGGATAAATTGTAAATAATCCACAGGAGGAAGTCACTAGAATTAAGGGGGAATCTGAAAAGGCTTTACGTAAAAGTTGATATTTTAGCTGGGACTTTAACAAAGCCAGGGACATCAGGTAGCAAAGATGAGGACAGAAAACATGTCACACATGGGGGACAGTCAATGAAAATACTCAGAGTTTGTGTCTTGTTTGAGAAAGAGCGAAGAGATCAGTTTAACTGGATGACAGAGTATGTGGGGGTTGGAGGCAGGAGGCATAAAAGGACTGGAAAGGTAGAAAGAGGTAAGGCTATAAAATGCTTTGAAAGCCAAAGAGAGGAGGTTGTATTTGATCTTGGAGCACATAGGAAATTAAAGGAGTTGATTGGAAAGTCCTCTGTTTCATTGAAAGACCATTTTTTCCCCTGAAGTATTATACTCAGTTTTGCTGGGTAGGTGATTCTTGGTTTGAGTGCCAGTTCCTTTGACTTCTGGAATATCCTATTGCACGCCCTTCAATCCCTTAATGTAGAAGTTGCTAGATCTTGTGTTATCCTGATTGTATTTCCACAATACTGGAATTGTTTCTTTCTAGCTGCTTGCAATATTTTCTCCTTGACCTGGGAATTCTGGAATTTGGCCACAATGTTCCTAGGAGTTTCTCTTTTTGGATCTCTTTCAGGTGGTGATCGATGGATTCCTTCAATACTTATTTTGCCCTCTGGTTCTAGAATCTCAGGGCAGTTTTCCTTGATAATTTCATGAAAGATGATGTCTAGTCTCTTTTTTGATCATGGCTTTCAGGTAGTCCCATAATTTTTAAATTGTCTCTCCTGGATCTATTTTCCAGGTCAGTTGTTTTTCCCATGAGATATTTCACATTATCTTCTATTTTTTCATTCTTTTGGTTTTGTTTGATTTCTTGGTTTCTCAGAAAGGCATTAGCCTCCATCTGTTCCATTCTAATTTTGAGAGAACTATTTTCTTCAGTGAGCTTTTGAACCTCTTTTTCCATTTGGCTCATTCTGCTTTTGAAAGCATTCTTCTTCTCATTGGCTTTTTGAACCTCTTTTGCCAATTGAGTTAGCCTATTTTTCAAGGTGTTATATTCTTCAGCATGTTTTTGAGTCTCCTTTAGCAAGGTATTGACCCGTTTTTCATGCTTTTCTTGCATCTCTCTCATTTCTCTTCCCAGTTTTTCCTCCACCTATCTAACTTGATTTTCAAAATCCTTTTTGAGTTCTTCCATGACCTGAGCCCACCAGACATCCACCTGGGATGTCTGGGATACAGAGGCCCTGACCTCCACGTCTTTCCCTGATTGCAAGAATTGTTCCTCATCATGAGAAATGAAAGGCGGGAACATCTGTCCCCCAAGAAAGTAGCTTTCTATGGTCTTATTTTTCTTCCCTTTTCTGGGCATTTTCCCAGCCAGTTACTTGACTTCTGAGATTCCTCTCCACCCCTGCCTAGATCTGCCCAGCTAGTGCTTGTGGTCTGAGATTCAAATGCTGATCCCCAGCCTCAGGGCTTTCAGTGGTAGGCACAGCTGCTATTCAATGTGAGCTTAAATTCTAGTGCTCGGGTGGGGGCAGGGCCACCTCCCAGGTTCAGTTCCCTCAGGGGATTTATGCAGAGATCTTCAGTAATGGCCCTGAGCTCCTGTCTGCTCTGGGAGCTCTTGGCTGCCACCACTGCCTCTGCTGCTGCCTCTACTGCTGCCTCCCTAGGGGGCCCAAGTCACGGAGACAACCCGCTCCCCTCTCGACCAGCCTAGACATCTCTCTCACTGCCCTGTAGCGCCTGTGGGTGGAGGGACCTTCGTGGCCGCTGGAGATTCAGTCCCTGAAGCCTGCTCGGATCTGCTCCTCTGGGGCCACGTGGCCAGGGCAGCGCAGGGGTGGGCTCCACTGTCCAGGGTGCAATGGACCCCTGAGGACAGCTTTCCAGGGCTCTCTGGAATGGAAATCTCTTCCACTGTGTTTCTGCGCGGGTTCCACTGCTCCAGAATTTGTGGGGAGTTCTTTTACAGGAAATTTATGGGGTGTGGGTTTGGAGCTAGCATACATGAGTCTTTCTACTCCACCATCTTGGCTCCTCCCCCCCAAAGGAGTTGATTGGCATGGAGGTGGGGGGAGTAGGTGATATGGTCAGACTTGTACTTTAGAAAGATCAATTTGACAGCTGAGTAAAGAGTGGATGGGAGGTAGGGAGATACTTGAGGCAAAGAGAACAACTAGAAAACTGCTACAGAAGTCCAGGCAAGAGGTAACAAAAACCTGTATATCCTAGGGTAGTTGCAGTATCAGAAGAGAAACACTGAAAAGATATCAGGAAGGTAGAAATGATAGGACTGGACAACACATTAGGTAGGAGGACTAAGAGTAAGATAGGGTATGTATATATATAGACATATATGTGTGTTGAAACATACATATGTATGTATGATATTTAATATTACACATATATGTGTATATTCGTATATGCACATACATATGCATATACTTATGATAAGTTGGAGATAATCTCAGAAGAAAGATCCTAAGAATACTAATAAGGAGTAGAAAAGGCTCCTTGCAGAAGGTGGGGCTTTATCTGGGACTTGAAGGAATCTAAGGAAGCTATGAAGTAGCAATCATGAAGCAAGGATTTCCAAGGCTCTTATCCCACTGATGAGAGAACTCCCCCCCTCTTCTTTCAGTGGTCTATCTAGAATTACAGTACGCTAAGCTGAAAGGCACAGGTAGCTAATCTATATTCACTAATGACTAGAAAACCTGATGGTACAATGGATCAAGTGTAGGACATGGAGTTAGGAAGACTTGAGTTCCAATCCTGTATCAGGCATTTACTGTGTGACCCTGAGCATGTCACTTTAACCTCTGCTTGCCTCAATTTCCCCAATTGTATTATTGGGTTGCTAATAGCACTTACTCTGCAGGGTTGTTGTGAGAATCAGATGAGATATTTGTACAGTGATGCTGTGCTAATGTGCACTAGGCTATTGCACAGTGCTTGGCACATAATAAACCCTCTATAAATGCTTATTCTATTCCCCATGCTCCCTGCCTACAACGTCTTCTTCCACTTTTTTCTTCCTAGCTGAATCCCAATTATCTTTTAAAGCACAGCTCAGGTCCCTTGTTCTCAATGAAGCCTTTCATGGCTCTCCCAGTCCACATTGATGCCTTCTTCTATTTCCTAGCTCCTATTTGATGTTCAATAATATACAACTTTCATCTGTTTTGCTGTTGTTTCATCTTCTTTGTGCCAACTCCCCAATCATCTAATAAGTTACCTTGAGGAGAGATAGGAACTTAGGTCTTCCTGGCTCCAGGTCTAGCTCTCTAACCACTGTGCTACCTGGATGCATTGTCATGAACAAGGATCTGGGGGGCAGTACAAAAGTCACATCTGAGAAGCATGGAGAAATAACTCTGGGCAAATGCATGGTTAAAACTTGTCTTCCCTTCTTTAAAAATAGTTATTATCTGAAATGAATGGCCTCACCTCAGTTCATCTGCAGTGGAGAAAATATTCCCCAAGAGCTGGAATGAGTCCCAGGCAATTGCCCAGTGGTGAATCAGATTCCTGTATTCAGTGACGGTAGCAAGTGCTCCATTGGCTCAGCAGAAACCATTCTCCTGAGATAGGGATTGCAGGCTGATGAGCTAGCAGTTCTGTACTTGGGTTCCCATTGAATGCTAGCCTGGAAAGCAGTAAGTCAGGTAACCACTCAGGCATAGATATTTTTAAAAATGCAAATTGCAGAAGTGAAATGTATTGCTATGCCATGTAGGGAAAAAAGGCCCTGGACTTGAAATCAGGAGACCACGGGACAAGGTTTCCTTTCTCACACTTACTTGCTATATGGCCCTGGGCAAGAGCTTTCCCCTTTCTGAGTCAGTTCACTCATGGCTAAACCAGAGGGAATAATGTTTGCTAGATGCAATGAGCAGGGTTGTTGTGAATGCAGTATTTCTCAAACCTCCACATGTTCAAGAAATGTAAATTTGGGAATCATTATAATTATTACCACATTCTTCTCATCTTTTCATTGGGATTTAGATAGAAAATCTTAAGGCAAATTGCTATCCTGCTATTACTCCTCTAAATTCAATATTCTACAGAGTATTACATAGCTAGATAAATAACTTCTTTTTATACTTAATAATAGCTAGCATTTATGTAGTACTTTAAGCTTTGCAAAATGCTGTGCAAATATCATTTTATTCTACCTGTTCAACAATTCTGGGAGGCAGGTGCTACTGTAATTCCCATTTTACAGATGAGAAAACTGAGACAGGAAGAGGTTAATCAATTTGCCTCATAGGTTGTGTGACATGCACTCATATCTAATAAATGTGTGAGGGAGAATTTGAACTCAGATTTTCCAGCCCTAGTGTTTTATTCACTAAACCACCCCAGCTGCCTTCTAGTTGGATAAAAGTATTGACATCTCATGTCACCATCTGTAGGGTCACTGAAAGTGTTCTCAGTACAACTTCAGCAGCAGATGGGCCAAGAAGCAGGACACATGACTAATCCTCTTCTCTCTTGATGATGATTTTCTTGAACACATCGCTCTTCTTTGAAAGCTTTTTGTTCCATGTAACTTGAAGATTATAAATACTTGAGACAGTGGGAGTGATGGAAGAAGAGGAATAAAAAATGTTTAAGATAGGACTTACTATGTACCAGGTACATTTTACAATATCTCATTTTATCCTCAGAACAACTCCACAATGTAGATACTGTTACTATTCCCATTTTACAGTTGAGGAAACTGAGGCAAATAGAGGTTAAGTGACTTGCTGAGGGACACAGAGCTAATCAATATCTGAGTCCAGATGTGAACTCAGGTCTTTCTAACTCCAGACTTAGCATTCTGTCCACTAGGACATCTAGATGCCACAGTGGCTTCTATTAATTCTGTTCTTAAGTTTTTATAAATTGTATTATCCATAGGTGACCATGGAATGTTCAGATTCCATCATAGATTATTGGTTGAGCTTTCTAAGATATTTGGAGATCTGTTTTTATATTATGAGGTCATCTGTCAGTCCATAGAAAGTTATCAACTTCTAATACATAATTCTGGTCATTTGGTAATATATTGCTAAATATGTGGTCAGTGCTGAATTTTTATGTCCTATAGTGAGTGATGTTGTGCAATTTCTACCATTTCCTTACATAATCTACACTTAGTATTAACTCTGGCTTTCTTAAAGATAACCTTTCTGTAATACTTGTGGCAATGACCTGGTCCTGAACTACTATCATTAACTCTTCCATTTCCAAAAATTTGTATGATTCATTTATCCCATGCTACTTTGTTGATATATTATTGTCTGAGTTCGTGCGTATCACCCATGGAGGACCTTTCAATTCTACTCTTGCAATATAGTCATTTCAAAGGCTTCATACAGAAGAAAGACATTTTTGTTTACATTTGACAAATCCAATGGTATATAACTGTTGTCATCCTTTACACCTGCCTTGTGAAGTGATATCTGATTTCTGTAAATTTTCAATTTGTTTATATTACTTTTGTTACTAATATTCACTGTTATTATGGTTGTTGTTTCTGTCTTTGGTCTTGGTAGAGACAAAAAAGAAGAGACCTTGCAGAAGGGTAACCTTGTAAGTCAAACAGGAACATCTGGAGAACAGCAAGAAAAGGAATGAGAAAAAGATTATTATAGAGGGTCAGAATGGATTCTCAGAGATCTGGGCTTGAGATATAACTTTATTTTTCAGCCACTTCACTAAACCAATCCCTGACTCAGTTTTGCCATTCATTAAAATAGGAATAATTTCATCTGGTTCTAGCAAGCTAATAGAGACTATATGAAAGCACACAGAATATATTCTTGGAAATTTCATCCCAGATTTGGCAAAGAAAGACACCCCATAAAAGGATGAATTCCTTTAAAATTACATGCAAATTAAAATCACAGATTTAAAGCTGGAAGGGATCTTGGCAGTCTTCTACTTCAATACTTTCATCTTACAGTTGAACAAACTGAGGCTCGGTGAAATTAAAGTGAAGGTTAGATCCTCTGACTTCAGATCCAACACTCTTCCTACTGCTTAACACTACCTCATATTAAATTACACTTGCATTATTCTGTAGAAATACATTATCAACCATTCTGTCTCACCAGGGATTCCTTTCCATCTTAATTTATCTCTGCTCTCCTCCCATGGGTCTTTCATCCTCCATGTTCCATGCATCCTCTCAACCTTTTACTTTTAATCTTCATTTCTTCCAAACTTTTTCTCAACAAGGTCATGATGTACAAAGGAACCCCATAATCTATTGAGGGAGTTCATTATTTAAGGAGATTCCCTATGAAATAAAAGAACTCGGTGAGGGGCAGAGCCAAGATGGTGGAGTAGAAAGACACACATACACAGAGTCTCCCCATATAGCCCATAAAATACCTATAGAGAGGAACTCAACAAAGTTTGGAGCAGCAGAAGTGGAAAACAACAGAGTGGAGGAGATTTCCAGCCCAGGGTGACTTGAAAGGCCCATAGAAACATCTGTTGCACCTGATGCAGAGCAGAGCACAGAGCTTAGCCCAGCCTTGGCCACAAGGTGTGGCTTGCGAACAGCCCTCAGGGGCAGAATCTCCAGTCGTGGAATCCCCAATCCCAGCAGCAGTGGGCTTGCAGATCCCTCAACCTACAGGCACCAAAGGTCAGTGATGGGGTTTTTTCAACTAGCCAGGAAGAAAGAAGGGCCTTCCATAGCTCTGGCCTTAGGCAGAAGCCCACATAGGGCAGGCAGCAGCAGTTCTCAGCCCCTACATCAGCCCATATACATTGTTGGAGCATAAAAACCCCTGGGGGCATTGAGAAGCTGAGTCTTGCCTCAGCCTGTGTGGAGGCCCTGGGGGAGCTCGTCATTGTCTCACACTGAATAACATCCTGCCCATCCAGCTTACCTGAAAATCAGCCCCCAGTGCTGACTTGGCAGAACTGGAGACCAGGTGGCTGTGGAGAGGTAACTGCTAAGATTCTGGGCACAAAAATCCCTCTCTGCGTCCAGACCAGTACACACTTCATCATACCACCTTGGAGGAACTGAGATCTTGCAGATTCCCAGAGTATACCCTACATTTGACAAAAGACACAAAAGTCAAGTAACTGGTTGGGAAAATGCCCAAAAAAGGGGAAAAAAATAAGACTATAGAAGGTGACTTTCTTCAGATATCTTCTCCCATCCTTTCAGATGAGGAAGAACAATGCTTAAAATCAGGGAAAGATATAAAAGTCAAGACTTCTGTATCCCAAACATCCAAGATAAATATTCAATGGGCTCAAGCCATGGAAGAGCTCAAAAAGGATTTTGAAAATCAAGTAAGAGAGGTGATGGAAAAATTGGGAAGAGAAATGAGAAAGATGCAAGAAAAAGCATGAAAAGTGGGTCAACACCTTGCTAAAGGAGAACCAAAAAAATGCTGAAGAAAATAACACCTTGAAAAATAGGCTCACTCAATTGGCAAAAGAGGTTCAAAAAGCCAATGAGGAGAAGAATGCTTTCAAAAGCAGAATGAGCCAAATGCAAAAGGAGCTTCAAAAGCTCACTGAAGAAAATAGTTCTCTCAAAATGAGAATGGAACAGATGGAGGCTAATGACTTTATGAGAAACCAAGAAATCACAAAACAAAACCAAAAGAATGAAAAAATGGAAGAGAATGTGAAATATCTCATTGGAAAAACAACTGACCTGGAAAATAGATCCAGGAGAGACAATTTAAAAATTATGGGACTACCTGAAAGTCATGATCACAAAAAGAGCCTAGATATCATCTTTCATGAAATGATATTCTACAACCTGATATTCTACAACTAGAGGGAAAAATAAATATTAAAAGAATCCAGCAATCACCTCCTGAAAGAGATCCAAAAAAAGAAACTCCTAGAAACATTGTGGCCAAATTCCAGAGTTCCCTGGTCAAGGAGAAAATAGTGCAAGCAGCTAGAAAGAAACAATTCAAGTATTGTGGAAATACAATCAGGATAACACAAAATCTAGCAGCTTCTACATTAAGGGATTGAAGGGCGTGGAATATGACATTCCAGAAGTCAAAGGAACTAGGACTAAAACCAAGAATCACCTACCCAGCAAAACTGAGTATAATACTTCAGGGGGAAAAATGATCTTTCAATGAAATAGAGGATTTTCAAGCATTCTTGATGAAAAGACCAGAGCTGAAAAGAAAATTTTACTTTCAAACACAAGAACCAAGAGAAGCATGAAAAAATAAACAGGAAGGAGAATCATAAGGGACTTACTAAAGTTGAACTATTTACATTCCTACAGGAAAAGACAATCTTGGAATTTTTTTCAGTATCTGGAGAGTTGGTGGGATTACACACACACACACACACACACACATACAGAGAGAGAGAGAGAGAGAGAGAGAGAGAGAGAGAGAGAGAGAGAGAGCACAGTGTGAATTGAATAGGATGGGATCATATCTTAAAATAATGAAATTAAGTGGTAAGAGAGAAATATTTTGGGAGGAGAAAGGGAGAAACGGAATGGGGCAAATTATCTCTCATAAAAGAGGCAAGTAAAAGACTTTTCACTGGAGGGAAAAAGTGGGGAGGTGAGAGAAAAAACATGCAGCTTACTCTCATCACATTTGACTAAAGGAAGGAATAAAATGCACACTCATTTTGGTATGAAAACCTATCTTACAATACAGGATAATGGAGGAGAAGGGGATAAGCATAGTGGGGGGGTGGGATAATGGAAGGGAGGGCAGTGGGAGGAGACAGCACATTTGGGGAGGGATAGGATCAAAAGAGAGAATAGAAGAAACAGGGGGGCAGGATAGGATGGAGGGAAATACAGTTAGTGTTACACAACATGACTATTATGTAAGTCACTTGCAAAAAATACACAGATATGGCCTATATTGAATTGCTTGCCTTCCCAAAGGGAATGGATGGGGAGGGAGGGATGAAGAGAAGCTGGAACTCAAAGTTTTAGGTACAACTATTGAGTATTGTTCTTGCAACTAGGAAATAAGAAATACAGGTAATGAGGTATAGAAATTTATCTTGCCCTTCAGGACAAAAGAGAAGATGGGGATAAGGGAAGGGAGGGATGTTAGAAGGGAGGACATATTGGCGATAGGGGTAATTAGAATGCTTGGTGTTTGGGGGTAGAGGGAGGGGAGAGATGGGGAGAAAATTTGGAACCCAAAATTTTGTGGAAATGAATGTTGAAAACTTATAAATAAATAAAAAATAATTTAAAAAAAGAACTTTGTGTAAATCCAAAAATTTGTCTCTTTAATAATTTCAGAAATTCTTATGTAATGTTTTCTCAAAGAGGACTTCTTGTTTAAAAATCCCAAGTGATATCAATATGTCATGTAGAGTACTCAATCATTTAGAAAGAGAAATCCTGAAAAGATGGCAAAAACCAAAAAGAGTGCTCACATCACTTCCCACCCTTTCATTGTCATAACCTTAGAGACCAAAGTCCATAAGATGTTACCTTCCTACTTCCCTCCCCCAAGAAAATATGCAATTCCTTCCAACTGATGTCCTGTAAATAGAGTATAATAAAGATTTTATATAATCATTTCCAAATAAGGGTCAAGATAGTCTCTTAGCTTCACTCAGGCCAAATTTGGTCTGTCAGCTCTGCCCCAAATGTCACATGTAGTTCCACCATGGTCTCTTGCATGCTCACTGAGCTATGATTAGTTGACCCATGTTCCCCTTGATTGGTGCCATGTGGCTTGCCCCCAAACACTCTCTGCCTGCTGCTGAAACATGGAACATCAGCAGATGGGTTAAAATGAAACAGTCTGGCTTGGACGTGTCTCCAGTGCCACACAGTACAGAAAGATGTTTTCTATCACAAAGATATAATTATTGCCAGGGAGAGGTTTTTAGAAGAGAACCATTCCTAAACCTAGGTCTGACTCCAAAGGTATCAGGTTGTATCATGCTCTCTCCTGGAAGTTACCCATCCAAACTGGTGCATCTATAGGCTATGTAGTTTTTATTATTTATTATAATTTATTATTTATTATAATTTATAATTTTAATTATTAATAACTTATGATTAATTAATAATTATTAATAATTTATAATTTATTATAATTAAGTTTAACCATAGTGTTTGTATGTAAATGTACTAACAAATGAGAAATGTGAAGATTCAGAGAAACACAAGACTATTTGTATGACCTAATATAGAGTGAATTAAGCAAAACCAATAAAAAACCTAAATTAAATAAAGTTTAGAAAGGAAAAAAAAACAAATGACAAACAGGAGGACTTCAGGAAAACCTAGAAAGACATTTATGAACTGATGCTGAGTGAAACAAGTAGAAGCAGGAAGACATTATAACAGTAATAGCCATGATATGCAAGGACTGATTTTGATAGACTTAGCTCTTCTCAGCAACGTCAGGACCTAAAACACTTCCAAGGGACTCATGATGCAAAATGCCATCTGCATCCAGAGAAAGAACTATGGAGTCAGAACATAGAATGAAACAGACTATTTTCTCTTTTCTGTATTGTTTTGTTTTGTTTTTCTCATGGTTTCTCCCATTCTCCAGAAGTCTTCTACAATACATGACTAATGTGAAAATGTGTTTAATGGCAACATATGTGTAGAGACCATATAAGATTACATGCATTGGGGAGGGAGGCGAGAGGTGGGGGTAGAAAATTTAAAACTCATGGAAGTAGGAGGTGAGCCAAGATGATGAAATAACACCACAGACTTTCTATAGAGTGCCCTACCATGACCAGCCAAATACCTGTAAAAAATGGCTCTAAACAAATTCTGGACCTACAGAACCCACAGAATGATGAAGTGAAGCAAATCTTCAACCCAAGACATCCTGGAAGGTCACTGGGAAGTATCTATCATGCTACACTGGGAGGAGAGCACAGTCCAGTGTGGGCTACACCAGCACAGACAGGACCTGAGCAGGCCTTGGGGGGACTGAATCTCTCATGCCGGTGGTGATTTCTAGACTTCATGACCCCAAAATGCTGACAATAAATTGGAAGGTCAGTGGGAAAACCCAGTGGGACCAGTGCAAAAGAATGGAGTTGTCTGACCCCAGTCTCAGAGCTGCAGAGGGGCAAAGGAACCTGCATGGCAACCACAGCAGTAGCAGGGGCAGCTGCAGCCACTGTTTCTGGAGCTCTAGGCCCACAAATTGTAGGGGGATCAAGCAGCTGACAGCACACCTTCTACCCAGACTGGAAGCAAAACTGGACAAATAATAATAAGATAGAATCTTACTTTGGTGACAAGAAAGACCAAAGCATGCAAATAGAAGAAAACAAAGTAAAAGCTCCTCCATCCAAAGCCTCCAAGAAAAATATGAATTTGTCTCAGGTCACTGAGGAGCTCAAAAAGGACTTTGAAAATAAAGTAAGGGAAGTAAAGCAAAAATTGGGAAGAGAAATGAGTGATGCAAGAAAATCATGAAAAACAAATCAACTGCTTGATAAAGGAGACTCAAAAAATGCTGAAGAAAATAACATTTAAAAAAGATTAGCCCAAATGGCAAAAGAAATCCAAAAAGCCAATGAGATGAAGAATGCCTTAAAAAGCAGAACTGACCAGATGGAAAAGGAGATCCAAAAGCTCACTGAAGAAAATAATTCCTTAAAGATTTGAATGGAGCAAATGACTTTATGAAACTACTGACTTCATGAAAAAATCATGAAATTATAAAACAAAACCAAAGGAATGAAAAAATAGGACACAATGTGAAATATTTCATTGGAAAAAAACTTACGTGGATAATAGATCCAGGAGAAATAATTTAAAAATTATGGGACTATCTGAAAGCCATGATCAAAAAAAAAAAAAAAGTCTAGACATCATCTTTCATGAAACTGTCAAGGAAAACTGCCCTGATATTCTAGAACTAGAAGGTAAAATAAATATTGGAGGAATCCAGCAATCACCTCCTGAAAGAGATTCCCAAAAGAAAAACTCCTAGGAATATTGTAGCCAGATTCCAGAGTTCCCACATCAAGGAGAAAGTATTTCAAGAAGCCAGAAAGAAACAATTTGAGTATTGTGGAAATACAGTCAGGATATCACAAGATCTAGCAACTTCTACATTAAGGGACTTAAGGGCATGGAATATGATATTCCAGGATTCAAAGGACCTAGGATTAAAACCAAGAATCACCTACTCAGCAAAACTGAGTATAATACTTCAGGGGGGGAAATGGTCATTCAATGAAATAGAGGACTTTCAAGCATTCTTGATGAAAAGACCAGAGCTGAATAGAAAAATTGATTATCAAACAAAAGAATCAAGAAAAATATGAAAAAATAAACAGGAAAGATAAATCATAAGGGGCCTCCTAAAGTTGAACTGTTTACATTCTGACATTGAAAGATAATATCTGTAACTCTTGAGACTTTTCTCAGTATTGGAATGGTTGGAGGAAATACATACATATCGACAGAGGGTACAGAGTGAGTTGAATAAGAAGGGATAATATCTAAAAAAATAAAATTAAGGGGTAAAAGTGAAATATATTGGGAGGAGAAAGGGATAAATGGAACAAAGCAAATTATCTCTCATATAAACAGCAAGAAAAAGCTTTTTTAATGAAGGGGAAAAGAGGGCGATAAGAAGGAAAAAGTGAAGCTTACTCTCATCACATTTGCCTTAAGGAGGAAATAACATGCATGCTCAATTTTGTATGAAAATCCATCTTACACTACAGGAAAGGAGGGGAGAAGGGGATAAGTGGGGTATGGGGGTGACAGAAGGGAGGGCAGATGAAAGCAGAGGGGGTAATTAGAAGTAAACACTTTTGGGGAGGGATAAAGTCAAAAGAGAGAATAGAATAAATGGTGGGGGCAGGATAGGATGAAGGGAAATATATTTAGACTTTCACAACATGACTATTATGGAAGTCTTTAGTAAAACTACACACACACACACACACACACACACACACACACACATATATATATATATATAGCCTATATTGAATTGCTTGCCCTCTCAGTGGGGATGGATGGGGAGGGAGGAAGGGAAAAAAGTTAGAACTCAAAGTTTTAGGAATGAATGTTGAGAATTGTTTTTGCATGTAACATGCAAAACTAAGAAATACAGCAATGGGGTATAGAAATCTCTCCTGCCCTACAAGAAAAGAGAAAAGATAGAGATAAAGGAAGGGAGGGGTGTATAAAAGGTAGGGTAGATAGGGAGAAGGAGTAATCCGAATGCAAAGTGTTTTAGGGTAGGGGAGAGGAGAGATGGGGAGAAAATTTGAATGTTGTGGAAATGAATGTTGAAAACTGAAAATAATTTTAAAAAATTATAAGAATAAGAAAAAAGGGAATAAAGAAAAAAACTTATAGAAGTGAATGCTGAAAACTGAAAACAAATAAATTAATAAATTTGGGGAGAGAAGAGGAGAACCTTTCTGTTTCTTAAACTGGATATTGCAAAAAATATATATATGAGGACATAAAAATGTAGAGGACAATCAATGGTTCTGGGTGGACATATAATGAATGCTTCTGAAGAAAAGAGGAGCCAGGATAACATGGGCAGCCTGAGAAAATAGCTAGGACAGAGGATAAGGTTTCTGCATTAACCATGGTGAAGAGGAGAAGAATGATGAAAACATAATCATATATCACTTGATAACAAGACAGAGACTTTTATAATTTTCTTTATAGATAGTGCCTAGCATAATGACTTCAACATAAGAATTTAATAAATACCTGATGAATTGAATCAAAAGCATTTTTATAAATGATCTCACTATATCCTCATATCCACTATATTAAATAGGGTAGGTGAGGAAATTGAGGCAGAAAAGGTTGAAGTGTCTGTCCTAAGATGAGCCAGAGGGTGTTAGAACTAGGAATTGAATACAAGCTCTCTGACAGGAACTGGCACTGAAAATACAAAGAAAAATTAAAAGCAGTCATTTCCCTCAAGGAGCTTACAATCTAGTCCCAGGGGACAGTATATCAAAATATGTGTATATACAAATAAATGCAACATAATTTGGTGGGGAAAATCAATAGCTGAAGAGATCAAGAAACGTTTCATTTAGAAGGCAGCCCTTGAGCTGAGCCTTTAAAAAACTAGGAATTTTAAAAGAGTTAAGAGAGGAAGAAGAGCATTACAGGCATGAGAAACAATGGATGCAAAGACATGGAGACAGGAAATAAAGTGTTGTGCATGAAGAATGGTAGAGTGCCAATTTGGCTGGACTAAAGTATGTCTATAGTAAGATCAGAAAGGGAGGTTGGGATCAGGTTGTGAAGACCTGTAAGTGCCAAACAGAGGAGTTTATACAGGGTTTACCAAAGGTCTTAGTGCGGTTTGCAACTATTAAAAACTTTCACTGAAGTAGTTGGGGTGGGGGGAGTACTAGAGTTTTTCTCCATAGGAAAGTGTGATCGTCACAACAATGCTTTTTTTTTTAAATTGATTTATTTATTTTAAGTTTTCAACATGCATTTCCACAAAATTTTGAGTTCCAAATTTTCTCCCCATCTCTTCTCTCCCCCTATGCCAAAATGTTGAGCATTCTAATTATCCCTACCAGCAATCTGCCCTCCCTTCTAAAATCCCTCCCTTCCCTCATCCTCATCTTCTCTTTTGTTCTGTAGGGCAAGATAAATTTCTATACCCCATTACCTGTATTTCTTATTTCCCAGTTGTATGCAAGAACAATACTCAACACTTGTTCCTAAAACTTTGAGTTCCAATGTCTCCTCCTTTCTCCCTCCCCATCCATCTCCATTGGGAAGGCAAGCAATTCAATATAGGCTATATATGTGTAGTTTTGCAAATGACTTACATAATAGTCATGTTGTGTAAGACTAACTATATTTCCCTCTGTCCTATCCTGCCCCCCATTTCTTCTATTCTCTCTTTTGACCTTGTCCCTCCCCAAGTGCTGACTTCTAATTGCTCCCTCTTTCCATTTGCTCTCCCTTCCATCATCCCCCCCCCCTTATTCCCTTCTTCCCCACTTTCCTGTATTGTAAGACAGGTTTTCATACCAAAATGAGTGTGTATTTTATTCCATCCTTGAGCCAAATGTGATGAGAAAGTTTCATATTTTCCCTCTCACCTCCTCCATTTTCCCCTCCATTGAAAAGACATTTTCTTGCCTCTCTCATGAGAGATAATTTGCCCCATTCTATTTCTCCCTTTCTTCTCCCAATATATTCCTCTCTCACCCCTTAATTTTATTTTTTTAGACATGATCCTTTCCTATTCAACTCACCCTGTAATCTCTCTCTTTTCCCCTCCCCTTTATCTCTCTCTCACACACATATGTGTGTGTGTGTGTACGTGTGCATGAGTGTGTGTTTGTGTGTGTGTGTGTATAATCCCACCAACTACCTAGGTACTGAAAAAAAGTTTCAAGAGTTACAAATATTGTCTTTCCATGTAGGAATGTAAACAGTTCAACTTTAGTAAGTCCCTTATGATTCTTTTCCTGTTTACCTTTTCATGCTTCTCTTGATTCTTGTGTTTGAAAGTCAAATTTTCTTTTCAGCTCTGTTCTTTTCATCAGAATGATTGAAAGTCCTCTATTTCATTGAAAGACCATTTTCCCCCTCAAGTATTATACTCAGTTTTGCTGGGTAGATGATTCTTGATTTTAATCCCAGTTCCTTTGACTTCTGGAATATCATATTTTAAGTCTTTTGATCCCTTAATATAGAAGCTGCTAGATCTTGTATTATCTTGATTGTATTTCCACAATACTCGAATTGCTTCTTTCTAGCTGCTTGCACTATTTTCTCCTTGACCTGGGAACCCTGGAATTTGGTTACAATGTTTCTAGGAGTTTCTCTTTTTGGATCTCTTTCAGGAGGTGATTGCTGGATTCTTACAATATTTATTTTTCTCTCTAGTTGTAGTATATCAGGTTGTAGAATATCATTTCATGAAAGATGATATCTAGGCTTGTTTTTTTATCATGGCTTTCAGGTAGTCCCATAATTTTTAAATTGTCTCTCCTGGATCTATTTTCCAGGTCAGTTGTTTTTCCAATGAGATATTTCACATTGTCTTCCATTCTTTCATACTATTGGTTTTCTTTTGTGACTTCTTGGTTTCTCATAGAGTCCTTAGCCTCCATCTATTCCATTCTAGTTTTTAAAGAACTATTTTCCTCAATGAGCTTTTGAATCTCCTTTTGCATTTGGGTAATTCTACTTTTTAAAGCATTCTTCTCCTCATTGACTTTTTGAACCTCTTTTGCCAATTGAATTAGCCTATTATTAAAGGTGCTCTTTACTTCAGCCTTTTTTGGGTCTCCTTTAGCAAGTTGTCGACTTGTTTTTCATGACTTTCTTGCATCTCTCTCATTTCTCTTCCCAATTTTTTCCTCCACCTCTCTTACTTGATTTTCAAAATCCTTTTTTGACCTCTTCCATGGCCTGATACCATTGAATATTAATTCTGGATGTTCAGGATACAGAAGGCTTGACTTTTATGTCTTTTTCTGATGGTGAGCATTGTTCTTTCTCATCTGAAACAATGGGAGAAGATATCTATTCACTAAGAAAGTGACCTTCTATAATCTTTTTTTCCTCTTTTTTGGACATTTTCCCAACCAGTCACTTGCCTTTTGGGTCCTTTGTCAAGAGCAGGGTGTACTCTGGGGATCTGTAAGGTCTCAGTTCCTCCAAGGTGGCCCAATCAAGCATGTACACTGGTATGGGAGCAACAAGAAACTTTTGTGCCCAGAATTTGAGAGTAATAGAGTTTCCTTTCCACAACCACCTGGTTTACAGTTCCACCAAGCCAGCACTGGGGGCTGAGATTCAGATCAGCTGCTCAATTCCCCTGAATTCAGCCTGAATCCAGAACTATAGGGAGACCCTGCTCCCTTGTCGGCCAGCTGAAAAAGCCTTCTCCCTGACCTTTAGTGCCTGTGGGTTGAGGGATCAGCAAACTGCTGCTACTGCTACTGGGTATTCTGTCCCTGTGGCCTGCTCGGGTCCTCCTCCCAGCTCTGTGCTGCTTGGCCAAGGCTGGGCTAGGCTCCACTCCCTGTCCAGTGTGACAGACCTTTCCTGTCGGCCTTTCAGGTCACCCTGGACTGGAAATCTCCTCCGCTCTGTTGTTCTGTGGCTTCTGCTGCATTAGAATTTGTTGAGAGTCTTTCTTTACAGGTATTTTATGGGCTATGAGGAAAGAACTAGTGTATTTGTGTCTTTCTACTCCACCATCTTGGCTCCACCTCCCCACATCAATGCTTTAAGAGAATCACGTTGGCAGCTTTGTGGAGAATGGATTGTAGTGGGGAGAGATGAGGCAAAAGACCAATTAAGAGGCTATTACAATGCTCCAGCTAACATGATAGAGGCCTAATATAATGGAGAAAGGAGAACAGTTGTAAGATATGTTGTAACGAACAAAACGACAGAACTTGGTGATTGATTGAATATGTGGGGGGGGAGGGAAATGTTAATGCTAATGCTTTGAACTTGGATGACTAGAAAAATGTTATCTTCAATAAAGCAAAGAAGTTTGTTGGGGATGGGGGAGGTATTTGAAAGATATTGAGATCTGTTTTAGACGTGGAGCTTGACATATCTGTGGGACATCCAGGTCACAATGTGCAATGATAGGTAGTTTGTGATTTGGGACTAGACATCAGGAGAAAGACTCAATATCAGATCTATCTATCTATCTAATCTATCTTATATAGATGGATAAGACAGACGTGTGTATATATATATGTGTGTGTATATATACACACACATATATGTATGTATGTGCATATAGACATATACATATATATTTTTGAAAGTCATCAGCATAGGTGATATATGACATGATATGATAATATGATAATTAAATCCATGGAAACTAGTAAAGTAATCAAGAGAAAGAATGCAGAAAGAAAAGAAAAGACCTAGACCAGAGCCTTGAGGTCCCCCAGAATTAGGGTAACTTGAATGATGGTCCAGCAAAAGAGACTGAAAATAATCAGACAAGATTGATGTTGGAGGAGGGAAACCAAAATGGCTAATGTCTTGAAAATCCAGACAAAGTACTCAGGAGAAGAGGGTGATCAGCAGTGTCAAATGGTGGAGTAAAAATGATGAGTCAAGAATGAAGAGACCTGAGAAAATAAGACCATGAGATATGACACTTAAAAAATCAATGGCACCCTTGAAGTGGGCAGTTTCAGATGAGTAATGAGTTCAGAAAAGTGAATATGAGGACAGAAATGGTGGCAAAAAGTGGAGTTTAAAAAAAGAAGGGATGATAAGGCCCAGAAAGTTTGGATTTTTTTAAAAGATAGAAGAGACTGGGGAATGTTTTTTTCCTCTAATTTATTTGTTTTCAGTTTTCAGCAATCACTTCCATAAATTTCAAATTTTCTCCCCCTCCCTCCCTTCTGCCTCCTCAAGATGGCATGCAATCTTATATGGGCTCTACACACACATTGCTATTAAAAACATTTTCCTGGAGTATGTTTTTAGGTACTAAACCAGGCATCAGTCCTTACAGAGGAATTGAAGATTAGAAAGCAGGAATAATTGTCAGGAGTTGGGGGGGGAACTGCTAGACATGACAAGATGAGATCAAAAGTATATGTAGAGGTGTTAGACTTTTTAAGAATAAGGAACACTGCTGTTCAGTCATTTTTAATTAGTTCAGACTCCTCTTGATTCTAATTGGAGTTTTCTTGGCGAGTATATGGAATGGTTTGCCATTTCCTTCTCCAGCTCATTTTACAGATGAGAAAACTGAGGCAAACAGAATTAAGAGACCTACCCAAAGTCACACAGCTAGTTAGTAAATGAGGCTAGATTTGAACTCAGGAAGATGAGTCTTTCTAACTTCAAGTCCAGGGCTATATCAGCTATGCCACCTATATGCCCTCTTTCCCCTTACAAAGGGCTTAATAAATGTTGGTTAAATTGAATTAGAGCCTTACAGGATGGATAGATTTTTGGAGAGAGGAGGTAGATGGAGGAAGAAGGGAAGGAGAGAGTTAAGTGGGATGAGGAGACTGTAGAGGAAGAGTGATTCTAAGTGGAAAATGTACCATAGTGTGTGAAGTAGCTAGTAAAAATGTATGGGGGCCTACAAGCTACAGAAATAAAAAAAACACAACAACCAGGCTATTTTTGTGCCCACCATAGGCTTGTTGTTTCAGCTATTAGCTCCAAGTAATTTATATTCCACCTTCTAAGATCTCTTTTGAGTTAGCATGTGATTCTGGGTTAGGTCACCCCTGTTTCACACTCACGGCTCCTGTTCCCTCTGGTGAGCAGAATTATAGTCTCTTTGCTCAAAAATAAGGAGCATTACCTCACCACTCAGTCTCATTTTGCATGGTCTGAAACCGAGTACCTATTAGTAGGTCATTGTAATTTTTCATCCTTTGGAGGACAGCCTCTCAATCACCACTTTTGTACCTCTGGCTACCTGCTGAACAGAAACACTATAGTACCACTGAGTACCTGTAGACAGTGTCCTAGAGAGGATTGGTTAGACAGAGTAGTTAACTATGGAGGTAGTGAAAGTGAGTGGGATTTGAGTGGTGGCTTTAGAACCACTGGCTCTCCTGAATCAGTCAGCTTTTATGTTGAAAAGCTCTTTTTCAAAATGCACCACCAAGAAAGAAAATAGTTCAACTATAATAAGAGATTTGGAGGTAGTCAGGCTCCCTATTCCATTAGGTCCTTTGCATGTGCTTGGAGAAATTTCCTCTCAAAGAATATCCTACTTAATATTCCCAGTGGGAACTTTTAGTGCTAATGACAAAACAGCTTTCTTGAATGATCTAATACTTGGTAGCGGAGGCCAGATTATAGAGATCTAGAAAGCCAGATAGAAGAATTAAGATTTGAGAATATAGGCAATAGGGAGACAGAGGACATAAGAAGCAAGAGGAGATTGACAGTAAATAATCCAATAGGGCCAAGGTGTGATTGGCTCTTTTAGAAGATTAACCTGGCATTCTGGCCAGTTTGGGATTGAATTTCAAGGAAAAGAGATTGGAGGCTGGGAGATCACTGAAGAGAGATTGTTATAGTAAGTAGATTAGATGGTATGGCGCTGAACTCTGGGTTAGGGGTGGCAGTAGGAATGGAAGGGAAAAGGCTTTATTGTATCTTCTAACAATTTCCTACGACTGGTCTTCTAAAGTTATGGCTTTACAATGTATCACCAAATCAGTTTGCAAATTTGATTTCTTAAAAAAACCCAGCAAATTGGTTGACTAAATATAACTCACTTTTAAGAAGAGAAGCTGGTAGAATAGACAGAGAAGAAAAAATCATGGATGAAGATCTGAAAAATAAATTGGAAAGAATTAAGTTGCATCTAATAGATTTGGGGAACTCTGTGATACTCTACAGGTGCTCATGTCATTGTCCCCCAAACCACTGATCATCACACAACCACCACATCCAAGTCTGATGGGTGAGATAGCTACTATTTGGACTGCAATATTCTCATGATATGTGTGTCATTAAGTAAATTATCCACAATAATTTTTTTTCTTAATGTTAATTTTCAGGTTTTGGCTAAGACCAGTGTTTTCATCTATTCAAGGAACTTACGGTATGGAAACCTTGACCATGCAAGCAGGTTGGCCACTGGTTTTGTAGCTTACCATCTTAGTTGTCTGAGAACATTGGGAAACATTAATAAATGTTATTAATTGTTAGCTAATAATTAGTCAACTCTTAATGCTAAGTGATTTTCCTGTCCGTGGGCACATGACTAGAATGTGTTATTGGACTCTAAAATACAGAGTGGAGGATGGGAGTGAAAGGGAAGGCATTGGTCTTGTTGGCCTCTGAGGATTTTTTCAACTATATTATCTATGATTCTGAGAAGGACTCAGACCCACATCTTAATGACTTAAAAATCAGCATTCTATCCGTGCCATGCTGCCTCTTAATATTTTTATAAAGAATTTTAAATTAAAAAAATACCTTATCTCAACAATCTCATTTTTTTGGTTTTTCATTGTATCCTTACTGTGAAATGGCAGCATCCACATTTTATGGATGAAGAAATTAAGGACCAGAGAGATAAGGTGACTTTTTTCATGTTCCCTACAATAAATTAATGGTGAAACCAAGGTTTCTGGACCTCTTAACTAGTGCTCCCCACTCCAAACACATCAAAATTTCTCTATACCTCTGTCTCTCTGTCTCTTTGTCCCTCTCTGTCATATTTTTTTAAAAATTGAAGACTATTTTAAACAATTCATATTTATTGACTCCTAGAGGGTGCAGAACAGAAAGGGTTAACCCAACTCCCAAATGCCTAATTTACTACCTTGAATATAATTTACTTAGGAAAAACTGATTCTATGCATGGCTTGATTTAATGTATTTAGGCTCCTCAAAAACAACAAATAATATGAATTGCTGACTATTTGCAACGCACTGTGCCAACACATCTGAATATACATCACAGATTTAGAGCAGAAAAAAACCTGAGATCATCTAGTTTGCCTCCTCATTTTACGTCTAAAGACACTGAGGCTGGAAAGTTAATTGACTTACTCTAGGTTACATAGGTAGTAAGAAGTAGAGAGTTAGGTTTTTGTCTCAGGTACAAATAAAGCACTCTTTCCTCAGTGACATAGGTTTAGCATAGAAGCATATCACCACAGCACGTTTGAGTAGGAATCAGCTAGCTTAATCTCCCTTTTCACAGATGAGAAAATGCCCAGAGAAAAGCACTGACTTGTCCAAAGTTACATGGCTATTTTAGAGCTAAAACTAGAACCCAGTCTCCTGACTTCACCGAGTAAGCCTTTGAATGATAATAACAAATCAATTGGGACAGATAAGGTGTAACAGACCAATGAAAATGCAGTGGGTCAGGCCCAAAGGTAAACGGGGACAATTCTGAAAAGGACAAGAAGCAACAAAGCAAGGGGAGATACACAAGGGAAAACACCCAAATAGAGAAAATGCTCTGGAGCCATGTGGAATACCTGGAAAGCCTGTTGGTAGTATTTAACCTGGTCTTTCGCCAATGCATTTTGTTAGCAGAGGTTGCAAAATGAAGTTAAACTACCAATGCTAATAAACATTGTCAGAACCAAAAACCCTTATGCACTCACTCCTAGAGGGAGCCTGACTCCTTTTGTGCAAAGGTTACAGGAGATAATAGGATTGGAAAACTCCAAAAACCACATTCCCTTTCCCCTTTTACCCAGTGGGAAGTAACCCTCCTTAGCCAAGAATGCAACACTGTTGTTACCCTCCAATGCTGCTATAGACAATTCTCCCTTCTTTAGAAGGGGACAGAAACTCCCAAACAATAGAGAGTCTTGAAAAAATGCTTTTATCACCTGTGTTTTAAGAACCCAAGACATTCTCCCCAAGGAATTACATTTTTTAAAAAAAGATTTCATACTCAGTACCATATACCACATTATAATGACAGGGCTGGGATAAAGAGAGCTGTTTCATGTCAGCATTCCAACTAGGGAGACAGTGAAGTCACTTGAATTTAGATTAATTGGCTAGATCTCGTTTGCCCAAAATGATTAGAATCTACTTTCTAGGCAAGGTTGTAGCTACTTACAGACCTCAGAACACCATGAATGTAGAATAACTAAAGATTGGAAAAGAAAATACAAAAAGGAATCTTGATATACAAGGCAATGTCAGTGCCCAGACTTCAAATTTACCTGTGCTAGGTAGCAAGGATAAAAACTCAGAAATCTATGACTTTTGGTAGGAGAGAAGAGATCAGCTAGGTATCCTTTGAAAGGTGTGCTTGTGAGGAGATGCGAGGAGGGAAAAATAGTGAAGGGGATTTCTCTGGAGCAGAGTTACTACTCGACAGTGTCCAGAAATACAGCTCCTGTACTTCTTTCTACAGAACAAACTTTCAGGAGCCACCTGTCATGGTGAAGAGGGCATTAGGAACACCTGGGTTCAGATCTGACTTCTGACTCAAACTGGCTGTGTGATCCCAGGGGGTGTTGATTAACATTTCAGTATCTCCTAAGCAACATCAAAATTAAACATGGCTGGAGAGTTGTGGGTCTGCTTTAATAGAGGGAGTTTCTTCACGAACATTTTCCCTAATAAGTGAAATCACAAAAAAAAAAAAGAAAAGAAAACCCAGGTTTAGAGGAAGTCCCAGGCCCTGGACTCCAGAAAATGAGGAAGAAGAGAATATAACAAGGGAAGATCATGACATATAGTGGGAAAAAGATTGTGGCATTGCAGGAGAGAAAACTAGTCATTTGGGAAGAGAAAAGGGGACAGGAATAAATATTTACATAGCACTTACTATGTGCCAGGCACTGTGCTAAATCTTTTGAACAAATATTATCTCATTTTATCATCACACCAACCCTGTGAGGTAGATACTATAATTATCTCCATTTTAAAGATGAGGAAATTAAGGCAAACAGATGAAATGTCCAGGAATAATCTGCTAAATGTAAGAATGAAAAATGTTTGATTCTCTTACCTTTTCCACAAATTCTTTCCTAGTATATTAAAACATGGATTCAATTTCTTCTCTTTGTTGAAATAAAGATATCCTTTGTACTTGTCATATTTGGACAAACTTCTAAGGGGCAGCTAGGTGGAATAGTGGATAGAGAGCCCAATTTGTAGTCAGGAAGACGTCCTCTCCCTGAGTTCAAATCTGGCCTCAGGCACTTACTGGCTCTGTGACCCTGGACAAATCACTTAACCCTGTTTGTCTCAAGTTTCCTCATCTGTCAAGTGAACTGGAGAAGGAAATAGTAAACCACTCCAACATCTTTGCCAAGAAAGCCCCATATGGGGTCATAAACAGTTGGACAGAATTGAAAATGACAACAACGGGGAGGAAATAGCCTGGCCAGAGGCATAAGAGTAGGAGATGAAATATTGTTCATAGAGGTCATGGAGTAAGAGACTGGCAGTGAATTCCTATGATGTTCAAAGTCTTCTACTCTCCCTCAAAATTACCAGGCTCAAAATCTTTTCATAGAACTAATCACCAAGTTTCCAAGGCAAAGAGATACTTGATCCCTTCTTGAATTAGGTATGATTCACCTTCCCATTCCCATCAGCAGGTTCACTAGACTCTGACAAATCAATGAAGTGCCTCTGAACTCTGACTAGGTACATATTGGTATCAGCTCCCTGGAGTGGTGGCAGTACTAATGGAGCCGCATCTCTGATGTCATTTGTGCCCATGAATTCACTTGCACTTAATGGATTCTTTCTCAATACTCTGGTCCAATATTCACGTAGGGATGTCTCATTTCCTGTTACAAAATAAGCTTCATGATAGATTTTTTTTTAAATCATCGTTTATTTTTTCTTTCAGAAAGGGAAAAAACTTGATGTATTATATCACTGCTTGAGTATGGCACTGACTTGGAACCAATGGTAGTTTACAGAGTAAGAAACATTCAAAAAACATTGTGTATCCTTCTCAGAAATTAAAAGTCATTTGTCTGAATAGACTGGTAGATTCATTCTCAACTGAGGCAGAGAGATAACAGAATCTCAGGGTGCAGAGTTGGAAGGGAACTCCAAGTTCTCCTAGTCCAATATATATAAGAGTAGAAGTCTTCTCAATCACATCCATGAGAAGTCATTGAGTCTCTCATGAAGACTTAAGGGAATGGATAACCCAGTACCCCCTGAAGTAATCCATTCAATTTTGAATCAGCTCTTCCAATTGAGTCTTTTTTCTCCTCATAACAAGCATAACAGTACTTTTCTATAACTGCTATTCATCTCTCCTGGTTCTGCCCTCCGAAGTCACATAGAATAGGTACACACCTTCTTTTACTCTACAACCTCTAGAAGAGCCTCCCTTCTCTAGCCTAAACATTCCTAGTTCCTTTTATCTATTGCCATAGGGGAGAAAAGAAATTGAAACTAGCTGTTTATCAAGCCCTACTATGTCCCTAATAAGGTACTAAGAACAATTATCTGATTTGGTCCTCACAATACCCAGGGAGATAAGTGCTGTTATTCCCATTTTACAATTGAGGAAACTAAGGTAGAGACAAAGGTAAACTAATTTAGGATTATACCCTGAGGCTAGATTTGAACTCAGGATGTCCGGATTCCTAAATCCTGATTCCTAACCTGAAAGCTTGGTATCTAGTTTGTCCACCATCCAGTCTCTCTTCTTTATGTGTATTCTGGATTTTAATGTACTTCCTAACCTATGCTGGTTAGAAATTCCACATGATGCTAGGATTTCGAGCCATAATGGACCTTTGCAATTGTCTAATCTAACTCCGTCATTTAACAAGTAAGAAATTGATACACAGGAAAATGAAGCTACTTGTCCAGAATCAAATAGAAAATTAATAACAGAATTGGAATGAGCCCAAATTCTCTGACTCCAGGTCTATCTCACTGCTCAGAAGTGGTTTCACAAGGGCAGAGGATATCAAGATTCTTGCATGCTAAAATTGTTTTATATTTTTTGGTTGCCTTCAATTTAACAGTATGCTATGTCATACGGGCATCTAGGTGACACAGTGGATAGCACAGTGGTACAGTGACTCCTGGCAACAGGCCAAGGAGTCAAGAAGACATCTTCCTAAGTTCAGATCTGGCCTCAGATACTTTCTAGCTGTGTGACCCTGGATAAAACACTTAATCCCGTTTGCCTCAGTTTCCTAATTTGTAATATGATCTAGAAAAGGAAATGGCCAACTACTCTAGTACCTTTGCCAAGAAAATCCCAATAGTCAAACACAACTGAAATAACTGAACAACACTAACATGCCATACTATTAACTTGCTGTACACTAAAACCTCCAGAAACTTTCCCACATGAACTGAAATTGATTTAAATGAAAAAGAAATACACACATACATACACACACAAAGTTATTTTGATGGGGATCATGCTCAGGGTAAGTGCACTAGCAACTAGGGTAAGCATTTTAGGAATCAGTTGAACTTTGAAGAAAACTAGGAATTATTTTTTAACTAATTTATTTTTAGTTTTCAATGTTCACTTCCATAAGACAATGTGCAATCTGATATAGGTTCTACATATACGTTTGTATTAAACATATTATCACATTAGTCATGTCATAAAGAACAATTAGAACCGATGAGATGAACCACTAGAAGGAAGAAGCAAAACAAACAAAAAACGACACGAAAAAGAGAGAGGAAATAGCATGCTTCCATCTTCATTCAGACTCCACAGTTCTTTCTCTGGATGTGGATAGCATTTTCCATTGTGGGTCTTTTGGAGTTGTCTTAGATCCTGGCATTTCTGAGAACTAAGTCTATCAAAGTTAGACATCAAACAATGTGGCTATAATGGTGTACAATGTTATCCTGGTTCTACTCCCCTCACTCAGCATCAGTTCATGTAAGTCTTTCCAGGTTTTTCTGAAGTCCACCTGCTCATCATTTCTTATAGCAAAATAGTATTCCATTACATTAATATACCACAACTTGTTCAGTCTTTTGCCAATTGATGGGAATTCCTCCAGTTTCCAATTTTTAGCCACCACAAAAAGAGCTGTTATAAATATTTTTGTACATGTGGATCCTTTTCCCATCTTCATGGGAATACAAATCTAGAAGTGATATTGTTGTGTCAAAGGGTATGCACAGTTTTATAACCCTTTGGGCATTGTTCTAAATTGCTCTCCAAAATAGTTGGATCATTTCACAACTCCACCAACAATGCAATAGTGTTCCAATTTTCAATATCTCCAACATTGATCATCTTCCTGTTTTTTCATGTTAGCTAATTTGATAGGTATTATGTGGTAGCTCAGAATTGTTTTGATTTACATTTCTCTCACCAATAGTGATTTAGAGCATTTTTTCATATGACTAGAGATCACTTTAAATTCTTCCTCTGAAAACTGTCTGTTCATGTTCTTTGACCATTTATCAATTGGGGAATGACCTACATTCTTATAAATTTGATTCAGTTCTTTATATATTTTAGAAATGAAGCCTTAATCAGAGACACTGGCTGTAACAATTATTTCCCAACTTTCTGCTTCCTTTCTAATTTTGTTTGCATTGGTTTTGTTTGTGCAAAAACTTTTCAATTTAATGTAACCAAAACCATCCATTTTGTATTTCATAATGTTCTCTATCTCTTATATAGCCAAAAATTCTTCCCTTTTCCATAAATTTGACAGGTAAACAATTCCTCACTCTTCTAAAAACTCAGGATTTTAATAGGCAAAGGTGAGAAAGGATTTTATCATCGGGTCTCATTACATTGTGCTTATTTACATTTATTATAAACCTCAGTCCCTTAAACCATACTCTTAATTCATGATCATTTTATAAGCATCTGTCCACATTACCAAGTCTCAAATTCCTACCCTTAATCCAATCATCTTTCTCCCTCTCCAGTCCCACTACAACCCATTGCCTAACTTATTCAACTGTGCCTTTTGAAAGCCCCAATCTATAAAGTCTACAAAATGCCCTTTTTCATCAAATGTTTTAACCTTCCACCCGACTGCTCTACTGAAGACCTCCCTCACTAAAACATTCCTCTACCACCATCTCTCAATGACTTTTCCTCTTTTGAGGTTCATGAAGTCTTCTTACATAATCTAGCCTCATTCTTGTTAGTGCCAAGTCCAGATTATTTTAAAAATGTTTTTCATGACTTGAGTGCCTGGTAGCTACCTCTCCAGGGTAGCTACTTTGAGCAATGGATAGAGTGTTGGATCTGGAGTCAGGAAGAATCATCTTTCTGAGTTTAAATCTGACCTCAGACACTTTCTGGATATGTGACCTTGGGCAGGTCACTTAACCTTGTTTGCCTCAGTTTCTTTATTTGTCAAGTGAGCTGGAGAAGGAAATGGGAAAGTACCCCAATATCTTTGCTGAGGAAACCCTGAATGAGGTCACAAAAAGTTGGACAGAACTCAACAATAGCAACAAAAATACCTCTCCATCTCACACTTTACTGTTATCATCCTCAATGATACCCAAGTCCTTAATTTACTTTCATGCTTCACTCACTACTACCCCAAAATTACTTGTATTGCTGATCTTAACCTGTTCCTAATCTGCAAAATCTCATTTCTGGGTAGCCACCATTATCTAACTTCTCTCTTCCCATTCCAAAACATTTGATCATCAATGCAGAACGTCGTTAAATTAAGATAATTCCATACACTGCAAAATCATGATACCTAAGTTCAGCTGGGACCTCCTCACCCTCAGCCTCTTTCTACTCTACCTTTATTTTTCTTATTTCCAACAGTGACAATTTCAAGCTTTTTTTCCTCCTCTTGTCATCAACTACACCCAGGTGCTTAGCCTCTTAGGTCACTGAGGTGTTTGAGATGGAAGGAGGAAAAGATTCATTAAGAGTTTCCAGGGTAAGGCACTATGCTAAGGAAAAGCAGCCCCTGCCTTCAAATGGCTTACATGTAAAGAGGAAGACAATATACAAAAGGGAGTTAAAAATGGAGGAAGTGGTACAGTAAGAGGATGTGGTTTTGAAATCCAATAGCCAGGAACAGGGTTGGGAGGGGAATGAAGACCAGCCTAGGTACCTCTGCAAAAATGGAAGCTCCAGAAGGAACTCTCTTAGGTGATAGTCTTACAAAGGGATATCCCAGGTTAGGAAGGCTACAGGAATTGTTGGATGTTCCAGGGCAAGGAATCCTCAGGCCTCATTGTATGTGAACTCTCATAACTTCTTCCTCCATTCCTTAAAACCTGTCAGAATCATCTCCTGGGTCTCTTTATCTCCAGCCACAAAATTGGAGATGACATATTCCTCCTCCTCACTAAGATTGAGCTCTCTATCCATTCCCTTGTTTCTACTCTCTTCCTTCTCACATTTCAGGACCTTATTCCAATAGTCATACAGATGGCATGATGGCACCTGGAACACTGAAAGTAAAAGACTGTGTCTGAAAGCACCCCAGACCCTGAATTTTGCCATACATTTCAATAGCCCAGATCAATGGTGCCTCTCACCAAGACCTCTCCATCTCCCCCACCCCAGCTCACCTAGATCACTTAAATAGTTTACGTGACAGTCCTTTCAGTGTCACTCTTGGCCCACACCAGAGTACTTACCACTCCTTAATCCCATCCACATCCTTTCACTGTCCCTTTTTGTACATAAGCATCAGTCTCATTCTCATTCCATCTTCGCTAGAAATTCTACCCATTCCTATTGGTATTACAATAAAACTTGTCACTTGATTGAAAGAAGATTTGAATGAATTCATTCCGGGTAGAGGTTGCCCTGTTCCCTGACATTTTGGGGTTCCCAGCAACCCCCAATGTCATCAAAACCTTCTGCTTCATAATTCTTCAATCTCTGTCTGTGAATCCTTTCCAATTTTTTACAAATATGCTTAGAGAAAGATCTCTGTATCTCTCTGTCTCTATCTATCTATCTATCTATCTATCTATCTATCTCTCTCTCTCTCTCTCTCTCTCTATCTCTCTACCTTTCTAAAACACCTCCCTTGACCTTTTGGCTATCTTTCCATTTAGCCTATTCAGCTACTGTCCTATCTCTCCTTTCACTCAAAGTTTTAACTGTTTTGAAAACACTGTCTAGTTTCCAATAAACCCACTCCCTTTCTACCACTTCTGGTCTCAGCTTCTTACAACAGAACATCCAGCCTTTCCCACTGTCTAAAGATTACAAAGACTTCGTAATTTTCAAATACAATGGTCTTTTGTCAGTCATTCTCTTCCTTTCAAGAACCATGTACTTAGAGCTATAAAGGGACCTTAAGCATAATCTTTCAGATAAGGAAACTTAACTATTGGAATAAAGTAATTTGCTCAAGGTCATGGAAATGGTGAACAGAAGCAGGATTTAATCTCAAGGCCTCTATCTTCAGGTCTATCACTCTTTCTATAGCATCATACTAATTCCATATCTTTTTTTTAACCTCTATGTAATTCAGGTCTTACCTCTGACTCATGCTGGCTGTGTGACTCTGGGTTACTCCTTGAACCTCTCTTGGTAACTGGGAACTAAAGTTATAAGTAGCAGGGCAGGGGTTAATCTGAATTTGGAGAGGGAGTTTCTCACTGGGTATTCTCTAAAGTGCACACACACACACACACACACACACACACACAATAATTGAATATTTCAGTTATTTATGTACCCTTCACCCCACCACAAGATCATGAGTTCTTTGAGAACAGGAGTCATAGATTCCAAGCTAGAAGAAGTCATTTAGTCTTCCCCCTATGTCACAGAGGACACTGAAACCCAAAGAAATTAAGGGGATTGCCCAGATATTTCCCAAGATCTCACAGATAGTTCTGGAGCTGAGATTTTAACTCAGATGCTTTGACTACTTTATCTTTCCCTCTTTTTGCTGTACTATTTTACCTCCTTTCTTGTTTAAACTCTATAATAACCTAATACCTAGCAGA
The DNA here is from genome assembly GCA_023548195.1 of Bettongia penicillata ogilbyi. Lineage (NCBI taxonomy): Eukaryota > Metazoa > Chordata > Mammalia > Diprotodontia > Potoroidae > Bettongia > Bettongia penicillata. The sequence continues at coordinate 762,928 of JAJHZJ010001014.1, read as the reverse complement.
GAGGGCTCTGCACATATCAAGTTAAATGAATGTTTGTTGATATTCACTGTTTTATCTCTGTTAAATGTCATAGTTTTCAAATTTGGTAAAACATTCTGTCCTTTTAAAATCCCAACTCAGAGTCAGAGTCCACAACTGGGGCTTAAAGGGCTTCCCAAGAGAATTATATGAATACTAGACAATGCTGAAAGCAATACACACTTTTGGAAAAGCCCCAAGAGGAAGAATATTTGGCTTCCCTGAAGATACCCATGGGAGCAGCAAGCAGAAACCACGGAAAAAATCTTGGGGAAGCCCTCCCCTGTCATACAAAGCCAGGAACAATGTGTCTCAACCCCCTTCACAAGAGGGCTCCAAACCAGGGTAGCACCCTTTTCCTTACACAGGATCATGTGTACACATACAGACCCAGAGTAATATCTTCAAAGGTGGGCAGGGAAAAAATACAATTAAGGATGATGGCAAATATTGTCAGGCACTACGATATTCAGGTCATGTCAGGAAGAGAGATTCTACAATGTTCAAGGACACCTGGGGACAGCCAGCTTGGGGTGAGATCTTTTTTTTTTTTTTTGACATAGCTAAACCAGATCGGAGTCACATGGATTTTTTTTTTAATTTTTTAATAGGAAAAAGAAAGTTATTGCTCCTAAAGTCATAGATGGTAAAAAAAAAAAAACAAAAACCAAAAAAAAACAGCTAGATAAATTGGAGTTTTCTAGCTTAGAACTGAGCATAGAAGATTCCATATATTAGAAAGGGGGGTGAGTAGTTAGAGGAGTAGGAGTAGGGAAGGGCACAGTGTTCTAGAGAAGGTTCAAATATGAAGGGAGAAGGTACCCAGCAAGGAGAGGAGAAAAGGGACATTGCCAAGAAATAAACAGCCTATTGAATGAAGACCCGTGGTCTTTCTTAATTATGCAAGACTGTCATGTAATATGCTTGCTACAAATTCCTCACTAGTTTCATATCATCTGAAAATCTGAAAACATGCCCTGACGCCTTTGATGATCCAAATCGTTGAAAAATTGGCAGTAAGGTTAAAAACACCACCTGTGCCCCAAAGATCTTCTGTGTCCTGCCTAAGCCCTCATAATCCTTAGCTGTCCTTTCCCATGAAAAGTCTCTTTATAAATTTATAAATTCGAAGCTGCCTTCTGTTAGTCTGGGATACTGAATTTGGAAGAAAAGCTGTACAGCCACTTCATCATGTACTTTCTCTCTCTGAAGTCCAAGGGACCTGTCTCATCCCATTAACATGAGGCTAGAGACTTATTAGCAATTCTCAGAATATGTAATTTCCTCGCAGTAAACCTTAGCTCCTCACTCTCTGGTTCCAAATACAATCTGCTGACAGTCTTATGTGTCCCCCTCTTTCTCTCTTCTCATACTGCTGTGACCTCATTCTATCCACTAAGCCACCTAGTCTCCAACTCTACCAGTTGGCAAATATTAATTGTGTGCCTGTATCACTCCCAATTCTTTGTCACATGTTCTTGGGCATGTTCTAAGGCACAGAGAAGTAAACAGACAAGTTCCAGATTCAGGAGCAGACCTGAATCTTCTCATGCATGGACCATCAGTATAGAGCCTGCTGGATTGATAGAGTCTTGGCACAGGTCCATCTTCCATTCAGCTGACAAGGTGATCTTCCTAAAGTACAGGCCTAACCATGTCACACACACACACACACACACACACACACACACACACACACACACACACACCCCAATAATATTGAAAAAATTTCAGTGGCTCCCTAGGTTCAAATATAAAAATTTCAAAGCCCTTCAACTTACCTTCCCTGCTTCTGGGCTTCTAACACTTTACACTCCCCACAAAAAAAATCATTGCTCCAATGACACTCCCTCTTCGCTATTTCTCCAACAAGAAACTCCATTTCTCAGCTCTGAGAATTTTCCCTAGCTGTTCTGCTTGCCTAGAATGTTCTCCCTCCTCATCTCCATCTACTGGCTTTCCCAGCTTCTTTCAAAGCTAAACTCTCATCTTCTCTAAGAAGTGTTTCCCATCTCTAAGATGTAATGTTAACACCTTCCTTCTGTTCATTATTTCCAATTTATCCTGTCTTTATTTGCATGTTGTCTCTCCCATTGTGAGGTCTTGATAGCTCATACTGTTCTTTGCCTTCTTTAAAAAATATATCTCTAGTGCTTAGCAGTATTTGTCACATAGTAGGTACTTAATAAAAGTTTATGATTGACTGATGATGTGTTTGGGAACCAGAAATACAACATGTTCCAAGAGTCCTAGCAACTGCTTAAAATTATACTGACTCTTGGACCACTTTACATTTAAAGAAAATATTATTTCTGTTTGTATCTTTCTATGCAAGTTCATGTTTATATGTGTGTATGTATGTATGTGTATGTATATATATACATATACTATATGCATGCACATTTTTAGATATTTATATATACATATGCACATATACGTATATGTCAAATCTCCTCTCTGGAGGAGAAATGCATTAAAGCTTGGTTAATCTTAGAGCAGAATTTTATATTTCTGCTTCTTACATTAAATATGCAACATGTTTTCAAATCAAATGAGCCCATTCCAGCCAATATGAGGCTAACCATGTATGTGGTGCTTATGTAGTGTGTAGCCTACAGAAAATTTTAAAAAGAGTGAGTTTCTTATAACCACAAGCTAGAGCAATTGCATAAGAAAAAGAAACATTTGGATTAAACTGTGAGGCACAGTCAAAAAAGTGCTGGATTTAAAGTCAAAGGAACTAGGTTTGAATCCCAGGTCTGTCCTTTGTTATTTTTGTGACCCTGCACTAGATACTTCACATCTCAGAGACTCAGTTTTCCCATTGGTAAAATGAGGAGACAGGAAGACCTCTAAAGTCCCCTCATCCCTAAATTCATGATCCTTTGATCCTAAAGGAGGTATGCTTAATATACTCACTGTGGAAATTTGACTCAAAATCTCCCAAGGCCTCAGAAACTCTTGAGTGTTGCTCAGTCACATCGGACTCCTCATGACCCCATTTGGGGTTTTCTTAGCAGAGATACTGGAGTGGTTTGCCATTTCCTTCTCCAGTTCATTCTGCATATGAAGAAATTGAGACAAACGGGGTGAAGTGACTTCCCCAGGGTCACACAGCTATCAGATTATCAAAGGCCAGATTTAAACTCAGGAGAACAAGCACTCTATCCACTAAGCCACCTAGTCTCCAACTCTACCAGTTGGCAAATATTAATTGTGTGCCTGTATCACTCCCAATTCTTTGTCACATGTTCTTGGGCATGTTCTAAGGCACAGAGAAGTAAACAGACAAGTTCCAGAGAGCTTGCAATTATGAGAATCATCTTGGACAATTTGAATCATATTTTCCTTGGTTCTTATCCTTCGTTTCTTTTCCCCAGTCTTAGGAAAGGAACTTTGAGTTTCTCCATTGTCCAATGAAGGGGAAGGACCTATGTAGGACTTTAAGATTTTCAAAGGAATTTGTATGCACATACATACATACATACTTGTTCTCATTTGGTTGTTTCAGTCATTCCCACAAGGTAATAATAAGATAGATGCTGTTACTATTCCCATTTTACAGGTGAGAAAAAGTGAAGCAGAGATTACATGACTTGCCCAGGATCATACAACTACTGTATTAAGTCTCTGAGGCAAAATTTGAACCCGAGTCTTACAGAATCCAACTATCTACCTTTAACTGCTTTGCATCTCTAAATTTTATTTGATTCACCACCCCAATACAATAAGCTTATTTCACAACCAGAATACATGGACATTGATTGATGCAAAATCAAACGATTCTGATTTCACCTGGAAAACACTATTCTTTTAAAGCATCTCATCTCTTTTCAAAATATACCACTACCACCCCACCCCCCACAAATGCAAAGACATCATGAACATCAACATGTGTGTGTGCACACATGCATCTGCACAGATTTAAAAAATAGCAGACAAAAGGAAGAAAGGAAAGATAAGAAACTGACAGACAGACACACAGACATTCAGCAATCATGGCTTGAGGTAGCAAATATCAGAAACTATGTGTCTTTCCACTCAGTTTAGTTCTAAAACTTAATAGCCCATTTTTTCACAATTTTCCAATCTTCTCAGTGTCTAGAATGAGGATTTTTTTTATTCAATAAATGATAAGTAGGAAGAGCAAGGAAGAACACTGGTTAAAGAAAACAAATAGATACCATTCTGAATGCTACAGAAGAGAATTGTTGGTAAAAATAGATATTTTTTTCATAGATAATTAAGAAAGATCTGGGGCTGAGAGAATTAATCCCTATTAGCATAGATGTCTTCCAAATGCCAGCCTCAAAACAAGTTTTTCCTTCTAGCCCAAACACCACTTAGGTTTGCAAGATTTTTATTTACAGATGTGAAAGTTTCAGTGAACTATGAAACTGATGATGCTTTTCTGAAGATGGAAACTTGATCCTCTTAACAAGACCCTAGCAGATGCTCCTTCTAGTTCATATGCATGCTACAAGTGCTTCAAAGGAAGCCATCTTCTGTCACTCACGACAAAGAAAACTCTTTGCTCAATGAGATCTTTTTGAAGCTGGATTACTCACATGACTGATAGTGTATGCCCTTTGACCCAGCCATACCACCATTATGCCAATACCCCAAGGGAACAGAGATGGAAAAGGTCCTATGAAAACATATGTCTTGTTTGGGATGGCAAAACACTGGAAACTAAGGGGTGCCAATCACTTGGGAAATGACCGGATGAGTTATGGTGTATGAATGTGAAAGGAATACCATTATGTTATAAGAAATGAAAATAATAGACAATTTCAGAACAGGATGGGAAGACTTATATGACCTAATGCAAGGTAGCAAGAAGTATCAGAAAAACAAATTATGCTTTAATATCAAGATTATAAAAATGAACAATGTGAAGGCTAGTATAAGCTGTAGGATGAAATGAGCAAGAACCTAAAGAACAATTTATACAATAACAACCGGTCAGTAAAGACAAACAACTTTGAAAACTGTAAGAAATCAAGGACTAAATATGAAACATCTACATCCTGATGAAGAGGTTATGGAGAATATATGTGTGTATATATATGTATATGTTGTGTGTACATGCATATAAACATATACATATATAAAAGAATATATGTATGTGTATATATGTATATGTTGTGCTATATATATGTCATATATATGTATGTATGTATATATATATATATATGTAATCTTCCTGAGTTCAAATATGAACTCAGATACTTACTGGCTATGTGACCCTGGGCAAGTCATTTAACCCTATCTTCTCACTTTCTCATCTGTAAAATAAGATGGAGAAAAAAATGGCAATCCAGTATTTTTCTTTTTTTGGATATTTGGGATATGGAAGCCTTGACTTCTATGTCTTTCCCTGATGGTAAGCATTGTTCTTCCTCATCTGAAAGGATGGGAGGAGATATCTGTTCACCAAGAAAGTAACCTTCTATGGTCTTATTTTTTTTTCCCTTTTTGGGCATTTTCCCAACCAGTCACTTGACTTTTGGGTCCTTTGTCAAGAGTCGGGTATACTCTGGAAATCTGTGAGATCTCAGTTCCTTCAAGGTGGCACAATCAAGCTGATTTTCAGATAAGCTGGATGGGCAGGGCCACCATCAGTGTGAGACAAAGACCAGCTCAGCCAGAACCTCCACCCAGGGCTGAGGTAAGACTCAGCTGTTCAATGCCCCCAGGGATTTTTACGCTCCAACAGCTGCTGTGCTGACTCTGTGGCCCTGCCTGCTGCAGGAGCTATGGGAAGGTTCTTCTCCCTTCCTGGCCCCCTGATAAAACTCAGTCACTGACCTTTTTCACCTTTGGGTTGAGGGATCTGAGACCCTGCTGCTGCGACTGGAGATTCCGCCTCCAGGTGTCATCCTCCCAGAGTCTCATCCGCACAGCCAAGGCTGGGCTGGGCTCTGCACTAGGCTCCCTTGTCCTGCGCAACCAACGTTTCCATGGGCCCTTCAGGTCACCGTGGGCTGGAAATCTCCTCCTGTTCGCCACTTCTGCTGCTCCAAAATTTGTTGAGAGGCCCTCTCTACAGGTATTTTTATGGGCTGTGGGGGGAACCCTGCGTAAGTGTGTCTTTCTAGTCTGCTATCTTGACTCTGCCCCACCCCGCCACCGCAGTCCAGTATTTTTGCCAAGAAAACCCCAAGTAGAGTCCCAAAGACTTCGTCATGACTGAAACAAACAACTGAATAACTTTCTTTCTCTCTCTGTCTCTCGGTCTCTCTCCCTATATATCTATGTGTGTATATATATATATATGTACAAATGTACACATACATACATGTGATGTAATGTGATTTATATATGAATGACACTAAATTTGGGGAATTTATTGAGGGAATTTATAGTGCTAGATTATATATATATATATATATATATATATATATATATGTTTATGTTACAAAAAATTTATTTTTCTTTTTTAATGAGGTGGGAGATGGGAAAAAAATACATGCATGTTAATTACGAAATATAATTTAGTTTTAAAAATTTACATATAGTTTCTCAAAATCTTTCTCTGCTACTTATTCTCAGTACAACCTTGTACAATTGACTTCATGCCTCTGGGTTTTAGCCTCCTTGTTTATGAATTGAATGGGTTGGACTGGATTCCCTCTTGGGTTCCTTCCAATTTTAAATCTATGTTCCTATGATCTCATTTGATCCTTCTAAAAAAACCTATGAGTAAAGGACTACAGATACTAGTCTCTCCATTTTGGAGATATCAAACCTAGTACCTAGAGAGGTTAAGGACTTGACTAGTGTCATTGTCAGAGACAAGTAAAAGTGGGAGAAGGGACAGAAATATAGATACACTGTAACTTTAAATTCATTACTTTCTCCACCATACTACTGAACTCAGCATCTTGTGATAGTGGGGAAAGTACAGTATTTGAGATTAAAAGACCTGGCTTTGTGTAATGGTAATTTAAATGGGAGATCTTTCCCATTCAGTAATAGGCCCATGTGCCTTGCTTAAGTCACATGGAAGCCTGAATCACAGGAATCTAAGTCACATAGAACAGTAAGAGGTGGAGTTAGAGCAGAGCTGAGAGAAAATGTGGTTGGAGTAGTCAGAACTGAGGGAGACAGAGAGAAAGCAGACAGCTGGCTAGTGTGAATGAGAGAGTTTTTTTGTGATTTTGTTTAAGGGAGCCTGTTTGTGATTTAAGGGGACTGGTTTGTGAGAAGTCTAACACAGGGAAGGCTTGGTGATGGTGTTGCCCTCTGTATTGTTATTGTGTACAGACTTCTTTGTAGCTATGATGGATTTAGCTTTCTAGTGTCTGAATAAATGTTTTTGCTCTGTCTGCTGTGTGAAGAGTCTGTTGTATTTTGAGATTCAAAATTGCATTGGCATATCCATGGCTGCAGTAGGCTCTGTGAATATTGCATTGGCTCTACACTTTGCCACTGTCCCTTTATATGGCCTTGGACAAGTCTCTTCACTTCTGGATGGGTGGTCTCATCTTTCATTTGGACTCTGTCCTTGGAGACAGAGTGGATTTGTTTGCCAGAGTGTCCACAATCAGGCACCTTTCCTCTAGGGATGAGGGATTGGGAATTAACCAAACCAATATCATTCCTAAAAGCAGTTCTAGATTCCATCTGGCCACAGTTTTGTTATCATAGGACAATAAAACTAGAACTGGAAGAGGCCTTAGTCAAACCTATTCATCTTATGGATGAGAAAATGTAAGTCAATTGAGGCTATGTGACTTGCTTCAAGTCATGCAGAGGCAAAGTGGCAGAGTTCAGATTCAAACTCAACTCCTATAACTCTAAGTCTAAAGTCCTTTTCTTATCTAATTTTGGGATGCTCTATATGTGGGCTATAGACCAGACAACACTTGATCTTAGTCTGACATATACCTGTAAACAACACTATTTATTAAAAATAGTGGTGATGATAATACTTAGCATTTATTTAAAATTTTCAAAACACTATAAAACACATTGTTATGTTTGAACTTCACAATAACCCTGTAAGGTATTATGATTATGATATCTCAATTTTACACATAAGAAAACCAACACTGAAAGCATTTAAGGGTATCAATAGGATCACACAGATAATGAATATCTAAGGAAGGATTTGAACTTATCCTTTCCTGACTCTGAGGCCAATGTTCTATCTCTTGCAACATTTAGTACCCCAAGAACAACCATGGTCACCACTACTATACTTCTTCTCCTAGCACCCTTTGTTCTCTGTACATACTCTTATACCTCTCATTCTCATATCATACTCTTCTCACTACCAGTTAAAAGTTGAACAGATCAAAAATATAACGGCACTTTTCCAGCATCCGCATTACTCAAATGCCTCTAGCAGATGTGCCAATGAAATCAGTAGTTGCAAAATCCAGCTGCAGATTTTGAATTTTGAAATGCCTGTGGTAAAGCTCTCCATATAAACACAGATACCCAGGAAATTGAACCAAAGATGATAGAAAGGTAACATAGAGCATATTAAATTTGCTTTGGCCTACTGTTTGATTTCCTTTTTGCCAGAGGCAGAACATGTGCTAATTTGCACAATTGTAATCTCAATACTGTGGGAACATCTCAGAGGTATCTTCTGTACTCTGTTGAAGGCCTCTTAAAATCATTTTTCACTGTACTGTCCCTACCCCAACCCCCCACTTCCTGCTTGTCTCTCAAGACTGTGAAGTTCTGGCTGAATCCTTTGACTTATCTGTGATTTCATTTGTCCAGCTATGAAATAGGAATGAAAAGACCAACTCCAAAATCATGATGTCTCTCAAAGTTTAGTATGCTTGAACATCATGTTTCTACATAAGTACAGCTGAGTGAAGGTGAATCATTTTTGGAAATTTGATCATGTAACCCTTTAAGATGCCCCTACATTCTTTCTCTACTGCTGGAACAGAATGAGGAATGTACTATCCTAAATGCTATTATGAGTCCTGGCTTTAATGGCTTTCTATGTGGCACCAACAGGACAGTGAGGGGGAAAAAATGCAGTCCAGAGTAAAGCCAGGATAGTCACTTAGATAAACTGACTATAATTTCAAAATTAAATCTACAAATAAACCATGCAAATTATCATATGTCCTTCTGCCTTTGGCAAAAAGGAAATCAAACAGCAGGCCAAAGCAAATTTAATATGCTTTACCTTACCTTTTTACCACCTTTGGTTCAGTTTCCTGGATATCTGTGTCTATATGGAGAGTTTTACCACAGGCGTTTCAAAAGTTCCCATTTCAATTACACAGAAGACAATGGTGTGGTAGGGAATAGTGATGCATGTTTGGGCTTCTAGGATTTGTAGTACAGAAATATAAGAGAACAGTGTGGCTTAGTTGATGCTGTATTGGACATAAATCAGGAACTCTAGGTTTCTATAGCACCTCAGACACTAGCTATGTGATCATGAGCAAGGCACTAACCCTCCAGGGCCTGAGTTTCCTTCTCTGTAATATAGAAAGTTTACATTATAACACAGAGAAAAGAAACCTGACTCTGAAGTCAAAGGACCTACATTCAGATTCTGCCTCTTATATTCTTATTTTTGCCATCTTTTTATTTTTTTCTTCTAAAATTTTATTTTTGTTATTTTGTACTTAAGAAACATCATCAAATATGAGACTTTCCATAATTTAGAGGACAGAAAAAAGACTTTACACGAAATCACAGATCTCTGTTTTGTTCACCTTTGATTCTGTGGTTTAAGAATATAATGGATTAAGCATTCTAGATTTAGGACAGCTTAGAAAGTAACAAATGTGTGATCTTTGACAAGTTATTGAATATCTCTGGGCCTCCATTTTGGAGAATGAGTAGGATGAGACAAGACAGCTTCTGAGATTTCTTTTAGCTCTGACTGTGTGATTCTATCTTATAAAAGTTATAATGGAAAGAATATTATAAACCTTAGAGTGCTACATAAGACAAGGTCTTTAATGTGAAAACACATTATCATTCTTCATTCAGCTTGAGCACTACACTTACCACAGCTAGGTGGGCAGCTAAGTAGCACAGTGGATAGAACACCTGGCCCTAGAGTCAGAAACACCTGAATTCAAAGTTGGCCCCATATATTTGCTAGCTATACGAAGCTGGGCAAATCCCTTCAATCTCTATCTCAGTTTTCTCATCTATATATAAATCTGTGTGGGTTAAAAGACCCTTACCCCAAATTTTAAATAAATTAAGAGGCTTCTCAAGGTAAGAACAGAAAGTGTTTTATTCAATTGTCATGAGAAAAGGGCATCCCTCCACCAGGACGGGGCTAATGGAAGGAGGCAGCTTACAGAGGATAGAATACCATCATATACCCTAACATAGATAGGATATCCTAACCCTCCATCCCCCGCCCCCGACTATCTCACCTCTCCATTGGCTGGGAGGTGGACTTACAATCTAAGCATGAGAAACTAAACAAACCTTGTGAAATATTGACCTATCCAAACACACTTCCTTATAACTAACTGCTGATGTGGCTATTCTACAACTAAAGTAAAAAGGGAGATGGGGGAGAGGGAGCTTAGCTGATGTGACCATAGTATCAAACAGAGAGACTTGATTAACTTCCAAGTTTCAGCTACAGTCCATAGCACTATCACAGAGAGAAGGGAGGAGAGGGGCCCTAATTGCCCACAGGTCCTGAATTCCTGGAAATTAGGGATCCAGAGAGAGAAGCCTTATAGGAAAAAAAAATTATTTAGAAAATACAATATTCCCCATATTTTATTATGAGGTCTTCACAATGTCCTCATTTCACTCAATCCCTCCTCTTATTTATCTGAAGGCTTCTCACACTACTGCTGATATAGATTATCTGTTAATTGATCTCCTTCTCTCTCATACCACGCCTTTCTCCATCATGCCTTTGTCTATCATCAATCTAACAGATCCACTGGCCATCTCTTCTAGTTTAATCATCTTAGAGTTTTCTGGACAGTGGTGGTGATCAGCTACATCATGCAGGGAAGACATATAGGAGGCAAAATAACACCACTTATAGTTTTGTGTAAGTTTTGTGTGATCTGCTTCTGCCAGGTACCACCAAACCAAGACCACCAGAATGCATTAAAGGGAGAAGACCACGTTTGGACGGGAACATGGGCAATCATTAAAATTTCTGTTTCTACACCTAAAGCCAACCCTCACATTTTTTCCCCTTCATCTATTCCCCTTTCCATGAATATAGAAAGGGAGCAAAGATGACCAGCACATTAAAAAATTACAAGGGGGCAATCCCCTTGTTATGAGCACAAATACAGAGATTTAAAATACAAAGGTAGATCAATAAATTATCCATTTAGAGGTTCCATCTCATCTGGGGAGGAACATCATCTGATGCAGGTTTCTGATCTGGATGGTCCTTCAGACCATCTTCGGCACAGCATCTCTGCATCCTCTTCCCTTTATCTTCTTGTAGAAATCCAGATGTCCACTCTCCTACAAAACTGACCTTAATATCATTTTGGATAACCATTCTTAAGCTTTATACACTTATCACTCTTACAAAATTGTCATGTTTGAGAAATCCACATTAGAACCCAATATTTACATCTTACATTAACTCACTATCCATCTCCCCCATTCCAACTTTTGGTCAGGTGACACTTCTTTTAAAGCATTTACAAAGAGAACACAAATTATTTTCTTTTACTATTTACCAACTGAGACAAAACAAAAAAAAATGACTATGTATGCTAACTTCACAAGCCCTTGACTTAATTGTTTTTCCTCTATTAGTAAGAATTAAAGAACTCTAACTTGTTGGTCTAAAGTCCTAAGCCTAATAGCTTAATTTTAGACTTAACCTTGGATGTTCCCTTACCAACAATCTGTAATTTAATAGCTTACAAAACCTCTGATTACAGGAGATTGCTACTAAGAGTAGGGACATTGCAGGGAAACAATATTTCCCCAACTTCATGTCAGTTCCAAGCAGGAGCAGACTGTCAACTGTCATTCAGCCAGGCTAAAAGTCTGCCAGGTGTCAATGGGGAAATTGAGTCAAGAGAATCCTACCTCAGCCCAGGCTGAACAGCTGCTCTCCCACCCTTCCCATGAGATCACCTTTTTCAGTTCATACCAGCATCTCACAGGCTTACTGGCATCATGGATCAGAGGCTCAGACCACCTTTCTTGCTGTCCATACCTGGAGTTAGACTCATAAAAACAGTCAGTTAATAGTCCCATAAAATCTTAAAATAGCAAGTTCTAATAACCAGGTTTCAGATATGACTATAATTTCACATTGGCTAAGGAACGTCTTTTGAAGCAAATCTTAAGGCTTGCGTGTCTTTCTATACATATTCTAGTTTCTGATTAAATAACAATCATAAAATCAAATTTACATTAAAACCATGTTATTGCTCTAATAGATTTACATCTGCTTCCCAAGCTTCTCTGTACCTTTATAACCCTGCTCAGTCTAAAAGAACGAGCTGCACATATGACAAGTTCAAACACTAATTTCAGCTTATGTTCATGAAACAAATTCAAATCAAAACAGAAACATTTAACTTTTCTATAAATGCCAAATTTTACCAGAGGTTGCCTGCCTCTAAGAAACAGATTGAAATTCTTTTCTCCAAACTTAAAGATGTCTCTGATTTAGTCTCAATAATTAATTCAGTCAATTTCTTTAATATTAATTGCTTTTACATCACTTTGTAGCATGTAAAGACCTTATTCCAAGTTGGGACCTTTGTCCATTACCCCCAAAGAGTTTTAGTCCCATTTGTCTAAAAGGGCCCTGGAAAACCTCACCTTGTGCCACATGTACTGGCTCTCTAGAGGCCCATAGAGGCATATCACTATGCCCTATTAATCCAGTTCTCCAGGTTACTGGCCACTTCCATTAAGACCGTGCTGGGAACCCCTAGACTACCTGAGGCCACCCTGGACTCCTTCTTCAGTCCCTCTGTAGATAAAAGCAGTGTTCCTTTTTCAAAGGAACACAATGGGGAAACTGAGGCAGGAGTCCATCCCAGGCTGAGGACACAATTGTCCCCTGAGGATTGTACATTAGATAGTAGATTTCACTAATCAAAAATTTTACTGGAACTCACATCTTAAATTTTAAATTTTTCCTAAAAGTCAATCACTAGAGATTTTTTATCACCAAAACAAATTTCTTGTTTAGGAACTTGCACATACAAACTGTTTACACTTTAGTTAACATCTCTTCTCTCGGTATCTCCAGTTCAGATTAGATCTTAGCAAGTCCTTTTGTGATACTGGACTTCCAAAGGAAAGGGAGATGGGGCCAGGAGGTTTCTTAAAATTTACCACAGAGCTACCTGGAGCCATAAAATTCCTGGTCTCCCTTATCTTGTCCCTTATCTTATAACAAATTAGCTTACAAATATAAATTTGGTAGGTAAGCCTTTCGAAAATCATACAAAAAGATTTTATAAAACATTTCTTAGTACAACACATATTTTCCTCTCTTAAGAAGAGTTTACAATTTATCACAACCCTCTTGATCCTAATTGACAAAAATTACAAGTTCTGAAGCCAAAGCCTTTCACGTTTGCCCATAAGCTTCCTTTTATATACTTTTCTAAATACTTTATTCATAGCAAAAACCAATTTTAATTAAAACTTCCTTCTTAACAGCAGAAATAAACTTTTAATCTACTTAATACATTCTTAGATGGAATAGGCTGGAAAATCACAAACCAAATCGTCATTAATTTAACACTGCAATTTCTAATATCACAACCATAAATGCCAAATAACGATATCCTTCTGCTTGATCCTGATAGAAAGAGTATTGTCAGATGCTGCTTGTTATTCCTTCAGGACATATTTTAACTTAAAATCTTGTCAAACATGGATTTATAAAAAAATTTTAGCCCTCCTCTTCTTTTTACTCTACTCCTTTAAAGAGCTGAAGAGCCTCTTCCAGCTCCCCTCCCCCTCTCAAGCCCAGCAGTCCAGCTCTCCCAGTCTCACTCCAGCCTTTAAATCATATGGGGGGGTGGGGGGAGGGAGAGTGGCAACTTTCCCTTTGTCCACATAGTCTAAGCACATGGACAGAGTTAATACTTCTAAAAGGAATCATTAAAATTCTAAAATGTATTTGCAATTTTTTAAACATATAATCTTTTGGTATCAGATATATTTACTTAATTAAAAATAAAGTACAAATTTTAGCTTTTAGATTTTATTAAATCAAAACTCAACTTTTCACTCTGGACTGCCTGTCTTTTACTCTGCTAATTTCCATTATGAAAAAGAGATCCTCTTTCAGGTAAAATAGGGAATGGCCTGCCACTCCCATATCTGAGGAGGAGGAAAGATTTTCCCAAATGGGAAAAAAAGTTTTGAATCAGATTATTTAAAGAGCATCTTTGCCCAGGCAAAAGGGCCTAAATAATCTAATACTGACAAAGAATGACTTGTAAGCATGCTTAATAACAAACAGTAATAATTACAAATCACAACAAACAATTTTTAAATCCAATAACCTTCCATAACTTTGTCTATTGGTTTCCTAATCAAGCTAAACATTTTCTTAAGTGGGAAGGGGGAGGGGGGAGCACAAAGTCCAAACATATCCCACCCATATTCCTCCTTTCCTTTTTTATTTCAAAGGAACCAAATACTCACTATTTGTTCTAGGAAACTTAGAGGTTAAAAACCTAACCATTTAATTTAGCTTCACAATTTAACTAATAGAGTCATTCTGCAAATACTCTGCAAAGTACCATAAATCTTCCTTTTCACATTCAAAAACTGGCCAGGTGTTAAGAATGCCCAAACAAAACCACAATACTTAATAGTCTATTCCCCAAGGGGCTATTTACCCGTCTATCAATATCAATCAATTTTGCTCTGAAGTAATGGCTTTGGATTGCCCTCTTCCTATTATGAATTTAAGGAGTCCCTCACAGGATTTTCCAGGTCAAAAGACTTAGCCAAATTTGTCGAGGAGAGGTTGCCCTTCTCCTTACAGTCACCCATGAAGCTTTTTCTCAGTGGCTTTCTTTCGCTGAGGTTTAAGGTCCCACAAATTTACTGAAGCCTGTCACCAAAACTACCCGTGTCAGAGACTCAATCAAATAACCTCCAGACCCCTGAGTGCTTACCTCAGGGCTGTAGGCATACAACTTTCATGACTGCTTTCATCCACTGGCCAACTGGGATTCAGTTTCACTTCATTGGAGGTTTTATATTCAGTTCTGTTCCCCTGAGTTCCTCTTTTTTTCTCTGGAATTTTACCTGCTTAGGACATGAATCTTTCCCTTTTAGCTCAGGGACTATCAGACAAAATTCCCTGACAGGCACTGCCCCAGATCGAAATGGGAAGGAGTTATCACTAGAGGATTTTCCCGGCCAATGCACCAAAACTGTGTGGGTTAAAAGACCCTTACCCAAAATTTTAAATAAATTAAGAGGCTTCTCAAGGTAAGAACAGAAAGTGTTTTATTCAATTCTCATGAGAAAGGGGCATGCCTCCACCAGGACAGGGCTAATGGAAGGAGGCAGCTTACAAAGGGTAGAATACTATCACATATCCTAACTCAGATAGGATATCTTAACCCCCACCCCCATTCCCCACTATCGCACCTCTCCATTGGCTGGGAGGCAGGCTTACAATCTAAGCCCCGGGAAATATTCACCTATCTGAACACACTTCCTTATAACTAACTGCTGATGTGGCTATTCTACAACTAAAGTAAAAAGGCAGGTGGGGGAGAGGGAGCTTAGCTGATGTGGCCATAGTATAAAACAAAGAGAGACTTGATTAACTTCCAGGTTTCGGCTATAGTCCATAGCACTATCACAGAGAGAAGAGGGAAGAACGGTCCTTAACTGCCCACAGGCCCTGGATTCCTGGAAATCAGGGATCCAGAGAGAGAGGCCTTATGGGAAAGAAATTTTATTTAGAAAATACAATATTCCTTATATTTTGTTATGAGTCTTCACAATGTCCTCATTTCACTCATAACTGAGATAGTAATAGCATTTATCTCCAAGGTTGTTGTATCAAATAAGATAATATCAATAAGCACTTTGCAAACCTTAAAGTTATAGAAATGCTAGATATTCTTCTCATTATTTTCCTCCTCCTCCTCCTCTTCATCATCATCATCATGATCACTACAAGAAAAAGAGACCTAGGAGTTTACAGTTCTTTGTAATCCTATTCTTACTCATCTTTCCAGTCATGCTTAATTTTTCTCCTATTTACAAATTCTTCACTTTAGTAAGGCTAACTTAGCTATTTCCTATCCATACTCTTCCATCTCCTTCCTCTATGTCTTTGCCATGTGCGGAGAGTACTTCCTCCTCTCTGTTACTTGGTGAAAGGTTCCTAGGTTCCTCCAGGACACACTCATTTATCACCTCCAATAAAGGTTCTTCCCTTATTCATTTCATTGACCCACCCCTCCTTCCCCTGTTACTAACCCTATGTATTACTTTGCATCTACTTATTTGTAAGTAAATACGATTTGCAAATTGTTTTACCCCCAATGTAAGCTCCTTGAAAGCAAGGGTAATTTTGCTTCTGTCTTTGTGTTTTTTCTTCCTAGGATATGAGAGACTCTTGCACTGCTATGTTCAATGCACAAAGCAGAATTGAATTAGCTCAAAAGAAATGACGTTCTCAAATTTAGAGAATTCACCCCAAATGTTCACATGATATATTTGTGCCTGACCTATGATAGAGTATTGTGAGTTTATATTGGTCTGAGTAGCCAGTCAGACATACTGTACTTTGACTCAAACATGTCATTTTGGTCCTCTTTGAGAACAAAGTATAACTAACAATGATTTTTATGGTGTAGATAACACTTAAAATACTTGCTGAATTGCATTGAGCTGAATTAGAAATTAAGTCAATGGTTCTCAAAATGTGGTACTAGGACTTTTGGGAGTACTGAGATGCATTGAAGGGGTGTAATAGGTCAAAACTACTTTCATAATAATTCTAAAATGTTGCTTGCCTATTAAAATATTTCCTCCTTTCCCAACTATATATCCATATGAGCCTGGATATTCTTTATATAATTCAATCAAAACAACATATCAGAACAAAATGAATGCAGAAGCAGATGTGAGAACATCTTAATGTCTTTCATTAAACCAAACACTAAATAGATTTGCAGAAATATACAAAAACAATGTCATTCTTACTGAAATTTTTTTTGAAAATAATTATTTTTCAAAAAATACATTATATGTGTAATGGGTTTATTAGTGTTATTCTGGATAAACTAATATATATTTTGGAATTTATCCATTTTAATTTGTAATATGACAAATATCATTAGACATAACTCATCTAAACAAAGGTTCTTTGGGGTTCTCAATAATTTTTAAGACTACAAAGGGGTCAAGAAGCCAAAAAGTTAGAGAACCAGTGTTGTAGTACAGTTTCTTCCACTATCCAGAACCTGGGCAAATATGCCATCATGAAATTGATATACAATACTGATGAACTTCTCCGGGCAACCAAATTTTGACATAATTTTCCATAAGCTCTCATGACTAACAATGTCAAAGGCCTGGGTCAGATCTACAAACATTGTGTACAGACCTCTGTTCTGCTCCTGGCATTTCTCCTGGAGTCATAGGGCAGCAAACACCATATTGACTGTTCCTCGGCCATTTCTGAAGGCTACACTGGCTCTCAGGTATATGATCATCTTGCAGGTGAAGGATCTGAATCTCAGCCCTGAGCATGGCCCTGGGGTGTGGCAGAGCTGGAGGCCCCTGAGGAGTAACTCCTCTCCCTTGATTGTGCCACTTTGGAGGAACTGAGAGCTCACAGATCCCTAGAGACTTTATGAGAAACCAAGAAACTATAACACAAAACTAAAAGAATAAAAAAATGGAAGATAATGTGAAATAGCTCATTGGAAAAACAACTGACCTGGAAAATAGATCCAAGAGAGACAATTTAAAAATTTTGGGACTACCTAAAAGCTATGATCAAACAAAAAGCCTAGACATCATCTTTCATGAAATTATCAAGGACAACTACCCTGATATTCTAGAACCAGAGGGCAAAATAAATATTGAAAGAACCCACCAATCACCTCCTGAAAGAGATCCAAAAAGAGAAACTTCTAGGACGGGCAGTCAGAATGCAAGGTGTTTTGGAGTAGGGGAAAGGGTGAGATGGGGAGTAAATTTGAAACTCAAAATTTTGTGGAAATGAATGTTGAAAACTTAAATAAATAAATAATAAAATAAAAATTAGAATCTATTATATTTCGAGAATGTTTTTAACTTAACTAATAAAGAATGAAGTGAGAACTTTAATCATAGTTATGAAGAGAACAATTTATATAATCAACACACAGTAAAGGCAAATAACTTTGAAAGCTATATGAAATACAATAACCATTTGTGATTACAGAAGGCTGATGATGAAACATGTTATCCACCTCCTCTTAATGATGGAATTAGCATAGCTAGATAGAGTGATTATATATGTGACAATATATCACATATAATGGCATATAATTACCATGTAAATAATTACCAGGTAATATATATACATGTATACATATATATGTATATATACACACACACATAAATGTTTATATATATTTGTATCCATATGAAATATATATAAATTCCTCTCAATGGTTATATACATATATGTATACACAATAAATGGTATACATATATACATGTGCATGTGTGTGTATATACATACATATACAGAGAGGGAGAGAGAAAGAGAGAGAGCCATTAAGGAAATTTGTTTTGATTGACCATGAAATCAGTACTTGAACCCAATTACAAGATTTGTTTTTTCTTTTTTGATGGAGTGGGGAGTAGTAGGGAAACAAAATAGATTTCTGTCATTTTTTTAATAGAGAAGTGAAGTGCTACAAATAGAACACTTTCAGATGAGATCATTGTCTTATTAGTTTAACTTCACTGTTTTACTTCCTTGTAATTCACTTGTCAGAAAGTTTTGTTTTGGAGGTTGGGAGGATAGGAATCTGTAAATGTTTGAAATGTCTAAAACTATATCAATATAACTTTTAAAATAATATATTACAATGAGTATTAACAACTAACACAAAGACTATGTCTAATTGAATATACTACCTATGTCTAGAGGTTCAAGTAAGAATGAGTTCAAACCCAATTATGTCTAATTGAAGTAATACTTGAAGTAATATTTTTCCAAAGAATTTTTAAGAACTGAAAAAAGGAGATGATGAGTGCTGTGAAATTCCCTTTCTGTGAAGATCTTTGAAGGTAGGAGAAATGGACGAGCTTTCTTTTCAACATCCTCTTCATATCTGTGATTGAACAAAGTGAGGTCTCTGCTTGAAAGAGATTTTGCTTTCATCTAGATTTTCAAGGTTCTCCTAAACAGTAGCCTGTATTTATCCTAGTGATACTTCACTGTACCAGCACTACAAGATGCATAGGGTGACAGATGAACCTCTTGTGTAACTTAGCCCCTAGAGAAATGTGATGCTCAAGCTTTTTTATATGTTATCATTGGCTTCTATGCCCAACCTGGGTTTCGTTTTACCATCAGAGAAAATTTAAAGAAGGAAGTATATGGGCCAATAGGCAAAACTCTGTAGTTCTCAAAGAGAGTTTGCTCTGATGTATAAGTGGAAGGGGGAAGAGGAGGAGGACTGAATGTGATGCAGTCAACCAGCTGGAGCCTGAGAACAACGCTGTATTAATCACTGTATCATTTAGCAAGAGTAAAGCATGTTCTGAGGCTCCGTTAACATATTTAAGTCACTTGAGAGAACAATAACAAAGGGGTTGTTACCAAGCCTAATAAAAAAGCATCACAAAATCAACAATTCATTCTCAATTGTTCAGGATATGATAGAGGTACCCTCCCTCTCATGGCTTGATCCCTCCCCTCATTTCCCACTTTCCAATCTTTGTTCATTTCACTGAGCCTCAGCCCTTTGCCTACCTTCAACGTCTTTCACAAAGGGAGAGTGGGGAAAACTGAGAAGACCTCTTTTGCTTTTTTAAGAGTATTGGAGGAAAAGAAGAGAAGTAAAGGTGGGACATACTGGTTATATCAGTGTTAGAGAATTCTAAGGTCATACTTTGTTCTGTTTTGGGATTTCAAAGGGAAGAAAGTATGTGCAAATTCAGGTTTGTTATGGAAAATTATGTCTTAATTGCTTTGTTGTATCAACCTATAAGCAAACTTATGTGCAAATTGTATATGTGCATATACAATTGCATATACAATATATGTGTGTGTGTATGTACAATTGTATAGATAATATATATAGCATATATATACATATGTATGCATGTATTTTGTGTGTATGTGTGAGTTCTTGCCTAAGGGGCCAATCATAACAGATAAAATTGACATTTGTATAACTCTTTACAGTTTTCAAAATGCCTTCTTGTCAATTACTTCATATGATCGCCATAACAAAGTATTGTATTAATATTATTATCCCTACTTGAAAGAAGAAGAAATAGTCACAGAAAGGTTAAGTGACAAGTTCAAAGTCACTCAATTAGTCACTGAAAAAGCTGGAAGCCCCAAGACTACTTCAAATCATACTGGCTATACGAAAAGATGTCTCTGACCATTCTTATAGGGACTGTCTCTTTTTATTGGGCAGGAGTAAGCAAAAGATCAGCAGACAGGTTTTGTTGCTGGCAGATAGCACATACCTCTACCTCTACTTATACCTGTACCTACACCCGTACTCATATACAAATATATGCATGTGTATATGTGTACATGTATATGTGTGTATGCATGTGTGTACATGCATAATGTTTATGGAATAGCCCAATTTATACAAAATCTAAAGGTTGCTGGCAGATAAATATAATAAATGTACCCCAAGTTTAATTTTCATGGCAATCAAAGGAGACCTGGAGACTTAGAGGATCCTGACCAAACACAGCTCTAGGGGTGAGCTTTCTTTTTTTTCTTTCTTTGTTTTTTTTTGTTTGTTTGTTTTAAATAAAATCTAATCTAGACTTTATTTAAGAGCCTCATCTAGGATGTGGCAGGAGTTAAAAATAAATTTCCTGGTCAAATAGTTTAGCAGGTATGTGTTGAATCCAGCTAAACAGCTCACGGAAGTCAGTTGTTAAATTGTCAATGTGAGCATTTACTCCTCAGAAACAGATAAATGTTACAAATCCGGGCTTATTTCATTGTTTTTTTTGACTGTCTAGGCTTAAGAAATGATGGTGAGAATGTTAATGTTGTAATTTAAGCTTAAAAGTGTGTCTTTCATACTGTTTTCCCAGAGAGCTGGTTATTAACACCACTGATTTTAAGGGACCACAGACTTCAATTCATACACACACATACACACACGTAGACAATATAGATCTATGTCAATACATGCCTACATACACAAACACACACACACACACATTTACACTAATTTTAACTTGAGGCATTCTGCTAAATTCTGTTGGATGCCTAGCTGGAGTTGGAGCTGATAGCAGAGGTAGTAATGACAGTCATGGTAATAGTAGTACTATGTGAAAGTTACATACTGTGTTTGATACTGGAAATGTGAAGACTAAAAGGAAACTGGTTTTGCCTTCAGCAGAGAGTTTGAAGCTCTGAACTATTCATAAAATGAGTTCAGATGTCCCTATCAGGGAAAGACACTAAGACGTGTCACCCCACAAGATAGCTGATCCTAAAGATACTTTTTATTAGCCTTGATAACAACTGTTCTGTTTTTCTCTCGAGTACATTAGGAGAGTTATTGGAATGACGTATAAATGTTAATGGAGCTTCAGAACATACTTGGCCCCTGCTAATTGATGGATTGACTAATGTATCTGCTGCCAGCATAGAATAATAGGGAGCACATCAGCAACTCTGACACTAGTGGAAGCTTCCAGAATAGATGATGCCCCTTACAGAGATTAGCCTTTCTACCAGAGATGGCCATTTCCAGCAATAAGAATATATGCAACACCCAATCAAGTGGCTTCAGAATATCAAAATGACATCGCTAGAAGTTATCTATCTGTAGCATTGGAAGTATAAGTTGTCTTGACCATTTCTATGTTTTAGTCATGTAGATTTCATATGCATGCCCTCCACAGATGTATCTCAGGCATACAGGTTTCTTACATCACCCTCTTCACACATGTTCCCTATTTGTGTACACTAAATGCATTTTCTCTTATGCTGTATTGCCTTCCCCCGTTGAAAGTATTATAACCTGTGGGATAGTGTCATTTGATTTGCTATGCACTTTCATTCAATATGTCTCGTGTTTTTGAACTAATGTGTTCAGACATATCTATCTACAAACTCCTTAAGAAGGCTGTATCCAATGGGTACATTCATTTTCTCTCCTCTCACTTATTTCTTAACTCTTCGCAGTCTGGCCTCCAACCTCATCCTTCAAATAGAACTGATGTCTCCAAATTTACTGATGATATCTTAACTACCAAGTCTAATGGTTTTGCTCAATCCTCATCACTCTTTACTTCTCTTTAGCCTTTGAAATCCCTGATTTCCCTTTTCCTGATGCTCTCTTTTCTAGTTTCCATGACACTACTCTCTTGGTTTTCCATCTACCATTCTTTCTCTGTCTCCTTTGCTGGATCTTCAACCTGGTCATCTCCCCAAACCACAGGGGTTTTCTGAAACTCTCCTGAGCCTTCTCATCTCCCTCTATACTATTTCACTTGGTGATATTATAAGTTCCTATAATTTCAATTATTGTCTATGCATATGATTCTTAGATCTACTTGTCTATTTCTAACTCCTTTTTCAATCTACAGTCCTGAATCTCCAACTACTTATTAGAGATCTTGAACTGGATGTCCCATAAACATCTAAACTTAATACGTAGAAAACCATACTCATCTTTCTTCAAAACCTCATCCTCTTCCTAACTTCCCTCTTATTATTGAGAGAAGGTTCTCATTTTCACTCTTTCATTCTCTTTCACTTGCCCATATCCACTTAGTCGTAAAAACCATCTTTTCTATTTTCATTATACCTCTAGTATATACTAAGATTGAGAAAGAAGAGGTATTAGATTGACGACCAAAATGAAGGTCTACAGAGCAGTTGTGCTGACCTCATTGTTGTATGCCTGAGAAACATGGACACTCTACCAGCGCCATGTGAGGAAACTGAATGACTTCCATTTGAACTGTCTTAGGAAGACTCTGAAGATCACCTGGCAGGAAAGGGTACAAGACACTGAAGTCCTTGCTCAAGCTGAACTGTTAATCATTCAAACTATGCTTCAGAGAGTGCAACTCCAATGGACTAGCCATGTTGTTTGAATGCAAAATGTATGCTTGCCAAAAAGACTATTTTATGGAGAAATCACATGGGGCAGGAAATCACATGGGGCAGGCAATCACATGGTGGCCAGAAGAAGTGATGCAAGGATATTCTTAAGGTTTCTCTCAAGAGCTTTTGATTGGACTGTGCAACATGGGAGACACTGGCACAGGACTGCTCAGCATGATGTGCCCACATCAGAAAGTGTGCTGTGGTCTATGAGCAAAACAGAATTGAGACAGCATAAAGGAAATGTAGGATGCACAAATCTGGAGTAACCATCCCTAATATTCACACAGACTATCTGTGTCCAACCTGTGGTAGAGCATTGTGAGCTCATATTGGTCTGATCAGCCACAGTCCAAAAGACTGAAACTTCATTTTATCATGGTGATGTCATTTTGGTCCTCTTCCAAAGAGAAGAATAAGAACCAATATATGCTTCCTCCTCTCCTTTGACACTCCAAACACTCTGGTCTTGACTAGACTATTGCAAGGAACCTGCTTGTTCTCCCTGCCTAAAGTCTCTTTCTTCTTCAATTCACCACTCACCTAGTTATCAAACTAATTTTCCTAAATCACACATCTGACCATGTCAACTCTATTCAATAAACTTTAGTTACTTCCTATTGCCCCTAGGATTAAGTATAAAATTCTGCTTGTCTTTTAAAGTCATTCATAAACTGACTCCTTTCTACTTCTCCAGTATTCTTATAGCTTACTCCTCTATATCTGCTCTGTAGTCCAGTGATGCTGGCTTTCTTGCTGTTTCTCAAACACAACACCCCCACTCCTTACTTTGGGTATCTCCACTGGCTGTTCCTCATTTCTGGAACACTCTCCTTCCTCATCTCCACTACCTATTGTCCCCACTTCCTTCAAGTATCAGCAAAAGTTCCTCCTTCTGCAAAAAGCCTTTCCAAGTCCTCCTTATTTTTGATGTCTTCCCTCTGAACTTCTCCCAATTTATCTCACATAGGTTTTACTTGCTTCCCCCATTAATCCATGAGCTCCTCAAAATAAGGTATTTTTTAGTAAGTGCTTAATAAATAATGGTTGACTGATTATATGTCCTGTAACTGGTAAAAAGTAAGCTCACTGGGCTGTGTGCTTACCCACAGACTGCCTTATATGTAGATTTCATTTTCCAAGAAATCACATGTAAGCGTGTATCCCAGGTGCTACAGATTGAGTCTTTCACTGCAGCTTCAAAGCCCATTTATTTGGAGCCAATAGAAGAGTGTGAGGGCACAGTTGAAATCCTGTCATCAACTTCCTTTGAATCTGAAATAATTTGTGTTGAAAAACAACAATTACCATCATAGAGATTATTATAAAAGATTGTATATGAGCTGTGTGTGACTTTCCCTTGGCTTTAGATGTGCAAGAACTGTCAAGTTGGTGATGGAGAAGGTTGGTGGTGTCACGGCAGTGTGGTAAGAGCTGCTAAACTCAAGTTCAAGTTCAGTTTCACCTGAAAGAGGGCATGGCAGATGCTAATGAGACTCCTTTGGAGGTGTGTATAATCTGAGTTTGCTTACCAAAGAAACAGAATTTGATGGTATGATAAAGGGATGACAACTGGTGAATGTCTTGCAAAATGAAAATACTGGTTTGGCTTATAGAGCATCAGAAAACAATAGCCACTTTTTGAATTGTGTTATTACAGAGAAGGAATTTATGATTTGGTGTGATGAAAACACTAGTGTAAGTGACAGAAGAGCTGGGGTTTTTCATCACCAAATCATTGTATTACCCTGGATCAGTGATATGATCTTTGTAGGCATCAATTTCCTCATCAGTAAAATGGAATGCTACCTGGAAAATCAAAAAGATTTATTTCCTAACATTTGGTGGTTCTCTGATTATCTCCAAATGATTAAAAATAATTGTGAAGTTTGACATCACCTGTAGCAAATAGACATGACCCTTACCCAATCAAAGTTGGCTGAGCTTCTTCCACAAAATGAGAGTGCTAACATCTACCCTATTACAAAAAATTATTGCAATGCTAAGGTATATGAATGATGAATATATGAATATTAAGGTATATTAATGGTGTTTGAAAAGTCCACAGAAAGATTCTCAGGGATCTGGGATGTTTCAAATCTCAAATGCCCAAAGGGCAATAGAGAATCCCATGGGGGCCATTTACAAGCCATAGCACATTATACACAGGTGTAAAGAAATTGTGTTCCACCTCCTCATCAATTAATGTAATCATAGAAGACCAAGATACATCAATTAAATCAATCAACTGCAAAAGAGAATCACAAAATATGACCTGTTAAAGAATTTTCCTGCAACCTCATCACAATATGTAAATGGGTTTTTAATCAATTAGAAAAGGTCATATATAGGGCGATGGCATTTGATGAAAGTAAATGATACCATACAGGAAACATCATGTGATTAGATAAAAGAATCAGGTAGATACTCTGGGCCAATTGTCAGTCCATCTGTGAGCCAATCAATCAGCAAGCCAGTCCAGCAATGTAGGACTCCAGGCTTGGGAATTTAAGATTCCACAGTTGAAATCAAGCCTCTGAGAGGGAAGCTTTCTTGTGGGGACAAATTTCTTGTTCTTTCCTCCCACATCACTCTCTGCCAACACTGCCATCACTGATCATTTCATCAGAGAAACTGAACCAGTAGCAGATACTGCATCTAACTGGAATTAGAGATATTAGACCAATAGGAAACAATAGATCCAACTGAAAGTGGAGGGTCTTTCTGAGAACAACAGATATGAAAAGAGAGACATCTGAGGAGGTAGAGAGCTTCAAGGAGTATGGATTTTTGAACTGAAGAAGAAATATGAACTCAAAGGACTTATAGGACTGAAAGTGCTAATGAAAGAGTTACCTCCTTTGCCATGTGTCCCTACATGTGTGCCTCACATCCATTGTATTCTCAGTTTGAACCTGCTCTTCCCATGGACCTGTATTTATATATTTGTGGAAAAGTGTGTACTGAGGGAAATTTGGGGGAAATTTTTGTGTAGTTCTTATTAAACCATCCTAGTAAATGCCTTTGAGGAAATTGAAGTATACTACCTGTTTATTAATGGGAAGGAAGTACACCAATGAGGACTTTAAGGGGACAGCTACCTCTCAGAATTCTGAGATATAGTAGTCACCTCTGGGAACTCTAGATGAAATCTAAGTACAAGTTGGTGGAGTAACCCCAGAGGGTTCCTTCCTACACAGGAAATTCCATAAGAGAAATGCTTTAAAGTATGTCTTCAAAGAAATATATGACTATTACAGACAATGAACTGACCATGTGGCAGGAGAAAAGATGGCTGATGTATAGTCCATTTCCTTCATTGGTGTCATGACAATATCAAGAAAAAATGAGGAAAACTTATCCTAGCCCATTGAGTGAACACCATGATAAATTTAGAGTATAGAGAAAAGTCACAATGGGTGACGATTCCTGGGTATGTTATTGTCTGCCTCATTGGAGCGAATATCATTGGTGATGTCACAGATCCATGTGATATTTCAAATCTGCTGTGGAGAAAATGTTGCTTTAGAAAAAATAGAATAGGAATAGGATAGAAAAGTAAGGAGAATATCAAGCTTCCTACAGTCTTGAGACTGAAAATGAAAAATCAATGTCAGGAGATCACCAAGTAATAAAACTTGGTCTAAACTAGTGCCCCCACAAAGTCAATGAACAGAAAGCTTTCAAACTAATTTAAAGAGTTTTCATAACATTGTAAGTCTACAAGGAAGTGAATTCATAACTAACCTTTATAATCTTACTTACAGTAGTGGGGGTTTGGGAGACATTTCCATTAAATAAACTCAACATGTCTATGAAAGGATCTGGGTGAAGCTGGAGAGGTTCTATCAGGAGCCTCCTCAAATGCTCTGAATTGATTTTGTGCCCATGTGAAATAGTGCATCTTAGATTTACTATAAAAAATGGCAACACTGGTGATGTTTCTTGTCCCCCCTCTTAGTGTTCTCACCAGAAATGACTTTAGCAGTCTTGGCCCATTAAAGTCGGGCAACCGTTCCCAAGGAGAAGGATGACTAAAAGGTCCAAAATCCAAGATCTTATTCTTCTCTGTGTATCCATAGCCAGTAGGCCACTCCATGACATTTAGTTGTGCTGTAATGATTGTAAATGAATCAGCTTTCTTGGGATGCCAACTTTGTCAGGAGATTTGTCCATTTGGGCCCAACTGAATAAGCCACAACCTTTCCTTGTAATTCATTTTTGGAGCACACAGTGATCTAAGGCTGAACTGAGGAGAGGAATATTTGCTACTCTTGTTTTCAAACTGAAGCACTCCTTCAAATTAAAGAAACTGTAATTAAGGTATATTATCTTAGAACACAGTAATTAGGATCCATTCAGTGTGCTATGCACAAGGAAATCAAAATATAAACACCAGAGCAGATAGTAGCCTCCAGTTGGCCACCTGATAGGCCAAGGAAGCTCCCAAGGACTGGTTTCTTGTTAATACAGCCTTTGATTGTCTTTCCCAGTGGGGAAGAAGCCAGCCAGGAATCTGCATTCATTTCTAGTAATAACAACCAGCATTTTGAAAGCTGCAAAACATTTTATATAGCTTTTCTCATGTGAAACTCCTGATACCCCTATGAGATAAAAGCTATGCATAAGGTCACCATTTTGTAGATGATAAAACAGCTTCAGAGAGCTGAACATGGTTACATAACTAGACATGTCAGAGGAAAGCCTGTCTTACTCCAGGTCCAGTACTCCATGCACAACAGTATTCAGCCTTAACAATTAATTCCTATAATTAATTATTATAGGATTTCAAAATATAAAGGCAATTTTTTTTCTTTATGTAAGTTAAGGAGAGCCTTGGGATTCTGAAGGGTATCATGGACCAGAGTGATTATTTGGATTACTTAGATACATTTTTTTAAGGATGGGGCAGGGGTATTGACAAGGTAACCATTTGAGAACCCACCCAAACTTGTGATTAAACCAATAAATTAATAATAAATCAATACACTAATAAATGTACTAAATTAAATATAATATATTAGATATATTATAAACTTACTGTCATATATGATTATATAATTTATCAAATACATAAATATACATTTATTTATTTACTTGTAGTAAGTTTATTATGTATTTACATGTAGTAAATGAACATGAATTAATAGATTAAATAGTTACAAAGTATCTACAATGTGCAGAATTCTGTTAAGACTCTGAGATCTTCTAAAAATATATAGTTTAGATAAGAGTACCTTACCACCATGTGACATAGAAGAGTGGGGGGGCAGTAGAGAGGGTATAAGACACAAGCATAGATAAATACAGGATAATAAGTGATAAGTTTGTAAGGTTTCTTGGTGACACAATAAATAGAGAGCTAGGCCTAAAATCAGGAAGACCTAAGTTCAAATCCTGCCTCAGAAACTTACTAAGTATATAACCCCGAGCAGTTAGATGGCACAGTGGATAGAGTGCCAGTCCTGGAATCAGGAAGACTCCTCTCTCTGACCTCAAATCTGGTCTCAGGCAATTACTAATTGCCCCTCTGGGCAAATCACGTAATCCTCCTGTTTACTTCGGTTTCCTCATCTATAAAGTGAGCTGGAGGAGGAAATGGCAAATCACACCAAGGGAACCCCAGATGTGGTCACAAAGAATCAGACACGACTAAAACTTATCAACAACAAATATAACCCTGGGCAAGTCACTTAACTACTTTATCTATCTCAGTTTCCTCAAATATAAAATATGGATAATTAGAGCACCTGCCTCCTAAAGTAGTTATTAAGCTCAAGTATGGTCATATTTGTAAATGGTTTAGCACAGTGCCTGGCTTTGTTTCCTTCCTTCCACAAAAAGGAAATAAAAACAAAGTACCCCCTGAGGTCTTAATGAGGAAGGATCATTAGCAGCTAGGGATCAAATAAGGTTTTATTAAAAAGGTGACGTATGAAGAGAGCTCTAAAAGATAGGCAACGAAAAAGAACAAAAAGCATTTTCCAACCTTAGGAAACAGAATGAGCAAAAGCACGTAGGCAGCAAAGTCCTGCCTGTTCATTTGGGGGAGGGAAATAAGGGACAGAGAGTTCCGTCTAGCCAAAGTATGCCATACATGGCAGAGAATCATATAAGATAAAAGCTAGAAAAGTGGAGTCAAGAGAGTTCTTCAAAAACTTCACATGGAAAAGAAAAAGAGGATGATTAATGTGGACATACTGGGTTGAAATGTATACTTAAACAAACGCAGGAAAATTAAAAAGCAACAAAAATAGAGTTCTTAAAGAAAGACCCAAAAGAAGAATTTGGGGTTTAAAAAAGACTGGAAAATCTAAAACGGGTAAGAATCTTAAACATTTATTAAGCACCTACTGTGTAGCAGACACTGTGCTAAATACTTCACATATTTTGTCATTTCATCCTCACAACAATTCTGGGAGGTAGGGGTAGTTTTTAATCCCCATTTTGTAGTTGAAGGAACTGAGGCAAACAGAGGTTAAGTGACTTATCTAGAGTCACACAGCTAATATGTGTCTGAGACTAGATAGGGACTCTGGGCTTCCTAACTCCAGATCCACTTCTCTATCTACTGTACCACCTAGTGGGCCAATTGAGGCAACTCTTGAAAAGAGAATGAAGTGGATAGAACTCAAAACATGAAGAGACACGATGAGAATAATTACAGAAAATTCAAAGATAAACAAATGTTGAGAATGTATAAAAGTTCTACAAAGACAGCTGGAGCACAGAATTTCAACTTAAAAAAAATCAGTGTCATACCATTCATACTTTCAAAGGATTATTTTGTAGAACTGGGGGGGGGGGGAAGGGAGAGTTAAAGCAATAACAAAATTTCTCCAGAGGAGAAAAAGGTCAAGAATCTCAAGACAAGTGATTAAAAAAAAGTGGAGAGGAAAGACACCTACCAATAAATAATCAAAAACTAGTTGGTGCTCGCTAAAAAACTAGAGAGATCATCAATGAAACAAAATTAGGTACATAATGAAGATATTGATATAGTGTTCAATAAATGAACTCTTCCAATTATAGAGCAAGGACTCACTACTCAATAAAAGGTGCTGGGAAAACTGTAAGGTAATTTGGAAAAATTGGGTATAGTTCCAAATCTTATAGTATTTACTAAGATAAGATACCAAGATAAGATGTGCCAAGATATCCAAATGGAGTCATGAGTTGAATGTACAAAAGCCCCACCAAAAATAAATTGGAGGAGCAAAGAAAATTATTTTCACAGTTATGGATAGAGAAAGGATTCATGACCAAGTAAGGAATAAAGAAGAACACAAAAGATTGTTTCATAAAACTGAAATGTTTTGCCTAAACAAAATCAATGCAGTTAGAATTAGCAGAGAAACAAAGATAATTGGGAAAATCTCTGTAGTCATTTCTCTGATAAAGATCTGATATCAAAAATATTTATTTTGTTTATACATATATGAAGCTGATTCATATATGCAAGAACAAGAATATGTTCCCAATAGATAAAGGTAATAGATATGAGGAGGCAGATCTCAAAACAAGAAGTCCAAGCTATTAACTAAAATGAAAAATATTCTACTAATCACTGATAGAAAAATACATGCTAAAAACAACTATAAGATTCTACTTCATAATCATTGGCAAAAATGAAAAAGTAAAAAAAATGACATTTGCTAGAGGAGTTTGGAAAACAGTCTAATGAATTTTGTGTGAAGCTGTGAATTGGTTCAGTCATTCTGGAAAGCAATTTGGAATTATGATTGAAAGTCATGAAACTCTGATGCAGAAGTATTACCATCACTCCTCTACCTCAAGGAGATTAAAATGAAAAAGTACCTATATGTTCAAAAATATAATAACTTTTTTTTAGTAGGAAAGACCTGAAGCTAAGGTGGGTATACATAACTTGGAAAACAGCTTAACATATTATGATATATAAATGTAATGGAAAATTATTGTATCATGATAAATGATGCAGGGAACAGTTTCCAAAATAATCTGAGATTTACATGAGTTGATGCACAATGAAGTGGACAGAACTCAGAGAACGATTTATAGAATAACAACATTGTAAGAAAACAAACAAAACTAAACTATATAGTTTTAATTGATTTTAAAACCCTGTTTGATGCAATGACCAATCATGATTTTAGAGGACCATTGACAAAACATAATGCCCACCTCCCAACAGAGTGAAGTTGAACTCAAGGTACAGAAAGAGATACACATTTTTGGACATAACCAGTGTTTTGTTTGACTGTGTATAAATGTAACGTGAAGGTTTGGGGTTTTTTTTTCTTCTTTTTAAGAAATAAGGAAAGAATTGATGGACAGAGCAATAGGGTTACTAAATAAAGAAGAAAAGAGAGTCATTGGAGAATTTTTTAAATGCACAGAAGGGAACAAAAGGAAGGTCAGTGGGAAACAGACAAGCAAGACAGCTTGGAAAATAACATGTTGAACCTAGTATATGCTTAAAAAGAAAAGCAAGCTTTTCATAGAGATAAACAGCTTCTTGTACAAAACTCTTTTCAGCTCTGCTTTTTAAAAATAAAAACACTTATTTGGTTTGTTAAATTCAGAATCATATTTTTAACCTGTTTTGACATGAAAGCAAAAACTCAATGAATTTTAATTAAAAATAGTAAGTTAACTGATTGTAGGGAGTTTATACTGTAGAAGAGTTTGAATGTTTGTTGAAAATTGTTATGTTATAATTTTTTTTAAATGTCAATATTATCAAAAGTCAGGGAGAGGAAAGTGTTGACTATTATTGAGATCAAGAACTTAGACAACTGAGAGATGATGGGGTCTCCATGTAATAGAAAAAAAATAAGTAACTAAAGAGCACCTTTAAAAAAGGAAAGATGTAAACACAGACATTGTAGTACAGTGGAAGACAAGGGTGCAGAAAGAGTTTTGTATGAGAAAGTGGTCAGCATCATCCTGAGTTGGAGAGAAGTCAAGGAAGATGAGAAATTAGCAATGACAATTTAATTTAGCAGTTAAGAGATACTGGTAGCTTTTGGAAGATACATTTAAGTAAAACCTGTGGGGGTTGGCAGGCATATTTAAAGGGGTTGGGCAGTGAAAGGAAGGTGAGGATGTAGAGGCAGTGGATGTAGGTGACATTTTCTAAAAGTTTGACAATAAAAGTGAGATTAAATGGAGGCCAATAGTAAAGTGACAACATTAAAATGTAAAATATGTTTAGGAGGAATAAAGCAGACAGGTAGAAGAAAAGGAAATTACTATCATGCTCAAAGAAAGGAATTTCAGAGTTCAAGATGATGATGAACCAATTCACAAAACTTTAAGGGTTTTGAGGTGAGGAGTAAAATGAATATATCTATAAATGAGGAAGATGAGCCTGACATAGATGCAAAAGATGGATTAGACCAGGGAGAATGAATTTCAAATGACCTATTAGGAAACTGTTGCATTATTTAGATCTATACTAGGGTGGTAGCAATGAGAACCCAAACTTAATTGACTGGAAGGAAGAGTAAAGAAGATAAGAAAATCTGGGCTTGGTAAGTTTGAGATACCAATAGAACATCTACGTCTGAACATCTAAGAACATCTACGTCTTGAAGACAGTTGAAGTCCTGAAGTGCTGGAGCATGGGAAAGAAAATAATGCTACAGATTCAGATTTGCAAATTAGTATAAAAGTGTTCACTGAAGCTATGGCAGTGAAGGTAGCAGACCTTGGAAGAAAGAATACTCGGAGTCAGGAAGAATCAGCAAAAAGAATCAGAGATGGATGAATGCCAAGAAAGATGAGGAGCATGTGGTGCCTCGAAAGCCAAGGGAGGAGAGATTACCCACCCTGAAGGAGAAACTATTCAATAGTAGTAAATGCTAAAGGGGTTTTTTCTTTGTTTTTTTTTTTTTTTAAGATAAAAATGGTGGTGGTGAGAGCATTAGGTTGGTGATGAAGATAAACCTCACTGGTGATCTCTGAAAAATTGTTGAACGGAAGGTGAAGAAGGGGTTACATGAATAAGTTTGAGAGTAACAAGGAGGAGACAGATGGATCAGTAGTTAGATAGAGTAGCAGGGTCAAGGGAAAGGCTTTTTAAGACAGGAGAATCAATAAAACAATGCAATGACCAAGAAGATTTCAAAGAGACCAATGGCTCCAAATTAGGCAAATGCCTTCCCTTAAGAAGGATGTTTTCAAGGTTCATACGACCTTCTTGTTTAACCTCCTTTTTTGTATCTGGCTCATGACGGCATAGAAACTAATCCCTAGAATTCATTCTCAAGAGTTTCTTCTCAATCATATGAAACTGGCATCTCTTTGCTAAACTTGGAATGATTCCTCAGTTGAAATTGGATCATGATGGTAAAGCCGTGACCCCATTATGCAAAAAAATTTGTTAAACTCTTGCTATGTACAAAGTCTATGCTGAGAACTATGGCAGATCAAGGTGCACAGAGTTTCTGCCCACATTCCCCACCTCAACCTCCCTGATTGTTTGAACAGGGTAAAAAATTGTAGCTTACACCTCAGCAGTGTTTTATAGTGTACAGAATGGTGAGATTCTTTCTTTGTAAAATCAGGGGTTGGAATTAGATAAGACCCTTTGAACTTTACATTAGTGATTCAATGAGGAAGATTATAGAAATGACTCTAGTTTTATTCTGTAGATGAGGGAACTGAAGATCAGAGATGCCAGGTGATTTGCCTAAGTCCTTGAACTTAGGTTCTCCTGATTCAAAGGCCAGCACTCTTTCCACTACACTACAAAAGACAGATATTGACAACACAAGGCCACATGTAATGACTACTATGTGAATAGAAGAAATGAGATGTGAGATAGTGTTTCAGAGAGAAGGAAAGATCCATTTAACTGGAGTGGTCAAGGAAAGTTTTCCAAAGGAGATAGATTTAAGCTATGGTGAGAGGTGGCTATGACCTTGTGAGTTTCAAAAGATCATAAAATCACGTCACCAGAGCTGTAGGAAATTGAGCCCATATCAGAGTTTGTTGACCACAAAGTCCAGTAAGGAGTGGCCTGTGGAACCCAGTCCAGTCATAAATTGACCCTGGAGCCCTAAAAACCATTTTCTGTAAGTGACAGAATGACTCTGTCCACTAAATCAGCCTCTTTTCAAAGTGAGCTTGGTGGGTCCAATACAGTGACAGATAGAAGGGAGAGTGTGTCTATGATTCAAGGGGAGGTAGGGAGGTTTCCTGCATTGTTTCTTGCTATATCTTTCAAAAAAGCATCCCTTTAAAACTATGGGAGAATTTTTTGCATTTATTTATTTTTATGTGCATTTATTATCAGCCCCTATCACTCTTTCTTCCCCATTTATTTATAAATAAATAATGCCATCATAATAAATATGTCTCTTCAAACAAATTGCCATATTGGCCATATCCTAAAATATATGTCTCTTTCTAAATTTTAGATCCAACACCTCACTGGCAGGAGCTGGGGATCATGTTTCATCCTCAGTCTTCTGGTATTATGGTTTTTCTTTTCATTGATCAGAGCTCTTAAATCTTTCAAAGTTGTTTTCCCTTCAATAAGTATCCCTTTATGAATGCATTTTTTTTTTAAAAGAAGCGCCACATTTCAATAGGTGGAATTGGGGAGGAGGTCGGAGGGGAGAGAACAAGGGAATACAAGGCAGATTAGCCCTGAACTGTACCCTGCACGTGTTCTGGAGTTAACTGATGTTTACAGATCTGCGAATGATTAATATGCCAATTAGAACATTACCCTTCATCAAAATTAAATGGCTGCAAGAGCAATTCCCAAACAATGCAGCAGACTATCAAAGCAGCACCAGCATGTGCGCTGGGAATATTGCCCAGAATTTTGCCTCCATCTGGCAGAAAGGAGAGTCAGAGGCAGATCCCCTCTGACAGAGAAGCATCTGCCACAGTGGGTCACATCAAACTCAAGCACATGTTAGACTTCCACCGTATTCTGCAACTGTTTGAAAGCCCATGCCCTGCTCGCAAACACCTTGGTAACACACCTGTTGCTTCCTCTAAGTGGAAATAAACCATTCCCTAGTCTATTGGTTTGACCTCTTAACTCTACTGTGTCCCCTTCCATCTCTGCCACTTCAGAAGGATGTAATCAATTTCATTTGCAGAGGTCTCATCTCAGGGAAAATATCACAGTCTAGGTCTATATCTACTTAGCTGCAAAAATATTTTTTTCTTTCAACTTCTAAAGACAGGATCACAAAGGGCAAGAGTCTAATTCTGAAGCTGCCCCTTCTACTAGGCTGTTTGGAAGGCAGTTTTGCCCTTGAGAAGCAGACTCACTGAAAAGTAAACAGGGACCCTTCTACTTCCTGGTGCTAAAGTCGTTATGTACAACCCATAAGTGCATTTGACTTTGCTGCCGTGCCCTTGACATATAGATGCTGCCTTGCAGAAAGTTTGGGTAAACTGTGAATTTCTTCAGTGCGTTGCTGCTGTCAACACCTTCTAGACAAACGCTGGGTGATAACTTGCTCTCAGCTACCTCACTCCTGTTCATAGTACATGGAGAAATATGATAAAATATTCATAGCAGCATTTTTTATAATAGCAAATAACTGGAAACAAAGTAGGTGCTATCATTTGTGGGAATGACGGGGAAATGGTGATATATGAATATAATAAGCTTGCTGTGTTTAAGACTGGCACAATGAGGAACTCAAGAAACATGGAAAGATTTCTGTGAACTGATACCACAGGAAGTATGTTCAGCCAGGAAAGCAATACAGTCATCTAAATACAAAGATCCCTAGAAGAAAAAATATATGAAATAATTAGGATGAGCAATATAACCAAGAAAACAAACAAATATTTCCCTCCCTCATTTTCTTTCATTAACTCATTCATTCAGATAAGGGAAAAGAGGGTGCTTTGGGTAAGGAACATTGGGAATTCTGTCAGATATGGCCATGTTGTTGCTTGGTTTGGTTTAACTTTTTGTCTTCATTGCAAAGGAAAGTTCTTCATAAGGGGGATAGGGAGGAAGTGTAGCTATCTGGAAATGATTGTGATATGAGAACATTCTAAATCGTAAATCAATGAACATATGCAAAACTCACATATATTGTACATATTTGTAATATTATGTATTACATACTTTACTCACACAAATCACATAATATTTATGATTGCACCTACCTGTTACTTACATGTAATATTACATAACAATATCACAACCCACATATTATGAAGATGTAATATAGTCATGCTGTTACATATAGCTGTCTTATATGTAATATAATATTGTCATGTGTTACTCCACACTCATTATATATAGTGTGCACATTTGTGTCTATGTGTGTATATATATATACATATATGTGTATACATATATACACACAGATACATATGACACACCCAGATGATCCTCAATGTCTAAATTTCCAGAGTAAGTGAAGATGGGAAGAGATTGTTTTGGTTGGGAAGAGGTGTTGGGGAGGTTGAAAAAGGGATACAGAAATAACTGAAAACTAGGGGTAGTAGTCCAACAGGTTGAGATTTCAAGACAGTTATGTGCATGCATATATATGTTTGTGTACATATATATGAATATTATAATATATATATTACACAAATATATATTGACATATACACACGAATACATATAATTACAAAAATGGATGAACAATGCACTCTTATACATGTACACATTTGTATACTAGAAAATAACATCTATATATGCATGTGCTATGTATGTGTATATGTGTGTATATGCATACATGTGTGTTTATATATCCATCAAGTTACATTTCTTAGTTTGTTGGATATTTAACATTCCTGGGCAAGTCATAATTTGGTGGGGCAAAGTTTTTTTGAGGTTCTTAAATGTAAAAATCTTCAAGGGAAAGTAATAAATTTTACTTATTTTTTTCTTGCTCCCAAGGTCTAGCACATAGCAAGAATTCAGGCAACACTTGCTTCTTTTTCACTGAATGCAGTACCTCACTCAGGATCATGCAATCAGTTTGTACCCTATTCTTACTGGCACCAAGTCCATCACTATATCCACTCAACCCTACACCCCTAAATCCAACTCTGACTCTAACATAATGGAGAATTTGAAACAACACTATAGAACTCCCCCTAAGACTCATCTTGTAATTCTGTACCTATTAACACCTCAGAAGACATGCCAGCCACTCCATGGATTGCTGAAAGGTCCATTAGGCTGCTCAGATATAAATTCCTTGTCTTTGGGGAAAACAGAGCCTAACTGTATAAATCATTCATTTATTTCACAAGAAAGTAACTGCAATGTGCCAAGGACTCTGCTGGAGACAAAAAAATAGGCAGTTGATATTCTATTAAACAGAAATGAGATTTGTATAGGTAAGTTAATATAAAATATAGACAAAGAAGAGGCAAAATGGTACATTGGAAGGAAGTCTAGATTCTGAAATTCTGTTTTTTCTACTTACAACTTATATGATCATGGGCAAGCCACATAACCTCTATAAGCCTCACTTTTCTCAACTGTAAAATGAGCAAATTGGATTGACTGGTTTCTAAGGTTCCTTCCAGTCTTTCATCTCTGTTCCTATGATTGTTGGATAAAAATCAGAGTAATTTCAATGGTAGTAGCACGGGTAGGTACTAGCAACTAGAAGGATCAGAATAGGTCTCATGTAGGAGTTCAGATCTTACCATTGGCATTTGTTACTTTGGTAAAACCACTCCCCCATCCTTGGCCTCAGTATCCTCTCTTTTTAAAAAAAAAAAATGAGAGATAACATCTGGGGATGCTGACAGCTCCAGGTATGGGATCCTCTGACCTTCTCTAAGAAACACGCCTGGGTTAGTTTATCCTCTTCTCTACACTCTCAACACTGCTGCTAGTATTACATAACCATATACTCATCTAATTCTAGCTGTTGCTGTCTGACTAAGTTGATAATAATTTTTTTTTAATGATAGGGGGTTTATCATCAAATTTCCATTTATTAAGTCCATGAGGTGAAGTATGTATAAGTGTGTGTGTGTATGCATGCATGTGTGTATGTATATATGCATGTCTTCTGCAACCCTAGTATAGACTTTAACATACTCTACATTTTTCATAAGCAACCACGAACTGAGTGAGTAAGTCCTCACACACTTCTCTATTTTTCTTCAAGAGGAACTGAACTGGGTATCATAATGTGGCCATTTTTCTCTCCTGCTTTCCTAAGCCAACTGAAAATTCTCTTCAGATCAGATCCAACTAGGTCTTTCATTATTAATAATCAAATATTTGAAACTCCCCAAAGCACTGACAGAAAATAAATACCCATCATTGGCCCTGGGAACTATTGGCAGGGAGTCAGGCAAGTAGAACCCATTTTCCAGGCAAGAAATTCTTCTCATTATGAGAATGGCATCCAGGGGGGTGTTTGTCAGAGTTTCTGAGATGGAGATGCCCTAGCTCTCTTAAACTGAGGTGTGGGTGGGGGAGTAAGGGGAAGGAATGTCCTGTAGAGAAGGGTTCTTAACCTGGTGCTTGAACTTTCTTTTTAAACTATTTTGATAACTATATTTCAATATATTTCACTTCCTTTATAATACTATGTATTTTATTGTATTCATAAGAGTTATTCTAAAAAGTGATCCAGAGACTTTACCAGCCCATGAAAGAGGGTGCATAGAAGTGACACTTAAGAACCCCTGCTGGAGTGCCTGAAAAGTGAGGAGCATGTCCTAAATGACAATGAGAGTGTTCTGTAGTTCAGAGTTCTGCATGTAACATAAATGTCTATATAGATTTTCTGTTACAAAGAAGACAGTATAGAGAAGTAGATGGAGAAGTGACTTTGGAGCTAGAAATAAAGACCTGGGCAAATTTGAGTCCTGCTTCTGATGCATTTTGTGTGACCCCAATCAAATCACTCAGCCAATATGTGCTCTAGGAAACTCCCTAAGATTATGAGTTGCAGAAAAGGCCCCAACCTACATCAAAGAGGGAGCTTTCTCATCTAGGAATTCCCTAACGTTGTTGCTATTGCTTATTCTTTATTTTCGGAGGACCAGTGACATCACCATTGATACCTTGACTCAGATATGAATTGGATCTAAGGGAGGCAGAGTTGCACAACATTGTCAGCCTCAATCTCTTTTCCAGAGTCATCGAAGTCCAGCAGCAGGACAAAATTCAGGACCCAGGATGAGTGATGGCCTAGGATGCAGTGGATGAACTTGGTATCTTCGATGTCTGACCAAGCTCTAAGTGTTCCGCAGAACCTACTTCAGGTGCCTTTGTAGTCACTGAAACAAACTGTTCTCATTCACCCATCCTGTCAGGGAAAATCTTCACATGCTTAGAGAAGACAACCCCCTAACTCACCACTGAGTTTCAGACCACTCAGTTACATGCTACCTGGTTAAACCTGTCTGCCAAGATGGTTATACTGGAGAGGAGGTGCCACACATGCTATGGCTTCTTGGAGCCACTGGCGAGAGTTGAGTGAAGGTGGACATCAAAGGTGCATGATTGGTCCAGAAAAGGGCTTGGCAAGCCAGAGGTGCTAGTATGTTACAATGAAGTCGCAGGTCTAGTCTTTATCCCTACCCCTATGTACCATGGGAAGAATGAATAGAAAACTGATGTTGCAATCAAAAAGATTTATGTTCAAGTCTTACCTTTATCTCTGAAACATCCTGGCTATGGGACCCTCAATAAGTGATTTACTCCCTAAATGTCCTAGGGAACTTACTAACCCAAGCTTGTCAAGTGCAAAAGTATCATCCTTTGTAGGAATATTCACATTTAAACAAAGATGAAAATCTCAAACTAAAGGAATAAAGCCCAAACAGTAGAAATTGGAACATTAGACAATGGGTAAGATAGAAAGCATTGGTGGGGAAGTATCAGGGCCTTCCTGGACAGCTGAAATCCTGTCACCTAGGAATTAACTAATAAATCCAATTTCCAGCGAAGAATTGTTGGCATCTCATGAATTTGTCCTCCAGTATCTCATGTCACTGAAGCAATATTGTAGAAAAACTGCTTTAGAGAAAGTGGAAAATGAGAATTCATCTGCATAGGTGACTCAAAAGCCAATGTATTCTAATGGTAACCCTGGAAGCCAAGTACATCACAGCCAACAGCTGATCTCTGCCTGGGAAACAAACATGCAGGAATGCTTTCAGCATGACTGATTTTATTACCATAGTAATTGGGTTAATGTACATAAATCAAGTCTGGTGCCTGGGCTATTTTCTTGGCACCATTCTTTATTTATAAGTCTATAGTAATTTGGATTTGAAATGAAAAGAGATTCTTTATTCACATTCATACAAAGCAATATTTCTACTTCTCTCCTTTTCAGTTTTCAGTCACTGCCCACATGTTTTGACTGAATTCAAACTCATCTCCCCTCCAAGTAATGTAATAATCTTCTATTTTCTTAGCAGAATATAAAGGCCTTGAAGGCAAGAATTATTTCTTGTTTGATATTTATACTCCCCAATGCCTCTCACGATCTCTTGTACATCACAGATGCTTAATAAATTTTGGTTTAATCATAGACTCTCAGAATGAGGTCTAAGGTTACAGCCAAGATGGTGGAGCAGAAGTATGGACCAGCCTGAACTCTCCACCCAAACCCTTCAAAATATCTGTAGAAATGACTCTAAACAAATTCTAGAGCAGCAGAAGCCACTCAATGACAGAGTGAAACAGATTTTCAGCCCAACACAATATGGAAGGCCAACAGGAAGGATCTATTGCACCAGACTCAGAGTACAGCACAGCCTATCATGGGCCATGGGACTGGAGCAGGCCCGTTTGGGACTGAATCACTGGCAGTTGTAGTGGTTTCCAGATTTCTCAACCCACAAACACCAAAGACAGTTTCAAAGCTCAGTGGGAAAGTTCCCTCACCTGGATAAGAGAAGAATGTGATTGGGCCCCAGCTCCAGTCTCAGCCCCAGGTTGACAGCAACCATTGGTGCAGCAGAAAGAAGCTGCTTCTGGAGATCTCAGCCTACAGATGGTGGTGGAATTGAGCAGCTGATCTAAGTCAGAGTCCTGGGTGGTGGGTGAGGAGGAGTATTGGCATGGCAGTGCTGGTGGTTGCTGTGGAGAAGTAATCCTACTCACAGTTCCAGGGCAGAAAAGAGTACTTGTGGTTGCTCACAGACCAGAGTTCAGGCTAAGAGAGGAGTAAACACCTCTCTTTTGATCACACTACTTTGAAGGAACTGAGAATTTACAGGTTGCTAGAGATATCTCTGAAAATAGTTGTATAAAACCCCTGAAACTTAGGGCAGTGTACCCAACACTTAACAAAGAGCTCAAAAGTCAAATAATTGGCTGGTCAAATGATCAAAAAGGGAAGAAAAACAAGATTATAGAAGGTTACTTTCATGGTGAGAAAGTATTTTCTTACAATTAGGATGATCAAAATATGCAACAGGAGGAAGATCAAAGCAAACAACTGGAGGAAAACAGCAAGGTCAAGGCTCTTACATCCAAAGCCTCCAAGAAAAATATGAAATGGTCTCAGGCCATGGAAGAGAACACAAAGGATTTTGAAAATCAAGTAAGAGAAGTGAAGGGAAAATTGGGAAGAGAAATTCCAAATTTTCTCCCTATCTCTTGCCTCCCCCACCCCCAACCACACCTTTCCCCAATCTGCCCTCCCTCTTATCACCACCCTTCTTCCATTACCCTGAAAAGAGTGATAACTTCTTTGCCTATTTCTAATTTTCTTCTTTGCCTATTCTAATTCCTTCAATTTCATTATAGTTCCTGAGTTTGTTTTGGCAGGTAGACTCCCAAATATTTTATAGTGTACTCTGGCTTTAAATGGGATTTCTCTATCTCTTGCTGTTGGACTTTGTTAGTGATATATAGAAATGCAGAAGATTTGTGTGAGTTTATTTTGTAATCAGCAACTTTGTCAAAGGTATTTATTATTTCAAGTAGTTTTTTACTTCAATTTCTGGAATTCTTTAAGTATGTCATCATATCATCTGCAGAGTGATAGCTTAGTTTTTTTTTTGCCTATTCTAATTCTTTCAATTTCTTTGTCTTCTCTACTTCCGACAGCTAACATTTCTAGCACTATACTGAATAACAGTGGTGATAATGGACATCCTTGTTTCACCCCTGATCTTATTGGAAATGCATCTGGCTTATCTCCATTGCATGTAATGATTGCTGAAGGTGTTAGGTAGATACTGCTTATTATTTTATTGAAAGTTCCATTTATTCCTATGTTCTCCACTGTTTTCAATAGGAATGGGTATTATATTTTGTCAAAAATACATCTATACATACATACATCTATGTCAAAAATGCATCTATTGGTTTCTGTTAGTTTTGTTGTTGATATGATCATTAATGTTAATAGTTTTCCTAATATTGAACCAGCCTGCATTCCTGGTATAAATACTACCTGATCATAATGTATTATTCTCATGACAAATGGATGTATTCTTTTTGCCAAAATCTTATTTAAAATTTTTGCATCTATATTCATTAGAGAAGTTAGTCTATAATTTTCTTTCTCAGCTTTGATTCTTCCTAGTTTAGGTATCAAAACTGTATTTGCATCATAAAAAGAATTTGAGAGTACTCCTTCTTCCTCAATTTTCCCAAATAGTCTACATAGCATTGGGATTAACTGTTCTTTAAATGTTTGATAGAATTCACTTGTGAATCCATCTGGTCCTGCAGATTTTTTCTAGGGAGTTCATTGATGATTTGTTCAATTTCTTTTTCTGAGATGGGGTTATTTAAGTATTCAACTTCCTCTTTACTTAATCTGGGTAATTTATGTATTTTAAAATAATCATCCGGGGGCAGAGCCAAGATGGTGGAGTAGAAGGATGCACGCTTACGAGCTCTGAAACCAAAAGCCCATAGAATTAATATAAAAAGAGTCCCCCATAACTTCTGGGTCAATACAAGGTGTGCAGAAGCAGAGTGGAAGAGATTTCCGTTCCAGGGAGCCCTGAAGACCCGTTCCCCAGGGTCCGGCACGCCCCGGAAAGTGGACCCGACCCCCAGCGCTGCCCTGGCCGAGGCCCCAGAGAAGCTAATCCGAGCAGGCTTCAGAGACGGAAGCTCCGGCAGCCGGGAAAGTCCCTCTGCCCACAGAAGCTACAGGTCAGTGAGAAAGAAGGCCGGGCTGGAGGAGAGGGGAAGCGGGGCGTCTCCATGACTCGGGCCCCCTCGGGAGGAAGCTGCGGCAGGGACGGGGGCAGGAAGCGGCGGAGGCAGAGGTGTGGGCGGCGGCTGAGGCGGCAGCGGCCCAGGACTGAGGAATCCCCCAACAGCAGGCAGGATCTTCATTACAGAAGATTCCCGCATAAAACCTGACGGAGCTGAGCCTGGGAGACGGCCCTGCCCCCACCCCGCTCTGTTACTGAAGGCTTCTGCTTAAAGCCCCCAAGGGAGCGGGGTCTGGGAGGTGGGCCCCCCACCCCGCCCCCACCCATTCCATTCCCTGAAAGTCTCTGCATAAAGCCCCCGAGGGATCAGAGTCTCGGAGGCGGCCCTGGCCCCACCCCAGCACCTGAACTAAAGCTCACTGATTGACAGCCGGCAGGAGGAAAGCCCATTTAAATCTCAGAGGCCAAGCACTAGCTGGGAGGATCCAGGCGGGGGTGGAAAGGAATCTCAGAAGTCAAGTAACTGGCTGGGAAAATGCCTAGAAAAGGTAAGAAAAATAAGACTTTAGAGAGTTTTTTCCAACAAATGCAAATGATCCCGACCTTCAGATCTGATGATAAGGACGTATCCTTGCCATCAGGGAAAGACGTGGAGGGCGGGGGCCTCAGTACCCCAGACACCCCAGGGGGGGGTGGTGGGTGGGCTCAGGCCCTGGAAGAGCTCAAAAAGGATTTTGAAAAGCAAGTTAGACAGGTGGAGGAAAAAACTGGGAAGAGAAATGTCAGAGATGCAAGAAAAGTATGAAAAACGGGTCAATACCTTGGTTAAAGGAGACCCAAAAAAATGCTGAGGAAATTAACACCTTGAAAAATAGGCTCACCCAATTGGCAAAGGAGGTTCAAAAAGCCAATGAGGAGAAGAATGCTTTCAAAAGCAGAATGAGCCAAATGGAAAAAGAGGCTCAAAAGCTCACTGAAGAAAATAGTTCTCTCAAAATTAGAATGGAGCAGATGGAATCTAATGACTTTACGAGAAACCAAGAAATCACCAAACAAAACCAAAAGAACGAAAAAATGGAAGAGAATGTGAAATATCTCATGGGAAAAACAACTGACCTGGAAAATAGATCCAGGAGAGACAATTTAAAAATTATG
Organism: Bettongia penicillata ogilbyi; assembly: GCA_023548195.1. Taxonomy (NCBI): domain Eukaryota; kingdom Metazoa; phylum Chordata; class Mammalia; order Diprotodontia; family Potoroidae; genus Bettongia; species Bettongia penicillata. Next base: position 718,398 of record JAJHZJ010001014.1, on the reverse strand, counting down.
GGACTACCTGAAACTCATGATCAAAAAAAAGAGCCTAGACATCATCTTCCATGAAATTATCAAGGGAAAACTGCCCTGACATTCTAGAACCAGAGGGCAAAATAAGCATTGAAAGAATCCATCGATCACCACCTGAAAGAGATCCAAAAAGAGAAACTCCTAGGAACATTGTGGCCAAATTCCAGAACTCCCAGCTCAAGGAAAAAATCTTGCAAGGCAGCTAGAAAGAAACAATTCCAGTACTGTGGAAATACAATCAGGATAACTCAAGATCTAGCAGCTTCTACATTAAGGGATCGAAGGGTGTGGAATAGGATATTCCAGAAGGCAAAGGAACTAGGACTCAAACCAAGAATCACCTACCCAGCTAAACTGAGTATAATACTTCAAGGGAAAATATGGTCTTTCAATGAAACAGAGGAACTTTCAAGCATTCTTGATGAAAAGACCAGAGCTGAAAAGAAAATTTGACTTTCAAACACAAGAATGAGAAGAAGCATGAAAAAGTAAACAGCAAAGAGAAGTCTTAAGGGACTTACCAGAAGTGAACTGTTTACACTCATACAGGGAAAGACAATATTTCTAACTCTTAAAACTTTTCAGTATCTGGGTAGTTGGTGGGACCACACACACACATGTACACGCATGCACACACATACACACATGCACACACATACAGAGATAGAGAGCACAGATTGAACTGAATAGGATGGGACCATACCTTAAAAGAAACTAGGGTAAATGGTGAGAGAGAAATGTAGGGGAGAGGAAAGAGAGGGAAAGGGAAGGGGGTAACTATATGTCATTTAAGAGGCAGGTAGGAGTTTTTCTTAGTGGAGGGAAAAAGAGGAGAGCTGAGAAAAAAAAAAAAAACCAAGAAGTTTACCCTCATCACATTTGACTAAACGAAGGAGTGAAATGCACACTCATTTTGGTATGAAAACCTATCTTACAGTATAAGAAAGTGGGGGAGAAAGAGATATTGCAAGGGGGGGGATGATGGAAGGGAGGGCAAAGGGAGGAGGGAGCAATTTGAAGTCAACACTTGGGGAGGGACAGGATCAAAAGACAGAAGAGAAACAAGGAGGGGCAGGTTAGGAGGGATGGTAATCCAGTTAGTCTTACACAACACGACTATCAGGGAGGTCATTGGCAAAACTACACAGATATGGCCTATATTGAATTGCCTGCTGTTCCAAAGGGAATGGGTGGGGAGGGAAGGATGGGGAGAATCTGGAACTCAAAGTTTTAGGAACAACTCTTTAGTATTGTTGTTGCAACTAGGAAAGAAGACATACAGTTAAGGAGAAATAGAAAGTCATCTGGCCCTACAGGAGAAAAGAGAAGATGGAGACAAGAGAAGGGAGGGATGACAGAAGAGAGGGCAGATTGGAGATAGGGAAAATTAGATTGCTTGGGGTATTGGGGTGGGGGGAGGGGATAAAAGGGGAGAAAATTTGGAACCCAAAAATTTGTGAAAATGAATCTAAAAAAATTAAATAAATAAATAAATTTAAAAAAAAAATAATCATCCATCTCATTTAGATTGTCAAATTTATTGGCATACAGTTGGGCGAAGTAATTTCTTATTATTGTTTTAATTTCTTCCTCATTGGAAGTGAGTTCACTTTTTTCATTTTTGATGTTGGTAATTTGGTTTTCTTCTTTCTTTTTAATCAAATTGAACAAGGGTTTATCAATTTTATTGGTTTTTTCATAAAATCAACCCCTAGTTTTATTTACTAGTTCAATAGTTTTCTTAATTTCAATTTTATTAATCTCTCCTTTGGTTTTCAGTATTTCTAATTTGGTATTTACTTGGGGATTTTCAATTTGTTCATTTTCGAGCTCTTTCAGCTGCATGCCCAATTCATTGATCTCCTATTTCTCTATTTTATTCATGTAGGCATTCAAAGATGTAAAATTTCCCCTAAGAACTGCTTTTGCAGTATCCCATAAAATTAGGTAGGTTATCTCATCATTGTCATTCTCTTGAATGAAGTTATTGATTGTTTCTATAATTTGTTGTCTAACCCACTTATTCTTTAGGATTAGATTGTTTAGTTTTCAATTAGTTTTTGGTTTATATATCCATGGCCTTTGATTACATGTAAGTTTTATTGCATTATGATCTGAGAAGAACGTATTGTCTATCTGCCTTTCTGCGCTGTATTGTGAGGTTTTTATGGCCTAGAACATGATCAATTTTTGTATATGTACCATGTATCACTGAGAAAAAGGTATATTCATTTCTATCCCCATTCAATTTTTTCCAGAGATCAATCATATCTACCTTATCCAGAGTTCTATTCACCTCCTTAACTTCTTTCTTGTTTATTTTAAGGTTAGATTTATTAAGTTCAGAGAGGGGGAGGTTGAGGTCACCCACTAATATAGTTTTGCTGTTTATTTCTTCCTGTAACTCCTTTAACTTCTCTAAGAATCTGGATGCTATTCCACTTGGAGTGTATATGGTTATTAATGAAATTTCTTCATTGTCTATGGTGCCCTTTAGTAGGATATAGTTTCCTTCTTTATCTCTTTTGATTTGATCTATTTCTTCTTTTGCTTTGTTTGAGATTAGGATTGCTATCCCTTCATTTTTACTTCAGCTGAAGCCCAAAATATTCTGCTTCAACCTTTTACCTTTACCTTGTGTGTATCCCCCCATTTCAAATGTGTTTCTTGTAAACAACTTATTGTTGGATTGTGGTTTTTAATCCATTCTGCTATCCATCTCTGTTTTATGAGAGAGTTCATCCCATTCACATCCACAGCTATGATTAATATCTGTGTTGTTCCCTCCATCCTCTTTCCTCTTGTTTATGCTTTTAGCGCTCCCTTCTTGATTCCCCTCCACAATAGACCTTTCTGCACTTAACACACTTTAGTCAAAGTTCTTTCCCTTGGAGTCATATAGAAAAAGCCTAATCCTTCTCCCACATAGTAGCTCTTCAGATATTTGAAATTAACTTTCTTGTCTCCTCACCTCCACCCCATTTCTTCTTTTCTCCAAGCCTCAATATTCCATTTCTTTCTATTGATCTTAATATAATAATTATCACCACCTGATCTTCTTGGTTTTGACTCCAGCATCAGAATGCCCTGCCCCATAATAATATAGCTTACCACCAGGAAACTCATCATTATTGAGATTGCTTCAGCTTTGGAACTCACACCTTATAAGTACCCTTACTTCTGCTCCTTTAATTGGAAGGCTGGAAAGCAGAATAAAAAATTCCTTCCATAGCCTCCCTTTGTAGAGGACTCAAAATGCCAGTCATCTTTTCATTTGCCCCTCACTGCTCTGCTTGGTTTCAACATTAAACATTGTCCTCCTCTCCCTTTTCAACTTCCCTTAGTCTGTTGTCTTCCTTCATTAGATTTTAAGCTTCTTAAGGATAGAAACTTTCTTTTAATTTTTTGCATCCTACGTGGCACATAGTAAGCACTTAATAAATCTTTATTGTATCATATAATGCAGTTTTCATTCCTATTACTTTCTTGATTTCCCTCCATTAAATCCATTTCAGTACATCAATGTCCTGCCTAAAGAATGACACACACAACTGAACACAACACTATAGATGGAGTATGGTCAATGCAGGGTAGGCTTTCAGTAAGGTGGATACCAAACCAAGAAAAGCTCTAGGCTTCCCTCAATCAGTCAATAAGCATTTGTTAAATGGCAATTCTGTGCCAGGCAGTGCAATAAAGGATAGATCTCTTCATCTGTCCATCTCTATTCTCTGCCCCCAGTTGCATTCTGCATATGCAAATGCTTGTACAGACACATACACCCATGTTGGCTGTCCTCCCTACAATTTTCAACTCTCTCTCCCCACCCATAGAAGAATTGAGAAAGTGAGAATACATTATATCCAGGAAATCTTCATACGGCACAATGTGGAGAATAGTGGCCTACATGGTCAGCTTCATGCTTCCAAAAAGACATAGACTCAGTGCTGAGAGTTACCTTGGAGGTCATCTGGTCCTTTTTTGCTATTTGTATGTCTAGAGCTTAGCATGGTAGCTGATACATAATAGGTTCTTAATAAATATTTATTGACTATCTCATACATGAATCGTTTGATTCTATAATATCCCTAAAAATTTAAACTCTGCCCTCTTCTCCTGTACTATCACCTCTCCTATCTATGTTTTCATGGTATTATTTTCTCTGGTTCTCTTTCTACCTGTCTATCCCAAACTGCTTTATCAGATCACTACTCTTATCTCATCTGTGTGTGGGGGGCAGCGGGGAGGGGTGTGCATGGTCCTCTCTCTCCTGGCCCTTTCTTATCTATTCATTTTTTTCACTTTGTGATTTCATCAGCTCCCATGGGTTCAGCTATCACCAATATGCAGATGACTCTCAAATCCATAAATCTAGCCCTAGACTTCCTTCTGATTTGTGTTCCTCCACCAACTACTTATTAGCCATTACTAACTGGATGTCCCATAAGCATTTTAAACTCAATGCAACCAAAATAGAACTCATTAACTTTTCCCCTCAAAACTCTCCCCTGTTTCTATCTTCTCTATTTGTGTTGTGATCATCCATGTTCACAACCTTGGAGTCATCTTTGACTACCCCTTTTCCCTTACTCTAATCCCTTGCACACATCTAATCAAATACAACAATCCTGTTGAGTCTACTTTGACAACATCTCTAAAAGCTGTCCTTCTCTCTACTCATATTGCCATCACCCAAGATTGGAACTTCACCATCTCTCTTTGACTATTGCAATGAATTGGCCTCCCTGCCTCTCTCCTCTCCAACCCATCTTCTGTAGATACACCAGATTATACATTTCAAAACAAAGGTCTGACATGCCATTGTTCAGCTAGAGAGGCTCCAATGTCTCCTTACTACTTCTAGAATAAAATGCAAACTTCACAGTTTGACTTTTAAAGCCTTTCATAATAAGATTCGAATCTGCCTTTCAAGGATTATTATATATTACCCTCCTTCATTCATGTGACATTCCAGTCAAACCAGTCTACTTGATAGTCCCCACAAACTGTACTTCATCTTGCATCTCCATACCTTGGTACAGACCATCCTCCATGGTTGGAGCAGTACTTCCTTAACTTGGGCTTATAGAAACCTCAGCTTTCTTCCACATAAGCTCAAGGGCTCACTTCTAAAAAGAAATTTATTCCAATCTCCTAAATTGGTAGTGTACTACCTCTACTATGAGAATTACATTGAAAACATTTTGAATTTATTTATCTGTGTACATGTTATTTCCCCCAGTAAGTCAGAAATCATATCATTTGCATCTTTATATTCTCAGTGTATTGCGTAGTGGCATGAGTAGGCGTTTAACAAATGCTCATTAAATCTAGCCTTTTCAGTGAAGCAGAGAGCATTGACAGCTAGGGGAATCAGGAGGAACATCTTGGGCTTTGTGGAGATGAATCTTGAATAAAACCATACTTAGAAAATGTCACTTAATGTTGATCCAAAATCTCAAGAACTTCTTTAGGAACTCGACCATTTGTCCTAGTTCTCTCAAGCCTAATGGTATGAGAGGATTGGAGAACATTTAATAACTGTCCATGTTCTTCCTTTGTTAATTGACATACTGGTTTACAAAAACTTTTCAACCAGGTTTCACAAAGTGTCCTTATTATAGGTATACCTGTTTCCAGAGAAGCAAGTAAAACCGGGATTTGTTTTTTTTTTTTTTTTAGACAAGAAAACAACAGTCCTGCTTGAGGAGTAGTTGCTCTAGAAGAGGAGTGTCCTGTCACCTCTATATATAGATGAGGAAGAGAGAAGGGGTGGGCCTGGAAGATGAACCTTGGGTATAGAGACAACAGTCAAAAGGGAAAGTGGGAAGAGGGGAAATGCACTTTCATGAATGCCTGCATTCCCTTTTCCTCCTCACTATGCTCAATAGGTCTTTGCTTTATTTCACAAATTGGTGACCCTCATCTTTCCTCCTAGACTTTATTTCTTCCAAAGGGGAAAAGCCACAAGTCACTTTAATATTATGGACAGAAGATAAGGCATTTATTTTTCTTTTTTAAAATGCATACAATCCATTTGCCACATTTTAACTCTGTCACTATACTGGGCTGGGCATGTACCTGCCTTGTGTTAATGGCACTGCATTTATCATTATGAAGCCAGAGTGAGGGAGGCCATTACACTGAGTGTAATGCTTTATCAGGGCAGGTTTTATTTTTTTTTCCTTTCAAGGTCTGTGACTTTGCATAACACAATGAATAAAAACGACTTAAATTCTTCATCATGAGATATGTTCAGACTGTCCTTATTCAGTTTCACAGATTCAGCGATGCTTTCAGTAAATAACATCTCAGGCTTCAGGTTCAAAGAATGATTGAAGGTGTATAACTCCTTATTTCCAGCGATAGCACCAACCCCTTATATAAATTCCTGGATCTTTTTTTTTTTGTTTTGGAATGAAGGAACATAAAGTTTTTAGGGAATGATGGGACATCTCTGTCATGCTTGAAATGAACATTAAGAACAAAAGACTGTTATGGTATGGTGGTAGTTAAGTATCAAATAGGGCTTAAAACTGCTAATCTCCTATAGTCAGTATCTTCTTTGTTAGGCTCAAATAAGCAGTAATATCTCCCAAGTCCCACTGGATTCAAGGCTACCAGTTAGTCACTAACCATTTTTTAAAAATAGTTTCTATTGAATTTTTTTGTCTTAACATCACCTACATTCCAAATACATCCTTCTCCCCTCCCCCTCCCAAGAACCATGCCTTATAGAAAGCTGGTGGTGTTTCATCCTGCCTTCTTAGCTACTCCTAAGTTTGGACTATGTGATTCTGGAGTCAGAACTTCAATTGTTAGCTCTGCAGTGAACCAGGACTGCCTCCACAGCTTTCTTTCAAAAAACCACAGATCCAGCTTTTCTCATTATCTAGTACTGGCAAGGAATGCTATGTGCCAAATGCCTCCCAGCCTTCAGGAATCTGGAATTCATTTCACATTGCTGACACAAGGGTGAGATGTGAATTTCAGTTAGCAGGTTAGAAATATGTGTGTGTATGTGTATATGTATGTGTGTATATGTATATATATATGTATGCATGTGTGTTTGTGTTTATGTGTACACATACATACACACTACATATATTGTATATTCATATACATATATACATATGCACACATGAACATATATGTGTATTTACACAGCATACACATATATGACTTTTTCAAAGAAAAGAAGGAAGAAAACAAGCATTTATAAGATGTCTACTATGTGCCAGATACTGTGCTAAGCATTTTACAAGTATATCTCATTTGATTCTCACAATAACCCTGAGAAGTAAGTGCTATTATTATCCCTATTTTACAGGTCATGAAACTGAGGCAAACAGAGGCTGTTACTTGCCCAGGGTCACCCAGCTAAGTCTCTGAGTTCAGGTCTAGTTCTCTATCTCCTGCATCATAAAGCTTCCTCCAAATGATGAATAGAATGTGGTTAAGTGGATAGAGCACCAGTACAGGAGTCAGAAGGACCTGAGTTCAAACCTCACCTCAGACACTTGACACTCACTAGCTGTGTGACCTTGGGCAAGTCACTTAAACCCAACTGCCTAATCCTGGGTCATCTCCAGTCATCCTGATGAACATCTGGTCACTGGATTCAGATGGCTCTGGAGGAGAAGTGAAGCTGGTGACCTGCACAGCCCTTCCTCACTCAGAACAAAGTCAAGTGCAAGTCATGTCATCATTTCTCTGATGGCATGGTCTTCTTCAGCAATGAAGGATGAACACACCCCATAATGTGACATAGATTGACTTTCCCAAACTTAGGTAGGATGGATTTAATTCTTCCTCAATCCATCTTAGACCTCTTAAGTCAATGGATGTTTAACCCACTTGATTGGCACACATATATTTTTATCTTGGAAATTTGATAATGTTCATAGGACTAAGAGATATGAGTATGAAAAGGAACCTAACTGTGCATCATAAAATAAACATTTTAGAGTTAGATGGGAACTTGGAGGTCATTGAGTCTAACCTCATTAATTTATTAATGAGAGGGAGCTCAGAAACATCCTCATAGTTACTTTTTGCTGACCTGACATGACATGTAAGTCATTTAACTTCTATGAATCTCCATAAAATGAGGAGATTGGACTCAATGTTGTTTAAGCTCCTTCCAATTAGAGGATCCTAAGCATGATTCTATCAACCAGTTATCACAGATAACTGTATATGCAGGAGAGCAGGCAATTAGCCAGATGCCTCTGGAAACCAGGACCTCTCTCCAAAGGAGTTTGCTCTACCTGATTTGGGAACTAGAGTTAGAGGAAGCCCATTCCCAGTCTCAGTCTGCTAGCCATTCCAATATGGGGATCTAAAGGTCATATTAAAGTATATTAAATTTGAGAACTAGAACACAAGCAAATAACATTTCTTAGCAATGGTGAAAGAGCAGTAGTAGTTGCATTCAGGGGATGGTTTGGTTCCAGCTTGAATGAGGTGGTAGCCAGGACTAGTAAATGTGTGTCAGATACTGTACTATACTGAAAGTATAATGATAAAAATAAAACTTTCCTGACCCTCAAGGAGAGAAGGAACATTTCATTGGAGGACATAACAAAGAGACAGAAGTAGACAAAGTCAGAGAGGGAGGAGGAAGAGAGAGGGGGAAGGAGGGGAGGAGGGAGAGAGGAAGGGGAGAAAGAGTCAGAAAAATAAAGATGATAGACGTAGAAGTACTTGATGTATTTCTACAGAAATAGACATAGTTGTAAATACAGATACAAATATAGATCAGGTACACAGAGGCAGATATGTGTATACATATACAGAATATATACAAAAAAGCTATGTTCAAAAAAGTTAAGGAAGAAAGGCCCTAAACCAATGCGTTTAATAGGAAATGCCTCCTGCTGGCGTTGTTTGAACTGATTGTGACAGAGGTGAGAGATTCTGTGAGGCAGAAATAAAGAAGGAGTACATGCCAGGAATGATGGGTGAGGTGAGCTTAAGGTGATGTGACCTGTCCCAGGTTACGCAGCTGGTCAGGAGCAGAGCTGAGATTTCACGACGAAACTCCCTGTATTAGGGCAGAGTAAATATTAATTTATTCCTGCACCTCCATTTTTTAAAACAGATAAAGCAACTTTTCCTGAAAACAACTTTTTATGTATGTAGGTGCATCTTTATAAATTCTAATTCTAGTCCACAGCATTCTTGGACTGAATGCTTAGTTAGGGACATCTGGAAAGGAAGAAAGGATGACCTCTTTTGATTTAAAATCTTGCTTTCAAAATGCCCTCTAAAGGCTTTTACAGGAGAGATGCCCTGAAGTCTAATTCACTCTTTTCTGATGTGAATAAATTCTAGTGAAGTTCTTTCAGTTTCTTCTACTGAGGCCAACTTTACCACTTAGTGTCTTACACTGTTGCACACAGTTGTTCTGGAGGTTGGAGAATCAAGTCCCAGGCATTCAATGGTGTTTGATTCTCCTTAATGTATTCCAGAAGCTCATGTTTACAAACCTCCTTGTTGGTTAATGTTTACCAGTGAAATGCCATCATCTACCTTACCTCATTTAAAGCATCCTCCTGTATTTTTGTTCATCTGACGTTTGATCACAATAAAAACTTACCTGATAGACTGTTTGTGAAATGGGGATTCTGGTTAATTTACTTTTCTAAATGTCTTTTATTTTTCCTTTCAACTCTAAATCTTTTAAATTTCTCAAAAGCATATTTCAATGTATCCGTTCAAAAGATCACATATAGACTTAGAGCTGAGACAGGCCTAAAGAGTGATCTAACCCAATACCTTCATTTTTTATATAAGGAAACTGAGGCTTAGAGAGGTTAAGCAAGTTGCCCAAGGTCACATAGCAAAGCCAAGACTTGAACTCAGGTTTTGTGATACCAGGCTGAGCTGTGCTAAAATCACCAGATGCTCTACTTGCCTAGCAATGTGCAAAGTATCATCCGAAAGCACTGGACAAGAATTCAAAAGACCTAAATTGAAGAAACAGCTGTTATTCCTTTACTATGAGACTTTAGTTACATAAGCCCCTTTAGTTTTCTGTGTCTCAGTTTCTCCATCTGGAAAATGGTAGAAAACGTGTCTTGACTGCTTCAAAATGGTTAGAAAGAAAATAAAATAATGTAAAAGTAATTTAAAAGGTATAAATTGTTAGATGAATACTATATTTTATTATTATTTCATGATTATTATATACATGAATATCATCTATTTAAGGATCTCTTAATACCTCAGAATGCCAATTCTGAACGTTAATTTTATTATACAGCAGGAATTATATACATATGTGTATGTATATATATGTATATATAAAATACATACTAATTCAAGGACATACCCATAACATCATTTTTTTTTTATTTGCTGCTTTCCCCTAAGGTAAATATGAAGAGAAATCTCTGGAAAGTCAAAACTTTTGGTTTTTTATTTTCTCATATCCACCATCATTTCAATTACAGATTAGACAAGTCAAAAAAGGAGAGCAGGCAATTAGCAAGAGTTTGCTCTACCTGATTTGGGAACTAGAGTTAGAGGAAGTCCATTCATATCTCAGTCTGCTAGCCATTCCAATATGGGGATCTAAAGGTCATATTAAAGTATATTAAATTTGAGAACTAGAACACAAGCAAATAACATTTCCTAGCAATGGTGAAAGAGCAGTAGTAGTTGCATTCAGGGGATGGTTTGGTTCCAGCTTGAATGAGGTGGTAGCCAGGACCAGTAAAATTCTGGGAAGTCAATCGTCAGCATCTCTTCTGATTACCAAGTGCTTACGTTGCGTATTTTTTGCAAATGGTAGAATGGAGGCAAATCCAAAGAATGGTTTTATTCTAACATGTTTAAGAAGCAGGGATTCTATGAGGTGAAAAAGTCTCAAAAACTAGAAATAGAAGAGAGTGGCAATGGATTAGATTGAAATGTACTTGTGTAATGTTCACTGACAATTTGTCTGTTTTTAGAAAGGAAGGCGGGAAACACATTTCATGCCAAATTTTTGAGAAAACAAATATGTACTTTCTCATCTATGAGATTCATCTTCTGCTTTAATAGAATAACAACAAATAAATTGAATCTGGGAAATTATGTTCAGTGTATGATTTCCAGCCATGTAATTATTTTGTAATGATACATGTCTTCAATTTCCTCTTCTCTTTTGAAACACAAATCCATTTCAGATTTTGTTAAAAAACAAGTAAGCTCACTGGAAAGGTTTTCTTTGTGTTGGCAATGGATTGTTGTTTGTACACAGAGGGAATTTATAAACTACAGCCTCGTAAAGAGAGCATTAAAAGTAATTTCATTGAATGCAAGAACCATTAACATGAATGCTACAACATCAAAATTCCTTTCAGTGACTTGAGGGAAAAATAATGGTTTCTCCTTTTCAAAAAGTGAATGTAAATCCTCCCAGAATGCTATCAGTTTAAGTGTGGTGTTAAGAAAGTTGAATCAAAAAAGAGAAAAATAAACCATCATATCAAATTAGGAGAACTGACGTTGCTCAATAACTTAGCACTGTACATTGTTATTTCCCCTCATATAATCGGAAGACTGACTTCTCAGCCCTTAGTTTCTCTTCTGGAGGAAATTAACACACATTTATTAAGTGCCTATTTTGTCCAAAGCACAATCTTGGGCATCATAATTCTAATTGGGAAGTGAATGAAAACATTATATGATTAGGAATGTTTGTGGGAGGAGGTCTCCTTTAGACTAATCCTTTAAACTGTAACACCTCAAATCTCACTTCCTTAAAGAAGTGGTCGGTAGAAGTGGCCGGCAAAAGTAGCCTGAAAAGTCTCTGGTTTGGGGTTTCCTTCTTTTCTTCATCTCTTTCCTCTTCAAACATAACCACAATTAGGATTCCCAACCCACTCCCCACCTCCCCATCCCCCAGTCCATTTTACCAATCTTCTAGGAGTCAGGCTATTTCTCCTTAATTGCCTTTCTATCTGGTTGTTTTGTGGTTCATTTGTAAGATAAGAGCAAATCTTTTCTGTCCCCACTCCATGGAAGGGAGGTGTGTGTGCTAAGATCAGCATAATTCCACAGTCTAGTGTATTATACTCAAGTTAAAACCCAGCATGCTGAGAACAGTCCATTCAGATGAAGGGTTGTAATTTGCATCAAGTGTCTCTTCCTGTCTGATTCTGAGATGGAGCTATTATGCAGAGGATTGAGAAAGTGAGTCCCTTTGTGTTGAGGATTGCCATTTAACTTCATTCCATAATGTCCCTGCCAATCCATCCTGGGTCAGCTATTTGTGATTCCTGCTCTGTCCAAATTAGAATAATTCTCCCTTTGGAAGCAAACTGTCCCATCTAGTGAGGTTATTTCCAATTATCTGAACTTCTTTCTGGGAGTTTGTAGGTGATAAATTATATCAAGAAATTAAGCAGAAACCCATTAGTAATGTTGACCTTATTCCCACATACACATGAAATATTAAAGAGATTAGAGAGCTCTGGTGAATTTTGCATACAAGGAAACTGTGTAACTTAGAAACTCTTTAAATGTAAATACAAGTTTTCACTGAATATGAGAAATATCCAGAAATATAATTCCCATGAGTCATAGCCTATCTCACTTGTACTATGATCAGGTGCGCTGGCTTTGATTCCCACTTAATACTATGAAGGGTCACTTATTGTTTACCTCATTGTCAGTTACCTTTTGAATTTGGGAAATCTGAGAAAAATGGATTTCATGGCTGCTTTAAACATACTACTACCCATCTGGTGATCAATGGCGAACAATCCAAATTTAAACTAAACTGCATTGACTACAAGATCTTTTTAGTTTATGAAGCAGCATATGGGGGAAAAATGTGGCATCCTATTGAATGGGAACATTTTGTGAGAAAAATATTTTAGTTCTCATGCAGCAATATTTCCATTAAAATGGTTCTAAACATGTAAAAAAAATCTCATAGTGGCAAGAGAATACCCTAAGGATTTTAGGAATTGTGCAAAGCAGTGATATTATTTTGATAATGAAAAACAGATAGCGAATAATGCTATTTCCTCATACCCGTCTTTCCTTTGGCAATCTTTTTCTTTCTCATACAGTGATTTACTTTCTAAATATGTTCCCTATCCCTTATAAACCACTTCTCTCTCTGTCACTGTCTATCTCTGTCTTTCTGGCTCTATCCCTCTCCCTTTCCCTTTCTCTCTCTCTCTCTCTCTCTCTCTCTCTCTCTCTCTCTCTCTCTCTCTCTCTCTCTCTCTCTCTCTCTCTCTCTCTCCCCTTCCCTTCATCTTTCTTCCCCCTTTCCATTTGCCTCTCGCTTTCCCTTCTCTCTCCTCTATCTTGAGTCCCCACTTCCATGGTAGTTCCTGTCCACAAGTCCACTCGGTTACTTGAAGTCAGTGGTGTTTAACAACTGACAAATTTTAATCTGCACTATTAATACTTTATTTGTCACTTTCTTAAATATAGACAACAAAACAATAAATCAAATTTATTACATTTGCCTGTTTCCAAAGTATAAATGTTCACACTGAAAATTTAACCATCAATTCAATGTACTACTGCTTAAAATGATCTCTTTCTGTGCATGTGTCTGGAGATTTGAGAACCAAACCAACACTCCCTGAACCCTCACCCCACCCCGCTATGTAAAAGGAACCTACCTATAATTAGCTGTCCAAGTTAATGCTGTCCTAGATAGCCTACCATCCATGATGTTTATAAATGAGATTAGGAAATTCAGAAACTTAATTCAAAACCGTAGCTATATGTGTTGTGTGGGTAGGACTGGTATATTCTTTTTGTCATTTAGACTATCCCTGACAATCAGCCTTCTGCGGCCACAATTTTTTTTACTGAGTCTTTCTAATTTGCCCAAGCCAAAAGCAGCCCAGCAGCTACTTATGGACCCAATCCTACCACTGGTAAGAAGCTTTGACTTACTCCATTTCTGATGTGGACTGGTTTACCTCTCCATAATCAGCCTGCTGATCTCCACTCTTGGGGGTTCACCACATTGGTGATGGACTTAAAAGTTTCAGGTATGCCATCAACTTAGCTCACCGTAGATCAGAACTCCTAAATTTAAGTGATCCACCAGCCTCAGTCAGGATTACAGGTATGCACCATCGTTTCTGCTCAGTGGCCACATTTAAACCTGTCATGTCAAAGTTATTCACTTGTCAAAATCATTCAAACATCCACAGTCCTGGCCGACTAGTTTGTCACTTGAAAGAACTAATAACACCAATCATTTGTTCACATTTCCCTGGCTCCTTTCTTCAGCTCAGATATGGCCTGTAGAATCCCACACCACGGTTTGAGCTTGGGTTTTGTTGACTCTTTGAAACTACCTTTATGCATCCCAGTCTGAGAAACAGTGGATTCAGACCCAATAATGGCAATTTAATTCATTACTCATTATCTGCCTTATTTAATTTTTAACTTAACCAATTCTTGGGATCTTTTTCTATGTATTCTATGTATAAAGTAAGAAGTTTAGCTTTTTTAAAAAGTCACTTAGACAATTACATCTGAAAGTATGGCTCCTTGCCTTGTTCTCTTGTGCTTATATTTGAATTCCCAACAGTTAGCAGACTGTCACGTAGCAAGAGCTTATTATTTTTTTATTCATTCATTCACATGGACTACTCAGTATCCCTTGTACAATTCCAGCAATTTCCCATCTCTGTGCCTTTGCTCACACAGTATCCAAAACATAGAATACACTCTCCCATTATGTCTACCTTTTGAAATATTCATGTATCAAGACCCATCTCAAATGGCACCTGCTCTATAAAGGCTTTCCTGACACTCTTCATCAGAGATGATCTTTCTCTTCTTCATCTTTGTGTAGTACTTTGTACTTCTTTTATTATTTTTATGCTATCATGCAGTATATTTATTTTATACATTTGCACTTATCCCAACCCCAACCCCTTGCTATAAGTCTTTGATGCTAGGAAATATATTTGATTTATCTTTGTGCTTTCCATAGAACCTAACAGTTCTTTGTACATAGTAAGCCCTTAATGGTCATTAAATGAATGGATAAGTGAGTGTATAAATGAATGGATGAATTAATGAATGAATAAGTGGGTAAATAGATGGACAAGGAACATTTTTTCATCTTATCAACTTGATCTGTTTCTTTTCATTATTGTGATTCATAATTGTGACATTATTGTCATAATTGTGTCACACAATTGACATAATTGTGTCATAATTGTGACATTAATATAAGAAGTGACACACTCACTTCTTACATTTCAGGACACAAGAAAAGATTTACTCAAGTCTGAGAGCTTCAATCTGCAAGATTTTGTCTGTATGTAGCCAAATGTGCCTATGTAAAGCTCAGCTGGAGAGGCTTAACTACTTGCTGAATGGACTTCACTTACAAGAGAGAAACGAAAAAGTCAGAATGAGAACCCACCTAGTATCTGTAAATGAGAGCAAACTCCGAAGTCTTTTCTATCCCCACCCTCTCCATTTCTCAGTACTTATGCAGATAGAAGATGTGAACAGGAGGTCTCTGCTGATCTTTCACAATCCCTGCCTGCTCTCCCCTTACCCCACACATATATATATACATGGGGCCTGGGCACAACCTCCTGCTTCTCAGACTGCAGGCAGATTTGTATGAATCATCTTCATTCTAAATACAGTTTTTTCTCACTGTTCCCAAAGCACATACCTTTCACAGATGACAACTTACATGGTAACTCTGGTTATTTTTAAAGTTTCTATGTTTGGTGTGTTTAGAGAAGTCATTGATTTGACGTCATTAAAAATCATCATTTCTTTTTTTTTATAAATTTATTTATTTAACTTTTTAGATTCATTTTCACAAAACTTTGGGTTCCAAATTTTCTCCCCACTTCTCCCCTCCCTTCACCCCAATACACTCAGCATTCTAATTTCCCCTATCACCAATCTGCCCTCTCTTCTATCATCCCTCCCTTCTCTTGTCCCCATCTTCTCTTTTGTCCTGTAGGGCCAGATGACTTTCTATTCCCCATTAACTGCATTTCTTAATTCCTAGTAGCAAGAACAATACTAAACAGCTGTTCCTAAAACTTTGAGTTCCAAATTCTCCCCATCCCTCCCTCCCCACCCATTCCCTTTGGGAAGGCAGGCAATTCAATATAGGCCATATCTGTGTAGCTTTGCAAATGATTTCGATAATAGTCGTGTTGTGTAAGACTAACTGAATTACCCTCCATCCTGTCCTGCCCCCCATTGTTTCTATTCTGTCTTTTGATCCTGTCCCTCCCCAAGTGTTGACTTCAAATTGCTCCCTCCTCCCATTGCCCTCCCTTCCATCATCCCCCCCACCCCTGCTTATCCCCTCCTCCCCTATTTTCCTGTACTGTAAGATAGGTTTTCATACCAAAATGAGTGTGCATTTTATTCCTTCCTTTAGTCAAATGTGATGAGAGAAAACTTCATGTTTTTCTCTCAGCTCTTCTCTTTCTCCCTCCACTAAAAAGTCTCCTGCCTGCCTCTTCTATGAGAGAAAATTTGCCCCATTCCATTTCTCCCTCTCTCCTCCCAATACATTTTTCTCTCACTGCTTAACTTCATTTTTTAAAGATGTGATCCCATCCTATTCAATTCACTCTGTGCTCTCTGTCTCTGTGTGTGCGTGCATGTGTGTATGTGTGTGTGCACACATGTACATGTGTATGTGTGTGTATGTGTGTGTGTGTGTGTGTGTGTGTGTGTAATCCCACCAACTGCCCAGATACTGAAAAGTTTCAAGAGTTACAAATATTGTCTTTCCATGTAGGAATGTAAACAGTTCAACTTTGGTAAGTCCCTTATGACTTCTCTTTGCTGTTTGCTTTTTCATGCTTCTTCTCACCCTTGTGTTTAAAAGTCAAATTTTCTTTTCAGCTCTGGTCTTTTCATCAAGAATGCTTGAAAGTCCTCTATTTCATTGAAAGACCATTTTTTCCCCTGAAGTATTATACTCAGTTTTGCTGGGTAGGTGATTCTTGGTTTGAGTCCTAGTTCCTTTGACTTCTGGAATATCATATTCCACACCCTTCTATCCCTTAATGTAGAAGCTGCTAGATCTTGTGTTATCCTAATTGTATTTCCACAATACCTGAATTGTTTCTTTCTAGCTGCTTGCACTATTTTCTCCTTGACCTGGGAATTCTGGAATTTGGCTACAATGTTCCTAGGAGTTTCTCTTTTTGGATCTCTTTCAGGTGGTGATCGATAGATTCCTTCAATACTTATTTTGCCCTCTGGTTCTAGAATATCAGGGCAGTTTTCCTTGATAATTTCATGAAAAATGATGTCTAGGCTCTTTTTTGGATCATGGCTTTCAGGTAGTCCCATAATTTTTAAATTTTCTCTCCTGGATCTATTTTCCAGGTCAGTTGTTTTTTCATTGAGATGTTTCACATTATCTTCCATTTTTTCATTCTTTTGGTTTTGTTTTGTGATTTCTTGGTTTCTCAGAAAGTCATTAGACTCCATCCATTCCATTCTAATTTTGGGAGAACTATTTTCTTCAGTGAGCTTTTGAACCTCCTTTTCCATTTGGCTAATTCTGCTTTTGGCTAATTCTGCTTTTGAAAACATTCTTCTCCTCATTGGCTTTTTGAACCTCTTTTGCCAATTGAGTGAGCCTATTTTTCAAGGTATTATTTTCTTCAGCATTTTTTTGGGTCTCCTTTAGCAAGGTATTGACCCATTTTTCATGCTTTTCTTGCATCTCTCCATTTCTCTTCCCAGTTTTTCCTCTACCTGTCTAACTTGAATTTCAAAATCCTTTTTGAGCTCTTCCATGACCTGAGCCCATTGAATATCTATTTTGGATGTTTGGAATACAGAGGCCTTGGCTTCTATGTCTTTCCCTGATGGTAAGCATTGTTCTTCCTCATCAGAAAGGAAAGGAGGAAATATCTGTTCACCAAGAAAGTAACCTTCTATGGTCTTATTTTTTTCCCTTTTCTGGGCATTTTCCCAGCCAGTTACTTGACTTCTGAGATTCCTCTCCACCCCCACCTCACCTCCAGATCCACCCATCTAGTGCTTGGGGTCTGAGATTCAAATGCTGCTTTCCAGCCTCATGGCTTTCAGCAGGTGGCGGGGCTGCTATTCAATATGAGATTAAGTTTTGCTGCTCGGGTGGGGGCAGGGGCATTGCCCAGGCTCTGTTCCCTCAGGCAGTTTATGCAGAGACCTTCAACAATGGATGCGAGCTCTTGTCTGCTTTGGGAACCTCTGTCCTCTGCTGCCTCTGCTGCTGCCTCCCAAGGGGGCCTGAGTTATGGAGACACCTCGCTCCCCTCTCGGCCAGCCCAGAAGTCTCTCTCACTGACCTGTAGATCCTGTGGGTTGAGGGACCTTTGCGGCCGCCGGGAGATTCCATCCCTGAAGCCTGCTCGGATCTGCTCCTCTCAGTTCTGTGTGGCCAAGGCAGGGCTTGGCTCTGCTCTGTGTCTGGTGTGGAAAGGACCTTTGCTGTCAGTTTTTCGGGGCTCTCTGGAACAGAAATCTCCTCCACTCTGTTGTGCGGCTTCTGCTGCTCCAGAATTTGTTGGGAGTTCCTCTTTACAGGTAATTTATGGTCTGTGGGTTCGGAGCTAGCATATGTGAATCTTTCTACTCTGCCATCTTGGCTCCTCCCCCCAAAAACCATCATTTCTTTTGATGGGTTGTTGCTACTTGAAAAGTTTTGGGAGAATTTTCCAGGCTTATGAATAGCAAGGAGGATGAAGATATAAATGGGGCTGATAATTTTCTAAGGTCAGGGAGATACTTATACCTATGATGTACCTATGGTGCCTCCCATACTTGCTCAGCTACCACCATCCTCAACTCAGTCATTGGAGTCACTAAAGAATGAGGTATACCTTTAAAGTACCTCTTCTCAGACCAGTGGGGGAAGTATTGTTGAATATAACCTAATAAGTGAGTTTGGGGATGTGGAAATTTTGTTTTACATTAGAAAAAGCAGAGCAATATGAATATGAAGATGAGATGGTGGCAAATGCTATTATCCTAACAAGGACTAGGGAGATAATTCCCATTGTATTTTAGTTAGTTTAAGAGGATGGCTTGAAGAAATGGGGTTCTTTAGCCTAAAGAGAAGATTTTAGCTATGTATGAGGAGAAAAAAAAATCGTGTTAATATTAAAGCTGTGCACAAGTAGAATTGGTCTCAGGAGTTTTGCCTCACCCCACACTTCACCTGTGCGGAATTAACTGGTAATGAAGCAAAATCAGATGTTCATTGCAAAGTCGCTGCTCTCTGAAAGCAGCTCAAATATATTCCCCACATCCAGCCATTCTAGAAAAGTAAAAACAAGTATGTAGATCCCCCCCCACAAAAAGGTACTCAAAGAAATAATAACAAGGACTAAAAGATGAACTAAAACCTGAGTGATGACTTCTGACTTATGTTATAGAAAGATCATTTAATTATCGGTTAAATTATCAGTTAAAGTAAACAGGAGTCAGAAGTCCCTTTCACTTCTAATTCTATGATTTGACCTCTCTGACTCTTTTAGGCTACCTAAGTTTGTATTCTTAAGTGGTTCCTTATATTGGGGCTGCACAGCTGATTGTTTTGACAGGAAGACAAAAGAGCAGGTGGGATCTGTTCATGGAAAAGTTGTTGAGAGAAATTGTTATTTTTCTGTTAATAACCAATTACTAATATTGTGGTTCAGATTTTTTTCTCTTTTTTCTACTTCCTCATTTAAAAACTAGTCCTCCTAGGTCAAGCAGAATCTGAAGGACAAGGCTGATGAAACTGGGCTGACCTTCTCTTAATCCTTCTCTTAAATCCTTCTCTTAAATATCCTTCTCTTAAACTTCAGGACCCCACCCAACTGAGATAGTTTATTTCTGATTAAAAGGTAAAGAAAATGTAATCTAGGTGAATTAAGTGGTCTGGGAGAGATGCATTCTTTTGTCCAGATAGCTAGAAGCAGATAAATCTCATAACCAAGTTGAGTTCTCAGCTGGGGGAGCTGAAAACTTTTGGCCCACCTCCTCATTAATAAGTCAACCTTCTCATTGATTGTTCTCCATTCAGGTTGATCTCCACATGTCAGAGACACTCACTTCTCCAAATGCATTTAAAGCATTGGATGAGATCTATGTCTTACTTTTGCTACTGAGAGAAACCAGTAATCTCAATTCTTTTGATTATTTGCTAGTCTAATTAATATATTCATTATTAATTACCCCCAAAACTCTCTTGGACTTTTCATTTTCCTCACTGTGAAGCTCTTGGTATATGATAGGTCTGGAAATCTTTCCTTCTGTATTGTACATGTTCCTATGGAAGTTGGAACTATGTTGGGCTAGGCTGAATGCTACTTGAGGTTTTAAGTATAGATAAAATGAGGAATTTGAGGGATGATGATTCTTTGCCATGAGATCATCAATAAGATATGTCATCAAGAACACTTTCCAAGCCATTCATTTTTCATGCTCTTTAGTGGGACGATGTGAAAGCCATATCTGATGAAGCAATGATATGCTGGGTCCAAGAATGATATAATGTCCTATATTACTATTAGGATAATACATTTTAGGAGGAGTTAACAATTGGAAATGGCATGTATAATTATATGGGCCCTCGAAGACATGCAATATTATGATTGAAGATATTTAGTCTAGAGACGAGTAAATCTGAGGTAGAATAACATCACTACATTCAAATATATGAAGGTCTGTCTTATCTAAAAAAGTGCAAGCATATTCTATATAATTCCAGAAAATAAGAATAAGAGTAGTGGGTTGAAGTGATAGGAAGACATTTAAGTTTATTATAAGGAAGGCTTTTCTAAGTAGATCCATAATTGGAATTGAATTCCCTTGCAAAGCAGTGTGTTCCCCACAACTGGAAATGTTCAAGCACAGATTAGAGGAACATCTGTCAGGATGTTGTAGAAAAGATTCCTTTCACACACAGGGGGTAAACTAGATATCCTTTGAGGTCACTCTGAATCTAATAGTTTTTTTTTCTTGTTTCCATGATTTTCTCATAGCCAGGCTTTTGAATCAGATAGGACTCCAAAAATATATCTTTTCAGGAGGAAGCAGGGCAGGGTGGTAACAACAATGTATCATACACATACAAAAATATTGATAGGTACAATTTTTGGTAGCAACAAAGAGAATTACAAGGCAGGCACCCACCAACTGGAGACTAGCTAAACACATTTTGAAATAGGAACATAAATGAGTTATTGTTGTACTATAGCACATAAAGAATATGAGAGAGAACATGAGAAGACTTGTATGAACTTGAATGAACTAATGCAGAGCAAAGCCAGGCAAACAAAATTTTCAATGACTACAAGAATGAAAGGGAAAAGAACAATAAAAAGAAAGTAAATATTTTAATTTAATTACAATTATAAGATCAATTGTGATCCTAGAGAGTAGATGAAGAAATGCACTTCTCTTGTTGGATAGGTGGAGGACTATGGGTGTGGAAAGTTGCAAACAAAATCTGATATGATCAATATGTAAGTTGCTTTTGCTTAACTCATTGTATCATTGGAAGAAAACTCATTAGAGGACACCTAGAAATTATATTGTATTGTAAATAGCCAAAGACATCAAGGATACTTTTTAAAAAATATTTAGAAACTTTTAAAAAAGAAATAGCATTGGATCATAAATTGAGAGCCATGATCAAAGTTCAACTCTCTTGTGATCTAGCTATGTGACTTTGGTCATACCATTTTACTTCACTGAAGGCTGTGTTTCTTCATCTATAAAATGGAAATAATAATATATGTCCCACCTACCTAACAGAATTGTTTCTTCTAAAATATCAAGGTGACTTAGACTGGCATAGATTGATTTATTTCAGTTAGACAGATATTTTTTGAATGCTTACTTATATATAAGTTAGGAGAGGAAAAGTATAGCCCTTATCTATTCAAGTACTACAGGAAATATAGGGTATTACTGAACTTGTAAAAAGGTTCCTTTTAACTTCTGTGAAGCCAAGAATTTCTTGTGAAAAAAAAAGATTTCCTGGACAGAAATTAAATTCTATTTCTCATTCCCTTTGGAAAGATAGACACAACCATCAGATAGGCCTCTTTTGGAAAAATGAAGATCATATAATGTGTAGGCAGGTCTGAATAACCTGTTACTTTCCCAGCTGAGCCTATAAGAAAGCCCTATATGTGCCTCAAAAAAACAGGCTTCAGAAAGTTTCACAAGCTGTCAGCAGGGGAAGATGTTTCTAAGAGGAACACTGAAACATTGAACATGTTCTTTTAAGTGAGATTGTGGAGTTTGGTTCCATGCTATAGAGGTAGCTTTGTTTTTTTAACTTGTATAATATGTTTAATCAGAGACAAGGTGAGCCCATAGATGTGGCAGTCTATAAATATTTACACCTGAATTACTGTATTGTATGCACTTTGACTTGTGACTGAAAATTCTAATATGACAACTAGAGGCATGTACGATGACAAATTAGAGAAGACTAGGAGATATTGCACTTCTGACACCTTAAAAAATCCTCAGATAATCAGGCACTGCTGAATAATTGGGATGTGGGAAGAAAAAGAATAAGCATTTGTTAGCAAATCAGCCAATAAATATTTATCAAGTGCATACTATGTGCTAAGTGCTGGGGATACAGAGAAAGGAAAAAGACAGTTCCTAACCTCAAGAGCTGCACTATCTAATGGGGGAGGAATTAACTGAGTCAAGATGGCAGAGTAGGGACAATTCACCTCAGCTTTCTCATCATTGTCCTCCTAACAACTTTGAAATAATGCATCAAATCAAATTCTGGAGCAGCATAGGCAATAAAAGATGAAGGGGAGATTTTTTTTTTCAGTCCAACACAACTTAAGAGATAAGAAAATTTATCAGCTTTTACTTTAAAAAAGTGAAAGATTTGTACTATGATACTCTAGAAGGCAAAGGACCTTGCATTACAAATAACCTACCAAGCAAAATGGAGTATATCCTTCAGGGGAGAAAAGTATATTTAATGAAATAGAGGACTTTCAAGTATTCCTGATGAAAAGACTAGAACTGAATAGAAAATTTGCCATTCAAATACCTCAAAATAAGCGTAAAAAGTAAATAAGAAAGAGAAACCATAAGGAAGTAAACAAAGTTAAACTATTTAGACTCTTATATGGAAAGATAATATCTCTAACTCCTAAGAACTTTATCAGAATTAGGGTAGTTACATAGATTTTCTGAAGTCTATCATATGTAATTTTTCTATAATTCTATTCATCTTAACCTCCTTCTTATTTATTTTATGATTAAATTTTTTAGCTCTGAATGGAGAAAAGTAAACTCTATTTAAAATAACCACAATGTAAAATACATGAGTCTACTCGACTTGATAAACCTAGGAACTATATGGACACAATCACAAAAAAACTTTTCATACAAACCAAAACAGTTTTAATAACTATAAAAATATTAATTGTTTTTGTGTAGGTCAAGTCAATATAATAAAAAAGATAATTGTACCTAAATTATTTGCTTATTTAGTATCATACTAATCACACTACCAAAGCATTACTTTAAAGACCTAGAAAAAATAACAAAATTTATCTGGAATAACAAAGGATCAAGTATATCAAAGGAATAAATGGGGAAGGAGGAGGATGAATGAAGGTATCTTAGAGGTACTAGATTTCAAACTATATTACAAAGAGGGAAACATCAAAATAGCTGGTACTGGTCAAGAAATAGAGAGATGAATCAATGAAGTAGATTAGATACAGAATGTAGAGTAGCGGGGTAGGAGCCAAGATGGTGGAGTAGAAAGATTCACATATGCTAGCTCCAAACCCACAGACTATAAATTACCTGTAAAGAGGAACTCCCAACAAATTCTGTAGCAGTGGAAGCTGCACAACAACGGAGTGGAGGAGATTTCTGTTCCAGAGAGCCCTGAAAAACCGAAACCAAAGGTCCTTCCGACAATGGACCCAGAGAAGAGCCCTGCCCTGCCCTGGAAACACAGCACTGAGAGGAGCAGATCCCAGCAGGCTCCATTGTTGAAGGTCTCTGCATAAACCCCCTGAGGGAACTGAGCCTGGGTGGTGGCCCTGCCCCCACCTGAGAACCTGAACTTAATCTCCCACTGAATAGCAGCCCCACCCCCTGCTGAAAGCCCTGAGGCTAGAAAGCAGCATTTGAATCTCAGACCCCATGTACTAGCTGGAGAGATCTGAGGGTGAGTCAGGGGTGGAGAGGAATCTCAGAAGTCAAGTAACTGGCTAGGAAAATGCCCAGAAAAGGGAAAAAAAATTAAGACCATAGAAGGTTACTTTCTCAGTGAACAGATATTTCCTCCTTTTCATTCTGATGAGGAAGAACAATGCTTAGCATCAGGGAAAGACATAGAAGTCAAGGCCTCTGTATCCTAAACATCCAAAATAGATATCCAATGGGCTCAGACCATGGAAGAGCTCAAAAAGGATTTTGGAAATCAAGTTAGACAGGTGGAGGAAAAACTGGGAAGAGAAATGAGAGAGATGAAAGAAAAGCATGAAAAATGGATCAATACCTTGGTAAAGGAGACCCCAAAAAGTACTGAAGAAAATAACACCTTGAAAAATAGGCTCACTCAATTGGCAAAAGAGGTTCACAAAGCCAATGAGGAGAAGAATGCTTTCAAAAGCAGAATTAGCCAAATGGAAAAGGAGGTTCAAAAGCTCACTGAAGATAATAGTTCTCTCAAAATTAGAATGGAACAGATGGAGTCTAATGACTTTCTGAGAAACCAAGAAATCACCAAACAAAACCAAAAGAATGAAAAAATGGGAGATAATGTGAAATATCTCACTGGAAAAACAACTGACCTGGAAAATAGATCCAGGAGAGAAAATTTAAAAATTATGGGACTACCTGAAAGCCATGATCTAAAAAAGAGCCTAGACATCATCTTTCATGAGATTATCAAGGAAAACTACCCTGAGATTCTAGAACCAGAGGGCAAAATAAGTATTGAAGGAATCCATCGATCACCACCTGAAAGAGATCCAAAAAGAGAAACTCCTAGGAACATTGTGGCCAAATTCCAGAATTCCCAGGTCAAGGAGAAAATAGTGCAAGCAGCTAGAAAGAAACAATTCAGGTATTGTGGAAATACAATTAGGATAACACAAGATCTAGCAGCTTCTACATTAAGGGATAGAAGGGTGTGGAATATGATATTCCAGAAGTCAAAGGAACTAGGACTCAAACCAAGAATCACCTACCCAGCAAAACTGAGTATAATACTTCAGGGGAAAAAATGGTCTTTCAATGAAATAGAGGACTTTCAAGCATTCTTGATGAAAAGACCAGAGCTGAAAAGAAAATTTGACTTTCAGACACAAGAATGAGAAGAAGCATGAAAAAGCAAACAGCAAAGAGAACTCATAAGGGACTTACTAAAGTTGAACTGTTTACATTCTTACCTGGAACGACAATATTTGTAACTCTTGAAACTTTTCAGTATCTGGGCAGTTGGTGGGATTACACACACACACACA
Organism: Bettongia penicillata ogilbyi; assembly: GCA_023548195.1. Taxonomy (NCBI): domain Eukaryota; kingdom Metazoa; phylum Chordata; class Mammalia; order Diprotodontia; family Potoroidae; genus Bettongia; species Bettongia penicillata. The sequence continues at coordinate 692,899 of JAJHZJ010001014.1, read as the reverse complement.
CACACGTGTGCACACACATACACACACACGTGTGCACACACATAGAGACAGAGAGCACAGAGTGAATTGAATAGGATGGGATCATATCTTAAAAAAAGTGAAGCAGTGAGAGAGAAATGTATCAGAAGGAGAGAGGGAGAAATGGAATGGGGCAAATTATCTCTCATAGAAGAGGCAGGCAGGAAACTTTAGTGGAGGGTAAAAGAGGAGAGCTGAAAGAAAAACATGAAGTTTTCTCTCATCACATTCGACTAAAGAAAGGAGTAAAATGCACACTCATTTTGGTATGAAAACCTATCTTACAATACAGGAAAGTGGGGGAGAAGGAGATAACCAGGGTGGGGGGGATGATGGAAGGGAGGTCAATGGGAGGAGGGAGCAAATTGAAGTCAACACTCAGGGAGGGACAGGATCAAAAGAGAGAATAGAAGCAATGGGGGGAAGGATAGGATGGAGGGAAATATAGTTAGTCTTACACAACACTACTATTATGGAAGTCATTTGCAAAACTACACAGATAGGGCCTATATTGAATTGCCTGCCTTCCCAAAGGGAATGGGTGGAGAGGGAGGGATGGGGAGAATTTGGAACTCAAAGTTTTAGGAACAACTGTTGAGTATTGTTCTTGTAACTAGGAAATAAGAAATACAGGCAATGGTGAATAGAAAATTATCTGGCCCTACAGGACAAAAGAGAAGATGGAGACAAGGGAAGGGAGGGATGATAGAAGAGAGGGCAGAGTGGTGATAGGGGCAATTAGAATGCTCGGCTTATTGGGGTGGGGGGAGGGGACAAATGGGTAGAAAATTTGGAACCCAAAGTTTTGTGAAAATGAATGTAAAAAGTTAAATAAATAAATTTATTGAAAAAAAGTCAGATTAAGAAAAAATTTAAATAAAAATAATGTATAGTAGGAAATGACCATAGTTTTATGACCATTGCTTAATGAACCAAAGACACAAGTTTTAAAAGCAAAAAATCACTATTACAAAAAAAAAACTAGGAAGCAGTTTTATTGAAACTAGGCATGGACCAATATTTCACGCTGTATACCAAGATTAGGTCAAAGTAGTACATTATTTAGATATAAAGGGTGATATCATAAATGAATTAGAACATGGAATAAATACATGTCAGATTGATGGACAAGGAAATAGTTTATCACTAAACAAAGAGAGGATCATAGAAAACAAAGTGGATGATTGTAGTTATATGAAATTTAAAAGGTATTGTAGAAACAGCACCATTGCAACCAAAATTAGAAGGAAAGCAGGAAGCTGGGAGGGGGATTTTTAAAGTAAATTTCTTTGATAAAGGCTCATTTTCTCAAATATATATAGGAAAGAAACAATCAAATTTACAAAAAAAAGAGCCATTCTCTAATTAATAAATAGTCAAAAGATATGACCTGGCAGTTTTCAGAAAAAGAAATCAAAGCTATTGATAGTCATATGAAAAAATGCTCTAAAACACTGAGTAGAGAAATACAAATTAAAATTACTCTGAAGTATCATCTCACATGTATCAAATTGTCTAATGTGAAAAAAAATTATAAATGCTGGAAGGGACTTGGAAAAATTTGAAGACTAATGTATTGTTGATGGAGTTGGGAATTGGTCCAACCATTCTGGAGAACATTTTGAGACTATGCCCAAAGGGCTAGTATGCAAACCCATTGATCAAGAAGTACCATTAGTAGATCTATATTCCAAAGAGATCAAGGAAAAGGGGGAAAGGGCCTACATGTACAAAAATATGTGTACCAGCTCTTTTTGTGGTGGCAAAGAATTGGACGTTGAGAGGATGTCCATCAACTGGAGAATGGCTGGACAAGTTTTGGTGTAGGATTGTGATAGAATACTATCATGCTCCAAAAAAAAAAAAAATGATATTGAAGGAGATAGTTTCAGAAAATCCTGGGAAGACTTATATGGATTGATGTAAATGAAGTGCACAAAAATAGGCAAATATTGTACCCAGTAACTGCAATATTGTAATAATGATCAAATGTAAAAGACATAGTTATACTGATGAATAACATGAGCCAAGGTAATTCTGAAGAATTCATGATGAAAAATGCTATCTACCTCCATAGAGAAAACTTATAATCTCTGAGTTCAAACTGAAGCATATTTTTTTTTAATTTTTTTCTTTTCTTTTTGCAGCATGGCTAATATGGAAAGATGTTTTGCATGAGTTCATATGTAAAATTGATATCATATTGCTTACCTTCCCTATAGGTGTCAGAGGGACAGAGAGAATTTTGGATTCAATTTTTTTAAATGGATAAAAGAAAAAAAGAAAGGAAGGAGGGATAAGGAAGAAAGGAAGAAAAGAAAGAAAAACTATCTAGTATCAAAGATAATATACAAAAAAAAGCTATATACAGGAGAAATAGGAAATGGAAAATGGAGGGAAGGAATTAGAATTGAGAGTATTGTAAAGGCTCAATGTAGAAGGTGGGATTTTGGTTGGGACTTGGAAGGAGTGAGGGAAGTTAGGAGGCAAAGAGATGAGGAAGAAGACAGCTGCAGCCTTGGGTCATAGCCAGAAAAAAATGCCCAGAGTTAAGAGATGGAGTAACTTATTCATAGAATTGCAAGGAGACAAGATTCATTGGGTCATAGAGTATGAGAAGATGGCATAAGGTAGAAGAATATTGCAAAGACAGTGTATGGAGAGGGGGCTTTGAAAGTACTCAGTATGTCATGCACTGTTTAAATAATTAGGGATCAAGCAAAAAGAAAGAGTCCCTGCCCACAAGTAGCTTAATTTCTTATGCATTAAAAATAAAAGACAGCTGAAAAGTGGATAGATGGAAAGAAGGAAGGTTACCCAAAGTTTTAAAATTCAGAAAGTCAGGAACTGGGGCAGAGTTGACTTTATTATTTCACAAAATGAAAGCTTCAGAATGAACTCACTAATCGAAGCAGGAGTTTGAAGAGTGGTTTTTGTGAAAGAATATTTCAAGGTGAGCTGGCCAAAGTGGGAGTGGGGGGCGGTACTATTCCATATCAAGGAGGTCCCAAGCACTGAAGGAAGCTCTAGGGTTTATATCTCATTTCTTGAAATTATCAGTCTGTCTCTAAAAGGAAGAATTTCTTTCACAAATAAGGAAGAACAATCATTTGGAGGACTTTCTGAAGTTCTTTCTATCTAGGATAATTCTGTAACATGATCCTATTTTTTGCAAGAATTTTGAGAGTTTCAAATTATGAAAAAGTTTCTCTCCTTATAGGGAATTCCCTTAATAACATTCTGTATTGGAATTGTTAACTTGAAGTCAAAAGGGACTGAGATTTGAAACTAACTTATGACAATTACAAGCTATGTGATCGTAGACAACTCAATTAATTTCATTGAGGCTCAGTTTCTTCACCTGTAGAATGGGGATAATAATATCTGAAGTTGTTGTTGTCCAATCATTCAGTAGTGTCCCACTCGTCATGATCCCATAGACCATAGTATGCCAGTCCCTTTTATCCTATACTATCTCTCAAAGCCTGTCCAATTTCATGTTCATTGTTTCAGTGATACCATCTATACATCTCATCATCAATTGTCCCTTTTTCCTTTTGCTTTCAATCTTTCCTAACATCAATGTATTTTCCAATGAGTCCCATCTTCTCATTATTTGGCCAAAGTGTTCAAGCTTCCCCTTCAATATTTGACTTTCCAGTGAATAGCCTGAATTAATCTCTTTAGGTACTGAGTGATTTGACCTCCTTGCTATCCAAGAAACTTTCAAAAGTCTTCTCCAGTGCCACAATTCAAAAGCATTGATTCTGTGGCACTCAGCTTTCCTTATAGTTCAACTCTCACAGCCGTACTTGCAAAGTAAAAAAATTTAGCTTTGACTACATGGACCTTTGACAGCAAGGTGATGTCTCTGCCTTTTAATATGCTGTCCAGATTTTCCAAAAATTTCCTAACAAGGAGAAAACATTTTTTAATTTCATGACTGCAGTCACAATTTTCAGTGATCTTTGAGCCCAAGAATATAAAATCTGACACTGCTTCCATTTCTTCTCCCTCTATTTACTAGAAATTGCTAGAACCAGTTGCCAAGATCTTAATTTTTTATATTAAGCTTTAAACTAGCTTTTACGCTCTCCTCTTTCACCTTCAATCAAGAGACTTCTTAATTCCTCTTAACTTCCTTCTATCAGAGTGATATCATCTGTATATCTGAGATTATTGTCAGCTTATTTATTTAACTTATATGCTGAACAATCATGTGAAATGCCAGACTGGATGAATAAAAACTGAAATTAAGGTGGTCAGGACAAATATAAAAACATCTCAGTTTCCTTAGGAAACAAGATAATCTGGTACTCCCATCTTCTGAAGGACTTGTGACATTTTGTTGTGATCCACACAGTCAAAGACTTTAGTGTGGTTAATGAAACAGAAGTAGATACTTTGCTTTGTTTTATTTTTCTGACAATCCCTAGGTTTCTCCATAATCCAGTGAACATTGGCAATTTGGTCCCTAGTTCCTTTGCCTTTTCAAAAAGTAGCCTGCACTTCTCGTATCTTCAGTTCACATATTGCTAAAGCCTAGCTTAGAGTGTCTTAAGCATAACCTTGTTAGTGTGTGAAATGAGAACAATTGTTTGACAATTTGAACATTTCTTGGTATTGTTCTTCTTTAGGATTGGGACATAAACAGTGGCTACTGTTGAGTTTTCCAAATTTACTGACCTATTGAGTATATCACTTTAACTGACCTATTGAGTATAGCATCTTTTAGGATTTTAAATAACTCAGGATAAGAATTCTATCACCTCCACTAGTCTTATTTTTATCAAAGCCTTCTAAGAGTCACTTAAATTCATTTTCCAGGATATCTGGCTCTAGATTACTGACCACACCAATGTAGTTATCTGTGCATAATGGACACTTTCTGACCTGAGGATCTCATCTTCTAATGTTATCTCTTGTAGCATTTTAATACTGTCTATGGGATTTTCTTGGCAAAGATACTGGAGTGGTTCACTGTTTTCTTCTCCAGTGGATCACTTTTTGTCCTAACTCTCTACTATGACCTGTCCATCTTAAGTAACCCTGCACAGTGTAACTCATAGTTTCATTGAATTATGCAGGTACCTCTGACATGATAAGGCAGTGATCCAAGGGAGAATACTTGAAATACTTACCTCAAAAAGTTGTTATGAGTACAAAATGAGTTGTGTATTCATTTGATATGAGACTTTATATTTTCTTTATATTTTATAATTTTATATTTTATATGTATTTTATATAATCATGCTCTTTCAACTTCCTGTATTTATAGAAATCTGAATCCCCATGTAAGATGTTGTATCCCTAGCCTCCTCTCCAATACATAGTGCTATCCAATACATTGGAAATACAGGGAGTGCTTGCATATCTCTTGCTTTTTTTCACTGCCATTTCCAGACCCTCTTTTAGATGCCATCATTGAACAACTTTTCCATTCTTGTGCACACTTCATTGGTCTATGTCATATATAACATGTAACATATGTTCAAATCTTGAGTGCAATCCATTTTCTTCTATATATTTTCTTCTTTATATTTTATATATATTATATTTTCTTTATTTTTTCTTTATATTTTCTTCTATTTTTCAATCATTTGACTTGAATATTTCTTATGTCATGAAATCATTAACTTCTGTTTGGTCCTTTCTAATTTTCCAGGTGTCTTACTTAGGCAAAGAGGCCAGTGTGGAAGGGAGTAAGGTATGAAAGATTGGAAAAATAGAAGACATTACAGGGCTTTAAAAGCCAAATAAAAGACTTTATATTTGTTCCTGCAGGATAAAGGAAGCCATAGGAGTTTGTTGAAAGGGGGCTGGGGGTGATAGATCAGCACTTTAGGAAAATTAATTTGGCAGTTAAGTGGAGGATGAACTAGAGTTGGGAGGGACTTGAGGCAGGGAGGTCATCCAGAAGGATACTGCAGTAATCTAGGTATGGGGTAAGAAAATCCTACACCAGATGGTTTCAGTGTCAGAGGAGAGAAGGGACATAGCAGAGATTAATCAATATTCAGCATCATGTGAGGAGCAGTAGAGAAAATAGGTGGATGAATCAGACAACATAGGGCTGAATTTCGACAAAGTGAAAGGAACAGTAGGGCAAGAAGTTGTGGGAGTCAAGAGTGGAGAAAAATATATTGCTGAACTGGTTAACTATGCAGTTAAGATGGTGAAGAGAGAAAAATGAAGTCAAAAGAATAATGGACTAGAAAAATAGGAGAAGTTGAGGGATTGGGAGTTTTAATGAGGATTATGAATAGGTTTAAGATGAGTGAGTCAGAGGCAGAGATGGAAGAATTAAAGTTCACTACCTGAGAAGAATGCCAAAGTTCCACATTATCAACTTGGTGATTGTAGGATTAAGGACCCTTGTGGGTGACTGAAGTGAAATGAAGACATAGGCAGTTTAACATCCATATGAATACTGAAGTCAAAAAGAATGAGGATAGGAGTTGTAGTAGAGAAATGACTCTTTACCAAGTACTGAATTCCTTGAAGAAGGAAAATCAAAATGGATTGCACTCAAGATTTGAACATATGTTACATGTTATATATGACATAGACCAATGAAGTGTGCACAAGAATGGAAAAGTTGTTCAATGATGGCATCTAAAAGAGGGTCTGGAAATGGCAGTGAAAAAAAGCAAGAGATATGCAAGCACCCCCTGTATTTCCAATGTATTGGATAGCACTATGTATTGGAGAGGAGACTAGGGATACAACATCTTACATGGGGATTCAGATTTCTATAAATACAGGAAGTTGAAAGAGCATGAGAAGAAGAGTCTATTCTGAAGGGAGGTTTATTTTTTAATAGGGTGGGGCTTTCAGGGGAAGCAGATGTGTCCCAGTCCTACAATACTATTCCAATTCTTCTTAAGCTTTAAAAGATAACTGACAGTGTGGCTCATCAGTCATGTTATCATTGTACTCAATAAACTCCTATAGCTCTAGGATCAAATACAAAACACACCATTTGGCATTTAAAGCCCTGCATAACTAAGCCTCCTCCTTCCCAGTCTTCTCATAACTTACTCCCAAATATGTACTCTTCGATCTAGTGACACTGTCTCCCTGGCTGTTCCATTAATAAGACACTCCATCTCTTGGCTTCTGACATTTTCTCTGGCTATCCTCCATTTTTGGAATATTCTCCCTCCTCCACTCTCACTACTGAACTCCCTAATGACCTTTAAACCCCATCTAAAATCTCACCTCTGACAGGAAGCCTCCCCCACCCCTTCTCAATCCCAGTTCCTTCCATCTCTTAATTATCTCCGATTTATTTTGAATATAGTTTGCTTTGTATATATTTGTTTGCCTGTTGTCTTCTCCCATTAGATTGTAAGCTCCTTGGGAGAAGGGACTGTCTTTTTTCTCTTTTTATATCCCCAACACTTAGCACAGTTCCTAGCACACAGTAGGAGCACAACAAATGTTCACTGAATTGAATTTTTCTGTAAGTACTCTGAATTGTCATTTTTCTCTACCTGATAATCTGAACAGACTGGGCACTGTTTAGACGATTTCTTAGTATCTTCAGTTTTCTAGCATTTCAATCTACTCTTAACCATTTTTGTTCTGTCCTTTCCTGTCCAAAGATCATTCTCCTTGGCAGAAAACAGAAGTGAAATAAAAGCTAGGACTTGTATTCATACTCCATAATCATTGCCCTAGTCACCCTGAGAGATTGTACTATCTATCCAGTCTTCCTCTTTGTCCTAACATTATAGATAGATAGACAGATAGATAGATAGATAGATAGATAGATAGATAGATAGATGGATGGATAGATAAGTAGATAGATATGTATGTATGCATGGATATGTATATATATAGGGATAATTAAAATTATAAATAATTATTAAAATATAACTGATATCAAAGCATTATTTTCAAAAACCTACTTAAAGCCAGAATTAAAGAACAAAACTTCTAAATCTCTTTTAGTAGCTTTGTTACTAACTCTTAGCTGTTTTTAAGCAATATTTAAACTAATCCAGTTTTTATCCTCAGGCTTAAATAGAATGCTTATTGTTTATCTACCTTGCTTTCCTATTTTGAATTCAGATTCCTCCCATGGGGTCTCCAAGACTTCAGATCAGCTTGAAATCAAAATCCACTCGGTGGTTTGTCCTCAACTGTTTTTTCATCTATTTCATCCTGATGAAGTTCATTTACCTGGTCTTGACAATAAAACATAAAATTGTAACCTTAACATTTTCTGATTTTGTATCTCTTTTGTGTCTTCTTCTGCAAGTGGCAGAACCTAAAACATTAATTATAGCGATCTAGATCATCATTATATATGTAAACCCCATAGAACTGTCTTTTCCTAGTTTAATGTTTGCCTATATGTCTGCCTTTAAGAAGAAAACTGAAGTATGGGTCCCTTTCCCAAAACATTTTTATTTTGTTAGCTATGTCTTTCATGGATTACAATTTGAATATTACAATTTCTTTGGAAACAAAAGGGAATTTTGAAACTTTCCTCTGATCCAAATCTTGGAATTATAAAAATCTTTATTAATACTAGCATCTTTCCTAAAAGGACCAGTATCTCTTGTAGAATAAGATATTTATAAATAAACACCATTTAAATAAATATTTATCAGTGATTTTATCACATGTAGTGAAATTATTGAAGTACTCTCTTAACTATTTGCTATATTATTTATGGCTCTCTTAATGACTTCTAATAGGTAATTGATTACTAAAAAAGCAGGAGAGGTCTTGGTTTCCTTGAAAGAAATGTTGGATGGCTCCATATTTACAAATTACTAAGGAGAAAAAGATGCAGCAGAAGGAAGAAAAGATTCAATTAGGAAGAAGATTTGGGCCAGAAAGGGCAGACTTCTTAGAGATCCAAGGAAAATGATAGAAGAATAACAGCAATGATAAGTCAACTAAAAACTTATAGGATGCTTTAGAATTTTTAACTGACTTCCTTATAAAAATCCCAAAAGTCAAATATGAGTATTATTACCCCCATTTGATATCTGAGGAAACATGCTCAGAGTAGATAGGTGACTTATAGATAGCATTTGTACTTAAATCTCCAGTCCCATCCAAGCAACTGAGTCATGGGGGGAGTAGGGAGGAGGGTTCATTGATCGTGCCTTTGAACACACTGACTGGGGCAAAGGGGTTGGAATGGGAAACAAATGCTACTCAAAAGTTTGAGGCAAGGCAGATCATTTCAAATTTCACCAACACTCCTGATTTCATGGAAACAACTGTTTCCTCTCTTCTCCAGGCTAAACAAAAGCCTTTTACTTCAGCCATTTACTGTCTGCACTTTCTCCTCTGAATATTCTCTAGCTTGTTGACATCTCATCTAAGCTGGGGCCCTCATTATGAAGCAACCTGAGCATAGGATAGTAGAACTATCACTTCCTTATTCCTTTTTTAGTGGACCCCCAAATCATATTAGCTTTGGTTTTGGGTTTTTTTTTGGTTTGTTTTTGGCAGTCATGTCACAGTATCCACTTAGAGGAAGTGGAAAGAAAGAAAGAAAGAAAGAAAGAAAGAAAGAAAGAAAGAAAGAAAGAAAGAAAGAAAGAAAGAAAGAAAGAAAGAAAGAAAGAAAGAAAGAAAGAAAGAAAGAAAGAAAGAAAGAAAGAAAGAAAGAAAGAAAGAAAGAAAGAAAGAAAGAAAGAAAGAAAGAAAGAAAGAAAGAAAGAAAGAAAGAAAGAAAGAGAAAAATTACAAAAAATCCTTTCCCAGGAATATGATGCCATTTGGTAGGTGATAGTTACCATGATGGAAATTTCTCATTCCACTCCCTGTAAATAACCTCCCATTGGAGCTGAGGCCACTGGCTTTTTCATGAAACAAATTTCCTAGCTCAATTCTTCTCCTTCACATCATCTTTGAATGGGGTCCTCAGTTTATCTCATGCTACACTATTCACCAGTGTCAAAGTAAGGAGTCACCATTCCATAATGTAACACCCTCAGTTCAATGGGGAGACAGAGTACAGCAACAATAGCTGGGACATTTGTTCTGGCTTCTGCCATCAGTACGATCAAGCAGCCTTATTGCGCATCACAAAGTTTTAGTATGGTTTACTTGTCCACTCACAACACATTCTTTGGTAAATCATCATTTCCATGTTCACTTTTTTCCCTACATTCAATGTGCCACTGTCCACAAGGCCATTGACTATCTGGCAAAAATAGAGGCCACTCCAAAATGATATGTGGTGGATCCTAGGAAGTCAAAAAATCATACAGACAAGGAACCAACAATCATAGAAATACCATACATAGCCATTAAACAGAAAGGGCCAGGTGGTAAGATCTCTGAAGCAGAAGACTTTATTTGAAACTGGGAATACTTCCCCATCAAAATAGTTCACAATGATCCTATGTTCCATTGGTCATTATAATGAATTCATCTTGACTCCACCAAACCCTCACCCAACACTGCTAATTGTGGATAAGAAGGGAGAATTCATTTTTTTTTCTATTTGCCCTCTGTTCACAGAAGCAGCAGTGTTTCCTACAGTAGCTATTGTACTGGCAGCCCCAAAGAGAGAATGTGGAAAACCAATGAACTCAATATCTATCTCGATAAAGTGGTAGCAGCCTTCTAGCAACACTAGCCAAGTTATGTTCCTTGAGGGCCATGAAAGCATTGTAGGAGGAGGAGGAATGCTATTTGAATCCAGAGCCTCCCTACCACAGCGGAGTCAGATGAGGGAATAACATGCATAGCATTTAATGTCAGAATGGTAAAACAAGATAGCGAGTAGTGAATGCATACCATATGTGTTCATTACTAGACAATATATTTTAGGAAAGACATTGATGAGTTGATGGATATTCAGCAGACGGTACCCAGAAAGGTGAAAGGAATCTAGACCATGCAATACAAGGATCTACTGATTAAGTTGTGAATGTTTAACTTGGAGAAGAGAAAATTGAAACAAGCTGTGATAGCCTATCTTTAAGTATTTAAAGGGTTTTCCTGGTGGAAGAGAGATTAGACTTATTCTGCTTGGCTCTAAAAAGCAGAAATAGGAACAATAGGTAGAAGTGGGAAACAGGTAGATTTAGGCTAGATGTAAGAAGCAACTGTCAAAATATTAGAACTGTCCAAAGAGCATCCAGTGAATTACTAGTAGATCTAAGACTAGGACCCAAGATTCCTTTATAGAAACAAACTAGGTATCCATCAATTAATGGCCTAACAAGTTATGGCATATAAAAGCAGTAGAATGTTGTGTCAAATGAAATGATGGCCATGATGAGCAAAGAATAAATATGAAAAGAATGTAGTGAACTAATAGAAAGTACTTAGTCAGGTAGGTGTTATAGTGGATAGAGTCTGGGCCTGGAGTCAGGAAGAGCTGAATTCAAATGTGGCCTCAGACACTTTCTAACTATGTGACCCTGGGCAAGTTTCCTCATCTGTAAAATGATGTGGAGAAGGAAATGGCAAACCCTTTAGTATCTTTGCTCAGAAAACCCAAAGAGGGTTATAAAGAGTGGGATGTCACTTAAAACTACTAAACAACAGCAATTAAAGGCAGAAGAACAATGGATACAACAATAACATAAACAAAGTCAACCCTAAAAGTCAGATAAGCTCTGAATAATGGTAATGAGAAACAGTGTGACATAGTGAGAAGGCAATCTGATTTTGGTTTCAACTAGGCTCTGCCATTTCCTCCCTTGGTGGGTCATTCATTTTTGAAGAGGACCAAAATGACATCACCATTGTAAAGTGAAATTTCAGTGTGTCCAACTGTGGCTGATCAGACCAATATGAGCTCAGAATGCTCTACCACAGGTTGGGCACAGATAGTCTGTTTGAATATTTGGGGTGGATATCCCAAATTTGTGCAATCTGCATTTACTTTGTGTTGTCTCAATTCTACTTTGCTCAAAGAGCACAGCACCTTTTCTTATGTGAGCATGCCATGCTGAGCAGTCCTGTGCCAGTGTCCCCCATGTTGCACAGTCAAATCCAAAGTTCTTGAGAGAGATTTTGAGAGAGTCGTATCATTTCTTCTGGCCACCATGTGATCACCTGCCTCATGTAAGTTCTCCATAAAATAGTCTTTTGGGCAAGTATACATTTTGCATTCGAACAATGTGGCCAGCCCATCAGAGTTGCACTCTCTGAAGCAGAGTTTGAATACTTGGCAGTTCAGCTTGAGCAAGGACTTCAGTATCTGGCACCTTATCATTCCAGGTGATCCTCAGAATCTTCCTAAGACAGTTCAAATGGAAGTGACTCAGTTTCCTGGCATGGCACTGGTAGACTGTTCATGTTTCACAAGCATATAACAATGAGGTTAGCACAACGGCTCTGTATACTTTCAGTTTGGCAGTCAGTCTAACACCTCTTCTCTCTCAAATCTTTCTTCAGAGCTTCCCAAACTCTGAGCTGGCTCTGGTAATGTGTGCCTCAACCTCATTGTCAATGTATACATCCCTGGAAAGAATACTACTAAGGTAAGTGAATTTATCCACAGCATTCAAAACTTCTCCATTTGTTGTAGCCAATGGCTCCATATATGGATGGTGTGATGGTGGCTGATGGTGTGACTGTGTTTTCTTGCTGTTTAATATTATATGGCCAAAATTAGCACAGGCAACAGAGAATTGATTCATACTTTGTTGTATTTCAGCTTCAGAGGTTGCATTGAGTGCTCAATCCTCTGCAGACAGAAAATCATGCACCAACACTCCCTCTACTTTGGTCTTGGCTTGTAGCTTTTTCAAATTGAAGAACTTACCATCAGTACAGTAGTTGACCTTGATGCTTTATTCAACCTCACTGAAAGCATTTGTCAACATGGCAGAAAGCATCATGCTAAAAAGCATGATAATAGATTATGTGATTGTAAGGAGAAGAGATAGACAAGATGTGAGCGACTAATGCAATGTGTGGTACAGAGTATTGGACTGATCATAGACTTATCTGTTCCAAGCTAAATATTCACATTCATCAAAATGACTACCAGAAGAATTAATGTCAACAAATTAGAGCTCTTCTCTGAGTGTGAACAGTTTGCTGCTGACTTGGAGGTAAAGTTGAGCCACCATACAGTTGGCAACAGTGGAGCAGAAAAGAAGTGGGCAGCTCTCAGAGATTTGGTGTACCCCACTGCATTTGCTCATCCAGGTCAGAACACTCGCAAACTGGTCTGATGAAAATGATGGGAAAATTCAGAAGCTGCTAAATGAAAAACGTGAACTCCACAGGATTTACCAGCAGGATAGTTCATCCACCTCTAAGAAGGTAGCATTTAATTCCATCAAAAGCAAAGTACAAGCAAAGCTCAGAGAGATGCAAGATTTCTGACTCATTAAGAAGGCAGATGAAATTCAGTTTTATACTGATAGTAACAATCCAAAGCACTTTTATGATACCCTGAAAGCTATTTATGGACAAAAACTTATGGTGCATCACAACTACTCAGTGCTGATGGAGCCACGTTGATTAGTGATAAGGACATGATCCTAGAGAGATGGGCTGAACACCTCCATAGTGTTGTCAGCAAACCATCATCAATCAGTGCTGAGGTCATTGACTGATGCAGATTGAAGTCAATTCCTTCTTATCTGAACTTTCAACTGAAGAAGAGGTTTTGAGGGCCATTGGGCTCCTTTCATGTGGCAAAGCACCTGGTGCTGATTCTATTCCAGCTGAGATTTACAAGGTAGGGTGACCATTGCTCATACAAAAGCTGACCGAAATTTTCCAGGTTATATGAAAAGAGGAGGTTATCCCCCAGGAGTTCAAGGATGCCTCCATTGTCCATATCTATAAGGATAAAGGGAATATATTGTCCTGCAACAATCACAGGGGGATCTCTCTCTTAGTCATTGCTGGCAAAATTCTTGCTAGAATCCTCCTTAATAGGCTAATTCTTCACCTGGAAGATGGGCATATACTTGAGAGCCACCATGACTTCAGAAAGGGCTGAGGAACAGTCAATATGGTGTTTGCTGCCCAACAACTCCAGAAGAAATGCCAGGAGCAGAACAGAGGTCTGTACGCATTTGTGGATCTGACCAAGGACTTTGACATTCTTAGTCATGAGAGCTTATGGAAAATTATGTCAAAATTTGGTTGCCTGGAGAAGTTCATCAGTATTGTATGTCAATTTCATGATGGCATGTTTGCCCGGGTTCTGCATAATGGACAGAGTTCTCATGCCTTCCCAGTCACCAATAGAGTGAAACAGGGCTGTGTGCTTGCTCCTCCCTTGGTAATCTTGGGCAAATCACAGCCTCTTTGGGACTCAGTTTACTAATCTGTAAAAGGAGAGAGATTTAGCCATTATGCCAATGTTAGGCATAGATCTTTTATGCAAGAAAATATAGTGGCACATTTTATAGTAACAAAGAACTGGAAACAAAATAGAAGCCCATTAGTTAGGAAATGGCTAAATTAATAATGGCATGTTAATGTTATAGAAAATTTCTGTAATGTAAGAAAAAGTAATGATTAGTATAAAAAAATAAAAAAACTTATATGAAATAATACAAAGTAAAGTAAGCCTAAGCAAGAAAATAATGTATATAACAATTACAATATTGTAAATGGAAAGAAAAACAGTAGTTAAAAAGTGAATATTGTAAAATTATAAAAATCAACCTTGGCATAAAATTAAAGACTCAAGAATGTATCTGACTGCCTTCTTTGAAGAAGTAGAGGAATAGCCATGTAGCAGTGCATATAATGTTTTATTTTGTTGATGTGTTGACTACTCTTTCTGGACCTTTTTATAAGCTTTTAAAAATTCTTTATTTTAAATTACCTATCTCTGGGAAAGGGAGGGATGGGGAATGGATTGAGAAATGTAGCTGGTGTAAAAACAGAAGATACCTATACATATTTTAATGAGGCAGTTGGCTAGGTGATATTTATGATCTCCAGATTTAAATCTATAATTCTATGATCTATCTTATATCCTCAGAAAACAGATGAAGAAACACATTTCATAAATGTTATATATACCATTCTATGAGATAATTTTTCTTTTCTATAAGAGGGTTTCATTTTGGAGGAAGAGGAATATATCAGGTAATGTCTATGGTATTAAAAACAAGAGGCATTAATAGAACTTTTGAAACAAAACATAATGAGATGAATGAATTGGATCAGATTATTTCTAAAGATTGCTTCTAGCTCCAAAATTCTATGATCATCAATGAAATCCTGAAAATATCAAAATTTAAGTTAGCCAAGATAATAGCTCTTCTAGCATAGCCTCTATCTGAAAGACAAATTTCTTCAAATTAAATAACTAATTTATTTGCTATCATTTAAATGCCATGCTAGCCCCTTGGGATAGGAACACAAAAGTGAGACAGACCTTTCCTCAGGGCACTTATATTCTAAAATGGAAAACAATACATAGAAGGCAATGGTGTCCAGGAAAAGGAGTTTTAGTCTAGGGAGTCATAGGAATGGTAAGTCAACCCAAAGAGCAATTAATTGGCATGCCCTTTCAGAAGCAATGTTACATCAGTGTTGATTTGATTTAAGATGTGGGGAGGTGTGAAGGGAGGAATTACTCATGAGGTCAGGCAGATGGCAAGAGATACAGGGTGGAAGGAAGTGTGGCATGGCCTGGGGCAGAGTTCCAAAGTGGAGCAGATTACCTCCCCCAGGGAGTCACCATGATCTTTAGAGAAAAGGGTATTGTTTCAGATGAGTAAGAGGACAGCTGCTGGGCACATGGCAAGAAGTAATGGGGATGGAGAGGAAAGGATGAGTAATGGTGAGATAGATTTGAGGAGAGTCATCTTGAATGACCCCTGAAATGTTCAGCCACAGCGTTTGCTCTCGAGGACAAGGGACAAATCCAAGAGAATGGTCAAAGGGCTGTTGGCTGATCCTATTAACAACTTTTCACGTGGAGGAGGCAATCATATCTCTGAGTTGGACATGCTCTCAGAGGACAATAAGGAACAAACAAGGCTGGGTGGGACATGTGTGCTATACATCCTGTCATGCAGGAGGTTAGCAAGATTTTTATTGACAGAAAAATGAAGACTTCAGCGAGAAATATGATTCACTTTGCTCTGTCCTTAAATGAAAAATGAGTTGAGCTTGAGAGATAACAAATAGCTTCCTCCTTTGAAGACAATGACTATAGGTTCTCTTCAGTGACAGTAATACCACTGAGCTAAGCACAGGGTAACTGGTTCAACAGCTGACTAGACAGTAGAGCAAGGAGGGATGATTTATGGAGTCCATGGAAGAGGGAACAACCAAGCCTCGTACATCGCTGAGCATTTTACAACAATGATGCCAAGAATTTAGTGTCAAACACTGGAGAGGCTAATAAAAAAAATGAAGTCATTCCTACCCTCAAGGAACTTATGTCCTGGAAGAGAGAGTTTAATAGTTTTTCACATCCTACCAGATAATAGTCATATTACAAACGACATAATGGAAGGGATATGATCTGATTGGGTTTGAAACTGCTGAAAATTATTGAATATATCTTATTTTGTCTGACAGCAACAAGAACAGGACATTAACAATAATGCTAGTTAATAATTATATGGTGCTTGGAGGTTCTCAAGGGGCGTTACATTTAGCATCTAATTTGATTCTCACAATAACCATATTAGGTGGGTACTAGTATTATTCCCCTTTCACAGATGAGAAAACCGAGGCAAACAGAGGTTAAGTGACTTTTCCAAGGATCACAAAGCTAGAAAGTGTCTGAGGCAGCATTCAAACTCTGTTTTTTTTTATTTCCACTTAATGTTTGCTGAAAGGAACAAATGAAATAAAAATGTTCCTATCCACAAATAATTTTATTCATTCAGTAAATACCTATTAAGCATCTACCATAAGTTCACAAGTTCTAGATGCTATGACAAAAGTCAAAAAGCTATCAAACATAGTTCCCAAAGGAGCTAACAATGAAAAAATAGAGCTGACATATATAATAATCTATTATATTTCTATATCCATTTATGGTTTACAAAACATTTTTCACAGATCACATTTGACCTTCACAACAACCTGTGAGGTGGGCAGGGTTTGATCCCTTCAAACCAAGGGATCAAATGAAATATTCCTGGTCACATAGCTAGCAGGTCTTTGACTTTCAATCTAGTTAATTTCTCCCTGGAAAAAAAAAAGAAAAGTTATATAAGAATATGAAATTAAATATCCAAGAGGAAGAGTAAAAGGATGCTGGATTTAGGGTCAGAAAGACTTAGGTCCAAATCTTCTGACTGACATTTAATAGCTATGTGACTATGAGTTACCTAACTTCTGGGAACCTTATTTTCCTACTTCAACTTAAAATGAAGGAATTACACTAGATGGTCTCTAAGGTTCCTCTAAGCTCTAAAGATGGAATCCTATCAAGAGGCACAAATAATAATAATGAATGATAAAGAAGTTTAGAGGAGAAAAAGGTCACTGTACTCTAGGATAGTCAAGAGAGATTTGGGATTTGAACGCAGTGCTGAAGACTAGATACTGTGTGAATAAGTGGAAATGAACATGGTGTATTATGGGAGAATTACAAAAATTGTTTGATTCAAACTGGTGGGAAGTTTGGGAAGGACAGTATGAGGAACAGATTTCAGAGGACCACAGATACCAAGTCCAGCAGTTTAAACCTTATCCTAAAGAAACGGGGAGTCATTGGACTGTTCTTTGGTAGGGCAATAACATGTTTAAAATAATGTTCAGGAGAAATTCATCTGACGGGTTTACAGGATAAATAAGAGAAGAGAGAAATGAGTCAGGGAAACTATTTCAGAGGATAATTCAAAAGCAATATAGTTCCCTCATCTATAAAATGAGGAGTTTGTGTTAGAATTACTCTGAGATACCATCTATGTCTTAAAATTCTATGATTCTGTAACATGTAAAGAAGTATGTAACACTGTAGCACTTGCAAAATTTCATCAGCATTTGCTCAGGCTAAGAAAGGAAGATGATTACTTGGGTGACCTTGGTCATAGAGTTTGATTTGTAGGGAGAAAATTTCATTCCACAAACTAACAGCCATCTAAAAATTGTTCAGATTCACTAATAATCAGAAAAACATAAATGAAAGCAATCCTGAAGTATCACCTGACAACCATCAAATTAGCGAAGACAGGAAAACTCATTGCTGGAGAGGCTGATGGAAAATAGACGCACTAATTCACTGCAGGTAGAATTGTAAATTTGTTCAACTGTTCTGGAAGTCAAGTTTGAATTATGCCGTAAAGGCTGTTAAACTTCTGGGATTACACTTATGGGATTATACGTGCCAGAAATTTAATGATAGCAATTTTTTAAAAAATTTAAATTCCAATATCAACCAAAATACTTAGTGGTGCTTTATTCCTAATTTTTAAAAGCTGGAAAGAATAAATATGCCCAACAATTAAGGAATAGTTGAGCAAAACTGGTATGTGAATGGAATGGGATATTTCTCGAGTTGTAAAAAATGTTGAATATGAAGATATATGCTTAGACTTGCACAAAGTGATCCAGATGAAGGAAGGAAAACCAAAAAGAAAATATACATGATGGCTACAACAATTTGACAAAGTCAATGCCAACAAGTGGCAAAATGTAGATGAAGTAAAAAGGCTGTTGCTAATATCATACTATCAAACTTCAAGTTTACTTCTTACTTTCTATTAATAATCAAAAACTATAAGAATAGAAATTGACACATTCATCTAGTCACAAGTGTGCTATGTTAAGGAAAAGTACTTTGGAGTGTTGAGTGCTGTTTGATTGATTTCAGAGAAGTGTTTGTTGTGTTAAACAAAATGGAGCAATTTTAAATTATTTTTTAAAAAAATTTCATTCAAACTGTGGATCTCCCCTCAGGAAAATCTTTAAATTCCTTTTCTCAGTACATAGAATCTAGGAAAATCACTTTTGCTGTATGATATTCACGTTGGGCTGAGGTAAAAAGAATTTTAAGGACCAAGAAAAAGAAATAGGGAATGAAAGAAGTCAGACATCACCTTTTTCATCAAATAAACGAAGGTGGGAAAAATCATTGGTAGACAGCAAGACAGAAAATCAAATTGTCTTACCCTTCAAGAAGTTTACATTGCATAGGGGGATACAAAATGCACTCAAATCAGAAATTGGAGAGCAAATATAAAGTAATTTTTCTGAAGTAATTTCAATAAGGAAAAAGTGTTAATAACTAGAAAAGGGAAGCCAGGAATGTTCAAAGGCCTCAGAGGAGGTAGCATCTGAACTGTCCCTGAGGGAAGCTAGAGATTGTAAGGAGAATTCAGGATGGTATGTATTGAAGAGGTGGGTGACCCCTTGCTCAAAGTCAGGAGATGCAATGTGGTTGACTGTATCAGAAGCTATGAAGAAATCAAGAAGGACGAGAAGAAAAATTCATTGGATTTAGCAGTTCAGAGACCATTGGTCTCTATGGTTCTGGAAAGCAGAAGGAAATGTCAGTTATATAGCTTCTCACCAAATTAAAAGTCAGTCAAAATATGCATATTTTCCCCCTTTGGGCAGACTTTCTGCTTTCGTTATATCCTTGGAGGAACAGAGGTATCTAGTATTGAGGCAGTTACTTTCCTGGGTATGAAACAGACTCTCCCAGCTCCACCTCTTCTTGTTAACTGGACGAATCTCAATGAGCACCATTTTCTTTATACATAAAAAGACAGGACAATTCTCCCCACTTATAAGAGTTGTCGGAGAAGTATCTTAGAAATTGTAAAGTGTTGTAAATAAATGAGAGCTATTTTTATTAGTATTTGATCTAATTTGGGATGATGTACAATGAGGAGGAGGAGGAAGAGGAGAAGGAGGGGGATGCCATGCTCTGGCCCTGTTTTCCTGATTTACTACTCCCTTAAGTAAAGTTCATCCACTCATGGCTTCTCTGTTTCATTCTACTTAGGTTCATGTACAAGTGGTTCTCTGTAGGCCTTTAAAAATGAGACTGTGTTTCATCTTTTACTATTAAACACTTCTCTTCTGAATCGCCTGGATTACAGTCTGACTAGAAAGATTACTCCTAGAGGAGAAGTGCTATATTTTGACAACTAATTTATAGTCAGTCACTAGTTAATTCTAAGTTTCCAAAGACTGGCTTGAGTTCAATGTATTCCAATTAATCCCCATGAGATTGCTCCTCTCCAAACCGACTGGTATTGAATCACTTGACTTCACATGCTCTGAAAAAAATTTACTCAAAATAGAAAGCTCTATAATATAAAGAACCATCAAATGGCAGCAGACATAAAACATAGCTATCACTTTCATATCAATCCCCAAAAGAGCCTTCTTCCTGCTCCCTACCCCTCCAGCTGAATTCTGATGTCTTCATACTCTCCATAGAGTTTCTACTTAATGGAAGAGGAAAGGAGGCAACTTTGCTGCCTTCTAATTAACCCCTCTGTCTATCAACCCTACAGGAGAGGGGAAAAGTCATTCACCCGAAGAAGGTAGTAAAGAAATCTGCTGCAATTGAAAGGGAACATTGGCCCATTCAGCATGCTTAACGTAATCACAAGAAGCTATACTGTCCTCCATAACCTGGCATTCTGTGCTGCTCTGTTAGATCCTACACTGTCTCCTTGTTGTATCACTTCTATCCAAAATGATGTATCTGAATTCAGTAATCATCAGAAAATATCAATAATTGCCTTGAGAGGATGAAATCTGGCTCCCATGTTACATTGCCCCTGTCAATACAGTCATTATTCTTTCTCTCTACTATAATTTCCTCTTCTCTTTGGTCACCCTTTTTCTTCAGAACTCCCACATGTAAAGGCAAGTCCCTATGATGCTTGCCTCATACAGTATTGTGCTTGGAACATCATGCCTCCTGGAGGAGAAGCTGTTCAACTCTAATCTCATCACCATGCAGATTGACTTAGTTTCAGTCTCTCTCAGTTGCCTCTCCTCTTTGACTGGAGGGCCAGAAGGTGGGGTGGCAAACTTTTCCCAAAGTCTTCCTTTGAGGAGGGCTCAAAATTTTCTAGTAATTCTCCATTTTCTGTCAAAAGCTTGGTTTAGATTCTATAGAACATCATGAACCACTTTGTGCCTCATCTTTTTCAGCTTCCTTTTGTGTATTTTCTTCCTTCATTAGATTATAAACTCTAGGAAGGCAGGGGTTGTCTTGTCCTTATTTGCATTGCCAGTGTACAGTGCCTGTAGGAGACACTTAATAAATGTTTATTCAATTCAATTTCCTGGAAGTCACATTCAGAAGGATGGCCAAATGAATACACTCTTTGAGTCAAAACGTACAATTTCATTTGCATAGAGAGCTCCTAGTAATTCCTACCAGTGTAAATTATCACATGCTATACATGTGACATATATTTCTAGTCTTCCAAAACTTCCTGAGGGCACTAAGAGGTCAAAGGGACTTTCCCAGGGCCACATATCAAGTATGAGTCAGAGGCAGTACTTGATCCTAGGCATAGGATGATAGATTCAGCCCTAGAAAGAAACTCAGAGGCCCTCAAATCCAACCTACCCCCACACACTCTACCCTACCCCTGCCCCATCAAGTCCAAC
This sequence comes from Bettongia penicillata ogilbyi, assembly GCA_023548195.1. Taxonomy (NCBI): domain Eukaryota; kingdom Metazoa; phylum Chordata; class Mammalia; order Diprotodontia; family Potoroidae; genus Bettongia; species Bettongia penicillata. The sequence continues at coordinate 671,368 of JAJHZJ010001014.1, read as the reverse complement.
TCAGTATAAACAGGGGCCACTAAACCATGCATAAGGATCCTTGCAGTCTACATATTGACTTAGTTTCAAGATGTAATATAACATGGGCTATGTGAGGTCCAAAGGAAAAGGGCTAGCCCTAGTTTCTTTGTGCTGGTAATCTCTGTGGCCTAATTTCACACTACTTATTTTCACATATTCTAATCTACACTCCAACCACATTGTACTACCTCTTTGTGGAGGGATGTAATGACAGAGAGAGAGAGAGAGAGAGAGAGAGAGAGAGAGAGAGAGAGAGAGAGAGAGAGAGAGAGAGAGAGAGAGAGAGATTGAAGCATTCCACTATAAACTTAAGCTTAAGCCTAGGTCAGTTTGTCCAGCATAACCCTTTGTCCTTTCTGATAGTGTGGTCCCCCATTTATAGCAAACACTCAGAATATAATATAAATCAACTTATCTTTATTTGCAGGCAAAACTCATTATAGAAGCAGAACAAATCTATGAGATTTAATGGTAAGTGATTCCAGTTCATGAGGTAGGATGAGGTGGAGGAGGCAGAGAAAGTGAATGGGGGATAGATTCACCACATCCAGTAGGAGCCAACTCCTCAATCTTGTCCCAGTAGACCACTTTTTACACAGGTCGCAGAGATCCAGCCAAGCTCCAACTGCCCCTGATGATATTCGGTGCAATATAACACCTTTCACTTATAATTGTCTCCTACTCTCCTTTAATCCCTTCTTAAGCTGCAAATAATTACACTTCCTATCAGCTGCCTTGATGATAAAGGGTTGCCTTAGGGTTGCCCTCACTCACCATCTTTACCTTTTGAAATCCTTCCCACCCTTCAATACTCAACTCAAATACAACCTCCTAAAGGAAGCCCTCCCTAATCTCCATAGTCCAAAGTGGTTTTATGAGCTCTCTTAATACTTCATTCAGACTTTTCTTAAAGACTTAGCGTGTTCTACTTTGTATTATAGCTATTTCTATATGTAGTCCCGCCCCCCACTAGACTATTGAGGAAAGAGATAACTTATTATTTATCTTTGTATGTCCCCTTAGTACTTGGAAGAGTGTTTTGCGTAGGGTAGGTTAATACGTTTGTTCTCATGGAAAGAATACAAAGTGCTCTGGAATTCTCCTAAACTGTGTTTTCCTTCTAATTTTCAGCCAAGCTGAATATTCTAAGGATATTCACATGCATGTTATGGAGTTAATTTCTTTTGCCTAATTTACACATTCCCAGGTTCTGGGAGACATAGTATTTCACCTATGCTTGTGAGTTTGTATGTGTATGTGCACATACATGTGTACCCATATAGTTGCATAATCAGCTTGTTCTGGAAAGCTTTGTAATTATCTCATTCACACATAGAGAGGGTGAGAGACAGAAAGAGAAGAGATCCATTTCCCAGCAGTAATCACATTACAGAAAACCACCAGGAGTCATCTCATTTATCTTTCTTATTTATCCAAAGTTCAAGCAGCCCTCCACTGCAAATCACATTTCAGTAGTGTGGAGGATTCTGTCTGCTGTTAAAAGTCCTCACTCGATGTCTCCTTCAGGAGAATCATCCTTGGGTAAATATCAATCTTGCTCTAATGGCAACACTCAAGGAAATAAGATTATTTGCTCTGACTTATGGAAAACACAATACAGGCTGGGGTGAAACTCCATTTTGCTTAAAAATTTATCCAAGGTACATAATTCAATGTGGACACAACTAGGCTGTGATGAATGAGAGCAATGGAGGGTACTTTCTAATCATTTCATCTTTAAATAATGGGCAGAGAGCTCATTTGTCTAACCTTTCATTTTGCAGACACTGTGAAAGGAACCCTTACATTCACCATCTATTAGTTGAGGAACTCGAGGAGTCCAGCTTACAAGATTCAAACAAAGTTGAGGTAAATAAAATGTTTATACCCCAGGGAAATGAAAAAAATCAATATGATATTGACCTGCACGTTGGTAGGTGAATGACTGAGAGTGCAGTAAAGCAGCCTGCAATTAGAGGAGTAAAGCTAGAAATGGTTTGATGGAGGAAGGTAGTGAATCCCCTTTCTTCTCTGACACAAATAGAAATAGCTCATATTTAGACAGCACTTTAAGGCTGGCAAAGTGCTCTCATCACAAGCACCCTGGGACAGAGGCAGTCAAAGCAACTTTATCTCCATTCTATAGATGAAAAAGTTGAGGCATAGTCTTCCTCCATCTCCAAACTATTATACATAGAGCTGCCATATTGATATTCCCAAAGCACAAATCTGATCATGCCAGTTCTCTACCCAAAAAGCTCCAATGCTCCCTATGACTTCCAGGGTCAAATATAAACCTCCCTATTCAATCTCTGCTTGATCTGGCTACAGTCTACCTTTCCAAGCTTTATTACACATGATTGCACTTCACCCATTCTGCAATCTGGCCCCAAAGGGCCTTATATTTGATCCTTCAGCTGCAGTATCCATTCCTTGGCACAGATTCTCCCTCATCACTTCCTTTCTGCCTCTTTGAATCCCTGACTCCCTTCAGGATTCAGCTCAAGCATCATCTTCTACATGAATCCTTTCTTCTGCTAACCACCCACCCCACTCCCCATGTAACTTTCTTTTTATTTTTTTACTTGCTAATTTTCATACAGTTAGGTTATGGTTAGTACAAGTAATGAATCCTGTGAAGTTGTCACATTATTCAAATTCACATTGCTTATTTCCACTGAAATGGAACCAATGACCATAATTTGCATCTTTATAACTTCAAGTATTGTAAACTTGAAGATGTGACCACTTCATGAAATTTACTGTTTCCACTAATTGGGACCTAGTTGTAGGACCTAGCATTATCCATACTGCCAACCACCCAAAGAAATGGAAGCCCTATGAGGGGAGGGATTGGTTTTAGTTTTGTCTTTATAACTTCAAAACCTAGCACAGGGTCTGGCAAATAATAAGGACTTAATCAAGTGCTGAGGAGTAAGTGAAAGAATAAATAAATGAATGGCATTATTGTTCATCCTTTGTTTTTGAAGAAGACCATGACATCAGAGAAATGATGACATGACTTGCACTTGACTTTGTTTTGAATGAGGAAGGGCTGTGCAAGGTCACCAGCCTCACTTTCTCCTCCTGAACCATCTGGATCCAGTGACCTGATATTCATTAGGATGACTGGAGATGGCCCAGGATGCAATGGGAGACCTTGGCCTCTTTAGGCTAAGACCTATTCAGGTCCTCACTTAGGATAAGGTAATAGGTCTGCTTAAGAAGTAGTCAGGTGATGGTCACATTAATGAGAAAAATGAATGAATAAATGAGTGTCTCTCCATAGGCACACAGTAAGCAGGCATGCAAACTCAGGTGTCCTGACCTTTTCTGCTTCCACCACTCCACAACAAATTCTATGGTTCTAGAATATAAAAGGACACTCCTGGGACTTTCCTAGTGTAGACTCACAGCACATCAGAGCTAAAAAGGAACCTTAGAGATTATGTTGTCTGAAGATGAAAGAGCTAGTGAGTGGCATAGCCTGGCCCAGACTTCAGTACTCCCTGACCAGTACTCTTTCCACATCCAGGTTCCATAATGCAAAGAATACTGGACTTTTAGTGGGAAAGACTTAGGTCCAAATGGGACCTCAAAGGCTTATTAACTGTGTGACTATGGGCAGATAATTTTAGTCTATGTTTGCCTCAGTTTCCTCATCTATAAAATGGGGATTATAATAGCACCTACTTCAGAGATATTTAAAACATCATATGAGAAAATATTTGTAAAGGCTTCACAGAGTGTGTGAGGCAGAGTAGGTACTTAATAAATGTTTGTTTCCTTCCCTTCTTTAGTCAATGCCTCCCACTGTAGTGCTTGAGGATTTAAGTTGTGAAAAAGCAGGTGAAGGAGAAGAAATCTTTACTAAATAGACAGAGATTCACTCATTCAAACATCAAGTACATATTAAGTGCCTATTACTTTTCCTGCACTGAGCTAGGTAATAAAGACTCATGGACAAAAATAAACTAGTCCCTGCCCTCAATAAGTTTATATTCTTTTTAATAAAATAATATAATATAATAATAAAATAAAAACATAGTAAATGTGAAGAAAGTGATTTGGGGCAGGGGGAAGGTAAGAGTGATTGCAAACATCTTGGGGAAGGAGTCAGGAAAGGCTTTGTGAAAATAGTAATGACAGCTACAAAAATATGCATACCCTTTGACCAAGCAATAGCACTTCTAAGACTGTATCCCCAAGAGATCATAAAAATGGGAAAGGGTCCCACATGTACAAAAATATTTATAGCAGCACTCTTTGTAGTTGCCAAAAACTTGAAATCAAGGGGATGCCCATCAATCTAGGAATAGCTGAATAAATTATGGTGTATGAATGTAATGGAATGCAATTGTGCTATAAGAAATGATGAACAGGAAGACTTCGGAGAGACCTGGCAAGACTTATATGATCTGACGCTGAGCAAAAGGAGCAGAACCAGGATTACTTTGTGCACAGCAATGACCACAGTGTGAGAGAGGGTTTTCTGGTAAACATGGAATTTCATTGCAACGCAAGGACTTAAAAAAAAATCTCCAGTGGTCTTCTAAGGCAAAATGCCTTCCACATCCAGAGAAAGAACTATGGAATTCAATTGCAGATTGTAGTAGATCATTTGTGTGTGTGTGTGTGTGTGTGTTGCGTTTTGATTATTTAGATGATTTCTCTCACTCATTTTAATTCTTCAGCACAGCATGACTATAGTGAAAATGTATTTAATAGGAATGTATGTGTAGAACCTATACAAAATTGTATGCCATCTCGGGGAGAGAGGGGGGGGAAGGAGGGAGGGGAAAATAATAATCTAAGTTATATGGTAGTTATTGTAGAACACTTAAAATAAATAAAATTAATTAATAATAGTAATAAAAGAAAATAGCAATGACAATAGACAAATCCTATAAGGAGCTAGAATTCCAAGAGGCTGAGGGAAACAGAGAAACCAGTCTTGCACCCAATTGGTTAACAGAATAAAGGGAGGATGTAGACAGCAAAATCCTTACCTGCATCTGATCACAGAAAAGACAAATTTACCTTATAACCACAAACGTGAATGGAATGAACTTACTCATAAAAGATAAAAGTGACCAAATAAATTAGAAAATAAAATAGCTTACTGTTTTTTTAAAAAAAATATGCTTATAAAAATAAATGTACTAGTTAAAATGATGGTTTAGAGTAAAACATTATAATTCAGCAGAATCTAATGACAAACAGCAATCATAACTAAGAAACCATTAGCTAACTTCAGAGGATAGTGAATAAAGGGGAAATAGACTTGCTATACAATCATGATTTATATTACAAACATGTAAGTTATAGACAGAGAAGACAATCAAAAAGCAATTAATATATAGTGCCTATAACACAGTAATAACAATAAATGCCTGTTTATTTGTTGACTTTATGAGCACTATGCTAAGTGCTGAAGATACACTGAAAGGCAAAACCTGTTCCTACCCTCAAGGACTTTATATTCTACTGAGGGAGATGACATGTGAAAAGAGATATACATAAAGACACATCTAGAATAGACATATAGTGACTTTAAGAAGGGAAGATTCTGGCAATGGAGGTTGTGGTGAATGTGATCAGGAAAGGTCTGCAAGAGGCACTTTCTGAGCTAAATCTTCAAGTCAGTCTAAAAGTTAGAAATTATACCATTTACTTTAAGCTTTTTTTCAATCAAAATTATAAATATGCTGTCTGAATTCTCATCAGATCTTTATTTTAAAGTCCACATTAATGAGATCTTACAGTATTTACTATTTATGCTAGATAAGACAGAATTATTACAGTATTTATTATTTATGCTACATAAGACACAAGTCCAAGCTTCCCAGGTAACAATTTAAAATGCTTGTGGATATGTGTTATATCTAAAAAATGCTTGCTCTCATTTTCTAAAGATGTATTATCCAGTAGGAATGCTGGACCCTAAGACAAATCTCATGATTTTCATTACTTAAAATTTAAGATTTAGTTCCTCCGTGACTTTCTTATGCCCAAGAACTGAGTGTCTGTGACTTCTGTATGATTATCTTTGTGAAATCAGTGGGTAAGAGAACACTGATTCTGAGTGCTGGGGGGCAAAGCAACACTCCTGATCATAGTCCAGACCTCCCCTACTGTTTCCATTGTCAGCTCCAGAAATGTGTGATGAAGAGGGGGCAAATTTTCATCAAATGAAAATAATGATAGTTATTTACAGTTCCCCCTACCCCCGAGGAGTCAGGCAGGATTTAATAATTCCCTCCCTAAGGTTGGGCATAATTCCTGAGTTTTGGTAGATAGATGGAAGGTAGAGAGCCCAACTGACACCAAGTGCCAAACTTTTTTCTGCAATGTGATGCAAATTGTTTCCCTCTGATTCCAATGAGGATGAGAGCACTGTGGGTTTCTGAAGGATGAGCACCAGAAGCAGAGCAGGAAGAAAGAGGTATACCAATTTCAAAAGATATTCCCCTTTTCCTAAGTCTGCTACAAAATACCTAAGTGGAAGGGGGAGTGGTATTAGAGTTAAGGATGGTGATGAAAGTACAGAGTTTTCTCTCCAGAATGATCAAAGCAGGAAACTAGGTTAAGACACAAATTCATGTAAGTACATAGAGTCTATCCCACCATGGAAGAGTACCACCGCCACCCAGCAATGGTTTCTACAGAACTCCCTAATGAAACAGTGCAACAAAGTCTCCATTCCTCTTTGCCACAGAGTGGAAAATTCCCAAAATTATGGCAGGTGGGGTTGGGGTGCAGGATTTGGAGGAAACATAGTACATTCAATTTGGAAATGGAGCTGAACACAATTTACATAAACAAATTGGGTCTCCTTGGTATTTTAATTAATTCTTGTGTTGGAAATTGCTGTATGTTGCCCCTGCAGGCTTCCTTTGTAGAATTAATTTTCTGTGGAACTTGCTCAGCTTCCCTGAAGGCCCTGTTTTGTGTACTGGTCACAGTCTGCCTAAATAGATCATAAGCCATTTGAAGGTAGGGACCAGGTTCAATCCAACCCACTCCAAAAAAATATTTGTTAAGCACCTACTAAGGGCAAGGCACTGTCCTCAGTGCCAGGAAATAGAGACAAAATGGAAAAACAATCTCTGCCCTTGAAAAACTTACATTGTTTTGTATTTCTTTGGCCCAGAGTCCAACACAAGAATGCACATATTATAGGCTTTTAATATTATGTGCTCAGTTATAATAGACTCTAACAAGCTAAAGAATGCCTGAAGACCAAGCAGAATCACAGGAGAGCTTGAAACAAGGTCAGAGAAATACTTGAAGGAACTAGATGACCTTTTATCAAGATAACGCATCAGGAGTTTATGCACTGGGTAGATGACCTAAGTTCCCTTTAAACCCTGATATTCTACAACTAAAATTTAACTTAAAAGAAAGCCAAGTTTATCTTCTTATAGAAACATGTTTCTCTTGACTTCTTACTTCTATCACCCAGTCTCCCACATTCAAAATTTTATTGTTACCAAATCTCCCCAATTACACATCTTTACGTATGATTTTATATTTATTTATGAAAATCATATATTTTCCTCTAGAGAGGACAATCCTCTTGTTCTGACCATAATGCTAAATGACCAGTGACTTGTTACCAGTAGATCATTTAAATGGCTGGACTATGGAACATACACAGATTTCTTGAAGGCTATATCAATAAGGTGCATGGTCAACTTGAGCCCTATCAAGTCAATACAGCTTTAAATATAGCCTATATCACATCCAGGGTTGTTCAAGCTAAATTTAGAAATGCTCAGCAGCAGGCTGACCATAGGTTGTTAAATATTTTGGCTACAGAAATCCTAATTAATTGCTGCTAGGTAACATGGTGGATTTGCCATAGGAAAAAAAATCAGGACAACATACTAAAAAAAGGGAGATACCACCTTATTGACAAAGATCCATATAGTTAAAGCTATGATTTTTCCAGTGGTGATGTATGGCTGTGAGAATTGGACTATAAGGAAAACTGAACACTGCAGAATTGTGAATTGTGGTACCAGAGAAGACTTTTGAGAGCCCCTTGGATAGTAAGCATTCCAAATCAGTAAGAAATTAAGTCTAACTTTTCACTGGAAGGACAAATCTTGAAGCTGAAGCCTAAATGCTCTGGTTGCATAATAAGAAGATGACACTCATTGGAAAAGATTGATGCTGAGAAAGATTGAAAGTAAAAGAAGGTGATCCAGAGGGGGAGATGGATAAAGAATCATGGAAGTAACAAACATGAGCTTGGCTGACTTTGGGAGATATGGAAGGACAGAAGGGCATGGTGTGCTAAGGTCCCTGGGTTGCAAAGAGTTGGACATGACTGAACAGCTCAATAACAGCAACACAGTGGATAGAGCACTCAACCTAGAGTCAGGAAAACCTGAATTCAAATCCAGTTTCAGATTACACACTAGCTGTGTGACCCTAGGCAAGTCACTTACCCTCTGCTTTAGTTTCCTCATCTGTAAATGGGGATATTAATAGCACCTATTGTCCAGGTTGTTGTGACGGTCAAATGACATAATATTGCCAAGTATTTAGCACAATGCCTGTACATAGTAAGCACTACATAAATGTTAGTTTAGTAGTAGTGGTGGTAGTAGTAGTAGTAGTAGTACTGGCCATGTGTGTCTGTTCATCCTTCGTTGCTGAAGAAGACCATGCCATCAGAGAAATGATGACATGACTTGCATTTGACTTCATTATAAAATAATGAGTATAGTAAACATATATAAAGTGCTTTAAAGGTTTGCAAAGCACCTTAAATACATTATCTCATTGACACTATCAATAATACTCTAAATTAGGTGCTATTATTTTCAAATTACAAATTCAAATTACAAAGAGAAAAAATGAGCCTCAGTGAAGGTAAGTGATTTGCCCAGACTATGCATTCAGTAAGTGTTTGAGGCAAGATTCAAACCCAAGTTTTCCTAAGTCCAATGCTCAGTGAACTATACAATGCTCCTATTTACCAAAGGATAGAATAGCTATAATCTTCATTGGTAGAAGGAGCATTTGCCCCAAGGAAATGACAGCTCCTGAAAGTGTAATATATGCACCAAGAGGCAACAGAACATAAAGCATGGAAGACTGTCCTTGAAGTCAGAATGTCCTAGGTATATGTGTGTGTATGCACATCTATGTGGATATGTGCACATATATATGTTTGTTGTTACTGTTCAGTAGTTTCAGTCATGTCTGACTCTTGGTGACCCAAGGTGGGACTTTCTTTACAAAGATAATTGAGTGGTTTGCCATGTCCTTCTACAGCTCATTTTTATAGATAAGGAAACTAAGAAAACAGGGTTAAGTGACTTGTCTGGTGTCACATCACTGGTAAATGTCTGAGGCCAGATTTGAACTCACAAGGGTGAGTCTTCCTGACTGAGAAATCTATCCACTGCCCCACCTAGATCCCTGCAAATGTATGTACATATATATATATATATATATATATATATATATATATATGATTGAATAAATTATGGTATGTCAGTGTAATGAAATATTATGGTGCCAAAAGCAATAAAGCACACAAGAAATATAGAAAGATCTATAACAAGGTGATAAATAATTAAATGCAAAGAACCAGAACTACATATATATTTATTACAGCTATATTTGATCTTAAATAGAAAGGAGAGAAGGAGGAAATCAGCCCCAAAAAACAACAGGACCTCCTGGAAGCTTGAAATGTATTTTCTTTGCTTGTTTTTTGTCTGTTTATTTCTTTGGTATTCTGCTTTTAAAACACTGATTGGGAGTAGGATTTCCCCTTACTCTTTTGTTTTTATTTGAATTTGTTGATTCTTATTAACTTGAAATTAAGTTTAAAATTTATTTTTAAAACAAGTGTGTGTGAGGTATTTAATTTCATACACATAAAAGATGTCTTTAGTTTCATCATTTGAAATCTGAAAATCACACCCTAGCTCACTAGTTGCTAATGTTCAATGTCAGTGTGGCAAGGGGGCTCCAGTAGAGTTTCCCGGGCATCTGTGTTCAACTCTATGTTGTTTAGAATTTTTGTGTAAAATAAAGGCATTTGACTTTTAACTGGAAGAAAAGCATAGACAACATACTCATCTGTATGACTAGATGATGGAGTCAGAATCCAAATTATCTTCATGGTCTAGAGCCTTGTGATAAATCTAATAAGACAAAAATAAAACAAAATTCAACAGGGATAAAATCACACACTTTGGTTATAACAAAAAATCAACTTCACAAACAGACCATGAGGAAAGCATGGCTCAACAGACTGAAAAATATAGAGCAGGGGGAGATAGTTAGTGAGCCACAAGCTCAATACAAGTCATCAATGAGTAGTGACAGCCTTTAATAAAGCTTATGCATTAAAAAGGGTTGAGCTCCCATGAATGGAGTAGTCCTAGCCCAGGAGTGGGAAACCTGCAGCCTCAAGGCCACTTGTGGGGCTCTAGGTCCTCAAGTGTGGCCCTTTGACTGAATCTAAACTTCACAGAACAAATCTCCTTTAAAAAAAGGGTTTGTACTGTAAAACATGGACTCAGTCAAAAAGCTATACCCAAGGACCTAGAATGCCACATGTGGCCTTGGGGCCACAGGTTCCCCACTTCTGTGAACATAGCCCCATTGAACTTGGTCCTCATCAGACCTCAACTAGAGTACTGTATTCAGTTCTGGATGTTGCAGTTTTATCTATACTGATAACCTGGAGAATATTTAGAAGAGAGCAACCAGGTTGGGGAAGAGCCTTGAGTTCATATCATGTGAAGATTGGGTGAATGAAGGAAGCATATTTAATCTAAAGAAGACTCGGGGAATATGATTGCCCTCTCCATGTATCCAATAGGTTATTATGTGGGAGAAGACTCAGTCCTGTTCTGTTTGGCCCTAGAAGGTGAAACCAAAGGCAACTGGGGAAGTTGCAAAAACGTCTATTAATATTCCCGAGGGAATAATTTTGATTATATTAAATTTAAAAAGTTTTGCACAAATAAAACCAATGCAATCAAAATTAGAAGGAAAGTAGAAATCTGGGGAACAATTTTTACAGAAGTATCTCTGATAAAGGCCTCATTTCTCAAAAATATAGAGAGCTAAGTCAAATTTATAACAACACAAGTCATTCCCCAATTGATAAATGGTCAAAGGATAAGAAAAGACACTTTTCAGTCATATGAAAAAATGCTCTAAATCATTGTCAATTAAAGAAATGCAAATTGAAACAACTCTAAGGTACTGCCTCCCACCTATCAGATGGGCTAATATGAGAGAAAAGGAAAATGATAAAAGTTAGAGAGGATTTGGAAAAATTAGAGTTTGAATTGATCCAACCATTCTGGAGAACAATTTGGAACTATGAGCAAAGGGTTATTAATCTGTGCATACCACTTGACATAGAGTCACTACTACCATCCAGGTCTGTTTCACAAAGAGATCGAAAAAGACAAATGGCCAATACATGCAAAAATATTTAAAGAAGCTCTTTTTGTGGTGGCAAAGAACTGGAAATTAAGGAGAGGTTCATCACCTGGGGAATGGCCAGATAAGTTGTGGTATATTAATATAATGGAATACTCTTGTGCTTTACAAAATGATGAGTTGGATTTCACTGCTGTTATTCATCATTCTTGAAGAAGACCAATAACCTCAGGAAGGTGATATCTTGACTTGCAAGTGAATTGGATTAAAGTGAGGTGGAGCTGTGCAAAGTCACCAGCATCACTCTCTCTCTCTCTCCCCCAGAGTCATTGGGGTCTAGTGGCAAGATATAGATCAGGATAACTGGCGATGGAACCAGACACAGTGGGAGAAGTTGGCCTTTTTAGCTAACAACTTTCCCAGTTCTCAGTTTGTCTGAGGCAACACCCATTCAATAGATAAATGCTAGGTAAGAACTGAGGCAAACGATGGACGACTTTGGAAGGGGAAGACCCTCAGAGTTTCCAAAAACCTGGTTACATGAACTGATGCAAGGTGAAATGAGCAGAACCAGTAGAATATTGTACACAGTAATAGTAATATTGTGCGATGATTGACTATGCATGACTGAACTTTTCTCAGCAATACAGTGATCCAAGAAAATTCCCAAGCATTCATGATGGAAAATACTGTCCATATCCAGAGAAAACTGGCAGAGTTTAAATGCAGATAAGAAGCATACAATTTTCACTTCATTTTTAGGTTGGTTTCTTTTTTTTTTACTTTTGGTCAGTTTCTTCTTTTACAATATGACTAATATGGTAATATCATTTACATGATTGCATTTATATAACCTATATTAAGTTGCTTACTGTTTTAGGGAGGGAGAAGAGGCAGGAGGGGGAAAAGTTTGGAACCCAATTTTTTTTAATGAAAGTTAAAAATTATCTTTAGATTTAATTGGAAAAAATAAAATACTAGATAGATACATGCATACATACATACATATGTTTTATGTGTGTCAATGTCAGAAAAAACTTCCTAATAATTATAGCCTAATAAAAATGGCAAGGTTGTTCAATTGAAAGAGTACTGAGCCAGGAGTCAAAAAGATATAAGTTCAAATCTCATCTCAGACACTTAATAGCTGTGTTATCCTGGACAAGTCACTTAACCTTTGTCTGCCTCAGTTTTTCTCATCTGTAAAATGGATGTAATAATAGCTTCCACATTTGTAATGAGGATCAAATTAGATAATATTTTGGTTTAGTATATATACTGGTAGAGGGAATAAAGTGATATGCAAGTATTAAAGCACTATATAAATTCTGGTTAATGTTAATTTCTTGAGAGGAAGTGGATTTTCTCTCCTTTGAAGTTCTTGAACTTCATGGATCATTCACTTGACAATTATGTTGCTGTAGGGGATTCTGTTTCTGTATGGTTTGTAATAGATGCTGCTAAAGTCCTTTCCAGCCTTCAGATTCTGTGTTTACATAAATTCCACCTTCTAAGGAGGGAATTCTTTATTGATTGTAATCTGGTACTCCAAGAAAGAAGCTATAACATTGAATTTTATAAAGAAATTTATAATTCAGTCACACATTAATGATCTGTGCCCAGATAAGTAGAAGCGAGTCATGCTGTGCCATGTATGGCCCCACACTCACAGAATTTCAGCAATGAAAGAACTTTAGAAGACATTAAGTCCCACTTAGCATCTAATGCATGCAGAAAACACCACAATAGTCTTCCCAACAAGGGATCATCTAACTCCTCATAAGCATTTTGATAATGCAAATTTCACTAGCTCAAAAAACAGTCTGTTCTGTATTTGGATAGCTCTGATTGCTATAAAAAGGCTTTAGTTTAGCTTCCCTGCCACTTCTCAAATAGGTCAAATTCTGTCATTTAGAATCACATTGCTCTAGCAATAAAGGTCCCAAAAGATCATCTAATCATGTCCCCTTCTGTTGTAGATGAGGAAACTGAAGCCCAGAGAATTACAGGTCACAATGGTTCAAGGTCACACAGGTAATAAGTGAGTGGCAGACTCAGGACTAGAACCCAGGTTCTCTGAATTTGATCTGATGTTCTTGTCATTATGTCATATTGTCCATCCCAAGTTATTTCAAATTATTCTCCCATATTTCAACATTTTCCCATGTTTCAATCATCATCACTTTCCTGATCTGTTCCCTTACTCTGTGTGTATTTCTGTTTGTCAATATCCTTTCTAAAACATACTTCACAGAACTGACAATAACAACCCCTCCAATCATTACTTCTATTAATATATTGAGAAAGATATTCTTTTTTTCTAAAGAAAAAGGATATTTCCCAGTTATGTTATTAATTTTATACTATCATAGATTCCATAGGGAACTACCCACATAAATATTTTGGACAGCCTCTAACCCCATAGATTACTTTTCATTTTTTCTGACCTATCTCATGGTCAAAATCCCTTATTTAACTCTAGTTCCCAGGACCTCCTGCTGTCAAGTGAATAGTCTAATTTAGTTTTTAAGTTGGGTACCAATTACAAGACAGGATGTTTTACAAACAATAAAATCTATATTGCTGAGCTTGTGCTGGAAATAAAATGTGACTCTATCCACTATGAGAATCTTAGTAGTCGCCATATGGCATTAATAAGGCCAAGGTCATGAGGTTGAATCTCCTATAGGCTAGCTACCATCATGAAGAGAAAAATTCTATTCCCCAGTGACAGACTATACCCAACAAGTCCATAGCCATACTTAATACCTCTTTATTTTCTCCACTGCAAATAATGCTATCTTCTGGCTTTAAATAGTTACTTTTGATCATATAAAATATTGTTTGGCATTTTTAACATGAGACCAACAGTGAAAAATTTGAAGTTGCAAGGGATCTGAGCTTATCTATCCCCTCATTGTACAGTTAACGACCCAAATATGTGAAATGACTTGCCTACATTGGAGGAGTGGGAGAAGGGAGGGTTTCAAGTCCAACTTCTCATGTAACAGCATGGAGTAGAAGGGATGAAAGATTCCATTGGACAGAGTCACAGATTTGCTCCCATAAATAGGAAACTCAAGCACTGTCTCACCAAGAGTGTATCAGTAAGATCTTCCTTGAGATAAACTATATTTTCTTTAGAAGGGTGGTACAATGGATAGAACAATGGACTTGGAATCAGAAAGACTCCTCTTCCTGAGTTCAAATCCAGTCTGAGATACTTACTAGCTACATGACTCTGGGAAATTCACTTAAGCCTATTTACCTCAGTTACTCATCTATAAAATGAACTGGAGAAGGAAATGGCAAACCATTTCAGTATTTTCTTTAGTAGAGGTTTTCAAAGAAAATGAAAACTATAACTCCTGGTTACAGTATTAAAGGGATTTGAATTGCATCTAGGTTTTAATTTTGAATTTCTTACTTTTCTATTCACTACAAATTATTCATGATTCCTCAATAAAAATCAATGAGAAATATTGCAAACCACTTGGGCTGGCTCTGCGGAGGTTGTGAGCCAAACCTAATAAGTCCTTTCCACCCCAAGCAAGCTTTGATACTTTTCAAGGACACTGAAAAATGCCAAGTGTCAAATGCTCTGAGTTACTTAAATCCCACAGGATGGAGGTTTTATTTTTTTTTTTTAAGAGCACAATTGAGCAGGAGACTTCAGAGAAATTTCCAATTAAAATGGCCCAACGTGATTTTCCATCCTAGGGGAGCAAAAAACAGAAGAGGGAGCTACCAATTAAAGCAGCCCCTCTGGCACAGATGGCTCATTACAGACATATGCTGAGTGCAAACTTTGCCCAGGACCACCTTCAATTTGAAAGGCCTCATCTCAAGTGATTGCCAATCTTTTAGTACATCCCTAGGGCTAAGGATGGAACATGACTTAGACCATTCCAAATGATAACCCCCAAAGCCCAAAGCAGGTAACTGACACTTTGGCCTTTCTTTGGGGTCTGTTTAGGACATGAATCACTGTAGTTATAGTTTAAGAAGTACTCATTGGCCTGAAACTCAGGGAAATGCCTCTTCTCTCTCTTTCTCTCTCTCTAGTAGGTGTGTGTACACATTTAACAGCAGGTAGAAATTGATTTTATTTCCTCTCATGATTAGTCTTTAGTGCTTACATTTGGGAATGTATTAATGTGATTAAGTTCTGCTCTTTCTATGGAGCCTATGGGAACCTTTGCTTTGGGGAGATATTAGCAGAAAAGAAGTAAAAGCAGAACTTATATTAATCTATGTTAGGAAACTAGAGTCTTAATGTGTTACTTTTTATGCCAGTGGCATGTCTAGAAACCCTACTCAGTCTGTTGATTTATGCCTACGGGTGCATCCCTGTTGGTCTGAATCCCCGTAATAATCCTTTTGGTGTGCTGAACATACCACAAGGCTCCCAAACCTATTTCACAGCTCAGCTGTAGGTCAGAAAAGTCTGTGAGAAATGAATAGTATGAGTCAACTTCATAAACAAGGGAATATCATCAAAATCATTGAGAAGTCAACTCATTAATCTCCATTTGCTAAGTTTAAATAAATGGTAGAGGTGAAAGGGGCAAGAGAACAAAATATAAGGAATTAATATTTATGTCGAGATACACCATAATGTAGGAATTTCTTAGGCATTTTGGAAAGGATATTGTTGTTGCTGAGTTGTCTTCAGTTGTGTCCTACTCTGTGACGTCGTTTGGGGTTTTCTTCACAAAAATATTGGCATTGTTCACCATTTCCTTCTCCAGCTCATTTTGCAGATGAAGAAACTGAGGCAAACAGGGTTAAGTGACTCACCCAGAGTCACACAGCTAGTAAGTGTCTAAAGTCAGATTTGAACTTAGGAAGTCTTTCTGGTTCCAAGTTCAGTGCTCTTATCCACTGCACCACCTAGCTACTTCTACCTGGAACCTGGTGAGTACTTGATAAATGTTTATTGAATGAAAGAAAGAACTTTTTTTCCAACTCTAAATTTATGATTTTATTCCAGACTCCACCCCATTTTCCAAACTAGCCACCAAAATAATTTTCTTCAAATGCAGATCTGACCATGTCACCTCCTTATTCAATAAGTACCAATGGTCTATATAAATACACAGTTAAATATAAATGTACCTATCTGGCATGTAATGCTTTACATAATGTAATGCTTTACATCCCCTTATACCCTCAGGGTACTATGTCCTCTTTGCTATTACTCATACACAGTGGTCCACCTCCCATCGTGGTGCCTTTGTAATGGCTTCTGTTTTCTTTTAAGAAGAGTCAAGCTTCCATCTTTTGTAGGAGGTCTTTCTACCACCTAATCCCCTGCACCTAGGTGAGAGGAAAGACCTATATTATATATGTTTTGTACATGCCTATTATATGTGTACATGACATTGCCCCAATTTGAATCTAAAATCCTGGAAAGTGGACCATCTTTTATCCTTTTTTTTCCTTTTTCTTGTCTTTTATTCTTATATCCTGTCCTTGGCACAATTCCTAGTACATAGCAAGCACTTGGTAAATGCTGGCTGATTGATTACAATCACCCTCACTCCCTAAAAACCCCTTTCCTCATTTGGATACCACTGCTTTTGAAATCTCAGATTCTTTCAGTAAAGGTCCTGTACCCAAAAGATTCCTATTAAAATGCAAGTTTAAAGAGTTAACTTTTGTCCATTAACATACCAACATAAGATTATATAATTGTCACCATGGAAGGCAGCAGTCAAGTCCCTCTAAGACAAACAATGATAATTGAGAGGTAATGTGGTGCCTACTTAAGTCCTGCAAGGTGGAGATTTTATTATTACTTTTGTCCAGCTCAATTCTTCTTTTAAATTAACCAAATCAACAAATGGATGAATGAATAAATCCTGCCTTTCCAAAGTCTTCTTATATCTTACTCTCTGACATATACTCATATACCCAGCGAAACTGGCCTCCTGGCTCTTTCTTGAACAAGAGATTTCATTTCTCATTTCTGGGCATTTTTTTCTGACTGTCCTCCATTCCTGGAAAGCTCCTTCACCTGTGCTTTAACTGTTGATCTCTCCAACTTCCTGACTAAAATCCCACCTCTTATGGGAAACCTTTCCTAAACTCTCTTAATTCTTGTACCTTCCCTCTGTTAATTATCTCCAATTTATCCTATACATAGCTTCTTTGTATATACTTGGTTGCATATTGTCTCCCTCATTGATTATAAACTTCATGAGGTCAGGGATTATCATTTGCCTCTTTTTGTATACCCAGAGCTTAGCACAATGCATGGTACATAGTAGATGATTAATAAATATCGACTGATTGATTGGAAAGAAAACTGCATTTGAAGTCAAAAAGCCTAGATTTGAATGCTGATTGTGCCAGTCCTATCGATAGAAATTTTGGCAAGTCACTTTACTCTCCATGAACCTGTTGCTCATCTCTAAAGTGAGAAGGTTACACTAAAGGGCCTCCAAGTTCCTTTCTAACTCCAAGTCAATAATCCTTTTTGGCTTTAAAACTAAATTTCTACAACCTTAATATTATGGAACTAAGAGTGCTATGGTAGTAAACAAGAAATATACTTTCAAATCTAAACTTGACTACTCACTAATTTTGTGAGCTTGAGCAAATGATTTCTTCTTTTTGAGACTCTGGCTCCTTATTTAGAAAATACAGAGTCTAGAATAGGTTCTTCCTCTGGCCCTTCAGGGTCTAACATTCCGATGTTCAATTATCCTACTTTAGAATAGAAAATAAAGGATAAAAGAAGTCCCAGAGTGCCAGCACAAGAAGGGCAGACACAGACAGGTTATTTATCAGGCTGCACCTATAAGAAGTAAGTGTGGTATTTGCCTATGAAAGGGAGGGACTACTGAAGATGGATTATTTTTCTATTTAATTATTTTTTTATATTTATCTAATTATTCTTGTCCTCTTGTCCTTTGGGGAAAGTTTCCTATTCCTTTATGGTCTAATTTTTCTCCTGAAAATGTCAGTTATATTACCTACCTGCTTCATTTGCCAGTGGTAAGGAATAGATTAAATGCGCAAAAACAATCAGAATAAACTTATCAAGATAAAAAGTTGAGGAATTCTGGGAAGATGGCTGAGAGAACACCTAGTGGTAGTATTTCTCCTACCATTTCAAATAAAACAAGTAAAGACCTCCAAAATGTGGGGGAAGGTGGGAAAATAATACAGGAAGAAGAAAATTGAAAAAAAAAAACAAAACAAGGATTTTTGTTTGTTTGTTTTTTAATGTGTCTTCTTACCTTAGGCAAGCTAGAAGTGCAGGGCTAATCACAGGCCCAATCCCACTCTGATCAGCGTGGGAGCTTTGACCTGCTCTATTTCTGACCTAAGCCAATTTTCCTACCTGTCAACAATCTGGTGAGACTCTCCATGTTTCCAGAGGCTTACCATATTAATAACAAACTTAATGTGGGGACCCAAACAACTTAGTCCACTAAGCTCAGAATTTCTGAATTCAAGAAACCTCAGCCTCCCTAATAACTAGGATTATAAATATGTACCGCCACATCCACTACAAACTCTTTCTTACAAAACAAAGACAAAAAACCCTGAAGACTAAATCCACATTCCTGGATCTTCCAATCCAGCATCTTCTCAATTTTCCATAACCCATGATCATATAAGCATAAGGCACCCTGGCAATTCTCATGGTACTACAGCTTTAGGTGACTTTTACAGAATCACTTGGGCATATTATAAGTCTAGAAAGGGCTTTTACTCCTAGAACAGTGTGAATTCTATGAATCAAACTAGCCCTGAGGCTTAAGAAGAAGGAAAGAGACTATCTTTAAGGTATTATGGAGCTCAAGGAATAAGAATGTGGTGAAGGGAGGAAAATAGAAGAGTAATGCTGAGTGCTGACATCTAATGCAAAACAAAAGTCAGTCAAAAGAAGCAGTTAAGAGAAAGGTGGCAAGAGAATCCGCTTAAAAGTTTTCATGGAATTCTCCCTTCAGATATATACTGGAAACCTTTTCTCAATCCCATCATGATGAAGCCCTCAGGATCAGACTAGGGCAGAAGAAAGTCCCAGAAAATGACAGAGACCAGAAAAATAGGACAGGGGTAAAGTCAATAATAAGACCTGCTATGAGGACTTCTCAGGGCCCTATATCAGCATTCAAAGTAGTGATGTTCATCTCTTGAGGTCCATGGAGTCATCTACCTTCAGAGATCTGAAAGAATAAAAAATGGGTAGTAAATGGTGAAGGAAGATTAAGATTACTTTAAGCCTTCAGAAGGGAAAGGATGGCTGATAAACCTGTTTACAGCAAGGCCACTTTAGGAAAAGCAGAGAAATAATTGATAGAGATAAAGCTTGAGAGAAGAAAAGAATAAGTATTCCAAGAAAAGTACCATCTCAAGGGACAAATAATTTATAATAAAGGAAACTAAGCCAAATTCACGTTAAAAAGTTAGAAGTGTTACAACTATTTCTGAAAGACTCCATTAAATGGCAAGAAACAGCTCTAAGGATCTCCACTGTTTTCAAAGACCAATATTAGAACTATGCAAAAATATCAAAGAAAAAAAGGCAGAAATTTTGTAAGAAACAAATCATCATGACTAATCTGAGATTAGAGGATTTAGAAAATTCTCTGAAAAAGGAAATGACAGAATTAGAACACAAATGTGTAAGATGAGAAGAAAATTTTGAACATTAATGGGAAAGAACATGAGAGCTTTACAAAGCAATAGTACTGAGAGAGGATCTAAATATGTCATCTAAGGATTATATGTCTTCTGGAGGAACGGAGAATTATGAAAAAGAAAGTCAGAATACCTTGCTTTAGGAAATCTTAGCCAAAAATTGCACAGAAATATTGGAAGCAGTTTGCAAAGTAGAACGCAAGAGAATCCTCCTAATACCTGCAGAAAGAAACCCCAAAAGGAACTCACCAAGAAACATCATAAGTGAACTACAAGATAAAAGAACAAATTTTGAAGGCATCAAGGAAATTGTCATTTACAATTCAAGGATAACTGCCAGAATAGTTCTGTATTTATAAGGCGTGAAAGGAAATACAAACACACAATATTCCAAATATCTAAGAAAATTCATTGACATTAAAAGATACCATATCTTACAACTCTGAGCCTAATCATTAAAAAAATTATAATTAGGCATTCAGTAAAAAAAAATAAATTTAATCATCTCATCAAAAATTCCCAGAAATGAATTGAATAGTGTATAAACATGAAAACTGACTAAAAAGGAAAATGTTTTCAGAGAGCAATAAATGACAAATAAATTAAATGTTCGTTTTTTTTAATGTGACTTGGACCATACAATACATGAGTCTAGGGCTAGCAGATATTTTTTCTTCTTAAAAGTTTTCTTCAAAACAAAAACAATGTCTTGGAGACATTTAGAAAATAAACAGAGGACTAGTGTGCTCAAAAATCAAAGGGGAAGACATAACCAAAAAAAAAATATGAGGTGAGAAAAAATACGAGATGAATGAATATTTCAAATTTTAGAAATCAATAACTTCATTAGTAAATAAACATTGAAGTTTTGGGGATAATAGAATGGAATTCCTTAGTGATGGGGAGAGGAGAGTGTGGGAGATGGGTTGACAAGGGAAGCAAACTAATTACTAGGTGGATAGGTGGACTAGAGGCTTTAAATCTGTTCCACTATCTCTGTGTTGCTGGGAAAATAAGGAGAGAATGGTGGGGAACAAATCACAGAAGAATAGAGATAGCTAGATCGAAGCAAAAAGGGAATGATTTGGCAACATGACAGAGTTCTGCTGTGGTCACAGGAGGAGAGGAGAAAGTGAAACGTGGATGTTGCAATGAGCTCTTGAGGGGGTTAAGCAGAAATTTCAGTCATTCAGCTTCTACCAAATGAGGTCCTCATCCTGGGTCATCTCCAGTCATCCTGATGAATATCTGGTCACTGGATTCAGATGGCTCTGGAGGAGAATTGAGGCTGGTAACCTGCACCGCCCTCCCTCACTCAAAACAAAGTCAAGTGCAAGTCATGTCATCATTTCTCTGATGGCATGGCCTTCTTCAGCAACAAATAAGGTCAGGCATCTTAACATTAAATCTCACTGGGGGAGAGAACAAGGTGGCAATATAGCTGTAGGGAGGAATGACTGAGAGAGGAATAAGCAGAGAGAAAAGTAAAAGAATATGATCCAGCCTCCTTATTATGATTTCAGTACAATTATTTTATTCCATCTTACCATTGCCTCTTAGAATTAACATTCCTGAGAATTGTTTCTGAACTATCCTAAAAGAGGAAAGAAGTCAAAAAACAGGTAAATTGATAACCCTTCCTACAAAGGACAATTACAGATTAATATTCCCGAAAGTAATAGTGGTATTATCCCCTTGTTCTCAGCTGAATCTTGGAGGAAGGTAGAGGTAAGTGTCAGAGGTGGGGGAGGTGGGGAATGGCTAGAGGTAGAGACATGGCCAACCTTGGAGTGTGACGAATCAGGAATTCGAAGAGGTATTGAAGAATGGAGAGGTGAGCAACAATCAGATTTGAATAGATCTTTCAAAACAGTGTAGCATTGTGGATAGAGATAGAATCTTCTATTAGTTCATGTCTAATCAGACGAAGTTCGGTGTGATGATGCATCTTTTTCCCCAGAAATAACTGTGATATAAAGATAAAAATATTCCATTAAAACCATGTAATGAAGATTGATGGAATGCCCATCAATTGCAGAATAGCTGAACAAGTTGTGGTAGGTGATTGTGATGGAATTCTATTTTTCCCATGAGAAATCATGAGCAGACAAACTTCAGAAAAACCTGAAAAGACTTACATGAACTGACGCTGAGTGAAGTGAGCAGAGCCAGGAGAACACTATACATGGTAACAGCGACACTGTGTGATGGCAAATCTTGATAGGCTAAGCTCCTCTCTGCAAAGCAAGGATGGGGCACATGATGGAAAATGCCTTCCACATCTAGAAAAAGAACTGTGGAGTTTAAATGCAGATTGAAGTATACTATGTGCTTTCTTTTTGGTTGTTGTTCATTTTTTCTCATGGTTTCTCCCATTGGTTCTAATTCTTCTTTACAACATTATCAATGTGAAAATATGTTTAATATGAATGTATATGTAGAGCCTGTATCATATTACATGCTGTCTTGGAGAAGGAGAAGGAGAGAGAGGGAGAGAGAGAGAGAGAGAGAGAGAGAGAGAGAGAGAGAGAGAGAGAGAGAGAGAGAGAGAATTTAGAACTCAAAATCTTATGGAAGTGAATTTTGAAAACTAAAAATAAAGAAATAAATTTTTTAAAAAAATTGTAAATTTTAAAAATATGAAAAGTAGAGTAAAAATCCAATCATCTCACTTTAAATAATGACAAAGCCTACACCTGAGTCTGAGATGTCAGCCCTCCTGGCTTGAACATCACTATTTCATGGCAAATAGAAAACAAAACCAAATCCATGAAAGATTATTATAAGTAAACTATTTTTCATTCAGTCTTTCTGCTTTTGGAAAACAGAGCTACTGGAGAAAGCTTGGATTAGCATCAGGTGAGAGAATGACATATTATTAAATAAGGGAGCCCCTTCTTTCTCAGTTTTTTAAAGGACCATTGATTCAGAAAACTTAGCTGCCATGTAAAAGATTACTGCAAGTTCCTCAAAAGCATCAATACACTGCAAAGACCAAGTTGAAATGGAATGAAGTGGATAATATTGGCAGCTTGGATATTCTCCCACTGGTTTCCCGGAAGATTGACTACAGTGTGTTGGAAACATTGAACTATTTTTGGTCAGAAGCTATTTTCAGCTCTTTGTTATTCATCACATAACTATTTGGTGGGCTTTCAGGAATAGGCATTAAAAGTCCAGGGTCAGTTTATAGAGTCAACTCCAACTATACACACACACACACACACACACACACACACACACACACACACAAGCATGCATGCGCGCACACCCTACAAATGGTGTGTGTTGAACTAGTTGATTGCTAAAGCTATTGATACACACACATGTGTGTATATATCTATGTGTATATATTACACACACATACACACACATATACATGCAGCCATATTGTAGTATAGAAATCTAAAGCTGGCAATAACCTTAGCAATCAACTGTTCAACCCACTTATTTTTTAGATGGTGAAGCTGAGTCCCTCGTAGATGTAGCCTGCCTAAGATCATACAGACAAGATCCATATTTACATACACACACACACACACTCCCAATCCATTTTTCTTTCATATCTCCTGATACATCTACTCTCATAATTATCCCTCACTTTTCCATTACAGAGCACTGTCATGCATATCATCTCCCTTGTTTTGATGAATCAAAAAGCATTTAAGTGCTAATATGCCAGGCACTTTGTTAAGTGCTGAGGATATGGATCACAGATATAAGCAGGCAAGAGAGTTTCATCCCTCAAGCAGTTTCTATTATAGTAGAAGAAAGTGACACATATGGAGTGGTGGTTAGAGAGGTAAGTATTGAGATTAAGCCAAACAAGGTGAATGTTCACCAATCTAAACCCAGGTTTAATCTGAGCCCAAAGTCTAAGTGAAAGGGAAAGTAGGAAAGCAGGACATGAAAATGACTTGAAAGTATCATAGTGGGGCTGAGATCTTTACAATGACTGTAAATGTTGGTTAAGCCATGAAAGCCAGTAGCTTCTCACAAACACCATGTTCATTTCCACCCCGACGACTTTCCCTCTGCCTAGATTTTCCCAGTACCAATCCAACCCATCCTTCAGGAATCTAATCAAATCCCCTCTCTTTTATAGCAACTGTCCAGATACAGTAGGCCTCAGTGATGTCCTTTCCTTTTGAATTCCTGTAGCATGTATACCTATATAGTATATATCATATTACATAACTCTTTCCTCTGTTTTGAATTTTTTTCCATTTGACCTGGGTGAATCTTGTCTTCTCAGACTATAAAACTCCTTAAGGGAAAGGTTTACGATATGTATTTCTTCTGTCTCCCTGTGGCACTCAGCATGAGGAGAGAGAACATAATGGGAATTTCAATTCAACCCAACATGCATTTATGAGCATCACAGGCATAGCTAGTTTGGTTCAGTGGATGGAACACTGGGCCTACAGTCAGGAAGACCGGAATTCAAATGTGACCTTAGATACTTACTAACTGTGCAATCCTAGGCAAGTCACTTAATCACCGTTTGCCTCAGTTTCCTCATCTGTAAAATGAGGATAGTAATAGTACCTGCCTCACAGTGTTGTTAAGATGATCTGGAGCCACCAAGAACAAGTTTATTCTTTCTTTCTTTCAGTTATTTGAAGACACTCATCATGTATGTCTCTCTCCTCCAAAGGGTCTCTTCTTCAGGCTAAGCACTCACAGATTCTTTCAGTATTTCTGAAATGATATGGCTTCATATCCCTTCACCATCTTCATTACCCTCTTCTGTATATGTTTCAGCTTGCCCTAGTGCCTGGATTATCCATTAAATAGTAGATTGTATTTGAGTCATGGTGGGAGTTAAAACATCTGGGCAAACAGTAACAGGGATGAGTCTCAGTAATACCAAATATTCTGCCATGCTATTGAAATAAACAAAAAAAAAGTCAACATCTGGAAAAAAAAGACTTCACATGAGGAAGGCTAAAATCCTTTTCGGTTTTTTTGTTTGTTTGTTTGGGGTGGAGGGGCAGGGAAAGTAAAGTATTATTGAGCCTGCTAGCCTATTAAGTGTAGTCCATAGCTGGTAGATTGTGGGAGATGCCTATCCTTCATTAGTCAGCTTTGCCATCCACATCAGTGACTGACTTTGGATGATTTGGGGATGGTTTTGCTGATGATTTAGTTTTTCTTCCTCCTCACCTACCCCACACACAAATACACCAATTTAATTTTTCTTTCCAGTAAATCCCTAGTTGCAACAAACTCTCTGCTAATGAGTAACACAACAGTCTCAGCTATACATACATGCATAAAAGCACACAGATAGATACCCTCACCCCCAACACAAACACACGCACACACACACACACACACACACACACACAGAGTAGCTATCTCTGCACCACCACCATGGACTTTACAGGCATCCCATAGACTCATGTCTCTGACTTTTATGAATTGCAGTGATCTCACAAACAAAAGACACACTGCTGATTTTGTTAATAGCACAGAATGCTGGGGAGATTGACCAGGGGAAGCATAGAAGCATTAGTAGGGGATACAAGTTTTTAAAATAGGATTGTAAATATGAAAATGGTCAGGCTGGTAAAGAATCCTCTCTTGATAATGCACACTTCATGATAAGGTATGGTTCCTGTCCCATAGGTCATATAGTAGGATTTAGAGTTGAAAGGGTCCTAGAGGTCTTGTAGTCCAACTACCTCATTTTGCAAACGAGGCAGTTATGGTCCAGAGTAGTTAAATGAGTTACTTAAGTTAATGGAAGAAGTAAGAGAGGAAAGATTTGAACCCAGGTTCTCTTCCTCCAACACACTGTCTCTGAAAGTTAACTACTTAAGATCATAGAAGCCTTCAAAGACTCCTCTTCTCTTGTTCTTCAGCCAGTATGGCTTCCCGACTTACCTCATTTTCCCAGGATTATACTTCAGTAATTAACATTGAAACAAATGGCTCCTCTGTGCATTGACCTTAACCAATCAGCAAGCATTTACTGAGTACCTATGGTCTGTTCACTCAGCCCTACCAGGATCATATGAAACTATAAACCAGATGAGACTATAAAACAGAGGCCTCTGATCTCTAAGACTGCATAGCAGAGATGGAGAAATTATTCTAGCACATAAGAAAGAATCACAGGCCCTGGAAGATAAAATAATTAAGTGTTAAATTGTGTGGTCCAGACTGTAAGGGCCTAAAGAGGTCAAAAAAAAATTACGCAAGAAAGACTTCACAGAGGAAGTGGGATTTCATCTAGACCTTAAAAGATGGAGAGGATTTATTACCCTCATTGAAAATGTAAGTTCCTTAACAGAAGGAACTATAAAGTTCCTCCTTTATAGTTTTCATTCTTTGTAAGTATTCTCTGAACCTAATACACAATCGTCATTTAATAAATAATAGCACTTAATGGGTATATAATAAATATGAGTATCTAATAGATACTTAATAAATACTGGCATCTAGTAGGCACTTAATCAATTCTTGTTCATTGATTTACTGTCAAGTTCCCTAAGCTAAACTCAATACTCTAAAGGAGGATAAACACCTAACCACAGAAATAAAAAATAATAGAAAGGAGATAATTTTTAAAAATGGATCCATGCCTTTGCCTGAATGATGCCATTGTGAGCACTGAGCTGGCAAGATGTCTTAGTTATTTAAACTCATTTCCAATTGAGTCCAATGTCACGGTGAACAGGTGATCAAGACAAGTGACTAAATGCTGGTCATGTCAGGAGGCTCTGACAGTATAACTTTAGCCTAGTTCAGTGTAACAGAAAGCGCACTGATGAGGGAGTCCAAAGGTCTGCCTCCTAGTCTCGGCTCTGTCATTTATTAGCTGTGTTACTTAGGGCAAATCATTTAGCTTCCTATGCTATTTTTTCCTAGCCTATAAAATGAGAATAGCAATCTCTACCCAGACTCTCTCAAAAGGATGCTGTAAAAAAGAAATAAAATAATGCACACAAAAGCCTTTTGCAAAGAACTATATATTTATTGTAGTTACTCGGTCGTGTCCAATTCTTCATGACCCCATTTAGGGTTTTCTTGGCAAAGACACTAGAGCGGTTTGCCATTTCCTTCTCCAACTCATTTTTACCAATGAAGGACTGAGGCAAACAGGGTTAGATGACTTGCCCAGGATCACATAGCTAGTAAACGTCTGAGCCAAATTTCATCTCAGGAAGATGAGTCTTCCAGACTTTGGGACTGGCACGCTATCTATTGTGTCACATAAGGAATCGTTATTGTCATTAAGAGAGAAATTCCTTCTTCCCCACAAGAAAAGTGAACTGAGTTTCTTTCAAGAGAAATGGGAGGAGAGGGGAAGGAGGAAAATGGAAAAGGAGGAATAAAGGGGAGGAAGGAGAGAGAAGGCTAAACTTGGAATCTGAAAGATCTGAACTCAGATCCTGCCAGAAATTTATAAGCTATGTATGACTCTCAGTAAGAAATTTATCTCGCTCACAGCTTTAGTTTCTTCAGCTGTAAAATGTAGGTAATAATAGTATCTTTCTCATAGGGTTGTTGTGAGGAGTTCTGATGAGATCAAATATATGCACCGTGCAAAACCTTAAAGGGCTATTTGAATGCTAGCTGTCATGCTTATTAATATTCAGCAACAGCATATGTGTCCCCTTTTCACAATCTCCATTTTAATCCAATTGGCCTACTCACTGCACACCATGAGTGGCATTCCCTACATCCTTTTAAGGCATACCTAGTCCATGAGTCTAGAATACCATCCATCTTCTCCTCTGCCTTATAGAATACTTGTCAGCCTTCCCAGCATGACTCAAGTGTTCCTCCCCACCATGACATCATTCCTGATCCCCCTCCCCAGCTGACAGTGCTCTGTCTCTCCTGAAATTACTCTGTATTGCTCTGAATATAACTGATATTTCCTTATGAACCCATTATATTCCCAA
Organism: Bettongia penicillata ogilbyi; assembly: GCA_023548195.1. Taxonomy (NCBI): domain Eukaryota; kingdom Metazoa; phylum Chordata; class Mammalia; order Diprotodontia; family Potoroidae; genus Bettongia; species Bettongia penicillata. The sequence goes on along the minus strand of JAJHZJ010001014.1, from coordinate 643,349 downwards.
GTAGAAGGCAATTCTCTTTAGGGCAAGAACTGTTTCACTCTTGGCATTGTATGCCCAGTGTTTTGAAAGTATTTTATTTAAGGTGGAAGAGGACACTCTAGAGATATCTACTATTATTGTGGAGGACTTCTAGGTCAGACCCTCTCTGCTAATGCAGGTCAGGAACTCACTGCTTTAGAGAGATATGTGGGAATTAAGAGGTTTAAGTGTAATTTGCCCATTATTGTACAATTAGTGTGTATCAGAGGCAGGCCTGGAACTCAGATCTCCTAGGTACTATGACAGACCCTCTTTCCACCATACCAGGCTATCTTTCATGCCTGGTACTTAGTAGACATACAATACAAGGTTACTGAATTGAGCTACACTGAAAGAACACCATTCTTTCTTTACCCCCTCCAACCCTAACTTCTAGTCTATCTTTAGTCCAACTGGTGACCACAATAAATTTGTGGGAGAAAATGAAGAGATTAAAAAAAATCCACACTGATGAGTCCATCCTACATTGTGATGTAGTCTCTCTATTTCCTTTCCAATGCATTTGTTTTATTGCCTGGAATGTGCAATTAGAGGACCTTATTGTTTTCCTCAATTTCAGTCCATGTTTTTGAAGGCTGGTTGTTGATAACCCAAGCAGGTTTATTATTCCAAAGAAAATTAAATTGATATATTCCCCCCATTTCACAATCACACCTGTCATAAATTCTAAGCAGCAAATAGAAATTCAGTCATTATCCACCAGAGGTATTTATTGTAGGCACTCTCCTATTTTTTGAGAGCACATAAAAATGAAGAGAATGTGGATCTGAAATAGCATATATATGGCAGCAAATACAGTGGGTATTCATTATCTGTTACTTCCAGATATTATACAATATGTAGACGTGTCAATTTATCCTTTTCCCTGAGACCACTTATCGATGCAAGGGTTGAAAAAGGAAGTCAAAAGCATCTGGATTACTTAAAATATTTCCCCTCCCCTGGCCAAGCAACATTCATTTTTCAGATCAATGTGTCAGGAATGGAGAATGGTGTCATCGATCTGGAACAAACATTTTTATGGCCTCCAGTTGCTGAAATGTCTGCCCAAGCTGTGTATCACCTGGATGGAAAAAGAGGAAGAGCCAATGAATCAACTTGGTGATAACATGTCTATTGAAAAGGTTTATGTTCACCAAATGGAAAGGGACCTGAGGGAATCAGTAGGGTAAGCAGGGAATTCCAAGTCAAAGGAAACAACACTGATTGTCGCACAGACTCCTGCATAAGAAGTCTTCAGTCAGGTCTCAACCCACCATCCTCTCACCTCTCTTTGAAAAACGAACTTAGATGATACATAGACCCTTGGGAGAGAGGTGGATTTTGGTAGCTAAATGTGGGACATTTGTGGTTTTTGTTCTAGGTCTTTTGTTCTGGAAGAGGACCAAGTGATATCACAAGAGTAATGTCTTGACACCTTGGGAAGTGAGGCAGAGCTGTGGAAAATTATCACCTCCTTCTCCTTCAGTGTCATCGAAGTCCTAATTTCCTACCAAAATTGTTGTAAAAATGTGTATTTATTGAATGTCTACCATGTGTCCAGATCTATGCTGGCAGCTAAAATCAGTCAGTCAAGGAATATTTATTAAGTACCTACTATGTATCAGACACTGAAAGATCAAGGACAATTCTTATTCTCAAGGAGCTCACGGTCTAATAGGGAGACAACATGCAAACACCTCTGCACAAACAAGTTATTTATGGGATAAATTGGAAATAATAAATTGGAAGTCACTAGAGTTAAGAGGGATCTAGAAATATTTCCTGTAGTATGTGAGATGTCAGCTGGTACTCTGAGGAAGTTGGGAGGCAGGTGAGGAAAGAGAACTTTCCAGGTGTGTCTGATAGTCAATGAAAATGTCCGGACTTGGGGGATGGAATGTCTTGCTCATGAAACAACACAAGTATCACAGGATCAAAGAGTATGTGGGGTGGTGGGAGAAGAAGTATAAGAATAATGGAAAGAGGCCATAGGTAATAAAGGGTTTTGAACACCAAACAGAAGGTTTTATACCTAAAACTTGAGGCAATATGGAGCCCCTGGAACTTACTGAGTAGGTTGATGTCATGGTTAGATCTCCATTTTAAGAAAATGACTTTAGGAAGATTGAACAACCTTGTGGAGATTTCCAATAAGCAGTTAGAGATATGAAAATGAAGTTCAAAAGAGAAGTTAGGGCTGGGGAAGTAGATTTGAGATTCATCAGCAAAAAGATAGTTTGTTTTCTTTTATTTTAGGTCCCAATCTATAACTTCATCAGAGATGAGCAAAACATCTATATTTGAATCTTAGAGTAACCTGGACTACTGAGAGGTTAAGTGACTGCCAGTGTGTATGCAGGATTTGAATTCAGTTCCTCCTGACTCCAAAGTCAAGTCTCTATCTTGCCTACAGTCTTTTATGCTCAAGCTCAATGTATATGACTTTCTTCCCCCAAGCATCTCCACTTTCTGTTCCCTCTCTTGACTTCCCAGCTCACTCATAATCTATTATTTCACCACATTATGCTTTTTTTCAATGCTTTATGGTTGATGAATGTCGCAATCCAGTGATTTATAATTCTGTTGAGAGTTGTGGGGACATCAGCATGAAGGATGGCAGGCAGGCACCTGGGGGTCTTGACCTACTTGTTGGGAACTTACCAGTTGGGGACACATGCTTCTGACTGATGTTACAGGATTTGCTCTCTGCCCTCCAACTCAAGTGTCAAGCAGTGGGTGTGAGTTTTTGGTCTTCAAAAATTCACCAAGCATATGGCAAAGCTTTTAGTCATTTCTCAAGAGTCCATTTGCCAAATGTATTAGCTGCCTCATCTAAAAATGGAAACAAAGCTAATACTTGTTAGAATTGATGTGACCTGGCTCTGTTAGGATTGACTCAGGAGGACTTCTTGAAAGAGGGAATGTTTTATATCGGCCTTTAAATTCTGTGTACTTAGACTCCTTTGAAAAAATTACAGGGAATGTAGTATTGAAGATGTGAGAAAGGTCTGAAGATTTGTGTAAATGTTATATTATTGTAGCTATTTACTTTATGAAGATGTTGGACAGATAGAAGGGAACAGAATTTAGTAACAAGGAATAAGAATCATATAGCTTGGAATTCATTCAATTCAATTAAACAAGATTTGCAAGCTTACAATGTACAAGGAACTATTGCAAGGGATGTTTGTAGTAACTCAAAGATAAATAAAACACAATATCCACCCTCATAGGCATCTAGATTGCACAACTGATAAGGTGCTAGTCTTGGAGACAGAAAGATATGGGTTCAAATCTGGCCTCAGACACTTACTAGCTATGTGATCCTGGATAAGTCACTGTTTGCCTCAGTTTCTTCATATGCAAAATGAGTTGGAGAAGGAAATAGCAAACCACTCCAGTATCTCTCCCAAGAAAACCTCAAATAGGATCACAATCAGACACAACTGAAATTAATAATTAATTGTAATTAATTGAGAACTAATAAATCCTATTTTTTTGCTATCCTTTTTGCTGAAAATATTTCTAAAATTTTTGCCTGATGTCTCCCCATTTCTTTGAAGAAGTGTGGGACCATGGGTCTAGAACACCATATATAATATCAGACTTTTCCAATATCTTGGAAAATAAGGAGCCCCTTAGTTAATATCTTGGTTAGTTACACTGAACTTTTATTTTTTGTTTGCTTTATTCTTTATTATAAGAGATGGTTCTCTAAGAAGTGGAAGTTGGAGGAGAGAAATGTAGAAGGAAATGGAAATTATATGGAACAAAAGGTATCAATATTTTTAAATATATTCTGATACTGTTGTAGCTTAGTGGATAGAGAGCTATCCTCTGAGACAAGAAGACCCAGATACAAAACTTACCTGACACATACGCTATGAAAGTGACTTAACCTTTTAGTGCTAGAGACAACTCTAAGCTTAAGGTGCAAAGAAGGTGTGACCAGCACCAGCAAAGGACATGTCTCCTCATCCTAGAGCTCCCTATATCAGTGAATCACAGATCTAGTCTCTATCTCTATTATCATCAACATTTAAGGGATTAATGCTGTTCAAAAAATTTGTTCTTGGTACCGGACCAATATTTAAAAAATAAAATAAATGTCTTGTTTCCTATCTTGGTGAAGTATGTCAAAAATGATTTTTGTGTCTTTTATGATTAAGGTTCACACAATGCCTTAGTACCCTGATGTACATCATATGAAGGTCAGTACACCAGTAGAAGGTTTTCCCAGGAGTTTTGTCAAGACTCACAGGTTTGAAGAATGAGGCCTTTGTTGAAGAGGCCTCTGTATGTAGAGTATATGGCTCCTTGATGAGATAGAAATCAGTATTCAAAGTTCTGAATGACTGATTGCATCATAGCATTTGGAAGATGACCATTTTTTGCATCATGACTGGTGTCCATCTCAGTCACAGCCCCAAGTCTGAGCTTTAAAGAGAAGCAGAGAGAGCCAGAGTTGAGACAAAGAAAATCTAGTCCAAAGATCCATCTTCCTGGATGGAAGGTGAGATTCCAAAGCCATACAAGTATATTTAAAGATTGAGGTAGGCCCAGGAGGAACTGCATGGCATGAGATAGGCCAGAGGCCTGCCCATCTATCTATCTATCTATCTATCTATCTATCCATCTCTCTATCTCTCTGTCTCTCTGTCTGTCATCTATATATATTTATATAGATCTATATATTCATATCTATCTATATGTAATAATCATCTCCCTCCTCATCTCTAAGATTGTTTTCACAATTGCCTGATAGATGTAACCAATAGAATTCCCAAAGGTTTATCAAAACTAATATGTTAAAATGAAAATATCTTATTTCTCCCAAAAGCTATCCTTCCTCTAATCATCCCTATTTCTGGCAAAAGTACTTGCATCCTACCTGTAACCCAGATTTAGAATCTCAGAGTCATGTTTCAGTCTCCCTTCACCCTCACTTTTAATAACCAATCAATACTTGTCTTCTCAGTTCTAGTAAGATCTTTCATCAGTCTCTTCCTTTCTATTTACAAACCATCTACACTACTCACATTATCTATACTTCTTTGGACACCCATCACCTCTCACCTGGACTTCTGTAAGAGGCTTCTACTAGGTCTCCCTGCTCATTGTCTGTTCCCTTTTAAATTTATTCTCCACATAGCTCTCAAATTGATACTCCTAAAACACACATCTGATTAAGTCAATTCCCTACTCAAATATATTCCGTGGTTCCCTATTGCCTCTTGGACAAAATACAAATACTTAACCTGGCATTTATAGCCTTCAATAATCATAATAGTAAGCAAGTCAACTATTTTTTTCTGTCTTATATCATAACCATCTATGTCACCTCCAGCATTATATACTTCAGTAGCTCCCTAGTAGAATTAAATTCAAACTGTTTGGCATGTAAAGTCCTTTACAATCTGACCCTAATATGCCTTTCCAGGTTTGAGATGCATTTAATATCTTTCACACATTCTATGATCCAACCAAAATGATCTTCCTCCAGAAAAAACAATGAAAATCTCTCGGGTAACGACACCATTTTCTATTTTTTATGCTAAGAGGAAACTTAGATTTGTGGATAGCATTAATCAAAATGATTTGGGTTCAAGCTTCACCTCTGACATATACTAACTTTATGACCCTAGGGAAGTCATGTAACCTTTCAGTGATCAAAGACTAAATTGCCTTGAAGGTACAGGTCTGCATTAATAGAAGGAATTTCCTCACCCTCCCCATTTCATCGTTATAATTCTCTAACAATGAAATTACAAGTGTACTGCCTATCTCCTGACCTCATTCCACAATAATCCTCATCACAGTACTGGGCACATAGTAGGCATTCTGTAAATGTTTATTAAGCATCATTTTAAGAATTTCTTTTTTCTTAAGGGAGCAGAATAAATTATTACCAAGACAGGCCAAGAGGGATATGGGAATCTGACCTACTCATTAGTCTGATTAACTGAGAGGTGCCACAAATGCTATGCCAAAGAGGACCCCAGTTTTCAAAGAATTCATAAACAAAATACACTTACCATTAAGACAATATTGAACATAAATGCAAACCTTTTTTGATGATTCAGAAGTACATCATGGTTTCTCAGAACCTCAGAATAAAAGCAATCACTGAATTGTAGATACAAGGAAGGGCTGGCTAATAGAGACTTTAGGATCACAGAAGAATCAGCTTTTGCTATGGATTTTTTTATTATTGCTGTTATTTTTCCCCAACAATATTTTTATGAATCAGCTGAGGAATTCTCCAGTCCAAGAAAGCTTTAAAACACTGCTGTGACCCAAATGGTCAATTCCATGAAAAAAACAAACAAAAAAAAAAACTCTATTCCCTGAAAAATCTCACTTTAAAGCATATATATTCTTGTAGGAATGGATGGACACACACACACACACACACACACACACAGAATGATTGTGCTACCAAGTTGTTCAACCTTTAAAATCACACATGTGACCTGTTAACTGTTCACATGCAAACCCTCCTAACGGACGACTGGGCACTCATTTCAATGCTGTAACCACACAACAGAGTTCAAAAGTAACGTACACTAACCAGTTGTTTACATGGTTTCTCTCCTCCCATAAGTTCCTAAGGATGCCAATAAATAAAACTGTGAAACCAAGACAGTTTAGGATGGTCAAGAGCCTCCCTACTCAATATCTTATAAAGAATACATCCCTACTTTCCCTACAAAGGCTGTCCCAGTAGCCCTCAATATCTCAGATTTTTGAAAATAGGGAATTTTAATAGACATCCAGTCTTCCAATAAACTTTACACATTTAAAGATATCCTTGAAATAGAGGAGATAAATGGAAAAGCTTCTGCAATCAAATAATAATAACAATAATACATCTAGGATAAGAAAGGCAGTCAGTTGGAAAAAAATATTTGTAATAAATATATCTCTGATTACAGTTTGATATCTAAGATATATAGACAACTGAAAAATGTCTAAAAATTAGACATTTCCCAAAAGATAAATAATCAAAGGATATAAACTATTCTGGAAAGAATTGAAAATTGTTAACAACTATGTGAAATAATACTAAAAAAACAATAATTGTAAAAAAAATGGAAATCAAAGCAACAATCACACCTAGTAATTTGGCAAAGGTGACAAAAAATTGGAATAGCATTGGAGGAGTTGTGGAAAGACAGACATATTTAAGCATTATTGATGAGCTGAGCATTTCTACATCTATTCTATGAAGTGATATGGAAATATTCCAATAAAATGATCAACTGTCCATATCCTTTCACCCAGGGATGCCACTGCTAGGCATATACTCAAGGAGTTCAATGGCCTAAAAGGAAGCCTCAATATATACCAAAATATTTAGAGTAGCATTTTTGTATGTTTGTGTGTGTGTGTGTGTTGTAGCAAATAACTAGAACCAAAGTAGGTGTCCATTGCCTAGAGAATGGTTCAATAAATTGCCTTCCTCAATCCCTCCTAATCCTAGTACCTTGTCTCTCTCTTATTTCCTATTTATCCCCTATATAGCTTTTGTACATTTTGCTTGTTGTCTCCTCCATTAGACTGTGAGCTCTGTGAGTGCAAGAAATATCTTTTGCTTTTTTCTGTATCCCCAGCACTTAGCACAGTACCTGGCACCTATTAAGTGCTTAATAAATTTTTATTGACCAGCTATACATGAAAATATTGGAATATTACTATGCTATAAAAAGTGACAAGTATGATGACTACAAAGAAATATAGAAAGGTTTATATGAACCAACATAAAGTGATATAAGCAGAGCCAAGAAAATAATATTCATCATGATAATATCAATGTAAGTGAACAAATGCCACAATGCAATAAAAACTGAATTTTATAAAATCATGAAAGACCAATCTTGTCCTAAAACATAGAAATATAAGAAAATAACTCATAATTCTACTTTGCAGAGGGAGGGAACTACAGGAGTGGAACATTACATATGTCAAATTTTTTTGATATTTTGAGTGATTTTGCTTCGTTTCATTTATTCTTTAAAAATTGTCATAAGGGATAGTTCTTTATAAAGGGGAAAGTGAAGGATACAAGAGAAAATGTAAGTAATATAAAAACAAAACATTGATAAAATATGCTTTTAATTTATTTCATTTATTCAATTACATGTAAAAATATTTTAGATTCATCTTTTTAAAATTCTGAATTCTCTCACCCTTCCTTCCATTCACCCCTTGAGAAGGCAAGCATTTGAAATAGATTATACATGTGAAATCATACAAAATATATTTTCATATTATCCATATGCTTCAATCTTCATTCAGTTTCCATTAGTTCTTTTTCAGGAGGTAAATAGCATTTTTGATCCTAAGTCCTTTGGAATTATCTTGGATCATTGTTTTGTTCAGAATAGCTAAGTTCTTCACAGTTGGTCATCGTGCTTTTACTCTACACAGGGTTTTCCTGATTGTGCTCACTTCATTTTGCATCAACTCACATTAAGTCTTCCCAGGATTTGCTGGAACCATTCTGCTTATCATTTCTTAATAACATAATAATATTCCACTATATTCACATCCCACAACTTGTTCAGCCATTCTCCAGTTGACGGACATCCCCTCAATTTCCAATTCTTTGAGACCACCAAAAGTGTTACTATAAGTATTTCTGTACATATTGTACATATTGGCCCTATTCATTTTCCTTGATCTCTTTGTAATAAAGACCTAGTTGATATTTTTGGGTCCAATTATATGCACAGATTTATAGCCATTTGGCATAGTTCCAAATTGTTTTCCAGAATGGTTGAATCAGTTCACAACTCCACCAAGAGTACATTAGTGTCCCAATTTTTCAAAATTCTCTCCAACTTTTATCATTTTCCTTTTCTATCACATTAGCCAATCTGATACGTGGGAGGTAGTACCTCAGAACTGTTTAATTTGAATGCTCTAATCAATAATGATTTAGAGTAGTTTTAAAATATGACTATAAATAGCTTTGATTCCATCTGAAAACTGCCTGGTCATATCCTTTGACCAGTTCTCAATTGAAGAATGACTAGTAGTCTTATCAATGTGACTCAGTTTTCTACATACTGGAGAAATGAGTACTTTATCAGGGATATCTACTGTAAAAAAATGTTCTCCCTTTCCTTCTTTCCTTTTAATCTTGGTAATATTGATTTCATTTGTGCAAAAACTTTTTTTCATTTAATGTAATCAAAAATATCTATTTTATGTTCCATGATGCTCTGTCTCTAGTTTCATCATAAATTCTTCCCTTATTCATAGATCTGACAGGAAAAATTTTCTACATTCCCCTAATTTGTTTATATCATCCTTTATGTCTAAATCAAATATCCATATTTTGACCCTATCTTGGCATATGGTATAAGATGTTAGACTCTACATAGTCTCTGCCAAACTGCTATCCAGTTTTCTCAGCGATTTTGTCAAATAGTGAGTTCTTGTCTCTAAATCTTGGATCTTTGCATTTATCAAGCACTAGGTTACTTTGGTCACTTTATTTTATTTTTGTAATTTTTTCCCCTATCACTCTTACCTCTTCAAGACTTCCAGGAATTCTTGCTGAGCTTGGACATTTTTCTTTGAGGTTTTGTTTATAGTTGTTTTCATATTGTTACATGAGGTGGCAGATATTCTACTAAGTACTTAACAAATATTATCTCATTTGATCCTTACAACAACCCTAGGAGGTAGGTATAATTAATATTCCCATTTTACAGTTAAGAAAATCAAGGCAGAAAGATATTAAATGACTTGCCTAGGGTCATAGTTACTCTCTGAAGTCAAATTCAAACTTGGGGTTTCCTGACTGTAGTCATAGCACTCTCTTCATTGAGCCCCCTAGCTGCCTCTTAGAGAGGGCTAATACCTAACATATTCAGTTCACATTCCCTGCCTCAACAGGGACCATACCGTGATTGATGTGACTCATAGACATGTAACAGAATTAGTCTGCCCCGCACCTCACCCTACATATAACCTCATGCCTCAGAAAACCAAAAGACAAAAGATTCCTCTGGCCAGCAATGCAGAAGTGGGTTATATTCAGGATGCTGGCACCAGTTCTTACTGGCTTTGGAGAGCTTCAGCTTTTGACTTGCTAATTTTAAATATGACATAAGCATTTACACCTTGGAAATCTCCAAACGTGACAAATCAAATCAATCAATTGCTTTGTTTGTTGATAACAAGAAATTGATGGACAAAATATGAGTAACACAGATCAAATTCTAAAGTGTATTGTGTATTCATTTTTTATGCAAGTGAGTTGTTGAATATTTACCAGCACACTGTTGGTGATGCTATGATACTTTATTATTGTCTGAGGGCCTCGACTCCTTTTCTTACTCATTCATTGACACTATTCTCTGTGGATCTAGTTTAGCCCCAACTATTGTCCTGAAATCTGACATGATATTATTTCTACACATTTGACCTACATACATCCCTGGTACTTCCTCTGGAGCTACCTATATGGAATAAACTTAAGTCTTTCTCCATAGAACAATCCTTCATGTGTTCTGAGTTACCATACAACCCCATTAAAAATATAGACAGCCTGACTTTCAACATCAGACACTGCAAGATCCCAAATACGACTACTGGTTAAAAATACAGCAATTGACCATTTCACTTAGCTAAGGATTTCCTGTGTCAAGATTTTTCATTGTTGGCTCTAGTGAACCCTACTCAGACTCTCCTTATAGCTTTCTAAGCAGAGTATTTGACCTTTTAAATGCATCAAGGATTGTTGTTATGGTTGTGTTTGTCTTTCTCGGGGAGATCAATGACATCAAGATAATGACATGACTTGCAGTTGACTTTGATTTGAGTGAGGGAGGGCTGTGCAAAGTCACCAGCCTCACTTTGTTCTCCTGAGTCTGCATTAAGGATTAAACAAAGCAAAAAAGAATCCCCTCCAATTCATGTCATCCTTCCCTAGGAAAAAAAAACCCATAAATTCAATTTTTCAGGCAACAACTGAGAGATCTAGTCATATTTTTTTTATGATGAAGTCAAACAGATAGCATCCTTCATCCTGTATATTTTAAGACAGGAAAGCATCAATGATGATATTGCCACTCATTTTCTAAGTCCTTTAAAATGCATTTGAGAAAAGAATGTGATACAAGCAGTATACACCAAACTCAATTCTCAGACAATGTCACCAATTCCAACTGAAATCCTACCCCAGAAATGATCCTTAGCTAGTTTTGAGAAATAAACAATACTCACTCCTGAAATCTCAGCTTATTCATGAGCCATTTAACTTGTAGTATCATTTGAATGTTCTACAAGACTCCTTTGAACTTCTTTTCCCTACATCATGTAATCTTTATCCATGTACAAGCTGACTTCTAATGGGTCTTACCTATTAATGAAAGATCAGTGAACTGTGTCCTCACTTTAAGATTTTCAAGAGAATTGGCTCCTCAGAGAGTGAATTCCAACCTCAAAACTCAACTGCCAAGCCTTCAGGGGATGTGATACTTCATGCAGAAGATGTTTTGACAAATATCATCTCAAAGAACTCACCCACTTGGTGAGTTACAACATGGGACACATCTGACTCTTTTATCTGGGATAAAGAAATGCAGGGGGAAATCTTTATTCTCAAGCTTGGTTTCTGGATCTCACAAGGTTACCATAGCACCCTCAGAGAAGCTCAGTTATAGAATTTTTGGCAGATTGAGAGGTGCCAGAAAGTAGTGGATTGAGTGCTCAAGTTGGAGTCAGGAACAAATTTCCTATCTGGCACTTACCTTGCAATCAAGAAAAGTCCCAACCTCTCCGAGCAAGTTTCCTCATCTGTAAAATGGAGTTTGTAGAATTATAGATTTAGCTCTGTAAGGGACTATATGAATTGCCAAATCCAATGAATTCCTGCTACATATGAATAAACCAAGGATCAGAGAAGTTATGATTTGTCCATGGTTATATAGGAAGTAAGTGAAAGAACGAGAATTGAAACTCAAGTCCTATGACTCCAAATCCAATACTATTTCCATAGTGTCGTGAGAGAATATTTGCATCACCAAGCTTACAGGATTGCTGAGGCTCACATTAGATAATCTATGTAATGTGCTTTGCAGACTTTAAAGTGTTATAAAAATATCAGTTGTTGGGTGGTTTTCATTTTAAAGACTAATTTCCTTCATTGCATTTTCATGTTTTCGACTCAAGATGCATTTCAAATTTATAACCTTTGCACACAAATAAATGCAATCTTTTATTTTAAGTAGTTGATATGTTAGAAAGACAAGATTTCCTTTATTTGTGTGCCAGGTAAATAAAAAATCAGAAAATACTAGAGATGGAAAGTATCTTAGAAATAATCTATTTTGTCTCATTTTACACGTGAGGAAATTTAGGCCCAGAGAAATGAAATCACTTGTCTGTAGTTATAGAGTTAGTCAATGATGAAACTAGGGCTCTTGGCTATCAGTTCAGTTGGTATTCTGTCACATCCCTTGGGTCAAGATCCAAAATAGCTCAACAGTTTGATTGTGGTGATTTTTTTCTTATCACAAATTGTCTTGGCATTTCTGTCCCAAAATAACTGTTCTCTCAAAGAAGCCAGTTTTAGTGACCTCTATAGAAAAAATAGGACCCAAAAGTTACAACGTATGACCGATGAGGAACTGTGGAGAACAGGACAAATTCTTTGTCATCAAAGAAATGTATGATATAAGAAAAGAAAATGGGCTACCAGCAGAAGGGACTATAGATGGGTTCCACTACATCCAACAATAAATGGATTTTTAATTGAACTGAATTAAGTTTAATTCCATCTCCTTTGCCCCACTCGCCCCACATGTCTAGAACATGCTTCCTCTTTGAATTCACTTAGAAGTCATAACTTCTTTCAAACCTTAGCTCTAATAATGCCTCCCTCCCTTTAATTGCTAGTGTCTCCTTAACTTATCTTAATTAGGTTATTAATATGTTGAGTCCTACCTACTTCCATCCAAATAAATTGTAAGCTCCTAGAGGTTAGGAACTAATTTTTCTTTCCTTTTGTCTTTATATTTCCATTACTTAGAACTTCCCAGCCCTCTCCATACCATTCCAGTTCTCTTGTGTTCATCATCTGTACCTTATTACCATAGACACCATAGACCCTGCCACTGAACTATCCTCAGCTCTGATAAGAGAGCTTCTCCTTAGCCACTGTGCTACCTAGTTACCTAATTCCTGACTTCCTCATGAGGCAATTGCAATACACTATCATGTATATCATTAGTGATTCCCCTTCAAGGCCCTAAAGTCCTTGTAATTTTAGTTCACGGCCTATTGCCAGTCTTACTAGCCTGTAGCAATATGGGTATCTTTAAGGCATCCTTTTGGTATGCATCACTTTTGGCAGTGCTGTCTTTTGATACTATGTGTTGCTTCTGCACAGTGAGATGTTCTCTCCATGCTTTCTAGACTCAGTGGAGCTACTTGGCCATGCCTTAAACTCAAATCACTTTGGCTCTCACTGATTGAACAATAATAGGTCCCAATCCAAACCTCACTTATTCATTGTTTGAGTTTTGATGGCTCAGAGAAAGTGTCAATAGCAATTATTTCTGTTCTGACCAGAAACCTTGAGGGTATTCCCTTCCTAGTCTGATTTTTTTTTTTGAGTAGGCAAACTAGACCATCTTTTGCCTTATTTCTTACCTAGCTTTAAATCACTCAATGACTGTTGCCTCAGACAAACTGAGATCTAGGAAAGACCTAAGTTTAAAAAGGCTAAGGTCTCCCACTGCATTCAGGGTCATCTCCAGTTGTCCTCACCTGTGTCTTGCCATTGGACTCAGGTGACCTTGGAGGAAAGAGTGAAGCTGATAACCAAATAACTCTGCCTCACTTAATTCCAAGTCACTTCCAAGTCAAGATATCGCCCTTCTTGTGTCACTGGTCCTCTTTGAAAATGAAGGACAAACAATAATAAGAATAGTTAACAAAATATTTTTAAAAGTTCCTAGACCCCAGGCAAATATTCTCTCTTAGGGGTGGAGCCAAGATGGCAGAGTAGAAAGACTCATGTATGCTAGCTCCGAACCCACAGCTCATATATTTCCTGCAAGAAGAACTCCCCACAAATTCTGGAGCACTGCAAGGTGCGCAGAAACACAGTAGAAAAGATTTCCATTCCAGCGAGCTCACTGAAGATAATAGTTCTCTCAAAGTTAGAATGGAACAGATGGAGTCTAATGACTTTATGAGAAACCAAGAAATCACAAAACAAAACCAAAAGAATGAAAAAATGGAAGTGAATGTGAAATATCTCATGGGAAAAACAACTGACCTGGAAAATAGATCCAGGAAAGGCAATTTAAAAATTATGGGACTACCTGAAAGTCATGATCAAAAAAAGAGCCTAGACATCATCTTCCATGAAATTATCAAGGAAAACTGCCCTGATATTCTACAACCAGAAGGAAAAATAAGTATTGAAAGAATCCATCAATAACTGCCTGAAAGAGATCCAAAAAGAGAAACTCCTAGGAACATTGTGGCCAAATTCCAGAATTCCCAGGTCAAGGAGAAAATATTGCAAGCAGCTAGAAAGAAACAACTCCAGTATTGTGGAAACAAAATCAGGATAACACAAGATCTAGCAGCTTCTACATTAAGGGATTGAAGGGCGTGGAATAGGATATTCCAGAAGTCAAAGGAACTAGGACTCAAACCAAGAATCACCTACCCAGCAAAACTGAGTATAATACTTAAGGGGGAAATATGGTCTTTCAATGAAACAGAGGACTTTCAAGCATTCTTGATGAAAAGACCAGAGCTGAAAAGAAAATTTGACTTTCAAACACAAGAATGAGAAGAAGCATGAAAAAGGAAACAGCAAAGAGAAGTCATAAGGGACTTACCAAAAGTGAACTGTTTACATTCCTACATGGAAAGACAATATTTGTAACTCTTAAAACTTTTCAGTATCTGGGTAGTTGGTGGGACCACACACACACACACACACACACACACACACACACACACACACACATGTACACGCATGCACGCACACACACATCCACACATGCACGCACATAAAGAGACAGAGAGCACAGAGTGAATTGAATAGGATGGGACCATATTTTAAAAGAAATTAAGGGAAATGGTGAAAGAGAAAGGCAGTGGGACAAAAGAGGGTGAAATGGAATGCAGTAAATTATATCTCATTCAAGAGGCAAGCAGGAGACTTTTTAGTGGAGGGAAAAAGAGGAGAGCTGAGAAAAAAACAAGAAGTTTACCCTCGTCACATTCGACTAAAGGAAGGAATAAAATGCACACTCATTTTGGTATGAAAACGTATCTTACAATACAGGAAAGTGGGGGAGAAGGAGATAAGCCAGGGGGGAGGGAATGATGGAAGGGAGGGCAATGGGAGGAGGGAGCAATTTGAAGTCAACATTCGGGGAGGGACAGGATCAAAAGACAGAACAGAAACAATGGGGGGCAGAATAGGATGGAGGGAAATAACAGTTAGTCTTACACAACGCGACTATTATCAAAGTCATTTGCAAAACTACACAGATATGGCCTATATTGAATTGCCTGCCTTCCCAAAGGGAATAGGTGGGGAGGGAGGGATGGGAAGAATTTGGAACTCAAAGTTTTAGGAACAACTGTTGAGTATTGTTCTTGTTACTAGGAAATAAGAAATACAGTTAATGGGGAATAGAAAGTCATCTGGCCCTACAGGACAAAAGAGAATATGGGGACAAGAGAAGGGAGGGATGATAGAAGAGAGGGCAGATTGGTGATAGGGAAAATTAGATTGCTCGGTGTATTGGGGTGGGGGGAGGTGATAAAAGGGGAGAAAATTTGGAACCCAAAAATTTTGTGAAAATGAATGTAAAAAGTTAAATAAATAAATTTTTATTAAAAAAATAATAATCTCTCTTAAAGGGAATTCCAGTTATTCAATATCTAATCATTCAGCTATATGCCATTTCTTTTATCACTCTGGTTATGCCCTAAATCACTCACCTGAGATTGTAAGTCAGCTTTTTGTGTCATCAGAATGATGCCATCCATATAATTGAGGAAAATAACTCCTTATTATTGCTTTAATTTCATCTTCATTAGTGGCATAGTCACTTCATTTTTGATACTAGTGGTTTGGTTTTCTCTTTTTTTAGATCAAATTAAGTTTAATTAATATAAGTTAAATTAATTTAATCAAAACAATTAGGAAAACTGGTCCTTAACCTGGAGTCCATGAACTTTTTGAAAAATATTTTAATAAACATATTTCAACACAAAAACAAATGGTGCCATCAAATGTTTGCTAGGCAACACACTCAGATCATCCATATTTGCTAGGGGAGACTTACTTGAAGTTATAATATGCAATGTTTATAAATCCCGTAAGTCCACATGAATAAATCAAGTTGGATGATAACCAGGGTAGGAACTTACACATCTCTTCAAGTTTTGAAGTAAATAAAAATGGAATATGAAGCTTCAAATCTACCAGGGAGGTAAGACAAATTTTCCCCTACTTGTACTTATCTCCTCTGCCTCTCTATTATGGAAAGTGCAGTGAATGGGAACAGGCCTAAGGACAATCAGTAAGACATACCACAACCCAAGATAGGCACTTTTTTTGACCCAAAGAAGTCTTTATCATAGTCTTAGCAATTTAGAATTTAATTTTCAGAGAAGCGATGAAAGCAAAAAGTAGCCTAGAATGCAAATGTGGAGCAATTTTGAAAAATAACAAAATCTCTCAAGAGTTTGCCTTTCAGAGCAAAAACCAACAACATTTGCTAAGTATTCTATCATTTAATGATACCCTAGTCATGTTTTAAGAGTGGTAGTCACAGAGCTGGCCAGCCACACTGAATATCAATGCTGATACCTGGTGCCTCAGCTCTCTGGTAAAGGTACCAGTTATGTGGATAAATTATCTGATCATTAACTCTTAGCCCTCTGGGAATGAAAAAAACATTTGGCAGGAATCATGCTTAGCACTTATTGGCAAAATTGGCAAAATTCAATTTAACGAGCATTTATTGATTGCCTACTACATACAAGACAATTAGCTAGATGTCAGGAATGCAAAGACAAGCAAAGACTGCCTAGATAGAAAGACTATCAAAATGGTACATAGCCTAATGGTTAGACATTGAACAACTAGAATTCCCTCTAACAGTAAGTCCTCTAACCTGAGGTCTATTAATTTGGGTTTTTTAATTTATGGATAAAGCAAGCACTTCTATAACTTAGTATCATAAAAAAAAGATAATTGCACATGAAATCGCAAATCTACTTTGTACAAATTTCTTTTTTTCCTTCTTTTCTCCCCAATTTGTTTTTTTTTTTTAAACTTTTGTTAACTATTTTAATAGAATTGGTCTGAAGGCCTCTGGAAAATGTCCCTGCCCTTTAGTTTGTATTTTTCTTATTTTCTTATTTTCCTGGGAGGATGCAACGTAAGTAAGTAACCACAAAGTAATACACAGCAATTTCAAAAGAGATAGAAGGCTAATAGTTGGGGAAACACAAAGTGACATATAGGAAGCAGATTGATATAAAGAGATTCTAAGAGGTGGAGTTAAGCAGGAAGTACATTTGAGACATGATAGACCACTGATGCAGAGGCACAAAGGGCAGAGATGTATCTGATTACCTAACTTATACTAGAATGGAGAGTGATAGACGTATCAAATGGTGCCACAGAATTTAAAGTTGGGAAAGCACTTAGGTGTGACCATCTCATTTCACAGAGTATAACTCTGAAATCCAGAAAGGTTAAATGACTACCTACATTGCTAGTAAATGACACAGAAGCACCCAAAAGTCAAGGCTCTTGACTTCAGGAGCACTCACTACATTGCAGAACCAGCTTTGCTCTACAGACTTTATGATTCACCACCAGGACTATTAAAGTGTGATTCATCACCAAGAAACTGCTCTGTTCATTGAATTAAATTCCTTAAAAAGTTTCATTTTCAAAAGAAATATACTGTAGAATATGGGGTTGTTGGTAAGTAAAATGATAGCCATAGAGTCACAAAGACCCTAATTCAAATCTTGCTTCACACAGTAACTAGTTATGTTACTCTTGACAAGTAGTTTAAGCTCTCTGAGCCCAAGTTTTTCCATCTGTAAAAATGAGAGGTTGATCTTAATAGCCTTGAAGTTTCCTTCTTATTCAAAATCTATTATCCTACATTTCTTTTAATGAATTATACACATGACAAGTTGCCTTTATCAAATACTCTAAAAACCTTTAATAATTTATATCAACTGAACACCCCTTTGGGGTCTCCAAAATAATAGAAATGAATAATTACCACTAGAAACCTAATGGGCCAAAACAATTCAGGATTATTCCCTAAGTACTTCAATTAGCCCCAAGAGGCTTCAATCCGGCATAAATCAACTTCATTCAAATGGCAGCTACTAATATTTAAAAAGTAAAAATGCATCATTTTTTGGCCACTGAGTCAAATAAGTAAAAATTATAACAATAACTCACATTTATATCACTCAACAATCAAGAAAAAATATTTATGAAGCATCTGCTAAGTGACAGGCATGGTACTAAGTGCTGGGGATACAAAGACAAACTTTAAATCAAACTTTCCTCTAAAGAGTTTATATTTTGCATAGTACCTTACAATTTATGTAGTATTTTCCTCACAGCAATCCTGTGAGATATTAATGCAAGTAATAATTTCATTATTTTATAAATGGAAAATTTGAGGCTGAAGGAAACTAAATGACTTAGGTCTTTCAACTCCTAGCGGTCTTTTTCATACATAATGAGTAAGTTATCTTTTTTCTGGGCACCATAAGAAACTTTATAAGACTAATAAAAAGAACTAATGTTTCCCAAGGCATGTCACACTGAATTTCTTCATCCATAATCAATTGAATTCTATAAAAAAATGACTTTAAAACATAAGCTTTACTGAAGAGGTAAAGGTAGACATAAAATAGAAAGTTAAGATTTACTTTTGCGCATAGCTTGGAGTTGTTATTCACTCCTCCAGAATTACAACATTATGGATTTCAAGATTCATATTTTCATATCCCCAAGAAATACTCACAGAATTTAAAACTTTCAAATATGGCAAGATTCCTTGTGTAAGACTGAATTTTTTGGAGTTGAATTCAAGATGCTTAAATTTGCTACAAATATTAGAAGTCCTTTGGCTCCCTGCCCAACTTTGTCCTTTACTAGCTGTATGAACATGGGCTACTAATTTAATTTCTCTGATTATCATTTTCCTCACTCATAAAATGAATGACATGAGGGGCAGAGTCACGATGATGGAAAAGAAGGATGGACCTGCTCTAGCTCTGCCCCATAGTCCATAAAATACTTGTAAAAATGATTCTAAACAAATTATAGGACAGCAGAAACCACAAATTGACAGAGTGAAACAGATTTTCAGATAGCCCGGAAGGCTGACAGGAAAGGTGCCTCACATGAGGCTCAGAGCAGAGCGCAGCATAGCATGGGCCACACAGCAAGAACAGGACTAGAGCAGGCTTCAGGGCACTGAATCACAGTTAGTTGCTGTGGTTCCCAGATTTCTCAAACCACAAATGCCAAAGACAGTTTCAAAGGTTAGTAAGAAAGCTCTTTCACGAGGGTGAGAAGGGAGTGGGGTCTGACCCTAGCCTTGGCCCCAGGGTGGTGGCAATCACTTTTGGAGCAACATCCACTTGTGGAGCCCACAGCCTAAAGACTCTGGAGGAATCAAGCAGCTGATCTGGGTCTGAGTCCTAAGTGGCAGTCCAGGAGTGAGGAGGGGCACTGGCATGGCAGAGTTGGTGGTGGCTGTGGAGAGGGAATCCTACTCGCAGTTCCAGGTTGCTCACAGACCACAGTGCAGGCGAGAGGAGTAAACTCCACTTCCTTGATTGTGCCACTTTGGAGGAACTGAGAACTTGAAGGTCCCTAGAGATATCTCAGAAAACAGCTGCACAAAACCACTGAAACCTAGGGTAGTATACCCTCCACTTGACAAAGGACTCAAAAGTCAAGTAACTGGCTGGGAAAATGCCCAAAAAGAGGGAAAAATAAGAGGATAGTCGGTTACTTTCTTAGTGAAAAGCTATTTTCTTCCATCCTTTTGGATAAGGAAGAGCATATAATCAGAGGAATATGGCAAGGTCAAGGCTTCTACATCCAAAGCCTCCAAAAAAAATATGAAATGGTCTCTGGTCATGGAAGAGCTCAAAAAGGATTTTGAAAGTCAAATAAGAGAGGTAGAGGAAAAATTGGGAAGAGAAATGAAAGCAATGCAAGAAAATCATAAAAAGCAAATCAACAGCTTGCTAAAGGAAACTCAAAGAAATACAAAATACAAAAAAAAAAACCTTTAAAAATAGACTAACCCAAATGGCAAAAGAGGTCCAAAAAACAATGAAAATAATGCTTTAAAAGGCAGAATTGGCCAAATGGAAAAGGATGCTCAAAAGCTCAGTGAAGAAAATAGTTCTTGAAAATGTACTTAATTGGAATGTATGTGTAGAACCTATATAAAATTGTATGCCATCTCAGGGAGGGAGTAGGGATATAGGGGATTTATACACACACACACACACACACACACACACACACGACACAGGGTGAGCTGAATGTGAGGGGAAAGAATAACTAAAAATAAAATTTAGTGTTGAGTGGAATATACTTGGAGTAAGAGAAGGGGAAAGGTAGAATGTAGCAAATCATCTCACATAAAAGAGGCAGAAAAGAGCTTTTTCAATGGAGGGGAAGAGAGGGAAAATGAAAGAAAATTAGTGAGCCTTACTCTCTTGGGATTTGGCTTAAGGAGGGAATAACACATTCAATTAGCTATGGAAATCTATTTTGCCCAGCAGGAAGGCAAGGGAGAAAGGAATAGAAGAGGGAAGATAATAGAAGGGACAGCAAATTTGGGAAAGGGATAATCAGAAGCAAACATTATTGTGAGGACAGGTCAAGGGAGAGAATGGAATAAATAGAGGGCAGGATAGAATAGAGGAAAATGTAGTTAGTCTTTCACAAAATAACTATTATGGAAGTGTTTTGTTTGGCTACATATGTATGACCTATATTGACTTGTTTGTTTTCTCAATGAGGGTGTGGGGAGGGAGGAAGGGAGAGAACATGGAACTCAGAGTTTTAATAATGAATGTTTAAAACTGTTTTAGCATGCAACTGGAAAAATAAGATGTACAGGCAATGTGGTATAGAAATCTATTTTGCCCTACAGGAAATAGAGGGGAGGGAGATTAAAGAGGAAGGTTAATAGAAGGAAGGACAGACTGAAGGATGGGGTGGATAGAGTGTATTCTGTCCTGGGGTGGGGGATGGGGAGAGATAGGGAGAAAACTTGCAATTAAATTTTTGTGGAAGTGAATGTTGAGAACTGAAAAATGAATAAATTATATATTTTTTGAAAAAGACAAATACCAACAAAAGCCTAGTAATATTTTTAGTGTTTTATTATGTGGGGAAAAATCTAAATAAAAGGAAGTTACCTGGAAAAAATAAAATTAATGATACATAAAAACATATATCATATGTTATAAAGCCTATATTCATATAATTATTTAATAAATAATAATACTCAAACTATATAACTCATAGGTTTGTAGTAAAGTGTTTTGTAAGATTTAAAATTCTACAAATCTATAAATTATTCTTATAGAGTATCATTTTCCTGAATTAATGATAACTTTGCCTGTCTACATTTGCCATTATTCAGATACATATTAAATCTAAAACCTGTAATTTATAACACTTACCAACAGTTCCCAATAAACTATTGCATTTGAATTGGAGTTTGGTTTTATGAACTCATTACAGTGGGATATAATTGCATGATGAATATTTTAAAACTGTAGACATTGGAAAATGGCAAAGACATCAGCAATGACCAACCTGTATACCTATTTTCTCATCACTGTAACATTTTTATAAGAATGTTCTGTACTCATCAAGAATATACTCCTAATGAAAACTTGAGAAAGGAACAGGCTAGTTTTCTTGGGCAATTTTCTATGGCAGATCACATCTTCTAAGTCACCAAACTGACTGGGGGTGTAGAGAATATAAGATCTCATTATTTTTATTGATTTTAAGTATTTAAGTCAGCAGAACAAAATGTTCTCCTTTGATAAGATGCTTCCCACACTCTCATTAATATCAGTCAAGACTTCAGTAAGCATGTAACTCAGAATATAACTTATTTCAATAATCTCCTAAATACTGACAGCAAACCAGACATAAAATAAGAGAATGTCCAGTGTTATATCCTGTACTGAGATTAAACAAAAGATGATTTACTTATCAATAACAAGGATTTCATATGTTCCTATTCATGGATAAAATTCAAAATATCAGAGCATTTTAAACTAGAAGGTGTCTTAGAGGTCACCCCATTCAACCGCTCATTTTAGAAATGGAGAAACTGAGGGCCAGATAGATGAAAGACCTTTCTTAATGATTCTTCATTAATTATTTGAAGCCTCACAGCACTACAGTGTTGCCTCTCTAAAGTCCCTGGTAATGTACAAGGGATTGGTCTATATTACCATCCTTAATGGGAAAAAACGTGGATTAAGACTACAAGCAAAGCACAATTGGCAAATCTATGATTTTGGACTTCAGGTTCAGTCAATACTCAACTGACTATGAGATACCATTGGCCAGGCACCCCACTGAGTCAGTTCATCTATATACTTGTCTTGGATAGATACTCCAGAGAGTCAATGAGTTAGGCCTAGTAAGAGTAGGAGAATATTCAAGATAATGTCTGAGGGGACAAAAAGCCATGCTTTTGGTAATCCTGAACTTTGTGCTGCTGCAAAAGTCCATCTCTTTGACTTCATTATTTTCTCAGTGATATAATATGTCTGAGAATAATTATGACATAGTGGATAGAGTAACACACTTGGAAGTTGGAAGGCCTGGGTTCAAATCCCAGTTGTGACACTTATTAGCTGTGGACTAGTTATGACTGGTACGTATGCAAGCTACAACCTTTCTGAACCTTAGATGTCTCTCTGACTCTACACTGTAGAAGCATCACAACCTGTGTCACTAAAGGGGGTACTTGTACCAACCAAATTACAAGTACTTGATACCGAGACTAAATGGTTTAAAAGTATGGGACATGACCCTTTTGGAAGAATCAAGACTAAAAATAACCCAGAGAGAAATGTAAGGGTGCAAGATGCAAACTTATATGTGAAAATAAAAAAGGTATAAAAAATTACCAAAGTCTTACATGATCTAAAAAGGGGTTGAACTAGATGGATATCAAGAACAAGAGACAATTTTAAAAAAAATGGAAGAGGAAGGTGAATACAAAGGTTTAGTAAGCAGAAGTGGAATAAAATATACGTACACATGTCCCATCCCCCCCACCCCCACACACACATTTTATAACTGTCCATAGAAAGAACATGAAATCTGGGAGAAAAATTTCCAAAGCTGCTTCGGTTTCCATTGTCACGTATCATCGCAACAAGTAAGATAACAATGGAGAAAAATGGACACCTCCACCCTACCCCACTTCACCTTAGAAGATTTGTTCTTTGTGATGTGCACCTCCCTTCCTCTTCCTAATCAGAGCTGTCTAAGTTGAAGGACAATCTACACCCTTCCTTGGAAATTCATATGTTCCTCCTTTGGATACTGTAAGTCAGTTAATTGATAAGCATTTATCTTGCACCTACTAATATACCAGGCATTATGCTAAGCTCCTTTAAAATTTTCCTATGAGGATAAAATAATAATGAAAAGCACATTCCACCTCTGGGTCTGATGATAGTGTCAATTCTGTGAAGACACACAAGTAATTGAGTTTTGTTTATTTTTTTCTGTTTGGACCCAGAGGACAGAATTTGGACCAATGTTATAGGAAGGTAGATTTCTTCTGATATAAGGAGGAATTTTCTAATGTTTAGAGCTGTATAACAATGGAATTTATTGCCTCTAGAGATCACAAGATGCCAAAGACTTTAAGGATTATAGGATCATAGAATTAGAGTTAAAAGGTCCTTGGAAGTCATGCGATCCAACCCCATCATTTTATAAATGGGGAAAGTTAAGTCAATAGTCCAAGCTCACAAAGGTAGTGAGTAATGGAAACAAGCTCTGAATCCAGGACCGCTAAGTCCAAATACAGTACTTCTTCCATTGTGCCACATCATCTACAGGGAAGTGATTAATCTCTTGCTGAGGCTGTTGTGGGGAGGAATTCATGGCCTAGGTAGAAGTTGTATCAATGTGTTTCTTTAAGTTTTAAGATTCTGTGACTCAATGACATGATAAAAGAGGAAAGAAAATGGAATTCTTGAAATATCACTACTTCTGAAACGTCCTCTAAGAGAAGAAGAGGCCTCGTGATCTACGACAGGGGTCAGCAAACTATGGTCCATGGACCAAATTCAGCCCGCTGCCTGCTTCCTAATGGCCTGCAAACTAAGATTTTATTTTTTACATTTCAAAATGCATGCATTTAAATATAAATATATTAAAATTTATGTTATGTGTAATATGTAACATTTAATATATAACATGCATAAATATAATATAGCACTTTACACCATAGATATATTACATATATGCATTTATATTATATAATTACATAAATTTATTATGATTTTTTAATATTTAAACATGTGCATTAAAAATATTAAAAATATTCTTAGTTCCTTAGATAGGCCATAGTTTGGTGACCTTTGGTGTGTAAAATCAGTTTTTAAAGACTCAATTTATCATGGCAAAGGGAGATTCGTAGTACAGGAAAGATGCTGTATCCCACAATATAATCCACAGTCTCTTCCAGAACAGCATTCAAGAAATCCTTGTCATGATAAATCAAAGACAACCCATAGATTTAAATTCTTTGCATGGAGTGTCTATGGTCTCTGCCTCCTTTCCACTAAATCACCAGAGATGGAGGAATAAAGGGAAATTTTAGATAGATAGTGTGTTATCTTCTCAGGAGGTCAGCTCTCCAATTTGTCAAAATCTAACTTTTCAGGTGTCTTTGCCCACAGACTTTTACCTCTAAATATGTATATTTGTCCTTCATTGCTGAAGAAGACCATGCTATCATAGAAATAATGACATGACTTGCACTTGACTTTATTTTGAGTGAGGGAGGGCTGTGCAGATCACCAGCCTCACTTCTCCTCTACAGCCATCTGAATACAGTGACCAGATATTCATCAGGACGACTGGAAATGACCCAGGATGAGGCTATTTGGGGTTAAGTGACTTGCCCAAGGTCACACAGCTAGTGAGTGTCAAGTGTCTGAGGTGAGATTTGAACTCAGGTCCTCCTGACTCCTGCACTGGTGCTCTATCCACTGCACCACCTCGCTGCCCCTTACACCTAAATAGACATAGGTAAGTTTACAGGTTTTCTAGAAAGAAGACATCACAAAAGTAGGTACAGGATAGATTGATTACTGAGACACTCAGGACAATTCAGACATTTAGCAGGTCCTTCAGATATGGCAGAAGCAACACTGATCAGCAATTCTCAGGCATTAATCCTGGTCTCTGCTAACTGTCCTGGGAGGGAAGGCCCTCCAGAATGACATGTAGACCACTAGAAGGTCTTTCACTCTCCAAGTGACTCATCTGTCCCTGGTACTGAGAAATTCTGTGTTCCTGGAGCTACTCAGGCATTCCTTTTGTGTTCTGACTATCTGAGGGGTAAATGTGATGAGAGGAACTTAAGACATGAGATCTTGTTTCTGGCAGCTGCAGCAGTACAGGGCTAATTCTATATGCCTGCCATGTTGGCACTAATGCAGTGAGAGTTAACTACTGTTTTTCTTCCATTTCTCATGTGTTAAAAGTGCTGGCCTTTGTGCTTTTCCTTTTCTTAACTTCCACTTCAACTCTGAGAGCCTCCCCATTAGGTAACTGGTCTTTTGGCTTTTCATGAGGAGGGGTTGACAGCCTAATGCCACTCAGGACTATCAAACAGTTGGGGTTTAGCAAAATCTTTAGACCATCATGGCTGTATTGTTTTCTATCCAGGGGAAATTAAATCAATAACTGCTCTGATTCACTTACACATGTATCATCCAAAAGTCATTTCGAAAGTACTATGTCATTCCCAGAAAGCTTTTATAAACCTGTTTCCAGAGAGATAGTAAATCCTCTCCTACCAAGAGAGTGACAGCTCAAATCCCTCAAGCTTCAGGGGGCTCAGAAAAGAGATTTAAGATGGTTCTAAGCACATGACATAAAAAGCTCTTTCATATCTACTCACAGCACAAATAATAACTTTTTTTAAAATGACAATGAGAAAAGCCATCAGAAGGAAATACTAACTTCTTTCCAGACAAATTGCCACAAGCTCTCCTAAATACAAGATGGCAAACTGTTATCTCACGTTGAACATGGTTCCAGTCTATGAATGGCCAGTATAGTTTCACTGCATTACTTTGAACACCCAGTAGAATATTTAATAAAAGCTTCTATTTTGGTTGCAAGATATTCAGGCTCCTGATTATCTTCCAAAACATAACCACTCATGTTATTCCTCCAT
This sequence comes from Bettongia penicillata ogilbyi, assembly GCA_023548195.1. Taxonomy (NCBI): domain Eukaryota; kingdom Metazoa; phylum Chordata; class Mammalia; order Diprotodontia; family Potoroidae; genus Bettongia; species Bettongia penicillata. The sequence goes on along the minus strand of JAJHZJ010001014.1, from coordinate 616,803 downwards.
AACCAATCCCACTCCTACCTTTCCAGTCTTCTCATACTTTACTCCCAAACATGTACTCTTTGATCCAGTTATACTGGCCTCCTCGCTCTTCCACAAACAAAACACTCCATCTCTCGGTTCCCAACATTCTCTCTGGCTATCCCCCATGCTTGGAATGGTCTCCCCTTTGCTCTAACTACTCATCTCCCTGGCTTCCTTTAATTTCACCTTTTACAGGAAGCCTTTTCCAACCCCTCTTCATTCCAGCGCCTTCCCTCTCTCAATAATCCTGTGTTCATCCTAGATGTAGTTTACATGGTCCGTATTTGTTTATATATTGTCTCACCCATGAGAATGTAAGCTCCTTGAGGGCAGGGACACTCATTTGCCTCTTTTTGTATCCTAAGTGGTTAGCACATTGCCTGGTATACAGTAGATGCTTAAAAATATTTATTGATTAACTAATTGGTTCCTAATAGACATTGAAAAAATATTAATAAAGTATTCATATTTTATAGATATGGAAGCTGGAGTCAAGAGAAGGAAAGTGATTTGTCCAAAATATCTTGATTATTCTTCCAATGTTTATTTCCAGTAAGGAGCAAGTGTAGTCCAGTGACTAAAGTGCTAACTTGAAATCAGAAAGATCTTGATTCAGACACTTAAGGCTATGTCACTGAGTAAGTCACCTAATTTTTTTCTGAGTGATTTTTTTCTATTATATAATTTATTTATTTTCAGTTTTCAACATTCACTCCCACAAGATTGTGAATCCCAAATTTTCTCCCCATCTCTCCCTTTCTCCCACCCCAAGACAGCATGCACACCATCCACTCCTTCTCCCCTTCCTTCTACCATCTCTCCCTTTTCTCATCCCCCTTCTTCTCTGTTTTTCTGTAGGGTAAGATAGATTTCTATACCCCATTGCATATACATCTTATTTCCCAGTTGCATGCAAAAAAGCCAATTTTTAACATTAATTTGTAAAGCTTTGAGCTCCACATTCTCTCCCTTCCTCCTTCCCCACACAATCTTCATTGAGAAAGTAAGCAATTCAATATAGGTCATACATGTGGTACTCATGCAAAATGCTTCCATGACATTCATGTTGCAAAAGACAAATCACATTTCCCTCTATCCTGTCTTGCCCTCCATTTGTTCCATTCTTTCCCTTGATCTGTTCCCCCAAAATAGTGTTTGCTTCTGATTACCCCTTCCCCCAATCTGCGGTCCCTTTTATTATTCTCCCTCTCCTATTCCCCTTCCCCCCTGCCTTCCTTCAGGGTAAGATAGATTTCCAAATCCAACTGAGTAGGGGTTATTCCCTCCTTAAGTCAAATCTGATGAGAGTAAGGCTCACTTATTCCCTCTGCCCTATGCCATCTTTTCCTCCATTGTAAAAGCTTTTTCTGGCCTCTTTTATATGAGATGATTTACTACACTCTACCTCTCCCTTTCTCTTTCTCCCAGTACATTCCTCTCAATGTGTAATTTTATTGCTTAGGCATCTTTCCATCATATTCAGCTCACCCTGTGCCCTTTGTCTATATGTACATGCATGCATGCATGTATACATATGTATATAGACACACATGCATATATGTATATATGCACATGCATGCATATACATATATACATATATAAACACATATATTATATACACATGTGTGTAGATATATATATATATATATATACACATACACACATATTCCCTCTAACTACCCTAATACTGAAAAAAGTCTCATGAGTTACAAATATCGTCTTTCCATGGAGAAATATAAACAATTCAACTTTAATGAGTCCCTTGTGACTTCTCTTTTCTGTTTGCCTTTTCTTGTTTCTCTTGATTCTTGCATTCAAAAGTCAAATTTTCTATTCACCTCTAGCGTTTTCAATAAGAATGCTTGCAAGTCCTCTATTTCATTGAAATTTCACTTTTTCCTCTGCAGGATCCTACTCAGTTTAATGGTTTTAATCTTTTAACCTCTGAAATATCATGTTCCAAGACTTCTGATCCTTTAGTCTAGAAGCTACTAAATCCTGTGTTATCCTGTTAGTGTTTCCACAATATTTGAATTGTTTGTTTCTGGTTGCTTGTAATATTTTCTCCTTGACCTGGGAACTCTGGAATTTGGCTACAATACTCTTAGGAGTTGTCCTTTTGGAATATTTTTCAGGAGTTCATTGGTGGATTCTTTCAATTTCTATTTTACCCTCTGGTTCTAGATTATCAGGGCAGTTTTCCTTGATAATTCTTGAAAGATGATATCTGAGCTCTTTTTTTGATCATGGTTTTCAGGTAGACCAATATTTTTTTAATTATCTCTCCTGGATCAATTTCCCAGGTCAGTTGTTTTTCAATGATCCATTTCACAATGTCTTCTGCTTTTTCATTCTTTTGGTTTTCTTTTATAATTTCTTGATTTCTTATAAAGTCATTAGCTTCCATTTTCTCCATTCTAATTTTTAAGGAATTGTTTTCTGCAGTGACATTTTGCACCTTCTTTCCCATTTAGCTAATTCTGCTTTTTAAGGCATTCTTCTCCTCATCGGTTTTTTGGACCCTTTTTGCAATTTAGGCTAGTCTATTTTTAAAGATGTTGTTTTCTCTAGTATTTCTTGTATCTCCTTTACCAAACTGTTGCTTGTTTTTCATTATTTTTTGCACTGGTCTTATTTTTCTTCCCAATTATTCCTCTTCTTCTCTTACTTGATTTTCTTTTCTTTAAAAAAAAAAAAGTTGGAACTTTTCTTTTCTAAAAAAATATATATTTATTTATTTTTAGTTTTCAACATCATTTCCACAAAATTTTGAGTTCCAAATTTTCTCCCTGTCTTTCTCCTCCTCCCACCCCAAAATGAGGAGCATTCTGATTACTCTTTCTAGAAATCTGCTCTCCATTCTATTACCCCTCCCTTCCCTTATCCCCATCATCTCTCTTGTCTTGTAGGGCAAGATAAATTTCTATACTCCATTACCTGTATTTATTTGTTGTATGCAAAAACAATTCTCAACATTTTTTCCTAAAACTTTGAGTTACAACTTCTCTCCCTTTCTCGCTCCCCAGTCATCCCCACAGAGAAGGCAAGTAATTCAATATAGTTTTGCAAACAACTTCCAAAATAGTCATGTTGTGTAAGACTAGCTATATTTACCTCCATTCTATCCTGCCCTCCATTTATTCTAGTCTCTCTTTTGACCTTGTCCTTCCCAAAAGTGTTTACTTCTAATTGCTCCCTTCTCCCATTTGCCCTGCCTTCCATCACCCTCCATCCTGCTTATCCCCTTCTCCCCTAATTTCCTGTAGCATAAGATAGGTTTTCATACCAAATTGAGCGTGCATGTTATTCCTTCCTTGAGTCAAATGTGAGGAGAGTAAGCTCCACTTTTTCCCTCTCACTTGCCCCCTTTTTCCCTCCATTGGAAGACCTTTTTCTTGCCTCTTCTATGAGAGATAATTTGCCCCATTCCATTTCTCCTTTTCTTTTCCCAACATATTCATCTCTTACCCCATAATTTTATTTTTTTAGAGAGCATTTCTTCCTATTCAATTCACTCTGTGCTCTCTGTCAACACATGTGAGTTATGTGTGTATGTGTGTGAGAGAGAGAGAGATCCTTCCACCTACCCAAATACTGAGAAAAGTTTCAAGAGTTACAAATATTATCTTTCCTTGTAGGAATGTAAACAGTTCAACTTTAGTAAGTCCCTTATGATTTCTCTTTCCTCTTTACCTTTTCATGCTTCTCTTGATTCTTGTGTTTAAAAGTCAAATTTTCTATTCAGCTCTGGTCTTTTCATCAAATTCTTTTCAAGAATGCTTGAAAGTCCTCTATTTCATTGAATGACCATTTCCCCCCCTGAAGTATTATACTCAGTTATGCTGGGTAGGTGATTCTTGGTTTTAATCCCAGTTCCTTTGACTTCTAGAATATCATATTCCAAGCCTTTCAATCCCTTAATGTAGAAGCTGCTAGATCTTGTATTATCTTGATTGAATTTCCACAATACTTGAATTGTTTCTTTTTAGCTGCTTGCAATATTTTCTCTTTGACCTGGGAACTCTAGAATTTGGCTACAATATTCCTAGGAATTTCTCTTTTTGGATCTCTTTCAGGAGGTGATCAGTAGATTCTTTCAATATTTCTTTTGCCCTCTGGTTCTGGAGTATTGGTGCAGTTTTCCTTAATAATCTCATGAAAGATGATGTCTAGGCTCTTTTTTTGATCATGGCTTTCAAGTAGTTCCATAATTTTTAAATTGTCTCTCCTGGATCTATTTTCCAGGTCAGCTGTTTTTCCAAAGAGATATTTCACATTATCTTCTATTTTTTTCATTCTTTGGTTTTGTTTTATAATTTCTTGGTTTCTCATCAAGTCATTGGCTTCCATCTGTTCCATTCTAATTTTTAAAGAACTATTTTTCTTCAGTGAGCTTTTGAACCTCCTTTTACATTTGGCTATTTCTCCTTTTTAAAGCATTCTTCTCTTCATTGACTTTTCACACCTCTTTTGTCAGTTGCATTAGCCTATTTTTAAAGGCACTATTTTCTTCAACATTTTTTGAGTCTCCTTTAGCACTGTTGACTCGTTTTTTCATGGTTTTCTTGCATCACTCTCATTTCTCTTCCCAATGTTTCCTCCACCTGTCTAACTTGAATTTCAAAATCCTTTTTGAGCTCTTCCATGGCCTGAGACCACTGCATAATTATTTTGGAGACCTCTGATGATAAGCATTGTTCTTCCTCATCCAAAAGGATGGAAGGAAATACCTGTTTACCATGAAAGTAACCTTCTATAGTCTTATTTTTTCTCTTTTGGGGGCATTTCCCCCAGTTATTTGACTTTTGAGTCCTTTGTCAAGAGGAGGGTACACTCTGGGGACCTGTAAGTTATCAGTTTCTCCAAGGTGGCACAATTAGGGAAAGGAGTTTACTCCTGTCCTGGCCTGTGCACTGCTCTGGGACCTTTTCTTCCCAGAATCCTTGAGTAGTAGAATTCCCTTTCGACAACTGCCTCTAGCTCTGCCAGGCCAGCCCTCCTCCTCACTCCTGGGCTGGGCTGGGAGATTCAGATAAGCTGCTCAATTTCCCCAGGGGCTTTAGGCTGAGGGCTTCACAAATGGTCACTACAGCTGCTACTGCTGCGCCACCACTACTCCTACCTCCACCACTGCCACCTGGGGCCAGGGCTAGGGGAGGATCCTTCTCCCTTCTCACCCAGACCTATCAGTGATCCTTGAAGTTGTCCTTGGCATTTGTGGGTTGAGGGATCTGAGAACCACCACTGCTGCTGAGGATTCTTCCCACAAGGCCTGTTCTGGTCCTGTTCCTCCCAGTGCCATGTAGCCAAGGCTGGACTATGCTGTGCTCCATGCCCCATGCAATAGATCTTTCCTGTCATTCCATATTTCCATTATGAAATGTCAATAAAAAATAGGTCAAATATTTCCATTTTTCAGAAGAAAGTGCTTTTGGTGCCAGCAATGTACTTTGAAGCCCACTCAAGGCATATGGCCAAAGTTGCCGCAGAATTGAAAATTCCTTTTATTGGAGGTGTAGCAACAGAAGTATTGGATGTGAAGGTAAGGCTGGGGTTTGGATCCTAGATCTGTCACTATCTTGTGAAACTTGGAATGAGTTACTTCCTCCTGTCTGTTCCTCTGTTTCCTTATCTGTAAAATGAGAGGCCTGGGCAAGAGAATTTCTGGGATTTTTTCCAGTTCTAAAATTGCATCTGATTTTAGGCATAGTATAATATTCTAATTCCATTTTCTCTTTGTGACACATGAAAACTTGCCATGAAAATTGTAGTCACTCACAGTCCTGTTGCCAGGTACCAGAGCCACTAAGAATTAGATGAGTTTCAAATAAATTTTCATTGATTTCACTTTTAAGAAAGGAGGAGGATGACTCCTCTACTCAGTCACATAAATTCTAGTCACATGGTTCCCATATGCCATGGTGGCTAGAAATAGACAAGGAACACATCAAGTATCTCTGTTTTGTCTAAAAGAACTAAGGGGCTCTTGTCAAATTCAGCAGACTAGGTAACTCAACTCAGAGTTGAGTCTCTCACCATTAGCGTGTAATAAACTAAATCCTCCAGGCCTCCATCCACCTAACTCTTTAACCTAGTTCCTGAAGTCAAGATTTCCACCTCTGATATACCATCATTTTATAGCCAGCAATTATTTTATTATAGTTCCCTGAATACATTCCCAGCCTGGGGAGCTCTCCACTTTGTCTAAGAAGTGACTACTGCCTCTATGCAAATCCTCCAGATCAGATTTCCATGTGACTAACAAGCATTTAATCTACCCAGTGTCTTAACCCCTAAACTCACCTTTGACCCACCTGATCTATGTTTCATTCATTATTTGAAATTCCAATAAGCTTCAGGGAGTCACCTACCTCTTAAACTAGATGCAGGGTTCAGACTTCACAATTTAGTTGAGATGCTATTCAAGTAAGGTCTATGCTAGAGGCTGACTAAGAAAACACTTGGAATAATGAAACATTTGAGAATGACTGAGAAACCTAGCCCCCAGGTCACAAGCTACCATCATTATAATATTTTGCAAAATATTCATTTCTTCCATAATCACATCGGGCAGCATCCTTTCAACCCAGCATTAAAAGCAGATATATTTTTTAATAAATATTTTCTCGTTATAATGACAACACTTAAGATATGAGAAATAAAATAGAAGGCACACTGTTGGTATGGAACTCCAGAGGACTGAAGGCTCCTGGTGAACACAATGGTTCTTTAAAGGGCAATAAAAGAGGGGACATGGAAACATCCCATAGATGCAATAGGCAGTCATGATGATGAAGGCCTTAAGCTTTCAATATCTTTTTTTTTTTTTAACACAGTTTATAAAAGATAAAGCAATTCAGACTTTTGGTCAGATGACACATCTTTTTAAAACATTTACAATATGGACCACAAAAGAATTTTTTTTAAGACATTAACCAACTGAGACACAGCTAACTTCACAAGCCCTTGACCTGATTGTCTTAACAGTATTACTAAGAATTAAAGGACCCTCACTTAATGTTGTTGGTCTAAAGTCCTATGCCTAATAGCTTAATTTTAGACAACCTTGGACGTTCCCCTATCCATAATCTATAATTGAATAGATCTGGTATTAAGCTTACAAACCTTTTGACTATAGGAAATTGCCACTGATAGTAAGGACATTGCAGGGATACAATATCTCCCCAACTTCATATCAATTCCAGGCAGGATTAGGTTATCCACTAGTTTTCAATATCTCTATGGAGAAAATTTTTTTCCGTCTATCAGTTGCTCAGGAGGACTGCTCCTTGTACAAAAAAGGTAGATGATAAAGCTATAATAGAAAAAAAAATCTAGAATGGAATAGAGGGAGGTGGGTTTAAGAGAACATAAAACTACACCTAAAGAAATAAACAAAATATATAATCCTAAAGTATTTTCATGAAAGCCAATGTGTTTGAAAGACAATGTTTGATAGAAAGAGCACTGGATTTAGAGCTGAGACATATTTGTTCTCATACTAGATCTAATATTAGTCTTCATTTGTAAAATGGGGTTATTGCCTACACCACTACCTCACAGAGTTGTTGTAAAGAAGAGATTCTGAAATTGACAAAGTCCTATCATGATGTGTATTATTATTACAGAAATATCTAGAAGATAGAAGCCTACTAGCAGGAAATACAGATATTAATGGAAAAGGAGTGAGTGAATGAGTGAGATTCAATTCTTAGTTTTAGCTGTTTGATGTTGGACATACATATCACTTAACATTCTGAATCACAATTTGTTTATTCATCTGAAAAAATAAAGATACCAATACTAACACTATCCACCTAACAGGGCTCCCACAAGGAGAGATCTTTGTTTTTGTTTGGAGGGGGTTGTTTTTGGTTTTGTAAATTGCAAGTAGCAGCTAAAAAAGCATTTTTGTATGAACAAAATTAAGCAACTACACCTAAGAAGGGAAAGTCAACTTGGAAAAAATATTTGTAATAAATTACTCTGATAAGTGTTCAATATACTAAATATGTAGGCAACAAACAGAAATCTACAAGAGTGAAAGTCACTCATCAACTTACAAGTAGTTACAGGATATAAAAGTTCCAAAAAAAGTTTTTCAAGCTATTGACAACTATATGAAAGAATGCTCCAAAACATTAACAATTAAAAAACTGAAAGTCAAAAACAACCCTGGAGTTCCACCTGGAATCCAGCAAACTGACAAAGATAACAAAAGATGAGAACAGAACTAGAGGAGCTGTCTAAAAATGGGCTCACTAATACATTGTAAGTGGAATTGTGAATTATTCAAACAATCGTGGAAAGTGATTTGGAATTATGATAAGAAAATGGCTAAAATTTCCCATATTCCTTTACTAAGAGATTCTATTGCTAGGCAAATACCAACTACAACCATTTATAGTAGCATGCTTTGTAGAGGCAAAAACTAGAAACAAAATAAATATTCATCAGCTGGCAAATAGCTGAACAAGTTGTAGGATATGAGAAGAAATATGATGAATGGAGAGAAGCATGAGAAACATAGAGCCCACTTCAAAGGTGGAAAAGTAGAGTCAGGAAAATAGTCTATGCACAGTGACTAGAACAATGCAAATTCAAAGAACTATAAAAGCAAAATAATAAAAAGTAAGTAGTATGAAATTATATTGATAAAGTCTGACCCCAGAGAAAAGATCTCAGAACATCCCTCCTCCTGCTTATTTACAGAGATGAGGGTCTATAGATATAAAGCATTAAATATGAAATTCGAATTTTTTTATTTTCTTGGTTAGGTTTGATGCACAGCTTTGTTTTTCTTTTTATTCTATACTTCAAGTGATGACCCTCTAGGAAAGGCACAGGGAATAAATATATTGAAAAAAGAAATTATATAAAAATGAAATCTAAAAAATTGTTTTTTAAAAATTGTAGAGTAGCTAATATAATAGAAAAGGGGTTTATAGGAGATGAGGTCTCTGGGAGCCAAGATGGTGGAATAAGCAGTAAATTTCCATAACTCACTAATATTCATTTCAAAACAACCATAAAATAGCACTCCAAAACAAATCCTAGAACAGTAAAAATATGGAGTGAAGCAATTTATAGCCCAAGAAATTTGGAAGATTGGCAGGAAAGGTCTGTCAGAAATGGAGGAGGGCAGTCCAGGACAAGAAACATCTCAGCAATCCAGAAGTAAGCCCCACCTAACAAAGCAATGAGAGATCCTGAGCCCCAGTGCAGTGGAACAAGCACCACCACCACCCCATGTGCCTCAGCAAAGCCAGGAGAATGGGCAGATTTCAGTTCCAATAACCTACATGTGCTTCAGCAAAGTCCTGGACAAGTTGGCAATTTCCAGCACAGCCTGTATCACAGGATCATTGCAAGGATGAAATTAGAAAATTTGCTTAAAGCATTTTGTCAACCTTTAAAATATAATCTAAATATTAAGTATTACATGGTAAAACACTAAATAAATTTGAGTTATTTTATTATTATTATTAAAAATAGCCCTACTTTTCATCCGAGATCATCCTAGTGTGCCTGTCCTTTGTATTTACTAATATTACTATTGATAAAAATCAGCCACAATATTGATAGCTTTTGGTTTTATCATTGCAACTCAGCATTCTTAAAAGGGGTACAACGAATCACACTGTGTGCCATGAAATCCAGGAGGTTATTTAATTTCATGTGACAGAAAATGTATAAATACTTTGTCTAAAATAAAATTAACCTTATAGTATGATAAAATACAGAATTCACCAAATAAATAAAAGTTACCAGTTACATCTTTGTAGCCACTTAGAACGTGTCAGATCTTGAACTCATAGAGACTCTGACAAAGATGGTTACTCTTGTTAAAATAATTCAACATTTGCATGAGCCTCCTGACTCTCCTTTATTATTGACAACTTAAATGTTCAGTGTGCCACAATATCTTGTGGTGAAGAAAACCACACTATGAGCAGAAAAAAGTCTGAGAATCACTACTTGAGATAGTTATGTCTGGCCTGGAGTAGGAGTGGGATATGGAAGAATTGTGAACTTAGACAAGTACAGTCACTCATGCTGAGGATAACTTCCGTAGACTCAAGTCCCAGTTATTTCCTCCTACTCAGAAGGTTGGGTTTGTGGGGACATGGAACAGGAATTTCCTTTAGAGCAAAGTTGCTCCTAACTGCAATTAGGGACCTCTGCTTCCTGGTGTCCTATAGGATAAAACTCACTATAACCCTTATTTCCACCACCAAAGGTATACTTCTACTTCTGCTGAACTTAATGGAATTACTAAAGAAATATTGGTTAAACATATAACCATAGGATTATGGTATTTGAAGTAAAGGAAGTCTTAGAAGTCATATACTTAATAGCAAGCATTCTTCTAACTAAGTTTTGCAAAACACATTACAACTATCTCATTCTATTGTCACAACAGTCATTAGATGCAGGTGCTGTTATTCTCCCTATTTTACAAATGTGGGAACTGAGGCAGGCAGAGTTCAAGTGACTTACTCAAGGTCACATAGCTAGTGAATATCTGATACCAGATTTGAGTTCATCTTCCTGATTCTAATTCCAGGGTTTTATCTATTGCACCCCACAACTGTTTACTCATACAATCCTATGACTTAATCATAGAGATGAAGAGACCGAAGACTGGAGACTGCATGTGATTTGCCAGATGTTACATGATGATTAAAGATGGAAGTTCTTTTGCTTCCCAATCCAGAGCATTACCCAACTAACAACACCATGTTCCTTCACCTTCTACCCCTTTTTTGCCTTCACATTACAATTAATTCGGTGGATGTTTATGATCAACTGTTTGGTAGAGGAAACTAAGAGGTAAATGCAGATAAAGGGAAATGAATTCTTTGTGAGTGGGGAAAAAAATCAGCCACAAGAATTGTGAAAGAGGATTTGCTCTGGGCAAATAGAGTATGGCCATGGATTCTCTCTCTTGGCCCAGACTCAATCAGGTCCCTCTTCCCATCTCATTACAGTCCCAATTTCCCCAAACAGGTGACTCAGATGTTAACTCAAGCCCAGGAGGACCAGGGTATGGTGAGAGCTGTGGACAACCCTGAGCAGTGACCAGTGTTCCTCCTCATCTTCACCCCATTGTGGTAGTAGCTAAATATTAGCCACCACATGGTAAAACACTATATAAATTTGAGTCCTTTATGTCCTGTTGGATATTCACATATGGTGGCTTAAAGTCTGGATGGTTTCATTTGAACAAATCTACATGGTGACACATACCTAAATAGAGACCTGTGTATGAGACGGAGTTCATCCTCTACTCCAAAACAAGCTCAGGAATTAATGAAATGAGTGCTGAGCCCGAAGTTTAAGGAAAGAATCAGGGAATATTTATACCCGAGGAAGAGTAGGCTTTCTCTACAAAAGGGATAGGAGCCAGCAAGCTATGTCAAAGCACAGACTTTGGGGGATAAGGCCCTATAAAATATTTATTCATTACTAGATGTGGTGGAGCATGCCTGTAATCCCAGCTACTGGGAAGGCTGAGACTGGCAGAGCCCTTGAACAGAGGACTTCAAAATTACAGTGAGCTATGTGAAAAGGGTATCTGCCCTATGTCCAGCATCAAGATGGCAAACCACCAGGATTGGGGAGGTCACCAGGTTTATCTAAAAAAGGAGTGACCAACCTGGGTCAGAAATAGGAGAAGTGAAGGTAGTAGGATCAGGTTCATGGTCACCCCTGTACTCCTAGCCTAGGCTAGGATGCACAAGCATCCATGCCATCATATATATATTATATATATATATATATGCATGTATAGAATATATATTAACATATTATAAATGTGTATGTATATGTACATATATAGCATGAGTGTATATATGTATAAGTATCTGCATATACATGTACAGGGCAACTAGATGGCAGAGTGGATAGAGCACCACACCTACAGTCAGAAGACCTAAGTTCAAATCCAGTCTCAGGTATTAACTAGCTATGTGACCCTGTGAAAGTCACTTAGTCCTGTTTACCTCAGTTTCCTTATCTGTAAAACAATCTGGAAAATGAAATGGCATACTACTCTGGGATCATAAAGAGTTGGATATGACTGAACCATAACATACATACACATATGTGCATGCATATATACATATTTGTATGTGTGTATATAACATATACATATGTTTCTATATATGGGCATACCATATATTTATTCATTATATTGTCGTTAAGTGATTGAGATTCTAAAGCAAGGACCTGGAAACAAAAATAGCAGTACTTGCCAAGATTCACAGGATGACTGTGAGAAGGATCAAAAAAATGAGTATTGGTTGTAGGGTTAAAGAAAAAGATAGTTTCGTGATTTCCTTCTTTGGATAGACATTTTGGAATTGTTCAGTCCATAAAAAAAGAAATTGTTCCTCCATGTTGAAAATGTAAAAATCAGGAAAAATACTAAATCAGATTTGTTTATGAAATCCTAAAAATACAAGAATGAGGGGAACCCCGGTGAATGTGAAGAAGGTAATCCAAATAAAAAATATAATAAAAATAAGAAAGTAATACAAATAAAAAATATAATAAAAAATAAGAAAGCAATACAAATAAAAAATACAATAAAAAGTAAGAAAATAATACAAATAAAAAAGTCCTGTTTCCAACAGCAGGTAGGTAATCAATATGTGGAACTCATTACTTAAGAAGGTAAATCTGGCAGAGAAGTGAAATTAACTCATTCATTCAACAACCGTTTGCTGACACTTGTGCCAACTTATTCCCAGAACTGTCCCAGAGTCAGGAAACCCCTATTTGTATTTGATCTGACAATCTATTTATATACCTGGGAAGCTAGATGGTGCAATGGACAGAGCACTGGACTTGGAATCAGTATGACTCATCTTCTTGAGTTCAAATCTGGCCTCAGACACTTAGAAGCTGTGTGACCCCGGGCAAGTCACTTAACCCTGTTTGCCTCAGTTCCTTCATCTGTTAAATGATTTGGGGAAGAAAATGACAAGCCACTCCAGTAGCTTTGCCAGGAAAACCCCCAAATGGGGCCACCAACACCTGGACACAACTAAAAAGGACTGAGCGATAGCAATAAAATAATTTTGTCCCTTTGCTTTAGACATAGTGAGAATTTAACTTTTTGTTCATTGATCTCTACTAGTATTAGGATTTTTTCCCTTTTACATGAAGATAAGTTGGTATTATTATAACCTCCACATATTGTTCTTATTTATTTTCTCTCAGGTAAGGAAAAAGGATCTAATTTCTCCTTCATATGAGATCCCTTCAAACATTTTTAAGAAAGCTATTAGCTTTCCTAAGCCTACCCTTTTCCAGAATAAATAACTCCACTTCCCTCAACCATGTAACATGGTCTCCAGGCCCTTCACCTTTCTAGTTGGCCTATTCTAGACCTTGGGAATATCCTTCCCAAAGTGTTGCACCCAGAACTTGAACATAATGTTCTCGATCAGGGGTGGGGAACAAAAGGATTTAATATTAATTACTAATATTAATCCTTAATAAAAATATTTGCTCTGTGAAGTTGGGATTCAGTCAGGGCTGCACTTGAGACCCTAGAGGGCCACATGTGGCCCTGGGGACACAGGTTTTCCACCTGTGTTTTTGATAAGTTCTAACCATGGCAGAGTAGAGCAAACTTAGAGGCCATTCCATCTGAACTCTCTTCTCATCTTCTCCACATCTCAAAATTGACATCATCCCTTGCTCTCTCCCTCTTTACTACAATCTCTGATAAAGCGGTAGCTGATTCCTCTACACATGATCTCAATTTCATCTTTTGCTTCTTAAAGTAGATTGTTAACACACGCACAATCATCTCCTGCCTTTGATCTCAGCTCTCTCCATCTACTGATGCCTTCTCTGCCTTATACAAATATGCCCTAGTCTACTCCATCATTTAAAAAATTCTCACTGGATCCTACCAATGTCTCACGCAATCATTCTTCATCTCTCCTCTGTTTTAAAGTCAAACTCCTGGAAAAATCTGTCAATACCTATGTCTACTCCTCACACATCTCTCCACTTCATGCGGTCTGGTTTCCAAAGTTACCGTTTGTCCAGAATTGCCAGAGGTTTCTAAGCTGGGAGAACTAAGGGCCGTCTTCCAGCTTTCATCTTCCTTGACCTCTCTACAGCCTTTGACTCTGCTGACCACTCTCCTCCTGAATACTGTCTCCTATGATTTTCCTGGTTGTCTTCCTAACTCTTCTTCTGTACAGAGGTAGTGTAGTGGATTGAGTGCTGAACCTGGATTCACTGTTGTTTACTCGTATCTGACTCATTGTTACCCCATTTGGAGTTCTCTTGGCAAAGGTACTAGGGTGATGTGCCAATTCCTTATCCAAGTCATTTTATAGATGAGGAAACTGAGGTAAACAAGGTAAAGTGACTTGCCCAGGATCACACAGCGTGTAAGTGTCTGAGGTCAGATTTGAACTCAGGTCTTCCTGACTCCAGACCCAGCACATTATCCGCTGTGCCACCTAGTTGCGGGGACCTGGATTTAGGAGGAACCAAATCCAGCCTCTGAAAATGACTAATTGTGCAATCTTGGGCAAGTCACTTAACTTCTGTCTACCCAAATCTCCTTGAGTGTAAAATGGGCATTATAATAGCATCTATTTCTCAGGGTTGTAAGGATCAAATGAGAAGATATTTGTAAATGCTTACCATGGTGCCTGGCACATATTAGATATTTTATAAATGTTCATTCTCCTTCTTTCTACCACTTCCTTCTATAAATCATCATTCAGTCCCACTTTCTATACATAGATTTATCTCAAGACTCTGGGCCCTCTCTTTTTTCTCATTTAAAACATATATATATATGTATATGTATATATACACATATACACATATATACAAATATGTAATATATATATGTAATATATTATGCATATATATGCATACATAATTATATTCCTGATTCCAAGCCAGCATTCTATCCACTGCTCTACCTAACTGCCTAAAAATAGAAATCATCTCTATATAACCCCTAGTAAATAACATTCCAACATTCACTTGAAGACTTCCTTGGCTAAGGAAAGATTTCGGGCATGTTTCACTAGAGACCTTTCCTGCTTTACATTGATTCAGTAATGGCGATCCTTTGCATTTACTCATTCAATCAGTCCTAAACCTGCCTAGCTATCCTATTACTTAGTCTTCATTTGTCCATCTTATCCACAAGGATAACATATGAGGACTTGTTAAATACTTTAAAGAAGTGTCTATAATATACAACAGACCAGCTAATCTAATAAATCTATGGAAAAAAATAAAATGATGGAAATTTGACAGAATCACAAAACTTCAGAACTGGAAGAAATCTCAAAGAACCCCTGGGTAATGAAGTCATTCTATTTCTCAGTGATCACTGCTTTCTTTCCTGTCATAAACTATTCTCAAATTTAAGAGGAATCACAGTCAATACTTATAGACTGAAGAATCCATCATCTTTTCTCTTCTGAAAATCATGACATTTCCCATCTCCAGTCCTATAGCATCTTTTCTGTTTTGCATAACTTTTCAAAAATGACTGAAATGCATTAATGATCATATCTGCTTTTATTTTTTCATATTTTAAGATTATTTACCCAAGTCTTTTAAGTTGTTCTCTCTGAAGGAAGTTACCACCCCCTCACTTATTTTTGGTTTCAACAGCTTTTTACCATTTTCGTTCTATTATAAATAGTACAAGGACATTGTAATCTCTAAATAAGACTTCCTGTCCCAAATCTCCTTCAGGTTCAATCCTTTAAAACCCAGCATCAAAGAAAGACCTAGGACTTTAGGTTTCTAAGAAATATGTTCCCACCCTAGTGCCCTTTCTCTAAAAAACTTTAAATGTATACACATACAAAACTGAAATCAAATACAAATTTGTGTCTATCTCAAAAAGCTTCTAGAAATGTTAAAAGTATTTTTTAATACATTTCTCCAATATTTCTATGGATCAATGATCTCAAGAATATGTATGCTCTAACTTCACTGGTGGAGCTCACAGCCCTTCCATATCATCTTGCAAAATCATAGTCACAGAATTTGAGAATTGGAAAGGACCTCAATATCTATATGTTCTTATCTATACATGAAATGAATCTTTACTATTATATGCTCAACAAATGGTCATATGACTTCTGCTTGAAGACTTCCAAGGAAGAGGAACTCATCAACCCTCAAGTCAGCCCATTCTACCTTCAGACATTCAGTGCAATCCTCATCTGCTTTTCTCCATCAATCTTCCATGTCACATGATGTAGACATTTCCCTTATTTTTTAATATTCTTTTAATATTACTAGGACATTGCACTAACTGGCTATCGATGCTGATGATGCTGATGATAAAAATAATAACTAGCATATATATATATATAGTCATTTAGGCTTACAAAACACTTTACCTATATTAATCATTTGAGTCTCACAATAACCTCATGAGGCAGATGCCATTACCTCCATTTTATAGATGAGTAAATATATTGAGAGAGGTTAAATAGTGTGCCCAAGATTACACAGCTGCTCAGAGTCTTAGGCAGGACTTGAATTCAGGTCTTCCCAACTCTAATTCCAATATTTGATCCCCTGAACCACCTAGCTGTCCTGGTAATCCCTCACTCTTACTAGATGACTGCACCTATTCTGTTTCCCATAAACATGTCCTTGACTAAAATTTTTACACCATTTCTTACATATAAATTCCCTCCTCCCCAGAGGCAAGCAACACACTGTGACCCATCTCCACCAGATCTGTTATCTTTCCATTTTCCTTTGGATCACCATCTGCAACATTTATTCTTATGGGATCATGTTGTCATTCATAGTCATATAGCATCCCTGGGAGAATACTGATGCAACAAAACTGAGTTTTTTCAACAAGGAGCAGCTTGATATCATTGAAAACACTACCTACTCTCCCAAATTCTGTCTAGGCTGCTCTATTTAATTCTGGGCATAGCTCACCATTCATCTTCAGTGCCTTCTGAGATGCTGATGAGATTGTGCAATAGTTTTTCTCATTGAACAATATGTTGAAGTCTCCGTAGTTTTCACCTTTCTTTAGTGTGTCTTGCTAGACTCATTTTTGAATGACTACAGATATTGACAGAGATTCTGTGGCTTTCTAGGGCTTAAACCAATCTGCAAATTATTATTCACAAACAGGAGCATTGTGGGGATCTCACCGTAATAGAAAATCCCTTTCCTATTTGGATTGGATTCAGTACATTCCCTTTAGCAATGGCTAAGCTCTTTGGAGAGCACCTGTCTCACAGTCTTAGGTATTTGTTGATGATAATACTCAGAGCACCATTGAATAAAATTGTCTTTAGTTGTATCTATTAAGGTATCTCATACATGTTAAAAGTGACACAGTAAGTACCTTAGTTTGGGAAAATCCATAAGGTAATACTTTGCTCTAGTCTATGGAATCAATTTTGTGCATGATTACAAAAGATAAATGGTAGAATCTTGTACTCTGTATACATATTGGTAAAGAGTTGAGCGAGCACTTGGGTTACAAAGATGTGATTTGCCATAGAAAACTCTGAATGAAAACCTATGTGTTCTCTTCTCATTTTTAAAAATCAGGTAAATACCATTCTTACAATGATTTTGTGTAGAATAGGTGGTTGCTGATATCTTCACATTTGTCTTTTATTTTCCACTATCTTGAAATCGTCCCCAATTTGTGAATATCCCATCCCTTAAATGGAGAGACAAAATCTCTTATCAAACTGTTGACCTAATACAGGCATTTAAACAAATCATTTCTAAGAAAGCTTTCCACCTTGGATAAATTCAGGACTGCAGGAACTTGGAAGGAGCTACTTCAGCTTTTACTTTTAGCTAAGTTACTTTTAGTTTACTTAGTTTACTGAGTTAGGAGAACTTGAAATTAGACTGAAAGATCCCTCTCTGGGCCAGTACCCATATCCCTTCTGATCTGAATTCAGGAAAGCTGTCCACAGCATTCCTGTCTATTTCTCACTAAATATACTTCTCATAATTACCTGGTGGAATGAAAGAGGAGCAGGAGTAGGATATTTATTCTGTTAGCATTGCTGTTTCTGTCTGAAAACTCATAAAAGACAACAAATGTCTTAAGTAACAGAATAATGAGATTCACAAAATAGGGATATGTTGTGCATGTTAGGCAAAGATTACAGATTCAGTAAAGGCTGGCTGATTGTTTGGTTGACAGAAGATGGAAAAGACACCCCATGGACTGAATAAAAAAAGTTGTCCAAAGGATTATAGATCTAAGATGGAAGAGAAATCCAAAGGCAATCCCATCAAACTCCCTCATTTTATAGATGAGGGAATTAAGGCATGATTTGCCCAAAGTCACAGAAGCAATAATGTCAGAGGTAAAGTTTTAACTCAGGTTCTCTGATTCCAGAGCACTGGGTCTGTTCATTATGCCACATTGCCTCTTACATTAGGACCTTAATCCAAATTCCCCTGCTTTGTTATCCATGACCTCCAGGAGGTCACCAGGTTCAATGGGTAGATTGTCTTGGCAGAAACTCAATACTTCTGGTTTCCTCTCTAGAATACTGAGTTTATCATCTGGTCCCACTTTGTCAGTGTGTTATAATAAGGATCTAGTTCAAAAACAAAAAATAAGTATCTTTTTCCATTTAAATGTTTGCTCTATCAAAATAATCATCTCCTTTAACCCATTAATTCCATTGTTGGGAATGTGCTCTGAATGTGTTACCAAAAACAAACCCAAAGAAAATCTAGCTATTCAAATATTTTCATAGCAGTATTATTTACAAATGCAAAGAGAAAGAACATGATGTAGTAAGTGGATCCTTGGACATGGGATCAGGAAAACATGAGTTCAAATCTTTCCTGAGATTCTTATTGGGAGCAGACATATACTGTGAGTTAGTACTTATAAGGCACATCATTTAAACTCCCTGGACCTGAGTTTCCTCATTTGAAATATGAGAACATTGAGGCCAATGCCCTCTAAGCTCCCTTCCATTTCTAAATCTTTGATTTCTAGGAAATAAATTGAACCAAATTAAATGTTCATCAACGGAGAAGTAGTTAAGTAAATTATAGTACATTGATGTAATGAAATATTATAATGGAATTTGGATTGGTAAGCATGATGAACATAAATACAGAAAGACCTTTATGAAATAATTTAAGACAAATTTTAAAAAGCAATCCAGAAGAATTAAGTAAACACTAATGATGATATAAGCAATGTGAGCAGAAATAATAAATGGACAAGAAATTCGGAATGATACTTAGAGGAAATGGATGGAAAGCTGCAGCATTTATGAAATGAATTCCACTTATATAAATTGAATTAGCTGTAAATCAAGTTTAATTAATTGTATTTGCTTAATATTATTTGATAAATCATGTTTAAAGGATTTGTGTTATCACTATGATAGGTGTTATCATATGCACAAAGAGAGAAGCAGAGATATTAGGAGGAATAAGAAAAACATTACAAAGCCTTTGAAAACAGAGCAGATTTGAAATATTTTCATCATTATAATCACCTAAAACTAATGGCGTGGAAACATGGAAAGATGAAGGGCTGTTTAAATGTTTTTGATCATTAATGCACAGTAGAAATTCACTTATTGCTTCAAACTGAAATTCATGTTTATGCCTTGCCTTCTGGGCGAGGGTGAGTGGGAGGACTTTTCGCATGGTGGAACCAACAGTTATTTTGCTTTATTGTAGTGTCATTATGGTACACATACACACACACACACCACATGTTTTATTTTTTTCATTGTGCACAGTGAAATAAATGTTCTCAAAGAAATGCACTGATATTTAAGCCTAAGAAATTTAGCTGCCGATCCTCTTTGGAAGGAAGTCTGCTTTTATAACATCGTGATAAAGGATTGCAAAAAACAATGAGAAAAGAAAATACGCACTTTTATCCGTATAAGCTTTGAAGAGATGACCAGAATGGGAAGAGATGGAGGAAAAATAATTAGCAAAGATCCTCAGAGTATCCACTTCAAGTCCTTGCGAAATTCCATGACACCACTAATGACTTGAATCCTCATAGTGTCTCAATTGAAATGTCCAAGGTTGTATCTCTCAAATCAAAGGCAGTTGAAACCAATCTGTGAGAGATGATTGCTCAATTTTTAGTGTGAACATTTACATCGCAGAAATAGAAAATGTTACAAATCAGATATTGATTTATTGTTCTCTTTATTATCTAGATTTAAAGTGATAAAGTTAACAATACAGATGAAGCTTAAAAGCACACCATGTGTATATATTTTTTCAGAAACCAATTGTTAAATACCAGTATACCACTGCTCAGAACCAGTTATTTCTTTCAATTCCTGCTGCTACTGTCCTAGACCAGCCCTCTTAATACCAACCTTAGACTTGAGCAATAATATCTTAACTGACCTCTCTTCCTAGAGTCATTCTACCTCCATGTCATTTGGAACATTGCAACCAGGTTTATCTTTATAAAGAATACTCTCACTCAAGGACCGAGAATGGATTCCCATTACAACATTCCAAATCCTAAGGTCCTCCTCAGCCTAACCCTAATCTATCTCCCCAGGCTTTTTTCTACTATCCACTGGGAGTTCTTTGTTCCAGTTTGGTTGGTCACCTAACTGCACCCTAAAGACACAGAATCTCATAATTTTAGACATGTGAAGAATTTACCCTTAATGAGAAGGGATAGAGAAAGATGTAGTTAAGAGAGAGTCTCAAAACTTTCATCAAGTTCCACCTGTTCATATAAGGAAATTAGCCATAGCTAATAAGTTGGCATAGTCCAAAGTCATGCCCAAGGCTTCTTGCCTTCAAATGTTTCACTCTTCATAATTCCCTTTCTGCTTCACCCTCATGTTCCTTCCTAACTCCAAGCTTTTTGCAAATGCTGTTTTCTCCACTAAAATGTACTTCCTTTTCTTCTTGTTCCAAATCTGCCCATCCTTCAAGGTCCCCTTCAAGTCTGACCTCCTCCGTGAAGCCTTCCCTAAATTGTGTAATCCATTTGGAGTCAGAAATTCTTAGAACCTAAAGGGAACCTGAGGATCATCTGGTCCAGTCCCATAATTCTGTAAAAGAAACTAAAGTCAGTTGGATGACTTGACCAAGCTAGTATTTATAGAGCATTTTAAGGTGTGTATGCAAAGCATCTCACAACAACCCTGGGAGAGAGGTAATATTATTACGCCTGTTTAACAGATGAGGAAAATGCTGCTGAGTGAGGTTACATGACTTGCCCAGGATCACACAGCTAGTAACTAAGGCTGCTTTTGAATTCAGGTCTTCCTAGCTCCAAATCTGATACTCCATCCAATGCATCTCTCAACTGCTTCTTAACAATGTTATATAGGGCTTACTTAGAAGGGAGTGTGTTGAGCAATGAGGATCTATGAGGTACGGAACCTCCTTATACGAAGCCTTTTTATGGTGGATATACAAAACAATAATAGGCATGATCAGTTTGAAGGAAAAGATTGAGAAACAAACATGTGAGAAAGAGTATGCAACTGAAAGAATAGGTCCAGCCTTTCAAAGATACAGAACTGAGCCAGGTATCAAAGAATATTTTGGGAAGAAGAAAAAATACTTCATAAGAGAAAGAGGAAGAAATAGGAGACAATCAACACCAAATCAAGGCTGCTCATGTGCCTTTATTAGCAATGAGCTGAGGGAAGCTCTCTTTGGAGTTATTTTGAACCTGGTAGAAAAAACATTTAGTTTTCCCAACAGAAATTCTCTAATTCTATTTCCACAGCAGTATTCCTTAGGAATAAGGTGTTTCATGTCAATGGAAGCATAAACATCACCTTCTTCCTGCCCGTCCAACTGCCTGTTATGCAATGTCTGTGGTAATTATCTGTGTTGAAATTAGCACTCCCTCCCCACCATCTCCTGCATCATAGTGTCCTCCAAGCTGAAAATCAGCACCATTTCCCTACAACCAGACAATGAAGGCTGATATGGTAAGATCTAGCATTACAGGAACTAGATAGATCTATTTTCTATGACTTTCATCTACAGGATCACAATAATTAACATGTATTTGATTTCGCTAGTTCGTTGTAAAATACACAAATGCCTTTATTCAGTTATTTTCTTATCTTTTCAGTGTTGAGCATAATTTGTTGTCTTCTAATTCCTCAAAAATTAATGGTTTCAGTGTGATATATATGATAATTAACCATACTAAGTAAATATTTATTCAACTAATACAAAGATAAATGAGACATGATTCCTCCCT
This sequence comes from Bettongia penicillata ogilbyi, assembly GCA_023548195.1. Taxonomy (NCBI): domain Eukaryota; kingdom Metazoa; phylum Chordata; class Mammalia; order Diprotodontia; family Potoroidae; genus Bettongia; species Bettongia penicillata. The sequence continues at coordinate 594,533 of JAJHZJ010001014.1, read as the reverse complement.
TGAAAGAACATATAATCTAAAGAGATTAGAAAGGTATACAAATAACTAATATGCAAAATATAGAAAGTATATAAGGAAGGTATGAAGAAAGTTCTGTGTAGGGGTTACTGAAGGACAGAGGATAATTCCTGAGTAGAGAAATCAGGGAAGACTTTGTTGAGGAAATAGTATTTGAGTTGAGCCTTAAAATATATAAGTAGGATTTTAACAGGCAGAGTTAAAAAACAAAGGTGTAGAGGTAGGAAATCACAACATGTGGGTAGTGGATGGCAGGTAGCCTACTTACTAAAGCATAGAGTACTTGGGATGGGAACCCCTCTTCTCTGCTGCATAAAAGAACTGGATTTAGAAACAGAAGACTCAGGTTTGCAAGTTCATCTCTGTCACTTACTAGTTGTGTGTCCTTAAGCAAATTATTTTATATATTGCTCAATTTCCTTCTTGATTAAATGGCGATAATAATAACCACCATACTACTTACCTTGCAGGGCTGTCATTAGGTTCAAATGAAGTCATGTATATACAGCACCTTACAAACCCTGAAGTGCTATATGTCAATTACTATTACTCTATGCTAGCTATTGTTACAATACTCTACTGCAGAAAGTTCTATAGGCAGAAAAGTAGACTCAATAAATGTTTACCAATTGAGAGTGTTACCAGTTTTGCTATTAACTAGTTGTGTGTCCTTGGGCAAGTTAACCTCTTGGGTCACAGTATCTCCATTTTTTAAATGGGGGGATGGGGGTGAGAAGAAGGGTTAGAATCGCAATACTATGTTACCTTTCAGCTCTGAAATTCTATGATTTTATCTATCCATTCTGATCCAATATCTCCTTTATCCAGAGGGTTCAGGAAAAAGCACAATTAATAGAATATGTAGGGAAAAGGCCTTCTGTAGAAAGATATGTTTTGTTTTGTGTTTCCTCCTAATGTCACATTGACCGCTGAGGAATTCAATACCAGTCTTAAGGCTTATTAAGGTAGCCTAAATAAGCAGAACTAACAAAATGCAGTTTTCTTCTCTGTACAATGAGAGGGCAGGATTAGATGATCTTGAATATCTTTTCCAGTTACACTATCTCACAACCCTATTAATATGTTCAGGTTTTCCCCATTGCAGCTAAGAACAAATTATGACAGGAGTTCAGATTATAGCAGGAAGATTTTAAGCTAGATCTCTGGAAGGTCTTCTTAGTGAAAACAAATGTGGAATCTTCCCATGTGAATATGGAGAGAAGGAGAGAGAATTCTGGAACCTTTTCACTATGCAACATCCCTCCACCATGCCACACCCTCCAGAATCTCCAATTTGGGGAAAAGTCCAAACCAGTCATGCTTCAGTTCCCCTCTGGGCTAAACTTGTGACTATCCAAACTTAACCACTGTGACTCAGTTGCCTTCTCACTCTGAAATATGCCTCACCTCTTGAGACTGTCTCACCTTGCATCATTTCTTCATCATGCTGGCCCCTTTCGCCCACTGGTGAGTTCCTTCTGGGATCTTCAAGCTAGCCATGATCCATTCCTTTCTCATCTGTGAGTCTGATTTTATGGACTTTAAGCCCAATCCCCCCAAAAGGAATCTCCTTAACCCCCACTAGCTTTTCAATTCCTTCTACCATTAGGAAGTAAAGGATTGTCTTTCTTTTTGCTTGTATTTATGCATAGTCAGGCTTAGCTTGATAAATGTTGCCTTAGCTTGGTGTAGTCAAAAAGGAGCTAGGAAGAGGACTTCTCCAAGATTTTTGTTTGTAATTCTTTAAAAACAGGATTTAATTTAAATGGAAAAGCTTCAAAGCAACCTTTAGTTGAGATAAAAAGTCAGATTGACTCTTCTCTGATGCCTTTTTCTGTCTGCTCACTACAGGGTTCATTGGTAAGTGTGACCCAGAGATTGGTAGCACCAAGTATCCAAATGGTGCTGCAATCTTGGAACTTTGGTCATATAAATCAACACCTCTTTGCCTCAATGTTTTTAGTCAATCAAATGGGCATAATAACAACCATAAAGCTAGGCTAAGTCACTAGTTGAAAATGTGCACAAACCCATTTCCAAAAGCAAAGTGTACTACATAGAACAAAGAATGCTCCTGGTAATGAGAGCTCATCAGGGTGACTTTCAAAAAAAAAACATAGAGTACAGAGAATGAGTATGATAGCAAAAGAGACAAAGTACAGGAAATACTCCTGGCCTCCATTTATACACCCTTCGGCAAATACAGAACAATGATTTAGATTCTGCTAACAGCTATCCACAGACTAAAAGCAACTGAATTTTGATTTTTGGTCCTCTAGGCTTCCTTGTGGATCAAACCATGACAATAGACAATAGAGTAGCAAGGAACCTCACAGGCTGCCTAGTCCAACCTATATATGAACAAAACTCTCCTCTTCAATTTACCCAGAGTTATCAAAAAGACTCTGTTGGAAGATCTTCAGTGAGGGGAGGGGGATGCATCCTGTAGTGTAGTAAAGTAATCCGAGATCCAATTCTGTCTCAGGCACTTTTTATCTATGTCATCTCTAGCAAGTCACTTGACCCTGCTAGATGTCCTCATCTTCAAAATTAAAGGGATGACCTTTGAATTATTGCTCACTATAAATCTATGGTCTTATAGTCCTGCAGCTCTAGGAAAACCCACACCTTTTGGGGAATCCTATTCCACTTTTGCACAACTCTTATTTATAAAGAAAACACTTCTCTCCATCAAGCCCAAACCTACCTCATTGAAATTTCCAATCACTGCTCCTAGTTCTAGCCTCTGGTACCAAACAGAATATGTGGAAATTCTTTTCCACATAGCAGTCTTTGAAGTCTCCTCCTTATCAAAGTCTATTTTCTCACATGTGGTACCAAGATCTGAACATGATGTTTCAGATATACCCTGACAAGAGAAAATTACAAAAGGCTTATCACCATAGTCTGGTACACTATGTCTCTCAATGAAGCGTTAACTATCCTACTACCATGTCATGATGATCATTCATGATGAGCTGAAATTCCACTAAAAATCCCATGAATTTTTAAAGGAATAGCTTTTGTGAGCTACACACCTTATCTACCTTGTATTTCTGAAGCTATATTTTGAAACACATAAAAATCTTTATATGTATCCCTATAATCTCTCATCTATTTAATCTGGCTCCAGTATGTTTTTTGGAGCCTCTCTCTGCCACCCAGTCAGTTAGCTAGCCCACTCAACCATCTCTGCTTTTATCTGAGTCTTTGACAGATGTTAAACAACACAGGATCAAGTCCTATCCCAGGGGAACCACACCAGAGGTTGTGGTTTTTAAGTTGGAAAAAAAATCCATTAATCATTTCTTTTTGAATCTGTCCCATTAACCAGTTACAAACCCACAAAATTGTACTGTATTGTAGTGCACATCTCTTCTACAATAGTAAGAATATATTTTTCAATCTATCTTACACTACATGAAAGTAGAAGGGAAGGGGATAAGCAGGATGGGGGGATGAGAGAAGAAGGGCAATTGGGAGGAGAGGGTAATTAGAAGTAAACACTTTTGAGGAAGGACAAGGTCAAAAGAGAGAATAGAATAAATGGGGGCAGGACAGGATGGAGGGAAATATAGTTAGTCTTTCACAACTTGACTGTTTTGGAAGCATTTTGAATGACTCTACATGTATTACCTATATACATACATATAACCTATAACCAAATCACTTGCCTTCTCAATGGGGATGGGTGGGGAGGGAAGAAGTGAGAAAAGGTGGAACTCAACGTTTTAAAAATGAATGTTAAAATTTGTTTTTACATGTAACTGGTAAATAAGACATACAGGCAATGGGGTATAGAAATCCATCTTGCCCTACAAGAAAATGGAGGAGAACAGGATAAGAGAATAGAGGGCAGATTGGGAAAGGGAAAATCAGAATGCACACAGTCTTTGAGTGGGCAGAGGGAAGAGATGAGGAGCGAATTTTAAACTCAAAGTCTTGTGAAAGTGAATGCTGAAAACTGAAAATTAATTCATTAATAAAAAGAAAAGAAAAGAAAAAAATATAAAAAGGCAACTTCAAAAAAAATGTAGTTTTGAAACACTTTTTTCTAAGTCTAAGTGAATTCTATCTATACCATGACCCCTATCTATTAGTTCATCGATACCATCAAAAATAAAATGAGGTGCATCTAATACTGAAGGAATCCTAATAAATCTGCCCTATCCCCAATATTCTAACTTCCTTATCAGCCCCAGTGAACAGCAGGCCCACTGTCCCAATTAGCCACTCACCCCCTCACATACACACATATTCAATATCTTAACTTCTTTTTATGTGCCTCACTGCTCACTTAAATAACAGGTGTGTCCATGAACTCATATTTCTCACAGAAACAACAGGCATATACATGTGATCAGATCCCAGACACTGCCTCTAGCTAGCCGCTGCCCCCCAAATCCATTCCTCATATTTCCCACAGAAGCAGCAGGCATGTCCATGCACTCTCCACAAACACATCCATCTAGTCTCAGAGAGAACCACAATACTCAGTCAATCAGGAAAGCAGCAGCACCACCATGACGCCCTAAGTAGGCACCTGCACAGCAACAGTAAAGAACTGACCTAGAGTGAACTTATGATGTAGAGAGGTTTATTATAATATCATTATCATACATACATACCTCACCACAAGGTTTTTCTATATGCATTGTGGGTAATCACATGTGTAGTTTCACTGAGATTAGGACCCCCTCCTCTATTACCTAATTCCCCTTAACAAACTCCTACTGCCTTTTTAATATTCATAATTTCTGTTATGTAATTGCATCTTTACCCTATAAAAATCCATCTCCTTTCTCTGAAGTTGCTGGTCCATCTTGAAACTGAGCCCGCTTCATGAAAATATCAATCTCAATAAATGACTATCCTTGGATTAGAGGTGGTCTGACTCTGAATTCTTTGAGACAATTACACCAAGCACATCATGCAACAACAGTTTTTGGTGTTCCTGGGTGGCCAGAGTCTAAACCACAACAATATGACCTTAGCAGTTCCTTCTTCCTCATCATCTTCCTCTTCCTTGTTGTGGTTTTCCGAGCCTTCCTCTTCTTCATTTTCTTCTACCTCCTCCCATTTTTTTTTCTTTTCCCATATTCACTAGCCATCCCTTTAATAATGTGTTGTAGAATTTTTTGCCAGGAAACAAGGATTCTTGGACTACAGTCTGTAGATGACATTATGTACTTATTCATGAAATTTAGAACATTTGTTCACCTCTAATCTAACAACTCTACAGTCCTTCAAAGCTTACTTACAGTGTCTCAATAATCACAATGGCCCATTTTAAAAACTCTGGTATGTCATTTTTCTGGTCCTGACAATTTTAACTCATTAAAAGTAACCAGGCAGAGGAGCCAAGATGGTGGAGTAGAAAGATACATATACGCTAGCTCCTAACCCACAGCCCATAAAATACCTATAAAGAAGAACTTACAACAAATTCTGTAGCAGCAGAAGCCACAGAACAACAGAGTGGAGGAGATTTCTGTTCCAGAGAGACCAGAAAAACTGACATCAAAGGTCTGTCATGCACCAGACCTGGAGCAGAGCAAAGCCCTGCCTTGGCCATGCAGTAATGAGAGGAGCAGATCTGAGCAGGCTTCAGGGACAGAATCTCCAGCGGCAATGCAGGTCCCTCCACCCACAGGCACCAGAGGTCAGTGAGAGGGCCTTTTCAGCTTGCCGGGAGGGGAGCGGGGTGTCTCCATAACTCAGGCCCCCTCAAGAGGCAGCAGTGGACAGGAGCTCCCAAAGCAAGCAGGAGCTCTGATCCATTGCTGAAGATCTCCACATAAACCCCCAGAGGGAACTGAGCTCCTTGTGGGCCATGCCCCCACCCAAACCCCTAGAGGGATCTCAGCTTTGTGTGGCAGCCCTGTCCCTACCTGAGCACCTGAACTTAATCTCACAATGAATAGCAGCCCCACCCCCACTGAAATCCCTGAGGCTAGGGAGCAGGATTTTAATTTCAAACCCCAAGCGCTGGCTGGGTGGGGGTGGAGAGGAAACTCAGAATTCAAGTGACTGACTGGGAAAATGCCCAGAAAAGGGAAAAAAAATAAGACCATAGAAGGTTTCTTTCTTGGTGAACAGATATTTCCTCTTATCCTTTCAGATGAGGAAGAACAATGCTTACCATCAGGGAAAGACATAAAAGTTAAGATTTCTGTATCCCAAACATCCAAAATAAATATTCAATGGGTTCAGGCCATGGAAGAGCTCAAAAAGGATTTTGAAAATCAAGTTAGAGAGGTGGGGGAAAAACTGGGAAGAGAAATGAGAGAGATGCAAGAAAAGCAGGTCAACACCTTGCTAATGGAGACCCAAAAAATGCTGAAGAAAATAACACCTTGAAAAATAGGCTAACTCAATTGGCAAAAGAGGTTCAAAAAGCCAATGAGGAGAAGAATGCTTTCAAAAGCAGAATTAGCCAAATGGAAAAAGAGGTTCACAAGCTCACTGAAGAAAATAGTTCTCTCAAAATTAGAATGGAACAGATGGAGGCTAATGATTTTATGAGAAACCAAGAAATCACCAAACAAAACCAAAAGAATGAAAAAATGGAAGATAATGTGAAATATCTCATTGGAAAAACAACTTACCTGGAGAATAGATCCAGGAGAGACAATTTAAAAATTATGGGACTACCTGAAAGCCATGATCAAAAAAAGAGCCTAGACATCATCTTTCATGAAATTATCAAGGAAAACTGCCCTGATATTCTAGAACCAGAGGGCAAAATAAGTGTTCAAGGAATCCACCAATCACCACCTGAAAGAGATCCAAAAAGAGAAACTCCTAGGAACATTGTGGCCAAATTCCAGAGGTCCCTGGTCAAGGAGAAAATATTGCAAGCACCCAGAAAGAAACAATTCAAGTGTTGTGGAAATACAATCAGGATAACACAAGATCTAGCAGCTTCTACATTAAGGGATAGAAGGGTGTGGAATAGGATATTCCAGAAGTCAAAGAAACTAGGACTAAAACCAAGAATCACCTACCCAGCATAACTGAGTATAATACTTCAGGGGAAAAAATGGTCTTTCAATGAAATGGAGGACTTTCAACCATTCTTGATGAAAAGACCAGAGCTGAAAAGAAAATTTGACTTTCAAACACAAGAATGAAGAGAAGTATGAAAAGGTAAACAGCAAAGAGATGTCATAAGGGACTTACTAAAGTTGAACTGTTTACTTTCCTACATGGAAAGACAATATTTGTAATTCCTAAAACTTTTCGGTATCTGGGTAGTTGGTGGGATTATACACACACACACACACACACACACACACAAACACAAACACGCACATGTGCACACGCACACACAGAGACAGAGAGCACAGAGTGAATTGAATAGGATGGGATCATATCTTAAAAAAATGAAGTTAAGCAGTGAGAGAGAAATATATTGGGAGGAGAGAGGGAGAAATGGAATGGGGCAAATTATCTCTCATAGAAGAGGCAGGTAGGAGACTTTTTAGTGGAAGGAAAGAGAGGGGAGCTGAGAGACAAACATGAAGCTTACTCTCATCACATTCGACTAAAGGAAGGAATAAAATGCATACTCATTTTGGTATGAAAACCTATCTTACAATACAGGAAAGTGTGGGAGAAGGGGATAAGCAGGGTAGGGAGGATGACAGAAGAGAGGGCAATGGGAGGATGGAGCAATTTGAAGTCAACACTCTTGGGGAGGGGCAGGATCAAAAGATAGAATAGAAGCAATGGGGGCCAGAATAGGATGGAGGGAAATATAGTTAGTCTTACACAACATGACTATTATGGAAGTCATTTGCAAAACTACACAGATATGAGCTATATTGAATTGCCTGCCTTCCCGAAGGGAATGGGTGGGGAGGGAGGGATGGGGAGAAGTAGGAACTCAAAGTTTTAGGAACAACTGTCAAGTATTGTTCGTGCTACTAGGAAATAAGAAATACAGGTAATGGGGAATAGAAAGTTATCTGGCCCTACAGGACAAAAGAAAAGATGGGGACAAGGGAAAGGAGGGATAATAGAAAAGAGGGAAGATTGGTGATAGGGGAAATTAGAACGCTTGGTGCATTGGGGTGGGAGGAGGGGACAAATGGGGAGAAAATTTGGAACCCAAAATTTTGTGAAAATGAATTTTAAAAAGTTAAATAAATAAATTAATTAAAATAAATTAATTAATTATTTTTTAAAAAAAGGGAAAGTAACCAGGCATTCTCCTTCTATCTTCCTCCTCATCCCAAGAACTAGATCTGAGGTCAAAAATTGCATTCAGTTTCTTGATCTGTCTCTTACTGCTTGTGTGACCTTGGACAAGACAAGTGACCTCTTAGACCCTGTTTCTTCATCTATAAAATGAAAGTATTCAAATAAGTGCCCTCTAAAGTCTTTTCCAGTTCTATGGTCCTAATTTTTATGAACTCTTAGCAATCACATTTGCTATTTCCTTGAAATTCTTCAGTTTACTCTTGTGAGAAAAAGCAAAACCTCAAATTAGCGGAACTTTTTCTCTGTCTTCTTTCATCATTGTCCAATTCATGCTTTGAAACAGTTCTATTTTTGCTCTGAGCTTTCTTTTTTCTCCAATACAATTGTATAACATACCCCTTTTGTTGCCATTATCAGTCAACTGACAAGCATTTATTAGATTCCCACTATATGCCAAGAATTGTGTTTGGCCATAGGGATACAAACACAAACAATAAAACAGTCCGTGTTTTGTAGCATAAAACATAAGAAGCTTATGTTTTACCATGAGGAACAACAAATTCCCCAAAGATATATGCAGAATGCATACAAAATTATCACAAGGCTGATTCGGGGAAGGCAACACTAGCAACTGAGGATGGAAAGAGAGGCTGGGAAAGACTTCATGCAGAAGGTGGTGCTTATACTGCTTTAAAGTAATGAATGAATTCTAAGAAGGAGATGCCAGCATGGAGTGAATTCCAGGCAAAAGTATGGTTACGAGAAATTCTGTGTCACATGTGAGGAAATAAGAAGAAAGTTTGTCTGACTAGACTAGTGATATGTATAGTAAGTCTGGAAGAAGAAGTTAAAATTAAATTATAGAAGACTTCATAAAACAAAGGAAGAGAGAGAAAGAGGGAGAGGGAGAGAGAGAGACAGAGACAGAGATCAATAGATTTGATGCTAGAGGTAATAGAGAGGCACTAGATATTAATGAGTGATAACATTATACCTACAGATAAAGAAAATTATTCTGGCAGATGCATAGAAGAATCATGAAAAATAAGCACTAATTCTAGGTTCTGAGGATTTAGGTTCAAATCCTATCTCTGAGACATTGTTTGAATGACTTTGGAAATGTCACGACCTCCTTAAACCTTAAATCTATATCTATAAAATGAAAGCATTGGACCAGATGGTCTCGGGGGTCCCTACTATCACTATATTCAGGATACTACTAATTGGGATGGGGGCAAACCTTGGGGCAGGGATACCAATTATGAGATTATTGCAAAAAGTCAGGTGAGAGATTATGAGAGATCTGAACTATGTGTTGACTATGTCAGTAGTGAGAAAAGGTTGAAGACAGAGATGCAGTAAAACAGAAATGATATGATTTGACAGCTGATTGAATTATGAGGCGAAGAAGAATGAGAGTTCATGTATGCTGCTGAGATTGCTAACATGGAAGGGTGGGAATACTCTTAAAGGAAATAGGTAAGTTAGGAAGAGGAATCGGTTGGGAAGAGTGGGAAGATTGACTTACTCTTTGTAAATGTTGAATTTGAGAAGTCTATAGGAGATCCAGTTTGAAATGTCCAATAGGCAACTGGTGATGTGGTGGTGTGGATATATATAGTTAAATAGATCTGGGATTCATCTGCAAAGACATGATAATTGAAACTATGAGAACTGGTGAGAGCACCAAAAGAAAGAATGCAGAGAAAATAAAATCAGGGTTAAGGAAGAACCTACAGTTAGAAAGCTTCACATCGATTATTTGACAGCAAAGGAGACTGAAAAGTTTCAATCAGGTGGGAGAATGACCAGCAAAGAGCAATGTTACTGAAACCCAGAGATGTTAGAATATCTAAGAGGAGAGAGTAGTAGACAATGTTGAATGCTGCAGAGAAATAAAGGATGAGGACTGAGGGGAAAAAAAACCAATATCCAACTTGTCAGTTAAGAGATCACTGAGAGAGTGCTTCAGCTGAGTGATGAGGTCAGAAACCAGATAGCAAAGGTTGAGAAATGAATTGGAAGTCATTAATGTGGACAGCTTTCTCTAGGAGTCAGATTGTGAAAAAGAGAAAACAGAGTGATAGCTAGAGAGAATAATGGCATCTAGGGAAGGATAAGAAAGTTTGCCTGTTTGGGGGATAAGGAAGTTTGTAGCCAGTGTGGAATTAACTAATAAACACCTTCAAATAATTCTAAACATTAGTAATCCAGAAGTTTTTCTTCTAGGAACATGATTTGTCTTCATCTTCTATTACCTTCTCTTGTACTTGTCTTCTGTACATGTCGTTTTAAAAATTTATTTTAATCTACATGTATCCACTTTGATATCTTTAGACAACTTTCCCTTTCTTCTCATAGAAATGCCCATTTTTGTCCTCAGAATCTCATTCTTGAAAACCTCCCATCTTTCCTGCTCCTATTTCCTATGCTGAATTTTTAGTATACGGGATCTAGTATAGCTTTTCTCTGAACTCTTTGAAATCTGCTCTCTCAAAATCTAGATTACCTGTTTGACTATTCTTTATTTTTTCTCCTCTATCCCATAAACTCTAGGTTCATGGCAGGAGAGGTCACTCCACTTCCTTCCACCCATGCCACAGCTCTCAACTTTTCAGTATTAACAGCTAGTTCCTTCTTGTTGGTCAAAATCAGGTTCCATGTAGCAATTTCCCCTATTTTTTATTTAAGTTTTAAAGGATGAAATTATGATGAAGGCAGGCCAAGAAAGGATCATGGGCTCTGTTTTTGGCAGATGGAATGCTACAGCAGATGTCCAGACAATAAAAGTTCCCTATCAATACTGTCTCCTGCCTGAATGCCAGATGCGATATTTTCAAACCTTTTCTCTACTGTATCATTCTATCACAGTGGTCTTCATCTTTGTTATATAGTAATGACAATATTGTCTGTGTTTCTCCTTCTGTGGGTCTTCACCCTAAAAAGCTCTCTTCATATTTCCACTCTTTGGTTCCTGCATTTCCTCACCAAAGTAAATTGTTTAAATTTGGAATGCTAGCACACTGCCACAATATCCTTTCAACCTCCTATTACTTTTGAATAAAGTATATCTCTATAGAGCCATGTTCTAGACTTATGGTCCCATCCCACCAAATCTTAGTGATAAACATGAAGTTAAGTACACATTCTAAAATGTATATCTCTAATTGATCTTACCTGTTAACTCTACTTTTGTGCATTGATTTACTGTTGTCTGAGGCCATGAATTTTGATGTTAGGTCTTGTTTTGTCTCCTATAAATTTTTGTTATTCTTCCCACAAGGTAGTTACTCTCCATGATCTCTATAAGGACATTGACACTGAAGTTGATACATGCATTGCCAGAGCTAGTTCAGTGTTTGGGAGGCTCTGAAGAAAAGTTTAGGAGAGCAGAGGTATTATTAGACTGACTACCAGACTGAAGGTCCACAGAGCCATTGTGCTGACCTCATTGTTGTATGCCTGTGAAACATGGACAATCTACCAGTGCCACGCCAGGAAACTGAATCACTTCCATTTGTACTGTCTTAGGAACATTCTGAAGATCACCTGGCAGGATAAGGTACCAGTCACTGGGGTTCTTGCTCGAACTAAACTGCCAAGCATTCAAACTATGCTTGAGAGAGCACAACTCTAATGGGCTGGCTACGTTGTTTGAATGTAAAATGTACGCTTGCCAAAAAGACTATTTATGGAGAACTCTCATGGGGCAGACAATTGCATCATGGCTAAAAAAAAGTGATACAAGGATCCTCTCAAGGCCTCTCTCAAAAGCTTTGGATTTGATTGCGGGACATGGGAGACACTGGCATAGGATCACTCAGCATGGTGTGCTGAAAAGGCGCTGTGCTCTATGAGCAAAGCAGAATTTATACAGCATAAAGGAAACGTAGGATGCACAAATTTGGAGTAACTACCCCAAATGTTCACACGGACTATCTGTGCCCAATCTGTGGTGGAGCATTCAGAGCTCATATTGGTTCGATCAGTCACAGTCATGCACATAGAAACTTCACTTTATCACAGTGATGTCATTTTGGTCCTCTTCAAAAATGATTGACAACAACCAACCAACCATGCATGTAGGCTGCCCCCCCCACCTTTGCTTTCCAGACTAGTCTTTTAATTAGATTTGTAGGACTTTAGGCAAAGACATTTTAACCAGCCTGGTTAAGTGTGCCCCATCCCCTGCAAAGAGCTTATCATTACAGTAGTTTAAGCTGTGCTGCAAAAATCCAAATGCCATTCTCTGACACTATCTTAAACAGTCATTGATTTCCCAGATATGCCTAAGTTCATCTGAAATCTTAACTTTCAAAAAGTGGAAGTGATGAAAATACTTCCTGCTAACTTTTTCAGTTTCTTTCACAGATCGATGATATTTTGCTTCCCAGATCTGAAACTGTTATGATGAGTATCAAGGAAATCTTGATTCCTAATTATTCCTAATCCAGAGGTTCTCTAACCAAAAAGAATTAGGGCTGCAAAAACCAACATATATTCACCGAAAACCCAGAATTACTAAATAGTAACCCAACTCAGAGGTAACGCAGGGAAAATGGGATTTCTGTCTCTGAAGATAACAGCAACTCTAATTTCTATAGTACAAGGTTTAGAGAAATATTTTGCTCTGTCCTTACTCCCTGAAGGCCATGTGTGTTTCATTTGTCCCCTCCTCCTGGGTTCTCTGGTGGAGGGAGGAGGAGGAAGGAGAGGAGGTCTCTGTTCTCTGCCAATGACTAGAGTCCCACCAATTGTGTTCCCTCAATTTTAGGGATCTAAGAACTATAGTTCTATTAATCCCTTGAATCACATTAGTTCTAACAAAGAAATATTTGCTTCAAAGATATAAGAGCAAATATACAATATTTTCCCCACAAGAGTGTGTGGGGACAGTAGAAGAAAGATCCTCTTCTATACCATCTACATCTTTGGGGAAGAGAGAGGAATTAGACTCATATTTTAACTCATTTCCTACTTGGCATTAGTTCCACCAAGTTCAAGTCCCAAACTTCATATTCCTCACCTTTACTCATACACTCACTCCCAGTATCCTAACTTCTCAGGGTCAGGAAGAGCTGTAATCTCCAGTCTGGACTCCTGGGCTCAGAGATTCACAATGCTTGGTTTCCCAGGTCAGGAGCTCCATCCCCTGGACCTGGAATTGAATGAGGAAAATAAAATGGACCAAAATTCCAAGCCAGTTTTACAGGACCACATTGTCTAAGAAGAGAGGGAGCGTCTTTCCCCGTGCCCCTTATTGCTTTGTGTCATCTGCTGCAAGAGAATGAATAGTTTTAAAGATTCTGATGGTTCTAGCTAAGCAGTCAATAGAAAGAGAGTGTTCTCAACCCCATGGTAGACCAATGAAAACTATTTACACCTATGCTAGTACTCTTTTCTCCCAGAAGCAAATGTGCAACATTTCTGATATAGAAATCACCGTGATATCAACATATTAGGTGATTTGGTCATGTACCAAACCCTGTGAGAAACAGGGAGACGGCAGAGACAGAGATTTGACAGGAAGCAAAGCAATCTTGATTCCTAATTAAGTCAGGATTCAAATATGACTTGGACTCCAAATTCGTTATTTTCACTCAACCAAATAGCTCTCTTAGGAAATCTTTGGGAAAATAATAGATACTCACTCCCCTCTTTCCAACCACTCTTTGGCCTCTTCCATCTCCACACCAAATTCTTGCCCTCCCTGAGTCTCCCCCCTCCCCAGCCCCAGGAGATGACAACTCTCAGATCTAAAGAATGATTGGTTAAGTTCCTGGAATCATCATTTCATGAGAAAGCCCAAACAAACTGCTCACTCTCCACTTCTGGTTCACTTTCTTACCAATCTACTGCCACACTAGGTTTCCTCTCACTACTTGCAGCCTTTTACAACTCCATTTTATGTTTTCCCTTCTCCTATCATGAGGAAGTTCCTTGAGAGTAGGAACTATATTGTTTCCTTGTTTTTGTTTCTCCAGAATAGTTTGTGCCTGATAATTAATAACTGCTGTTCCTTCCTTCCTCCTTTCCTTCCTCCTTTCCTTCTTCCTTTCCTTCTTTCCCCCCTTGCTCCCTCCCTCTTTCTTTCCTTCTTTCCTATCTTCCTTCCTTCCTTCCTATCTGCAAACATCTGTCCTGTACATTTAGTCACTTGCCTGTTAAAGGGCAGGGTTCAGAGAGGATATTATATCCTACAGATACATTCTGCTGGAGAACTCTAAGATCTTTTCACCAGAAATATGGTTTGACTTTAGTGGAGAGAGAAACAGCAAGCAGTGTTGCCACATTTGAAATCATCACAAAGTTTTGGACTCCAAGGCCCAGACTCTCACATGACCTTATGAACAGACAGTAAATGAGTAACTCTATGCTTTTGAGACTCTGAAATCAGTTCTTGGGCAAGTCCTGTGATTTGTATCCACTAGACATGTATCCATCTTCCCAGAGCAGCCTCCTGGTGGTGAATGATAAGATTAACAAATTCTGCTTTCAGCAGAATATTCTCCTGGGCCATGTAGCTTACTGTCCATTCAAATGTCAATTACTTTGATTTGTACGTTTCCAATGGCAGGGTTACTGTCTAGCCCCATTGCCCCAAAATGGAACCTGTACATCATTGATACTTTGTGGGGAATGAAGGAATTTAGCTAGTGCCTGAGGCTTCCCTGCCAGACTCTACTTCTGAACTTTCTTAATTACAAGATCTTCAAAAAGTGCCTGATTTTTTTTTCTTTGCCCAACATGCTCATTGGAAGAGCTAGAAAAATTGCCTGTTTCTCAGGCATTCTCCTTCTTTTCTCCATACCCAGTTGGATATAAACTGTCTTCAATTTGCCCGTCAATACAGGCACCTACTCTTGAGATGGGAAGGTGCCATCTTTCTATCAGTTTTCCCTTTCAATTATACTATGTCCTTCCTGCATCTCTTGTCCAGACAAAAGCACATAACAGATAGCTCAAGCATACTTGAACAAATCGGAGGTTCCTGGGAAGGAAATGATGCTGGATCCCCTATTTTCATGATCTCATTAAGATAGCAAGTTGTCACAATCACTTTCTGCTTTGGTTGTATGGAATGGGCAACCTGGCTCAGCCTGTCAGTGTCAGCACATATCACAGGAGATCTCCTGCCTGAGAGAGACAATTAACATGAAATACCAGGATTACTGTCTGTCACATTTACAAAGCTTTTCAGTTAAAGACAAGGCGTTGCTCACATTTGTCTCTCCTAACAATTTATGCTTTCATGGTGTCAAGCTGTTCAAATACCCCTTCTTTTCCCTAAACGGACTGACTCACAAATCTTGGCACTGTTCATGCCACTTACATAAGCAAAAAACCATCAGCACCGATTTCCCTGTCAAACAAACACAGGCCATGGGAGAATACAGATATGTTTACATTTTCTCCCTGGCATGAGATGTGTCCTATTTTCGGAAAAAAAAAAGGAAGGAAGGAAAATTATCACACCTTCTTTTTCTTCACTATCCTTCACACACAACCATTACCTTGATTTTTAAGTGTTGGATGGTCACATACAGGCATACCTCACATAACATCATCCTGACCAACGTTGTTTCACAATGGCTTTAATATAATATTCCCAAAGTCCCTTTCAACATCATGAAATTTTAGTATATTGTCATTCAGCCAATTTTCCAGGATTCAAATGGAATGATTTGTGATCATACAATAATGTATCTAGAACCAGAAAGGACCCTGGTATCCACCTGGTTTGATGCCCTCATTTTATAGATGAGGAAATAGACCCAGGAGAATAAGTAACTTGACCAATGCCACAGAGTAAGCAATTACCAAAAGTGGAATTTGAACCAAAGTCTGTTGTCCATAACTAATGCTCTTTTCACTATGACACAATACTTTTAGAGTTCTACTACTGTTAATTATTTTAAGTGAGTCTATTTATTGTGATAATATGGTTTTCTTTTGGTTTTGTGTTGTTCAATCACATTCAACTTGCTTCATGAACCCATTTAGAAGTTTCTTGGCAAAGATGCTGGAATGGTCTGCCATTTCCTTCTCCATCTCATGTTACAGAGGAAGAATTGAGGCAAACAGGGTTAAGTGACTGACCCAAGTTTACATAGCTAGGAAGTGTCTGAAGCCAGATTTGAACTCAGAAAGATGAGTCTTCCTGATTTTGTGGTCCAGCACTCTATCCACTTGGTCATCAAGCTATGACCAATATTGTCTTCTATATCTGTATTAATATTGTTGCTATGCAATTCACTAGTCTTTTTTTAATGTATATGACACAGTGAAAGGGCTGGACCTGGAGACAGAAAGAACAGAGTTCAAACCCAGACTGAGACACTTACAAGTTATGTCACCCTCAGCAAATCACTTAACCTCTCTATTTGCCTCAGTTTCCTCATCAGTTAAAGCTTGGGATAATAATAGCATCTACTTCCCAGGACTATTTAAGGAAAAACAAGGCAATATTTGTAAAGTTCTTTACAAACCTTAAAGGGCCTTCTAAATACTAGCTTTTGTTACTATCATTAAAGTACCAACACTAAGAATAGTACTTTGCCACAAATGAGAAGCAAGGCAATAAGAAAGGACACAAGCATTTATTAAGCTCTTACTTTATGCCAGGCAATGTGCAAAGTGCAGGAAATATAACTATAATAATTATATAATATAAATATAAAGACAGCCCCTGACCTCAAAGAGTTTACATTCTAATGGAGGAAGACAATACACAAAAGACAGCAGAAAAGAGAGAGAGGGAGATGTTGCAGGTTGAGAAGCCTACAGGGATGCTTGGATATTCCAGAGTGAAAAGACCCAGGTACCAACAGAAGTTCCAGATTGAGATGACTTGGTTTGGAAGGCTGAGAACCAGGAACAGGCTGGGAGGAAGGAAGACTGACTTGGGCTGCTCCCCAAAATGAAGGCTCCCATGGAAGAAGGGGACAGCTATCTTTGATCAAACATATGCTAATGCTTCCAATGAATAAAAAACTCCAAGATGAACCAAGGCTTCCCAGAGCTTGAGGCCGGGAGAATAAAAACCAAATGGAGCTTGACTGGATAAACTCACTCCTAGTGATTTCTCCAACTTCTCCACTACTTTTAGAACCAGCCTCTCTGGTGCTTCCAGGTTGGCTGACACCTAAATTTGGCATCTACACATACTTCTGAAACACAGGGGTGTGTACCATTAACCATCATACACAGAGGAGAGGCTCCAAAAAGCTTGCAGTGATCTAAGAATCAATTGTACTCTATGTGTTTATCCTGGCAGGCAGGTCACTTCTCCCCTTAGAGAAAGACATTTTGTGACCACGAATCCCTCTCTGCCCCATCCTTGGGCCCCGAGAAGGATTTCACAGTTGCAATTCCTTCTAATGAACAGGGTATCAGTGTTAATTGGATGACTGCCAACACATCTTTTGGATAAAAAAAGTTTTTAAACACTCAACATTCATTAGTTCAGTGCTTCATTAAATGAAGCACATGTGGTGAAGGGAATAATTAGTGATGTTAATTGCAGCTTCAGCAAGAACCAAAGAGAATCCAGTGAAATGTCCTGACATTCACAAAGAGCAATGTGTTCAGTGCTCTTGCAACTAATTGCAATTAGCAAGCAACCGCACATGCATATGTTCCATGTCTGTAATTAATCACACTCCTTTATCACTCCAAATGTACTCTGCTGATGCCAACACGCCTGCCTTCTGCTCATTCTTTTCCCCTTCAGGGTCAATTCCTCCAGCCAGAGTCTCAGGACAAACCACAACCTGCCTTCTAGTAGAGGCAGGATTGTCCCTCTAGAAATACTGCCCTGTGAGAACAGCCAAGTGGTTCAGTAAACATTACACTGGGTTTGAAGTACTGAGTTCCTGAATTTGAATACTGCCTCAGACATCTCTTAGGTCACTTAATCTCTCTCATCTTCAATTTCCTCACAAGCAAAATGAAGCAGTTGACCTCAGTGGTCTCTTCTGTCATCCATCTTTCATTTTTGAAGAGGACAATGACATCATGGGGATGGATTTTTCACTTGAGAGTAAATTGAATTAGAGTGAGGCAGAGTTGCACAAAGTTGTTAGCTTCATTTTCTCTTCTGGAGTCATTAAAGTCCAGTGGCAAGACAAAAGTCAAGATGACTGGTGATGGCCTTAAATGCAGTGGATGATGTTGGTTTCTTTGATGTTTGACCAAGCTCTAAGCACTTCACGTTGAAACAAATGTGTTCTCATCCACTCCCTTCCACCAGGGGAAATCTTCACATGTTTGAGGTAGACATCTCTCTAACTCATCAATGGGTTTAAGGTTACCCTCAACTTGATTTAGCCTGTTGGATGAGATGGTTTTACTAGGATGTGGCCACTGTGTATGCTATAGCTTCTGGGAGTCAGAGGAAAGAGCTGAGGTAGACACTGAGAAGGGCTCAGAAATTCCTCACACTAGATGTGCCAGTCCTCCCTGAACACCCTATGCACCCCATATTACTACCCCTTATATTACTAAAATCTATCATCCTGTGTGAAGGGTTCCATATGATCCTTTCTCATCAGATATGCCTCTGTTACTAATCACGCACTAGCTTAGCCTAAAATAGCCACCATCAAAACAACAATAAAGATGTAGTTATCTCTGTGATTTTACTTCACTGCCTAGAGCTAGGTTTGCCCAGTCAGCACTTACGAACCTGATTATGTCCTCCGAAGTTCTTTCTCTCAATTAGGGTGGGCAGATTCCAGGTAATTGGCAAGAACCTAATTCAAGTCTCATGGTCTGAATAACTAGGCTTCCAATCGAAATGGTTAAGAAAGGGAGGTCAGTATTTTTCCCACTTATTTATCTTGTTTCATTTGTAAAAAGCCAGTATTAAAACTTCTAAGAATTAATATTTAGTGATATCATGGGTAATCTAGATTCCATGGGGTGGTTAATAAGATTAACTAGCAGAAAGTTTAGAAGGAACAATGTTCCTAGCCCTGGATGGATAGCAGATATGTTGGGAAAGGTTGGGGTAAGGAGGTAGGGAAGCCAGGCTACAGAGATAAAAATACTTTAATGGCCAGATACAATGTGAAGGCAGTGAGCTAGTAAAGCAGCCTCTAGGGGCAAAGCAAGAGAAGAGGCACTCAACATAAACCACACAAAATTACAGAACATTTGCGCTAGATAAGACCTCAAAGATTATTTCATCTAATACTCTCATTTTACAGATAAATAGACCTATGACAAAATGTGACCAAGGTCACATAACTAGCCAACTTCAGAGAAAGGGCTGCTGACTCTAGGTCTTGCTACCAGCCTTATACCACAATTTTACCCAGATGTCACCCTGCACCAGAAGTCAGCTCTCCATAGTTATGGTGTTTTGTTTTGTTTTTTTCCAGCCATGTTCCATTATATATCTCAGAATCATGTGGAGCATGTCTCAGGGTAAAAAAGAGAACCATCAACATAGCCCAGAGGTTACAGATTCTGCAAACTTCACTAATTTTCCTGAACCAAAAATTCAGCAGTCCATCTGCCATCTCTGCCCCATTTCCCTCAGCTGAACCATTTCTCTAATGCTGATATCAACTCCTCAACACTCCTCAGCCACCATGAACATCAAAGACCAAACCAAACTTTTCACGCAGACGATCCTGTGTGAGCAGAAATACTCTGGGACATTTTAATCATTTGATTCAGGGAAGAAAAAAGTCATATTCAATGAAACCCAGATGGAGCAGCACAGAGAGAGCTAAGGTCAGGCCATAAGCTTTTGGCTTTCAACTGAAGGAATGAAATGAGGAAAGCTTTGGCGTGTTCAGGCTGTTGAGAACTTAGAGAATGGTTTGGTTCTTCTGAACAAAGTTGTTTTTCTGTAGCTGCTGAACCAAAGCCTTGGCCCATTTGTAGCAAGCTTACCAGAAAGTCTTCAATTTAATATTTTTTTTTGCTTCTTACCACCACTACCCCACAACCAATAAGGAAAAACAGTCTTGAAAACTTATTTGGGCTTTGTAAATGTTAAAAATGTTAGCCTAAATCTTAAAATCTCAAGGGTCTCAACTAAAAGTCTCTTAAAGCTCCTTTTAGTCTAGCCCCCTTATATTACAGAGCAGAAAACCAAGGCCCATATTAAGAAAAGTAACATATTCAGAGTCATACAGTAAGACAGTGTAGAGTTAACCTGAACCCCAGTCTCCTGACTCACAATCCCAGGTTCTTTTCACTATGTCAAGGCATATCTCCATAAGGTACTTACCTTTCCATCAATGTTAACACAACCTCTAAATAAAGGAATTTTAAAGAGATTATTTGAACAAGTCATGCTGTTCTGTAATGAGAGACCCAGCGGTGGTGTCAAATCATCATCTGCTGAGACTATTTTTTTAAGTAGGATTGAGGGGGGCAGTTGTGACAGCTGAAAAAAAAATCACAGGTAGACAAGCAGACAATCAGGCAAATCTTGTGCCTGTTAATTCACATAAATGAGTCATCACATATTTAGAAAGGTTCATATTCCAGGACAGATGTAAGGAGTAAGAAGATTCCAGAGAAAACAATAATTAATTGGGTAATTTGAGCTCTTCAAACCAAAGCCTGAATACTGTTTCCCAATTCACTCGATAAATTTGGGATTTTGGAGGAAGAAAAAACAGTACTGTAATGACAGTAATCTAAGATCCTAAAGCCCGAGAGGGACTCCTTGATGAGGTTTAATACGCATGCCATTTCACAGGAGAGTGGGACATCTGTTAAAGTCCTGTTCCTTCTAAGACATAAACCATCCACTTTACACTCATTAAAATAAGTTGGGACCTGAACAACAATACTGTCCTGATGAGCCCAGTACCATATTTGAGAGCCTTGAGTGAGCCACCTTCTAAACCCCATCAAATATATACATACATTAATGGGCCTTAGGCAACAATTTCTCATTCAGATGATCATCACAGGCCATACTAGTAAACTACCATGATGCTGAATGACTAACGTATGTCTCCAGGAATAGACACATCACATCTTTCTGCCCCTTCTTCTCTCTAGAAGACAAAATATGAGTTTTCCTTTAGTCTTGAAAGCAAATGTTCTAACTGTCTTTTGGAATAATCCTGCCATTTTCCCAATGTTTCCCAAGTTTTACATCTTTCCAAATATCTTTCCCCAACTACCTGAGGAAGATGAATGATTGAATATGTTCCCTATCAATAAATGAAAATTCATTCTGTCTATCTCTGTCTCTGTGTCTGTCTCTGTCTGTCTCTGTCTGTCTCTCTCTCTGTCTCTCTCTCTCTCTCTCTCCCCTCATCTCCCCTCTCTTCTCTCCTCATATCCTTTTTTTAAGGTAGATGTGTCATTCACTAAGGTCTAGCCCAAGAGTATCACTCTAATCACTCTCTCGCCCATATCCATTTAATAGATGTCTACAATACTTTGGAAAACATCATGTATTCAGATGTGTGCACAGAAAAAGACTTGTTGAGAATACCGAGCAAATCAGAGTAGTAGCACCCCACTTGTCCGATCTTTGACTACCTCAACTAAATATCTTTGGCTACCTCAACTAAACCCTGAGATGAGCAGGGAAAACAGACTCTGAACATGGTTTTGGTAACTTGAGCAGTCATTATGGACATCCATTTTGTTTTGTGTGTTAATATATTTCAGTGATTACTTTTTTTTTAGTTTTCTGTCTCTTATTTTGAGTTGTTGGTTGTCATTTCTGTTATTAGTATGCCTGTCTCTAAGTCTTACATTACTAATCACAAATCATTTACATGCAAGCCATACACTTTATCTTTATCTCTCACTCGGGTCCTTAGTATCTATTTTTGATCTAGAGTTCTAACAAGTTAAAAAAAAAAACTGTTTTCACTCTACGGTATATTAGAAGCAGCAAACTAGAAAGGGAAAGAGACTACTGTCAGAAACAGAAACACTGATAACAGAAGTGGTGACTGGGTAACCTGACACAGGGGAGAAAAAGGAAAAACTAACGAGTGGACAATTCTATTGTCACACATTAGAGTGATAGGTATTCGTAGAGATAACCCTGAGTCCTCAAGAAAAACCTCACTAAATTACATTCAACATCCTTTAATGATGCAAGGATTTATCTGTTTTAGAATGATTCCATTAAAATAGTTAAAATAGAGAAGTGCTAGTGCTTCAAGGGTTAAGCATCAGTAACCTGGAAAATTCACCTAAGTTGAATATCTCATTCCCTGATGATGCTGGATGAGTGAGGTGCTTCTTCATAGAACTAAGTTATCAGAACTTTTCAGTGAGAATTCAATTGAGAATAAAAAAAGATGGAGTCAAGGGAAAGAGAAAATCAAGGACAGAATAGAAGGAATAAGATTCATTTTAATTCAAAATAAGGAAATAATTAGTTTGGATTGCTGCATGTTGATCTAAATTTATGGAAAAAACTGATAACCATATTTCCTTAAAAAGAAATAGACAGTCCAATCCCTCATGGGACATTCCCAAATGTTCTGTGGTTTCCTTGTTTAGCTATTATATATACAGTTATGATTTATCATATGTATGTTACCCACTAAAAATAGTCTTTCCTCTAGTACATCTCACCTAGACCTCTCCTCAGTTATAATAAATGATAATAATAATAAACAACTTTTATGTAGTACTTACCAAGTGCCAGGCATTGTGTGAAGTGTTTTACAACTATTATCTGACTCGGTCCTCACAACAACTCTGGGAGGTAGATGATATTATTATCATCATTTTACAGGTGAGTAAACTGAGGCAAACCTAGGTTAATTGACTTGCCTAGGACCGCAGAACTGGTAAGTCTTCTTGACTCCAGGTGCTCTGTCCACTTTGCCACCCAGTTGCCCCTAGACAGCTCAACAAAACTGAACTAAAGTAAAACTAGGAGTAATAGGTAGCAGTCTTCTTCTCGTCAGCGTACTTTGCCTTGTATCAGGTGTATTTATATGCATGCAAGAAATAGACAGTCCAATCCCTCATGGGACATTCCCAAATGTTCTTGTATCAGGTGTATTTATATGCATGCAAGAAATAGACAGTCCAATCCCTCATGGGACATTCCCAAATGTTCTGTGGTTTCCTTGTTTAGCTATTATATATACAGTTATGATTTATCATATGTGGGGTGGGTGGGAGGTTTAACATGTACTGCAAAAATTTCAAGACATTGCTCAGTCAGGCATAATTTTGTATTCCTCAAACCCAAGTGAAGGCTTTGCACATAGTGGTATTTAATAAATGTATTGTATTTGATTGAGTTGGAGTTTCATGCATCCCTAGTATTGACTCTTCTGAGAATGTCCATGGCCTTTATCCTACAAAAAGTCAATCTTGAATAGAGAGCCTTGAATAAGTCATCATTTATACCCATCCCTCAATGCCCAAGTAAAGTCACTCCTCTTCCATCAAATTTGTTTAAAATCATTTCAAACTCGCCTCAACTCCTAACTTGTCTATACCTCTCATTGCACAATTCATCACATATTGACTTGTGATGTGTGGTCGTAGGGATTGTAAGTCTAGGGCTGAAAGGGTGCTCAGAAACCATGGAGTCTAACCCCTTCACTCCATGTTTGAGGAAACTGAGGCCCAACGAAGTTAAATGACTTACTCAAGGTCCTACAGACAATAAGCATCAGACCAGGGTTTAAACTCAGTTATGCTGAGCCCTAGAATTGGTATTCTTTGAGTGTTTTCTCCTTTACTATTCTTTCTCCCAACTGAGGGCACTGCTATTAATCAAAAGGTCTAATTGAATGTTTGCTTGTGAAATTAGCAGTTTAGACCCTTTGACAAGTGGTAGGTCCACAGAGTAAAGTTAGGAGGTGGGCTACAGAGTAGTATGAGGCAAACTCAGTATATGGAGTTTAATAGAGTAAAGAAACACAAATTATGCTTTCCCACATTGGGGAAGGGGAGCAGGAACCAGAACACCTTGAAGTCAATGGCGAGAAAGAAAATTTCAATGCATTCTCAAAGAGCTCTTAAAAGTTGAGGGTCTAGAATATTAAGATGAAAATGGGTCTAGAATATTAAAAAAGTTCAAATGGATAGAAGATTATCCAACTATTACAATCACAACCAACGGACATAGTAATGTCATCTAATAGCAAATACATCCTTCTATTTCCATCTAAATCCATCTGATTAATATTGCTGATCTCTCCTTTCTCCTACTACCCACTAAAAATAGTCTTTCCTCTAGTACATCTCACCTAGACCTCTCCTCAGTTATAATAAATGATAATAATAATAAACAACTTTTATGTAGTACTTACCAAGTGCCAGGCATTGTGTGAAGTGTTTTACAACTATTATCTGACTCGGTCCTCACAACAACTCTGGGAGGTAGATGATATTATTATCATCATTTTACAGGTGAGTAAACTGAGGCAAACCTAGGTTAATTGACTTGCCTAGGACCGCAGAACTGGTAAGTCTTCTTGACTCCAGGTGCTCTGTCCACTTTGCCACCCAGTTGCCCCTAGACAGCTCAACAAAACTGAACTAAAGTAAAACTAGGAGTAATAGGTAGCAGTCTTCTTCTCGTCAGCGTACTTTGCCTTGTATCAGGTGTATTTATATGCATGCCCTCGGCCTCCTGGTAGAATGTAAGTTCTTGAAGGGAAGAGATCATTTCATATTTCATCTTTATGTCAGTGCCCAGAATAATTCTGAGTATATAGTGGATACATAATATTTATTAAACTGCATGTTTAATACTGCAATTTTCTGTCTTGTGAGGCTCTCTAAAACTCAAAGCAGCTTCTGACTCACTGTTAATCTAAAACATATCAGTGATCTGACACCAGTGTTCTCTCCTATCCTCCCCTGCTCTGTAACTGCTTCTCTGTCTTCCCAGGAAAGGTGAAAAGTCATCCCTTCAGAGAGATTCAGATCTTCCTACCGAACACCAAACAAAGCAAAGCCATTTGTTTGTACAGACACGTTGCTGGACTCTCAGCTTTCCAACTAATATGACCCTCGGTTTTATTTGTCCTCTGAAAGCAAGTTTATAGATGACTGGGGATGCCTTATCTTTGCCTTGACAGTATCAGAGGTGGAATTTTCCAAAGCAAATCTATTTGGACCTTTTCAGGACTTCTATAAACATTGCTTTCGTATTAGAGTTCTTCCCCTACCTTGTCCCCATTCCATCTGCTTTTAAACTGGTAAGCTGCAAGTTACACAATGCAGAAGTTTACTTATTGAATGAACAATGAATGACATTGAAAATAAAAATTGTATTCTCTCCCAGGTTCTTCTAGGGGGAAAAATGTATTGCAGAAAGAATGGAGATGCTTTAATCCTTAAAATTAATATCTCAAGAGGCAGCCTTTTCAATTTATGATACAAATTTGGTAATAATCAAGGGTTCATCTGTATTTCTTTTTTTTTGCAACTCAGTCATTCACTGTGTTCCCAACTCCAGATAATCATCTTTTTTCTCAATATGTGTAATGCTTTGAAATGCTTTGATTTTAAAATTTTATTTATGATGTTTGTTTTTATATCAGTAATTTCCAGATATCCCCAAATAACCCATCCTGTAAGCCTTCTTTTATCATAAAAAAAACAAAATAAAACCAACAGATAAACAGATATGAAAACCACTCTAATAGCATGTGCACCATTCTATACTCATAACCCCTGATCAATTTCCTCATTTCTTCTCCAGTCACTCACCTGATGAGTGAACATGACTGATTTCAAAAGAGATTAGGTGAGAGAGTGGGGAGGGCTCATTGTATCTACCAGTACAAAATGGGCAAACAAATCAATTATATAGAGTTAATGGAATCACCCTCACGTGTGAAAGACAGAATTTTAATTAATTTTCTAGAGAATTTTGTGGACTGAAAATTCAATATTCATCAAAAGAGTGATAAAGCATGCAAATGAGCTGATGTTATATTTGTCTATCATAAGAAAAGAATGGTGTCCGTAATGAAAGAGAGGAATGATTAATTATAAACTGTCCAGAGTGCATCTAGAGGATTGTGTTCTACTAAAGTTTTCCTATCCTCTAAGGATCACTGACAAACAAAATGTGATCAGAGAAAGACAACTCTTCTGACCAACCCCAGTGGGAGACAGTGGTAAACAATCTCAAAAACCATGGCAAATAGGATTGATTGAAAGAATCACCAATGTTTAACCTTTTGAGACAAGATATAGAGGATATGTGATCACAGTTTGAAAATTATACAAAGTTATCATGTCAAGGAGAGATGAGACTTGTTCTGCCTATCTCTTATAATAAAAAATGAGTAGTAGTGTTACTCTCTATACAATAAAGAACCTTCTCATAATTGGTCCAAGATGTAGAATTTAGAACTTAAATCTCAGATGTGATCTATTCAATCCATTTTATAGGTTGGAGCTTTCCAAAAATTAACAAAGTCTTGGTCGGTTACTGACCTTCATACCTTTGGAAGCATTTAAATAAAGGCTGAATTATGCTGCAGTAGGGATGCTCTAGAGGGGACTCATGCTTCAAGCAGGTGTTGAATATTATGACCTCAGAGGCCCCACCATGCATGAATCATTACTTATTAACCACTTGATCTTCCTCCCAAGAGAAAAAAGAATTAAATTATCATCAGATGGTAGAAAAAACTACTGAGTAAAGCTTCTATTGCTTCAAATTGGAATCCCCTTTCTTCACTCATAGCAAGGTGTTGATTGTTTTCATCAAAGCCTCTCAATATCCAGTGTCAAAGAACTGGGATAAATTCCTTTGAAATCCCTCACAAAACAATGGACAATTAAATATTAAATACCTTCAGCAATTTGTATCTTTTATAAAGGGCCTTTTTTATTTTATATTATTTTACTTTTTTCCAACTACATGCAAACACAAATTTTCAACATTCACTATTATAAGGTTTTAAGTTTGAAATTTTTTCTCTTCCTCTCTTCCCCTCTCCACAAGATGGTATGCAATCTGATATAGGCTCTATATGTATAATCATATTAAATGTATTTGCACATTAGTCATGTTGTGAAAGAAGAATTAGAACAAGAGGAGGGAGAAAATAGTATGCTTCAATTGGCATTCAGACTCCATAGATCTTTCTCTGGCTGTGGATAGCATTTTCCCTCATGGGTATTTTGTAATTGTCTTAGATTATTGTATTACCAAGAAGAGAAAAGTCTATCAAAGTTGGTCATTGAACAATATTGCTGTTACTGTGTGTGGTTTCTCCTGCTTCTTCTCACTTCAGTCAGCATCACTTCATTTAAGTCTTTCCAGGTTTCTCTGAAATCTGCCTACTCATCATTTCTTATAGAACAATAGTACTCCATTACATTCATGTACAAAAGACTTCTAAATTTGACCAGTTGTGAAAAGATACGTTTGAATTGGGGACAGAGCCAACATGGCAGAGTAGATGCATAGACTGCTCAAGCTCTCCCTCCAAAGTCCTTAAAATACCTGTAAAAAATGACTATAAACAAATTCTAGAACAGAAGAAGTCACAAATGACAGAGTGAAACAGATTTCTAGCCCACAACAATCTGGAAGGCAGACAGGCTCAGAGCAGAACACAGTCCAGCATGGGCAGCACTGGCACAGATGGAACTAGAGCAGGCCTCAGGGTGCTGAAGCACAGGCAGCTGCTGGGGTTTCCAAATTTCTCAACTCACAAACATCAAAGAGAGCTTCAGATGTCAGTGAGAAAGTTCTTTCACCTAGGTGAGAGGGGATCATAGTTCGGTATCAGCCTCAGTCCCAGCCCCAGTCCCAGGGCAGCTGCCTTGGACTACAAATGGTGGGGGAATCCAGCTGACTAGTCTAGGTCTCAGTCCTGAGCAGCAATCATGGGGTGAGGAGGAGAGCTGTTGTGGTGGAGCTGGTAGTGGCTGTGGAGAAGGAATCCCACTGGCAGTTCCAGGGCAGAAAAGAATTCTGATGGTTGCTCACAGAACAGAATGCAGACAAGGAGAGGAAAAAACACTTCTCCTTTGACTATGCCACATTGGAGGAACTGAGGACTTACAGGTCCCTAGATATATCTTGGACAATAGCTGCATAAAACCTCTGAAACCTGGAGTAGTATATCCTTGACTTCACAAAGGACTCAAAGTAAAGAAGTTTACTGGGAAAATTTGAAAAAGGGGGAAAAAACAAGACCATAGAAGGTTACTTTCTTGGTAAAAACCTATTTTCTTCCATCCTTTTGATTGAGGAAGATAAAAACATCCAACTGGAGGAAGACAACAAGGTCAAGCCTTCTACATCCAAAGTCTCCAAAAACAATATGAAATAGTCTCAGGGCATGGAAGAGATCAAAAAGGATTTTGAAAATCAAGTAAGAGAGGTGGAGGAAAAATAGGGAAGAGAATGAGAGCAATGCAAGAAAATCCTGAGAAATGAGTCAACAACTTGCTAAAGGAGAGCCAAAAAAATGCTGAAGAAAATAACACCTTTAAAAATAGACTAACCCAATGGCAAAAGAGTTCCAAAAAGGAAATGAGAATGCCTTAAAAAGCAGAATTGGAGGGGGTAGAGCCAAGACTGAACAGACAGCACAGACTTTCTAGAGCACTGCCCCAAAGCCCAAAATGGCTCTAAACAAATTATGGAGCTTCAGAACCCACAGAATGATGGAATGAAAAAAACTTCCAAATTCCAGAGTTCCCAGGTCAAGGAGAAAATATTGCAAGCAGTTAGAAAGAAACAATTCGAGTACTGTGGAAATATAACCACGATAACACAAGATCTAGCAGCTTGTACATTAAGTGATGGAAGGGCTTGCAAAATGATATTTCAGAAGTCAAAGCAACTAGGATTAAAACCACAAATCACCTAACCAGCAAAACTGAATATAATACTTCAGGAGGGAAAATGGTCATTCAGTGAAATAGAGGACTTTCAAGTATTCTTGATGAAAAGACCAGAGCTGAATAGAAAATTTGACTTCCAAACACAAGAATCAAGAGAAGCATGAAAAAGTAAACAGGAAAGAGAAATCATAAGGAACTTATTAAAGTTGAACTGTTTACATTCCTACATGGAAAGATAATATTTGCAACTCTTGCAACTTTTCTCAGTATTTGGGTAGTTGGAAGGATTATATATATATATATATGTAGACAGAGGGCACAGGGTGAGTTGAATAGGAAGGAATGATACCTAAAAAAATAAAATTAAGGGGTGAGAGAGGAATATATTGGGAGGAGAAAGGGAGAAAGGGTAAATAATCTCTCACATAAAAGAGGCAAGAAAAAGCTTTTTCAATGAAAAGGAAGAAGGGGGAGGTGAAAGTGAAAGAGTGAACCTTACTCTCATCACATTTGACTTAAGGAAGGAATAACATGCATACTCAATTTGCAGTGAAAATCTATCTTACACTATAGGAAAGTAAGGAGAAAGGTAATTAGCAGAGAGTGTGGGTATGATAGAAGGGAGGGCAAATGGGAGGAAGGAGTAATTAGAAGTAAACACTTTTGAGGAGGGATATGATCAAATGAGAGAATAAAATGGGGGGACAGGATAGGATGGAAAGAAATATAGTTAGTCTTTCACAGCATGACTTTTATGGAAATCTTTTGCATAGCTACACATGTATAATATATTTTCAATTGCTTACCTTCTTAGCAGGTATAGATGGGAAGGAAGGGAGACAAATTGGAACTCAAAGTTTTAAAAATGAATGCTAAAATTGTTTTTACATGCAACTGGGAAATATGATATACAGGCAATAGGGTACAGAAATCTATCTTTCCCTACAAGAAAATATAGGGGATGGGGATAAGAGAAGAGGATGTGACAGAAGGGAGGAAAAGTTGGGGGAAGTGATAAAGAGAATGCACACTGTCTTAGGGTGAGTGGAGGGAAGTGATGGGGAGAAAATTTGGAATTCAAAATCTTGTGGAATGTTGAAAAGTAAAAATAAATTAATTTTTAAAAACCAGAATTGGTCTACTGGAAAAGGAAGTTCAAAAGCTCAATGAAGAAAATAGTTCTTTAAAAATTAGAATGGAGCAGATGGAAGATAATGAGAAACCAAGAAATTATAAAACAAAACCAAAAGAATGAAAAAAATAGAAAACAATGTGAAATACCTCAATGAAAAAACAACTGATCTGGAAAATAGATCCAGGAGAAATACTTTAAAAATTATTTTTGTGGCAGAAGACCATGATCAGAAAAAGAGCCCTCATGTTGGACATCATCCCCAAGAAATTATCAAGGAAAACTGCCCTGATTTTCTAGAACCAGAGGGTAAAATAGAAATAGAAAAAATTCACTGATCACCTTCTGGAGACCCCAAAAAGGAAAACTCCTAGCAATATTGTAGCCAAATTCCAGAGTTCTCAGGTCAAGGAGAAAATATTATATGCAGCCAGAAATAATTCAAATATTGTGGAAATACAATCTACATAACACTGGATTTAACAGCTTCTATACTAAAGGATCAGAGGACCTGGATATGACAGTCCAGAGGTCAAAGGAGCTAGGATTAAAACGAAGAATCATCTACTCAGTAAAATCGAGTATAATACTGGAGGAAGAAAAATGTAATAGCGATGAAACAAAGGACTCTCAAGCATTCTTAAAAGACCACAACTGAATGGAAAAATTGACTTTCAAATACAAGAATCAAGAGAAATATGAAAAGGTAAACAAGAAAGACAAGTCATAAGAAACTCATTAAAGCTGAACTGTTTATTTTCCTAAATGGAAAGATGATTTTTGTAATTCATGAGACCTTTCTCAGTGTTAGGGTAGTTAGAAGGAATATTTACATATATGTGTATATATGTATGTATATGTATACATATACATATATTATATATATATGTGTGTGTATATGTATACAGGTGTATATGGGTATGTATGTATGAATATAATTATATATGTATATGTATACGTGTAGGTATGTATATGCATATGGGTGTATGTGAGTGCATGTTTGTGTATATATATACACATATACATACATATATACATATACATGTGTACATAAACAGAGGGCATAGGGTGAGCTGAATATGAAGGGAATAAAAAAAAATAAAATTTACTATTGAGTGGAATGTATTAGGAGTAAGAGAAAGGGAGAGGTAGAATATACCAAATCATCTCACACAAAAGAGGCAAGAAAGAGCTTTTACAATGAATGGGAAGAGGGGGGAGATGAAAGGGAAAATGTGAGCCTTACTCTCATGGGATTTGATTTAACAAGGGAATAACACATACTCAACTAGGTGTGGAAATCTATTTTATCCTGCAGGAAGGCAGAGGAAGGGGATAGGGAAGGGAAGATAATAGAAGGGACAGCTTGGGGAAAGGGATAATCAGAAGTAAACACTATTGTGGGGTGACAGGTTAAGGGAGAGAATGGCATAAATGGAGGGCAGGACAGGCTAGGGGTAAATAAGGGTAGTCATTCACAACATAACTGTTGTGGAAGTGTTTTGCATGGCTACACATGTATGACCTATACTGAATTGCTTGCTTTCCCAATGAGGGTGGGTAAGGAGGGAGGAAGGGAGAGGATATGGAACCCAAAGATTTAAAAATGAATGTTAAAAATTGTTTTTGCATGCAACTGGGAAATAAGGTGTACAGGTAATGGAGTATAGAAGTCTATTTTGCCCTCTAAAATAGAGGGGAGTGAGATGGAAGAAGGAGGGATAATAGAAGGGAGGGCAGACTGGAGGAAGGGGTAGATAGGGCGCACATTGTCCTGGGGTGGGGAGTAGGGAGAGAAGGGGAGAAAATTTGTAATTTAAATTCTTGTTTGAGTGAATGCTGAGAAATAAAAATTAAACAAATTTATACATATATATTTATATGTGTAGATATATTGATTTATTTATTTATAAAATATATTTGAACCAGAGTTGGGCAGCAAAGAACTTCAGTGTTACTCTAAAATTCAATGCTCTTATCACTGTAGTCCTGCAGCTATGTGGGACAGTGGCTTGAGTGCTAGACATAGTGGCAAAAATGGTGATGATGATAAAACTAACATTTATACAAATGGTTTAAGTTTTATAGACCTGAATTCAAATACAGCCTTAGATACTTACTAACTGTGTGACCCTGACAACTTCTGTCTTTCTTTATGTGTAAAGAAGGATTGATAATAGCATCTACCTTCTAGGATCATTGAGAGCAGAAATGAGATATCTGTAAAATGCTTTGCAAACTTTAAAGGGCTATATAAATGCTAGCTATTATCCATGCCTTCTCTTGATAATCTTTTCTATTCCCATAGTTTATTTCTATTACCTTTATGCCAGTAACTCCCATATCTATAATATTTCCAGCTCCCTGACCTCTTTCCTGTATTTTGCCTTAAGTCCTGCATTTCCAGCCACAGTCTAAGCATCTCCACATAGATGTCCATTTAGGACCAAAACTGCAATATGTCCATAATGGAATTCATGATCTTCCCTTCAAAAAAATCTTTCCCCTATGTTCTTCATTTCTGTTTTCAGCACCATTATCCAAATTTAAAAGCTTAGATGTCCACCTTCTACCTTTTGCACCCAAATCATTCAATAAGTCTCAGTAGTTACTTCTTTCCAATATCTCTGGTATCCATTTTCTTCTATCCCTTTCCACTACCAGGGCCCCAGTTTAGTACCCCATTATTTCTCACCTCAACTATCACTCAAGTTTCATAACTAAGCTGACCTTCTTGCAACTTCTACCTTCCTAAAATCCAACCATCCAAGTATGCATATCAATCTTCCTAAAGCAAAGCTCTGGCCATACTCAGAAACCATCATTTATTCCCCTCAACCTACTGAATAAAGGTCCAGCTTCTACATCTGGGTACTTAAGACCTCCACATACTAGCAACAACCTATCTGTCCAGATTTATCTCCTAGAACTTCCCTACAATTATACAATGAACCAGCCAAATCAGACTACAAGAAATTCTCCAAATATGTCTAGGTTTCATGTACTTTTGAAGTTTTATTAATCCTTTCTTTTTCCATATCATAGTCATTTTCAAATATGCCTTCCCCACATCGAAACTTCCAATGTCACAAAGAAAAACAGTTCAGCAAATATTACTGGGAAAAAATGACTTCATTTGAAAGTGAATTCAAATCTATATTTAGTTATCTTTTAGTATTATTTTCATTTTTGTTATTTCATTGTGCATATTTTTACTAGTTCTACTTTCTTCATTCTGCCTCAATTCAGGAAATCGGACCCACATTTTTTTCTGAATTTCTCATAATTTATTTTTTTTTTATTGTGCTATGATGTGATATTGAGCAAACAGCTTATTTCAAAGTTTTTGCTACCACAAAGAGTTGTCCTATTGCTATTGAGATAGATATATAGATATTTACATATACACATATATAGTGAAAGTATATAACATATATATTACATATACAAAATTTATTTCTGTCTTTTATGTATATAACTAGCAGATCACTAGGTCAAAAGGTCTGAGTAGTTTGTGATCATTTATCTCTGTTTGACCCCATAGGACAGAACCAGGAGCAATTAGTGAAGGTAGTAAAAAGATGAATTTAGGGTCAATATGAAGAAAAACTTCCTAATAAATAGAACTTTCCGAAGGTGGAATGACCTACTGGAAGAGGTATTTAGCCCCTCTTCCTAGGATATCTTCAAATAAAGGCTAGACTGCCCCCTTAGGATAAGTTAAAATGGTAATGCCTTTCATGCATGGATTACATTTAATGAACACTAGGGCCCTTCACATCTCTCAGATTCTATGATTCTCTGCCTTTTTTTTGAATTGTTGGGACCAATTCTCATTTCTACTAGTAATATATTAGTGGAACCATCCTTCTGCTTTGCTAGGGGTCTTTCCATTTCCATTGTAAATACTCTCCCACATCATCTCCATTTGTTGTAGAATCATAGATTGTTAAAGCTCAGAGGGATCTTAGAGATCTCTGACTGAGATCCAATCATTTTATTTTAACATATAAGGGCCCCCTTAATATGACTCATCAAAGCTACAAACAGATTCTTAGTATTCTATGGGTCAACATTTATTCAAATCCATAGTTCTTAAGAACCCAACTGGTATTTTCTTTTATTAGATTGAACAAAATTACCCAATAGTTCAAAGCAAAACACATTTAAGCAAATACAACAGAAAAGTAAATAATAGGAAACCCCATTACTCCTTCCCACGCATAGAGATATAATATCCGACAGATTCCTCATCTACCCCAAGACAAGTATTATTTGTCTCTGAACAACAAACTTCCCTGCAGTTGCATCCCAGATAGTTTCATCACCTCTGCTTCAAAAGTTACCATTTGCTGCTTTCCTCCAGAGTTGTTGTTTGATACCAATTCTCCACCAAGCTGAGTTGATGTCCTTTATTCTTTGCTAAACTGCTGTTATCTGTTGTTTCCCAATCGTCTGGCTAATTCTTCCACGCATGGAATATTTGTAGAGCTTCATGACGCAGTCCATGACATAGATAAGTGTTGTTCTTCAGTTAGTCAGGCTTATAGACACACCCAGCCAGAATGACAAAAAGTAACTTGGGTCAAGAATGTATTTTTGACAACCTCATTCATCCTCAGTTGAAATAACCCGGATCTATTTCATTCTGCCGTTAGCATGGCTAAATTCCCTTTAACTCCCATCATTTCCAAGGCAGTTAGCACAAAGACCATGTAATTCTGGAGCTTCACTTAACAGCACAAAGGACATGGATGGGGCTTTCTTCAGCATTTTTCCAGTTATCCTCAAGTTGTTGCCCTCCTTACACTCAGAAGCAGAAATCTTAGGGTCTCTCAATCCTTAGTATAAATGCTATTAACTCCATGAAGCCTTTCCTGAACAGATTTCTCCCTCATCTTATCTCCTAGTATTCACTGGCTATCCCACTCATCTAACATGTTTCATATATGACCTAATATTTCTATTAAATTTTTCATTTTTTTATGTTTTGTTTTCCCAATGGTACTGAAAGCATGAACCAATCAATCAAGAAGCAGTTATTAAGTCCCTACTATGTGCCAGACACTTTGCTAAGCACTGATGATACAAAAGAAGCAAAAGACACGGTACATAGTATATGTTTGTATCCCTGTAGTGTCTAGCATAAGGCCTAATGCACAACAGCTCAATAAACAACTGAAGTTGACTGATATAAAAACAAAGTCACAGGCAGACCATGGTAATTAAGTTGATTAATGTCTGTTTCTTCTAATCAAATAATTGGTAAGACTAATTGAAAATGTCCATCAAACGTAAACACTAATAAAAAACCTTAGGTCAACCAAGCTAAAAAGAAGTAAGCAAACCATTGCCCTTTTTCACTTTCCCATGTAGGTAGGTTGAGTTATCTCTTACTGAAGTAACTCAGTTTACTCTTGGTTGAATTGCCTAACTTCTCTATTCCTCACTTTCCATATCTGTTAAATAACCCTGTGACCTCATTTGGTTGTCAGGAGAAGTGACTAATAGAAGCTTTATAAAGTATTCATGTATATGTGAATGTTTGGGGATGAAAGAGAGCCAAATAAAAGAAAATATTTCTTTTTTTAATATAATTTATTTTCAGTTTTCAAAATTCACTTCCATGAGATTTTGAATTCCAAAATTTCTCCCTATCTCTCTCCTTCTGCCACCCCAGGACAGCATGTACCCCAATCACCTCTTTCCCCAATCTGTCTTCCCTTCTATCATCCCCCCTCTTCCTATCCCCATCCCCTCCATTTTACTGTAGGGCAAGATAGATTTCTATACCCCATTGCCTGTAGACCTTATTTCCCAGTTGCATGCAAAAGCAATTTTTAACATTCATTTATAGAACTCTGAGTCCCACATTCTCTCCCTTTCTCCCTTCCCATTGAGCCTCAATGAGAAATCAAGGAATTCCATATAAGTCATACATGTGCAGACTTGCAAAATACTTCCATAACAGTCATGTTGCAAAAGACTAACCACATATCCCTCTGATCTGTCCTGACCTTCATTTATTCCATTCTGTCCCTTGACCTGTTCCCCCACAAAAGTGTTTGCTTTTGATTACCCCTACCCCAATCTGTAAGTGCTTCTATTATTCTCCTTCTCCTATTCCCTTCCCCCCTACCTTGCTGCAAGGTAAAATAGATTTCCATACCCAGTTGACTGTGTGTTATTCCCTCCTTAAGCCAAATCCCATGAGAGTAAGGTTTACTTATTCCTTTTCATCTCCCCACTTCCCCTCCATTGTAAAAGCTCTTCCTTGGCTCTTTTATGTGAGATGATTTGCTACATTCTACCTCTCCCTTTCTCTTACTTCTAGTACATTCTACTCAACAGAAATTTTATTTTTTAGGTATTCTCCCTTCATATTCAGCTCACCCTGTGCCCTCTGTTTGTGTGTGTGTGTGTGTATATATATGTGTGTGTGTGTGTGTGTGTGTGTGTGTGTGTGTGTGTATATATATATATATATAGGTGTGTGTATAGATATACATATATATGAACATATACAATATGTGTGTATATATACATATAAATGTATGTATGTGTGTGTGTATATTCCTTCTAACTACCCTAATACTGAGAAAGCTTTTATGAGTGCAAATATCATTTTTCCATGTAGGAATGTAAGCAGTTCAACTTTAGTAAGTCCCCTGTAGCTTCTCTTTTCTATTTACCTTTCTTTTCATGTTTCTCTTGATCCTTGAATTTGCAAGTCAAATTTTCTTTTCAGTTCTGGTCTTTTCAACAAGAATGCTTAGAATTTCATTGAAATTCCATTTTTCCCCCTCAAGTATTATACTGTTTTGCTGGGTAGGTGATTCTTGGATTTAATCCTAGCTCCTTTGACCTCTGCAATATCATATTTCAAGTCCTCTGCTCTCTTAGTGTAGAAGCTGCTAAATCCTGTATTATCCAGGTTGTATTTCCATAATCCTTGAATTGTTTCTTTCTGGCTCCTTATAATATTTTATCCTTGACCTGGGAACTCTGAAAATTGGCTACAATATTCCTAGGAGTTTCTTTTGGGGAGGATCTCTTCCAAGATGTTATTGATGGATGCTTTCCATTTCTATTCTACCCTCTGGCTCTAGAATGTCAGGGTAATTTTCCTTGATAATTTCTTGAAAGATGATGTCTAGGTTCTTTTTTTATCATGGTTTTCAGGTAGACTAATAATTTTTAAACTGTCTCTCCTGGGTCTATTTTCCATGTCAGTTGTCTTTTCAATGAGATATTTTACACTGCCTTCTACTTTTTCATTCTTTTGGTTTTGTTTTATAATTTCTTGATTTCTCATAAAGTCATTAGCTTCTATTTGCTCCATTCTAATTTTGAAAGAATTATTTTCATCAGTGAGCTTTGGATCTCCTTTCCATTTGGCCAATAATGCTGTTTAAGGCATTTTTTGGACCACTTTAGCCATTTTGGTTTGTCTGTTTTTAAAGGTATTATTTTCTTCAGCATATTTTGGGTCTCCTTTAGCAAGTTGTTCACTCATTTTTCATGATTTTCTTGCATTGCTCTCATTTCTCTTCCCAATTTTTCCTCTAGTTGTCTTCTTGAGCTCTTCCATGACCTGGGACCATTTCTTATTTTTCTTGCAGGTTTTGGATGTAGGAGCTTGACCTTGCTGTCTTCCTCAGATTGCATGCTTTGATTTTCCTAGTCATAAGAAAATACCTTTTCACCAAGAAAGTAAGCTTCTATAGTCTTATTTTTTTTCCATTTTCCCCAGTCACTTACTTGACTTCTGAGCTCTTTGTTAAGTGGAGGGTGCACTGCACCAAGTTTCATGGATTTTGTACAACTGTTTTCAGAGCTATCTCTAGGGACCTATAAATTCTCTGTTCCTCCAAAGTGGTGTGATCAAAGGAGAGGTGTTTACTCCTCTCCTAGCCTTCATTTTGGTCCATGAGCAATCACAAGCACTCTTTTCCACCCTGGAACTACAAATAGGATTCCTCCTCCATAGCCACCACAAGCTCTGCCACACCAGTGACCCAGTCACTCTTTGTGACCCAGATCACACCCTCTTTAGACTGAGAGCTCCAGATGCAGTCTTTGTGAAGCAGTGGCTGCCACCACCCTGGAGAACCAAGTTCCTCTTTCACCTAGATGAGAGAGCTTTCCCACTGACCTTTGAAACTATCTTTCACATTTGTGGGTTGAAAAATCTGGAAACTACAGCAGCTGCCCCTGATTGAGCACCCGGAGGCCTGCTCCAGTCCCATCTGTGTCAGTGCAGCCATGTGGGCTGCACTCCACTCCTAGCCCAGTGTAATAGACCCTTTCTGTTGACCTTCTAGATTTTTTTGGATTGGAAATCTTTCACTCTGTCATTTTGTGGTTTCTGCTGCTCTAGAATTTATTTAGACTCAATTTTCTTGGTATTTTGAGGGACTTGGGGAGAGAGCTCAGTCATGTCCCTGATTCTACTTCTCCATCTTGGCTCCACCCCCGAGGCAAACATTTTTATTCCCCAGAGCAAACAGACCAAAAGATCCCCAGCATCTCAAAGTTCCCCAGATTTCTCCCTGGTCTGGCTCACACTTCAGTAAAGGCATGGGCCATTCTACTAGTTTGCATTGATCAAATTGATATTTCTAAAGCACATGTCTGACCAGGTCCCTCCCTTGCTCAAGAAGTTCTAGTGGTTTCCTTAGCATAAAATACTTGGCCTTTGAAGTCTTCACAATGTGACCTCATCCTATCTTTCTGGCTTTGGGGTACTTAATCACCTCACACACTGAGTTTGAGTCAGACTATCTTGCTGATAACTCTCTATACAGGACTTTCTATCTTCCATCTCCCTGCCTCTGCATAGTAGTCCATGCCCACACCTGAAATCTACTCTTTCCTGATTTCTTCCTCTTAGATCCCCTAGTTTCCTTCAAGTGGTACATCCTACATAAAGCTCATCTTGACCCCCTCACTGCTAATCTTCTCTACCTCCCCCAAATTGCTTTGACCTGTATATATTTATGTATACACATGTTATTTCTCTCCTTTGGATGCTAAGTTCCTTGAGGGCAGGTACTGGCTTCTTTTTCCTTTGTATTTCTATCTTTTGGCACTATGTCTGACACTAAGTAGGTATTTAGTAAACGCTTGTTGTATGATTGATACTGGAGGGAGCAAAGTCAACCTTTAGGAATAGTCATCTATTTTTTCTCTAGATGTGTTAACAACATAGGGATAGTTTGATGTTTCAAGTTATCTGGCTCTTTCCTTCAGAAAGGAGAACCATGTCAGCCTGACTCTCACAATGGAGCAGCTTCTCAGAGTGCTGACACTGCTAAACACTGTAATTTCCTTTAATGATATTACCCACAAATGCAGGTATCACTGTGAAATGGGAAAATGCTGTTTTCTCTGACATGAAAACAGCAGCCAGAAGGAGAAAAGCCTACATCCAAATACCTGTGATATAAACTTGTTTGCTTCTTTCCTGTTTGCATTCACTTGGTGACATTCAAGGCCCCACCCTGCCCCTAGTCTCTCTAAATGACAGGAGAAGGGACAAACAAAATCTCTGGTCATCTGCTTGCTCCACAGTGTTGGGTGGATTCCATCATTTGAAAGAAAGGGGTTAATTTAAAAATTAAACAGTTGTTTCAGTTACTTTCTGCAGGTATAAAAATAGTTTTCTAGCAACCTAAGCTCACCAATCACTCCACACCATGCCCCTCTGCTTACAAAAGCTGGCCTTAATTATGCAGCAAACATTTCTGCTGCATCAGGGCTTTCCATCCTCCATCACCAGAAAACCCATGCAGGTTATGTGAACATAAAGAAAGCAAGGAAAAGGCCAGCTCCTCCTCTCAGCTTCATTACTGTAATATTCCTCAACATAGAGGGAGAAGGGTGGGTATTTATTGAAAAAATAATCTGTTTCCAGAGTCAATAATTTGTTCACTATACAGTACATTCAGAACTGTCTTGGCAAGATCACATTTCTGAAGCCAGAGAACATCAAGATTTCTTTGCCAGTAAAAAAAAAAAAAAGTTGATGACCTCTAATTGCCATCCTTCCTGCTACCCTTTTAAGGACAAAGAGAAAATAGGAACATGCTCTATGAGATTACAGAGGAAACTGGATATTTTCAAAGGGTGCTCAGGCATTCCTCCAGGAAATTGTTCAATTGAGGGAAATCTGTCAATGCTTCCCTTGCCTCCACACCTACTAAGCATAAGATACTACATACTTCAGCATTTCCACATGCTGGTGCTCCTTAGTTCTATAAAAATGGAAAAAGGAGGGAGGTAATTCTGAGGGTTTTTCATATTCTACAGTGTAGTACTGTTAATGTTTTTATAGATGCTTCCTCTCCCTCTGAGTACAACCTAATTCCCCCTGTTGGTTCATACAATGTCTCATGCATCTTGTGACTCCTGTAAAGCCCTGTACTTTTCAGGCATCAGTGTATATTGATCAACTGTAACAAAGGGCCAGCATATATAGAAACAGAGCAGTTCACATGTATTAATCATTTGAAGATTAGGGAGTGATGGGGATTAGGAGAGCGTTGTGTCACTCAAAGGAACTTGTCTAAATTGGTATAGACCTGGTGACACTGTGACTTCCAGAAGGGGTTGAAATTGTAAAACAAAGTAATGATCAGAATTAAGGCAAGCCTACTCCCCACAATCACAGAGATTGATATCCATGAGCTCCCTCCCTTAGGTACCATATCTCTTCCAACAAGCCTTTTACAAAATTCCTCCTTTTCTAGTTAGAAAAGATTTATGAGCTCATACATTGGGAGCTAGATGGCATCAATCCTGAAACCTCACTTTCAGAAAAATGAAACTGAGACCCTGATGTAATACACAAGAAGCTAGTAGTAGAACAGAGGTTTGAACCCAGAACTTCTGACTCTAAAACCAACTCCCTTCTCACTATGCTTTGATGCAGCCTCTTAACCAGCACTCTTTACCATAAAGTTAATATAACAGCATTACATAATGGGAATGGCTGATGTATGCTAATTCACTTCAAAATTGATAAAAATTAGCCTTCTGCCCAAGTAACTCATTCTTTAAAAATGGTTCATAAAAGTGTTCTTAATAAAACTCAGATGTTAGCTAAATCTCAGGAGTCTAGCATAACTTAGGTAAGGCAGATAGACTACCTTAGAAATTATAATACATCTGTCGTATTCTTATACTGTTGGAATGGCAGGAGATTTGAATGATATATAAGGGATAATGAGAAAAGAAAGGAAGAAAAAAATATATACCTCCACTGAGATCAAAGAAAGAAGTTTCCTTTATTCTTGGAGTTATACTGAAAGATCATTATTTAAAAGTGCTATTTCTGTGGGCTAAAAAAATAAACATTTTTCCTCAATTGTTCTTGTAAAGATGAACTTTTCATTCTCCATGTTTCAAACACATTATTCATGTTCTAGGACAACTAGGCTAGATTTCCAGGGTTTCTCAAAAAAATACAATATGTACTTTTTTCACTTAGAAATATATCATTTTCTTTGAAAATTACCTAATTCTGAGTATTAGGAGAATGACTTTTTTTCTCCTTGCAATCTAAGCAACACTGCTCACTACCCACGACTGTCATAGTTTCTGAAATGCTGTTATTTTGGAATGATTATTTTCTGATCTCAGAAATATAAGAAAAAAATTAGCATGGTCTGAAGTTGGGCTTGCCAGATGTTTAACTGGGCCACATGTCTGACCTGATTTTGGAGCCAAAGCCCAAGCCTGAGCTTCCACACTTTAGAAAACGATGCAAAACTCATTCCAGACCTACCAGAGTTTGGAGGGAGGACCTTCCTGCAGATCTACTCAACTGTTTTTTACCAAATATCCCTACTTATAATCTACCACGCAATCAGGTAAGAAAACTAGCCTAAAACAAAGAGGGAAAGGCAAAAAATATATTACCCCTGCTCCTTTTTGCTAGTATCTTTGTGTCTTAGTTTGGCTTGATTTTAATCCCTGATGGCAGTGATGGGATGAGAATTTGAGTAAATCATTTCATCTTTATGTTGGCTCATTTTCACCATCTGGAAAATTCAGGGTTAGACTATTTTCATGTTGTCTCCCTCATTATAATGTCAATTAACAATTACTTATTTAGCACCTACTATGTGCCAAGCATTACACTAATCTGCGTATGTAGAGGACAACAAAGATGGTCTCTACTCTCAAGTTGAGTCTGATAGTGGATTTAAAGTGTAAACCACCATATTCAAGCAAGATATATACAAGTTAAGTTCGAATAATCTCAGAGGGAAGGCATTAAAATTAAAGAGGACTGGAAAAGGCTTCTTGCAGAAGGTAAGACTTTAAGAAAGCCCAGGAATCCAGGAAGTAGAGATGAAGAGGGAGAGAGTTCCAAGAATGGAGGATAGACAGAGAAAATTCTCTGACTGAGGAAATGGAGTACTCTATGGGAGGAATAACAAAGATGTCTGTGTCGCTGAAATAGAGAATACGTAGAAGGGAGTTCGGTGGATAGAGCACCAGACCTGGAGTCAGGAAGACCTGAGTTCAAATTTGGTTTCAGGCATTTACTAGCTGTGTGACTTTGGTCAAGTCACAACCTCTGTTTGCCTCAGTTACCTCTTCTGTAAAATGAAGATTAATAATAGTAATTCATTTGATCCTTTAAGAGGTTTTGCTGGTTTTGCTTAGTTCAAGATAATTCAAACAAAATCTATAAAGTCTGCCTTCTCTGAGCTTGCGCTGGTGGCTGGTGGAGGAAGACACCTGGGGCCGACTGCAGGAGATTAGGGGCAAGTCTGGAATTTAATTCTGGTGACTTGAACTCTTTGAGGGAATCCCTACCTCTTTTGCATTTTAAATCCCTGTTCATCATTTTTGTTCTGTCCTTTCTAACTAAAATATCATTCTCCTTGGCAAAAAAAAAAAAATGAAGTCTCAAATAGCACATGCCTTCTCTATTATTTGTTGTCACCATCTGTACTGCCAAGGCAATATTCACAGAACTCACAGTGACTATGAATATACCAGTGTAGTTCTGAATCACAAAGTATAACAGACCCTCCATTTAGAAGGCAGAAGAAAAACATTTATTCAGACACCAAAAAACCAAATCCCAACACCATAAAGCCAAATTCATCACAAGCAACAAAGAAATCTGTACTCAATAACAAGGCAGCACTACCATCCCCAAGCCTTCCTTCTGTTAGGCTTCACACAAACCAGCTCTCTTAAACAATCACAAACAACTTCCCTTAAACAAAATCACAAACTCTCCCACTCGTGCTAGTTGCTGCCTCCTCTCTCTTTCCCAGTTGTGACTGCTCTGATTCACTTTCTGCTCCACACTTTCTTTCTCCACTTGGTCAACAAATTCCTCCTACCACAGGCTCCATGTGATTCATACTTCCATGTGACACAGGCAGGTCACATGGACCTATTCATGTATGGGAAAGATCTTCTCAGTTAAATTACCATTACATTATCCCACCCACCCCCAAGTCCAGTTAGAATAGCGATGAATAAGGTTACACAGGCATTCAGAGTAGTATTAGAGCAGAAAAAAGGTCATAAATGAGCACTATGCAGCCTGAGGAAAACGCTAAAAGGGAGATGGAACAAAGCATCACTGTTTAAAGTGAGGAGAGGGATGATTTATAGGCTGATAGGACATTTTTAAGCAACAGAATGGAACCATGTCTCCTCCTCACCATTCATCTCATTTATGATGCTTCCTTGAATCTCTGTGCAGAGTGGAACCAAGGACCTTCAGCTTGGTCTGCTCTACCCTAGAGATAGCAACTCTGATGATTAGCAGTGGTTTTACAGGAATCTTGTCTTCTCCAGACTTGAAAGAAGATAAAATAGGGGAGAATGTTGAAATCCAGATGCTACAGTAACCATGTTTTTTCCTTTGTTCTTTACACTACATTATAAGGAGGTTAGTCAAACCCAGGGTTATCTCTTGACCAAAGTGTTGGTCAGATCAATCAGTCCACATTTGATGCATTGAAGAAAATAAGATTTGTAGATCACTGAAAGAATTACCAGGATTTAAAAGCTTTTTGCTTAATCTCCCTCAGATCCATCTTAATTTCAAGGCTCTAAGCATATGCTAATTTTTAAGGCTTTGTATACATCAATATTTCCATGGATCTCACTGTTTTGAGTACTCCCTTTTACAGTGCAGATCCAACTCATTCACACCTTCACATTCTATGCAACTGTTCTTTACATCATCCTTTAGGTTTTTGAGAGTAAATCTACCCAGCATACTGTGGACCATCTTAGAGAATTTTCCCTCATCTTCCCTATATGACTTTCTTTTCTATTCGTATAATTCTACCGACTCAGTTCTTCATTAGTACTAAGCTGTACCCAACCCACTCCCACCATATTTGAGTCAACAAATCAAGAAGTATAGTGTTTTTTCATTTCTTAATGTGTTCACTCTTACCACAGAAACCTTCATTTCTGAAAGAAGTGGAAGAATTAGTCAGTCTTTGCAGTATGAAATGAATCCAATGATCAAAACTCTCAAAACCAATATTTAGGTACCTTAGACTCTGATCTGGTCACCCATTCCCCTGCTGTGGAGATAGCTAAGTGCAGTGACAATAAAGCTGTCCTTGGGAACTTGAAGAGTTCAGTTGTAGGCACTATCTATTACTCTGTGTCTTTATGTGAATTATTGCCCTTCTCTAGGTTTCAGCTTCTACATCTATAAAATGAAGAGGTCGTACTGAATGACTACTAATTTATTATCATTCAAAGCAGCAGATAATTCAAAAAGTATTTTCTGTTTATCTTTAGAATACATTTCAAGTCCACTGCCACCCGCAGATTGGCCTTCTGAATTATTTTGC
The DNA here is from genome assembly GCA_023548195.1 of Bettongia penicillata ogilbyi. Classification (NCBI taxonomy): domain Eukaryota; kingdom Metazoa; phylum Chordata; class Mammalia; order Diprotodontia; family Potoroidae; genus Bettongia; species Bettongia penicillata. The sequence continues at coordinate 549,542 of JAJHZJ010001014.1, read as the reverse complement.
TGAAGCTACAATTAAAGTGACTGCAATTCCCAGAGAGACATCAATTGATGGTGAAAGAGGTAGCGCCAACATCTGCCAGGGGTGAGAAGGGCTATTCAGGAAGGAACCATCTGCTGTGGATAGTCTCCGGGAAAACACTTGAGAACTAAGGGTTCATCCTCTTGGCAGGAGGTGATGGGATGGAGAAAGAAAAACCACTAAAACAGCAAACTGAATGTAAAAGAACTTGGGTTAAGAAACTAATACAAGATAAAAATGAAGTCCCAGCTTCTTATTAACCAGACTCCAAGCTTCTTTTGCACAGGCATATCTACTCAGAGTCTGCTGTTTTATGAGAAGGATTCAGTGATCTCAGAACCAGATCTATCAAGAAAACATAGATACTTTTGTATTTATGGAACCCAAATCTGGAACTCCTGGCAAGGTTATCCATCAATGATCATGAAAGGCTTCATACTCTCAGGTTATCTGACTGAGGCCAATTCTTCTGGACTTCAAAACAGCCATCATTATGTGACTTCCTAGGTACAGACCTGAGGAATTGCTAGCTATGTAGGGCAGCTAGGTGGCACAGTGGATAGAACATCAGGCCAGGAGTCAGAAAGTCTTGAGTTCAAATCCACCCTCAGACACTAACTTGCTATGTGACCCTGTTCAGGTCCCTTAACTGTGTTTGCCTCAGTTTTTCTCATCTGGCAAATGAGCTAGAGAAAGAAATGGCAAACCACTCCAGTATCTTTGCCAAGAAAACCCCAAATAGGGTAATGAAGAGTCAGACATGACTGAAAAGGACTGAACAACAGCAAAATACATGAATATACTTTTCTGCCACCAGCCCTTCCCCAGTGTAAAACAAGCATTGAAATGGGGGAGGGGGGATGGTTAAATGATGGTGCCAAGTACAAAACAGAACTACCAACTCAGCTCTAATTCAGTTGCCAAAGAAAAGATTAGAATTGACCAGGAATAGTCAAGCTGATCCCATCTTGGAAAAGTACTGGGAGTCTAGAGTTATGTTCAGCAGATGGCAAATGTGGCTCACATTGTATACATGAAAAGGCACTGTGAGAAAAAGTCTGGGAATCCCTAAATAGCTAACTCACCTCCAAAACAACCAAATCTAGCCAACAGGGAGTCAGGGAGTCCAGACACCTCACTTCTGTTGGATTCCATAAGATTAACACTTATTTCATTCATTGATACAACAAACAATAACTACATGCTTATTACAGACAGAGAACTAGACTAGACGTGGGTAGAGAGACAAAGACAGATAAAAGATGCTTCCTGTCTTGCAGTGTAATCCAGTCCTTAATACCACAAATACATAGTGAATGATGAAAATGTCTAAGTGTTCCCCCCCAGAAAACTCTACTGTTCTGTACTTGAAAGCTTTGGGGGTTTTTGTTGCTGTGTCTTGTTGCTTTGACTTGGCTTTAAAAGGCAAAAAGGTACTTATAGTGAGGGTGTGAGGGTAGAGTTAGACTTAATGTTAAGGAAAGATTTCCTAACAATTAGAGCTATCTAAAAATGAAATAGATTATTTCAAGAGGAAATGAGATAATATTTAATAAATATAACTAATTATATAGCACTTTAACATTTGTATCATGTAATCCTTGCAATAATTCCACGACTCAGAAAAGTAGGATATGAGAAAGGAACAGACATTGATACAGACTATCTCTATTACCCAGAGAAGATAGAAAGTAGCTGTTATGATGAGGCTACAAATATCTATAAATTTCATGAGCCAGAAATTCTTTCCCTCCTTGTCAATCAGAGAGATTTGAGAGCCAAGGGTAATACTGCATTAAACTATAAACTCATTTGTAACAACTTAAAGGAGAGGAGAGTAGAAGATTGTGAGCAATAGCACTCTATAAAATAAGAAACAATAGAAACAAAAATTAGTTTACACAAAGCTTGAAACGAGACTCATTTAAGCTAGAATATTTAACAATGTTAAAACAATAAACAGGAGGGAAAATGGAAACTATTAAGATTCTAAAACCAACTTGTAATAAGTGTAAGCAGAACCAGGACATCTGGACATCCAATATTACAAGGCACGTACACATGTGTGTGTCTGTATGTGTATATATGTACATGTATGTGTATAAGTGACCTGTGTTGAAAGTGACACAATCTTGAAGGTGCTGAGAGATTGATTCTTAAAGTATCAGGAAGAGGGGAAGATGGTAAATATTTGGTAAAGTCATAGATATAATTCTTTCCATACATCTCCAAAAAAGCGTATCATTGAAAACACTGTGAAATCACTCCTATGAATTCTTGTCTGCTCATTTTCTTCTATTTAATTCTAGATTAATTCCATTGTCCATCTGCATCGTCTGTCCAAGACAGATACCCTAATAGATGAACTCTGCTGTTCTTCCAACTCTACATCAGTCTAAACAAAATGTAGTCTTTATCTACATTATTTTCCTATGTGGATAATTAAACCAAACTCTTTTGAGTGAGTATAGATATAGATAGCACATAATGAGAAAATTATACATGATAGCAAATTGTACATAATAGATTTGCAATTTCATGTGCAATCATTTTTCTTTTTATATACCATGTTATGGAAATGTTCATCTTGTTCCATGAATTAAAAATAAAATATATAAAAGATTTTAATACATTCCATGAGGATGAAAATCAAAAATAACTTTGTTTGATGATGCTCTGCTTTAATAATGAGGCATACAGATATTTTTATTGCCAAAAGATGCTTGCCACCATCTTGGAGACCTCATGGCAAAGCAGGTATATAGAGTTAGGCCTGGAATCAGAAAGATTTGAATTTAAATCTTCTGAAGCTCATTTGCTCTATAACTTCATTTAATCTGTCTGACCCTCTTTCCTCATCTGTAAGATGGGAATGAAAATACCATCTTTGTAGGATAGTTTGAGTCTCAAGATAGATAAATTCCATATAATGCTTTCCAAACTTTTAAGAGCCACATAAATACCCATTATCATTATTATGGAAGACATCCAGAACAGGCTACAAAGGGAAGAGGTATTCTCTATAGATGGTGAGGTGCTCTACACACTCTTAGATAACATTGTGCTAGTTGCATCCAATCCAGGTATGCTGCAGAGTCTCATAAGTGAGATCTATAATCACTCAAAAAAAGAGTTTGGTCTAATTATCCACAGTGGAAAAGCAAAGTAGATAAAGAACACCTATTGTTTAGACTATGACATAGAGTTGGATGGACAATACATAAGAGTCCATCTATAAAGACATTTATCTTGGATGGACAGTGCAGATAGAGAATGAAATTAATATAGAATTGAAAGAAGGAAGTGAGTAGATATGATTATATGTGCATGATTCTACAACATTTTCAATCATACAAGGCATTTTCCTGCAGCTAAAACCTATCTCTTTACCATTCATGTTCTACTTGTGCTATATGAGTACAAATTGTCACTGCAGGATCAAAATTGGATGGCCAACAAAAGGAGAATGGAGATTTATGGCTGGCATAATTAAGCTGTACTGTATCATCGCTACTGAATTTCATACAAAAAGTACAAGAAATATCATTGATGAGATAAGCATGTGGTTCACTTACATAGCAAAAATGAAAACAAGGAAAAACAGATATATTCTGATCTGCCTATTGTCCTGCTCTGACATCTACATAACGTCAAGATGTGAAGAGAGGAAAATTCTTTGCACGGTAGACAGACCCAGTGTAGGAAATTTATAGGAGGACATTCAAAATAAAGAACTGCCTAAGAAGAAAACACTTAGATGGATGACAATCTGCACAGAGGGAGAGAATGTTCGCATGGATACTCCCTCTGAGATACTAGGGCTTTCCTTGAGAATCGCTTTAATTTACGTTTAACTAATTTAAATTACACTACTTAAATTACGTTAATTAATTTAATTTACATATTTTCCCATGTGCTTTTATTCATAGCACTGTTTTCTCCCAGTAGAATGTTAGCTCTTTGAAGGCAGAGACTGTTTCTTTTTTGTCTCTGCATTCCCAGTGCCTAGTATGATGCCTAGTACACAGAAGTGCTTAATAAATACTTATTGCTAGACAGATTTTTTTAAAGGTTTATTCAAGTACTATATAATACATGTTTTGAGAAGGACACTTGTAAAAAGCAAAGTTTTCCAGATGAACAAAAATTTTGCAAAAAGCAAAACAAAATTTTGCAAATGGCTTGAAATAAGTTGTGATATCAATAATTGTGAAACACTCTTTTAATAGACTCCAACTAATATAATGAATTAATTAATTAATACTTAGGATGAGGGTCATAAAGAGAAACCAAAGGATCCACCAAGTTAATCCTGAAGTCAAATATAAATTGAGTTTTCAGATACTTGATTTAGTCCCAAACCATGTTCTAACTTGGACCCCAGGGCTAACCAGTCAGTTGAATCAAGTGGCACTATGCTTACAGAAACTCAGAGCAGGCAAAGAAATGTAATCAACCTTTCAATCTCTTAACTGAAAATTCATTATATACTCATTGCTATGCTGGCTGTTTAGAAAGACAAGGAAGCAAGATGTAAACCAACTCCTAATTCCTAGTAGCTTCCTAGTAGTCTAATAATAGGAGAGAAGATCAATGTGAAACAATAGTAAATAATGGAATGCTACTATTACTACTACTACTACTACTGCTACTACTACTACTACTACTGCTACTACTACTGCTAATACTACTACTACTACTGCTACTACATAACAATAACAACCAGAATATGTATAAGACTTTAAGACTTAGAAAAGTGCCAAACATAAGATAATATCATTTGATTCTCACAACAACCATATGATATAGTTACTAATATTATCATCATTTTACAAATGAAGAAAGTAAAACTGAGAGAGGTTAAGTGACTTGCCCAGGATCACACAGCTAGTGTGCAAACTCAAATCTTCCTGACTCCAAGCCAAACACTATCCACTGCAACTTCCTTAAGTTAAAATAAGAGGAGAACATTAGCTAGAGATGTTTTTGTCACTGTTCATCATTCATTTTCAAAGAGTACCCATGATATCACAAGGTGATGTCTTGACTTAGGCATCATTGGATTTGAGTAAGGCACAATTGCACAAAATCGTTGGTTTCATTCTACCTTCCAGAGTCACTGAAGTCCAATGGCAGGACAAAAGTCCTGGTGATGACCTGGGATACAGTAGATAACCTTGGCAGGGGAAGTTTTCACATGCTTGAGGTAGATGCCCCCTAACTCACCAACAGGGCTGAGGCCTCTCAGTTACCCTCAACTTTGTTTAACCCATCACTGAGATAGTTTTACTTGAGTGTGATTGCTGAGTATGTTGTACCTACTTAGAGAAGATGTAGCAGAAGTCTAGGGGAGATGGAGAACATCAAGGGTTTGGGGTAGTCAGGGAAAGTTTCATGAAGGATGTGGAATATGAGCTGAGCTTTGTAAGATGAATAAAGTTTGAACAAACAGAGGGGAAGAAAGAAAAGGAATCTCAGGCAAAAAAGTCCCTTTATAAGCATCTAATTCAATAGAATACAATCCATGCTTCAGCCTTGAGAGATCTTAGGGCCCTTAGACTAAGAAAGCATACGTAGTGAGATGTGAAGCTTGGTGATGGGGGCAGGGTTAATTGAGATAAACTAAGGTCCTAACCATCCCTCGCTACAAAAGGATCAGTTCCAGCAAGTAGATTATCATTAGTACACACAATATTCCTTCCAACATCAGTTCCTACATACACACACACACACACACACACCATCCACCCCACATCATTCCAAGCATCAGGAGCACTCAAGTCATTCTGCCTCACGACAAGCTCAGCCAGGACATCCCAGCATCTCAAAGCATGACTAATTGGAACACAGTTCAAGGAAATGAAATGTGGCATATGAAGTTGCCTTTGCATGTTACATAAGGACAGTTACAGGGAGAGATGCCATCAAGACACAATTTAAGTCCAAGGTAGACAGAGCATGAAGGTTTTTTGCAAAATATTGGCAGAGTGCTCTCCCTCAGCTTTGAGAGCACTGTGGAGACCTAAGCTTCTTTGCTGCCTGGCAAGTCATAATATTTATCATGTTCACAAGTCTAATACTTACCAGTTTTATCCTGAAAACGATTAAACAAAGTTTCTTTCCCCTTACAATATGTTTGTAGATTTTTGAGAAATATCATTGTGATCCAGGGCCTAGGAAGCCTCCTCCCACAAGAGACTCTGGGCTCAGTTAAACCCAAGTTCAACCTAGGTGTCAGAGTGGGTACGTCTGACCCCCAAAAAAGGGAACTCCAAGGAAAAAATCCTAAAACCGTGCCTAAAACTAAAAGTGCCCATAGGCCAACAGCTTTCTTAAGATTTTAGATGAATCAATCTATCAACTCCGTAAGAATAAAGTTGTCCAGTGGAAACAAACTGAGTAGACTATTTCGAAGTCCTAAGCCAACATAAAAGTATCTAAATGCCACAATGGCTAGAGAACTAAACTTTGAGTCAGGGAGACCTGGGTTCAAATCCAACTTCAGACACTAATTTACTGTGGGTCTCAGGACAAGTTATTTAACTGTTTTGTGCTTGTTTCCTCAACGCTAAAATGAGGATAATGATAGCATTTGCCTCCCAGCTTTTTTATGAAGACCAAATGAGATATTTTAATGTGTTTTATAAGCCTTGATGTATGTGTATGATATGTGTGTATATGTTTATGTATATATGCACAAACACTAGCTATCATCATCATCCTCCTAAAGTAGTTACCGGACCACTGCAAGAGAAGATACTCACATTCTCATATGGGTAACAGCTATAGGATGACTATTTATTTCCTCCACCAAAGAAAGCACTTTAAACACAAAAGATTCATAAGTATTCATTAACAAATATAGAACATAAAAAATAACCTATTGCCTACCTCATACTCTCCTAACAAGTAAAGATAATATTGTAGGACTTCGGAAGAGATATTTCACTTTTACATTTACCTCAGACCCATGCAATCTGAACAACCCATAAAGTTCAGATCTTCTGACCAATCAGGGATAATTCTTTAATAATCTTTCAGCCTCAACTTGTCAGTGGTTATATTTCTTCTCCTTTGTGAAGGAGCTGTTACCAGAATAAGCTTCTGGGCAGCTGGTACTTAATTCAGAAACTCAACCTCTTGAATTCACAAGGTTACTATCCATTTCTCAGGATGAGTTGGTGTTTCCTAGTAATCAGCATAGTCTGGTGCAGGAGTGAGGAATCTACAGCCTCGAGGTCTCAAGGTTCTCAAGGGTGGCCCTTAGACTAAATCCAAACTTCACAGAACAAATTCCATTAATAAAAGAATTTGTTACATAAAACTTCGACTCAGTCACAAAACCACACAAGACAATCAAGGAGGTCACATACAACTTCGAAACCACAGGTTCCCCACCCCTTGTCTAATGGAAAGGACTTGATCCCTAGTCACCTCTCTGTTATAAATCAATTGTGTAACATTTGTTTCCTCATCTGTAAAATGGGGATAATATCACTTACTTCATGGCATTGTTCCAATGATCAAGAAAATGAATGTTAAAGTGCTTTGAAAAATATCAAAATAGATGATTCTTGTGCTCCAACCCCTCACATTCAGGTCCAACCTGACTTGTACGACTGAGGAAGAGTTGATGGAGGCGGTTTGGAAGGGGTTGTCATCTGTCATACAGAGAAAGAACTCTCCCTGAGAAGACAATTAGCTACCATCTTGATTTCTTCCATGTTCCAAAGAAACCTCCCTTCTATTATTAAGAGGATAGTCTTCTCTCAATGTTATGAAAACAAGTTTCCAATATGTCTACAGGTTTCAAAAGATCTGAAATGAACTAGTCAACTCTCTTTCTCCCAACTGATTCTTTAAGAATAAAATTGTCTAGTGGAATGGATCTTACTAGGCTCTTTCACAGTCCAAAGCCAATAGAGTCAATGTAGTTTGGTTTGGTTTGGAGGAGAGGGACAAGACCTTTAATAATAATAGCATAGGAATCTCCCTCTTTTATATAGCTAGTGATCTTCTTTGCCTGGAACACTGAGAAGGGAGGAAAGGGAAAGGTAATGAGCATTTATATACATCTACTCTGCTCTGGGCACTGTGCTAGGCACTTTGTAAATGTTTCATTTGGTCCTTATAACAACCATGAAAGGTAGATGCTTGTTCAGTCATCACTCATAACCAGTTCTTTGTGACCCCATTTGGGATTTTCTGAACAAAAATATTAGAGTGGTTTGCCATTTCCTTCTCCAGCTCATTTTATAGATGAGGAAACTGAGGTAAATAGAGATGTGGCTCACCCAGGGTCACATAGTAAGTGTAAGTGTCTGAAGTTGAATTTGAACTCAGGAAGATGAATCTTCCTGACTTCATGTCTGGCATTTTACCATTGCACCACCTAGCTGCCCAAGGTAGATTTTATCATCCCCATTTTACAGTTGAAGAAACTAAAACAAACAAATGAGGAAACTGAGTCCCAGAAGAGATAAGTGGCTAATCCAAACTCACACTTCTTATCAAGTATCTGATTCCAGATTCCAAGTCCATCAGTATTAATTTTAAGAACCTTTCCTCAATTCTCTTCCTCTTCTTTCCCTACATTCTCAGTTGACAGCATCATTCCATCAGACATCTTTAACCATTGCCTCTGTGCAGATAACTCACCAATTTTACTCTCCAATCTCAAAACTCCATACTCTCAGTTGTATATGCTTATAGAATATTTCTATTTGAATATCCTATCCATCTCTATCTGAATATCTCAAACTCACCTGGTAAACTTACCTAGTAAACCATTAAACCTGCTCTCTCTGACTCTAATATTTCTGTTCTGGGGTACCATTTTTCCTGACTCCTATGTTCTAACCTTAGATTTATCTTCCATGTTTCCATCCCACTCTTCTACAGTCAATCAAATACCAATTCCTGTCAATTCCACCTCTGCAATATCTCTCAAATTTGTTCCCTTCTACACCTACTGCCTCCACTATAGAAGTCCTCATTAGTATCTGTTTAGGTACTAATGTAATAGCTTCATTGCAATAGCTTCTGACAGGTTTTCTTGCTTCTACTTTTCTATTTCCACCAAATGTATTAGATTGTCAGAATAATCTTTCTTACACACAGGTTATATCAAGCACTGTCTCAAACATCCCCAGTGGCTCCTTATTGTCTATTAGGTGAAATTCAAATTCCTTTGCCTGACAGTCAAGGTCTTTCACAATCTGATACCATACTATCTTTCCAATATCACAGGAGCTGGTCCAGTAGGCACTTAATTTTTATTGTTGAATTGAACTAACTCCAAAGAATCTTCTCATATGTTCTACATTTCAACCAAGATGGATTACCTTCTGCCTATGCTCCCTACCACTCCCCATATGGAGTTCTTTTACTTCCATGTTTGTGCTCAAACTCTTCCTCTGCCTAGAATGCACTTGCTACCCTTTATGCCTGTTAAGTTCTTTACTTATTTCTCAATCCCAGCGTAAATGCCACTCCCTCCTTGAAGCCTTCCCCCATTCCTCCATTTAAAAATGACCTTCCCTTTTGGGCTTTGTTTTGCAATTCTCTAATGCACTGACCCAGCAATAGTTTATATGACGGTGGTATTTGTGCCTTCACTTACCTCCTGACAGAGAAGCTCATTTGAGAGCAGGATTGTGCCATCTCAATTTTGTATATCCTTCATTGTGTATATTGAATGAATGAATGTTAAATAATCAATCACCAATTTGACATTCTGATTTGTCAAAGATGATTGCTCTTGGGGGAACTGATAAAATCAAGTTTTTGACACAAGCTTAGAGATTCCCAAGCATCCTCTGACTCAACCTGAAAAGCCACCCAATTCTGTATCTCTTAACTACAATAACCATTATCTACTAGTGACATATTTAAGGGAAAGGAACATTTGTGCAAAAATTGTCTCTACCAGGACAACTTTTGGTCATAAAGAGAAAAACAGATGGTTATAATTCTTGCCTTAGCGCTGGGTCCATGTCAAATAAATAGTATATATTTAGAACCCATTGTGTACAGATATATAAATAGTATTTATTTAGCACCTATTGTATACAGACATAGGCTGAAATTAGGCCTATGTGAGAGCAGAGAAGGCTGGATAATTAACTTGTTGGAGTAATAGAGTGAAGGGTTTAGGACAGCCATAATTAGATAATTATTTGATTGATTAAACTACTCTCCCCTTGTTTTAGTACAAGCTTCCCATACTGGAGAACAAAGGATGAATGATCCCCTTCTTTCTATCCCTCTACCCTCCTCACCAAAGCTCAAAAAGTATAATTCCAAACCCCTAAGTGGTCAATAAATCCCCCAAAATCAAAATGTTTTCAGACCATCAGACTCTCTTTTCCTTCAGATTATGTTATCATTCCTTATGGAAAAAGTTCTGGAGCTCATTGAAGCAAGAGGCACTTGATAGAGAGAGATGAGCAGAGAACTTCCTAATGAGCATGCTTGCTTATATCATTTACCAGTTATTAAACAGAATAATTACCAGCCACTGTCTCTGCACAGGATCAAAGTCTCCCAGGGGCCAGAATATTCAAGATTCATTCACCTTGATCCTCTCTTAATCCAGACCCACAATATCAGGAGCTTTAACTTTGTTATCAGATTCTATTTGTGCAAGTTCTGAATGCCCTACTCCTCCCTCAAACCTTCTTATTAAAAACAAAAGCAAAATCATTCAATGCCATAAAATCAGGGGACTGAATATTTTTTATTCCTAGAACCATAAAACATAAAATATCAGAAAGACCTTAAAGAATATCTAGATATAGAATCCATTTAGGTTAACAAGCATCTATTAAGGACCTACTGTGTGCAAGGTACCATGACAGGTATGAGGGAGACAAAGACAAAAGTCCTTGATTTCAAGGGGTTTACAACCTACTAGAATAAGAAAATTCGAGAATTGGAAGGGTTCTTTGAACCTAGCTAGGCCAAACCCTTTCTCTGATGAATAAAAAAATGAAAGCCCAGGAAAAGGAACTTACACCTTGGGAAAAGAAAATAATTCTGGGGCTATTTTTCCTTGTCTTGCATCATGAAAATGACATGAAAATACTGGAGGACTCTAAAGACTCACATTAGCCGTACTTCAGAAACTAGGAAAAAACAATTGAGTCCTATCTACAGATGGGAGTCACGAGGAACACTAAGAAGGTTGGAGGAGGGTTGAATGCCACCCCATCTACCCTTGCTCTCCTCTAACCACTCCCCCATATCAACAGGGAGCAAAGGACCAAATCAGGGTTTGGAGCAGAGCAACTTATCCATAGTGTTTCAGAAATTCTTTCATAAGCAGGATTGGAACCTACGCCTTCAGACTCCAAAGTTAGTCTTCTATCCATTTTTTCATGCAGATTTTGATGTTAATTTCTGACAAGCACAAATTGAGTTAAATTTGGAAGGTTTGTGGTTGTTTTTTAATTTAATAAATCTGTCAGAGGAATCCCTGTAAGCCGAATGATAAGTCCTTTGGGATTTGTGCACATCTTTGCCTGCTTGTTCAATGATCTTTCTGTTTCAATATCCTCCTCCTTTTAATTTAGTCTATAATCTCAAGACCTGCATAGTAGCCAATAGTGAGGCAGTTTTAACACATTAGGTATATTACAGGTAATGTTTCTACTCTTCTTGATGAGATTATGTGTACAAGCTACAAACCAAGAGAGTGAGAAAATCCCTAGTGTGTCTGGGTCCCTTGTGCCATGAGAGTCTCTGGCACAACAGTTACACAAGATAGTATTAAATTTTGGGATATACGCTCAAGACGTAGCTGATGGAAAGAAGGGGAAATGAATTGGCTCATGAACTGACCAGCATACTCATTCTTTGTCCTTGAATAAGAAGACTGGATCTTCAGAGAGACAATATTATCTCTTTGAATAGCTAAAATTAAACACACTTGAGGGTATAATTGATTAATCACTATTCTAAAAAAAAAACAACAGGACTCTGCCCCAGCTCCATTTAGTCTGGGAAGCCATAATATTCTAATGCAGATGACCTATGAGTTTTTTTGGAAAGGGAATTAAATCTTATACCTAAGATGGGGTGGTTTTACTTCTGACCTAATTAATATTGAAAAAGAAGTTTCTCCCATTGCCCCTCCACACAAGCTACAGCAATCTGTCTATCTCCAACGTGTAGCCTGCTCATTTTTCTTTTAAACTGGACCTGGGAGTTCTTCCATATGAGAATCCCAATGTGGAAATTTGCTCTACCAATCCAACCTGGAAATACATCTATAATTTACAATCTTAGAGACTTAGCTAGGACACTGATTGCAAGGATAAGCAAACTGTCAATGGTCATGCCTGAATTATATGTCACAGGCAGATCTAAAACCTGGGCTTAGTAGACTCTAAGGTCAGACTGCCAGTCTCTATGTCATGCCGACTTTCATATCAATCTTTAACAATCACAAATTAAACCGAATTTGGAAGGGTTGGATTTTTGTCATTGTTCTTGTTCTTTTAAATTTAGTCAACCTGGACCAACATTTGACACGAAATGTCAAGATGAGGTCAAAATGGGTACATGATTTAAACATAAAGGGTGATAACGTAAGTAAAATAGGAGATCAAGGAATCATTAACTTATCAGATCTATGGAGAAGGCAAGAATTTTTGACCAAACAAAAGATAAAAAGCATTATGAGATGTAAAATGGATAATTTGGATAATAAATTTAAAAGTTTTTACACAAATAATACAATACAACTAAAATTAGAAAAAAGCTAAGAAATAATTTAACAAGTGTCTCTGATAAAGATCTCATTTCTCAAATTTATAAAGAACTGAGTCAAACTTATAAGAATACAAATCATTCCTCAATGGATAAATGGTGAAAACATATGAAAAGATAGTTTTCAAATGAAGAAATCAAAGCTATATATAATGATATGAAAAAATGCTCTAAATCACTTTCTGATTAGAAAAATACAAATTAAAACAACTCTAATGTGCCACCTCACACGTATCAGAGTGGCTAAAATGAAAGAAAGGAAAAATGATAAATATTGGGGGAAATATGGGGAAATTGGGATTCCAATGCACTGTTGAAGTTGTGAACTGATCTAGTCATTCTGGAGAGCAATTTAGAACTATAGCCAAAGGACAATCAAATGCTTTGATCCAGTGGTACCACTACTGGTTCTGTGTGCCAAAGATATATTTTTAAAGGGGAAACTATTTGTAGCAGCTCTTTTTATGGTGGCAAAAAAATTGAAAATTAGGGGTATGCCCATCCATTGGGGAATAGTTGAACAAGTCATAAGAAATGACAGAGTCTTCAGTGTCTGACCAGGCTTTCAAAGTTCCACAGCACCTCTTCATCTGTTTTCTTGGTCACTGGAAGGAATTGTTCTTATCCAGTTATTCCCAACAGAGAAAGTCTTCATATTCTTGAGGTAGACATCCCCTTAACTCACCGATGGATTGGAAGCCTGTCAATGACCTTGAAGTTGGTTTGGCTGGTCTGTCTGCCAAGATAGTTTAACTAGGGTATGGCCACTGCGCCTGCTACAGCATTTTGGAGTCACAGATGAGGGTTGAGTAGCATGTGGACCCCAAAGGTGAATGACTAGCCCTTCTGCTGCTGACCCTACTGCTGATACTAATGATGAAGATGATGATGATGATACTGTTTCCACTGCTACTGCTACTGTTTTTACAATTGTTTCTCTTCTGTCTCTTTTTCCTTTTAAAAAACTATTCTTTGCTACATGGGTTGGCTTTCTGGGAAGGCAAAAGCAAAGGGGCATGGTGGGAAAGGTGGGGAGACTTACTAAATAAATACAAAAGATAATAATAAAAGTATATATTCATTTTTAAAATTGCCTCCTTTCAACTTTAATTCGTTGCTCCTAGTTCTTCCCTCTGAAGCCAAGTAAAATCAAAATGAAGCTCACTGGTCCTTAGTTTTCAGCTCCATTCTATTACCTTTACCTCAATATTCCTAAAAGGAATCTTTTTTAGTGTCTCCATTCTCTCCTGCTTTACCACATAACTGATTGATTGACAGCTCCTTCACAGATTGCGTTGCTAGCTCATCATGCTCTCCTACCCATGGGTGGTGTCCAGAGTACTGTCCTGGGACCTCTTCTCTACCCTCTCTCTTGGAACCTCATGGGTTTCCATGGGTTTAATTATTATCTCTATGTAGATGACTCCCAGTTCTATATATTCAGCCCCAGTCTCTCCCCTGAGCTTCAGCTCTACATCATCAACTGCCTGCTGGACATTTCAAATTAGATACCCCAAAGACATCTTAAACTCAACATATCCAAAACTCAACTCATTATCTTTCCCTTTACACCCTCTCCTTTTACAGATTTTCCTATTTCCATCAAAACCCATATCTTAGGCTCATAATTCCTATATTAACCTGGACATCTCAATTTTCCTTACTCCACATAGATGACTTCTAAATCTTGCCATTTCAACCTTTATCTCCTTATGTCTGACCCCTTCATCTGACCATTCATATCCTTTCCACCTTTGTTGAGGCCCTCATCACCTCTCACCTAAATTATTGTAGCAAAAGCCTAATTGGTCTCCCTATCTCAAGCCTCTCTCCACTCCAGCCCATCCTATATGCTGATGTTAAATTAATTTTCCTTAAGAATAGATCTGATCACATGACCAAGCTTTTCAACTATCTCTAGGAGCTTCCTATTGCCTGTAAAGTAAAATATAAACTCTTCTATTTAACTTTTGAAGTCCTACATAACCTCTCTCAATTTATTGATCCAGTCTCACTGGAAATTATTCCCATTCTCATATTCTATGATGCAGACAAACTGGTGTTCTCTCTTCTCATATACTATATACTTCATCTCTCATCTCTGTGCCTTTGCTCTAGCGGTCCTACATCCCTGGAATGCACTTCCTCCCTACCTCATAGAGTCCTTTTCTTCCTTCAAGATTCAGTTTAGGTTAAGCAGCTCTCCCTCCTTACCTCTGCCTCTTAGAATACCTGACTTCATTCAAGACTCAGCTCAAGTATCATCTTCTGAGACTCTAAGTTGTTCTCAGTCTCCCCAAAGGCTAGAATCTTTCCTTTCCAGGTTTTCTTCCATTTACCCTGTATATTTCTTGCATATACATAGTTATTGACATATCATCTCCCTCATTAGGCTGTGAGGTCCTTGATGGCAGGTACTGGCTTTGCCTTTCATTATATCTCCAATATTTAGCAAACTGCTTGGCAAATAGAATGTTTAGTAAATGTCTGTTGATTGATTGCTTCCTCTGCAGACAGTCTACCTCATGGGTGGGGAGCCTTAAGGACACATGTGGCCCTCTGGGTCCTCAAGTGTAGCCTTTTGCCTGAATCCAAACTTCACAGAACAAATCCCCTTAAGAAAAGGATTTGCTCTCTAAAACTTGGGCTCAGTCAAAAGGCCACACCCAAGGACCTAGAAGGCCACAGGTGGCAGCCCCTGGTCTACCTCCTTCCTCAGTAAGATCTTTATATCTGCTACCTAGCTCCAAATGCTCTCTATACCTTCCCCTCCCAGCCCCACAGTTAATATTCTTCCATACTACAACCTCTGATGAGGTCATGATTCCCTTCTGTCTTTTCAGTCTTTTCCTTCTCCATTTCTACTTTGAAATGCTTTCATTTTTCATTTTTCTTTGAAAAGAAGACTCCATTCTCCTTCATAACCTGGAGAGTGCAGCACTGTCCTGGGAGACTTTTTTCTGCTCTTCTCTGAGAGATCCCAGCCTGTCTTTTGAGCATAGATAACAATCATTTAACTGTAGCTGAAAGACAGATATTGCATACTTCATACTGGTTAGAGCAAAACTCATCCTGCTTTCCATATGCTCTGAAAGCAAGAGGCCTTTGTTATAGTTTCTAGGCATTCTTGCAGCCAAACCCCTAGAAAAGAGCTGTGTCATCTTCTTGGACAAGGTTCAACTTCTCCGTACTTGGTATGAGATACTCCCAATTTTCTTTTCTCCCCCTCTTTTTTCCCTTTTCTTCCTTCTCTTTGTAGTCAGATTCTCCTTTTTAACCTTTCTCATCCTTCTGTTCAAATCCTTCATCTCCTCATTGTCTTTCTTCAGTCCCACATCCAGCCACTCTAACTAGGGACCTTCTTCAGGCCAAGTCCTTTTCCTCCAGCTAAAATCCATTCCCTTATTCTGCTAAAATAATCCCTTCCCAAATGTCTATCTCCAAACTTTCCCACAATTCCATAGCCCTCCATATTGCTTCTTCACAATCAGTTCACATTTCAGGCTCCCACATCCATTTCATTAGAAGTGGCTAGGTGGCACAATAGATGGAACATTAGACTTGGAGTCAGGAAGATCTGAATTCAAATCCAACCTCAGACATCCACTAGTTCTAGGACCCTGGGAAAGTTATTTAATTTCTGCCTGCCTTAGTTTCTTCATCTGTAAAATTGGGATTATAGTAGCAGGGTTGTTATAACAATCAAAAGAGATGTTTATAAAGCACCTTCTAAACCCATAAAGCACCACCTGTTATTAGTTGGTAAATGCTACCTACCTATTATTGTTACAATTTAGCATTGCTTTCATTGGCTATGGTAGAATTTTCCTGAAGGGCACACTCAAAGCTCACCTCCTTTCAAGGAGATTTCCCTCCCAGTTAAATATCACCTCACTCTAATCATTCCCTCTCAGGTATCACAATTTCTATTTGTTTTGTACATTCTGCATTTGATGATCTGCGGTTTGCTAACAGGATGGATGAAGTTGAAGGAACTTAACGTTATTTAGTTTGAAGAGGAAAAGACAGTGAGAACATGACAGCTATCTTCAAGTGTCTGACAGACTGTTAAGGAAGAAAGGGAATAGATTTGATCCCAGGGAGCAGAACCAGAAACAATGGATGTAAATTATAGAGAGATTTTGGCTTTATATAAGAATTTTTAAAAAGTCTAATTGTCAATTGTCCCAAAGTAGAATGCACTTCCACAAATACTAGTCTGTTCCCCTCTTAACTGATATCTCCAGGAAAAGATTGGATGACCACTTCTCAACAATATAGTACAGCAATTCATGCTCAACTCTATGTTAGACTAGATGACTGAGGTTCCATCTTTAATATCTCTTTAACACAGAATATTATGCTCTGCACAAAGCAGTTGTCAAATTCTCATTAACTATAAGGCTAGAGATCCTAGCTTAGGGACCAGAGTGCCTACCTAATCAGGCAGAAAACTATTTTGGGACAGGAAATGTGTCTTAAATTTCTGTGCAATGCCCTCAGCACCTAGGACAGATGCTTAACAGGTATCTGTTAATTCACTTACTTGGGTGCAAAGGAAAGACTTGCTGGCCCCAAATCGTCCCCCACAACCACCCAGAATCAACTTTATATGGAAAATTCACAGAACATAGATCCCCAGGATAAAATACAACATCCTCAACCTAGTAGCTGTAAAAGAAAAAGCACTAAATTTGGAGTCAAAGGACCTGAGTTCAAATTCTGGATTCTTACAATTACTACTTGTTTGACTTTGGCCAAGTCACTTACCTGGTCTGCGCCTTTTTTCACCATCTGTAAAATGAGGAGATGGTATTAGATACCTCTAAGGTCATATGTAACACAAAATCTGTGACCACAGTCTGGTTTCTTACCACCTTTTTCAGTCTTAATTGACATCACTCCTTTATGAATTTCCCTAACCTACTAGCTCCTCTCCATAGAAAACATTCTTCACCTGGCTCTGGACCTGGATGCACAAGCTACATCCCTATATACAGAAAGTATTCCTCCCTCACTATCACCTCTCTGAAATAACAATAATGAAATAGCTAGCGTTTATATAACACCTTAAGGCTTGTAAAGCATTTACAAATATCATCTCATTTTATCCTCATAATTGTTGTGTTCATCCTTTGTTGCTGAAGAAGACCATGCCATCAGAGAAATGATGGCATGACTTGCACTTGATTTGCTTTGAGTGAGGGAGGGCTGTGCAGCTCACCAGAGCCGTCTGAATCCAGAGACCTGATATTCATCAGGATGACTGGAGATGACCCAGGATGCACTGGGAGATGTTGGCCCCTTTAGGGCAAGGTCTATGCAGGCACTCAGGGTGAGGTAACGCCCATTCTTTGAATAGGCCTTTTTAAAAAGTAGCCAGGGCATGGCCCCTTTAATGGGGCCAAGGAAAAGAAAGACATCAGGCTGAGAGAGAAATAGCAACAGTTACTATTGATAATCACTCTATAGATGAAGAAAATGAAGTATACAGAGGTTTTAGTGACTTGCCCAGTCACCAAAGTAGAAAATGTCCAAGGCCAGATTTTAACTCAGGTTCTTCTGATTCCAGACCCAGGATTCGATCCACTATACCACCTAGCTGTCTTTCAAAGAACAGCTCAGATGCCAACTCTTATATGTGACATTTTCTCAACTAGAGAGGCACACCTTGCCAGGAACCCACCTTCAGCCCCATAGTTACTGTTTCCTATGTGATGAAATTATTTTTGTTATTTTGTATCTAATTGTTTCTATTCATGCTACACTCTACTACCACTCCACCCACACAGTAGAATGTAGACCCTTTGAAGGTAGACTGCTCTTCATTTTTTGTCTTTGAAAGTAACACAGCAAGTGGTTAATAAATTTTGCTAAATTGAAATTTCCAGGCAGACAGTTTATCAAAACTGGGTTTGATGTTATGGGGGCTCAGTAAATATCTGTTTACTGATGCTATAGCTATGCAGGGCTTCTTAAACTTTTTCTACTTATGACCCCTGCAGTGCTTCTTAAACCGTGGGTTATGGTCATGACCCACAGTTTAAAAAGCACTGCATGGTACATCTACATCAACAAATAGCTACGATTGGAGCATTGCAAAAGGAGGTGACAAGGATGGTAAGTGGACTAGAAGCCATTTTTAGGTCTATTCTTGATGAAAATCTTTCTAAAATGCATTCTACCAAAAGTAGATTTTTAAATGTTAAGTGTAGGTTCTTGAAGTCTTAGACCTTTCAGAAAACTACCCTCCAGTGCAACTACTTCTTTAAGAGTGCCTGAGAGAGGAGGCATTACTATGCTTTCTCCCAGGCAGAAATTACCCACTAGTTTACCCCTGAAATTTGTGTCCTAATAAAATAGATACATACACACACACACACACACACACACACACACACACCTTGCAAATCTCTAACATTAAGGAGCAGCCTCATTTATTATGATCAAGGTAAAAAGTAACAGTTTCAGGTACAGAAAGCAAGAGTGAGAACATATGTTGCTCTCAGAGGTAAAGAAGTGGTTTTCATGCACATATTGCCAGAAATATACAAAGAAACAACTACTGAGAAAGTGGGATTTACATGGAAATGTGGTTTTGAAAACAGATTTCTAAGTCACCCCCCTCCATAAGAAGGCAAAGAATGCTCATATTGCAAAAATGTGTAAGTGCCTACTATGTGCAAGGCAAAGTGCTAAGAGAAGGGCAAGATGCAAAGATATGCTATGGTCAATTACAATCACAGAGCTTATACTTCAGATGAGGGAGACATCAAAAGCTAATAGCTAATTAAAAATTATAATGTTAAAATGCATATATATTATACATAGACATATGAAATACTGTAAAATAAAATTACATGTAATTGAGGAATTAGGGAAGGCACTGGGGAATATTTAGCATCTGAAATGGGCAATGATAGATGGATAAGATTCTAATAGGTAAAGGAAGGGGTTTAAGGGAACAAAGATGTGGAGGCAGGAAATTTGGCGTTACATTGGATGTAGCAAGTTTGGTTTAAGTCAATGAACTTGGTTCCACTCATGGTCAGATCAGCATAGACAGAGAAAGATCTGAAGATACTGGAAAGTCTAACATAGAAGACAATGCTTGGAGACATCCAGACCAGGGACTGAAATGGGACCCATGATAGGGAAATGGGGTAAGAAGAGGTCCTGGATCCAGTACGTAGATGGTTCACCACCTTCTGCACAGTGTGACAATGTGCACAAAACAGAAATGGGGCGAAATTAGCAACTCTGTCACTTATACTCCTGAACTGGGTCATGGATGTAGTAAAGAGTAAGAATGGGGCCTGCACTTAGGAGTGGTGGACCTTGTCAGGGAGTGGTTGTGGACAGACTTTATTCTGGACAAAGAACAAGAACAGATGTAGACAGCAGTTGAATGGCTCTGATCCTGGAACATGGCCCCAGATCCAAACCCAGTCTGGCCTGAAGCCTATAGCTAAATAACCAGGTCAGAAAGTTCAGACAAAGGGGAGAACCTAGATGTCTATTTCTCTGAATCTTTAGAGTCTTTCAGGTGGCTGATAATGGTTAAGTCTAGCAGTATATCCACTGGAACTCCAAAATGGTACGATTCTGAAGTGGTATTGCTCATACCCAGGTGAGGAGCTTTCAAAGCTCAGCCCGGGAGAGTGGCAATCATGCCTCATCCTGGATCAGGCAGCTGAAAGCATCTAAGTCTCCAGTGTGAGCGTTCCCGGAGATCCATGAATAGCACGTATGTCAATACACTAAGAAAGTCACAGGAAGTCCCAAGACAATGCAAAACAGGACCAATCATGTCCCAGACATTCCTTCCAGAAGTATGCAAATTTCTGATCCTAAGGCAAAGTATAAAGTTATAAAGGAAGTCTGAATAACAAAAGAGAAGAAGACAAAATAGAATCCCACCATCAGGAGCTGTTATAATGATGGGGACCTGTAAGACACAAATCCAAAAGAAAAGAATGATTTCAAAACTTCTACAAGCAAAGTCTCAAAGAAGATCGAAGCTTAGATACAAGTACAAGAATTTGTACTTGTACAAGAATTTCTAAAAGAAAGTAAGAAAGAGTTATTATAATGATTTTATAAATAAAATCGGGAAAACTGGGAATGAAAAGTTATAAAAATGCTAGGAAGATGAATTAAGAGGTATAAAATCTTGCTCAAGCAACACTGTCCTTAAAAATTAGAATGGACCAAGAAGAAGATAATGACTCCACAAATCAACAAGAAATATTAAAACAAAATCAAAATACTTATAATTTTTTAACGTGTAATATCTATCTTATCAAACACAACTTACTTAGGGAAAAGGAGAGGCAACTTAAGAATACTTAGACTACCTGAAAGTCACAGTTGAGAGAGAGAGAGAGAGAGAGAGAGAGAGAGAGAGAGAGAGAGAGAGAGAGAGAGAGAGAAACTGAATATCATATTTCAATGTATGATAAAAGAAAATTGCCCAAAAATGTTAGGACCAAAACACAAAGTTCAAATAGTATATATCAGGCACTTCTCAAAAGAAAACTCCAAATGAAAAATACTGAGAATATTATACCCAAAATCAAGAACTTTCAATTCAAAGAAAAAATACTGCAAGTTTCCAAAAAAATAAAGAATTTAAGTACCAAGAAGTTAGTCAAAATGATGCAAAATTAGTTGTCACCACTATAAAGGAATAGAAATTCCAAAAGTCAAAAGATAAAGTTTTGCTATTACTGCTGCTGCTGCTGTTGCTATTAGTACTACTCTTACTACTACTACTACTACTACTACTACTACTACTACTACTACTACTACTACTACTACTACTACTACTACTACAAAAACAAACTTATCCAGAAAGAAGTAAGCATTATTCTATAAGGCAGAAATGAACCTTTTATGAAATAGAAAATTTAAAAGCATTCCTGATAAAAAGATCAGATCCAAGCAGAAACCTTAAAATATAAACACAAGAGTCATGAGAAACATAAAAAGGTAAATATGAGCAAGAAATCAGAAGAGATTAAATAACAGTGAAATGTTTACATCTTAATAGGAACAAATGTCCCTTCAGAACCTTAACAACATCAAACGTCATAGTGGGAGTTAAATGAGATAGAGTCTGGGAGTGGTTCTATTATGTTTTGATTATCATAAAAGAAGAAAATGGAAGGGAATAGGAATATACTAGGTAGGGGAAAGGGAGGAGGAAGTATGGGAGAAATTATCTCACATAATTTGGGTGTGCAAATACAAGACTATATAAACAAGGAGGTGGGGGGGAACAGGTAGAATTTCAACATGATTTTCATCTGCACTGGCCAAAGTAAGATAGAATACCCACCCACACACAGAGTTGGGTGCAAAAATACATTTCACTCAACAGGAAAACAGGAGGAACTATAGAACAAGGAAGAGAAAAATAAGAGGGAAAGTAGATTTAGAAAGAGATATCATAAGCAAAACCAACCATATAGGGTAGGTAACGATGAATTATTTAAAAGTAAATAAATGGAAAGGTGTGATTGCAGTTTAAGTGAGGAAAAGAGAGAAAAGGAAAATTGCATCAGTTTATGGAAAAGAATAAACATTTATATAAAACCTACTATGTGCTAGGCGCTATGCAAAGCACTTTACAAATATTAACTCATTTGATCCCCACAACACTTTGAGGCGGGTACTATTATTATCTCCATTTTATAGTAGAGGAAATTGCGATTAAGTGTCTTGCCCAGAGTCTGTAAGTGTCAGAGGCTGAATCTGAACTCAGGTCTTCCTGACTCCAGACCCTAAGTTCTATTGACTGTATCAATAAGCTACCTAGCTTAGATCACTGATGCTGACTGTACTGCTCACTAACTACTCTCTTCTTTGTAAAGAGTAGACAGGAAGCAAAGGAAAGGGGGGAAAAGTAAAAAAAAAAAATTGGGATAGGGAAGGGAAGTATATTCCAGTTCAGGAGGCATCCCAGCAGGCCAGCAGTTAAGAACTGCCTCAGCAAACCAGCCAGAGATCCTGAGCCCCAGTGTGATGGAGCAGGCAACACCAATACCCACATGCTTTAGCATAGCCAGGGGAAATGGCAGATTACATCTCTGAGAACCACTAATGTTTCAGAGTAGCCCTTGGGAAGACAAGCATTGTCAAGTAGCTAGACTTCCACATTCTTCAATGTAGCCAAGGGGAAACACAGAAAAACCCTACTAGCCTTTAGCACATGTCAGAGACCACCACTAGGATCCCAGCTCAGCACCAAGTAAGCTGCCAGATCCCTACAGCCTCCAGCAGTACCAGCCACCCCCCACCACACACACACACACACACACACACACACACACACACACACACACATACACATTACTCCTTTTGCATAGCACCAGACACAACAGACCCTATGGCCTCAGTGCAACATCAGGGCAGCACCAGGTAAACAGCCAGGGCCTGCACCCCCTGGCACAAGAAGTCTAAGACAGTGCCCCTTTCAACCCAGGAAGAGAGCTCAAATTTAAAAGAAAGGGAAAAGGCAAAAACATGAGCAAGAAACAAAAAAAAAGGAATCTGACCATAGAAAGAAAGTTGTTGTGATGACAGGAAAATGCAAGACACAAACTCAAAAGAGAAAACAATATCAAAACACCTATGGGCAAAACCCCAAAGAAAAATTGAAAGTAATCCAAGTCCAGAAGGAACTCATGGAAGGAGCTTTCAAATTATATGAGAGGCAGAACAAAAATTGGGGAAAGAGAGCAATGCAAGAGAATTGTGAAAAAAGAATCAACATCTTAGAAAACTACTTAAAAAGTAAAATTGGCCAAATGGAAAAGAAAGTACAAAAAGTAATTCAGGAAAACAAAACCTTAAAAGTGAGAATTGAACAAGTGGAAGATAATTACTGTATGACACATCAAGAATCTATCAAACAAGGGGGAGGAGCCAAGATAGAGGAGTAGAAAGACTCACGTACGCTAGCTCCGAACCCACAGTCCATAAATTTCCTGTTAAAAGAACTCCCCACAAATTCTAGAGCACTGCAAGCCACGCAGAAACACAGTGGAAGAGATTTCTGTTCCAGAGAGCCCTGGAAAGCCATCCCCAGGGGTCCATCGTGCACTGGACAGTGGAGTCCACCCGTGTGCTGCCCTGGTCAGACAGCCCCAGAGGAGCAGATCAGAGCAGGCTTCAGGGACGGAATCTCTGGAGGCCGTGAAGGTCCCTCCACCCACAGGTGCTACAGGTCAGTGAGAGAGACTTCTGGGCTGGCCAAGAGGGGAGTGGAGTGTCTTCATAACTCAGGCCCCCTCGGGAGGCAGCAACAGAGGGAGCGGCAGCCCGGGATTCCCAAAGCAGACAGGGGCTTGGGTCCATTTCCAAAGGTCTGTGCATAAACCCCCTGAGGGAACTGAGCCTGAGAGGCAGCCCTGCCCCCACCTGAGCACCAGAACTTAAGCTCACATTGAATAGCAGCCGCACCAGCCACTGAAAGCCCCGAGGCTGGGGAGCTGCATTTGAATCTCAGACCCCATGCACTAGCTGGGCAGATCTAGGCAGGGGGTGCAGAGGAATCTCAGAAGTCAAGTAACTGGCTGGGAAAATGCCCAGAAAAGGGAAGAAAAATAAGACCATAGAAAGCTACTTTCTTGGGGAACAGATGCTCCCACCTTTCATTTCTGATGACGAGGAACAATTCTTACCATCAGGGAAAGATGTGGAGGTCAGGGCCTCTGTATCCCAGACATCCAAGGTGGATGTCCGGTGGGCTCAGGACATGGAAGATTTTGAAAGGATTTTGAAAATCAAGTTAGACAGGTGGAGGAAAAACTGGGAAGAGAAATGAGAGAGATGCAAGAAGAGCATGAAAAACGGGTCAGTACCTTGCTAAAGGAGACCCAAAAAAATGCTGAAGAAAATAACACCTTGAAAAATAGGCTCACTCAGTTGGCAAAAGAGGTTCAAAAAGCCAATGAGAAGAAGAATGCTTTCAAAAGCAGAATTAGCCAAATGGAAAAAGAGGTTCAAAAGCTCACTGAAGAAAATAATTCTCTCAAAATTAGAATGGAACAGATGGAGGCTAACGATTTTATGAGAAACCAGGAAATCACTAAACAAAACCAAAAG
Source organism: Bettongia penicillata ogilbyi (assembly GCA_023548195.1). Taxonomy (NCBI): domain Eukaryota; kingdom Metazoa; phylum Chordata; class Mammalia; order Diprotodontia; family Potoroidae; genus Bettongia; species Bettongia penicillata. The sequence goes on along the minus strand of JAJHZJ010001014.1, from coordinate 524,642 downwards.
AATGAAAAAATGGAAGAGAATGTGAAATATCTCATGGGAAAAACAACTGACCTGGAAAATAGATCCAGGAGAGACAATTTAAAAATTATGGGACTACCTGAAAGCCATGATCAAAAAAAGAGCCTAGACTTCATCTTTCATGAAATTATCAAGGAAAACTGCCCTGACATTCTAGAACCAGAGGGCAAAATAAGTATTCAAGGAATCCATCGATAACCTCCTGAAAGAGATCCAAAAAGAGAAACTCCTAGGAACGTTGTGGCCAAATTCCAGAATTCCCAGGTCAAGGAGAAAATATTGCAAGCAGCTAGAAAGAAACAATTCCAGTATTGTGGAAATACAATCAGGATAACACAAGATCTAGCAGCTTCTACATTAAGGGATTGAAGGGCGTGGAACAGGATATTCCAGAAGTCAAAGGAACTAGGACTCAAAACAAGAATCACCTACCCAGCAAAACTGAGTATAATACTTCAGGGGAAAATATGGTCTTTCAATGAAACAGAGGACTTTCAAGCATTCTTGATGAAAAGACCAGAGCTGAAAAGAAAATTTGACTTTCAAACACAAGAATGAGAAGAAGCATGAAAAAGTAAACAGTAAAGAGAAGTCATAAGGGACTTACCAAAGGTGAACTGTTTACATTCCTACATGGAAAGACAATATTTGTAACTCTTAAAACTTTTCAGTATCTGGGTAGTTGGTGGGACCACACACACACACACACACACACACACACACACATCCACACATGCACGCACATAAAGAGACAGAGAGCACAGAGTGAATTGTATAGGATGGGACCATATCTTAAAAGAAATTAAGGTAAACAGTGAGAGAGAAATGTAGTGGGAGGAGAGAGGGTGAAATGGAATGGGGTAAATTATCTCTCATTCAACAGGCAAGCAGGAGACTTTTTAGTGGAGGGAAAAAGAGGAGAGCTGAGAAAAAAACATGAAGTTTACCATCATCACATTCGACTAAAGGAAGGAATAAAATGCACACTTATTTTGGTATGAAAACCTATTTCACAATACAGGAAAGTGGGGGAGAAGGAGATAAGCAGGGTGGGGGGGGATGATGGGAAGGGAGGGCAATGGGAGGAGGGAGCAATTTGAAGTCAACACTCAGGGAGATACAGGATCAAAAGACAGAATAGAAACAATGGGGGGCAGGATAGGATGAAGGGAAATAGTTAGTCTTACACAACATGACTATCATGGAAGTCATTTGCAAAACTGCACAGATATGGCCTATATTGAATTTCCTGCCTTCCCAAAGGGAACAGGTGGGGGAGGGAGGGATGGGGAGAATTTGGAACTCAAAGTTTTAGGAACAACTGTTGAGTATTGTTCTTGCTACTAGGAAATAAGAAATACTGTAATGGGGAATAGAAAGTCATCTGGCCCTACAGGACAAAAGAGAAGATGGGGACAAGAGAAGGGAGGGATGATAGAAGAGAGGGTAGATTGGTGATAAGGAAAATTAGAATGCTTGGTGTATTGGGGTGGGGGAAGGGGATAAATGGGGAGAAAATTTGGAACCCAAAATTTTTTGAAAATGAATGTAAAAAGTTAAATAAATAAATTTATATTTTAAAAAAGGAATCTATCAAACAAATTTCTAAAAATGAAAAACAGAAGAAAATGTAAAATACCCTCATGGGAAAAACAACTGACCTGGAAAATAGATGCAGGAGACAATATTAGGCTCATTGAACTACCTGAAAGCCACAATCAGAAGGAGAACCTAGACAGTTTCTTTCATTTTTTTTTAAATATAAATATATTTATTTAACTTTTTATGTGTGTATTTGTGTGCGCACATGCGTGTACATGTGTATGTGCATGTGTGTGTGTGTATGTTGGTCAGTTGTTTTTCCAATGAGATATTTCATATGATCTTCCATTTTTTCATTCTTTTGGTTTTGTTTTGTGATTTCTTGGTTTCTCAGAAAGTCATTAGCCTCCATCTGTTGCATTCTAATTTTAAGAACTATTTTCTTCAGTGAGCTTTTGAACCTCTGAATTTGAGCCTTTGAATTTTCTTCAGCATTTTTTTTGGAGGGGTCTCCTTTAGCAAGGCATTGACCCGTTTTTCATGCTTTTCTTGCATCTCATTTCTCTTCCCAGTTTTTCCTCCATCTGTCTAACTTGATTTTCAAAATCCTTTCAAAATCTTCCATGTCCTGAGCCCACCGGACATCCACCTTGGATGTCTGGGATACAGAGGCCCCGACCTCCACGTCTTTCCCTGATGGTAAGAATTGTTCCTCGTCATCAGAAATGAAAGGTGGGAGCATCTGTTCCCCAAGAAAGTAACTTTCTATGGTCTTATTTTTCTTCCCTTTTCTGGGCATTTTCCCAGCCAGTTACTTGACTTCTGAGATTCCTCTGCACCCCCTGCCTAGATCTGCCCAGCTAGTGCTTGGGATCTGAGATTCAAATGCAGTTCCCCAACCTCGGGGCTTTCAGTGGCTGGTGCGGCTACTATTCAATGTGAGCTTAAGTTCTGGTGCTCAGGTGGGGACAGGGCCAACTCCCAGGCTCAGTTCCCTCAGGGGGGTTATGCAGAGACCTTCTGTAATGAAGCGGTGCTCCTGCCTGCTTCAGGAGTCCCGGGTCACCACTGCCTCTGCTGCTCCCTCTGCTGCTGCCTCCCGAGGGGGCCATGTCACAGAGACACCCCACTCCCCTCTCTGCCAGCCCAGAAATCTCTCTCACTGACCTGGAGTGCCTGTGGGTGGAGGGACCTTTGTGGCCGCCAGAGGTTCCTTCCCTGAAGCCTGCTCAGATCTGCTCCTCTAGGGCCGCACGGCCAGGGTAGCACAGGGCTGCGATCCGCTGTCTGGAGCGCGACTGACCCCTAGGGACGGCTTTCCAGGGCTCTCTGGAATGGAAATCTCCTCCACTGCGTTTCTGCGTGGCTTGCACTGATCCAGAATTTGTGGGGAGTTCTTTTTACAGAAAATATATGGGCTGTAGGTTCAGAGCCAGCATACGTGAGTCTTTCTACCCCACCATCTTGGCTCCTCCCCTAGACAGCATCTTTCATGTAATTATCGAAGAAAACTGCTCTGATGTCCTAGAACAAGAACCACCAATCACCTCAGGATTTCCATATAAATCATTTTGTATCGGAAAATCCAAACAAAAAAGAAAGAAAAGAAGAAGGAAGGAAGGAACGAAGGAAAATAGTATGCTTTAGTCTCTATTCAGACAACATCAGTCCTTTGTCTGGAGGCAGAGGCAGATAGGATTTTCATCAGTCCTTTCTGATTGTCTCAGACCATTGATTGTTGAGAATAGCTAAGTCAATCACAACTCTGCGTTGCACAATATTGCTGTTACTGTACACAATGTTCTCCTGATTTTGCTCACTTCACTTGCATCAGTTCATGTAAATGTTTCCAAGTTTTTCTGAAATCATCCTGCTTATCATTTCTTACAGTACCATAATATTCCATTATAATCATGCATCACAACTTGTTTAACTATTCTCCAATTGAACATCTTCTCAATTTCTAATTCTTGGCCACCACAAAAAGAGCTGTTATAAATATTTTTGTGCAAATATGTTCTTTTCCCCTTTTTTCAAAATCTTTAGTATATGGACCAAGTAGCGGTATTACTGGATCAAAGAGAATGCACAACGACATAGGCCTTTGGACATAGTTCCAGATTGTTCTCCAGAATGAAGATGCCACCCACGGTCGTTGTACATACTTTTTATAAGTTTTTTTTTCTTTTTCAAAGCTGGAGGGCATGAATTCAAAAAGATCAGAGGTCAAATCTTCACCTGTAAAAAGGGGTGATAACAATATCTACCTGGTAAGTATAATCTCATCTTCTACAAAAAGCCTTTCCCAGTCCTCTTCCTTCTAGTGCCTTCCCTCTCTTTATTATTTCCTATTATCCTTTATACAAAAATTATACATATTTTCTTTGTTGTTTTCTCTTCCATTAGACTGTGAACTCCTTCAGGGTAGGAGTTGTCATTTTGCCTCTTCTTGTATTCCCAGCTATAGCACAATTATTGGCACATAGTAGGTGGTTAATAAAAATTTATTGAATGGCTGACTCCACAACGCTCTAGACAAAACTGGCCTAATATACATTTCCTGATTTTGACGTGCCATCTACAGCCCTTCTATAATCACATGAGCCATTCTTTCAATCTTAGTTTATATTCTCTTTCCATCTTCATTTCTCAGAATCCTTGTCTTTCCTTCAATCCTCAACTCAGGTACTATTTCTCCATGAAACCACTTCATTCTCTCAGGGGACACTGGACAAATATCACCTGCTTCACAATGTTAATACAGTCTGCCTTAGTTATGATCTCTAATTTATAGTAAAAGTTACAAATGAACTGAGAAATTTCCATTCTCCAAACATGAAGCTCAAGTCAACTCCATGAGAAAGAATGGGGATTAGAGACTGAAATCATGATAAGTATCATCTTTCCTGTTTTATTTTGTTTTCCATTTCAGGATTAACCAGGACATGTCCTTTCTCTATGACCCAGATAGCAGGATGCAGCTGCCCTCCCCAACAACACCTGCTGCCCCAGTCTTCACACTCAATGGAAAATTCTAGCAATGCTTGAATTCTCAAGATGCCAGGGCAACTAACCCCTTCAAGAGGAAATGATACTCAAGCTTCTGCAAAGCTAAATCAGAGTGATGCAAGAACCTTTAAGGATGATTTCTGCACAAAAATTGCAAAGACAAATTTATCATGAGGGAGAAAAGTGGAGATGAGTCTTTGAAAAGAAAATTCTGTCTTCAAGGATGTTCAGAAACTGACAGTTCTCAGAATGCTCACATACATCAGAGGAAGTCAGAGAAGAAGCAACATTAAAATAAGAAGGGAAGAAAACTGATCAAAATTATCAAGGTTCTTCAATCTGGAAAGACAAAACCATAACAATAATAATTACGGTCATCATCACCTATTTTTACATCTGCAAAGGGCTTTAAGGTTTTCAAAGCACTTCACATATATTACCTAATCTGGCCCCATTCAACACCTATGCATATTCTTCAAGACTTGGCTCAAATGGTACATGCTCCATAAAGCTGTCGTTGATTTCACTAGGCAGAGCAATTTCTACCTGGAATTTTTTTAAACTACTTTTATGACGGAAGGGAAAGAAAAGAGCATTTATACATCACCTACTATGTCACAAGATTGTTACGTTAAGCACTTCTTACAAATATATATAGATATAGATATAATTTGATCCTTACAATAACCTTACAAGATAGGGTATAAATTATTAGCCCTATTTTACAGTTGAGAAAACTAAGGCAAACATGGATTAAATGATTTGCCTGGGGTTGCACAACTACAAAAATTCTAAGGTCAACTTTGAACTCAGGTCTCCTTTACTCTGGGCCCAGCACATAAACCACCATACCATCAGCTGCCTGTGGTGAGGTCCTTTTTGAAATGCAAATTAATATGTTCTCATAAGGAACAGTGATTTGTGTATACATCTTATCTCCCTTTACTAGACTGTACAAATTTGGAGGGCAAGAATAGATTCTTGCTTGTATTCTCTAGTACTTAGTCCAGGGCTTTGCTCATACTAGGCACTTAATACATGTTCAGTCACTGAATGACAAAGGCAGGTATAATTACCCATGGCCTATGAATCAGAAAACTGAGGCCCAGAGAGATATTTCACAATATCTTCAATTTTTTCATTCTTTTGGTTTTGTTTTGTGATTTCTTGGTTTCTCATAAAGTCATTAGCCTCCATCTGTTCCATTCTAATTTTTAAAGAACTATTTTCTTCAGTGAGCTTTTGAACCTCCATTTGGCTAATTCTGCTTTTGAAAGCATTCTTCTCCTCATTGGCTTTCTGAGCCTCTTTTGCCATTGAGTTAGCCTATTTTTTCAAGGTGTTATTTTCTTCAGCATTTTTTGGGGTCTCCTTTAGCAAGGTGTTTGACCTGCTTTTCATGCTTTTCTTGCATCTCTCTCATTTCTCTTCCCAGTTTTTTCCTCCACCTCTCTAACTTGATTTTCAAAATCCTTTTTGAGCTCTTCCAGGGCCTGAGCCCATTGAATATTTATTTTGGATGTTTGGGATACAGAAGCCTTGACTTCTGTGTCTTTCCCTGATGGTAAGCATTGTTCTTCCTCATCTGAAAGGATGGGTGGAGATACCTGTTCACCAAGAAAGTAACCTTCTATGGTCTTATTTTTTTTCCCCTTTTCTGGGCATTTTCCCAGCCAGTTACTTGACTTCTGAGATTCCTCTCCAGCCTGCCTTGCCTTGCAGATCTGCCCAGCTATTGCTTGGGGTCTGAGATTCAAATGCTGCTTCCCAGCCTCAGGATTTTTGGCAGGGATGAGGCTGGTATTCAGTGTGAGATTAAATTCAGGTGCTCAGGTGGGAGCAGGGCTGCTATTCAGTGTGAGATTAAGTTCAGCTGCTCCGGTTGGGGCAGGGTGGCCTCACAGGGCTCAGTTCCCTCAGGGGGTTTATGCAGATACCTTCAACAATGGATCCAAGCTCCTTTCTGCTTTGGGAGCTCCTGTCCTCTGCTTCCTCTGCTGCTGCTTCTGCTGCTGCCTCCCAAGGGAGCCTGAGTTATGGAGACACCCTACTCCCCTCTCAGACAGCTAAACAGGCTCTCTCACTGACCTTTGGTGTCTGTGGATGGAAGGACCTGCATGGCCACTGGAGATTCCGTCCCTGAAGCCTGCTCGGATTTGCTCCTCATGGTGCCGTGTGGCCAAGGCAGGGCTGGGCTCTACTCCAGGTCCAGTGCACAACAGACCTTTGGTGTCGGTTTTTCAGGTCTCTCTGGAACAGAAATCTCCTCTACTCCATTGCTGTGTGGCTTCCGCTGCTCCAGAATTTGTTGGGAGTCCTTCTTTACAGGTATTTTATGGGCTGTGGGTTCAGAGCTTGCATATGTGAATCTTTCTACTCTTCTATCTTGGCTCCTCCCCTCAAGAGCTTAGATCTTTTTAATTCCAGGAACAGTGAGCTTTTTACTATATCTTATAAATTTCCTCTATTCTATTCAGGAAATCATCTAGGGTACAGATTTCCTCAACATGGGCATATTCACAAAATACCAGAACACTTGAAGTAATAGTTCATTCAGTCAAGGTACAAGTTACACACACACACACACACACACACACACACACACACACACACACACAAACACTTGAAACAGCATGAAACAGTATTCATTGAATTTCAACTCAAGAGAAAGTAGAGCCTAACTGGAGAAAGAGACTTTTATGAATGACAGATAATGATGTTTCATAGGATCATAGAGTGTAAAGTGTCTTTAGAGGTAATGTAATCCAATCCCCTCATTTACAAAGGATGAAACTGAACCCAACAGTAGCTAAATGACTTACCCAAGGTTAGAAAACTAATTAACAGCAAAGCAGGAATTTGAGCCCTAGGTCTTCTGATTCCTTTCCACTCCAACAAGCTACTTAACAAATTTTTGGAGAGAAGTTATGGATATATATCCCTATTCTTAGTAATTTAATGCCTCCCTCAAAACCTATCCCTTATTTCTTGTCAGAGACAGAACCGTGAGTTGAGAGGGACAAAGGGTTGATGTAATGAGTGATAGATAGTAAATGTTTTCAATACCACAGAATTAAAGATAGGTCTTTTTGAAAAGGGTGGAAGAAGTATCTAAACACTATCAAAGTGCAATGAAAAGATGGAGGAGTGAAGGCAGGGTATCACCAGAGTTCTCCCCCAAACCCCTCCAAATATCTTGAAATAATGATTCAAAACAAATTCTGGAGCCATAGAACCCACAAAAAGAAAGTGAAACAATTTTTCAGACCAAGACAACTTAGGAGGTCATCAGGAGAGGTCTCTTACACTAGAGTAAGAGAGTGGCACAGTCTAGTGCAGACTGTGTGCGAGCACAGACCAGGATCCAGAAAACTAGGAGCAGGCCTTGGGAGCCACTGAATCAGCAGTGGAAGTGGCTGCTTCCAGAGCTCTTGGTCTACAGACAATAAGGGGGTTAAACAACTACTCAAAAGGAGATTCCAGTGTGTCTTTGCTGGCATTGAGGCAGAACTCTGTGACTTTGCCCATACTCTGATCCACAGTCTTTGGTGGCAATCCCAGGGTGAGGATTAGTAACACACAAGTGTTTGTGGCTATGGTGCAGAGGAGACTTCCAATGTAGAAGAGTGCTTGTGGTCACTCATGGACCAGAACACAAACCAGAAGAGTAGTAAACACACCTCTCCTTAGATCATACCAGCATGGGAGAACTGAAAACTTACAGGTTCCTAGAAATATCTCTGAAAGTAGCTGCACAAAACCCCTGAAGCTTAAGACAGTGCACTCTCTACCCTGGAAACAGAACCCTACTTGAACAAAAACTTAAAAGTTGAGTAATAGGCTGGGAAAATGAGCAAATAATGGAAAAAAATCTAGTCAAAGAGTTATTATAAGAAAGTTACTATGGTGAAAAGGAAGGTCAAAACACACACTAAAAAGAAGGCAACAAAGTCAAAGCTCTTACATCCAAAGCCTCCAAGAAAAACATGAATTGGTCTCAGGCCATGGAAGAGCTCAAAAAGGATTTTGCAAATCAAGTAACACAGACAGAGGAAAAATTAGGAAGAGAAATGAGAGTGATGCAAGAATATCATGAAAAAAAGTCAACAACTTGGTAAAGGAGACACAAAAAATACTAAAGAAAATAACATCTTAAAAAATAAACTAGGCCAAATGATAAATGATAAAAGAGCTACAAAAAGTCAATGAGGAGAAGAACACCTTGAAAAGCAGAATAGGCCAAATGGATAAAGAGGACAGAAATTTAATGAAGAAAACAATCCTTAAAAAATAGAATTGGCCTAACACAAAAGGAAGTTCAAAAGCTCACTGAAGAAAATAATTCCTTAAAAATTAAAATTGAACAAATGGAAGCTAATGATTCCATGAGAAATAAAGAAACTAAAACAAAATTAAAATAATGAAAAAATAGGAGACAATGTGAAATATTTCATTGGAAAAACAACTGACCTGGAAAATATATCCAGGAGAGATCATTTTAAAATTATTGGACTATCTGAAAGTCATAATTTAAAAAAAAAAAAAAATCCTCAATATCATCTTTTAAGAGATTATCAAGGAAAACTTTTCTGATAGTGTAGAACCAGAGTGTAACATAGCAATTGAAAGAATTCACCAATCATCTCCTAAAAGACATCCCCAAATGAAAACTCCCAGGAATATTATAGCCAAATTCCAGAGCTCCTTGATGAAGGAGAAAATATTTAAAGTATTCAGAAAGAAACAGTTCAAGTACTGTGCAGCCATAGTCTGGATAATACAAGATGTATTAGTTTCTGCATTAAAGGATTGGAAGACTTGCAATATGATACTCCTGAAAGTAAAAGAGCTAGGATTCCAACCAAGAATCACCTATCCAGCAAAACTGAATATAATTTTTTAGGTGAAAAAAATGGGTATTCAATAAAACTGAGCACTTTTAAGCATTCTTGATGAAAGGACCAGAGCTGAATAGAAAATTTGACTTTTGAGTACAAGACCAAGTAAAGCATAAAAAGGTAAATAGGAAAGGAAAATCATAAGGTACTTAATAAGGTTAAGCTGTTTACACTCCTACATGAGGAGATGACACTTGTAACTCATAAGAATTTTCTCATTATTAGGGCAATTAAGAGTATAGATAGGGAAAGGACACAAGTGTGAATTGATTAGGAAAGGATGATATCTTAAAAAATAAAATTAAAGGGTGAGAAAGGAAATAGTGGAGGGAGAGGTGGAATGGGGTAAATTCTCTCACATAAAAGAGGCAAGAAAAAGCTTTTACAGTGGAGGGGATGACTGGGGAGGTGAAGGGGAGAGTAAGTAGATCCTAACTCCCATCAGAATTGACTCAAAGAGGGAATAACATACACACTCAATTGATTATAGAAATCTATCTTACCCTACAGGAAATAAAAGGGAAAAGGGATCAAGAAATGGGAGTGATAAAAGGGAGGGTAGACTGGGGGAGGGGTGGTCAGAAGCAAAACACTTTTGAGGAGCAACAGGGTGAAAAGAGAAAATAGAATAAGCAGGGGGGAATAGGATAGAGAGAAATACAGTTAGCAAGAGTAACTGTGAAAAAATTTAAAACAAGTATCTCTGATAAAGGTCTCATTTCTCAAACATACAGAGAACTGAGGCAAGTTGATAAAAATAAGAGATATTCTTCAGTTGATAAATGATCAAAAGAAATGAACAATTTTCAGATGAAGTAATCGTATATGAAAAATGTTCTAGCTCACCACTGATTGGAGAAATGCACATTAAAACAATTCTGAAGTACTACCTCATACCTATTAGATTGGTTAGTAGGACAGAAAAGGAAAATGACAAATTGTGGAGGGGTTGTGGGGAAAATGGAGGTATTAATGCACAATTGGTGGAGTTGTGAACTGATTCAACTGTTTTGCAAAGCAATTTGGAACTATGCGCAAAGGGCTATAAAACTATGCTTACCTTTGACCTAGAAATACTACTACCAGATTTGTATCTCAAAATAGATTTAAAAAGAAGAAAAAAGAAAAGGACCAATATGTACAAAAAATGTTATGACAACTCTCTTCTGGAGGCAAACAATTGGAAATTGAGGGAATGCCCATCAATTGGCGAATGGCTGAACAAATTGTGGTATGTGATTATGATGGAATACTATTGTGCTATGGGAAATGATGAGCAGGATGCTCTCAGAAAAGCCTAGAGAGATTTGCATAAGCTGATGCAAAGTAGAACGTACTACGTACAAAGTAATAGCAAGATTGTAAGACGATCAGCTGTAAATGACTTAGCTAATCTCAGCAATACAATGACCAAAATAACTCTGAAGGACTTAAGATGAAAAATGCTATCCAGCCCCAGAGAAAGAATTGATGGTATCTAAATACAGAATGAAGCATGTTTTTTGTTTTCTTTGTTTTTCTTGAGGTTTTTTGGGTTCTTTTGGTCTATGTTTTCTTTCACAACATGAATGTTTTAGAAATGTTTTGCATGACTGCACATGTATAACATATCAAATTGCTTCCTTCTCAATGGGGACTGGGGTTAGGGAGGAAGGAAGGGAAATTATTTGGAACTCCAAGTTTTAAAAACAAATGTTAAAAATTCTTTTTAAATGTAACTGGAAAAAATAAAATATTAAATAAAAATTTGTTAAAAAGCAAATGCAGAAACCCTTTGAGGCTGACTCTATTTTTAATCTGAGCCAAATCAGGTCCAACACAGTTAAACATTTATAGCCTCTCCAATCATTTAAGGCCAGACACCAAGGGTTGCAGAAGAGCTAAAGAAGTACATTCAAACACCTTTCTCTTCTCTGTTCCTGCCACACCCACTTCATATCTGAGTAATTATGGAAGGACACTAAGCCACCAAACCAAAATGACCATTATGCAACCTTAAGGGTAATGAGATTTTGAGGAGACAGAGGAGGCGAGCCTGTCCTCATTCATTGGTTCTCAGCCCTAGCAACCCTGAGGCTCTGATTTTGTCTCAGTGTTACCAGTTACTGACACGGATAAGGCTCAGTTATCATCAAATAAATCTACTAAGGAAATGAATTTTATCGTAGTCTCACTGTAGCTGAAGCTACAGGGGGCAGGGGGAAATGAGGACAGAGGGGGAGGAGGGAGAGGAGGAGGCAAAGTCAGGCGTAAAAATGAGAAAATATTTTATAGCTTTCTTTCATGTTTCATGAGTTCTGAGTGGGATTAATTGTACTGCTTTACTTAGAACAAGATCTAACAAGTTTTGGTTTCAATCTCAGAGTCAATACTATTGCTTCCCATACCTGAACATATATACATACATACTATACACACATGTATATGTATTATATATATTTCACAGACCTTGTTTGTATCAAATCTTTTGTATGTATACCACCTGTATGTATAAATATATGTGTGTGCTTAATGTTTATGTGTGTTTATGTCAATTATATATATATATGTGTGTATACCTAGAAGTATGTGTGTATATACACATATACGCTGTGGGTTATGTGTATATGTGTGGATAGATAGATAGGTAGATAGAGAGAGAGAGAGAGAGATAGTGATAGAGACAGATAGATACAAATATAGATATAGATATGAAAGTATATATGTAAATGTGTATTGTGTATGTACATACACACATCCCACAGACCTTATTTATATCAAATCTCTGCATATCTATCTAGCTATATATCTATATATATGTTAAGGGGCGGAGGATGGGGGTGTGTCTGTGTGTCTGTGTATATACATACATACCAAAAGAAATATTTCTTATTATATGTATTGTCTATATGTGAATGGATAGATGATAGAATACTTTGTGACATTTTATATATCTATGTATATATCTATGTATACATATATATGTAATTTCTATTATATATGTGTATACATATCTAGGTAGAAAGACAGATAGATACCTAGATAAAAAGACAGAGAGATAGATGATAGATAGATAGATAGATAGACAGACAGACAGACAGACAGACAGATAGATAGATAGATAGATAGATAGATAATTAAAATCAGTTTTGTGCCAGAGTCAGCTCAAACTAGCTTGTGAGATCTGATTGTTAAATTTTTGTCGTGGACATTTACATCTCAGAAATCAGCAATGTTACAAACTAGGGCTTGATTTATAGTACTGTTAATTGTCTAGATTTAAGATAGTAACCTTAGTGAACCTTTTGGATTTCATGAGACAGCCAGGTGGTGCAGTGGACAGAGTTCTGTACTTGGAATCAGTCAGACTCATCTTCATGAGTTCAACTCTGGCTTCAGATACTAGCTGTTTGACTCTGGACAAGTCACTCGTAACCCTATTTGCCTCCATTTCCTCATCTGTAAAATGAATAGGAGGAGGCAATGGCAAACCCCTCCAGTATCTTTGCCAAGGAAACCCCAAATAGGATCACAAAGAGTTGGATACAATTGAAATGACTCAAGAACAAGAAAATATTAAATATTAAAATATTAATATTAAAATATTAAAAATGCAAACTAAACAAGTTTTCCTGGCAGTTTTTTTTTTTTGGAGAGACAGCTGATAAATATTTACTAGCACATTGCTACATATAGGTAGATACACATGTATACTGCACACAGACTCAGGAGAACAGCAGTATTGACTCTGGGACTGAGGCCAAGGATAGGTTCAAGTATTATTCTAAGTCAGCCATGGGTTCTTTGCAAAAAAACAAAACTTCTGACTTCATTTTGTTCATGCCGTCAATAAATTTCACCCTACTCCAACTCAACATATTCCAGCTGCTTAGACCCCAAAGAAAATCTTGGTCCAAAAGATGTTCTGATCTTCCTAAATATTAGTATTTATTTCACGTCTACTATGGAGTGAGAACTATGCAAGAGAACATGGAAGAAGGAAGAAAAATATAAGACTCTGCCCTCAAGGAACTTGGAATCTAGGTGGAAAAGAAAATGAGCTTTACACATGCAAAACAGAGACAATATATAACATATAATCGAATATTGAAATATATAATCAAATGTTGAAGTAGGCATTACCAAAGGCAGAAAGGTTTGATACAAACAAGGCCTGTAGGCTGTTACTGTGATCTCAATTTATCAACAGGAGAGGGGAGTTTAATAATAAATATTAGAAAACATTCTTCCACAAAATGTTGGAACTGTTCAACTCCTTGTAAGTTAGTGAGCTCCCTATCACTGAAGCATTTAGGCAGTTAATTAGAGATGTTTATAATGTTTTCATTTGTGCATCTGCTATAGCATCCCCTAAAAACAACAGTTTCTTGAGGAAAGAAACTGTTTCCTTTATACATTTGTATACCCTGGCCATATCCAAGTGCTTTGCACACAATTGATATCTAATAAATACTTGTTGAATTGAATCTGTGGGGATTTAGAAATCAGATAAAGAGCTGGATGGAAATGGTCCTTCAGAGCACCTTCTGTTTCTGAAAGGTTATGATCTAGTAAATGGAAATAAACACACACATACACACCCACACACACACTATACCACACCATACATCTCCTTCCTTCTTTCCACATATTCAAACAATGAAACCCTCTGTTTTATCTCCTCATTGTAGATGACCCATGACTTGGGAAAAGGCAGTTCCTAGGCTCTCAGTTAAGAAAATATTTGTGTTAGAAACATTATAACCAAGAGGGAGCCAGCGAGCCACTTAAGGCAGGTCCCCATCCACAGATGCCATTGTTTGTTTTGTGTTGGGTTATTGGTCCCTTGAGGCTTTGCTTTGTAACAGGAAAGTCCCAGTAAGCACTGTGTAATTGTGGGAACCACAGGGAAAGGTTCCACCCACACTCACTGAGAGTCAGCGAGCTAAGAGAACATCAGAAAGGCCCACCTCACTGGGAATTCCTCTCTTGACAAGCTAGCTCCCTGCTGTAGTTGACTTCATACAGTACTGTGGCTTGCTGGGCAGCATTACACACTCTGTCTTTCCCCTAGTAACTGAGAGGTGTACTCCCCCAGGAAGGCACAGCAAACAGATCTGGGGTCCTGAGCATAATCCATCAAATAAATGAAGCTGGCAAATCCTACAACTCTTGAATGATAATACATGGGGGAGGGCAGCAGGAGGGTGAATAAGCATTTAAATGGTGCCTACTCTGTGCCCCACACCCCATGCTAAGAATTTTACAAATATTATTAGAGTTAACATAATCTGATTCCTTCATTTGACAGGTGGGGAAACTGAGGACAAAACAGGGGAAGTGCGTTGTCCCAAGTCATACCACAAGTTGATGAAAGATATAGGACACCCCTTGGGTCTTCTGACTCACTATTTAGAACTTCTCCCTTTATACTTTGCTTTTCTGGATGCATGAGAAAAAAATACAAAAAGAAAATAACTATCTATGCTTTCTGAAAGAGAGGAGGAGAAGATCCCAGCCAAAGAGAATAGTGTCTCCAGTAACCTCCAAGTTACAATAATCAAATAATCTCAGGATTTTTCCCCCATCACACATACTTGTGCCCCATTCATAGACTCATAGAATTCAGATCTGTGAGAAACCTTTAAAGGGCCCCCTGCTTCTGACCATTACTACCTGTATGGCCTTGGCTAAGTCACCTAGCCTCCCTAAGTCTCAGTTTCTCCAGTTTTAAGATGTGGAGGTTGAATCAGGTGGCTTATGAGGATCCTTCCAGCTCTAATTCTTAGCAAGATTTTCCTGACATCAAGCCAAAAGTTAAAGCCTTCTGGAGCCAAGCAGACCCAATCTAATCTCTTCTCCTTATGGCAATTCTTCCAACACTCAGTTACAACTCTTGGGTGTCTCCTGCGTCTTCTCTTCTCCAGATGAAAGAAGCCCAGTTGCATGTCTAATCATCTAGCTTAATTCCCTTCTTTTACAGAAAAAGAAACTGAGACTCATAGAGACTGTGACTTCCTCAAGATTACACAGTTAGGAAATAGGAAATCTGAAAATATGGAGAAAGAGCAAAGACTTGGATAGTCCAGTGTCTGAAAGTCCAGGGAATGGGGACAGTATAGATAAAGTCAGAAATTATAAATAAGAGAAACAATTACTCACCAGGAAGACCAGTGGAGGAAGGCAGATAAATCCATATGCTCCACATTCCAAACAGTGCCAGCCTGCCTTAATAAAGGAAGCTAATGAGCATGGACTGCTTTGGAAACATGATTAGATTATCTATATAACATCCTTGTGGGTTCAGTAGTATTATTAATCTACACATCACAAAGAAACACCAGCTGCATGAGCAATGAGGCTCCCCAGGAGAAGTTTATGTACTAGATCTCTGTCTTACTCTGGCCACCAACCTCAGTTTCCTCTTCTAGAAAACAGGAATGAGTCAACTATGCCATAAAAATTGGGATGGGGAGGGGGTAGTATTTCATCTAGAAGAAGTTTTGTAGTACCTTATACCATGATGATTATTACTTGTTCAGTTTGTAGACCTAGAATCAGAGTTAGGAATGTTACATTCATACAACTGTAGACACAGAGGTGGTCAGAACTGTTTTGGTGGGAGGCACCCTGACATACAGAGGAGGGCCTGCTGTCACAGGTTCTTATTTCTGCTTTTCTAAAGGAAAAGGCAACTTTTGAGGAGTCAACAATCACTTTAATCAAGCACATACATCATTCACTTAGTTCAGGGGAAAAAGTCAGCACCCTTAACTTCAGAGAAAATACAGAGGAAATAAAGATCAACAGACAGGGCTTCCAGTTGCCTGACACAAGCAATGCAAGCATCATAGACCAACAGAGAGATCCAACTGTCTCAGCATTACATATACACATGGCTATCAGAGAGAAAAGTACCAACATATGAGTTTTCAAAGTAAAGGAGTTCCTTAGTGGCTACCCAGAGTTTCATCTGGCCAAACAAATATTTTCAATGAGTAAGCCCCAAAGTAAAACCTCACCTCAGAGTATTTAACCATTTTTCAGATCCAGAGGGCATCACAACCTTTGAGAACTAGTGTCTCATTAGCAAAAGGTGTGGGTCTTCCTACAAATCTTCTCAGGCCCATTAATGGGTAGGGAAGATTTTCTTTAATCCATTATTCAATCAGAGGCACTTGATTATCCTAGGTAGTCTCATAACTTTTAAATTGTCTCTCCTGGATCTATTTTCCAGGTCAATTGTTTTCTCAATGAGATATTTCATTGTCCTCTATTTTTTTCATTCTTTTGGTTTTGTTTTATAATTTCTTGGTTTCTCATAAAGTCATTAGCTTCCATCTGATCCATTCTAATTTTTAAAGAACTATTTTCTTCGGTTAGATTTTGAACCTCCTTTTCTTTTGGCTAATTATATTTTTTTAAAGCATTCTTCACTTCATTGACTTTTTGGACCTCTTTTGCCTTTTGAGTTAGTATATTTTGAAAGATGTTATTTTCTTCAGCATTTTTGGGGGTCTCCTTTAGCAAGTTATTGACTTGTTTTTCATGATTTTCTTGCATTACTCTCATTTCTCTTCCCAATTTTTCCTTCACCTCTCTTACTTGATTTTCAAAATCCTTTTTGAGATTTTCCATGGCCTGAGACCATTGCATATTTATTTTGGAGATTTTGGATGCAAAAACCTTGACTTTTAGGACTTCCTCTGATGGTATGCATTGTTCATCCTCATTTGTAAGGATGGGAAAAAATATCTGTTCACTAAGAAAGTAACCTTCTATAGTCTTATTTTTTTCACTTTTGGGGGATTTTCCCAGCCAATTACTTGACTTTTGAGTCCTTTGTCAAGAGGAGGGTATACTCTAGGGACCTGTAAGTTCTCAGTTCCTTCAAGGTGGTACAATCAAAGGAGAGGAGTTTACTCCTTTCCTGGCCTACACTCTGGTCTGGAAGCAACCACAAACTTTTCTGTCCAGGATCTGCAAGTAGGATTCCCTCTCCAGAGCCTGTACCAGCTCCGCCAATCAGTGATCCTCTTTGGGCTGAGGTTCAGATCAGCAGCTCAATTCCCCCAGGGTCTTTAGGCTAAGGACTCCAAAAATGGATACTGCTGCTGCCTGGAACCAGGGCTAGGGCAGTAACCTGCTCCCTTCTCATCCAGGTAAAAGAGATTTCTCACTGACCTTTGAAGCTGTCTTTGGTGTTTGTGGGTTGAGAAATCTGGGAACTGCAGCTGCTTCCCTGGCTTCCGTGCTCTGAAGCCTACTCTGGTCCTGTCCCTGCCACAAGCATGGCCAAGGCTGTGCTGTGCTCCACACTCCAAGACTGGTGCAATAGACCCTTCTCTTGGCCTTCCAGGCTGCCTTGGGCTGGAAATCTCTTTCACTCTGTTGTTTTGTGGCTTCTGCTGCTCTAGAATTTGTTTAGAGTCATTTTTTGCAGGTATTTTATGAGGGAAGAAACTTCTACTCCACCATCTGTCCTTCTATTCCACCATCTTGGTTCTGCCTCACACTTGATTATACTAACGCAAAAAATGCATTATCAATACAGGAGGTAAAAGAGACAGAACTGGGAAGTTCCTCACTTCTCCAACTGAATTGATTAATGTCTTTGAGTTATATAATAGATAAGGGTCTACAAATTTAGGCAATTCATGTAATGAATAGAAATTGATCTCAGAGTCAGAAATACCTAGGTTCAAATTCCACCCCATATAATAGGTGTGTGATTATGGGTCATATCAAGGCTACATGTGGTAGTGGTCCTCAAGTGAAGCCCTTTAACTGAATCCAAACTTCACAGAGTAAATCCTATAAATAAAAGCATTTGTTCTGAAACAAAGATTCTCCACCCCTCTCTGGGGAATCCAATTAACCTCTCTTAGTTCTAGGCAACTCCCCAAGACTCTAAGTGCCAGAGAAAGTTCCAGTGTATATTATGTAAAGATATTTTCCTCACTTGGGGGTTCCATGTGCCAGTGAAATTCCAGGTCCAATTTCTGTCCTTATCATTAATAGGAATTTCATAAAGTTTTTGGGAGGAAAGTACTTTGAAAATCTTAAATTCCTTTAAGGAATATGGGTTATTATCTTTATAATTGGTCCATGAGGTCCCAGAGGAAGGGTATATAAGTATATGCAAGAGAAATTCCCAGTTAGGGGGTTAAACCCCCAAAGTTAGAATTCCCAGTTAGGGGGTTAAAGCCCCAAAGTAAGAAGAAAATGGAAAGGAGTAAAAGGATATTTGAAAGCAGAGTATTCATACATATTGCTTATGTAAAGTCTTCCCAGTGAAGAACACTCCTGACTCATTCACAATCTCCTCTTCATTGCTTCCAAAAAAACCAGAATTTTTGGTGCTCCCTCCTGAGAATACAGCCCAGGAGTGATGCAGGCAGACAACAGGCATCTCTAGTCATCTTTAGTAAGGAAGTACCTAAAACTTTGCTTACTATTCAAATGCACCCACTTTTTGTTTGGACCTCCTCCTTTCAATTAGTCAGTCAGTACTATCATGTTTCTATGGGCTGGAGGTAAAAAGAAAAGCAAAAGACAACCCCTGCTGTCAAAGACCTTACACCTTAATAGAGGAGAGAAGTTGCACACAAACTATACACAACTGTGATATGAATAGAATACAGTAAAGAAAATATCAATAGAGGGAAAGTAGTAGCCTTAAGAAAGATAAAGCAAATCTTCTTATATAAGATGCATCATTAAGAGACATGAAGGAAGTGAGGAAAGTTAAAAAGGGGAGATGAGGAGGGAGATGAGGAGTTTCACAAATGGGGAACAACAAGTAAAAATGCCCAGAGTTGTGAGATGGAGTGTCTAGTACAGCAAGAGGGTCAGTGTTGCCGGATAGTACAATAAGGAGAGGGAAAATGTGGTGGGAGAGTCCACTGATGCCTTAGTCTCCTTAATCTTTAAGCCTGTAGTTTCTTCTCTCCAAGATGACCTAACATACAAGTTGGCTGACCTTGTTAATAAGCTAGGATGGAATGAGCAGAATGGAGCAACTGCTCATGTGATTGCTGAGTAAGAAGACTGGAAAGATAGGAGGGAGCAAGGTTATGAATGGCTTTGAACATCAAACAGAGAATTTCATATTTGATCCTGGAAGTGATAGGAAGCTGCTGGAATTCATGAAATGGGGGTGGAGGAGGGGGGTGACATGTGACATGGTCAGACTTGTACTTTAGGAAGATCAATTCAATAGCCAAATGGAGGACACACTGGAATCAGAAGACACTGGACACAAGGAGACCAAATTGAAGGCTATTGCAATAATAATTTAGGCGTGAGATGATGATGACTCATACCAGAGCAGTGGCAGTGTGAGAAGCAAGAAGGAGAAAAGGGGTATATGAAGATGTTAGAAAAGTTAAACTCAGAAGGCCTTGACAACAGATAGGAAATGAGAAGTAAGAAGTTGAGTAAGAGGAGTTGAGGATGAAACCTAGATTTTGTGCCTCAGTAACTAGGGAGATAGCAGTACCCTCAAGAGGAAGGAGGAAGTTAGGAAGAGGGGAGGGCCTGCCATGGCCAAGGAATTAAATACTCCCACAGAGACATACACCCATTTGTAGCTGTGGGACATGCAATCAACCCTCAGAAACACCGGGGTCTTATTAAGCAACACTGGGGTCTTCTCTCCTCTCTAGAGTCATGTCTGCTGCATTTCACGAGTTCCAGACATATTTTTTCCTTATCTGTATCTTGAGTTCTTCTTCACTGTAAAGGAGCAAACTCAACTGTAGAGTCACTTCTATGCATTCAAAATCCCTTCCCAGATGTGTACTGGGAGTGGGGAACAGGACGTCAGGTTCAGTTTTGTCATTCCTTTGAAGACAAGTATCTGCTGCAGTTCGGACCAAGAAATTTTTGATGGGAAGGAGGTAATGGAGAGACAAATTGAGAGTTACTTTGCCTATTAAAATCATATCCTATAAAAATAAAGAGAATTACAGCTGCCCAAAATGGTTCTTTGAGAAAAAAAGAATAGTCCCATCCCCTTAGACTAATTCCTTCCAAATACAGGTAGAAAGCAAACCTGCAAACAATAAAAGTCAAAGCACATAAAGAATGAATAACAGCCCTAGAAAATTCAGATTCATCAGGTCATTCAATTCATAGGATTGCAAAAGGGTCCTTAGAGAGCCTACAAACCCAGAGTTCTTAAAGGTCCATCAACTTTCTTTTCACATATTTTGATAACCATATTTCAATGAAATTGGTTTCTTTTGCAGTTCTCTGTATTTCATTTTATTGTACTTAAAAGTATTGAGAAGAGGTCCATGGGCTTCACTAACCTGCCAAAGGGATCCAAGACCAAAAAAGTTTAAGAAACCCTGCTCTAACCTTTTGACAGAGAAGGAAACTGAATTCTACAAGAATATACAAGTAGTAACCAGAAGAGATGGTATTTGAACACCAATCTCCAAATTCAATGAGTTCTCTATTATCTTCTGACAGGGGCCGGTACTGTCTGTCCAGAGGATCCAAATTCATTTACAGACACTTCACTTGTTCTTAGACTGAAGAGGCCAAGCAGTGGTGCATTTACTGGCATTTCCAACACAGTTACCAGCTTCCTGGCTCTTTTCCTCAACCTTGGAAACTCAATCCTATCTTGGGAGTTAGGGGGTTAGAAGTAGGGAGTAGGGGTTGGGAGTGGTGGGGATCATACCTTTTTTGTATGGCAGAGTTAAGAGCCCCTGACCCTCTCCAGTGAAAAGTGAAAAGAGCACACAGAAAAATCCAAACACAGAAGACCAGACTTCAGCAGGAGAATGTTTGTTCCTAAGAATTTCCTGGAGGAGAACTTAATTTCATCTCTGGGAGAGGAAGGAGAAAGGAAGGAGGGAAGAGGGAGTAGTACATCTCACCTAATTGAACAACAGTTAAGAAAACTCATTTGCATATGATTTCCCTACATTAATAGAAAAATTAATTAAATTGTCCTCCTTTGGGGCATCAGTGCTGCACAAAATTGAAAAACCAAGGTTCTAGGTTACTAGGATCTGATCCAGGGGCCCTGTGGACTTAATGTAGACCTAAGAAGGAGATCTCAAGAAGTGAAATAAGAGAGGGTCCTCCAGGTAGAACGCAAGTTCAGAGGTCAAAGGAAAGATCTGCTGTCAAGTTCGTGGTCATCAAAACAGGACCAAGAAAATGTCCAGAAATTAATTCACTGATAATCATGATCAAATTAACATGGATTGTTTTGATGCAGGGACTGGAACAAAATCTAAGTAACTTCTAAGAGAACTCCCTTTCAAAACAGAGGAAATATGAAAGTCAAAACCAAGGAGAAATCAAAAGGGCTGTATTCTTAGAATCAGTAAGTCGGAGTTTAAACACCTCATTAAAGAAAAAAAGGCATTTCTGTGTTCAATTTATATTTGAGTGGACAAATCCAGGTTTCTGAGAGAGGTACCATTTTTTAAAATGCTTGCTCCATTAAGAAAAAAAAATCTGAGTTAAAATAAAGGTTCTGTCTGCAGAGTGATTGATGCAGAAAGGGAGACAGCAAGAATGAGTAAGCCCTGCTGCATCCCCACTTTCAGAAGGAAAACAAGGGGAAATTAATGTTTGGCAAAAGCAGAAAAGCAAATTTGCTGGAGAGGAAGGAAGGGGCAGGCCAGGTTTGATTTGCTGAATCTCAGATGAAACAAAATCAAAGCAAATAGACCACTACCCAAAAAAATAAATAGAAATCATAGCATCCCCTTTCCCTTATTCCCTCTGCCCCTACCCCACAATTTTTTTTTTCTATTTCCAGGCAAGTAAACTAAAAAATGAAAATCCAAAATGTCTTCCCAAGAAATACCCTCCAGGAATAGTTAAAACAAAACATCATATTTTAATGTGGTAGTAAATATTCTGGCTTGATTTCAGAGTTGAGAATGCATAACTCCTCTCTTCTGCCTTGTTAGTCAGCTGCTCCCATCTACAATTCCTGAGTAATCCACCTCTGGGATAGCCCACAGACTTATCCTTTCCTCTGTCTCTTCTCACTTGCCACTACACTGGTTAAGGCTTTCATGACCAACTCAGGTCTTTCCACCTCCAAGGTCTTCCAGCCTCCAAGGTCTTCCATTTCCAACCAAGCAGTCTTAAGATTACCAGAATAATCTTTTTTTTCTAATGCAAAGTTCTGGTTATGCCTCCTTTGCTCAGAAGTCTTTTTCTACTGATCAGAATTTAATGACTTTCCTTTTCCTATAAAGTTCAAACTACTTTTCCAGGTTGACTTTTATTCCTATCAATGCATTGTACTTTCCAGCTAAAATAGACTATTCTCTGCCTCTCTCAAACATATCTTTCAATTTCCTGACCTTTTGTCTTATATCTAGAATGTTTTCTGTCCACCATTTTGCCTACCCATCCTTTAAAGTTCAATTCAATGAAGATTTCTCAGATCCCCCAAAGGTAATAATGTTCTCTTCTCAGATTTCACATAGACCATGTTTTATAATCCTCTAGTACACACCCTTTCATATTGTGAATTTTTCCCATTATTAGTTAGTTATGTGAGTACAGAAATCATATCTCCTCTAATTTGGCATATTCCACCCTAGATAGTCCAATGGTTTGCACAAAGGAGAAAGTCAATGATGAATGTTTGTTCAATGAATGAGCATTACCACTATGATTTTCCTAAAATACATGTGATAATGTCACCCTCCTACTCTTCAATTTTCTATGACTCCCTATTACCTCTAGGATGAAATATAAACTCCAATGTCTAGAATTTTAAAATTCTTCACAACCACACCCTTTCCTATCTTTCTAGACTTTTTATATGTTACTCCCCTCCATGCACTCTAAAACCATATTGGTCTGTTTGTTGTTTCTCCAAATGATGCTCCATCTCCTATCTCTGTGCATTTCTGGTGGCTGTCTCCCATGCCTGGAATACATTCCCTCATCACCTCCACATGTAGGAATATTTGGTTTCATTCAAAACTCAACAAAGTGCAGCCTTCTGCACAAAACCTTTTTTTTTCTGATCTCAGCTGTTCCTACCCTCCTCCCAAAACTACCTTGTATTCATTTTGTATATATTTTGCATACACTTATGCAGCCCAGTATGACATCTCCAACTCTCCTCAACCTTTCTCCCTGGTCTGGGACTGGTTTCCTCACCCTTCCTGTACCCACTTTGGTAGACCAAGGGAGTTCCCCAGAGGGGTAGCCACATGACTACTATGTTAACTGTTAGAGTACTGGCACTAATCGTTGTAAGCAGCTATTTCCACCAGGACTATAGCTCCAGAACTCACACCAGTATATTTCCTATTTTAAAAAATCAGCCACTAATAATGTCAAACAAAACATTTATTGAAAATGCAAAGCAAACAAATAATATTTAATAACAATTCACTCATAGACCTCAAGTATACATGCCACTCAGTGCACCAAAGGACCAATGCATAGGGTCTATAGGAATGGTGAAAACATACCTAAAGTTCTAGGATAGTGAAGTACACATACAGGGAATACACATGCCCAGGAAAAGTTATAACTGTCAATTTTGGTGTCTTTTACCTGTCTGAGGAATTGTCCATAAAAGTTATTTAATAAGCATATCTTTCATATTGAAAAATGTTTCCGCAACTAAGCTAAATTGATCTGGGCTATGTTTGATTAGCTTCACTAGGTACAGCATTTCAATTGAACTAGTCAGCCAGCTGGGCTAATTTTCTGAATCTGTGATTCCTTGAATCTCTGCATCTGAGTAATTTCTATGTGAGGCTGTATTTACTTTCCATCAGCAACTGCAGCATTCATCAATTTGAGTTTCAGGTTGAGCTTGCACCTTCAGCTAAAGTTATGCTAAAGCTGGCAAAATGTTTTCTTTCTCAAGATACTACTTCTTCCCCACTGCTCAGTAACAATGGGTAACAATGCAGAAAAGTATCTTTTTCCTCCTATTCTCAGCAGCAAGTCACAGTGAAGAACAGAGTTTATTCTCTATGCTTTTTTTTTCTCAGAAGTGGGTAACAGCATCATTTTGGACACCCAATCTACCCAGAAACTTGTAATAGTGTGGAGATGCGAGAGAGAGAGAAAGAGAGAGAGAGAGAGAGAGAGAGAGAGAGAGAGAGAGAGAGAGAGAGAGAGAGAGAGAGAGAGAGAGAGAGAGTTACGATCTCTCTGACAGTACATATACGTATACTTACTCTTCTTTATTCTGTAATTGGGCCATCTCTATGATTGATCTCATCTTAGCTTATAATTAGTAACAAAATTCTCATCTTCTGTCTATAATCAGGCAAATCTTGTTTATCCCATAATCGCTGCATAATTATGGCCTCCATATGTCCTAAGTTGAGTTCTCAAATTTTTATGTGGAAATCACTGAAGAATATATACTATATTCTCCATTTACTCCACTATTCTACAGCTTGTCACATGCAAATAAGCAACTGCTATCTTAGAACACTGAGTCATACTTAATTCAGTAACTGTATCTCTTAATACTTTAAGGATCCTCTGTCCTCAGACAAGTGAATTACCAAGGCAAACTTAACTCAGCAAATGCTTTTCTGAGAATCAGTTTTATGTCCTAGATAGCTAAACTATTAAACTATCCTTCTATACTTATATATGCACATGTTCTTTCTCCCATTAGAATATGAGTTCCTCTAGTATATACAATCCTTTAGAACTGTGCCTGGACTATGGAAAGTGTTTATTATGTATTTGTCCATTAATTGATTCATTTGAATGAATGAGTACATGAGCACTGTGTTTTATGGTCTCTTTGTTTTCCAAACAAGGGTCATTGAAAATCCTCCTCATTTCCTTGGGCAATCCTGCTATCTCTCAATGAGGCCAGTGAAAGGCCCCAGTCTAGAAAGAGAATCTCTTTTCCCTATTACTCCTTCCATTCCTTTCTTAGCAGGGGTAAATTCCAAGGGCCAGCTTCAACCTTTCTGAAAACATGACCTTTTGGCCAGAACCTATTTGTTGTTTACTTGTCTGACAGAAGTGAAGGTTTGTACAGAATAATTTAGAGGACTAAATTACAGAATATTGAAAAGGTCAAATTCTTATAAGGGGGCTTCATTTCCTCCAAGTTATTTGGATAATGGCATTCTATGTTAAGCAAGAGAAGGGTGAATTTAAGTAGACTATGAAATGTCTATGTTGTAGACTGAGCTGACAAAACAAAACAAAAACAGAGTGAGTAACCGTTCTTATTTTATTTATTAAAAACTACAACTGACTTTTGTTCTTTCAAATAGGGATCTTCCAGCTTTTCTAGGCCATAGGTCATTTATATAAACAAAATACTGCCCTCCCTCTCCCCATTCCAACAAAAACAACAACAGAAACCATCTCCTCCTGCTTTCCAAGTCAAGAAAAATGAGTCAGTTATTAAATATTTATTAAGAACCTACTATGTGGCAGGCACCATGCTAATCCCTGAAGGCACAAGAAAGGAAAAAGATAGTCCTTCCTCTTGAGGAACTCATAATCTAATGGGGGAGATAACATGCAACTAAGTAAAAAAAAAAAAAAAGCTAAATGTATTATAAATTGGAAATAATTAACAGTGGGAGAACACTAAAATTAAGACGGACTGGGAAAGATCTCCTATAGAAGAGGGCTTATTAACAGGGACTTAAAGGAAGACAAGAAGCCAGAAGATAGAGATGAAAAGGGGGAGTGTAATAGGCAAGAGGGAGAGACAGTGAAAAGGTCTGGAATCAGGAGAAGGGCAGGACCACTGAACTGAAGAATACATGGTAGGGTGTAAGGTATAAGAAGACCGGAAAGCTTGGGAAGGGGCCATATTATAAAGATCTTTGAATGTCAAACAGCAGATTTGCATTAGTCCTAGAGGTAATAGGGAGCCACTGGAGTTGTTTACTGACCTTGAGGATGACATGACCAGACCCTCACTTCAGGGTTGAACAGAGGAATGAATAAAGAACTTGGTGTCACAGAGACTATTGTTAAAGTCTAGGCATAAGGTAATGAGGTCCTGAACCAGGGTAGTAGCAGTGACCAAGGGAGGAAGGGGACATAGGTGAGGAATGTTAGGAAAATAAAATCAAAAGAATCAAGGTGAACCAGAAACCATGTTACTTTTATTATGACCCAAGTGAGCTATTCAACACAATGAGAAAAATAATATTTCAGGCCAGAAAAAAAGCATACACAGTTTTATTTGGCTACAAATGCTGTATGGGATCACTGACAGGGCCAACCCTGACCCTCATTTCATTGTTCAAAAAAAAAAAATACTGGCACAGATAAAGGCTTAAGTTATCATTAGGATCCCAACTCATTATCAATGAGCTGGTTCATTCTCATTTCCCATTATATTATAAACTGATTCCATTTATGGTAGTGAGACAGAACCTGACCTTAACTTCTGCCCCAGTTGCTGGGACAGTTCAACTACTTAGCTGAAAGTAAAGAGGTAAAAGACATGGCGTCAACCCCAAGCTACTCAGATGCATAAGGATATAGCAAGCACAGCTATACCTTCCATCATCACCACCTCCCCAGAAACCCTCTCTATTGGACAGAGCAAATAATCTAAGCTTAGAAACATCAGGTCCAGAAGATGGTGTTCATTCAATTCAACAAATATTTGTAAGTGGCAGTAGGCAAGGCACTGTAGTAGGCATTAAGAATACAAAGACATAAATGAAAACAACTCCTGCTTTCAACGAGCTTATATGCTACTGGAAGGAAATGACATATATGCAAATAAATGTACAACAAGAAAAACTGAAGAGGAGGCAAACACTAACGATGAAGGCAAGGTTGTGAGGAATGGGAGGACTTCACAGACATCAGACCTGAGGGAAACTTTGAAGGAAGTTATAGATTTTGTGAGGTAAAGCTGAGGAAAGAAATCATTCCAGGCATGAGTAATGGCCTATGTAGGGGCACAAGAGCAGAAGAAGTCACTTCCCCTTCAGAGAATAGTTATTAGTGCAATTCACAAAAGAAATAAGATGAAATTAGACAGGAAGAATTGTTGGAAGAGAGACTGAGTAAGGTCTTAAATACTAAGCTATTGAGTTAGTGTATAGGCAATGGGTGGCCACTAAAGGTTTGAGGACAGAGAGATAGAATGATTAGAGCCATGTTTTGGGATAATTACTTTTGGCAACTGTTTAGATGGAGAATTATTCAGTCAGATATAGCTACATCTCATTCCCTGAAGACCTTAACTCCTGAGCTCATCCTGGAGCCCAAAAAAAAGTCAAGTTCCAGTGTCTGTGCCAACATCCTAGCCAAAGACTCAACCAGGCAGTTACCACACTTTCCTCCCCAGACTCAAGGTGTTGCTTTGGCCCTGAAGCTTAAAAATAAAACTTAAGATTCATGATTTATTAGTGGGCCCATCTCTATTCACTGCAGTGAAGAATAAACAAACAGAAGGATGGCAGAATAATAAATCAAAGACACAAGGTGCACCAGTAGATCAAGGTAGGAAACAAGCTACATTTAAAGAGAAAATTATTTCAATTTAGTCTAGAAATCAGAGGATCTTCAACACAACCATAAAGGAACAGTCCACCCAATGACCATAACTCGGACAAGGAACAGGGCATGAACTTGGGCTATCAAAAGACCATGGGTAACCACAGAACTGCAAATACTATTAAAGTGTGGTACCAGCAGCAATAAGTGCCAATATAAGGGGTCAGAAAATCTTAAAGACATAGTCTTGCCTTTGCCAGCTCATGAATTATTATGAGTTAATTGCCACAATTTCTAACGACATCTACATCCAGCATCCTCCAGTTTTGATTAAACTGGGTTTTCTCAGGCACAAGTCAACAATTTTTTAAACCGTGTTTCAAAAATTGAGACCACCAAACCCAGAAGAGGCTTCATAACTGTGAGATAGATTATCTCAAAGCAAGTTTTAAAAGTTGTCTTATATAGATTGCCTAAGAAAAGGCTGATCTTTTTGTGACTAATAAGTGAATATCACTGGACTTCTGCAAGCTGCTTTGACCACAAGTGTGGCTTTTGCCCAAGTAGATCCCCTGCCACATGTGGTAATCCCTCAGGAAGACAATAATATAGTTGTTTCCAGGGTAAATGTTGTAAGAACCAATCCATAAAAAAGAACCTCTTTAGCAATGCTTCCTTCTGGAAAACCTGAGAAGATTTAAACGTATTTATATAACTTATGTAAATTGATCAGTTGAAATGAGCAGAACCCAAAAATCCTAGTACAAAGCAAGAGCAATTTCACGATGATGATCAACTATGAAAGATTTAGCTATTCTGATCAACACAATGATATATGACAGCTCCAAAGGACTCATGTTGAAAGAGGCTATCCACCTCCAGAAAGAAAATTGATGAACTCTAAGTGTAGATAAAAGTATATCATTTTTCTCTTTCATGGTTTTTCTTGGCTTTATTTGCAGCATGGCAACTATGAAAATATGTTTTGCATGGCTTCACATGTATAATGGGTATCATATGACTTGCCTTCTCGGTGGTTGAGGAAAGACTGGAGGAAGTGAGAGAACATTTGGAACTCAAAATTTTAAAAAATTAAGGTTAAAAATTTGTAATTTGAAAAAAAGAAAAATGTTTCCTTCTGGGTTCAAATTTTAATTTAAGCCATTTTATGACCTCATACAAGTCACATAAGCCTTCCCTGTCTCCCCTACATGTTAAAGATCTTTTCAAATTTCTCAAAGCACTTTCCCTTCACTTTCCTTTTTTACTTTTTTCACTCTTAATTATAGCAATTATGTATGTTTATGCCCCTCCTCCCTCATAGATTGTATGCTTCTTGAGGGAAAGGTCTGTGTCCCATCCATCTTTAAATCCCTAGCATAATACTTGCACAAACAGTACTTTGCATGTATTAGTCACATGCTATAGTGGAAAGAACATAAGCACAGGGGTGAGAAAGCCTAAGTTCAAATAGAGACTCTGCTATTAACCACATATATAACCTTATGGAGCTTATAGCTGCTGAAGAGGGTGAGATGGTAATACAATAGGCAAATACACAACACTATATAAGTACATTAGGAAATGTCACAACACAACACTGGGTGAAGTGTTTGTTGGATGGATGGATGGATGGATGGATGGATGGATGGATGGATGGATGGAGAGGAGAAAGTGCTGAGGTCAAATGAAGTAGAGATCACTGCCAGCCATGGGGATCAAGTGGAATCTGATATTGTGTTTGTCCTTCATTGCCAAAGAAGACCATGCCATCAGAGAAATGATGACATGACTTGCACTTGACTTTGTTTTGAGAGAGATAGGGCTATGCAGGTCACCAGCCTCACTTTTCCTCCACAGTCATCTGAATTCAGTGACCAGATATTCACCAGGATGACTAGAGATGACACAGGATGCACCAGGAGACCCTGGCTCCATTAGGCCAAGGTCTTTGCAGGTACTCACTTAGGGTGAGGCAACACCCATTCATTGAATAGGCCTGTTTAAGATGCAGCCAGGGCATGGCCCCTTTAATGAGGCCAAGGTAAAGAAAAATATCATGCTGGGAGGGAAACAGCAACAGTTACTATTGATAATCATTGTAAAGCTAAGAGGGTCCAGAAGAACCCTTAGGAAAGGCGAGAAGAGGAAAGGAGAGGACAGGACAGGACAGGACAGGAGACTAGCTAGTAAAACCCAGTCAACTGTGCATTTTTGGTCATCCCAAAATCTGATAAATTTATGGATGAAAGGAATCCTTGGGAGAAATGAGAGTGGAGTTAGCTGGGATCTCTTCCAAAGACTAGGCCTTCCTACTGAACAGTGCTGTCATTACTGTTTCACAGATGCACACATACAGTAAGTTCTCCAAATCCATATACACATACTAGAGAAGGGAATGTATGGAAATTCCATGCTCCCTCTAAGGGGAGGACTTCACTCCCACATGCACAACTCCTGTATCAAGATAAGTAATATTTGACCCAGAAGAAGTGCATCAATCCTGAGGGAATGTGAATGAAAGGAAAATACAGGGCTGCCACCACTTGGGATGGCTTTCATTATAGCAGCTGCTTTTCAAAATGCTTTGCAGGGTTTTACTTATTCCCCACTCAGTCATTCCAAGAAGGCCAGCTTGCCTCTCATGGAAATATTTACTATCGAATTTGCTAAAAACTTTGGGAAAACATAAAAGTGGTTTTGAAAAAAACTGTGACAATAGATAACCAACAGAGGTGAAAAGTAGGAATAAATTTGTGATTAAAACCCTCCTCAGGACCTTTAAGGGAACGACTACTGACCTAAGAGGTCACAATTTCTGGAGAATAAATCAACCTTTACAGAGTGATGATGAAAGGACTCATAAATGTTCCCAATTCAAATCCACTGTCAGTAAATGTTCCCAGTCATGTATTTCTAGCATGAGTTCTCTTAGATGTCACTGCAATACCATGTGATAGGCAACAAACATAAAGCAAAAACCTGGGTAATTTTGAGGTGTGGGAGCTATATATGGGAACTTTGCAAATTAAGTCTTGGAAACATAAGGACTCCCACACCAGAATCTCTCCTACAGAGAGATTTGCCTCTCACCCAAGCCTTATCAAAGCATTTCTGAGAGCCCCCTTTCCCTTCTCGAAGCAACTAGCTGGCATAGTAGAGGGAGTGTCAGACTCAAGTTTGAGTCCTGCCTCAGACACTTACTAGCTGTGTAACCCTGGGCATATCACTTAACCCCTGAGCTTCAGGAAAATGAAGATAATAATGGCACCCAACTCCCAGTGTTGTTGTGAGGATCCAATTAAGTAGCATATGTGAAGCTTTGCAAACCTTAGAGCTCTATGTAAATGTTGGCTGTTGTTATATTAAGCATACTAACGCTGAACTATTCTACCATTTTCCTTTACCAGTTCAGTTAATGAGAGATGCGATAATGGATTGGAGAATTACTAATAGCGTTAACTGAGACAGTTTTTTTAAGGTAACCACACATTTTTGGATATAGTCAATATGGGAAGTGGTTTTACTTGAATATGTCTGTGTATGTGTGTGTGTGTGTGTATATATATATATATATATACACATATATACATATATACATGTACATGTATATATATATATATATACACACATATATACATATATATACATGTACATGTATATATATGTATATATACACAAATACATGTATATATTTGTCACAGTTCTTTCTTTTCCATTTTTTCCATTTCTTGGGAGGTGAGAGGGCAAGGAGAGACAGTGATAAGGCAGCAAAAAAAAAAAAGAAAGGAAAAAGAAAAGAGAAAGGAAACAAAAGAAAAGAGGGTCATTGATCCATGTCTTAAAAATAGAGAGGACAGAATATAAGAAAGGCCAGAAAGAAGGTCAGACAAACAGGATAGCTTTAAAAGTTATGAGTTTAACTTACAGCACGCTTTAAAAGGAAAACAAGCTATACATAAGCAGTTCTCAAAATGTGGTCTGGGAAAATCTGGAGTTCCATAAGACCCTTATAAGAGGTCTGTGATATCAAAGCTGTATTCATGATACTTCTAATACTAACACTGCTAAAATTTTATACATTTCTAATACAGTAAACATAAATCGATATAACCCACATAAACAAAAGATCTCTGGGGTTTTCAGTAATTGTTGAGTATAAGGGGGTCTCTAAACCAAGAAGTTTGAGCACTATAGCTTTACATAATAGACATAGATTTTCATGTGAAATACTTTCTCTATTTGACTATTAACATGTAAATGCACATTCAATTTCATGTTTCTTGAATTCAGAATAAATTATTTTATCAAAGAATGTAAGTTCCTTGAGAATGTGTATCATCTCATTCTTTACATTTTTATCCTCAGTGCCCAAAACAGTGACTGGCACATAGTTGGCACTTAATAAGTGCTCGTTTAATTGGTTCCTGTGGGCCTTGAAGTGTCAGTTGAAGGAATTCTGTGGGTTGCCATGTATTTGTGCTCTACATCTCCACCTAGTAAATGACAGTCTATTGTTATACTAACAGAGTAGTCACTATCTCCCCACCCTCACCCTTCCATGTTAGCAGAGTAGATTTAATACAGGGCAAGACAAATTGTGGATATTCAGTGAATAAATGAATTCTCCTGGGGATTAACAATGTCTACTTGAAAAATATTTCTTGAGATGAAAAGCTAAGAGAAAGAAGAGAAAGAGATGTGTCCCTCTCCACCTCAGTTACACAGATAGGACCAATGCTTAAATTCTTTGTTCATTCAATTAATTCTGCTCCCCATTTATGAAAGAATACAAACTTCACACCTTGTCAGCCCTTTTTTTCTTTCTTCTTCCTTTTCTTCCTCCTCCTGTTCTTCCTTCTTCTTAGGTAGGGATATGTAGTGAAAAAGAGGATCCTTAAAAGCCCAGGTTCTACTGAGCTCATGAGCTTTGATAAAAAGGGGAAAAAATGGGATTAATATCTCAGAGAGATGTCATCTGAAGATTTGCCTTACCTACCTCCCTTTACCTGACCATTGGCCCTAAGAGGGAAAAAAAATGAGGTGAATATCGTAACTCTTGAGCTCCTAACTACCACAGCTTGTTTCTTTCTTGCCAAATTTGCACTGAGATGCACCTCTGCTTCCTGGGAGGCAGCCACAGTACCAAGCAAAATAACTCTGTGGCAATGCCAATCACAGCTTGGTCACAGAATGGCTCTTGTTCCCAATGGAAAGCCTTCAGTGCTGTTCTCAGAGATAATTAGAGAGTTAAGACAGTCCTCGTTGAGTGCCCCTGAATAAGACCTGGAGCAAGGAATGCTACAAATATGACTTTCCTTCCATTTCCTACCTCCATCTCTGCTTTTCAAAAATCTACCCTCCTCTCAGTCCTAGATCAAATGTCATCTCCTATATGAAACTATCCCTAATCTTTCTGAGCTCTCTTAAACTGCTATAGCATTTTGTATCCCTTGTAGTAAGCACTTCATAAATATCCGTTTATTGACTAGTAAACTTGATGGCAAGGTCCAGTTCTCACTGGTTTTTGTATATCACATGAGACCTGCCTTAAAATCTCAGATATAGTAAGCACTCAGTATATATTGTTGTAAATATTGACTGTATAGGGAACTTGATAAGGGTCCCAATCTATTGAGTCTCTCAATTCACTTGATAAAATGACAGAACTTTCAAACTCTGAGTAGCCTCTTTGCAGAATGTAAGGGAAAGGCAGCAAAGATAATTAGACATAAGGCTATACTATACTACCTTCATCCTCACCTCTGACTTTGAGTGGTTGCTTTTGCTGATAGTAAGATACGCCCCTCTTAGATTTTTAGTAGGTAGAATGTCAACTTGTAAGAACACTAAATTTTGAAAGGCCTATTTGCAAATAGGCAAGGATACTTGATTGAGGATAAGCAAAGATAATTACCCTGCCCTGTGCCCCTTCTTCTAACTGAGAGGTGGTCCCCGGGTGCTGCCTTTTGGCTGAGTCCAAGTTTTACAGAACAAATCCTTTTATTAAGGGAATTTGTTCTGTGACGTTTGGAATCAGCCAAAGGGATCCACTTGAGGACCTAGAGGGCCACATGTGGTTCTCCACCCCTGCATTCTAACCATTTACTCACAAGCATAAATGGAAGGGAGGTGGAGCTTCAAAGTGGATTTCATACTTCGAAGAATTAAGCTATGAAGAAAGCTGAGATGGTTATCTCTTATGAGTTCAAACAAAGAGCAGCAAAGGAGTAAGAGGGTATTTTTCTCTTTCTCCTCTCCCCACACTGACTTTGCTCTTATAGAAGAAGCAAATGGCATAGTCCAGCCACATGTACACTCAAATAGATGAGAGCAGTAGACAGTCTAGTTCCCAAAGCTGGAATACTACTTGGAAAATGGCAGACCTTAGAGTTGAGACTCTAAGAGGCATAGAATTGGAGAAGTTCCTAATGATCATAGGTATGGGTTTTGGCTCTTTTTAAAATATCTATCGTTGTCATATTCAAAATTTCAACTGAGCCTAAAACTGAAGACAGTAGTGACCACAACCAAACCTTCGAGCCATGCATCCTACCTTCTGGAAAGGGGTGAGGGAGGAGGGGGCATTGAGAAGGAGAGGAGATAAACTCATCCAACAGAAATGCCACACTCCTTAAGAAGTGGTTTAAAGACATCATGAGAAGATATCAGGTAACCAACTGGCATCAGAGGCAATTGGACTATGTCATCTGAAAGTGATATCCCCTTATATCACGTGATTTTTGTTACTTGCTCCTGATAGTACAAATGGGTCACAAAAACTCTGAAAGTTCTGGACTTTTGTCAAATAAATTGGAAGAACTCAGTTGCTGAGGGATTACCTTATCATCCCCCTACTATAAAAATATTTTTAAAACAATAAAAAATGATGTGAGAATAAGAATTAAATTATCCTAGTATGGAAAAAAAAATGTAGTTCTCTCTGACCTTCTAGCTGTCCCTCATAGACATTCTTCTTTCCTAGTTTCAGACTATACCATTCATATTGGCCAATATTGGATACTAGCCTTGTCATATGCAACAGCTACTATTTTCACTATATGCCAAATTCATTCTTGTCACCAAGTGACATCAGTACCACTCCCTTCAAGGCTAAAAATCCTGCTTCTAACCCTAATGGGCTATCTATTTTTGCCCCATAGTGTGAAATCTCCTATCTCTGAAAAGTAGAATGGTATAATAGAAAGAACCCTGGATCAAATCCCAGTTCTGTTACTACCCATGTGACTTTAGGCAAGCTACTTGAGCTCTCTAAGCTTTGGCTTCATCCTTTGTAAAATAAGAGGGTTAGACTAGACGATCTCTAACATGCCTTTCCATTCTAAATCCTTTGATCCAACCACTTGGCCATTTGTCTCACTAAAGCTAGACTGGGAAATTACAAATTCTCTGAGGACAAGTTGTCTTCTCCCTAGCCTAAGCCACCATCCCATAACAGTAAGGCAAAGGTTAGGACTAACCAAGTAGTTGGGAAAACTTTTACAGTACAATCTTCTCATCACCCATTTACCGGGCAATGTGGCATTTCCCAAGCCCACCCAAAGATATATTTGTGGTCCTGAAGCAAGGTGGTGCAATGGAAAAAGCATTGGGCATGGATTCAGGAAGGCCTGAGATCAAATCCAGTTTCAGACACTTAATAGTTGTATGACCCTAAGTAAGTCACTTAATCTCTGTCTACCTCAGTTTCATCAACTATAAAATCGGGATTGTAATAGCACCTCCTTCCTGCTGTTGTAACTAGAACCAAATGAGATAATATTTATAAAAACATTTAGCACAATGGCTGGCACATAATAAGCACTTTAAAATACCCATTATCTTCCCCCTTCATTTCCCATTCCACCACCTGCACTATTCTACCCAAGGTAAGCCTTATGGATTCCTTTTTAAAATTGGCACAATCTTAGAGAGGAAGGAGAAACAGGGCCATAAAATGGCAACCTTTGTTGTCAGATGTGGAGCTAGGGATAAGAGGATGAAGAAATAGAGATGAAGTGACTTTTGAGTAAATAACTGAGGACTTTCTCTCTCTCTCTCTCTCTCTCTCTCTCTCTCTCTCTCTCTCTCTCTCTCTCTCTCTCTCTCTCTCTCTCTCTCTCTCTCTCCCCCCCATTCTAACAAATTTGAAATGGAATGAAGTCACATTCTATAATATCATGAACTAAAAGACTGACAAGATAACAGCACAAAGCAAATGAAATTTTGAAGATACTCTGCATTGCCTCCTTTATCAAAACCCACCACATACTAGATTTGAGTGAATAAGCTGTATATATTTAAGGAAAAATGTAATTGTCTTCGAAGGGCTGTTGTATAGAAGAAAATGGTATTCAGTCTTCTGCAGACAGAACCAGACCAGACTGGTTTAAGGTCATCTTGAGAAATTTAGACTAGGCTTCAGGAAGACTTTTCTGATCATGAAGGGAAACTGAGGATGCTTGGGAAGGATGATGTTTTAGAATGTGATTAAGTTTTATTCCTTTTTCATAGGATAGTGTGTGCTTTAAAATAATGGCTTGTACAAGACTGCTCAGTATAAGAAACTACAGATGATAACGATACTATTGAGTAGGGTAGAAAAAAGCAGTCATCACATGAAACTTTGCCACCTGGAATATTTAGCTATGGTTAGCTACCATCCCACTCTTCCATCACTGATCTCAGGCATTTCATGTATTACAGGTCTCTATGCCAGGTGGCATACTAGTAAATTATCATCATTGGAAACAATCACAGTGGTGAGGCAGTGGGAGAAGGCAAGGCCTAAGAGAAGAGGATAACTATGATGGAACCATGAGAATACCTTAGAAATAAGCAAAAGGGACATGGGAGTGGGGAGAGAGAAGCTTCTGTCTGACTTCTTCCCTAGGTCACTGATATTCTGGTAATAGGTAGGATAGGTGGGTTTCCTCTTTTCTGCAGTCCTCCATGATTCACCATAGGCCCTACACTGCCCTATACAACTGCCTCAGAAGGAGGAAAAGAGCCACCATAGCACCACCCCTAATGTCAGCCCTATTGGAGCAAAGCCTCCGTGGTCTCATGCTAGTTGTGGCTATGGGTATCAGGAAATCTGATTTTTCTGCCTACCTTTTCCACTAACTTGCCATGTCATCTTAACTAAATCATTTCATCTTTCTAGCTCCAGATTTCAATATGCTCATATAGAAAATAAGGATAAATGACTAGATTTTCCCCTAAAATCCCCTCCAAATAGAGGATGGATGAACATAAGGTCAAAAGGGGCAGATGCCTTTGGACCTCTTCTGGTCTTAAACTGCCACTATTTCTAGATCTAATTATCATTCATTCAGGGAACTGACTAGGTAAGACCTCATTCTACAAACCAATGGTTTTAATAAAGTGTTCACTTAAGACTTATAAGTGTTAATTTTGCTAACTATAGGCCTAATAGCAATGGATTCTAAAATTTTTTCACATCATCAACCACAGCACTTACAAAGTTCTGTCTTAAAGATATAGAAGAAATATTGTTAGCTGCAGTAGAAGATGTTTGCTTTTCTGAGCAGTCATGGTAAGAGTAATTCTTTTCTAATTTATAAAACTTTCCATTTCTGAAGATTTATCCCACAAATATGCTAAATAGCACTGCTGTTCTTCTGAAAGATAATGGAACATAACACATCCCTGTTCTAGGTAGAGTTACAGGCATGTAATAGAACATATATTGTCAAGCTTGTTTTCTTAGTTATTTATGCTTACCTGTGTACTTTATTACACATGAGGCTTCATTCAGGGCAGGGAATATGTAAGGGAAGCACTTTAAAATGATCTATAAAAAGTTGAGGATAAAAGAAAAGTTATCAAAGTAACTCTTCTACTCACACTTCACACCTCAATCCCCAAAGATAAGATGATCACTGTTCCAATTACCTTGAATTAGAATTCCGCATTGGAATATAGATTTCTTCATATTAAGTTCGACTGGTCTGAGTCCAAAGTGCTATTAGCAAAAATGATTAAAAAGGAAACCTAGTGATTGTTATAGCTTGGACTGTAATGTACCTCTTACCCACAACAAAACCTTTCTTATTGTTTTTTACTGCAGAAAATTGTTTCTGCCTCTCTGCTCTCCTAAATAGCCTCTCCATCTGACACCAAAAAATATCTAACATAATTCCACCATGTCTGTCAATATGAAAGGCTCCCTGGATTCAAGGCCCATAAAGCAAGTTGGAGACTAATGACTTCATTTCATCCTAGAGTTCATAGAACTCATAAAATCTTGGAGCTAGAAAAAAATTGGATGCTATTTAATCCATTCTCCTCTCTGTACAGATAAGGAAACTGAGGCCTAGAGAGGAGAAGTAACTTACTCATGATCACATAGCCAGTGGCAGAGCTAGGACCAGATAATACCCAAGTATCCTAACACCAAATCCATTGACCTTCCTTTTTTCACCACTGCCTTGCTTCAGAAAAATGAGACTGCAGGTTCTTCTACCACTGTCATAGCAGAGACCTCCCTAGGTTATAAGAAAAAGGAGTGATTTTCTCACTCTTTAAGAAGACAGGCTGGACCACCTCATTATCCCCCCCAAACACCTTCATCTTCTAAACTTCCCCATTACTGTCATGAACATCATGATGTTCCGAGTCATCCAGGTTCACAACTTTGCATTCCCCTTCAACTCCCCGTTCACACTCAAGCTACATGTCCACTCTGTTGGCAAATCTTATCATTTCTACTTTTACAGCATCTTTTCTCTATTACCTGTTCTCTCCAGCCCCTCAGCTATCACACTGGTGCACATCCTCATTACCTAATGTCTGGTCTATTGCAGCAGCCTTTTGGTTGGTCTACCTCTCTCAAATATCCTTCCCCCACCAATCCAGTCCACCCTCCACTCAATTGTCAGAGTTTTTCCTCAAGGGCAGGCTTGACCATGTCACCATCTTACTCAATAAATCCCAATGATTTCTAATTTACTTCTCGGATATAAAACCCTCCATTTGGCCTTTAAAATATATCTTATCTTTCCACTCTGTTTATATTTTACTCCCCTCATTATACTCTGCAATCCAGCAACAGCAACCTTCTTGTAATTCCCTCTACTTAATACTGTTCCTCCCAATTTTGTGACTTTGCACTGGTTATGCTCCATGCCTGGAATGCTCTCCCTTTTTAGTTCTGCTTCCCAACTTCTTTCAAATTCAGCACCGGGATCTTTCTTTTCAATTAAAGGGGCTATCCCCCTGACTGTCTTTTAAAGAGAACTATTCACTGAATGGGCATTACCTCTCTTTAAGTGAGTACCTGAAAAGGCCTTAGCCTAAAAGGCCAAAGTCTCCCATTGAATCCTGGACTATCTCTAGTCAACCTGATGAATATCTGGTCACTGAATTCAGATGTCTCAGAAAGAGAAAGTGAGGCTGGTGACCTTGCACAGCCCTCCCTCACTCAAAACAAAGTCAAGTGCAAGTCATGTCATCATTTCTCTGACGGCATGATCTTCTTCTGCAAGGAAGGATGAACACAACAACCAATCTTAACTTCTGCAAGAAGCATTCCCTGATTTCCCTCATTCTCAATGTCTTCCCTCTGAGATAACCCTCCATTTATTCTTGCAACCTTAAATTTAAGCCTAGATCGTTTGCAAAAGGCTCTTCTGATTGGTGAAGCATATGCTGAATCAGCATTTGTGTGCCTATAGGAAGGACAGAGTTGGTGGGAGAGCTTGGGAGAAGGGAGAACGTGCTCCAGCTTCAAGAGAGGAGATCCATGACTCCAGACCCCCTTCAGGGAGAAAAAGAAGGAAAGAGAAAAAGACTTTAAGGAGCAACAGACATGTAGAGGACCCAACATGTCCTCCCTCCTTCCTTCTTATTTCTAGCTTGCTTCCCTAGCTACTTCAGAAGATTTCCCCTTGGGTGAGATCAGGAACTCAAACTATCTCCTCTCTCTCTCTCTCTCTCTCTCTCTCTCCTCTCTCTCTCTCTCTCTCTCTCTCTCTCTCTCTCTCTCTCTGTCTCTCCTCTCTCTCTCTCTCTGTCTCTCTGTCTCTGTCTCTGTCTCTGTCTCTGTCTCTCCCTCCCTCCCTCCCTCCCTCCCTCCTTCTCTCTCCCTCTCTCTTTCTCTTCCTCTCTCCCTGTGTGTGTGTGTCCCTCTCTCTGTGTCTCTCTCTCCCTCCCTCTCTCTTTCTCTCCCTCTCTTTTTCTCTCCCTCTCTCCCTCTGTCTCTCCCTCTCTCTTTGTCTCTCTCTCTCTCCCTCTATTTCTCTCCCTCTCTCTGTCTCTCTGTCTCTCTCTATCTCTCTGTCACTCTCTGTCTCTGTCTCTCCCTCTCCTCCTCCTCCTCCTCTTCCTCTATCTCTCTGTCTCTCCTCTTCTCTTCTAGAAGAATGGTGCCCTCTAGGTGCATGGTGGATAGATTACTAGATTCAAAGTACAGCAGATCTGAATTCAACTCTAGTCTCAGTACTTACTAGCTGTGTGGCCCTGGGCAAGTCACTCACCTTGCTTTGTCTTTATTTCTTCAACTATAAAATGGTGATAACAACAGCACCTACCTCCCCGGGCTGTTCTGAGGATCACACCAGCTAATAACTGTAAATTGCCTAACACAGTGCTGGAGCGTAGTAAGCCCTAAATAAATGCTTGTTATTTATTACTAATTATTATTGTCACTGTTTATTGCTGCTGCTGTGGTTACTGTTATTATCTCATTCTTAATAAGAAAGTTCAACGACTCTGTGGATTACCTGATATATTCTAATATTTATAACTTCTCTGATTTCTTTTGTCTATCTTCTTGCATAAATAGGCTCATTCTATATTCACTATTTGTAACGATCTTTCATACAAATAGTATTTGGTGGGAAGGAACACAGTGTTCAGATATTATAAACTTAGACTACTCCTTCCCCTTTAAGGAACAGAGAACAAGGGAGCAGCTTGACCCTAAAATGAATTTCTCCTGAAGTCAACAATATATAAGAAGGCAGTTAGATATAATTCTGTCTAGTACACCCTCTCTGAGAAGAGTAGAGAGACCAGTCTTATGGCCCCTTCTCTAGGTCCCCTCCAGGCTGGAATCAATATCCCCTTTAAGAGAGGAGTGAGAAAGATTCCAGAGATAAACACATATATACACACATATGTGTATATATGCATGTGCATTTATATGTATATATAGGTATGTGTGTGTTTATATGTGTGCGTGTATTCCTGCAATAAATTCACCATTTCACCCGTACTCTTTCCCTAAGCCTACTGATAAAACAAATGAGGTACAGCTATCTACTTTCTCTCATTCCCATTTCCAGATCCCCTGGAGGATGACTTTTGACAGTAACTTTTTTCCCTTTCAAGAGATACCTCTTCATTTTATTCTGAACTCACTAGGCTACCGCCACTGAAGAAAGCATACTAGAGTTGGGGAGGGGGGCAGGTACGAGTTGCCCCAGACCCCACATCCCTGGGGCAGCTCCAGGGAAGGGCACAGGATCAGAGGATCCTAAACCAAAGACCTGAAGAAGTGGTGAAATAAAGCCAGGGAGATCCCTGGGTGTGTGTAATGGACACAGCCATGACAAGCAAGGATGTGGGCCAGATTTTCCATTAGCACCTAAACCACAGTCCAGACAAGGCAGCTGCACATTCTGAACTTGGGGGTTCCTTGATCTAAATCTAACCAGTTCAGAGAGAGCCAAGATTCAAGATCTGGGCTCTGATACCCTAGGTTCTGGGAAGTATCAGTATATTACAGGACAGGATGCTTTAAGGACAGGCTCTTCTCCTGGCTCCTCTGTATGCTGAACATCCCTTTGACTGCTCCAAGGAACAAGGGAAGATTCTTGAAAAGTTCTTTTGTGTTACACTGTCCTGGTTTTATTAGAATCCTTGCTCATTATCACAGGGATTTTAATGTGCTCCCAGAGGTCTATCTCAGGATATATCAGATAACACCCTCTCCTACCCGCTTTCTTCTTTATCTTCAGCTGGAATAGCTGTACTATTATATTTCAAGTCTCTGACTGGAGTCTTTGACAACTTGGCTTCAGCTCCACATCAAACTCTTCCTTTTCTTGTCGATATTTAGACTTCCATTCTGAAACTGAATTCATTTCCACTCTCATCAAAAACGTCAAAAAAAATTGCCTCTTATCAAAATTGTTTGGTTCTGCTGATTCCTGTGAATTTGCTTTCACCAAGGAATTAAATAGCCCTGATGAAATATTGTCTTAACTACTGCCATATTCCCCTAGAGTTGTCTAGTGAACAGATCACTGGATTTGGACTCAAAAGACCTGGACTCTTGTCTAATCTCTACCACCTTCTAAGTGCTCTTGGGCAAGTCACCTCTACTCTATGGATTCCATTTCTTTATCTACATATCAATTAACTGGACTAGAAGACTTCAAAGTATCCTTCTAGCTCGAAAATCCTGTAATCCTAAATCTCTATACCTCAGTTTTCCTCATCTGCAAAATGAGAGAAATGGGCCTCCAATATCCTCTCTAGCTCTAAGTCTATGATCTTGACATCCCATAATCCTTTGCTCCTACTCCAGTGGCTCATTGTGGTATATAGGCAGGCCTAAATTCTTAAGACTATGCTGACAGATCATAAGCTTTATCTGAATTTTGCTCTCCAGATTTTCCCCACCATGCCAAAGCATCCTCCTCACTCAAGAAATTCACTCCACCCCTGGCCTTCTCACACTGGAATTATACTGTCACTGAGGCATTTTCCTGATCAACTCATCCCATAACTTCCTTTTTAAGTATCCAGGACAGTCATGTCTTTGGGTTCTACTCTTTACTCTGCAGACTTTCTCCATCATGCCATCGTGAAGACACCTTCTCTCCTCCCTGCCAACTCCCTTGCTTTTCAGTTTCCTTTTATGTGTTACCTTTCTTATGAGAATGTAAGTCCTTGAAGACAGGGACTTTTTCTCTTTATATTTGGATTTGTATTCCTACCCCTTAGTACAGGGCCCAGCACATATTAAAAACTGTTTAATAAATGCTTACTGACTTACTAATTTTGACAGACTTTGAGTATAAGTCTGGCAATAGACTGTTTATCTGTCGCTTGAGCATCAGCCTAGCTCAATCTGGAGAGGTTCACCACAAGATGGTTGGCCACCAATCAACTCCAGTTTGTGAAGACCACCTAATTAAGGAGTACAGGAGTTACAATCTGTATCGGTAAAGAATGCATCCATACTGATGAAATTACATATCTTTTGAAGTACTGCCATAATTTGCAGAAGTGTCTTGTATAGATTGAAATGTTGCACCAACACAAAAAAGCAGAGCTAATGAGATAAATCCAGAGTAAGGAAAATAGCAGGAAAATTCACTAAGCAGAAGCCAACTTCTCAAAAGCATGACAATGCATCTAAAACCCAATGGATAGTAAATGACAATGAGGGCCTTGGCTTTGACTTTACTCACTTTAATGGCATTTCAAATAGTTCCAAGACTCATTGACAGAGTCTGACCACCTAATCTGCTAAAGGAAAAGACTTGTACAATCAAAGAGAGCTAGACAAAGATGGTGTTACACCACAATGGGATGTGTGAAGACCATATTGAACATAGGGATTATCACAAATCAAGCATTCCAGGAACCATCCGAATCAAACTGAGGCAAACAGCCTCAGATAATGTTCCCTACTAGGCTGCCACTGGAGGAAAAAAAAACAGAGCTTAAACAAAACTACGCCAAACTGTACCTGTTTCAGTGAAAACTGAAAACTGCATTTTATTTTTATAAAGACAGCATAAGAGACCCATCGTTATGCAGCATTCATAGCCCAGATGTTGGGTTGGGTTGGCATTTTTTTTTTTATTTCAACTAGCAATGAATAATTTATTATTCTATTGTGTTAGAACCTGAAATAATAAGCCCGTCTGGTGAAGCAGTACTGAAGTCCACACATTGAGGACATACTCATAAATCCTTAAGCACCTTTTTAAAAAAACTAGTTAGAAAAAATATGGAAACAGACTTTTTAAAAAATGTATAAATGGAAAGACTTAGGTAATTCTTTTCAGACAAGGGAAACAGCACTGCCTCCCAAAGGCCAAATCCCTAACAGATTCCCTATCAACTGGTAGGGTAGGGGGCCATCCCCACAGCCAGATGGGCAAATACAAGGGATGCCTGGCAGTTCTAAAGTATTTTCTCAGGAAATCAAACAGACTATCTCTAAGTTCTACCCCAGAAAGTTCTAAAAGTATCAAAAAGACAAGGGATTTGTTTCCCCCAGGCTACAGTAGAAATCCCTGATGGTTGCCTAAAGAATCACACTCATTTAATCTATTTCACCAAATAGAATGTTAAGGTTAAAATTATCTTTAGAGATCATAAGTAAATAAAATCATATAAATTCCATTAGAAGGAAAATAAGAGATTATCTGGCACAAACTATACCTAGCAAGAAATTCCCTCCACAATATCCCTAACGTGATTATTTTCTAGCCTTTTCTAGAGGACTTCCAGTGACAGAGCTTTTTACTCCCTCCAGAGACAATCAAGTCTGCTCTTGAATGGTTAATTTCAATTTATCCACCTCATTTTATGGATAAGGAAACAGACCTAAAGAAGTGG
This sequence comes from Bettongia penicillata ogilbyi, assembly GCA_023548195.1. NCBI lineage: Eukaryota > Metazoa > Chordata > Mammalia > Diprotodontia > Potoroidae > Bettongia > Bettongia penicillata. The sequence goes on along the minus strand of JAJHZJ010001014.1, from coordinate 480,132 downwards.
TGACCAAAAAGCATATAGCTCTGGATTGAACTAAGGTCTCCCTCTACTGAGTTCATTCAGCCATAGAGTATCAACAGTGACTCCATGCCCTTTCCAAAATTGAAAAAGCAATTAGATTAGGTCAAATACACGAAGGGCAAATGGGTGCTGGAGGTGACACAATTGTGAAAGTATTAAGGGATATGAGGTAGAAGACACCTAAGGCATGGGATCAGGAAATCACAGACAACTCCTGACCTGCATGTGCCTATCTATATAAAAATTTTATAAGCATAAACTATACAGCCCCAGGACATATCTAGTCATTATTAAAAGGTTTCACAAGTGACATTCCACAGGAGGCACCTTCACAAACACACAACTGATTGAAAGGTATGCAGAACACAAGACCCTCAGATGCTCTCGTTTGTTGACTTTCCAAAGATTTTGACTCAGTGGAACAAAAGGCAGCCTTAAAGTCATTCTTCCAAGAAAGTATCTCCCATGCATACAGAAGAATGGTAGGATGTTCCTTGGAAAATAAGATATAACCCTGTTTGATGACAACACTCTGTTTGCTAATATCATGGGAGGTATGAAACTGGAAGACTTGCCAGAGATATTAACCTCTGTGATTGAAATGACACAGAGCAGAGACCAAGTGGAAGGGAGATTATCTAATATGGTGAGGTCCTCCAGATGCTTCTTTTTGTAGATGATATTATACTGGTTGCAACAAACTCTGAAACATTACATACAAGATCCATAATTACTAAAAAAAATAATTCAGCCTAACCATCTAGAGAGGAAAACCAAGCAGATGAAGAAATGAATACTAATTGTCCAGATTATGACATGTGGATAATTTATAGACCTTATTCATCAGTCTCTGTATATGTGTATCTTAGACACTGAAAACAGATAAGTTAAACCCAGACTTAAGGAGGAAAAAGAGGAGGAATTTGTACTAGATTACACTTTTGAGAAATTTCAAAGTTTCCTTAATAATCCCAAATCTATCACTGAAATAAAGAACCCATGGTGTCCTTGTAGGCCTACAGTTATGGAACTTTATAATCACTGGAGAATTCAAAGTGTATAATGCTCACTGAGCAATGAAGCAGCATATGATGCATGTAAGCAAGCTGCTACATTTAATTCATAAAGAATTTTGAAGAATCAGATCAAGGGATGTCATCCATCAAAGAAATGTAGTCTTAAAAAAAAAGTTGGATTAGTCATGTGCAACAAATTAGCAGTGTATGTCCCCATGTGATCCACTAGTATCTCTGTGATGTTGGAAGAAAGAAAGCCCCTCCTCATGTTGGTTGATGCCCCAGGATCATTGTGACTATTATAAAAATCCAAATTAGCTACAAAAGACGTATGAAGGAAGATGCTATCTGCCTCTGGAGAAAAAAACTGATAAATAGTTGCATGTATATAATGATGTTACACACATATACATATGTGAATATATGTAATTATATAGATATACATATACATGTATATTCTGCTCCAATGGTAGCCACCTCTAGGGTAAGGAAAGGGAAAAAGATTAATTTTCATGATAACTTCTTTATATGTTTAAAAAGAATAGCAAAGTGTACATAATAGATTTATGGTTTTATGTGCATTTTATTCTATGTAATAGAAATGTCTTTTATTTCATAAATTAAAAATAAAATAAAATTTTAAAACATAAATAAAAGGCATAGTCCTGTCTATGCATTAGGAAGGTTAGGTAGCTCTGGGGAGGATGGATTGGATAGGGAACAGGAATTACTGATGTTGAAGGATCATGATCTGTTGATAAGGGGAAGTCACCTCATTAAACCTCCAAGGCGGACCCAGAAAAGTGGAAGATAACAGCAGCTCACCAAGAATATGAGTCAGAAAGTAGAGATGAAAGAATTAATAACTGTGCCACTGGTTCATCAACTGTGAGTCTATTTCTCACTTGTGAGAAATTCTGAGGGGAAGCCCTATTGTTTGCTCTTTAGCCACAATCTAGGAGGAAAGTAAGGTTGGCAGGACAGAGAAAGAGGAGGAGATCTTGCCAAACTGCTGTTAGAAAAATGTCTCCATAGGTTGTTTACTGGTACTAAGCTCTAACAGAAAGGTAGAGGACTTTATAAAAATTAAATTGCTCTTTTGAAATATACTGTCCTTTTATGAACTTTTTTTTCATTCATCCCATGAAAATTCTGAGATCATCTTTCAATCAACTATCTCTTCTTTGCAGGTAGAGGAAAGAAGGTTGATGGAATGCAACAGAAATCTTCACTCTAAAAAAATAATAAAAACATTTATATACTTCTTTAAATTTACAAAACACTGCTCACTATAGCCTTGAGAGGCAGTGAAAATATTATTGGCTCTGTCTTATATATAAGGAAACTGAGATTTGGAAAGGTGAAATGATTTTCCCCAAGATTAGACATGTAGCAGAGTCAAGATTTAAACACAGATCCTTCTGGCCCCAGGTCTAGCTAGGATTCTTGTACCATACACATATGGCACAATACTGACCTCAAAGGCTGCACCATTCCCATGCTCTTGACCCCAGTGCTGAATGAGCAAAGTGGGATGTGTCCAGGGCTAACAAAATGTCACCTTTTACCAGGAGACCAAGGGTTCTTAACTTATGGTCCCTGAAATTTTTTTAAAATATATTTATAGCTATATTTCAATGTGATTGGTTCCCTCTCCTAAGCCTGTGTGTTTTATTTTGTGCAGTCAGAATAGCCATTATTCTAAGAAGAGGTCAATAGATTCCACCAGAATGTCAAAGAGTTCTATGACACGCACAGACAAAAGTTAAGAAACCTTGAAGTAGATCGATTTAAAAGCATTTATTCCCTGTAAGACAATGGAGATACAAAGACAAAAACAAAACTGTCCCTGCCCTCAAGGAGCTTACTTGGGGTGGAAGGATCACAACACATGCAAAGACAAGTAAGGATTTTGAGGAGGGGAACATTAACTACCGGGGGAAAGTGGGAAGGTTGGACTGAGGTCATGGTGTCTGACCTGACTTGAAGGAAGCCAGGGATTTATAAAAGGCAAAAGTGAGGAAGGAAAGCACTCCAGGGTGATGGGAAAGCACTGGGCACAGCCTGTGCAAAGGCATAATTATAGGCAGCCAAGGCAGTGTTGAGTTCTGGGAACAATAAGAAATTCAGTTTGTCTGGAATGTAGACTATGTGGGGAGTGGAGGAGAGCATTGTGAAATAAGTCTGGATATGTAGATTGGAGTCAGATCTTGATGATCCTTAAGTGCTGGGTTGAGTTGATATTTTACCCTAGAGACAATAGGAAACGTCTTAAGGCTTACGAGAAAGGCACAGTCAGACCTCAGTTTTAAGATTATTTTGATAGTTTTATAGTGGAAGTGAAGTGAAACTAAGCAAGAACATGGATATAATGATGCGTTCCTATGTTATCATCACTTGTTATAACATATGTAAAGTTCTATATAAATATTAATAATCATATATTATAGTAATATTACTACAACATATTCTAATATATCAAAATACTGTTATAATGTATTGTAAGAATATTAATATTGCTGTGTTTAAGCATACCAACTTGGAAGAGTCACCAACTAATAGAAATAACCATAGTAGCGATTAGCATTTAGGTTGTGTTTTAAGGTTTACAAAGTGTTTCTACAAACTTTATCTTATTTTATTCTTACATCACAACAACCCTGGGAGGTAGGTGCTATTATTAGAATTCTCATTTTACAGATGGGTAAACTGAGACAAACAGCATTTAAGTGATTTACCCAGAGAATAAGTGTCTGAGGCAGGCTTTGAACTCAGGTCTTCCTGATTCCAGGCCCAGTGCTCTATCCATGGAGTCATCTAGCTGCATCCCTGGATGATTAAGATGAAGCTTTAACTTTCCAGGAAAGGCAGAAGACATGTGTAGATATAGGATACCTAATATCAGGAGATAGATTCATCTTTGACCCTTTTCCAAATCTAATCCTAATAAGGGTAGAAAGATCTGTGCCTATTGTTCACCTACCACTGTCCTCATTAGAAGAATGAATATAACTTCTCTGAAGATTATTTTTTGTACTGCCCCTCTGTCCCCAAGGTTGTGATCCATGCAAATTCTCACTATCTTTCAACATCTAAATCAAATCCCAATTCCTCCATGAAGTTTTCCTTGACAAAAGCATCCTGGGAAAAATTGTAATGACTTTATCCTAGATATTAAATGGTAGGCTTTGGGGAGTGTTTTGCATTTTTCTAACAATGACCTACATGGAAGCAGTGGAATAAAAGGCTGTACACAGATGATAACAAGAAGTTAGGCCAGTGTATAAAAAACAGAACTTCAATAAATTTGCATGTTGGCTATGGCAGATATTTTTACCCCATAGAAAACATGTAAGACGCAAAGGACTCATAGAAGGTCATAAACAGTTACAGGAAATACATAAATTACTTAAATAACCCATCAGTGACCCCTGGAAAGGGAGTTGAACTTGGAAATAAACTTTCCATTTCAATAAGTGAAGAGGGTAAAAAAAAATTTAAAAAACAAAATAAAAACAGGGAAGCTGAGTCTGCTGTAAGAGTAAGACGAACAGTAACAATTTAGAAGTCCCTTTCCCTAATGGAAAACCAGATCCTAGCTGCAGGATCCTTGTTCCTTTCATCCTAGACCCGTATATCAAAATATACAAATTGACCAGACTTCATTCATTTAAAGACAGAGTGCTCCATTCCTTCTGGGGTCCCAGTTACATCCAGGAGCCCTGAGGACCTGGTTTGTTTCCACCACTTTCCCTGATTGCCCTCCATTGTGTATTTCCCCTCAATAAAGCTGGCTTGTTCCATTGTCTTATTGTGAGTTCCATGTTTAATTGTACCCAGCTTTTGGCATTCTGAAACTTATCTGGATTCGCAAGAAAAAGGAATAAAACAGATACATAGTTTGAATGATGGATGGAAGGAAGGAAGGAAGGAAGGCGCCCTCAGCACTCCAGCTTCCTACCCTATCAAAAGACTGAAACTACTGAAACCTTCCAAAATTACCATTATCTCTTCTGTATTATTTCCAATTGTCTTTTCTTATTGAAAGGGAAATTAATCAGATGGGTTCCTAATCAATGTGATAAATTCACCCAATCAACTTGAGATTAGAAGGCATGAACTTTTGTTTGGATATATATGAGATACTTTCAGATGTGTGGGCATGCCCACTTGAACCTTGCAGGAAGGACACCGGGAACTCCTGATAGCCAGCTACTAGAAAGACAGCTACTCAGAAAGACAAGTTCTTGACAGAGAAGTCACACCTTTCTCTGGTCTACAAAGGAAAGATATGACAGACCAGCACTCTCAATCTCTCTCTGGCTGTGTCTGTCTATCTTTTTTCCTCTCTATCTCTCTGTCTCCTTTTGTCTCTATCTCTGTCTCTGTTCCTGTGTCTCTTTCTCTGGCTCTCTTTCTTTGTCTCTCTCTTTCCATCTCTGTTTATCTTTCAGTCTCTGTCTCTCTGTCCCTGTGTCTCTGCTTCTGTCCTTTTCTATGTCTCTCTATCTCTGTACCTCCGTCCTTTGCTCTCTTTTTTCTTTGTCTCTCTTTTTCTGTCTCATATACTTTCTCTGTTTCTCCCCTTTAACTTTTCTTCTGGAATGCAGCAAGAAGAGGTGGGAGGTACAGAGAATATGAAATTTTTCAATCCTTACCTATACCCTAGGAGATGGAAAGCATGTGGGAGTTTTTATATGTTTGCAAGTGACCTGAGAGAAGAGATCCTGAGTTTCCCAACCCAAGAGATGACATCAAAAGAGACTCTGGTAGGTCTCCTGCACAAGAACTTGACAAAGACAGACATGTATGTTTTAACTCAAGAGCAATGTTCATAAACTTCAAATAACTAGTGGGACATTTAAAAAGAAAAAGACTTCAAGAATTGGGAGCTCTGAATCTAGCATTCTAGCCAGAAAAGGGAAATTTCCAGGCATCATCAGTTTTGAGAACTTACCTCAAGTAGCTCCCAATTTGAGAGTTTACAAACTGAATTTTTAACAAAAGGAAAGGGATTTCCTGATATAACAAGCTCCTTGGAGAAAGAGAATAATCTATACAATTAATGTCTTTCTATTTGAAGATCAAAACCTTTAGACAGTACAAAGCCAATGGGATAGAGACTTTGCTGAGTATCTCCAAATTAATTAAATCGGTAGGGATTCTGTACCAAATGGTAGTCCTACAAGTTTGGGGAGACATTTTGGTAAGATTCAATGGAATATCAGAGTACTACCTTAACAGCAGGTCCAAATTCACCTTCCAACATTTATCATTTTCCTTTTTTGTCATATTAGTCAATCTGATAGGTATGAGGCAATATCTCAAGAGTTATTTATTTTGCGTTTCCCAAATCAAAACTGATTTAGAGCACTTCTTTATATGCCTATAGATAGCTTTGATTTCTTCATCTCAAAACTACCTTCATATCCTTTGACCATTTAGTAAATGTGGAATGATTTGTATTCCTATAAATTTGACTCAGTTCTCTATATATTTGAAAAGTAGGCCTTTATCAGAGACACTTGCTGTAAAAACTGTTTCCCAGCTTTCTGCTTTCCTTCTAACCTTGGTTACATTGGTTTTCTTTGTACAAAAGCTTTTTAACTTAATATAATTAAAATTATTTATTTTACATTTTGTAATGCTTTCTATCTCTCTATCTCTTCTTTGGATACCATACTATCTGGTATATTTATAAATGTTTATATATAATATTATTATATTATATATATTTGGTACATATATGTATATGTTTAGTATTTACTTTACTTCATTGCCTATGATACCTTTTAGCATGATACCTTTATTTAGATTTAAATATGCAATAAGGAAAGAAAAAGAAGCATTATATAAACTTAAATATAAAACTTAAATAAAGAATAAGAAAAGAAACAAAGCACTGCCATGTGCACAGTAAAACATAAGAGAGAATTCAAAATTTGCAGCAATAAATTTCCATTTCAAGAAAGCCTACATAATAAATACTGTACTTTGTTTTCAGAGCTGTCCATCTTTGCTTCCTTGTGAGTTTTCTTTTATTCTCTGCTATGTACTTTTCCCTTTGTTCTTTTTTTCTCCTTTCCTCCCCCCTTCACCCAAGAAAGCTACAATTAAGCATAGATATATTTAGATAGATAATAGATACACATACATAGGTGTGTGTTCATCCTTTGTTGCCAAAGAAGACTATGCCATCAGAGAAATAATGACATGACCTGCACTTGACTTTGTTTTGAGTGAGGGAGGGCTGTGCAGGTCACCAGCCTCACTTCTCCTCTAGAGCCATCTGAATCCAGTGACTAGATATTCATCAGGATGACTGGAGATGACCCAGTGTGTACTGGGAGACACTTGACCCCTTTAGGCCAAGGTTTTTGGTGATGAAAGAAGGAAGGGAAGATTGCAGAAAGGGGTAATTGGAATGTATGATTTCTTGGGGTAAATGGAGGGGAGAAATGGGAAGAAAATTTGAAATTCAAGATCTTATGGAAGTGAATGTTGAAAACTAAAAATAGATTAAAAAACAAAAAAACAATTCAGTTACATAGCATTATTTGTACATGACTTGTCTTTGCTATACTGACTGGAACCTTATTCTATTTTATTTCTTATGTACTTACATGTTGCTATATATCTAGGATGATTGCCTAAAATTATGTAATTTGCAAGTTAATAGATATATTTTCATGTATAATTGATGCTTTACATGTATACCAAGCATAATTTGCAAGGACAGCAAACTTTTTAACATCAAGGAATAAAGCAAGCTGAAGTTTCTTCTTTGCTCTCCAATAAGGAAGAGAGTTCGTCTTTATGGGAGATGGGAACGATTCAAGTTTGTTTAGTTTTACTTTACTGTTATGGGAAATAGAAGAGGTTGGGTGTTTTTCACCCCAGTTCCTAAGGAAGTTTTGTTCCTGTCGGTCTTCCAATGAAACAGCTAAGCTAAAGAAGCATCTTTCCCAAAAGGCTGACATGTGACGTGTTTACTTATCTTTATCTACCAGTAAAATGTAACCTCCTTGAATGAAGGGACTGTTTTTCATTTCTTTTGTGTCCCTAGCACCTAGCCTCAGACCATGCATATAATACGTGTTTAATGATGTTCATTGAATTGAATTTTTGGTCTTTCTGTTGGTTTGTTGGTAATAGGTAGATGATTATTTTTTCCCAGCAAGCATAGAGCTAAGCTACTTACATTAAAAAGTAAGGTTATAGAACAGTTATTTCAGAAGATAAGAAGATGAAAGTGATCCTAGGCATCAACATCTCTTAACCCCTGTGAACTCAACGCAAAATCACGCCATGGATCAATTACATGAACTTACAAGTGATAATACCATCAGAAAATAGTTTTTAGTACTGAACTACACTCAAAAGCATTAAATTGTAAGGATATTATTATCCAAATAACCCAGAAGGGAGATTCAGTTGGGAACTTCCAGCAAGATCACTGAATGAGAAGTTATAAAGAATCCCAGCTTCTCTTCATCAGCTGAAAGCAACTAAAAATGTATCATATAAATTATAAGAATTATAAATAAAAGATGGGTAAGGAAAGAAACTCTTTCAGGAAAAGATTCAGCAGAGAGGGATAAGCAAAGAAAAATACTAAAAGTGAAATCAAGGACTGCAAGTTTATACTCAGTAGTGTAAAGGAAGTGTCTATGAAAAGCGTGAGACCACAATTATGTGAAGAAAACGGGAACCTAGTGCTTATTTATAAGAAAAATAACAGAATTTCTTGGCAAATAAATTTTGTTTATAAGTAAATAGAATAAATAAATTTTAACGGTTATAATCTTAAATGTTACTGGACTAACTCACGTGTAAAATGGGAACATGTGAAAAATGTATTAAGAAGCAGTATAACAATTTGCTGCATGTAAAAAACATAATCAAAGATAAATGCAGAATATATGAGGATCTGGAATAAGATTTATTATGCTTCACAAAATTCCAAAAATGTAGTTGAAATCATGATTTCAGTTAAGACAGAAGTAAAAGTGGATACTATTATGAGAGGGAAAGGAGGAAATTATAATGGATTCAATGGCACTATAAATAACAAAACAATACTAAAATCTGCAAATGAATCTGTGACCTCATCATTGCGAGTCTTTCCTCCAGCAATACACATCACAACCTACTTGCAGTTAATAGTTTTGTGCCACTTTTGTCTAGACATTCTAGAGGAGGCATGCAGTGTGCTGGGAGCCTTCCTTTCATATTTTCTGAAATCACAAGACTACCAGTGAAGGAAGTGGGTTACCCATTAATTATCCCTCACTCTTAATATGAAATGTCTATTTTTTATTAATGCATTTTTGATGATATTATTTACACCTCCTCTCCTCCATAACTGTAATATCCTCTAGATCAATGATGTCAAACAAATTGAAATTGATCACTGTGGGGCACGAATTGACTTATAAAAATACAAATGAACATTACGCATATTGTATTATATTTTTATTTATTTGGCTAAATATTTCCTAATTACTTTTTAATCTGGTTCTATCACATCTCCATAGTGTTGTGGGCAGTGTTCATCTTCGGGCCACATTTCTGACTGCTCATGACTGTGTATCTCTTCACTACTCGTTGATTGATTCTAATTTCACCTCTAGAGATTTGTATTCCCCAATTCACATTCATTCAACAATTCTGGAAGAATACAAGTATTAAAATGATGGGCTTTTGCTAAAGGGGAAAACTTGAGATCATTAAAAATAACTGCAATTTTTCAAAGGCAATTCAGCATGCTTCTATTCCTATTTAATTCTGAATCAAAGTCAACATCCCTTTGCAACATCTGACCAAAATATGTAGAGTTTTGGATGAACTTTATGGATTGTTCACCCTAGTAGGTACTTAATAACTACTGTTACTTGATTGATTTGCTTTTTCTTGTGGAGGGTCAAATGAGTGCAAAACATATAAATCATAAATAGATATGTAGTGCCAAACACAATTAGAGACAGTTTGGCAATATGGCTAGAGAGCCAACCTGGAAATCAAGAAAATATAGGTTAAAGGCCTACCTATGTCACATACAATCTTTGTGACCCTGGATATGTCACTTTCCCTGAGTGCACCAAGCAATTCCTTAAGCCTATCAATTGTAAAAGCAGTTTTTCATATGCACTGGCAGAGGGAATTTCTTCATCCAGAATTTCCAATTCTATATCACTACATCATTAAAGGAATGTCAATAAACAGCAAAATATCTAAGAACTAAATTCAATTTTTTAAAAATACAAATAATAAAAAATATAAAATATATGTGAAGGTTAAGAAATATTATCCCAGATAATGAGTAATCCAAAGAACTAGAAAAAAAAAGAAATAAAAAATAAGCCAAGTTCATTGAATAGCTAGGTAGCACAGTGGATTGAATGCCATTTCCCTCTCCAGCTCATTTTACAGATGATACAAACAGGGTTAAGTGACTTGCTGAGGTCGCACAGCTAGTAAGTGTCTGAGGCCAGATTTGAACTCACAAAGATGAATCTTCCTGCTTCCAGGCCCATCACTCTATCAAGTGCATCATCTAGCTATATTTCAATAAAAGTAAGACAACAAACATATATACATGATAGTAGTTAAAATGTTTATTTCAAGCCTACATAGTCTCTGAAACCATGCTAACAAAGTAAAAAATTAAAAAATCAATAATTTGAGAAGGCAAAATTACAAATGAAAAATTTTAAAAAATATGAACATTAAAACAAGAACAAAAGAAGACATTTAATAGTAAAATGCTGTTCAGATCCTCCTTTTGATTGTGGCTTTCAGGTAGTCCAGTGATTTTGATGACATCTCTCCTGAATCTATTTTCCAGGTCAGTTGCTTTTCCAATGAGGTATTTTATATTTTCTTCCATTTTTTCATTCTTTTGAATTTGTTTGATTGATTATTGATGTCTCAGAGTCATTAGCTTCCATTTGCCGAATTTAACTTTTAAAGAGTTTTCTTCCTCATTATGTCCTTTTCCACTTGACCAATTGTAATTTTAAAGCTGATGTTTCCTTTACTGGATTGATGTATCTCCTTTTCTATTTGGCCAATTCTCTTTTTAAGCAATTGTTTCCTTTTTGCAGCCTGTTAACTCTTTTTCTTAATTATCTTGCATCCTTTCCTTTCTTTTCGAAAATTTTCTTCTACCTCTCTTATATGGGTATATAGATAAGCTCTTTTTTGACCTCTTCTATGAGTTCTTTCTGGGCTTGAAAATACTTCCCATTTTCTTTTGGAAAATCACAAAGTAAAACAGACTTTCCTTGTAGAAGGCAGAAGAAAAACATTTATTTAGACACCAGAAAGCCAAATCCCAGAACCAGAAAGCAACATCAGTCATAGTGACCAAGAAGTCAATAAACATTATCACCAAAGGGGGCAAAGTCATTCCCAAGTCTCTCTGCTCCCTCTCTGGGACCTTCCCCCAAACAAACACTCATAAGCTTAACCTGTGCCTGCTTGCCTGTGCCCTTCACAGTTCTGACTAGCCTGACCAATGTCCTTCTAGCTCTGCTCCACCCTTTCTGTTCCACTCATTCAGCAAGTTCCTCCCACTCCATGTGACTTAGGCCTCCATGTGATTTAAGTAGGTCACATGCATCTATTAATGAATGGGAAAGATTTTCCCATTTACATTACCATTCCAGTGGTGAGGTTTGGAGCTGGAGTCTGCCCATTCCTCTGGTTATGCTGAGGCACAGAGGCATCCTGATGTTGGCATTTCCCTATTCCATTGCACTGGGGCTCAGAATCTCCCATTGGTTTCCTAAGCTGTGGCTTGCTGCTAGCTTGCTGGAATGCTTCTTGTCCTGGATCACATTCCCCTTTTAACAAAATGAGACAAACTGTTGTTGTCAGTCTTCTAGGTTTCTTGGACTAAAAGATTCTTTCATTTCCTCTTTTTTCTGGGTTCTGTTGGTCTAAGATTTGTTTGGGTGCATTATTTTATGGTTGTTTGAGAGTGAATATGGGAAAGTTGCAGTGGATTACTGCTTATGCTGTGATTTCTCTAAAAGAAAACATTTTGAAAACTGAAGAAAAAGTTAAATGAAAACAAAAAAGAATAATGAAGCAATAAACAAAACAAAAAACTATAATTTTAATTAATAATTTAAAAATTAGGTAATTTGGTATTTTCAAAAAGAAGAAAAAACAAATTTCTAAAATCAAAAATAAACATGGTGAATTCACAATTAATGGAGAGGAATTTTTTTTTAAGTATCAAAAATATCATACAGTAATGTATGCCAGGAAAACTATAAAATAAACATGTTAAAGCACAAAATCATATATGTGTGTATGTATGTATATGTGTATATATACATATAAATATATATAATGAAGAAAATAATAAATGAACTTTGTCTCCCAAAATAATTATTGACCAATTGGTTTTACAAGGCAATTACATGAATAATTTAAAAATCACTTAATCCATAAACCACATAATTTCATTCCAAAAACAATAAAAGAAAGACCTTTGCCAGTTACCTTTTATAAAAAAAATATTTCTCTGATACTGAAATTAGGATGCTGTAAAGCAGAGAAGGAGAATTGTTTTCAAACATCATTAATGAATACAAAAATTTAAGTGAAATAGGTTCCATCTATTACATATTCAAATTTATTATGATCAATTTGAATTTATTACAGAAATGTAAATATCATACATGCATAATCAATCACAGAAATAACAAAAATAACAGCATTATGTTTTCCTTTCCATCTTTGTCTCATCAGTACCATGTATGTTATCTGGCACTTAATAGGTATATAATGATTGATTTTTCATCCAGTTGAATATTAATTGATGTAAGAAAGTTTTGTAATATTAATATTAATTTATTTTTAAAGAACTTTTTTTAAGAAAAGGAATAGAAGTCTGTTCTAATATGATGAACCATATGTAATAGCCTATTGAATTTTAGGAAATATTTTAAAAATAAATAACTTATAAACTATACAAACTATTCATGAAAATAGGTAAAAATGACACCTCATACAGTAAGAAACAAATATGTTGCTATATTAACAAAAGTAAATAAATATTAACAAAATAACAACAAAAAAGTAAGTAACAATGAGAATTATTCACCCTGACCAGGTTTAATTTATATTAGGAAGTAAGCAATAATTCCTTATTAGAGAAATTATCAGCATCATCACTGTAGCTTGATTGTAATCAAATAGATGCAAAAAAACACAACAAAATACAGCACTCACTTATGCTTGAAAAACACTAAAGAGTACAGGAATACAAGAGTTTTTTAATTTATTTTGATCAAAAGTATCTATCTAAAATGATGAGTCAGTATTGTTTGAAATGGAGAAACAATGGAAATTTTTCCAGAAAAATCAAGGTAAAGCAAAGAGATTTAATATATCTAACACGACTTTGTATTGTGCCAGAAATGTTCACTATAACAATAAGCAAGAAAATGAAATTGAGAGATTGTGTATAGATAAAAAAGAGAACAAATTATTTCTATTTATAGGTGATGTGATTGTTTACTTGGAGAATCCCATAGAATAAATGAAATTAATATATTCAGTAAAGTGTTATTGTTGCTATTCAGTTATTTCATTCATTTCTGACCCTTCATGACTCCATTTGCGGTTTTCTTGACAAAGATACTAGAGTGGTCTGCCATTTCCTTCTCTAGCTCATTTTACAGATAAGAAAACTGTGACAAACAGGGTTAAGTGCCTTGCCTAGGGTTACACAGATAGTAAGTGTCTAAGGCCAGATTTGAACTCTCAAAGATCAATCTTTCTGCCTGCAGGCCTATCACTCTATCCTCTGCACCACCTAGCTCCCTACTCAGTAACATACCAATATAAAATTAAGTCCACAAAAAAAATTCCATTTTTTTTTATATTACTAACAAACCCAGGTAGAAGAGAAGGGAAAATAAGTTCCATTTAAGATATCAATAAATGCATTAAATATATGGGAATTAATCTTCCACTAGATACAAATGATTTATAAATATACTTATTGAAAATTTTTGTGGAAATAAATTAACATAATTAAATAGAAAAAGGTTCCAGATCTATGATTTAGTCATGCTAATCCAGAAAAAATGAAAATACTACCTAAATTATCAGATAGATTTAGGGCCACACCAATAATATTGTCAAAGAGATGTTTTACAGAATTAAAATAATCAACTTCGTCTAGAGGTATAAAAGATCCTGACCATCAAAAGAAGGGCTTAGGAATAATAACATTTCAAACAATACTATAAAAACCTAAAATTTACTAAACCCCCACTCACAAACTATTGGTGGAGAAGAGGGTAAAAGAAATTTTTATTTAATGAGAACTAATTCAAATATTAGATAGTAACATGGTTTTTTAAAAATACCCATAGGTTTTTAACCTACGGCTTATGCCTTATACCATAGTGTTTTTTGTTTTATTGATTTTTTCATTAAAACATTTACAGATTACTCTCACTCATAATAAATGTCTTCTAGCAAAGTAATGAAGTAAAAAGTAATTCTGTGACCTCTTCTAAAAGTTGACAATATTCTTCATCTATAGCATTCCCCATCTCTCCTTTAAAAAAAATTAATAGAAATGTATTTTCCTTTCTTATTCCCCACCCCTACCTAAAACAAAATTCCCTCACTGACTATATCCATACATATGTACATACATACATTGATATACACATATATATGTACACATAAATACATATTTTGTAATATGTCATGTATGTGCATATGTGTATATCTTATTCTATGCCCTAAATCAATGTGTAGTGAGGTAGATAGTATGTTTAATCATCAATCCTCTGACATCATGGATGATCACTATATTGATCATAGTTTTCACAGTTTTCAAAGTTATTTCTTAACCAAATTGTAATTGTATAATTTTTTCCTGATTCTGCTAATTTCATTATTCATCAGTTTATACAAGTCCTCAAAATTATTCATTTTTAAACTATTGATGTTATAGTATAAATTGTTCTCATTCTGCTTACCTCGCTCTGCATTGGTTCATATATCTTTCCATATCCCTTTGAAATTACCTATTTCTTATAGCACAATAGTATTGAATCATATTCACCTACTATAACTTATTCAGACATTCCTCAATTGGTGTGTGTAGATAGATAGATAGATAGATAGATAGATAGATAGATAGATAGATAGATAGATAGATACATAGATACATAGATAGATAGATACATAGATACATAGATAGATACATAGATACATAGATAGGTACATAGATAGATAGATACATAAATACATAGATACATAGACAGATAATTCTCTGCGGCTTGCGCTAATTTTGGCGTAACCATTAACATCAAGAAAACACAGGTATGCCATCAGTCGGCACCACACCATCCATGTGTGAAACCCTTGGTTACAGCAACAGAGAAGTTTTGAATATTATGAATGTACACATCGATGATGATGTTAACACTCGCATTACCAGAGCTACCCCAGGTCATCCTGACTTGACTCCAGACACATGGCTTTATCCACTGCATCACCTAGATACCAACTAAAATAGGTGTCACAAGGCTCTTATACTTTATTCCTTATAAAATTCAGACACTCTAGAGGCTTAAAAAGAAAGCCTAATGATATCTTCTGCAACCAGCTTGGTTGTTTTCTCATTCCATAGAATGTTAAGGGAAATAATCTGAAAGGGTTAGGGTAAAGAAAGGGAAGTGAGCCACTGACCTATCAAGAGAGAGGATTCATAAAAACCAGATGAAATAATAAAGCTATCCCATTCTAGAATAATTAAATGAAAGAAGAACAGTCCTACATACCTCAATAGCACCTCAGGACACCACTCTACAGTAATAAATATGGTTGGTACTTAATAAATGCTTATTGATTAATGGATTACAGTGCAGAAATTGATGTCCATAATGATTACTTAGGCTTTTTTACAAAGAAACCATTATATATAATAGTCTCTTCATCTTCCACTAAAATCTTAACCCAACATGCCACCATGAACCCAGGTTCTGCGTCAGTTCCAATTTCTCACAGGCCCTATCATTTTATCATTTTGGAAAGGTTTTGAGTAGAGGCCCAGCAATTGAGCCGTTCATTTAAGGAGATTTGAAAGAATCTCCAGGCTGCCCATGAAATGATAAATGGCCAAATACTAAAGATAGAGAGATTGCATTATATAATAATGGTGCTCTGAGCTTCAAATCTAGCAATTTGAGTTGAAGTTTTGGTGAGACAAAGCATTATGTGGTAAAGAACTCAAAATGAAGACAAAAACCCCTAGATTCATAGGCATTAACTAGCTGTGTAACCATCCATTCATTTCTTCAAGCCCTAGTTTCCTCATTTATAAAATGGAAGGTTTAGAAATGAGAGCTAAATCTGTGAGTCTATGATAAGAAATACTCCAATAAAACCTTGGATCCTTGGAGTATCAAAAATAATTTAAATATCCTTGGTTTAAGGAGGCAGGGCTGAGGGTACAATATGTAATGGAAAATTTTCCATTGATAATGATTAACATTTTTAAAAGGTGGGTACTATTGGAATAAGCATCAGTTATGCAGAAAATCTTATATAGAATAGCTTGAGTCCCCTGACAATGTCAGATGAGGTGCTACCATATTGCACCAGACATTAATATCCACTAGCCATCAACTCTATTGAGTTCAGAGTGTTTTCCTTCTGGGAATGTGCCTTGCCTCTTGATCTCCCAATCAATACCTGTCACTTGGTTCACAACTAGACCAATGATTCACCTCCCCAAGAAACGTCTGATTAAATTCAGTCACTTTGCACTCTTTCAGCCTGTATGTACAATTTGGTCTTTATCTTCTTTCTTGTGGACAGAGTATGGTATATTGGATAGAAACACGGTCTCGAACTCCTAGGTTTAAGTCCCATCTCTGACACAGAACAGCTGTGTGACTATTGGCAAGATACTTAATCCCTCAGTATTTTAGGTAGCTCTAAGATTGTAAGTTACAGAGAAGATGCCAGTCTCCAGTGGTAGAAGTTTGGGTTTGGCTTGGTTTTATATGGGAGTTCCTTATATCAATGAAATCACACGACTAGTCCCTGTCTTTATTTTCTTTTGTATTTTAGACATTCTCATTCAATACTTTGTTTCCTCACCTAGAAAGTCATCTCTTTGGTCCAGTTCCTTGGTATCATCGATTTGGTACAGGTCGTAGTGCCTGATAGCCTTAAGGTAGGCACTTAATATTAAGATATTTATTGAGTGAACATTCATTCTCTAGGTTAATAACTGAATAACCCAGTTAAAAGTGCAGCAACTGGTTAAAACTTTGGCTTGATTTATTGTTTTGGTGATTATCTGGACTTTAAAAGTTATAGAGAAATGTCAACAATTCAGAATAAACTTAAAAGTGTGACATGCAAAAAAAAAAGTGTATGGCAATTGAATTCTAGAATAGAAGAGTCTTTGAGAGCTCCCACATCCACCCTGTGACAAAAAAGGACACACATAAATTTGTTCCAACAGCAGGCCTTTAGCTTGACTCACAGAAATGTATCCCATAAATGTCTTTTTTCTAGGACTTTCAAGCATTTTTGACGAAAAGACCAGAGCTAAAAAGAAAATTTGACTTTCAAACACAAGAATGAAGAGAAGCATGAAAAGGTAAACAGCAAAAACAAGTCATAAAGGACTTACTAAAGTTGAACTGTTTACATTCCTAAATGGAAAGACAATATTTGTAACTCTTGAAACTTTTCAGTATCTGGGTAGTTGGTGGGATTACATACACACACACACACATACACACACATATACACATGCATGCACACACAGAGACAGAGAGCATGGAGTGAATTGAATAGGATGGGATCATATCTTTAAAAAATGAAGTTAAGTGGTGAGAGAGAAATGTACTGGGAGGAGAGAGGGAGAAATGGAATGCGGAAAATTCTCTCTCATAGAAGAGGCAGGCAGGAGACTTTTTAGTGGAGGGAAAAAGAGGGGAGCTGAGAGAAAAACAAGAAGTTTACCCTCATCACATTCGACTAAAGGAAGGAATAAAATGCACACTCATTTTGGTATGAAAATCTATCTTACAATACAGGAAAATGGGGGAGAAAGGGATAAGGAGGGTTGGGGGGGATGATAGAAGGGAGGGCAATGGGAGGAGGGAGCAATTTGAAATCAACACTCTTGGGGAGGGACAGGATCAGAAGAGAAAATAGAAGCAATGGGGGGCAGGATAGGACGGAGGGAAATATAGTTAGTCTTACACAACACTACTATTATGGAAGTCATTTGCAAAACTACACAGATAGGGCCTATATTGAATTGCCTGCCTTCCCAAAGGGAATGGGTGGGGAGGGAGGGATAGGGAGAAGTTGGAACTCAAAGTTTTAGGAACAACTGTCTAGTATTGTTGCTACTAGGAAATAAGAAATACAGGTAATAGGGAATAGAAAGTTATCTGGCCCTACAGGACAAAAGAGAAGATGGGGACAAGGGAAGGCAGGGATGATAGAAGAGATGGCAGATTGGTGATAGGGAAAATTAGAATGCTTGATGTATTGGGGTGGGGGGAGGGGATAGATGGGGAGAAAATTTGGAACCCAAAATTTTGTGAAAATGAATGTAAAAAGTTAAATAAATTTTTTAAAAAATGTCTTTTCTCTGAGTTTCAATTTCCTCATCTATAAAGAAAGGGTTGGACTAGACAAGGTTCAAGGTCCTCTCCAGGCATAATATACTGTGATAACCATATAATAAATTCCTGGAGAGCAAGGGAGCTTGCCTTATTTATTTTTTATATTTCCACTAAGTGCCCAGAACATGCATTACCCACACCTCAGTACTTCAAAAGATTGATGATTCCATCACTCTCCATAGCCACCACCCTTCCCTGTGAAAATCAAAACCCATCCATTCTTTCTTGTCTATATATTTCCATAAATTTTCCATAGAGGATTCGCCCTATATACTGCAGCCCTTCCTCTGATTCTCTTAATATTCCATGTGCATCATTGTAACATTTAAGGTTGACCATTCATTATCCCTTGCACTCCTTGCATTATTACATAAACTACTCATTCATTCAGACATTTATTTAGAATCAGGCATTTATTACTTGTTCCAAATACTGTACTACATACTGGAGATACAAAGACAACAGTGAAAATGATCAACTAAACTCTGCTTTCAAGGAGCATACCTTCACACATGCACATGCACATACATATATGTATATACACATATATGCCATAACCAACATGCATATGTGTGTATAAATGCATATGTATGCATATACATAAATGTGCCCATACTGTGTACATATACATCGCACATGGGTATATGTGTATAGAGTAATTTACATAATATGATATATCTATATCTTTATCATTTCATATCCAGTCCATTATTAGGAATATGCTGTATTCTGTTGATTCCCATCATGTTGCTTTGCAATTTTTATTATCATTTGGGCCACCAACATTATTTTTAGTAGGTGGTAAACAAATGCTGGATGAATGAGTGATCCTGCAAAATACATAAGAGGAATATTTTATTTCTGGAAAACTAAATACCTTCTATAAAATGTAGATAATAGTATTTGTACCACCTGCCTCACAGGATTGTTGTGAAGGAAATACATGGTAAACTACAGAGAGCTATAAAACATCGATTATCATCATCATCATCATCATGTTTTTGACCCATAACAGTCATATGACCAGGACAAGTCATTTAATCTCTCACTGCCCCCAGGCAACACTCTTAAGACTATAGTTGCAGACAAATTGCAATTCTACACAGATAGAGGGAATTTCCACACAGAGAGTTCCATATCCTTGGTGAAATCACAAGACCAGAACATTTCTTTCTCCTCTACCCTATCCTAAGGAAAATCTGCTTGACTCAGCTACTGAAAAATTCAGTCTTTTCAGTAAGCTGAAATACTTGATGATAATAATACTTAAAAAAAAAACAATTCAGATATGGTTTATTTTGGATGCCCAACAAGTGTAAATAGCAGCAGTTTGTTTTCACAGAAATAACAGAAAACTTCATTGACTTTTACACAGAAGAAGAGATAAGGAAAATATGTCATTACCCCTCATTCGGGTACCTAATGTATAGCATCCATGACAGCCAGAATCTGCAGAGGGAGAAAGCTTTCACACACACACTTGCACTTTGAATAAGGAGGGGGCACGAAGCCTTGAGTGTCCCTCCAAGTGAATTATGGCTCAGAAGAGAAACACAACAAAGCAATTTGCCTCAGTAACTAATTTCTCTTGTCTATTGCTTTGAAGGAACAATATTTTAGCAGCCAGTGAGTTGGATAATTGGAAATAAAGGCAACTCTCTCAGTGAAGACTGGTACAAATGCTTTCATCAACCATAGAGCTATTTATTATCAGTAAAAATCTATAAGCAGAAAAGAAATAAGTAACTTACTGGGGGTGGGATATAAACTAAACTTCTTCGGTCTGAATTAAAATAAAGATTTTGTAGGGATTTTGTTTTATTTTTTTTCCTAAAATTATGGCCAAATGTCACTTTGTGAGAAAGTGACATTAATGCTCAATTTGTCATTTGCTCTGGGAAGAAGAGTTAGTCAATGGTCAACAAACATTTATTAAGCATTAACTATGGGCCAGGCATTGTGCTAAGGCTAAAAATATAACAAAAGACAAAAAGAGTTCCTTCCCTCAAGGAGCATACATTCTAATAGGGCAGACCACATGTAAATAACTAAGTACTGGAAAACATATGGTTGGTCCTTGTCCTTTATTCTTGAAGAGGACCAAAATGACATCACTTTGAAAAAGTCAAGTTTCAATGTATCCGACTGTGGCTGATCAGACCAATAAGAGCTTGGTATGCTCCACCATGGATTGGGCACAGACAGTTCGTGTGAACATTAGGGGTGGATACTCTAAATTTGCACGTCCTATGTTTCATTTGAGTTGTTTCAATTCTGCTTTGGTCATAGAACACAGCACCTTTTCTGATATGGGCACACCAGGCTGAGCAGTCCTATGCCAGTGTCTCCCATGTCACACAATCAATTCCAAAGTTCTTGAGAGATACTTTGAGAGTGTCACCTCTTCTGATCACCATATGATCTAAAGCATAGTTTGAATGCTTGGCAATTTAGTTCGGGTAAGGATCTCAGTGTATGGTACCTTATCCTGCCAGGTAATTCTCAGAATCTTCCTAAGACAGTTCAGATGAAAGCGATTCAGTTTCCTGGCATTCAAAGTTCTTGAGAGAGACCTCGACAGTGTGCTTGTATCGCTTCTTCTGACCACCACGTGATCACCTGCCCCATGCGAGTTCTCCATAAAAGTCTTTTTGGCAAGCATATATTTTGCATTCGAACAACATGGCCAGCCCATTGAAGTTGCACTCTCTGAAGCAGAGTTTGAATGCTTGGCAGTTTAGTTAGAGCAAGGACCTCAGTGTCTGATACCTTATCCTGCCAGGTGATCTTCAGAATCTTCCTAACGATTCAGTTTCCTGGCATGATGCTGGTAGACTGTCCATGTTTCACAGGCATATAGCAATGAGGTGAGCACAATGGCTCTGTAGACCTTCAGTTTGGTAGTCAAATATCTCTTCTGTCCCATACTTTTCCTCAGAGCCTCCCAAACACTGAGCTAACTCTGGCAATCATGTGTCAACCTCACTGTCAATGTACACATCCCTGGAAATGACTTGCCACAGCTAGTAAGTGTCAAGTGTCTAAAGACCAGATTAGAATTCAAGTCCTCCTACCTCCAGGGCTAGTGTTCTATTCACTGCACCACCTAGCTACACCATATTTGAACTAAACTTTGAAGGAAGCCAGAAAAACTAAGAGGCAGAGGTAGGAAGGTAGAGAATTCTAGAGCAAAAGCATGGAGATAGGAGGTAGAGTATCCTATTCAATGAACTATGAGTCAACCAACTACTTACAAAACATGTACAAACTAAACAGAACAGTTCAGAACCATATGTTCTTTCTGATGGAAACTGAAAATTAATGGAGTCATTAAACTTTTATAATTTCACTTTCTGATATTTGTGCTGGACTGAAGAAAGTATCCTTAAGGTCACCTGGGATTAGGACCATCTTCCCTTAAACAATGAGATTGCCCTTTCTGATTCACTGAGAAAGATGTTCATGATCAGGGTATAGACACATCTTTAAAGTTATTTTACCATTGAATGAGAATTACTAGAATCTAAAGGTGAATCAAAGATAAGGGCTAGACTTGATATTTCATTGATATGAGGAATTCCCATATGTAAAAAAAAATCCTTCTTCTACCAGTGCAGACTGTCAGTTTCTCTACAACTTATAGTCATTGTTCTTTGGAAAGCACCTCAGAGGTCATCTGTTCCTGATAGGAGAACAATCATTCCTGAGAGGACATGTCAATCACTTGCCTTGTGATTCAATTCATCATCCCTGTGACTCCCTAAACCAAAACATCCCTCTCAAGTCATCACTCATTTATATGTGGTACCCTCATCTTTTAGGATGTAAGTTCTTTGAGGGACTTTTTCACCTTTGTCTTTACTTGTAATGATAACATGTTACCTGAGAGATTGAAAGCCTGGTAATACATCTAAAAAAAAATCAAAAGCTTTAGAAGAAGGGAGCGTTCAAGAGCAAGGATGGTCAGTCCTGTTTTAGACATGTTGAGTTAGAGACATTTGTATGACACCATTTTAAAACATTCAGTAGGCAATTGGTGATACAGGACTGAAGTTCCAAGGAGAGGTGGAGACTGGGTATGTAAATCTGACTCATCATTTTAGAAACCATAATTATACATTTGGGAACTAAGGATATCACCAAGAAAGGAGAGAGAAAAAGACAGAGGCTAACGGTAAAATATTTGATGGAACACTTGCTCCTCCTAATCTGACAGTTCTCATAATGACCATAAATAAAACAAAAACAAACAAAACCAAGAAGCTTATTGAAGTTTATAAATTAACATCTATTACAGATAAGATAAATTCCATGAAAAAGTTGACATGTCCACATATGCTTTGATATCCATTAGCTTCAATGCAAAGATGGCTAGAGAGAAGGAAAATGAAAAAATGTGGAAAATAGGTTTCATACATGAAAAATAAATAAGGCCAAACATTCTTATACAACATGGTAGCCTAACAATGATAGGTCATGAAAATATTCTACAAGCAGAGAATCAGAAGGTACTATACATGATGTTCCCTGAATAACTGATTCAGGAATCGTTATCAGGAGTTATACCTTTGACTAAGGACAACATAGGTCAATTTAGAAGGATAATGATGGGAAAAGTATACTACCTCCAGCTGTAAGATCTTCAATCTAATCTATTAAAATAAGATGAAAACTAAAAAAAATTTAACAGAAAAAGGGAAATTGACTTTATTGGCATTTCCTAGAAGTTTAATCACCATAAAGAAAAGTTTAGAGAAGTAAAAAAAAAAAAAAAAAAAAAACAGCTTTGGCTACCAAATATTTGAAACCCTTGTCAATGTCAGGAAAGGACAGTATCAGGTTAGAATTCTAATTCATTTGTAAAACACTATGGAGAAGGATGATAGAAGATGATAAGCAGAATTACCTCATTTTTAAAAATGAAAAAAATGGAAAAAAACTTTTAAAAAGCTTAACACAAGACCTAATTAAGCCACAGTGGCACAAGAGTATTCATTAATAAAGCTGACAGGTGGAAAATAAATAGATGGAGAATGGAACAGATTTGTCCAGAGCTACCATTATGATTTTTTTCATCATCATTGGGAGACAATATGGCATAATGGAAATAAATGTGAGTTTATAGAAATAAAACCTGAATTTTTAATGCTTTCTCTGTGAGTGGAATAGGTTTAGTAAAGACTTCTCGGACTGTAATTCTTCTCCCAAGGTGAGGTAAGACCGAGAACTCAAGGTTACAATATTTCTAGAGTGGAATAATTCCATATAAGGATATAAAACTGTGTAGTACATTAGGGTCTCAGTGATTGGATGAAACTTACATAATTCTTCGATGTCCTCATTTCGAAAGTGATTGGCTAGATTTCGCATCTAGAATGTAAGATCATATTCTCAGCTAATGAGGATAATGGTCAGTGGGGAGGGAGGGACTTGAGTTAGAGTCTATATATATCATTGCTTCTCCTTTGTCATCAGCTTTTCCTGCTCCAGGAACTGCCCCACTTCTCGAGAATCGAATAAATAAACTTTCTGTCATCACTTTGAGAGGCCTCTAAGTAATTAAGTAGGGATCCAAGCCATCCCACACATCTGCCCCTCATAACATATGACTCATCAAGTCAGTTAACTTCTTTGACTCTCAGTTTCTTCATCTGTAAAATGAAAGTTTGAAAGCTTATTTTAACTAATCTATTAATTAAGTTAATTAAAAGTTCTTTCAAACTCATGATACTATAACAATGAAAAAGTCATCACTTTTGGACCTTAACATCCCAAAATTCAATGTGCTATAGGAAATAGTAGAAAAGACATTGAAGAAGATCAAGTCATGAACAGCTATGGGACCAGGTCATATAAACAATGGGGTAATCCATGGTGGAGGTATTGCAATCTTAAGCATATTAAGAGAGATTTTGATAAAATATCTTAAGAAGGAGAAGATATCATAAGAATGGAAAGAAATCATTGCTGATATTATCACTCCCTCAAAAAGTCAATGAGGGACATCGATAACTATAAACCTATGTATTCTTTTTCTCATATTTGTTTATACATTTTTTAATAAAAAAATTTATTGTAAGCAATTATTTAATTAAAAATTTACAAATAAATAAATTTATAAATTGTCATGTATTTATAAAATTGCTAGGAGAATAATCCTCTTAAATACTAAATGTGGATCCTTAACAAAATATTAGATAAGAACAGGCTTGTTTTGTGAACAACTTAGAGAAAATAAGTGCAATGCTAATGAGATTTATATTAATGAAAGATCTTCCCTTCCATTAATGGGTCTCAGGTTAGGGGAGGCTTGTTTTGCAGGATAGCTCACACCTTTTGTTAGTTGCTAATGAGGCACTGGGTCTGGAGGGTCATGCCCTCCAACTCTGAAAAATGTATATATACTCTGAGGTGAGGTTTGGCTTTGGGGGCTTACTCTTTGGAAGAAGGTTCATGGGCCAGATGAGACTCTGAGTAGGTGCTAAGAAGCCGGCCTGGCTTTGAAAACTCAGATGTTGGCACTTCTCTCTTTGGTAACTATGTATCTACGTAAAGGTCAGAGAGTTGGATCTGTCTATTGATCTGTGATGTATGTATTGCTTATCATCAGACAGTTAGAATCCCTGTGTATTTGTCTTTATTTCTCTGCTAGTATTTACTCTGCTGGTATGCAATTAAAGAAGATTGTTGACCCCTCAAAAGTTGCTTTCCATTTAGAAAAGCAGATCTAAGAACCTGTGCAATAGGCCTTCCTGAGTGTGCCAGCGTTTGATGTTACAATAAGTCATTTTAACAATTATACATACTCAAATTAACTGGAAAGGACATTTGAAGAAAAATATTATCTGCATCCAGAGAAAGAACTGATAAATAGAAATATGTACAGAATAATTTATCATATATATGTATGTGTATGTATGTGTGTATATGTATATGTATGTGTACCTATCTATATCTAATAGTAACCATCTCTAGGGCTGAGGGGAAAGAAGGAAAAAAAGAAAAAAATTACATGATAACTTTATCATATATTTAAAAGGAATAGTAAGTTGCACATAATAGATTTGCTGTTTCATGGGCAATGATCTTTTTTATTATACTATGTTATGAAAATGCTTGTCTTATTCCATAAATTGAAAATAAAGCATTTTTTTTAAAAAACAGGCTGGTTTTCCTGAAAAATTTTCTACAGCAAACTATATCTTTACAGTCATACAATTGATTAAAACATATAGAAAATATAAGATTCTGCTTGTTTATTGTTTTTGTTGTTGACTATAAAATGGCACTAGATTGGGTAGAGCAAAATGCAGTCTTAAAATCTGTCCTCCAACAAGGATCTCTCATGTAAATTAGTCACATAAAATTCCTTAATAAAGTATATAGAGATAACTTAGCTAAATGTCCCTCTGATTATAAAATTAAGCAAAGCATGAAATAGACACCTTCCCCAAAAGTTTAACATATTCATGGAGAGTGTCTTAGAGAGGATTCAAGCAAGCACCTGCAAGGTAACAGACAGTTTTTAAAGATGAAGTATTTGAACATGCTTGTATGCAGCAGGAAAGAAAACAGTAGATAAAGAAAGAATCAAATGAAAGAGAAAATGTATATGGATAAGAAGATCCTCCAGATCATCCATAGGTCTTCTCTAGATTACATTTTGCTCTTTACACCAAGTTCCAGAACATTACAAGGCTTCCTCAAGGAAAGTCATGATTACTCAAAGTTGATATCTAAACAATTCATAAAAGAAAAATTCAAAGATAAAAATCACCTGTTGCCCAGATTATGACTTAGTTAATACATTAGAGCATATATCTGAAATATGCAATGTATAATGACCTGAATTCCAAATTAAATAATGATAGGGCATGGGCATAGAATGAGATCCTACCTAGGAAATTTTGCAGTTCTTTTAACACCAAGCTGCTCACTAACGTTAAAAAAATCATCTTTTTAACATAAATGCCTTGCCAGCAACCCTGCACAGTTGCAAATCTGGGAATACTCCAATCTTCAAAAAAAAAAAATCAAACTAAGTCAATGATCCAAAGGGTAGCAGAAAGACACGTGGTAGGTACAAGTGGGCTGAATCATATTTCCAGTGATAGCCTATGTACAAGTGGTGTAAGTAATACCATTCTGTAAATATAAAAGCAAGAAAAGGAGGAAAGCTGGTAACGCAGCAAGAGAGACATATAGAGAGTACAGTCTAGGTACTGAAACAGTGCCAATAAAATATACAAAGAACCTAGAGAAAGCTACATCAATTCCTCTGAGGATCTAAAGGATCCTTGGGAAAATGGGGACATGAATCACACAGAGAGGCAGCTAGGTGGCACAGTGGAGAAAACATCAGTCCTTCATTCAGGAGGACCTGAATTCAAATCCTGCCTCAGACATTTGACACTCAGTAGCTGTGTGACCTGAGGCAAGTTGCTTAACCCAGATTGCCTCACAACAAAAGAATCACAGAATAAGCAGGTATCAAGAGATCACAATAGACATCAGTAAAAAGGCTATTCCCATCAATACTATCATGGATCAATTTAACACTTAAGGAACACACATTTTATCCGGAATTGAGATCAAATTCATTTCCATATTAGCTGTTTAAAAATGGGACAACACTCACCCATCTCAAGTCCTGGGATATCTTTCCCATTCTCCAGGATTCCCCAGAGATTATAGGAAGTCATTCAGTAATCAAGATTATTTAGCATTATACAATGGAATACATCAAGGCCAGGCGACTTGAACTCTTCTCGAATAGCTCCCATACTCTTCTAGCATCTCCTCACTTACCTTAGGTTTCCACTCTCAGTTAACCATGTTCATTTAATTCTCCCTGGCCTGAGAATCATTCTCCTTGGAAAACAAGATAGGAGTTGAGTACTTCTGTGTCTCTCTGTCATCTATAAAGTTATCATCCATAATAAGAAGCAATATTACTTATCCCTTCTTGGATCTTCTTGTTCCCCCAATGTAGCTAAATAGGAATTTTAATTACTCTTAGCATTTATCACAAGCACAGTTCATTTCAAGCTTTAGCATTCCTGACAATTTTCTTGCAGGAACGCCAGATGCACCATTTTTGGTATGACTCCTCAATTAGGTGCCCCTCCTTCTCTGCTCTGGTATATGTCATTTCAAAATCTGATTCCAAAAAGGAACTCCTTATACAGCCACATCAAAATCATTAAAAATATTTTTATTGCTCATTCAAATCGATTATGATCCTGTGACCAGAAGTTCATCCTTGAAAACATCTCCCTTGAGTTAACTGTAGAGTCATAGACCAGGAGATCTTGACTAGGGCCATCTGCTACAGCCCCTCTTTATTCATGGCCAGTGTGTAGTGTCCTTATCTTTCATGGCTAATGGCTCCTAAAGAAACTGAACAACACATGAAGACATCTCCCTGTCTAGCCCGTTTCTTATAGCAGTGATTCTTTTAAGTATAGTCCAAGAATACTTGAGTATCTCTAAGACCATTGCAGTGAGTTGAGAAGGAAAAACCAATCTCATAATAATGTTTTCATTTCTAAGATGGTAACTTGTCAATTCTACTTCTATAGCATCTCTTGCATCCCTCCTTATACCATAGCCACTGTATTTTTTTTTCTGAACTACTGTTTACTCTCCTAGTTGGTCTTTCCAGCTTTATGTGAATTGATATCATCTACATAAACAAAAGCTCTTTGGGTTCCTCAGTAATTCTTATGAATGTGAAAGGGCCCTTAAATTAAAGTTTCAGAACCAATGCTCTATATTACAGGCAAACATGATTGTAAAGATAGGTAAAAACACAGATAAGTAAAAACAAAATAGAAATGGAAAGCGATTTCATGGGGTGAGCCTAAGGGAACTGGGAAAGGTCTCATGTAGGAGACTAAAGTTGAGCTAAGTCAAGAAAGAAGCTAAAATTTCCAAAATACTGAGGCAAACAGGGAAGGCATTCCAAGTATGGGAGACAGTCTAGGCAAAGGCAAAGAAACAGAAAACACACAGTCAAGTCCAAAGCATGAATTCAGTTTGGCTGAATCATAAGAGTACGTGACACTGACTGATTTATAAGCATCCTGAAAGTATACACTATAGCCACATTGTAACCCTTAGATTTAAGGGTCAAAAAGAAGAGTTTCCATTTTACTCTAAAGGAAATAAAGAGCCAGGTAAGTCACTTGAACAAGGGTGACATTTTTTAAATGTCAAATAATGAACTGGAGAGGCTGATGCAAAACCAACTTGGAGGCTGTTAAAAAAAAACAAAAATGGTAATTAAGGTCTGAATCAGAGTGGGTGGGGTTTGAATAGAGAGAAGGGACTAGATAGGAGAGATGTGGTGGAAGTAGAATTGACCAAGCTTGATCACTGACATGGAGGGGAGGAATTTAGGTGGGAAAAGGAAAATGATAGTCTAAGATGATTCTGAAATTGATGACATTCTTAGAAATCTAGAATGGCTTTCAGGATCTATATGATAAAATCCAAATTTCTCAGCCTGACAATTCATGTTTTAGTACTGCCCCAACTCTATACCGATCAAATAAGATAATATTTGTAAAGTGCTTAGCACAATGCCAGTCACATAGTATGGCTTCATAAATGTTTGTTCCCTCCCCTCCACTCACCTCCCCCACCGTATCACTTTAGATTTTGTTTTTTGTAGCAGATCTGTGATTTTTATTTTTACTTGTACCAAAGCAGATTGGTAGCTCCTCTTCAAATTCTAAATAAATCTTGAGAGATCAAATGATTTATTAAGGATTAAATGGTATGTATTAGGTACAAGACTTGAACTCATAATTCCAAGGAAAATCTCTTTATACTATGCTACCTTGTCTCCTATTATTCTCTAACATGAACCTGCTGTTATAAGCAAGTGTGTCCTCTCACCGTACCTGGAACACACCGTGTTTGTTCCTGTTGCTGCTGCTGTAGTCTGAAAGGTCCCCCAACTCCTGCCCCTCAAATCCATCTATGCAAATCTACCTGTTCTTTAACACTCAGTTGAAGTCTTCTATAAAACGTTCTCTTGTTTCTCTAGTGTTCATAAACTTCACCTTTCTCTAATTTCTACAGCACTTAACTTGACTTTACTATCCATTTGGCATTTATTGAAGCACCTTACAATGTTGCATAATGGTTTTGTGCTTATGTAGCTGCTCCTTAACTTAGACTATAAACTAGAAGGCGAAAGGCTATTTGTCACCTTTCACAGCCATAATTCATGAGGTGCATAAAGGAGCTCAATGATGACTTAAATAATTCCTTATCTAAATAATAAGTAAATAAATTTGAAGTTAAAAAAATAATAAATTTGTCTTCCTCCAAAGGTTCGGGATGATGGCCCATGTTTAGTGCTCCTAGCCTTCCCTTAGCTTAAGGGGAAAAGTTTTGGATTTTTTTTTTTCTGAATATCACCTTCTGGGAAGAGACCCATTGTCTTTTCCCAACATTTGCAGTCCATGGTTCTAAACTCTTGTCTGGACTGCAGTATGCTTAACTACCCTAAAGGTGTATGTAAATATGTTTATGTAATAGTATACAATTTAATTAGCAACCAAGAGTTCTTCATCTCTAAAAAACCACAGTGCAAAAGGCAAAGAAGCCATAAGAAGATTAAGAGAACCTCCGTGCATTGTTTCTTTATTTTTCAGCAAGGGAATTCAATTAAATGACTTGCCCAGGGTCACACAACTAGCAAGTATCAAGTGTCTAAGGTTGTACTTAATACTCAGGTCCTCCTGACCCTGGGGTTGGTGCCCTAGCCACAGCACCACCTAGCTACCCCACTATATTCCTGCTGATTAAATATGCCTATGTAGAGGCTTATTTAACAAAGAGAACAGAGAGCCCTTTCTTTCCACTCCCAATGCCCTCGACAATGTTCTATGAAGTGGCCTTGGAAAGTTGACTGGTGTCACCACCAGGTTTCTAACCTGTTGCCTCTATTCCTTGGAATTAATGGCCTAAGCTCTGAGAGATATTGACATGTGCATTTTTAAAAAGGACTTTGCTTCTTTTATTAGAAGCACATGTGGGTCCCCAGGTGAGTTCTCATACACAACATCACTGGATTGGATCAGGGACACCATTCTAAATAATTCTGAATGCTTTTCTTTGTTTATCATTTTCTCCTTAACAAGAGTAATGACTTGTTCTTCATGTAAGTAGGGGGTGTCTCTGACGCACTGTTTTCATGAAACAATTTGTCCTATGGTGGGGGGTGCTTTATGCTGAGTCATCAGTACTCTCACCTGCTCGTTCGCAGGTCAGCAATGCAAGTATTTGCAAGACAGCTGGATGAAATCAGGCTACAGTCTTTGTCCTGAGAACAGAGCAAAGCTAATTACTTCCACAAGGAAGAACCTTGGTTTTATTAGTACCTCATTCTAGACACCGGACATCTGAGCAGAGGCTCAGATCATCCATATCTATGTGTATTTTATATCCATTTTTCATTCTAATGGCAGCAGAAAAGTCTGAAGCCTAGTGAAACAGACCGCCAGTTCAACAAGCATTTTATAGCTCTTTTTTGCCAGCACAAGAATTCCCAGAATGCACAGTACCAGATGTCTTGGAGAGGAACTCTGGGAGGCTGTGTATTTGGGGGACTGGAGTTAGTTCACAATGAGTTCTATAAGAAAGCAGCAGATGGTGAAAGTGAGGCACAGGGTTTAAAAGGAGGAGACATGTTCCCTATACAGAGAGATATGCCAGGCAACATCAGCACCCCTAAATTGTTTTCCCTTCAGCACATGTGTCCAGAAAGTCTATGAGAAATGCAGGTTTTGATGGTGCCACTATGATTGATGTGATCACTGTCGCATGGTCAGAATCAGAGTTAGGGGAAATACCCGTACTCTGAGACTTCCCGAAGGTTCTGGGCAAGATGGAAGGCATTGGTTAATTGTCATCTAAATGGAAAGCTTTTCTTATTATCTGCAACCACAAAATCACTTGTCATCATATTTCTACTGTCTGATGATCAGTTCCTCCCCCAGTGAGTTTTCTATTTGTTCATCCCTTTCTGTTCTAATTCATCCTCCCTAACACATAATACTAATTTAACATCCTAGTTTAGGCTATGTGATTATTCAAGGAGCCCTGGGCAGAATGAGGAGGGGGGGTAGAGAACATCTGCAGTAAAATAAATGGAGGCATCCAATACCCAGCTTGGCAACCAGCCTCAGGCAGGAATGCAGCAGTCAGGTAATGGGTTTCCCTTGAAAGCTCCAACCCTGCAGAGCTAGATGTGACCTCTTCTTAAACTGGCCCAAGATTTTTAAGTAGGACAAATAAAGATTTAACATGGTGACATAATTTGAACCTGAATTCCTCTAGACCTATTATTCTCCGAGTCCAATAAGCAAAGAAAAGACATGGCTACGCTCAAGGTTCTCTGGTCCTAGCATTTCAAGTAATGCTATGTTCAAAGTGTTCAGTCATTTTTCAATCATGTACAGCTCTGGCATTTTCTTGGTGAAGATACTGGAGTGGTTTGCCATTTCCTTCTCCAGCTCATTTTGCAGATGAAGAATCTGAAGCAAATAGAGTTAAGTGACTTACCCAGGGTCACACATCTAGCAATTACCTAAAGCAAAATTTGGACTCATTAGGATAATTATTCTTGATTCCAGGCCTGGGGTTCTATCCACCACACCAGTCTACATGAAGTACTAATATGCAAAAAGCATGGTACTAAGTGCTGGGAATACAGAGATTTAATTAAAAAAAAAAAATCTCCTGCCTTCAAAGAGTCTTCTGCTAGGGATTCAGAGAGATACAGTAAATAAAAATATAAGTATAGGTGAGATAATTTGAGCATGAAGAAAATACTAAAAACTAGAAAAATAAGAACAGGGTTCCTAAAGGAGATGCCTCACGAGCAGAGCCTCAAAAGATGAGAATAGGGTGTGCATTTCAGGCATGGAAAATAGCCTGTACAAAAGCATGGTGGTAAGCAATGGGAAGCCAGATTCAAAGAATGACAAATAAGCCAATTTAACCTGAACATAGACAGCATGAAGGGGAAGAGTATAAAATAAACCTGAATTGTAAAGTGAAAGCAAATTATAAAGGGCTTTAAAAGTTGAAGAGCTTATATTGTGGAAACTGAATGAACCACACTGATTCTATCTTGTGACTTAATTTTGGAACTGGCTCAGTTCCTCTTCTATTCACTCATGGGTCTAGTCCAATTTCTGTCATGTGAGAAAACTTTATTCAACTATGGAAATCATCAGAAAACTTTATTGCAGTGTTTGAATCTACTCCTGTATGACTGGGAAGATGGACCACCTCTACTGCTAAAACCAAGGTTATGTTGACCAGAAACCCAGCCAGATCCAAAGACTGATGCAAGTTTTATCACAATTATAAATCCCAGCAACTCATATGTCTTATCTGAAAACTGATTCCATATTAACAATCAGTTATGGTCTCCATGTTCCTTTGATTGAATAAAGACACTTGGGAGGAGTGGGAAATCTCTTTTTCTGATTTCAGAGAATTGTAGGTATTCACTCTCCCTCTGTCAACTTGAAAAGTCCCTAATCTTTCCTCCAGACAAAAACCAGATTACCTAATTTTGTGTCCTTGTTAATTGTTTTCTTAGGGAGGAACTCACCAATGTTCAACTCTCACCCTCTCCAATCAAAAGGAAGGAGGGGCC
Source organism: Bettongia penicillata ogilbyi (assembly GCA_023548195.1). Classification (NCBI taxonomy): domain Eukaryota; kingdom Metazoa; phylum Chordata; class Mammalia; order Diprotodontia; family Potoroidae; genus Bettongia; species Bettongia penicillata. Next base: position 446,719 of record JAJHZJ010001014.1, on the reverse strand, counting down.
TCTACCAATTCCCTCTACTAACCAGACTTTTAGAAAATTGCCTGAGGTACTGGGTCGTTACTTGACTTGCCAAGGGTCACTCAACCAATTCCTATTAGAGGTGAAACTTAAACCCAAATCCTCCTAGCTCGCTATTCACAGCTTCATGCTCCCTCTAAAAGTATTTTGAAACTTAAGGAAAACACATGATTGCTAGAGTTTTGGTTTGGTTTTTTTTTGAGTAGTAGATCTGAGCTTCTCATGATAAAAGCAGCTTCCCTAAAAAAAGTACTATAAAATTGGGTTAACTAAATACCAAAGGATTGATTCTACAATATATACCAGTGCAGATCTGAATTTGGATTTTATAGGGGAATTCCACATGAGCACAAGAAAATCTCACTTTAAAGAAATATTAGCCATTTTTTTTACTTTCTCTAGAAATGCCAGAATTTTTAAAATATCATTTTCTTAAGCCCAGTATGACTGAATTTGAAACAACCATCTGATGGTTGGTTTACACAATTGAGATTTCCTTTTCATTAAACCCCAAGTCCTTCATCCTTACTATGCAGTATCAGCTTCCTTGGTCTTCCTATTATTATCAATACTTGGAGTCCGAAGAGCTAGGTTCCAGTTCCAATATCTACTTTTATCCATTGACGATGGGCAACTCACTTTAGTTCACTAAATCAAGCTTTCTGATTTGTAACACAGAAATGATGCCAATTATTCTTATACTACTTATCTTGAAAGGTGATTTGAGAAAAATCATTTTGCAAGATACAAACTATTGAGTGGGAGATTATGTGGTGCTGGCAAGAAATCTTTGAATTAGAGGTCAGAATCCTTGACTGTGTGACCTTGGAAAAAAACCCTGAATTCTCAGTCTCTGTTTCCTTACTTGTAATCGCTAAGGTTCCTTACAGTTCTAAATCAATTAAAGTATAAAATATGAGTCATAATTCCATCCCCTTTCCTTTCAAATGAACTTTTACTCATACATCTAGGTGACTATAGTTACAATGGCCAGATGGTGCCCAGCAACCCTAGGCAGTTTGACATATGCCCATTTGCCTGCAAATCCCCCAAATGTTTTCTAATTTGCCCTGCATTTAAATACGAGTTTCTTAGTTCTAAATTGAGGCACCTGAGGGTTTTCAGACTTCCCCTAGAGATTTCTCTGCTTTCTCAGTCACAATCAGACTTGTTTCCCTTCTGTTCCATCTCAGCAGCAGCAAAAATTCCTGCAATATGTTTCCTGTCAATTTCATTAGGCTGCTAGCCCCTAGAGGTATGTTCACTATGTTCTGTACCATATTGAGTTCATTCAATTCAAGCCAACAAACTTTTATTAGGCAACTACTAGGTACAAAGCACTTGTCTAGGCACCGGGAGAATAAATTAAACATAGTCACTACCCTCCAGGAATTTTCAAATTAATGCAAAGAAAGCAACATAGACACAATAACTATTGTACAAAATAGGTCATGAAAAATACACATGAAAGGTACAGAGTGGCAGGAGGCATTGGGATTCATGGAGGAGTGAGCACCTGAGCTGAGCAGGTTGCTGAAAGGTAGAAATAGAGAATGAGAAACCAGATAGAAAAACCTTCCAGGCACAGGGGAAGTAGAAGCAAACACAAAGATAGAAAAGTGTGGAATGAATTTGAGTTGAGTATTTGACTAATTTCACTAGTTCATGAGAGTAATGTGTGGTGAGGAAGTAAGATTAGAAAAGTATGTAGGAAAAATCATGGCGGGTCTTAGTCAGGTTATCAGTGGCAGCCACCAGATTGCTGACCAGAGTGCTGATCAGCACCAGACCACCAACCACAGTTCCTGTAACCCACAAATACAAAAAGTGAATAAATTGTGTCCCCACCAAATCTCTTGCTATTTCACTGGGAAATACTTTGACCTGCTGGTGGAAATGCCAGCTAAGTGGCTCAGTGGATAGAGAGCCAAGCCTACAGTAAGGAAGACCTAAGTTCAAACTAGTCTCAGACACACTTACTAGCTGTGTAACCCTTGAGAAGTCACTTAACTTGTATTTATCTCAGTTTCCTCATCGGTATGATTGGGATAAATAATATCACATATGTACTATGGGTTTCTGCAAAAAGGTAGCTCCAATTTTCATTTCTGAGGATGCTTTCATTAGACATGACTTGCAGCTAGAAACAGAAGAAAAGATACAGAATGAGAAAATGTCTTTGCATTAAAGAACTATGATCAAAATCATATATCTAAAATCTATGGGGGATTGATGTTAAGGTATTAAACTGAGTCATTCTCTAGTAATCAAGTGGTCAAAGGATATGAGAAAAATAGTATTCAGAAGAAGAAAGAGAATCTACAAAATAACCACCAAAGAAAGGTTTGAAATCATTAATAGCCAGAAAATCACAAATTGTAAATTATAGTAACTTGGGCATGTAACTTCACACCCATCCAGATGGCAAAGATGGAAAAACTTATTATCAGTGAGGTCATAGGAAAACAAGCATACTAATCTGTTGCTGATGGAGCTGTGAATTGGTTCAACAGTTCTAGAAAACAATTGAGAATTATACAAGGTAAGTAATCAGATTGCTTATACTCTTTGACTAAGAGGTTTCAGAACTACAAGATTACATCCCAAGAAGGTTAATGGCAAGAAAAACCCTGCAGAAAAACTGATCATAACAGTATTACTTTTATAATAAAATTCTAGAAATAAAATATGTGCCTAGCAGTAGAGGGATGGCTAATCAATGTTGTAGAATGGAATGGAAGATGAGAGAGAAACATGGTGCAGAGGAAAAAAGCACTGAATACAGCATCAAATCCTACAAGTCTGAACCATGGCTCTGGCATTTACTATCTCTGTGACCTTGGGTAAGTCAGTAAACTTGCTGAGCTTCAGTCTGCTCATAGATATGTGAGGAGGTTGGACTAGATGACATCCAAAGTCCCTTTCAGCTCCATATTTATGATCCAATGTCTCTTTATTAAGGAAAAAAGAATATGAAGAATTCAGTAAAACCTAGGAGACTCTAATGCCCCAGCTTTGCCATAGCACTTTACCTCTGTAAAATGACAGTGGCAGAGTTGGGGTAGGGAATACCTAATCTGTTGCCTTTGGGGTCAGAGTAGCCATGTCCTACCCTTCTACATTCCCATGAGATCCCACAGGATGAGAGAGAGAGAGAGAGAGAGAGAGAGAGAGAGAGAGAGAGAGAACCTATAAAGGGATGAAGGACATTTGGGCTTAGTCTGAAACTAGTTCATAGCTTTGTTAATCCACTTCCTGCCTAAGTAATCAATTCATCAGCCAAAAAAGGATTTATTAAAACATGTCAATTATATACAAAAAGTTAACTTTGGAAGGAAGGAAGAGAATAGTGATGATAATGATGATGTTCAGTTGTTTTTCAGTAATATCTGACTCTTCATGGCCCCACTTGGGACTTCTTGGCAAAGATCCTGGAGTGATTTGCCATTTCCTTCTCCAGTGTATTTTGTACATGAGGAAACTGAGGCCAGATATGAACTCAGGAAGATGAGTCTCCCTTACTCCAGGCCCAGCATACTATCTACTCTACCACCCAGCTGCCCTGAGGCCCTATTATCTAGGAAGATAGGAAAGACTTCATCTTTGAGATGTCTTAAAGGAAACCAGGGATTCCAAGAAGTTCAAGCAAGAAAAGTAGGCATTCTAGACATGGGAGAAAGCCCATGTAAAGGTACAAAAGGATGGGATGAAGTGCTGGGTATGACTGTTAGTAGGAAGACCAATATGGCTGGACCATAGAGTATGTGAAAGACAGTAATATGTTAAAAGGTAGGAAAAGTAGGATGGGACAGGTTGCAGAGAGTTTTAATTACAAAACAGGAGTTTATCCCATTCTCGTAAGGAGCCACTGGAGTTTTTTGAGTAGGTGGAATGTCATGGCTAGACATCTGCTTTAGGAAAATTACTTTGAAAGCTGAGTGAAGGAGCAAGAGTTGGGAACCAAGAGAAAATTGAGGCTGGGAGACCAATTGGAAAGGCATTGAACTGGGCCAAGGAGAGTAAAAGGAGAAGAAGGACCAAACTACGAAGGCAATTATCCAAGTAGGGAAAGAAAAATATATAAAACATGTGGTATAGAGAGGAAAATGACAAGATGGCAGCATGGGTAACTGAAATGATGGCGATGCAAACAGAAATAGGCAAACTGGAAAGGAGGTTGGGTTTAGGAATAAAAATAATGAGCTCTGTGTTGAATATGTTGAATATGAAATGTCTATGGGATAGTTAGTTGAAAATCTTCAATAGGATGATATGGGATAGGAACCCAGAAGGGAGACTGGACGTGGTTATGTGATTTGGGATTGATCTGTACAGAGATCTTTATCAAACTCATGGGAGCCAACAAAGTCATCAAGAGAGAGAATAGAGTGGACCCAATGAATATGGTTTTGTGACTTTTCTCAAGTTCCGTTCTGGTGTGAGGAATAGGAAGAGACAGAAGATTAGAAGGGTATTGTTGTATAAAATGTTCTTCTGGTTCTGCTCATTTCATTTTATATCACATCATACAAACCTCAGATCTCACTGAAATCATCTCTTAATTGAAAAATCCAATTTTCTTTTCTCAGCTGTCATTCTTCTTGATCTTTGATGCATTCAGTTCTATTGACTGCTTTTTGCTCCTGAAAACTCTTCTTTTGAGGGTTTTATGACTGTTCTCTCTTTGGATACTTACTAATTTCCTTTGATGCTTCACCATCCATAGCGTATGCCCTAACTGTGAGTGAATATGAATACTTTATCCTGAGTCCTCTTTAAGTACTTTCCCTCCTGGGGACTTCATCAGTTCCCATAAGTTTAATTATCATCTCTATGCAGATGAGATATATAGAAACAGATATACATACATATCCACCCCTCTACTAGGCTATAGTAGAATGAGTCACCTTGGGAGCTAGTAGTTTCCTCCTCACTAGAGGTCTTCAAGCAAGGGCTAGGTAACTATTTTTAGTGCCTATTAACAGAGTTAATTCTTGCTCAAATGTGTTAGATGAGATGTCCTTTAAGGTCACTTCCAAATATAAAATTCTGTACTTTTATGCCTCAACAGTGTTGTTCACCATGGCTAGAATAACTGAGTAGGGGTTAGAAAGTCAGCTTGAGGACAATAGGAAGATAGAAGCAGAAGGAACTTGCCCTTCTACCCCATACATTATCTGCTGGTTAGGCAACCTTTTCTCCTACTATTAATCTAACAATGCCCTTGGATCTAACCAGATGATGTCCTCGCTGCCCCTCAAACACACCTTGTACATTCTCTCTTGCATTTGCTCATCAGGATGTCATCATCTCTATGTATCCAAATCTTATGCAAGTCTTCCTTCAAAAGTCCAGGTCTCTGAGTTAAATCTCTATTCTGCCACTAATTTTTGATCTGGCCAAAATCACTTCTTTATGACCATCAATTTCTTCAAGTGTGAAAGACAGTGTCTGTTCTAGAATATCTGAAAAAGTCCTGGATAGCTCCAAAATAATTCCTGAAAGCCTTTCCTGACTGCCCCACCCCCACCCTACTGCCCCTGTCAAATCTACCCTCTGACCTTTCATAGCACCGTCTCCAACCTTCATTGAACATCTCTCATGGACTGTTATTCTTTGACACTTCTATGGTTCCTTTAACTCTCTATCTTATTTCTCCCAGTAGAGGGAGAGCCTCTGAAGGTCAAGAACCATATCTTATGTATTCCATCCCTACTCCCACCCCAGTGCTTAGCACAGAGTTGTGAGGATGGTTGTACCCTTCATAAATATTTGCTGAATGAAACTTCATGAGAAGTCCTCAGAATTTGAAAGCTAGTTTTATATTTTTCTGAATCTTCTCCTTAGGTTAAGGTACTCCAATTTCCTTCCATCCTGCCTGAATCTCAACATGACTGAGGTCAAAATAGGGTAGAAAGAATTTTGATTATAAGGGTTTCTTTTCCCTTCTTCCTTAAAACTTGGCTTTTAAAATGTTCCCCAAGATGAAAAATGTGATATATAAACTCAGCACCAGGGGAAATGAAACTTAGCTTAGTGTAGATGTGACCATTCTTTTACAGTTTGTGAGAAGGCCAAGAAAAAAAAGTATTGAATTTCATACAATTTTTATCACACCATAAAGTAAGAAGCCACTTCCCATTTACAAGTGGAACTTTGAGAGACTTCTGCATCCTTCAGAGGAAAAGCTACATCTACAAAGCCAAAGCACAGAGGTAGAATTCTGGTATTTGCAAACTGCAATCTACTCTTTAAAACATAAACTTGTGCTCTCTGGAGACTTTGGGTGAGTTCTTTCCCCAGCTAGGTACTCTATTTCCTAGTGTAGAAAAGGGGAGTTCTGAAAAAAATTCCTTATTCTTCTGGGGAAACCAAAGTTCTCAGGGAATTGTGGAAAGTTTCTTTCTTCCTTTTTTATGTTAAGGAATTCTTGTTTTGGGTGTTGAAATCTGCTGTTACATAAGTGACATTTGTGCACTCTATTTTTTCCTGGTTTTTTTTCTTTGACAAGGCTCTCATCATTAACATGCTTAAAATCAGTTATAGGAATGATGGGCCCAGTGGTTCAGTTCATCTGCTCATAAAGGAACTTGCTTCCTCACAAATTAAGCTGACTCTGTGCTCTCTAGACACCAATATCTCTATTCAAAAACAGCCAAGCCTATCCCATTTCTCCTCAGGGCTTTGTTCAGTATGGGCCTTTATTCCTGAAAAAATGAAGCCATGCCAAGAGTTACTTGGTTTCTAAGGTCACCAACCAAAGCAAACGAACAAAAAATAATCATGATGGTAAAGATGGCAGACTCATCAACTAGGTCTTCTCTGTGGGGTCTAAAACCCAATACCCACAAGAGGCCCTTCTGAGGAACAATTTTTTTTCTTTTAATCTGGTTTAACACCAAAGTAGTCTACTTGGAAGCCTAGTTGCAATATCCCCTGACCATTTTTGTTTTATTTTCTATTGTGCAATGAAGAGAACTAGAGCAAGTTTTTTGTAGTGGTCCTGACCAAAGCACCCTCAATGTAATTATTTCTACATAAAGCACAGGGGAGAGAAGCCATGGGCACAGATGACTAATGAAAATGGGAAAAGACAAAGTATTATTCAACGCTCAAGGAAGGAAAGATCATTTCCAATCATTAAAGAAAGAAGAGATCAAGGGGAAAAGAGGAGGAAGAAGTCAAGGAAAACTTCATAGAAGTAACCAATCTACAAACACATATTAAGTGCTGGCATTGTACTAGGTACTATGCTAGATATAAAGGATATAAATACAAAATCAAACAGTCTGAGCCCTCAAGAAACTTACATTTTATCAGTAGAGGAAACATGAACACAGGAGAAGCAGTAACCTACTTAAGTATCTCATAACTTGTTCAATAATGATCTTTATTCTTTGTCTTTAGAAAAGATCTTGTGTACAGGAGGACTTCAGACACACCTGGAAGGACTTATATGAAGTGCTGCTGAGTGAAATGCGCAGAACCAGGAGAACACTGTACCCAGTAACAGCCACAGTGTGTGAGGACTGTTTCTTCACAGCAATGCAAGACATAAAACATTCCCAAAGAACTCTTGAGGCAAAATGCCATCTGCATCCAGAGAAAGAACTATGGAATTGGAACACAGAATAAAGCAGACTATTTTCTCTTGTGCTATGTTTTGGTTTGGTTTGGTTTTTCTTATTGTTTCTCCTATTCATTTTAATTCTTCCACGTAACACAACTAAGGTGAAAATGTGTTTGATAAGAATGTATGTGTATAAGATTGCATGCCATCTCAGGGAGGGAGAGGGAAAGAGGGGGAGAAAATCTAAGACTTATGGAAGTGATTTTTGAAAACTGAAAACAAATAAATTAATTTTTAAAAATGAAAAAAAATACTTTGTGACTTGAAACCTAGTTTCAGTACTTCAACCATTCAGATACCTCTAATCCTTCCCAATGGACTATAGGTTCCAGTTCTATAACATTATCTGATTCTATATATTCTATATATTATCCAGTTCTATGTATCTATATATGCTTCCTTCACAACCATCTCTAACTTTCTAATCTTTTTTCGATGGAACCTCAAAATAGAAACATTGTTTGAATCATAACCACATAAATCTTTCTATAAATTCTATTTACCAAAGATGAAATGTACTATTAGAGTTGCCTTGGGATTTATTCTTGTAGTCTCCTCTAGTTACACAGCAAGAAGTCAAGGCCAAGGTCAAGTGAGATGAAGATTCTGCAGGAAACTAGGATGGGAGACAGAGTAGGTAAAGAGTACAAAGAAAATGTGGTGCAGAATTACAGATATAAATTCACTCCATTAAAGAATTGGGCAAATCAAAATGCAGTAGATATAAGAGAATGAAGGCTCATCAAAAATTCTTAGAATGAAAGCAAGGAACATGGGTGAAAATAGTGTAAATGAAAATAAATAGATTATCAGATTTACAGAAGACAGAAAACAGGGAAGGATAGCTAACATGCCAGATTGATTAGTTGGGATCCTAAAAAGATCTTGATACCCTGGAATATCAGGTTAAAACTAATAAGATAAAATTTAACACATATAAATACAAAGTCTTTGACTTGTATTCAAAAACTGAGCTACACAAGCACAAAATGACAAAGCTAGATAGCAATTCATCCAAACAAAAAGATTTGGGGAGCTTGGGCAACTGGGCACATAATACGAGTTAATAGTGTGGTAGGGGAGTCAAAAAAAGTTCTGTGATTTTGTCTGCCTTAACAAAGGAAGAGTCCCTCTCTGTCCCATTAAGGTCAGACTCCATCTGGAGCATTCATTTTAATTCTTGGCATCACATTTTAGGAAAGGTATTGATAAGCTAGAGAGTATCCAGAGAAGGGTGATCCAACTGGTAAAAGATCTTAAGATCATTTCATATTTATTCACTCATTTGATAAGCATTTACTTAATATTTACTAAATACAAAGCACTATTCTAGGTGCTAGGAATACAAAGACAAAAGAAACTGACATTCCCAGCCCTAAAGGAGTTTATCAGGCAACCATATATACTCTGATAAATCAACTCAAAATGTTAAAAAAAATAAAAGTAGATACAAATTAATTGTAGAAGGGAACAATTGGAGTTATCTTTTTTAAAAGGCCTGATACAGGAGTGGTACTGGAAGAAAGCTACAAGTTCTAAGAGGTGGGAGAGAGTGCTTTTCAGATCTGAGGGACAGTTCATGCAAAGGCATAGAAGTGGGAGATGGAGTGTATCACGGATAGAGTACAACAGAAACACTTGTAGGAGCCAGTTTTTGAAGAATTTTTAATGTTTTTTTTTTGTTGCTGTTGTTGTTTTGTTTTTATCTTGGAGGAAACAGGAGGAGAGTACCTGCTCAGGGACAAGGAAGCTGGTAAGAGAGCTAGAGCACTCTGTAGAGTGGGTTGCACTTAAGAATGAAGACGAGACAGTGGCAGAGGCAGATTTTAGCTCACTGTAAGAAAAACAAACCTCTAAAGAAGTGGCTGTGGGATATGCACTTTTTTCTACTTTGATGTGAGGAATATGACTTGAGATACTTTTAAATTTTTATAGCGTTGAAATGAAGACGTAATTTGGTTTTATTGTGGAATTTAAATTTTTCACTATATATGAGTAAGATGGGCTGCCTTAGGAGGGAATGGGTGGCGCCTCCCTGGGCAGCAACCAAGTCCAGGTTACCTCACACAACTTACATTAGAGAGAAGATCCTTGGTCACTTACAGTGGGGACAAAATGCCCTCTGAGGCACCTTCCAGCTCAGAGCATCTTTGATTCTGTGAATCTGCTTCTGGCTCCTCATAGCTTCTAACCCATGATCCATTCTGTTACAGAGCAGGTGCTTTTGTGAAGCTTCCAGACCATCAACATAATCAGCTATAGATTGAGAAAATGGTCACACACCCACTCACATAGCCCCAAGTCAGGAGCAAATACAAAACTGTAGGCTCATCCACTGCATTTTCATAGATGTTAATCTGATCAGGGACAGAGAAAGATTATAGCAATCTCTCCATTTAGCTTTTACAAAGGCAGGCTGAGAACTTGTTTTCAGTATTTTCTCATCTTCAAATGCATTTAGAGTTCACCTTTTTTTATAGGCTGTAGTTTTATTTATTGCTTCATCCTCTTTTTATTAGACTTTTCTTTCATTGCCTCCAGTTTTGCTGCCATCAACTAGTCCCCAGTCAAAGTTGCCCCTGACTTAACAATAAAAAGCAAGTGCATTTCTGGACACCCCAGTAAGTACTTAGGAAATGCCTGGGGACATGACAACACAAGTCTGTGGAGGGGGAGGGGAAGCTAACCGTTGTCTCAGTTACTTTCTTTTTGCTGAAGAAATCTGTTCAGCAAAAAGTGATCAAGGAATTCCATTTAACAAACATTCCCTCAGTCCTTAAAACCACATCCCTTCTGCTCAAAAAACCTTGGCCATTGTATACCATTCCATCTTATACTGGCATGCAAGGCCCTTCATAGTCTGCTCCAGGACCTATGCTCTCAACCTTAGTTCCTACCCCTGGACACCATACTTTCTTACTCCAACCAGGATGGGGGTTCACTTTCCTTAAAGCACTCTCACTTCTTCATTTTTCTCACCTTCTCTGATGTCTCATGAGAAGCAACCCTTCTTGCCAACATAAAACCCTATAATTGCACAAGTGGTTCTATTCCATCTCCATCCACCTTACCTACAATGCCTTTCTCAACATCTAACCAAACCCTAGTCATCCTTACAAGTCCAGCTTAAGTCCTGTCTCCTTCTATAATGTCTTCCTTGATCATGCCAGGGCTCATTGATCCCTACTATAGCATTTATTCTCTGTACCATTCATTTAACACTTATCATATACTTACTTGTACTGTTAAATATTGACATATGAAATACTTATCCCTTCAACCAGATTGTAAGCTCCTCTTAAGGCAATGTTTCTTACTTTATACCTAACCCTAAATGAGCACTCTAACCCTACCTCTAACTCAATTTTGAAGGATCCTTTATGGTACAGTGTATAGGAGGTACACAGAGAATTCTCATCTCTGATTGAGATGACATCATTCCATGCCCCTTTAGCTTTCTTAAGTAAATATTGAATTTATGGTACCTATCTCAACTGGTGTTTTAGATGTTTTTGGTAATTAATGGTAATTAATTACCTTGGTAATTAATTAATGGTAATTACCAAATGGTAGTTTTATTATTATGCCCTTCATATGTGGGTTTGTTCTAAGAAAAGATATTTGTTTTCTTGAGAATATAGATATGTTTTCTGTATGTAACATCAGATTTTTTTCCCTATGTTGGTTCATTTTGATGAACTTTTTTTTTCTTACTTACTATAAAATGTTATGATCTGGAAGAAGGTGAAGGGAGGGATACAGTATGAAATGGTAAGAAATATCAATATACATATATTTTTTAAAAAAAAATTTATAGTGGGTCCACTACAAATTCATGTCACATAATATCATTTGGGTCCCATCTGAAACTAGGCCATTCTTTTATATCTTCCTAATAAATTCATTATTCCATTTATCATGGAAGCTTTTCTAAACCTTTCCATCTCTCCTCAAGCCTTCCATGGTTCCCTCATGCTCCATTCTTTCAGCTAAGAACCTCATCTCATATTTCACTAAAAAATTAAAGCCTTTTGCTGAGAACTTCCTTTTCTTCACTTCTCTCATCTCACATCACTAAGGTGTCTTCTTCCATTTTATCCTCCTTAACTCATGTCTCATGAGAAAAGACGGCCCATCTCTTTGCCATAAAAAGTCCTATAACATGTGGAAGTGATTTTATCCTACATTATTTTCTCCAGTAGACTGCCACTCTATCTTCCCCACTCTCTCTGTTATCTTCGATCTTTGCCTGACTACTGACTGCTTCCCTGATGCCTATGAGAATGCCCAAGTTGCTCCCATCCTCAGAAAGTCCTCACTTGATCCATTCACCCATGGTACTATTATTCTATGATGCTTCTGGCTAAACTCCCAAAGAAGATCATCTTCAGTCAATACCCCCATGCAGAAGTGTGTTGGAGCCATCTTTAACTACCTTGCAAGAGCTGATTGTTAAATTTTCAGTGTATTTACAAGTCAAAAAAATGACAAATGTTGCAAATTGAGGCTTAGTTTATTTTTTGTTGATTTCTGCACTAAAGAAAATTATGGAGAAAAAGTTACTAATGTAGATGAAACTTAAAAGTGTGACAAGTAAATTTTTTTTTGGAGATTCAGTTATTAAATATTTACAAAAACACCACTGCCTACATCTCCTTTCCTCTCATTTCCTTCTTAACTCTTGTCAGCCTGGCCTCTGACTTGATCATCCCACTGAAACTGCTCTCCATAGAGCTAATAGTGACCTCTTAGTTTCCAAATCCAATGGTCTTTTTTCATAGTTCTCATCTTTCTTTTTTTTTTTTTTTAAATATTTTTTTTTTAATTCTTAAATTTATTTATTTATTTAAATTTTTTACATTCATTTTCACAAATTTTTGGGTTCCAAATTTTCTCCCCTTTTATCCCCTACCCCTACCCCAATACCCCAAGCAATCTAATTTTCCCTATCTCCAATCTGCCCTCTCTTCTGTCATCTCTCCCTTCTCTTGTCTCCATCTTCTCTTTTCTCCTGTAGGGCCAGATGACTTTCTAATCCTCCTTAACTGTATGTCTTCTTTCCTAGTTGCAACAACAATACTAAACATTTGTTCCTAAAACTTTGAGTTCCAAATTCTCCTCATCCCTCCCTCCCCACCCATTCCCTTTGGGACATCAGGCAATTCAATATAGGCCATATCTGTGTAGTTTGGCCAATGACCTCCCTGATAATCGTGTTGTGTAAGACTAACTGAATTACCATCCCTCCTAACCTGCCCCTCATTGTTTCTCTTCTGTCTTTTGATCCTGTCCCTCCCCAAGTGTTGACTTCAAATTGCTCCCTCCTCCCTTTGCCCTCCCCCATCATCCCCTCCCTTGCAATATCTCCTTCTCCCCCACTTTCTTATACTGTAAGATAGGTTTTCATACCAAAATGGGTGTGCATTTCACTCCTTCGTTTAGTCAAATGTGATGAGGGAAAACTTCTTGTTTTTGTTTTTCTCAGCTCTCCTCTTTTTCCCTCCACTAAGAAAAACTACCTGCCTCTTAAATGACATATAGTTACCCCCTTCCCTTTCCCTCCCCCTACATTTCTCTCTCACCATTTACCCTAGTTTCTTTTAAGGTATGGTCCCATCCTATACAGTTCAATCTGTGCTCTCTATCTCTGTATGTGTGTGCATGTGTGTATGTGTGCATGCGTGTACAAGTGTATGTGTGGTCCCACCAACTACCCAGATACTGGAAAGTTTTAAGAGTTACAAATATTGTCTTTCCATGTAGGAATGTAAACAGTTCACTCATGGTAAGTCCCTTAAGACTTCTCTTTACTGTTTACTTTTTCATGCTTCTTCTCATTCTTGTGTTTGAAGGTCAAATTTTCTTTTCAGCTCTGGTTTTTTCATCAAGAATGATTGAAAGTCCTCTGTTTCATTGAAAGACCATATTTTCCCTTGAAGTATTATACTCAGTTTAGCTGGGTAGGTGATTCTTGGTTTGAGTCCTAGTTCCTTTGCCTTCTGGAATATCCTATTCCACGCCCTTCGATCCCTTAATGTAGAAGCTGCTAGATCTTGGGTTATCCTGATTGTATTTCCACAGTACTGGAATTGTTTCTTTCTAGCTGCTTGTAAGATTTTTTCCTTGAGCTGGGAGTTCTGGAATTTGGCCACAATGTTCCTAGGAGTTTCTCTTTTTGGATCTCTTTCAGGTGGTGATCGATGGATTCTTTCAATACTTATTTTGCCCTCTGGTTCTAGAATGTCAGGGCAGTTTTCCTTGATAATTTCATGGAAGATGATGTCTAGGCTCTTTTTTTGATCATGACTTTCAGGTAGTCCCATAATTTTTAAATTGTCTCTCCTGGATCTATTTTCCAGGTCAGTTGTTTTTCCCATGAGATATTTCACATTCTCTTCCATTTTTTCATTCTTTTGGTTTTGTTTGGTGATTTCTTGGTTTCTCGTAAAGTCATTAGACTCCATCTGTTCCATTCTAATTTTGAGAGAGCTATTAAATTCAGTGAGCTTTTGAGCCTCTTTTTCCATTTGGCTCATTCTGCTTTTGAAAGCATTCTTCTCCTCATTGGCTTTTTGAACCTCCTTTGCCAATTGGGTGAGCCTATTTTTCAAGGTGTTAATTTCCTCAGCATTTTTTTGGGTCTCCTTTACCAAGGTATTGACCTGTTTTTCATACTTTTGTTGCATCTCTGACATTTCTCTTCCCAGTTTTTCCTCCACCTGTCTAACTTGCTTTTCAAAATCCTTTTTGAGCTCTTCCAGGGCCTGAGCCCACCCACCACCCCCCCTGGGGTGTCTGGGGTACTGAGGCCCCGCCCTCCACGTCTTTCCCTGATGGCAAGAATACGTCCTCATCTTCGTCAGATCCGAAGGTCGGGATCATTTGCATTTGTTGGAAAAAACTCTCTAAAGTCTTATTTTTCTTCCCTTTTCTAGGCATTTTCCCAGCCAGTTACTTGACTTCTGAGATTCCTTTCCACCCCCGCCTGGATCCGCCCAGCTAGTGCTTGGCCTCTGAGATTTAAATGGGCTTTCCTCCTGCTGGCTGTCAATCAGTGAGCTTTAGTTCAGGTGCTGGGGTGGGGCCAGGGCTGTCTCCGAGACTCTGATCCCTGGGGGGGGTGGGGGGGGGGCTTTATGCAGAGACTTTCAGGAATGGAGCGGGTGGGGGTGGGGTGGGGGGCCCGCCTCCCAATCTCAGCTCCCCTGGGGGTCCCGAGCAGAAGCCTTCAGCAACAGAGCAGGGTGGGGTCAGGGCCGTCTCCCAGGCTCAGTTCCGTCCGGTTTTATGTGGGAATCTTCCGTAATGAAGATCCTGCCTGCTGCTGGGGGATTCCTGAGTCCTGGGCCGCTGCTGCCTCAGCCGCCGCCCACACCTCTGCCGCCGCTGCTTCCTGCCCCCGTCCCTGCTGCCGCCGCTTCCCCCCGAGGGGGCCCGAGTCACGGAGACGCCCGGCTTCCCCTCTCCTTCAGCCCGGCCTCTCTCACTGACCTGCTTCTGTGGGCGGAGGGACTTTCCCGGCTGCTTCAGCTTCCGTCTCTGAAGCCTGCTCGGATCCACTTCTCTGAGGCCTCGGCCAGGGCAGCGCTGGGGGTCGGGTTTACTCTCCGGGGCGCACCGGACCCTGGGGATGGGTCCTCAGGGCTCCCTGGAACGGAAATCTCCTCCACTCTGCCTCTGCACACCTTGCACTCACCCAGAAGCTATGGGGGACTCTTTCTACACCAATTCCATGGGCTTTGGTTTCGGAGCTCGTAAACGTGCGTCCTTCTACTTCGCCATCTTGGCTCCGCCCCCCAGTTCTCATCTTTCTTGACCTCTTTGCTGCCTTTAACATTGTCAATCGCCCTATTCTTTTTGACATTTTCTCTAGGTTTTTATAATTTTTCCCTCTTCTGGTTCTCTTTCTACCTACTTTTGTCCTACTTCCTAACTTTTTCGGACTGCCCCTTTTCAGTTGTTTCTAATATGTCTTTATCCAGATCATAGCTATTAATTGTGGGTGTCCCCCATGACTGTCCACATTCCTCTTCTTTTCTCTTTTTCTATAATAATTCGTTGGTTGTTCATCAAATCTCCCAAATTCAACAATCACCTCCATGTATGATTCTCAGATTTATTTGCCCAGCCCTGACCTCTCTCCTGATTTTCAGTCTTGTATCTTCAACTATCTGTTGGACATTTCAAACTAGATATCTTGGAGATGTCTTCAACTTAACATGTCCAAAACTAAACTTGTTAATTTTACCCCACAAACCCAAAGCTCTTCCTAACTTCTCTAATGCTGTCAAGATCTTCATCCTCCCAGTCTCCCAGGCTCAAAACCTAGACATCATCCTCAAATTCTCACTCTCTCTTTTCTCCCCCACCATATTCAATCTTTCAAATCCTGTTATTTCTACCTTAGTCACATTTCTCATAGTCACCCCTTTCTTTCCTCTGCTACCACCACAATTATGGACAAGTTTTCATCATCTCATGCCCGAATGATTGCAAAAGCTGACTGGTTGGTCTTCCTTCCTCAAATCTCTACCCTTTATAGTCTACCCTCTACTCAACTGTTGTATTCATCTTACTAAAGCATTCAATCAATTCTAGTGGCTCCCTTTTCCCTTCAGGATTGAATTAAAAATCTTCTGTTTGGCTTTTAAAGTCTTTCATAACCTGGCCCCCTCCTATATCTCCAGTTTTTATAACTTTATACCTCCTGTCCCTCACAAGCTCTTCAATCCAGTGACACTGGCTTCCTTTCTGTTCCTCAGACAAGATATTCCATCCCCCAACTACAGTCATTTTCACTGACTCATTTGTGCCTGTAATTTTCTCCTTCCTTATCTCCATCCCTAGCTTTCCTGGCTTCAATCAAGTCTCAGCTTCTCTAAGAAGTCTTTCCAAATCCCCTTAATTCTGGTGCCTTAATTCTAGTCTTGATTATCTCCAATTTTGCATATAGCTTGTTTGTACATCACTATTTGCATGCTGTTTTCCCATTAGACCATGAGGTTCTTGAGAGTAAGAACTGTCCTTTGACTTTTTTGGGGGGAGGGGTATTCCCAGTCCTTAAGACAATACCTGGCACATAATTGGTGCCTAGTAAATGCTAGTTGAATGACTAAATGATTCAGTGGTTTGTTTAGCATTCCCTTCAGCATATCTGAAAGACCCTTGAGTCAACCAGCTTCCAAAACTAGTTAAAACATAACGAATGATGAAGTATATTCATCATGAAAGGGAAAGGCTTGTACTGCTCATGCCAAGATGAAGTAGATGATATTAACTGCCTGAACTCTTCCTGGTAATTTTGGTACCATGGGAAAGCAGCATGAAACACACCCTCAGATCAGTTTCCTAATTCATGATACAAAACCAATACAAGAAGTAACTAAGAAAATTTCAATTAAGCAGGAAGGGGAAGTAGCATCATGGCTGACAGATGGATGATATCAGCAATGCTTGAAATATGAAGCTTCTTACGTTAGCTATTGTTAGCTATTGTTGCAAGATGCTCCATTGTTGGTGAATAATTTGATGATTCTACACTGCTGAAGGAGTGCATGTGTTAATTTCTGTGCCCTCAAAATGCCATTCTCCTTAATAAAAATTCTGGTCATCGACACCAGTAATGGCTCCAATAATTGCCCAACTGACCTACTTATTTCCACAGCTTTAGACCATCTCTGCTAAGAGAATCCAGAGAATAATCTTGATACTTCTTTGGTCATTTAATCATATAAATATTAAATAACTAATATAAACAATAAATACAATATGTAAATAAATGATAGGGAAACTTAGAGATGTTAAATATCATAACACTAATTAGGAAAGTGCCAACAGTCCAATGTCTTTATGTTATACAGGAGTATGTAAGGCCCAGAGAAGCAAAATTACTTAACCAAGGTAGTAAGCAGTAGAATCAGGACTGAAATCTAAGTCTTCTAATTTTAGATACAAGAGTCTTTCCACCATACCCAATTGCCTGCTTGATAACTTACATTTATTTTTGAGGCTTGAAAAGCATTTTTCCACACAAAGAACATTTCCAGATAAGAAGTACAGATATCATTATCCACATTTCACAGATAGGGAAACTTGGGCCTGCACAGCAAAAATTACTTGTCCAAGGTCACACAGGTAGTTAATGGAAGAGTCAAAAATCGAATTCAGGTACTCTGATTCCACATATAACGTTCATTCCACTATACCATGCTCCTTCACAGAACATATTATGTATCTTTGTTAGTGCTAAATTCTTCCAGCCAGACTTGAAGATGAAATATGTTCAATTCGTATATGGCTGGATTATAGTTTCACTAGTAACTGTGTGGTACAGGGGATAGACCCCTTGACTTAGAGTCAGGAAGACCTGAATTCAAATCTTGCCTCAGATACTTACAGCTATCTGACCTTAGACAAGTCACAAGATCTCTCTCTTCTTCAATTTTCTCATCTATAAAATAGGGATCATAGTAGCACCAATCTCATAGAGTTATTGTGAGGATCAAATGAGGTAAAGAACTATATAAAAATCAATAGTCAATAAGCATTTATTAAATGCCTACTCTGTCCTAGGCACTGTGCTAAGTGCTGGGGATACAAATTAGAAAAATAATCTACTATTATTAATTATTGCTGCTATTATTCTCTATGAATGTTTTCCTCCTGGATTCCCAAATATTATATAAACAAGACACACAAATAAAAGGGCTATTAAATGATCTCCAAGGTTTTAGGTCTTATTTCTACCATAGAAAGGCTTCATGATCAGACCTCATGCCAGATTATATGACTGTCATCTGAGGCCCAGCCTTGGTAAGTTTGGAGAAATTCCAGAGCAGTGAGGTACAGTGAAAAGGGCACTGAATTTGGAGTCAGAAGACCCGGGTTCAAATCCAGCTGTGGATACTACCATACACACTCCCTATGTGACCTTCAGGTCACTTAATTTTATGAGCCTCAGTTTCCTCATCTGTAAAATGAAGAGGTTCGACTAAATAACCTTTAAGTTTCCTTCAAGCTCTAGAGCTATGATCTTACAATCCTAAATTCCACATGTTATAGGAAGGCTCAGAATTCAGGCAGACAGCAAATTGAACACAAAGTTCAAATACCAGTTAAGGTATACTTTTCAATGCTCACCAATGGTGGAGTAGAGGGGTGTGTGTGTGTGTGTGTGTGTGTGTGTGTGTGTGTGATAATTGTTTGTTTTGCATATACAAATTCCTTGCCCCATCTCTTTAGTCCTTCATGTGCAAAGAGCTTCAATACAGCAAAATTATAGGTTTATAATCTAGTCCTGAGGCCAAGAGAAGTTAAACAACTTATTGAAGGTTACACACATAATGAGTGGTAGAGACAAAACAGAAACCTAAATTCTCTAACTCCAAATTCAGTTCTCTTTTTACTGTACCACATTCCACATGAGCACATACATACACACACATGCGTGTATACATACTAAATGACTACTATAAGATGACCTAGAACTTGATTCATTAGCTTCCCTGGCTTCTTCCTTCAGGGCTCAGCTCAAATCCCATCAAGAAAGGCCAAGGTCACCCACTGCATCCTTCACCATCATCAATTGTCTTGACCTTTGTCCTGTCATTGGACTCTAGTGACTCTAGAGGAGAAAGTGAGGCTGATGATTTCATTCAGTTCTGCCTCACTCAACTTCAAGTGCAAGTCAAGACATCATCCTTGTGATGTCCTCGGTCCTCTTTGAGAATGAAGGATGAACAGCAACAGAACTTGACTAAGCAGTAATTTAGGGAAGATGGCAGCATTAGGTACTCTTAAAGAACAATGTGTACCTATACTGTGGGGCACTAGAGAATAAGGCAACCTCTGAGGTTAGTTCTCAGTATCAGAGTTAAAGAAATCATGTAGCAGAAGTAAATATATATTTTGGTTAAAAGAAGTAGACCTGAGATAAGCAGGAAAAAGTGAAGACAGAAATGATAGCCTGGAGAATTCTACCCAAGATACCTAAGATCTCTTCCTAATTGGGTAGCTGGTGGTGTTCTTGACATGCCTGGACTCAGACTATTTTTTTTTATAAGGTGATGAGTTGTTTTAATCAACCTGGGTTTTTCCAGACCAGATTTTTGCATCTTTTTTTTCCTGTAGTCTCACATAAATCTGCTTTCCATATCCTTGATCTAGGACTTTGTAAGCAGAGATGTTCTCTGGAAATGGAAGCTATTATTATTGATATGCTGGGCCCTATCCCAAGGGTTCTTATGAGATCTCCCTTTTGAACAGCACTTGGAAACTCATGAGTGGCTCTGGTCCTGTTTTACTACTGGATTTGGAATGGAGTTAATTAAAAACAGAGATGATTGGAATAAATAAATATAGTGACATGCTAGCCAAAAGAAAGCTAATGCAATTAAGCTACATTAAGAGAGCAAAGGGGCCAGAATGTGGAAGAGGGTGGTCCTGCTGGATGCTCCTCTGATCAGAGCAAACATAGAATAATGCTTTCCTGTGTACCAGATTTCAGGAAGGATATCGACAAGCTCTAGTATATCCTGAGGAGGACATTCAGGATAGTAGGAAAAGTAGAGCCCATGTCAGCTAAGGATAAGTTGAAGGAACTGAAACTGTTTGGCATGGAGAAGAGAAGGCTTTGAGTTGAAATAAAAAATCCATACATAGAGAAGAGAGATCAAACTCATTCCACTTGCTCCTTCAGAGCAGAAACATAAATATATGCCTGCTTCCTAGAACAGTGCCTAGCACATTGTTAATACATTAGCGCTTAATACATTTTTATTGATTGATCGACTGGGCCCACAGAGCAGAACCAGGAGTAATTAGCAGAAGATGGAGAGGGATATAGTTCAGTTAAATATAATAAACCGAAGTGTTTAGTTCCTAACCATTAGAACAGTCCAAAAATAGAATGCACCTCCTTGAGGGGAGGGGAACCCATTCCTCCTCCCCAGAGATCTTCAAGATACTATACCACTTGTCTGTGATGCTGTGGATGAGATTATTGTTTCAGGTTCAAGTTGGAGAAGAGAACCTCAGAGGTCCTGATCTATTCAGATTTCATGATTCCATGGAGCCCTGAATGAAGTTTAACTAGCATCATTACAAAGATTCTAAGTAGTAGAAATCACTCCAAAGTCAGAACCCTGTGTGTTTGGGGCAGACTTCCTGCAAATAGGGTTGATGTTGAAGCAAGACAGAAAGTCCCATGCTAGCTTCCACCACCCAACTGGAGTCATCCACCTTGTCCAGGGTTTTATGTATTGCTTGTCATTTTTATGAGGGCCACATCTACATCTGTGTTTAGTCTTGCACAGGATCCACTCTCCACACACAGTAAATCTTTATTATGATTAATGATAATGATAAACAGGCAAAGAAAGTTTCATCCAATTTCACACTGTTTTTTTGGTTAACTACCTATTTTTTTCAAGTCTTATCACTTAAGGCAGGGTAGGTTTTGCTAATACATATGTATGCACATGCAAACACACATATATGTGTTTATATGTGTGTCTATACATATAAGTACATACATATATATATATATATATATATGATATGTGTACCTATACTGTGTCTCCTCCATCTCATTTTCTTTATAAGGCATCTCTTCTATCAGGAATATCTACCTAAAATCCAAGTCATCAATGCACAAACTCTGAAATTCCAGAGTTCTGTTCATGGATACTGTGCTGACTTAGTTAGAGTTAGGCAAAGATGGCATGAGTTACCTTACAGAGTAGTGAGATCCATATTACTAGAGGTGTCCATGAACAGGCTGGGTGACCATATTCAATAATGTTGTAGAGAGATCATATATATCAGGTACAGGTTGGGCTAGAGGATGTTAATCTGAAAACTTGGTTAAAGAAAAGGCAACTGGCTAAATGCATACATTTTATGATTTAATTACTTGATCGATTCCCTATTAAAGAAAACGGTAACATAATGCATTATGGAGCCAGAAAATGTTCTGGCTACCCAGTACAGAAATCTTCTCGCTTATATACATGTGAGAAAGGAGTTCTCTTAGATAAACACATTGTAAATGAAAAATTGGGTTTTATGACCCCAGGCTATGGGCATCTTCCTTCAGTAGCATGCCTTTGTTATTTAAAACAAAGTCCCATCACCCAGACATCCTGTCCCAAACAGGCCTTCGAAGTTGTTTATTCACAACCCAAGGTGTCTGTGTTTTTCTCTTATCACTAGGATACTAGAAGAAGGGTCTGGTAAGGAAGTCCCATTTGCTTGCCATCAAAAGGCATCCTCCAAACGAAGGAGACTATGAGGTCCAGGCTCTTCTTAATTCAAACTTTGGCCCGTATTAAAATCTAAAATTTATATTAAATATTATCATTGATCTCTCAAGTCCTTTCTCTAAGACCCTAGGAGTCTATGTCCTTGGGCAAACTGTTTTGATCCTTAGTTTCACTTACATAAATTAACATATATTAATCACCTACTGTATGCTAAGCACTGGGGATACAGACAAAAACAAAATAGGCCTGCCCTCAAAGAACTTATTTTCTACTAGGACAACACCATCTCTTTCTAAAGGAGGTAGCCACCAGGAAGTAGTAGACAACCATGACTTTTTTACCAGATCTTCTTTTGCAAAAACTGAAGGAAATGATAGGAATCATAGTTTAGCATTTAATTGCCTGCTAAACTTTCCCAATATGAGTTTTCTCACTCCTATTAGACTGTAAATCTCTTGAAAGTGGCAGCTAGATCTGCCTCTCACTTCCCCAGTACTGAGCATATAGAATTCATTCAAACGTCTATTAACTGGTTGCTTTTCAGGATTTAGGGTGCCTACTTAAATGTGGAACAGTGAAATCTACCTCCAGGTCCAAGTTTGATTTTTAAAGAATATAAATAAACTTATTACAGATATGTACTCCTGTCTCCCACAAAGCTGATAAGAATCAGCCCCTATTTATTTTGGGTTTGGTTTGCCCATGTTTACCTTTTGCCCATGCTCCCTGTTTGCCCACCAGCAGGTGCTCCCTGACCTCTCTCTGGCTGTCAGCACTGGGGGCAATAACACCAGAGTTCCCTGCATAGTTAAAGGACATTATTGAATTTAATTGAAGTGAAATGAGAAATGGCTAGAGGTAAGTAGGCACACAGTATCTAGCTGCGAGCCCTGAACTGTTGTCCACTTCCTAGACTGAGTTTTCCTGGCAAAGAAGGATAAGAGAAAGCTTGGTCAGGCAATGTGAAGCTGGTATCCAGTCAAACAGAGTAGGGCCATGTTCCATGTGCTGCCAATGGCACCTGCAAGCACAGTTACTATTCACCACATTAACCTTGTACATCACATGTGCTTAACAAGGACAATCTTTCTACGGACTCACGGTGAACCACAGGAGCTGATGAGGAAACATTGACCGACTGCTTGCTATGTGCTAAACACTGTGTGGATAAGCAGCTGTTCTATTCCCAATGCATACTAAATATTTTTGTAGGATTATAAATTCAGAGCTAGAAAGGGCCTTAGTGGTCCTCAGTTACAGTCCCTTTGTTTTTCAGATAAGTAAATTGTGAGAAGCCCTCATCTAGAGTCACATAGCTAATAAATGTCTGAGAGAAAATTTGAAGTCAGCTTTTTTTAACTCAAAATCCAACTCTCTATCTACTATTCCACAGAGTTAAGTGAACCCAAATATTATTTTTTTAATCTATTTTCATTATTCCTTCTGGAACCTAATTCAGTGGGAAAAAATTCCCCACTACAATTTTCTCTTTCTAGTACTGCCTAAACACCTCCTGTGTAACATAGTGACCCTAGAAATACCCCATCTAGATAGAGATTCCCTCCTTATTTAGCCCTGGAACTGTGACATCCTCTGTTTTAGCAGTACTTTTTGAAAAACATCCCATTTCACTCAAATATCATAACAAAACTTTTTGGAGGCAAAGACTCAATAAACTTAAATCATAAATCCATTCACATCACAAACAATTAACGAATATTTCTTACAGTTCTCCATGGCAGAGTAGTCTCTGGCAATACAAGATAAAGATGACACAATGTCAAATGTGGGTATACATTGTGCAGATAGAAAGATAGATAGATGAATAGATAAATAATGTGCATGTATAAGTATATATGTGTGTATGTGTGTGTATGTGTGCATGTACATTATTATATACGTGTGTATATATACACACGTATATATATACATATATATATACAAGGATGTATGCATCTATATGTGTATATAAGTGTGTGTGTGTGTGTGTAGCAAGGTATATGAAACTAAATCTGGAAGGGTAGATTAGAGCCAAATTGCAAGGGCTTTAAACGCCAGAAAGGAGTTTTTATTTAAAGATAATAGGGAGTCACTAGAATTTAATGAGTATGAGAATCAAATAGTCAGACCTGTGCTTTGGGAAGATCCCTTTATCATCCACGTAGAGGCCGGTAGAGAGAAGGAAGAGACATAAGGAAATGAGGCCAAGTAGGAATTTATTTACAATCTTCCTGATGTTAGTCCTATTCACCTGGTCAGCTGAACCTTTGCAAGTGAACCAAAGGGAAGTCATCTATAAGTAGAAATAATTATGATCAAAAAGCGCTGGCCTTCACTTCTATCAAGCACTAGGCAAGAGACAGACTTTCCATGGGAAAAAAAATACATTCCTTTCAGAGAAGAAGCTTCTAGAAAAACTCTAAAAGTTCAGTCTCAGCTATCTAAGACACCTTAGCTCCTGGGGGAGCCAATAAGGGTGGGAGGAAACAAAGTAACCCCTAAAGAGTCAAAGCAGTGTAGGACATAGGGAAAAGAAGCTAAAGGGAACAAGGACTTGGGCCACAACCCAGCTCCACATGGCATCTCAGCCTCAGTGACTTACTTCCAGTCACCTCTGTTTTTCTGTCAAGGTCTGCTGCCAGATCTATCTGCTCCAAGTTCTCGTCCACTCCCGGGACTAGAGAAGATACTGCATAAGATATTGCACAAGAATCACCATAACTCATACTTCCCCTTCCACACACACTCCCACTGCCTTCTTAATTGGAAAAGAAAGAGAATTGAAGGTCCTTGAAGGTCATAGGCTATACTGCAAGAGACTCAGGCCATGTTTTCAGAGGAAAAGGGTCTAACAGAAACACAAGTGACTTGCTGGAAAGCCACCTGAGGCACAATGAAGATGACATATCAAAGAAGGAATCCCAGGCTTTCCTCTCACTACAGGGAAATTCTCCCCACCTTGGCATTCCCTATACCATGGATGGTGCTACCCCACTGACCCAAGGACCAGAATTCCTAGTAACAGTATTGAAATAGGGCTTCATAAATGCTGAGTTCTCCATCTATCTAAGTATTCAAAGGGAATCTAAGATAATCATTTGCCAGGGGTGTTGAGAAATAATATGAATCGGACTAGATGATCTTGAATTTGTCATCAAACTCTAGGATTCTATGTACATTTGGGGGATTGCTGAGGGTAGATACCATTCCTTCTCCTGGTAGGTTAGGCGTGAGAAAAAATTAAGTCAACATGAAATTGTTGATGAGGAGAAAGGTGGGCTGTGCTTCTCCCCAACCTGTCCAGGCACAAATGCTCTTGTGCAGCTGTAAATCTGCCCATCAGCATAGCCAAGACCTCATCCTGGCACAGGGGCAGAGATTAATAGAACATATTTAGTGCTGAGGTACCAATTTCCCTAATAACATGCTGAGGGTAACATTTCTCATGGGCCTCCCATTGCCAGAGACATGAACAGCTCTACCATGAAGGTCCTGCTGAGTCCAAAGTGGGAGCTAATTACATCTGCTTCCCCTGCACTCAGTAACTAGGCTTTTCTTCAAGCCTTGCCCTCATTTAGCATTTGAGATGGCATCCTGGAGTGTGTGTGTTTTACAAATCTACCCACTCTCCTACCTGGAAACCTCAGACTCTGGAGCACAGCAGCCTTGAGCAAACATCCCTCCCCTTCATTTAAAAAGTGCCATCAGACTAATAGGAGCATTGACGAAAACCAAACCAATGTTAAGTACTGTGGAACAAGGAGTCCAGAGAAATAAGTCATTATATCTAACCTAGAGGAGCTAGCATTCAGAAAGAAGACAAGTTTCACTTCCACAAAGGAAAAACTCAAACTATATAAATAGTTTCATGTGGTTAAAAAAATGTCACTGGTTTATGTATTTTTGAAAATAGAATGTAAAGATCTTCATGATCATCCTAGCTCAACCACTTAGTATAAAATTAGAAACAAAGCAACTGAAATCCAGTGAGGGGAAGTAACTTGCTATCACATAGCTAGTTAGTGGCCAAATCAGGTCTGGAACTGAGATCTCCTGATTCTCTCCATCTGGGACTTTTTTCCATAGAGGGTTTCCAATCCTGCAGTATCTGAAGACTTTAAAATGAGCATCATCCAAAAGGCAATGGAAATGCACATGATGGGCAAGAGCATGACAAGCAAGGAAGTCTAAAAGAGGGCCAGAGTAAAGTATGTCAACAAAGATGTTTGGGAGCAAAAAGGAAAGGCAGCTGATCATAGAGGAGAGCAAGGGATAATCAATAGATGGTTCATGTGCTCCACTAGCAGCCTCACTGAGTCAAGAGAAAGAAAATTCCATCATCATAAGGGAGTAAATGAACAAGAGTTTCACAGACTATGCTAACGTTGGTGTCTTTAGGGAGAAGACCCACTCAGATCACAGATAGGTGTGAGAATTCAATTACTGAGTCCTAGCTGCCTAATATGATAATTTAGTTATCTGAGAGTAGCACACACCACCTAACAGAAGCACTGCTCTTACCTTAGCCTTCTTACAAGGAAGGATACGTAGTGTTGGTGTGATATACTGACTGAATTCAAATTGGCCTGAAACAAGAGAGATGGGTGTTTTGGGAGCATAGATGTTTACTGAGTGCTGGCTTTTTGTAGAGTCCCTACTATAGATTACATTGCAGGGGAAACAAGGACTGAGCTGCTAATTTAGTTACCTCTTATTTATCCATACAAATGAATAACCTGAAGAATGCAAAACTGCACATATATAAGGAATTATTTTTATTCAGCATGGAAACTTGTCAATAAATATTCCCAACTTGGTACCTGTCTTCTCCCCATCACTAATACATCAATAAATTATTACTGTGTCTCTTTCAGGTTAAAGTCCACATTAATTTGCATTCCTCAAACACCCAGCAAATGACTCTGAAAACAAGAGGAAAAGAGTGGACCAGACAGTAACTGGAGATTTCCTGGAAGATAATACACACACCGACTATAGAATTGTAAATTTAGAGCTAGAGGGGACCTTAGAGGTCATCTAACTCATCTAGATGAGAAAAAAAAGTCCAGGAACATTTGGTGATTTGCCCCATTTCATGGAGGTAGTATAAGAACAAGGATTTCAATTCATGTTCTCTGATTCCAAATCCAGTCTCTTCCCATTATATCAGACTACTGGGAAATGAACGCAATCAAAGGTCAGCCTCTTAGTCACATAGTTCACGTCTACACATTATTTTAAGGTTTACATAGCACTTGAATTACAACAAACCCTATGTACCACAAGGAAATGACATCAACACTGACTACAATAATTTTATATAGAGGTTTAATCAATGTAAATCCACCGCTACATCAAGGAGACGGAAAGTCACTTACTTAGTCAGCAAACATCTGACAGCGCCAAATGGAGAGAGGTGCTTGCCAAAGGCAACCCCAGGGCAAAACATGAACTCATTATGAAGAAGGATGATGGACAATTATAAGCAGTATTATCTTATGATGCAGAGAAAGCAGTGGTGGGTAAAACCAGTTTAAAGAAAACTTGGCAAGAGATTCACCTCTCTAGCCACTTCCATGCCATTTCTTCCTCACTTAATCTTCTGTTTCCAACCTATCATTTCAGTTCCCACCCATACAAGACTGTGAAATTCTCCAGATCTAGTTGACCTAGGTCTATCACACACTTTTCTTCAGCCAAGTTCATGTGCCTTTCTATCTTTTATACTATCCCCCACCACCACAACTGCTTTCCACCTCTAGCACTGGGAACAGTAACCAAATCAACACTATTATTCCTGGGAAAGATATGTCAATCAGTAACCCTATGTCTCTACTCAATATCCCTGTGACTGCCCCTATCAAAATATTCCTGTCAGGCCACTATGTCTTGACATGTATTGTCTTCCCCATTGACATCAAGAGGTTGCTTTTGTATTTATTTCTCCAAGGTTTAGCCCAGTGTCTGGCAAGTAGTAAATGCTTGAAAATGAATTTTTGTTCATTCATTCATTTATTTACTCAACTATGCAAGTTATCCTAAGGGAATTCAAGGGGAAAATGGGAAGACAACAAACAGAAGTAAACATGGATAAGATTCATAAAAAATTATTTTTAACAAAGTATTATTTCCATTGGTTGGTCATTGTCCTTTGTTCTTGAAGAGGACCAAAATGACATCATCATTATAAAGTGAAGTTTCAGTGTGTCTGACTGTGGCTGATCAGACCAATATGACCTCAGAATGCTCTACCACAGATTGGGCACAGTTAGTCCACGTGAACGCCTGGGGTGGATACTCCAAATTTGCACATCCTACACTTACTTTGTACTGTCTCAATTCTGCTTTGCCCATAGAGCACAGCACCTTTTCTGATGCAGGCGCATCATGCTGAGCAGTCCTGGGCCAGTGACTTCCATGTTCCACAATCAAATTCAGAGTTCTTGAGACAGACCTTGACAGTGTCCTTGTATCGCTTCTTTTGACTACCATGTGATCACCTGCCCCATGTGAGTTCTCCATAAAATAGTCTTCTTGGCAAGCATACATTTTGCATTTGAACAACGTGGCCAACTCATTGGAGATGCACTCTCTGAAGCATAGTTTGAATGCTTGGCAGTTTAGTTCAAGCAAGGACCTCAGTGTCTGGTACCTTATCCTGCCAGGTGATCTTCAGAATCTTCCTAAGGCAGTTCAAATAGAAACAATTCAGTTTCCTAGCATGGTACTGGTAGACTGTCCATGTTTCACAGGCATACATCAATGGGGTCAGCACAACGATTCTGTAGACCTTCGGTTTGGTAGTTACTCTAATACCTCTTCTCTCTCAAACTTTTCTTCAGAACCTCCCAGACACTGAACTTGCTCTAACAATGTTTGTGTCAACCTCATTGTCAATGTGTACATCCCTGGAAAGTACACTGCCAAGGTAAGTGAACTTATCCACAGCATTCAAAACCTCTCCATTTGTTGTAACTGATGGTTCCACATATGCACGATGTGGTGGTGGCTGATGAAGCACCTGTGTTTTCTTGATGTTGATTATTAGGCCAAAATTAGCAGAGGCAGTATTGATCCACACTTTGTTGCATCTCAGCTTCAGAGACTGCATTGAGTGCACAATCATCTACAAACAGAAAATCATGCACCAACACTCCCTCTGCTTTGGTCTGGGCTATAGTCTTTTCAAATTGAAGAACTTACCACCAGTATGGTAGTTGACCTTGATGCCATGTTCATCTTCATAGAAAACATTTGACAACATGACTGAAAACATCATACTAAAAGCATGGGAGCAAGCATTGCAAATATTTAGCTTGCAAAGGATAAGTCTATGATCAGTCCAGCACTCTGCACCACACATTGCCTTTGTCACTCTCACATCTTGTCTGTCTCTTCTCCTTACAATCACATAGTGTATTAGATACCAATATTTGCTGCGAGGGTACGTACATCCATGAAGTTTTATTGCATTTAGGTAAATGGAAAACAGTGTTAGTTATGAGAAGTGTTCAACAATGCACAAGTCTTCAGCAGTAAATGACTGCTGCTGTTTCTGTTTCCAACTCCATTCTTCCCTAGGACTCCCTGCCAGGTCTGGTAGTCTGAGCCTACTCTGACATTAAAGTCACCCAGAATTATAAGTTTGTCCTCTTTTGGCACATTGATGATAAGGATCTCTAAGTCTTCATAAAATTTTTCTATGACCTCACCAGGGTTTGTCATGGTGGGAGCATAGGCACTGATGATGGTGGCACAGCATTTTCCTGCAAGTGTCATGAGCCTGTCATTCACTCCTTTAGGTAGGCATATCAGTTTTCTGACTAAATTTGTTTTGATTACAAAACCTACGCCAGCTTCGTGGTGCTCCCCTTCACTGTGGCCACTCCAGAAAAATGTGTATCCAGCTCCATCTTCAGTAGGTTGGCCTTCATTTGCCAGCCTTGTTTCACTCAGGATTGCTATTTGGATGCAATACTTGTTGAGTTCTCTTGCAACAAGAGAAGTTCATCTTTCAGGTCTACTGGATTTTATGTTGTCTAGAAGTGTGCACACATTCCATGTGCTGATGGTGGGTGGAATCATCTTTGCAGATGGTTTTGTACATTTTATACATTTTTTTGTGTTTCAAAAACAGAGTGGAATTCCCCACCTGCAGTGGTAATCAGACCAGGGTTGGGTAAGTAGATAATTTTTAGGGCATCTTTTCTAGTCCCCTTCTTCATACCATGAGGTGAGCAGTGTGATCCTTAAAAGGTTGCTTGGACACTCAGGGGGCTGACAGTATCACTGCTGCTTCCAGTGAGAAATGACCCTATGGCTGGACTGTGTGCAGGGTTGTGACTAGAGCTCCCAGTATATCTGCAGCTGCTGCTTCATCACTTACCTGTCACCACAGGATTTTGAGGCACAGTCACAGATATGCACAGAGGGTAAGAAGAAATGGCACTAATGAGAACAAAAACTAGAAAAGCAGGAAAATCGGACCAAGTACATATGAAAAAGGTCTTTTCTGGAGAGATCAATATACAAATTATATGAAAGAAAGGGAGATACTAATGGCAGGGGGTGGAGATCTCAGAACTTATTAAAACTGAAAAAAACTTACCGAGAGAACATCAATAACTACCCAACTCTTTATGCCTACTCTCTCATCTATACAAAATCTTAATGAGGGTTAGTTACTTATGCACAAATTAAGGGTATCTTTGATTAGAGTATTAGTAGGTGTATTAGTATTAGTAGAATATTAGTACTAGTAGGTAGACTTTCATAAGCAATATTTAACAGTGAAACACAGGTTTGTCATTTTGCAATTGACTGAAAGAAGTCCTTGCTATTTCTTTATTAAGCAAAAAACATTTGATTCAGTATAGCAAAGTGCTCTCTTACAGATTTAATTTCCACAATGTGTTTCCCATCCAGATAACAAAATCATTGGATACTCCTTAAAATATATAACTTAAGTAACCCTGTTCACTGACCCTCTGATCATAAATACTGAGTGAAGTACTGTGAGGCCAAGCAAAATAGGATCTTTTGCTATTTTTGTTTTAGTATAATCAAGAAGTATAATGCCTCTATTTGATTAAAGAAGATCTTTCCCACCTATTGATGGGCCTGGGAAGATTTGTGGAAAGACCCATACCTTTTTTAATGGGGCACTGGTTCTCAGGGCATGTGATGCCCTCTGGCTCTAAAAAGTGTATAAAGACTCCGAGATGCAGTTTTACTTTGGGGCTTAGTTTTTGGAAAAAGGTTTGTGTGCCAGATGAGACTCTAGGAAGCCACTAAGCAGCCCCCTGGCTTTGAAAACCTAGGTGTTGGTGCTTCCCTCTCTGTTAACTATATGTGTGGTCAAGCAGTTGCATTTGTCTGTTTTTCACAACTGTAATGAATGAGATCCATCCAAATTGAACAGTGATTTCTTGTGGATGGTGAAATCCTTCAGATGTTCCTATATTCAAACAATATTTTGCTGGTTACATATCCCCTGGAATATCAGAGAATTTCTTGTAAGATACCTGTAATCATTCAAAGGAATCTAGCATGACTAGCCACATAAGAAAGGCCAAGTGGACAAAAAATAGCTATTGCTCAGATTACAGTATATATTCAGCTAGATAACTTATAGAACTCTATAGGCAGCACAGATTTACAAGGAGTTGAGCCCAAAATTGAACAAAAAGAAGAAAACTGGTTTGATTGTGTTTAGGAGTTGGAAAAACTCCTTTAACAACCCCATGAAAGCAAAAGGCCTGTATTTTTTCAAACTATTAAGATTTTATTGGACTTACTATATGACACTATTACCACAAATGCAACAGCATCTGAATAGCTAAAATTTAACATTGTATTGTATGTCTGAAGTCCCTTCCAGCTCATTCATGGTCCTAACATGAATTCACATTCATACGAAACTTTAAAGTTTGCAAAGCATTTTCTGTACAACAACCACATAATTTGAAGTAGGAATTCAAAACCAGGTCTTCTGACTCCAAGTCCACTTCTCCAACCCCTGTGCCATGGGGTTTTGTTTGCTTGTCTGTTTATTTTTTGTTTTGCCTCCCTACTGGAATAGAAGTTGCTAGGTGCAGGTACCAAATCTTATTTCAAACTCTGAATCTTCCTCCTACCCCCAGCAACTAGCATGGTTTCTGCACACTGCAAGTCCTTAGTAAATATATCTAGAATTGTGAGTGTGTGTTCTTTCTTCGTTGCTGAAGAAGACCATGACATCAGAGAAATGATGACATGACTTGCACTTGGCTTTGTTTTGAGTGAGGGAGGGCTGTGCAGGTCACCAGCCTCACTTCTCCAGAGCCATCTGAATCCAGTGCCCAGATATTCATCAGGATGACTGGAGATGACCCAGGATGAGGCAATGGGGTTAAGTGACTTGCCCAAGGTCACACAACTAGTGAGTGTCAAGTGTCTGAGGTGAGATTTGAACTCAGGTCCTCCTAACTCCTGCACTTGTGCTCTATCCACTGCACTACCTAGCTGTCCCTTATACCTAGAATTAGAGAAATATGAAATCCAGTGAATTAAATTCACAGTCAGCCAAGAGTGAGGGCTAGTTAACAAAGAACATTCCTATAGGAGTGAAAATTCCCCTCTCTCCAGGAAGAGCAAGTACAGAGAATATTAATGTTGGATGGAAAGGGAGAGGGAATTCAAGAACTTAATAACAGTCTGTGAGGAAACATTAACACTTCCCTAGATAGACTGAACTTCACCACTCTGGCTGATAAGCAAAGTCATCACCAATCTAGATAACATATTACAACAGTGATGAAAGGGAAATTAGTGAGATTCTTACCGTCTCATCTTAGGAAGGACCTTGAAAAGAAGGAGGAAATGAAAATTTTGAAGGTCAGTGAGACAGCTATACTACTCCGAGGTTCCAGGATAATATGGCACCTAACATATCTGTAGAGTTTTTAACTTTTCAAAGTATCTCCTTATCTGCCCTTTCACTCATATTATCCCTGCCAGGTAGATATTAGTCATATTAGACCTACGACACATGAAGAAACAGAAGGCCAGAGAGGTTGAATTGACTCACCTCACCATAGAGAGAGTTAGCAGCAGAGTCATCCCTGTTAAATGGTAGCAATAATTATTCAGAGGGAAAACATAAAATTTGGTGTTGAGTATGGATTTTATCACATGTTTTGATGCTAAGTAGCTCTGTGACCTGGGCAGCTAGATGATCCAGTGACTAGAGGGCCTGGCCTGGAGTCAGGAAGACATATTCCTGAGTTCAAATCTGTCCTCAGACACTATGAGACTGGGCAAGTCATTTAACCTTGCTTGCCTCAGTTCCTCATCTATAAAAATGCACCAGAGAAGGAAATGGCAAATCCAGTATACCCTGGTATCTTTGCCAAGAAAACCCCAAAGTGGAGTTTCAAAGAGTCAGACATGACTGAAACAACTCAACAACCGTAACAAAAGCTCTGTGGTCTTAGGCAAGTTGCTTCCCTGCTCTGGGTCTCAGTTTCCTCATTTGTCAAGTGAAAATGTTGGACTAAATGATTCATAAGTTTTCTTCTCTGTCTATATCAAATCAAGCTCTTCTGATCCCAGCCCAGGACTCTTTACAGCAGGTGGTGCTCTTAAGAGACAGAGAAAATAGAAGACAAAAATTTGAATGGAAAGAGAAATGTCAGACGATCATAGATTTAGAAAAGTAACAAGCAATCATTAAGTGTGCACTCTGTGCCAGGCACGATGCTAAACACTTCGAAAATATTTCACTTGATCCTCGCAACCATCCTGGGAGGTTGCTACCATAATTTTTCCCATTCTACATTTGAGGAAACTGAGCCCCAGGAAATTTAAGTGGCCAGAATCATACAGCTAGTTAGTAAGTCTCTAGACTATATTTGAACTCATGTCCTCCTGACTTCTGGTCCAGTACCCTATCCACTATAGATATCGGGACATATAGGTAACTAAATGAGTGGCAACCTTCGAGGTAAATTCATTCTCATGTTCCTCTTTATTTGGAAGAACACTGGATTAGAAATCATGTGATTGGTTTCATGTTATTGCTCTGCCACAAACTAGCTATGAGATATGGAGTAAACAATTTACCTTTTGTAGCCTCATTCTGTACAATCAGGTGTTTGGACTAGAATATCTTTACAATGTCTTCTCGGTCTAATATTCTAAGGTCCTATCATGATGCTCATCATTCTCCATGAAATGAAACAAAACCAATTAGGTGTGGTAGAAGGAAAGAAGAGGTATATAAAAACTAATTATATATGTATTAGTTTGGATACCTACATATTTCAATACATATATATACACTCCACATCAATGGATGCTCTATCCAACTGCATACCACAATAGGAATCGTTCATCTATATTTTTTCCCTTTGTGAATAATTAAGCCAAATATTTTTAAGTGAATATGGCTATGATTGGGAAGCTTTACAATGTTTCAAGGATTGCTGCAATTAGCACAGTGTCTTCCAAGGCCATCTGAAGGACCTCCTCATCTGTAATAATTCTATGTGCTGTACATCCTCGGTAATGGTGGCATTTAACTTTGGTGAGCATACTTTTCCCTTCTATATATCCTGATTGATATTTAATAATTGGAAGGCCATAGTTCAAAGTTTTCTTTGCCCTTATCTCTTTCCAGACATCAAATATGCATGGAAGATAACCTCACTGAATAAGAACTGCCAGCAAGCTGCATTTTGCCCTAATGAATCAAATAGTTTTTGGAGTCAAATAAGGAACAAAATAGACTCTTCTATTACCTATACCTCTTAATCAATTTTATGAGTCTAAAAATATGGTCTGCTACAGAATATAATTTACAAAAATTTGTCAATTTCTTCTCATATTATATTCTCAATGCAGGTCAATTTCATATTTGGGTAAATTATTCTTATATGGATTTTATAGATATTAGAAAGTGGACATATTGGTCAGCACTATTGAAATTATCTTAATCACTTTAATTAATCCTAAAAACCTTAGGGGGGTTTGTTTCAAAGTTTGTGTATCCTTCCTTCTTTTTAGTAGCTTGAGAATCAATCCTCCAATATCTATGAATCTATTCAGCACAGAACTCCACTTTGCATAATCGGAGTAATCCAGCTTCTCTTCCCATTTTTATTTTCTTTAGTACCACTTCTGCTTTTGCACATTCAAATACAGAGGCTCAACGGTCACTGATGAAAAGAGTCTGTTATAGAAAACTTAACAGATCTTTTCCACTTTTATCCATGTGTTGCCCACCTTCTCATTCATGCTCTTAGGATGATCTGGATTACCTGATTTTTAAAAAATCATTCTGTAAATAATGTTTTTACCTCAATAACTTCTACCTGTTTTGTTAAATGATGCTGTTAACAAACTATAAGCATCCTTATCTGTAAGATTTTTATAACTAACTTGATATCCGAAACCAGTACAGCCCTTGGTTGCCATATCTCTGGTATAGTTTGGGGGGAAGGGGGAAATCAAGATAGTTTTGACTAAAATGGTTGAAAAGATCTTTTAATCTCATTGTATTACTGATTTATAGTAGTTGAACTTCCTCAGGAAATGTCAATAGTCTGTCGTGCCTGTTCCCTTGCCCATTTCCCATTTTTGGCATTTATTGCATTCTCAAAAAGATCAGGTTAAAGCTGCCTCAGTTGAATATCATATCTCTTCAATTTTATTCTGTCTTCTAATTTGGTCTTTGTTTAAATAGAAGCTCAGATGAGTTGACCATATACAGAAAATTGACTTGAAAATGACTCCCACTTTGTTGACTTGTCATTTCCTGTTTGAATGTAATCAACTTCAATCTTTTATGAAGTGATGTATTATTCACTATGTCCAACACCTCCTTTTTCTTGCAGAAAGTATTCATGATATTCTGAGGACCCTGTTTGCTCAGCAAGACTTTACTTCTCTTGTTTCTTTCTCCTGAGCTAAGCTTTTCAACATATTTGCCATCATCCTCTATTACTACCTTTGCATTGACGTCACCAAGTTTCAGCTCTATATGTTGATTTAATTTGAAGAGTGTTATTGGATTTTCTGCAGAATTTCTTTTCCTTTCATCCCCTGAAACAGATGTTGGCATACAAATTGCAATTATCTACATGTAGTTTTTTTGTTTGTTTGTTTTCAACTGCCTGTCAGGAGCGCTGTAATACATGATGACACAGCACCCTAAAAATCATTCTTCTTGTTGCCAAGGTTGTACAGTAAAACCAACTCAGCTGACTCTTGAAGAGAACCCATGAACTATCCTTACATTTTTTTTGTTTTGGTGGTTCAGTCATTTCAGTCATGTCTAACAGTCTGTGACCTCATCTGGGGCTTGGCAAAGATTCTGGAATGGTTTTCCATTTCCTCCTCCAGTTCATTTTACAGATGAGAAACTGAGGCAAATAAGAGTTAAGTGACTTGCCCAGGATCACACAG
This sequence comes from Bettongia penicillata ogilbyi, assembly GCA_023548195.1. Lineage (NCBI taxonomy): Eukaryota > Metazoa > Chordata > Mammalia > Diprotodontia > Potoroidae > Bettongia > Bettongia penicillata. Next base: position 410,365 of record JAJHZJ010001014.1, on the reverse strand, counting down.
CTAGTGTCTGAATTCAAGATGGTGAGTCTTCCTGACTCCAGGTCCAGCACTCCATCCACCTAGCTGCAACCTTAGCTGCCCACCCTTACCTTTAGCTGCAAGTTATTTTTGTCCTTTGGTTTCATATGTAACAAGAACATCAAGATCATATGAATTGGTTCTTTCAGCAATATAGTCATTATCTCATCACTGGATATGGAGTTCATATATAGAGATGTAACAGTAAGTCAATGAGGTGCCTACTATTGCTAAGCATGGGGGATACAAATAAAGCTCAATGACAGTTCCTGTTCACAAAGAGCTCAGTCAAATGGAGAGAATGCATGCAAGTGATCACATACAAACAAGCTATATTGAGGAAAAACTGGAAATAATCAACAGAGGGAAAACATTAGAATTAATGAGGACTAAGAAAGACACCCCATAGAAAGAGTTATTTTGTTGAATCTTGAAGATAGACATAGAAGTCAGGAGGTAGAAATGAGGAAGGAGAGCATTCCAGTCATGGGGGACTACCAGTGAAAATACCCAGAGTAGGAAGGTGGAATACCTCAGTCGATGAACAGTAAGGAGGCCAATATTGGATAACAGAGAATGTGTAGGTGAGGGGAGTGTGCATAAGAAGACCAGAAAGTGGCATGGGAATGGTGAGTAGAAGGCAGATTATGAAGGGCTTTGAATGCCAAATAGAAAATTTTATATTTCATCTTGGAGGTGTTAGTAAACTACTGGAGTTTATTAAATATGGTGATATGGTCAGACTCACACTTTAGGAAGATCATTTTGGCAGCTGAGTCAAAAATGAACTAGAATGGAGAGAGAATGTAACAAGGAGACAACCAGCAGGTTATGTCAATAGTCTAGGCATGAATGAATGATGGCTTGCACCAAGGTAGTGGCAGTGCCACAGGAGAGAAGGGGGAATATTTAAGAGGTGTTATAATGGATGCAGAGGGGTCAGAGTGAAGTTCTGAGTATGAAACCTAGGGATGCTGCCCTCAAGAGAGGAGTTAAAAAGAGGGGAAGGTTTGGGATAAGAAAAAATAATGAACTCTGTTTTGGATATGTGGAGTTTAAGATGCCTATGGAATATCCAGTTTGGGATGTCCAGCTGGCTTTTGAGATATATGAGAGTGAAGGCCAGAGGAAGGTTTGGGCTGGATAAGTAAATTTGAGAATTCTCAATATAAAGATGATCATTGGATCCAGTCCAACAGTTAATGTTTACAAATGGATTATAGAGTGAACTAAAGATTGTATGATTCTGTGTCTAATACACACACATACATGTATATGTGTCTCTGCACATATATGTTTAAACAACTATTTTGCAACAGACGTTGCATTCTTTAATCCCTCTTTCCCAAAGCTTTCTAAATTCTTGCCTGAGATTCTCCCCACATCATCTTTGATTCAGAAACAGAAAATTGTGAACAAGTCAACTCTAAAGAATCCATAAAATGTTGCTTTAAAAAAACAAACTGAAAATGTTTGACTAAAGAAATCTCTCCAAAACATTCATCCCAACCACAGCTCAGTGGAGTGAGGGGTGGGGGAAGGGAGTGGTAATGACTTCTTCACAATTAGTTGGCCCTCATAAATAAGAGATAAATTGGATCCACTCTACTTATCCAATCTTATTTTCAGCTACTCTTTTACACAGACCTTCCATTCCACCAATATTCAATTAAATTTAATTCAAGAAGCATTTCTTAAAAGCCTGCTATGTGTTAGACATTAGGATTATGAAGACAAAAAGGAAAATATTCCCTGCCCTCAAGTAGCTTACATCCTAGTGGAGGATCATATAGTACGTCATGTTCATTCCAATACCCCAGTTCTTCATGTATATGATTCCCCTCTCCTGATATGGTCTCTTTTACATCCTAAATTTTGGTCATCCATCAAGACCCAGTTTAAATCACAAATCCTCTTTCTAAGCTCTCCATGATTACTGCAAACTATTCTAATCCTTCTGTGTTCTGATTCTCATGTAAAACTGCAAGGTACTCCCGTAACTCAACTTATCACTTGATTATATATTATCTTAAATTGTTGATCAATTGTTTCAGATGGATTATTCTTGTCTCCTCAGCTAGACAGTAATTGCACTAGGTATATGAATAAATCTCTCCAAGATTATCAGAAGGGAATTAAGCAAATAGAAGACAACTTGATTCCACTAATGAAAGTCTTCATATGAGTTGTTATTTCCCAATATCACCTACTTCCTATCCCATCCTGTCCTTCAAAGGTCATAGAGTGATTTAGAATAAACCTGAATTTATCTAAATATTTCTTTGATTCTCTATACCTTTAGCTACAAAGTATAGAGAATGGGCTGGATGTAGAAGTATTTTCTGAGACACAACCTTCCAACTTTCCTGATCCTTCAATAAATTAAGCTAACATCTGTCTTACGATGCTCACAAATGCTTGATATGCTGCTAGAATGCAGGATTTTCAAAATCTTCCCATTCACTGTCTATCTTGATCTCAATGTCCTGCAAGCCCCTCACTCATATTGCACACAAATCACTCTTTGGTATGTTTTTTTCTCTCTACTCACTTCCACTGAGACAAGTAGTGGTTTTATAGTCAACACAAGTGTCTTCTTCATATGTTATTGGAAAGGGCAATTTTGTCGAATTGTATTTCATTTAATGATTTTAGCTTTCCTCAAATCAGTTTTTCGTTTTATAGCCATTATACTAGATTAAAATTGAAGTTCATACACCATCTTCAGGCTTACAAAGCACTCAATATACTTTGCCTCATTTGATTGTTCTTTTTCACTTGATTAACTACTGCTATCGTTTTCGATGGTGAGTGAAATGACAGATCCGTGATGATCTACCTGATATCTCACATTCTAAGTTCTGATGTGCTGATATAAGCAAATAGAATGGCACTAAAGATGACGGATGCATGGATGGACGGATATTAAGTGCTTACTACATGTAAGGCGAAGATAAAGAACACAGCTAGAATAGGTCAAATATAGACAAGGGATGTCCCTGCTGGGGGCAGTAGAATTCTAAAGGTCTTAGTGGATGGATTCTGAAAATGTCTGATATGGCAGAGTATGCCAAGCACTTGGAAAAAATTCAAGGAATTTTTATTGCTCTCAAAAAGGCAATTGAAAGAATATCAATGACCAATGACTCATATGCCTACTTTTCCTTCTCTATAAAAAATTTATGAGAATAATCTACATACATATTGAGATCAACCAAGAAGATTGGTTTTATAAACAATAGGTAGGTTTTATAAACAATATTCTACAACAGACCACACCTTTACAATTACATAAGTGATTGAAAGCTTTGGAAACGACAAGATTTCACAGCACATATTGCTAGTTGACTATTTTTTAAAGCAGTTGAATTCAGTAGAGCAAAATGCTACCTGAAGACCTCTCAAGGTATCTACAATGCATATGTTGAAAACTATACCCTTAAAAGATGTATAATTTTCTTTAGTTTTCAAGGGTTTGTTTTTTATAACTCTGTACATTCTTATTATATTCTAAAAATAAAGGAGACATTTTTGTAGTTCCATCAAAGTACCAATGTAAATGTTAAAATGAGACACAGATTTTCAGACACAGCCAACATGGCAATTAGGTTGGCTTAACTATACATATTTGCTATGAAAGTTTTGTTTTTCCTTTTTTTCCAGTGGGGGATGAGGAAGAGGTGGGAGGTAGAGAAAATAAATGCATACTAACTGAAAAAAGAACACTTTCAAAAGAAAAAATCTATACGAATGTTTAAAAAATTTCAAATAAAATAGAATCATAAGGTTACTTTCCACTAATTTTTTTCAGATTTAAAAGTAAAATATCCAATAAGATAATCATTGTAGCAATCTGACTACTGTTATTATCCTCTAATATCTGAGTCCTTGGAGGCCTCAGAAGATCTTTATTTGCTCCTGACCCAGACAGTAAACTCTTCAATCAATCAGTAATCTTTTATTAAGTACCTGCTGTGTTCTAGGCACTGGGTATATAAAGACAAAAATAAAAGTTAGAGTATTCCATGCTGTTTCTATCTCTCTTACAGTGCCTACCACAGAGTTGACTTTACAGTAAGCCCTCAATAAATCCTTGATGTTATTAATTGTGAGCAGAGGTATTGTTGTAAAGTAGAAATCAATTCTCTGACAACTTTCTGATCTACCCTGGTCTTCACATTGCTGAAGGGCAAAGGAATAGACTCCCTTTTCTGTGGCCAAAACAGAAGAAAAAACGAAAGTTTATTTGGGGAAGTCATCAAGGCAACTTTCACATTGGCAGATGAAAGGTTCATGGTACCTTAATGAGATAACTTCACTGCTGGCCCAAACAATAATGTCATACGTGATTCCCCAGCATCCATGCTATTGACAATATCATCTATATTGCTTCCTCCCCATGGGGCCAGATCTGCATGTCAATTGTGCCTAGAATTCAAATGCTATTTAATACTATTTTAAATTTTGGAACGCCGGTTCCTCTGCTGGTACCTGAAATTTCTTCTTCAGCTTATATGTTCCAACTGGAGAATAAACGAAGCACACACACACACACACACACACACACACACACACACACACACACACCTTTCACTTCTCCTGCAAAGTCTTTATTTCCTGGTCGTAACCAAAGAAATATGTTCCCTCCCCTGTTGCCTACATCTCCTTGTCTACCTCCCTTCCAAGTACTAGCGCCACCAAACAAAGATCTCCACTGTAGCTGTTCAAACATCCTTATTCATTTCTCCAAATGTAAAGACAGTGGAACAAAAGCAAGGTGGCACTTTTGTTTCTACTAATTTGACAGATTATAAGAAGCTTTGGAATTCATACAATTTCTCCGCCCACATTCTTCCATGTTGAACTTATGTCCTTTGTACTGTTATGGATCTATGAGTAATGGTTAGAAGAGACCTAGTGAGGTCAAAGACTGTCAGACTCTTTGACTTTTGTACTTCTATGCTCTAGAACTAAGTACAATGCCTGGTATATAATTGGCACATAATAAATATTTGATTTTAGCATTCCAAAGCTATAAAACACCATGACCTGTCTGAAATGGAGGTTTAGGACCTACCTTCAATAAAATGCAAGTTAATAAGCCTTTATTAGGCACCTGTGTTGGAGGGATTGTGCCAAGTGTTGGGGATACTATGACAAAAATGAAACTTGCCCTCAAGGACCTTACATTTCACTGGGAAGATGGATATCACTTGTACATAGATAGGAAAATATTGAGTCTAGACAGAGTCACTTCAGGAGGGAGAGGGAACTAACAACTGAGGGAATCAGGGTAGGTCTCATGTAGGAAACAACACTAAGATGACTCTTGAAATAGAATGCCAGGCAAGGGGCACAGTCTGGGCAAAGGTACAGAGGACGAATGGGGAGAATGATCACTTTGGTTGGAACATAGCATAAGTAAGGCATAGTAATGTGAAATAAGACCAGGAATGGAGGCTTCAGCCAAACTGGATATAGTCTTAAATGTCGAACAGAGGAGTTTGCGTTTTATCTCAGAGGCAACAAGGAGCCAAGGATGATTCTTGAACAAGGGAGTGACATGATCAAATAATTGTTTATGAAGTTTGGGTTTGGGGATTTGGGTTTTTTATTTTTTATTTTTTTGGCAATTACATGGAGGATAGATTCAAAGGGGAAGAGGCTGGACACCAGGATACCAGTGAGGAGGCTCTTGCAATAGTCTAGGCTAGAGATGATGAGGGCTTAGGCTAGGATCGTAGTCAAGTGAGCAAAGAGAAAGAAATGGATGAGAGAGATGTTAAGGAGATACAATCAGCAACACTTGGCAACTAACTGGCTATGGTGACAAAGTGACAGGGAAGAGTTCAGAGGGGAAAAAAGCCAAGGTTGGAAACTTTGGTACAGTTAGCACTGGAAATGAGTTCCATTTTGGAAAAGTTTACACTAGAGTGCCTATTAGACATAAACATCTTTCTACCCTCATTTCTTTTATCAAAGGGAACATTTGCAAAGTTTGACCAACAGTTCATTGTAAAGTTACCGCAATCATGAGCTTAAAAAAATAAGCTAAGGTCAAGTCCAAATATTACTATCATCTCCCTTCCAGCTTTGATTCATTTCAAAGGGTTTTCATTGTATCACACCTTTACTAAATAATCATTAATGGCAGTCCATGGTCTATAGAAATTCCTTAGCCTGGCATTCATGTACCTGGATCCACATTATGACCATTTTTCCATCCTTATCTCCCATTGCTCCTATACACAAACCATTTGCTCCAACAAAACTGATCAATTTTCCAAATATGCTTAACATTTTCCCACTGCCACATTTTCTCTTACTCTCTTCTCTATCTGGAATGCCTTTTTCTCCACATATTTCTCCATTTTCAGTATAGTGATAAAATTCTTTGTGAAGGTTTCCCTGACCATCTCACTGCACAATTACCTTATCCTCTTCTGGTATCTCTTAACATTTCTTTCTTTCTCCTGATAACAATTAGCAAAGGCTACTTAATATTATTAATTAATTTTTTTATACCATTCTGAGCTCCCTCACTTGACTGGGAACTCCTTGAGGACACGCAGATTCTTGTACTCCATTAACTGCAAGCATGGAATAGAATGTGCTTAGTTAATACTTGGTGATTAATTATACCCCTTTCTACCCATTCTAATTTAAACATAGAAAATACTGGATAATCAGCTATTGTTTCTAACATTTCCTTGTCCTCAGTTTAGTTACTTCCTGATTCTAATAGCCAAAACCTCCTTTACGTCTGAGAAAAAGCAGCCATAAGGTTTGGCCACGTTGTCTTTTCTTTGGCAAAAGAAACATCTTGGTCTATGGGACTGGTTGTTGGGTTTGGCACATCACTCTGTTAGCTCTAAGCCTCTGGGGCCAAGTCCCTCATTTAGAATTCTAGATTGGTGTCCAGCAGATATGAATGATTAGTTTCTTTTCAGCTAATTCTCTTCACAACAATAAACAGTGGTTTTGTTTTTTCAAAAAAAATCAAACAAGGGAATAGGAGGGAATGAAAAATAAACTCCTCTGTAGAAAAGGACTAGCTAGGGGACTGCTGCCTAAGGTTAGGGATTTATAAACATCCTGGGACTTGTAAGTTCCAAACTCCAACCAAATTCTACTTGGTTGTTTCACAGGGTAATGGGAACATTCAGTTCCAATCAGAATCAAAGAATAATAATGCTAAAGGAATAATGCTAAATAATAATGCTAAAGGAACCTCAGAGCTCATCATCTATTGAAACTCCTTTGACAGAGAAAGTAACTGAGGTACAGTTCTGATGACTTGCCCAAGAGTTGTTATCCACCTACTAGACTATAAGCTCCTTGAGGGCAAGAACCATCTGAAATCTGTATTTCCTCTAGCACCTCATACAATGACTCCACATACATCAATGTTTGTGGTATTGGTATGTGTTATATTTATAGACATAGCTCTTACATTCAGTCTCAGTTTTTTGGCTGAACTGTTCTGATTTACTCCCTTACCTCCAGGATATGGACTATGCCTACCTAAACTGACCTGCCAGCTCCTCTTTATTTACATTATTTTTCTGAACACTAACTATAATACTTTATGCCCCACCTAGGTAATTGAACTCCCAAGCCCAAAAGGCTGGGCTAGCTTGGTCCTTTAGATACCTATACCCTACAATGACCCATTGTACTGCATTTGCCTATGTATTTCAATGCTTTCTAGAACTCAGTGAAGCCTCTGAAGCTGAGATGCAACAAAGTAGGGATCAATTCTCTCCTGCCTGTGCTAATTTTGGCCTAATAATCAACACCAAGAAAACACAGGTGCTTCATGAGCCACCACCACACCATCCATATGTGGAACCATTGGTTACAACAAATGGAGAAGTTTTGAATGTTGTGGATAAGTTCACTTACCTTGGTAGTGTACTTCCCAGGAATGTACACATTGACAATGCATTGCCAGAGTTAGCTCAGTGTTTGGGAGGTTCTGAAGAAAGTATGGTAGAGGAGAGGTATTAGATTGACTTCCAGACTGAAGGTCTACAGAGTCATTGTGCTGACCTCGTTGATGTATGCCTGTGGAACATGGACAATCTACCAATGCCATGCTAGAAAACTGACTCACTTCCATTTGAACTGTCTTAAAAAATTCTGAATATCACCTGGAAGGATAAGGTACCAGACAGTGAGGTCCTTACTCTAACTAAACTGCTACACATATAAACTCTGCTTCAGAGAGCGCAACTCCAATGGGCTGACCACATTGTTCGAATGTAAAATGTCCACTTATCAAAAAGACTGTTTTATGGAGAACTCACATGGGGCAGGAGATCACAGGGTGGTCAGAAGAAGCACCACAAGGACACTGTCAAGGTCTCTCTCAAGAACTTTGAATTTGATTGTAGGACATGAGAGCCACTGGCACAGAACCTCTCAGCATGGTGTGCCAACATCAGAAAGAATGCTGTGCTCTATGGGCAAAGCAGAATTGAGACAGCACAAAGTAAACACAGTATGTGCAAATTTGGAGTACCCTCCCCAGGTGTTCACATGAACTATCTATGCCCAGTCTGTGGTTTAGCATTCCAAACTCATATTGGTCTGATCAGCCGCAGTCGGACACATTGAAACTTGAGTTTATCATGGTGATGTCATTTTGGTCCTCTTCAAGAACAAAGGACAACAACCAACTAGTGTCATGAGTCGTGTATATGTATGTGTATGTATATGTGTGTGCTTCAATACTTTTTAGTATCACAGTGAAGACATTGTTCATTTACGTTCAGCTTATAGTCCACTCTCAATGTCAAGTCAGTCATCTTTATGCTCAAGAGAATGTACCTCATCCTAAAGACGTACCCGTTAGGGATAAATCTCCCTTCTTGGGTAAGGAATACAGTGATCCCTACATCCTAACTACTATCACTCCTCCATTTTCTGGAACTGACCATATATCTTTTGAATTTACTTATTTGGGTACCTGTTTCTGTGCCTCCCTTCATAGGATGAAAGTGCCTTGAGGGCGCTTTTTTTTGCCTTTTATCCCCAGTGCCTAACACAGTGCCTGCACATAGTAGGTGCTTAATAAGTAAATTTTGAACAGGTAAAAAGAAAAAGAATGCATTGATCTTGATACTTATCAAAAAGACATTTTCTCTCCTTCCATCCTTTTAGGTTCCCCAGAAGCTTGCTTCTGTTTTTTCAAAATCTAGCTTGGTAGCTATAACAATTTTTCACTAAAATGGTATAAAGCCATATATTTAGGTGTCCTTGTCTTATTATCCACCAATTTATAAAGTATTTATAAAGTATTATCCATCATCCCTAAAACTTATTATGTGTTTATTCACATTACTCAAAAAAATTGTGTTGACTACATAAATTATTTTTTGTTTAATACCTAGGATCCAGTTGAATTTATACGACAAATGGTTATTGGTAGACCTTTTTTCCTCTTTCAAATGTTGAAGAAAGCCCATTATAAATATGCTTTATAATTGGCTTCATTTGGCAATGGCTAATCATATTCCTGTAGAGTCAAAGAACCTTCATAGAAAAAGTATGCACTCCAAGGCCTCTGCCAGCAATCTGGATCAAGATTTCAAGCACAGAAGTATAGTTTTACACTCTGTTGTGTCTAGCAACAGGGTTAGTACACAAATCAATATACTAAGCAAAAGATTTTAGGATACAAGTGCTCTGACCATCTTACCACAACCCAGGTCCCAATATAGGTTCTGATTTTGAAAGATGAAGCAGCAGATGTAATAGTTTCAGACACCCAGGACTTCATAGAACATTGCAGAGTGATTCTGAGTATCTCAAGGTAGTTGGGATCTGTGGGGTTTTATATTGAGATGAAACCTTTTACAAATATACCTCAGGCAGCTAAGTGGTATAGTGGAGTCAGGAAAACCTGAGTTCAAATCCAGCCTCAGTCACTTACTAGGTACATGATCCTGTGTAAGTCACTTAAACCTATTTGCCTTAGTTTCCTCATCTGTAAAATAAGCTTGAGAAGGAAATGGCAAACCATTCCAGTATATTTGCCAAGAAAACTCCAAAATAAGGTCATGAAGAGTCAGACACAACTGAAAAATGACTAAACAATAGCAACAAATATACCAATTTAATTGTTAAATGGACCCCAGGTCCCTTTGAATACATCAACCTCAAGTAGATCACATGAGGGTTAAACACAGAAGTTAGCAGAATTTACTTTCTGTCCAAAGCTATACTTAATGGTCTCGGTGTTTCTTTCTAAATGTCCCCATCCTTATTCCGGAGGCATGCTCTGGCTAATCAGCTGCACCTGTCAAGATGATTCCAGTTCCTAAATTCCTTGTTCACCTGTTCTAATAAAAAACTGGCAAATATTCGTTTCATCCTCTAAAGAAAAAGTGTGTTCTTATGTGTTACTACCTGTGTGACATTGGGCAAGTCACTTAACCTCTAGATCTCTCAGTTACCTTATCCGTAAAAAAAGGATATTTGAACTGGATGGTTTCTAATTCCCCTTCCAGCTCTTAATCTATAATCCTATATTATACATGTACACTGCACTTTGTATGGATGCAGATTCTGCCCAGACTCTGCCTCTTTAGCTCTCCAGGAGTATCAGCTTAGGGACAATTCAGGCACCCAAGTCAGAGTGTGAAGCTTCTTGCCTCTGAGCAACAGTCATAGCAGCCACCTCTAAACATAGCTTTCAATTCAGAAATACCAAGAACTAGCCTCTTTGCCTAGCAACTGTCTGGCTCCTTGCTTCCCCTAACCATTCAGTCATCCTAAATCCTTCTAATCCTAGGGCTATCCTTCCCAGATCATTAAAAAAGAATGAAAGCTGTGCTAGAAAGAAAAGTACATTCATCTGTAGTCCTGCCAGCTTGGGGTTTGGCTTCCTTGCCACTTTGGCCCACTTTGGGCTCCTTCTAACTTGCCCTGATTAATTAGAATAGCTCCTCACATTTGTGGAACATTTGAAGGTTTATAGATCACTCTCTTCACAACAGTTGGGGATGTTCATCATGAGTTATTATACTTGCTTTAAAGATTTGAAAAAATGAAAATGAGGCATAAGTGACTTACCAGTTAGGAGTCAGCAGTCAAAGCCAGGACTGAGAAAGGAAACCAGGTCTTCCCTGGCTTTATCCATGACATCATGCTGCCTTTAAGGGAAGCAAGCATCTTCCCAAAATTTCCTAATTATAATCATGGGGAAGGAGTTTTGCATGGTGGTAGGAGCTAAGTATGCTTTCTTTAAATTTTTAAATAAAGTTGCATTTATATTTATGAAAGTTGTAATTAATATGTGGAGACCATTCTTGGTTCCCTATGTATAAATAAATGAATGAATGACTAGATAGATAAATAGATACATTAAAAATAGAATAAAATAAAACAGGTAGTGGACTGGATTTGAGCAGCTGGTTATAGTTTGCAAAACGATACTCTAATGCCAAACTCTGGGATCAAACAAAAACATACAAAATACTTTGACTCTCAGTAGGTACTCAAGTCCTTATTGAATCAATTGGTGGCTGCATCCTCTGGTATAAGGATTCAAGTACTAAAGAGGAAACTTGGGGAGGAGCCAAGATGGTGGAGTAGAAAGATTCATGTATGCAAGCTCTGAACCCACAGTCTATAAAAATACCTGCAAATAACTCCCAACAAATTCTGGAGCAGTGGAAGCCACACAGCAACAGAGTGGACAAGATTTCTGTTCCAGAGAAACCTACGGAGAGAAGCAGATCCGAGCAGGCGTCAGGGACAGAATCTCCAGCAGCCATGCAGGTCCGTCCATCCATCCACAGGTGCAAAGGTCAGTGAGAGAGTCTTTATGGTTGGTCAAGAGGGGAGTGGGGTGTCTCCATAACTCAGGCCCCCTCGGGAGGCAGCAGTGAACAGGGTCTCCCAAAGCAGGCAGGAGCTGGTATCTATTGTTGAAGGTCTCTGCATAAACCCCTGAGGGAACTGAGCCCCAGGTGGCGACCCTGCCCCCACCCCAGCAGCTGAACTTAATCTCACACTGAATAGCAGCCCTGCCCCCGCTGGAAGCCTGAGGCTTGGGAGCAGCATATGAATCTCAGACCTCAAGCACTAGCTGGGCAGATCTGGAGGCAAGGTGGCTGTGGAGAGGAATCTCAGAAGTCAAGTAACTGACTGGGAAAATGCCCAGAAAAGGGGAAAAAAATAAGACCATGGAAGGTTATTTTCTTGGTGAACAGATATCTCCTCCCATCCTTTCAGATGAGGGCTTACCATCAGGGAAAGACATAGAAGTCAAGGCTTCTGTATCCCAAACATCCAAAATAAATATTCAATGGTCTCAGGCCATGGAAGAGCTCAAAAAAGATTTTGAAAATCAAGTTAGGGGGCGGAGCCAAGATGGCGGAGTAGAAGGACGCACGTTTACGAGCTCCGAAACCAAAGCCCATGGAATTGGTGTAGAAAGAGTCCCCCATAGATTCTGGGTGAGTGCAAGGTGTGCAGAGGCAGAGTGGAGGAGATTTCCGTCCCAGGGAGCCCTCAAGACCCGTCCCCAGGGTCCGGCGCGCCCCGGAGAGTAAACCCGACCCCCAGCGCTGCCCTGGCCGAGGCCTCAGAGAAGCGGATCGGAGCAGGCTTCAGAGACGGAAGCTGAAGCAGCCGGGAAAGTCCCTCCGCCCACAGAAGCAGGTCAGTGAGAGAGGCCGGGCTGAAGGAGAGGGGAAGCAGGGCGTCTGTGACTCGGGCCCCCTCGGGAGGAAGCGGCGGCGGCAGAGACGGGGGCAGGAAGCGGCGGAGGCAGAGGCGTGGGCGGCGGCTGAGGCGGCAGCGGCCCAGGACTCAGGAATCCCCCAGCAGCAGGCAGGATCTTCATTACAGAAGATTCCCGCATAAAACCTGACGGAGCTGAGCCTGAGAGACGGCCCTGCCCCCACCCCGCTCTGTTGCTGAAGGTTTCTGCTCGGGACCCCCAGGGGAGCTGAGATTGGGAGGCGGGCCCCCCACCCCGCCCCCACCCGCTCCATTCTTGAGAGTCGCTGCATAAAGCCCCCCGAGGGATCAGAGTCTCGGAGACAGCCCTGGCCCCGCCCCAGCACCTGAACTAAAGCTCACTGATTGACAGCCAGCAGGAGGAAAGCCCATTTAAATCTCAGAGGCCAGGCGCTGGCTGGGCGGATCCAGGCGGGGGCGGAAGGGAATCTCAGAGGTCAAGTAACTGGCTGGGAAAATGCCTAGAAAGGGGAAGAAAAATAAGACTTTAGAGAGTTTTTTCCAACAAATGCAAATGATCCCAACCTTCGGATCTGATGGGGAGGACGAGAACGTATTTTTCCCATCAGGGAAAGATGTGGAGGGCGGGGCCTCAGTACCCCAGACACCCCAGGGGGGTGTTGAGTGGGCTCAGGCCTTGGAAGAGCTTAAAAAGGATTTTGAAAAGCAAGTTAGACAGGTGGAGGAAAGACTGGGAAAAGAAATGACAAAGATGCAAGAAGAGTATGAAAAAAGGTCAATATCTTGGTAAAGGAGACCCAAAAAAATGCTGAGGAAATTAACACCTTGAAAAATAGGCTCACTCAATTGGCAAAAGAGGTTCAAAAAGCCAATGAGGAGAAGAATGCATTCAAAAGCAAAATGAGCCAAATGGAAAAAGAGGCTCAAAAGCTCACTGAATTTAATAGTTCTCTCAAAATTAGAATGGAACAGATGGAGTCTAATGATTTTATGAGAAACCAAGAAATCACCAAACAAAACCAAAAGAACAATAAAATGGAAGAGAATGTGAAATATCTCATGGGAAAAACAACTGACCTGGAAAATAGATCAAGGAGAGACAACTTAAAAATTATGGGACTACCTGAAAGCCATGATCAAAAAAAGAGCCTAGACATCGTCTTGCATGAAATTATCAAGGAAAACTGCCCTGACATTCTAGAACCAGAGGGCAAAATAAGTATTGAAAGAATCCATCGATCACCACCTGAAAGAGATCCAAAAAGAGAAACTCCTAGGAACATTGTGGCCAAATTCCAGAACTCCCAGCTCAAGGAAAAAATCTTGCAAGCAGCCAGAAACAAACAATTCCAGTACTGTGGTAATACAATCAGGATAACCCAAGATCTAGCAGCTTCTACATTAAGGGATCGAAGGGCGTGGAATAGGATATTCCAGAAGGCAAAGGAACTAGGACTCAAACCAAGAATCACCTACCCGGCTAAACTGAGTATAATATTTCAAGGGAAAATATGGTCTTTCAATGAAACAGAGGACTTTCAATCATTCTTGATGAAAAAACCAGAGCTGAAAAGAAAATTTGACTTTCAAACACAAGAATGAGAGGAAGCATGCAAAAGTAAACAGCAAGGAGAAGTATTAAGGGACTTACCAGAAATGAACTGTTTGCATTCATACATGGAAGGACAATATTTCTAACTCTTAAAACTTTTCAGTATCTGGGTGGTTGGTGGGACCACACATACACATGTACACGCATGCACACACATACACACATGCATTCACATGCAGAGACAGAGAGCACAGATTGAACTGAATAGGATGGGACCATACCTTAAAAGGAATTAAGGTAAATGATGAGAGAGAAATGTAGTGAGAGGAAAGAGGGAGAAATGGAAGGGGGTAACTATATGTCATTTAAGAGGCAAGTAGGAGATGTTTTTAGTGGAGGGAAAAAGAGGAGAGCTGAAGAAAAAAAAACAAACAAACAAACAAACAAAAGTTTACCCTCATCACATTTGACTAAACGAAGGAGTGAAATGCACACTCATTTTGGTATGAAAACCTATCTTACAGTATAAGAAAGCGGGGGAGAAGGAGATATTGGGGGGGGATGATGGAAGGGAGGGCAAAGGGAGGAGGGAGTAATTGAAAGTCAACACTTGGGGAGGGACAGGATCAAAGAGAAACAATGAGGGGCAGGTGAGGAGGGATGGCAATTCAGTTAGTCTTACACAACACGACTATCAGGAAGGTCATTTGCAAAGCTACACAGATATGGCCTATAATGAATTGCCTGCCGTACCAAAGGGAATGGGTGGGGAGGGAGGGATGGGGAGAATTTGGAACTCAAAGTTTTAGGAACAATTGTTTAGTATTGCTGTTGCAACTAGGAAAGAAGACATACAGTTAATGAGGAATAGAAAGTCATCTGGCCCTACAGGAGAAAAGAGAAGATAGAGACAAGGGAAGGGAGGGATGACAGAAGAGAGGACAGATTGGAGATAGGGAAAATTAGATTGCTTGGGGTATTGGGGTGGGGGGAGGGGAGAAAAAGGGAGAAAATTTGGAACCCAAAAATTTGTGAAAATGAATGTAAAATAAATAAATAAATAAATTAAAAAAAAAAATGAGAATAACAAAAAAAAAAAAAAAATCAAGTTAGACAGGTGGAGGAAAAACTAGGAAGAGAAATGAGAGAGATCCAAGAAAAGCATGAAAAGCAGGTCAACACCTTGCTAAAGGAGACCCAAAAAAATGCTGAAGAAAATAACACCTTGAAAACTAGGCTAACTCAATTGGTAAAAGAGGTTCAAAAAGCCAATGAGGAGAAGAATGCTTTCAAAAGCAGAATTGGCCAAATGGAAAAGGAGCTCCAAAAGCTCACTGAAGAAAATAGTTCTTTAAAAATTAGAATGGAACAGATGGAGGCTAATGACTTTATGAGAAACTAAGGAATCACAAAACAAAACCAAAAGAATGAAAAAATGGAAGATAATATGAAATATGTCATTGGAAAAACAACTGACCTGGAAAATAGATCCAGGAGAGACAACTTAAAAATTATGGGACTGCCTGAAAGCCATAATCAAAAAAAGAGCCTAGACATCATCTTTCATGAAATTATCAAGGAAAACTGACCTGATATTCTAGAACCAGAGGGCAAATAAGTATTCGAGGAATCCATTGATCACCGCTAGAAAGAGATCCAAAGAGAGAAACTCCTAGGAACATTGTGGCCAAATTCCAGAATTCCCAGGTCAAGGAGAAAATATTGCAAGCAGCTAGAAAGAAACAATTCCAGTATTGTGGAAATACAATCGGGATAACACAAGATCTAGGAGCTTCTACATTAAGGGATCGAAGGGCATCGAATATGATATTCCAGAAGTCAAAGGAACCAGGACTAAAACCAAGAATCACCTACCCGGAAAAACTGAGTATAATACTTCAGGGGAAAATGTGGTCTTTCAATGAAATAGAGGACTTTCAAGCATTCTTGATGAAAAGACCAGAGCTGAAAAGAAAATTTGACTTTCAAACACAAGAATGAAAAAAAGCATGAAAAGGTAAACAGCAAAGAGAAGTCATAAGGGACTTACCAGAGTTGAACTGTTTACATTCCTACATGGAAAGACAATATTTGTAACTCTTGAAACTTTTCAGTATCTGGATAGTTGGTGGGATTACATACACACACACACACATACACACACATATACACATGCATGCACACACAGAGACAGAGAGCATGGAGTGAATTGAATAGGATGGGATCATATCTTTAAAAAAATGAAGTTAAGCAGTGAAAGAGAAATGTATTGGGAGGAGAGAGGGAGAAATGGAATGGGGAAAATTATCTCTTATAGAAGAGGCAGGCAGGAGAATTTTTAGCGGAGGGAAAAAGAGGGGAGGTGAGAGAAAAACAAGAAGTTTACTCTCATCACATTCGACTAAAGGAAGGAATAAAATGCACACTCATTTTGGTATGAAAATCTATCTTACAATACAGGAAAGTGGGGGAGAAGGGGATAAGCAGGGTAGGGGGGACGATGGAAGGGAGGGCAATGGGAGGAGGGAGAAATTTGAAACCAATACTCTTGGGGAGGGACAGGATCCAAAGAGAGAACAGAAGCAATGGGGGGCGGGATAGGATGGAGGGAAATATAGTTAGTCTTACACAACATGACCATTATAGAAGTCATTTGCAAAACTACACAGATATGGCCTATCTTGAATTGCCTGCCTTCCCAAAGGGAATGGGTGGGGAGGGAGGGATGGGGAGAAGTTGGAACTCAAAGTTTTAGGAACAACTCTTGAGTATTGTTCTTGCTACTAGGAAATAAGAAATGCAGGTAATGGGGAATAGAAAGTTATCTGGCCCTACAGGGCAAAAGAGAAGATGGGGACAAGGGAAGGGAGGGATGATAGAAGAGAGGGCAGATTGGTGATAGGGGAAATTAGAATGCTCGGTATATTGGGGTGG
Organism: Bettongia penicillata ogilbyi; assembly: GCA_023548195.1. Taxonomy (NCBI): domain Eukaryota; kingdom Metazoa; phylum Chordata; class Mammalia; order Diprotodontia; family Potoroidae; genus Bettongia; species Bettongia penicillata. Next base: position 393,147 of record JAJHZJ010001014.1, on the reverse strand, counting down.
GGGAGGGGACAAATGGGGAGAAAATTCAGAACCTAAAATTTTGTGAAAATAAATGTAAAAAGCTAAATAAATAAATTTATTATAAAGAAAAAAAAAGAGGAAACTTAATGGTAGGTTAACATTAAACCCTACATGAACAGTGATCTCAGAGATCCTCTCTAATCCAAACTTCTCCCTGGAGCCAAAATTCTCCATCTACAGGATCCCTGATGAGTAACCAAAAACAATTCATATGTGTTTTCATTTTACCAGGTTGATAACAACTTCTAGTTTTTAACAACAAAATGAAGGAAACTATGAATTTTCTATTCCTTACCTGCATGTTCAGAGGCACAGGATAATAGATTTAGAGGGATGTTTGAAGACTTTCACATTATTCTCCATATGTGCACATACATACACATACACACATGCACATACATGCACACATGTACATACATACACAACATACACACACACATACTCTACATTCTGGTCGAACTAGCTGCTTGCTAGTGCCGTACACAACATTCCTCCTTCCACATCAATGCTTTTCACTGTTTATTCTTCGTGTTCTCTGCCCTTATCTTGACCTCTGAAAAATCCTTGGCTCCCTTTGAGATTCATCTCACATGCCACCTCCTACATGAGGCCTTTCCTCATACATAACACTAGATGTTAGCAATCAATACACACACACACACACACACACTCTGTGTTTAGTATTAATTTATCTTTGTCTATGTTGCTTCACACCTTCCCTCACTAGTATTATTTTATTGATTTTGTAGCTGGTGTATAATAATAACTAGCATTTATGTAGTGCTTTAAAATTTGCAAAGTGCTTTGCAAATATTATCTTATTTTAACCTCACAACAACCCTGGGCAAAAGGTGCTATCGTTATCGCCCATTTTGCAGCTGAGGAAACTGAGGCAGGCAGAGGTAAGTGACTTGCCCAAGGTCACATGGTCAGTAAGTGTCTGAGGCTGGATTTGAATGTAAGTCCTCCTGACTCTATCCACCTGTTCTATTCACTGTGCCACCTAGCTGGTAAGGACTTGGAGGGAAGAGATACTTTCATGGTTTTGTCTTTGTATCTGCAACACCTAACACTTCACTTAGCACATAATAGTCACTTAATACATGCATACTGAATTGAATTAAAGGGATTTTAAGGGTTCTCTAATCCAAACCCTTCATTTGATAGATAAGGAAACTGAGATCTGGAGAAATTAAATGACTTTCTCAAGGTTACAGAGGAAGCAATATACAAATCTAGGTCTTCTGACTCAAATCCAACACTTTACACAGCACATCTAAATTGGGACTCTGAGAATGTTTGATGAATTTCTCTAAAGAGAGCGAACTAAGAAGGAAAATGTGAGGTAGAGGAAGGGTGACTTGCCTAAGGACAAAGGAAATGTTCAAAAATGCATTTGCTCATTACAAAGTTTGAGAACTTTGTTGAATGAGGTGTCATTCTATTATGTCCAACATGTTGTATATTACGATTAATGACTGAAAAAATCTTATATTCTTTGGCATTTTTCTGGAGAAGGGAATAAGAAGTAATTACCCAACTCCAAGTCGCACTAGGAAAATCATGATCTAACCACACAGAACATTAATAAGGGTGGCTTACAAATAATGCACCCCTTTTCCAAGAAGTGTTAAAAACCAAAAGGGACAATAAGTCCTCATACCTCCCTTCCTCTTGGAAGCTACCTTAAGACCCTCTCCTGATTAGCCTCTAAGCCATATATTTTTTTAAATAGCTCTTTCTGATTAGCATCTAAGCCCCATTTTTAAATACTTCTTTCTGCTAATGAGAGCGCCTACATCCCTCCCTATTGTGGACTCAGAATCCCTTTTGAAGGTCACTAGTAGGTATCTCTGATACACATCTAATCAATGGGGCACAAAAAATGATGTGCTTGCACTCTCAGGTTATGATTCTGCCCTAAATTATGAGATTATGTAGACAGTACTCTCTCCCTACAAATGTAGGCAGGAACCACTGTCTCCCCATCCCTGGGCACCCCTGATAGGTGACCAGCCCCGCTAGTGTTTCTAGTTCTTCACATCTCTGTCACCTGTGTATGTTTTTTTTTTCTTACACAAAGGGCTCTGGACTCTGGGTTGAGAAAGGAAATGATGGTTATTTTGTCAGTGCCCATATATTGTTCAGGGTCAGGCAGAGGACTTCGCTACTTCTGTTCCTTTTGTATGTAATTGTCTTAATTGTGGCCCATGGCATGGTACATTATTTGCCAACGTTTTCTTGCCACAAAGCCCAATATTTTAGATCCTTGTATGGGAACTACAGAAATTTAAGAAATTAAAACAAGAATAAAGGGTATTCTCCTCTAAATTCTCCCTAGAATATCTAGCCTTACATTTTGCATGGACTTTTGAATGTGGTTCTGTCCTTACCATTCACTTTTTTGGAGTCTTGCAATCCTTGAACAATGACTGAATGTGAGAATTTCCAAAGATCAATGTCTTTGGAAACCCAATAGCCCTCACTTGCCCCTGCCTAACACCAAGATATGTGCCAAAAGCACTGATTATTCTATTGCCTTTCAATTAAAACCTGGGCTGGACAAGCTAGATAAAATCAACTGGGTAAGCAAAGTCATTATACAAAGAAAAGATTGCCAAGTGTTCAGTCTAGGAAACTTCTAAATAAATCAATAGTAAGATTTATTATTGGAGGAGGGAGGAAGAATCACTGAAAAAAAAAAAAAAAAACCTTACCAAACAGACAAATTGAGAATTACGAATACACTCCTTAATCCAATGTACTCCTTCCACCATAATCCAATGAGCCAAGTTGACTCAGATGTACAGGCAGTTTTCTGATAGTTTATAGCTGACTTTGGCCCAGGAGTCATTACATCTAGGAGATATCAGTTAAAATGCTAGTCTCCTTGTCCATCTTCATCAAAATAGTTGACAGGTTTCAGGCTTCCTGGCAATTGCTGTTCACTAGATTTACATTCCAATCACTTTCTAATTTCGCTGACATTATTGGTAATTCTGGACTGGTACCTTCTAACTCCTATATTCTTCTTCAACCTTGGGAAAAAACATCCATCATTTCCCAAACACAAAGCCTGTCCAAATGTGAAGAGAAAGACTCCTTTCTTTGCTTCCTGTGATTTTTCTCAAGAACAAAATCCATAGAAGAAATTTTATCCTATAACCAGAAGGCTCTGTACTTTCGGGAAAAACATTTTTTTCTAAGATGTGATTTCTTCCTCATCTATATAAATGCCTCAAATGCCTTCTCACAAAACACATGCTGAGCTTTTTCGGGGGCTCCATCAAACCCTGGCTCTTAACTTCCTCATCCCCCTAAGAAGAAGGTCATTCTTGATCAGAATTGAAGTCATGCAGAGAACTGAGACTTCAGGTTCCAATTAAATTTGCAACAGAAGTCACCCCACCTTAACTCACTACACGTCATGATGGCTTTTTAATCCTTTTTCTCTAGACTAGATCTAATGCTTGGATTTTTTCCAAGACCTAAAAAATAAGAGCCACAAAGATGGACTAGGAGCTCCCATGTTTGGGAGCTCAGGCTCACTGGGCTGCAGCCTTGGTCATTTTCCAAGAAATGTTCCTGATTTTTTAACTCAGAAACTGACTTCACCTGATAGCTATAAAAGTATGATTATCTTGCACTGCCTTGTTAAAAAGAAAAAAAGCAATGCTTTCTGTGGTGGCACCAACATTTTTCATCTCAGAGGAAGTCAGTCACTAAATGATTTTTAAGTACCTACTATGTATCAGGGACTGAACTTGGTGCTTGGCAATCTTAAAACCCAGTTAAGTCTAAGTATTAGTGAACATATGAATGAAACTAAGAAATGCCTTTTACGTCCTCCTAAAGTAAGGTGGGCAGTTAAGTGGAGCAGTGGAAAGAGTGCTGGGCCTGTGGTCAAGAAGACTCCTTTTCCTGAGTTCAAATCCCATCTCACACTTACTAGCTGTGTGGTCCTGGACAAGTCACTTTACCCTGTTTGCTTCATTTTCCTCCTCTGTAAAATGGGCTGGAAAAAGAAGTGGCAAACTACTCCAGTATCTTTGCTTAAAAAAAAAAAACCAAAAATGTGGTCATGAAGAGTCAGACATGAAAAATGATTGAACGGCATCAATTTAAAAAAGGGTGAAGAAGAGGAGAAGTGGATGTCAGCCATATCCACAAACTTTTATGTAGTACCCACTATGTGTTAAGCACTTTAAAATTATCTCATTCAATCTTCACAACTTGAGAGTTAGGGTGCTATTATTATCCTGATTTTACAGATAGGGAAACTGAGTCATATAGCTATTAAGTGACTTGCTCAAGAGGAATAAAGCTAATAATTTTTATGACTAGATTTAAACTCAGGCCTTCTTGATTCCAAGCCCAGCGTTCTATCCACTGTACTGCAGCCTGGCTCAGAGGATTGTGAGGATGAAATAAGAAAATATCTATAAATGTTTAGTACAGTGTCTGGCACAGTAGACACTTAAAAAATATTTATTCCCTTTTCTCCCTTTCCCCTTCTGCCTATCCCTTCCTTAGCTGTCCAGATGGTCTACCACAGAGACTTGCTTTTTTTTTACATCAAAAAAAAATCTTCAGGTGAAATCAACTTCAGAATAGAAAAGACAGAACATTTCTCAGACTTCTAGCCTAGTAAGCCCCAGAGTCCAGGGATCAGAGCTCTTTGTTTAGTTCGGTAACTCATGCATTTTAGGTTTTTAAAGAATCCTGCTGCTTCCATTCAATTTGACCTAATATTTGGGAAGGAGATCTTCCTCCAAAGAACAGTTGTCAATTCCTCATGTTCACCCAGTAGCTCAGGCTTACCATGATTGTGATGAGAAATTCCTTTCCTAAGAGGCATCCTGGCTCCTAGTTCAAAGATGTATATTTTAAATGCACTTTTTTCAATATCCTAAAACTCTGAGATCCAGCCCTGAAAGCAGTTCAGCTTCTGTCCAAGTCAGCAGTTTCACCAGCAAGCTCATTTATTTTTCATGCCTACTATATTGAAATTTTCCTTAACACCATGCCCACTTCCTCTGGTCCCTTCAGAGGAAAGAATTTACATTAAGAGAGAGAAATGCTAGGACGAACATTGTAGGTAGCCTGGGCATTGGCCACAGCCCAGAGTAGGGAAGGAAATGTTGGGGAGGACACAGCACTAATTTCCTCTACTTCTCAATATGTCCCAAACCAAATTTATGTTCTTCCCCACCATTACCACCGCTGATTCCCTCCACCACCTGACTTCCCTAATTCTATCAATGACATCACCATCCTCTGGTTAATCATCTCTACCCCAACCACTATCCTCATAGAATTTATTGCTGTTCAGTGGTTTCAGTCATGTCTTACTCTTTATGACCCTATTTGGGGTTTTCTTGGCAAAGATAATGGAATGTTTTGCCATTTTCTTCTCTAGCTCATTTTACAGATGAGAAGACTGAGGCAAGCAAGGTTAAGTGACTTTCCCAGAGTCATACAGCTAGTAAATGTCTGAGCTCAAATTTGAACTCAGGAAGATGAGTCTATGTTCTGGTGCTCTATTGGCTGCGCCATCTAGCTGCCTCCTCACAGAATAACAAAATGCAAAAGATGGAAGGAACCTCAGCAGTCAAGTTCAACCTGAACAGGGACCCACTCTTCCCCTAAATATCTTTTACCGCTCATGCCCAGTTATTCATCAAATTCTGTTGATTCCACCTCCAAAAATTCCTTTCAAATCTACCCTCTGCCCTCCTCTTTGCTCCTCTCATTGCCCCCCTTAGTTCAGACTCTCATCACTTCGGCTATTGTAATAAATTCCTGATGTTTCTCCTTGCTTCCCTCCAATCCATCCAGTACAGTTTGCCAGACTAATCCCAAATGCAAAACTTACAATGGTTCCCCAGGACTTGCAGAATAAAGTCTAACTATTTACTCTGATCCAGCACAATGTTCTTCCATTCACACTAATTTTTACAGAAAAAAAATTTGGACTCCTTACTATTCAACAAGCATAGAATATTTCATCTTCACGCTTTAGTGGATGTTGTGCCAATTTCTTAGTGTCACAGGATGGCAAGATGTACTGTTGAACCTTACACCTTTCATCTGGGAATGTGGATACCTATTCACCGTCTAAGCTCACTCAGTTCAACTTGTTCTTAGACTGTCAGATCTAGGTTCCCAGGGATAAAATACAGCCATGTTGTTACATTCAAATTATCTCAGGGGAATAGCAATAATCCCATTGAGGAAAGAAACACTCCCCCTACTCAGCACTTTGGTTCCTGAGCCCCAACCAGTAGTACATGTCAATTTACACAAATCAGTCCCTCACAATAATGACAATTTTTAGGTTTCAAACATAATCATTTACTTAGCAATAACAAAAAAAAGAAATAAAAATGCCACACAACTCATTTATTAAAGGCAGTGCTTGAATAAGAAAGTGCATCACAATCTATACATAAACTAGATCGCACTTTCTCACCAATATATTCATTGTATATTGGAAAGAATAGACACTCATTGACAGAGAAGCACATAAAAGAGGAAAATCCATGTGCTTAACTTGCAACCTTGAACTTTGATGTCATCATGCCATTCAGGAACATCTGAACCATACAAAACCACTTCTTTCCTAACTGCTTGTCATTTTGTCCCAACCAGTCTTGATTTGGGCAATCTGTCTTCTATATTTGAAATGGGGGAAAATTTGCAAGCACTTTTGACTTATAATCATCTTTCAATGAGTGTGGAGAAAGTATTACCTCTTAATCTGGATGATCATTCTCTTTTTAATAGAGAATTAAATCTCATCAAGTTGGCTATCAATGGACTATACAGAACAGAGCAATGAATCATTCACTTACCTAGATGTTTGGTAGTCGAACCAAAACAGAGCTCTCTGAGCAAAGAGAACAAGTCTAGATAATGCCAAGATAATCAACAGGACTCAATCATCCAATTAAATCTGACCATAAGCAAAGAAATCAGAAGGGAAAAAACCTCTTTCCCTTTTCTGCTTTTTCTTCTCAAACCAGACAGGAAAGCAAAGGCCAGCAGGTACCTCTAAGAGGTTCCCCCTCACAATCCCTAGAAATGGCTGAAGAGCAATTATCTCCTTGTCCAAGGATGTTGAGCCTCTCTGCAGCCAATCAGGAAACAGAAAGCTGGAGCCTTGTGTTAGCTGATTATTCCTACTGCTGGTCTCGTCAGTTTGACAAAGCTGATTTTCCAAACTCTGCTGACTCTTAAGTTTTCACTTCCCTCAGAGTCAGTCTCTTATATCTTACATTCCCTATACCTTTCAGTGGCTTAAATCAGAACCTCTTGTCACTTAGTGACTCACTTTTCACCAAATTTCCCCTATGAAATTAATGGTCCTTTTTTCATTATACCAGATTCCAAACAATTATATGATTTCTCAATTACATTCAAATGAGCTGCATAATACCCTGTAGTTCTAAATTGCCAACATTATATACTATTTCATTTTTTGTCCTTGAAACTGTTTCTTCATATTCATATTCTTCTTGTTTTAAATTAATAAATTTCTTTCTTTCCCACCTTTAAGCCAATAAATTATTTATATACAAAAATGTATCATCCTACATCTTTTGCAAGATTTGTTTTTAATTTTATTATTTCTCTCACAGTTCATTTTCTGTACCAAACTGATAAAATCTTAAGTAATATCTTTATTTCTTTACACACATATTTTAGCAGTTTTTATTAAACCAAAATCTTTTTCTCATTCTTATTAAGCCTCAAGATATTACAGTATAAGAGCAGCAATATTGTGTACCTTTTACCAATTGATATAACTATTTTTCTTTGCTCAAAAATAATTATTTCTGAACCTTTCATCACTAAATGAAAATACTTAGTAGTTACTACACATCAGGCTGACACCCCAACTACCTCAAACTCTGCCTACCAAAATGTCGCTCATGTTTCCTGATCCTTGCTTTCTCATAGTTCTGTAGTATGCTATACCTCTGTTAGGATATTTATCACATTCTGCTTTATAGCTTTTTAATTTTATTTTTAACTTATGGAATAAAACAAGCATTTCCCTAATATAGTACAACACAAAAGATGATTGTACATGAAACTGCAAATCTACTATACACAATTTGCTATTCCTTTCAAATATACAACAAAATTATCATGTCAGTTTCTTTTATTTCCTTTTCTTTCTTCCTTCTTTCCCTTCACCAAGGACATATGAAGAAAGATACTATCTGCATCCAGAGAAAGAATTGATAAATAGAAGTACGTATAAAATAATTTTACATCCCTACTCTTTCTGTACTCTCCAATTTATTGTTGTCCACTGACTGCATTCCAACTATCTACAAAAATGCCCACGTCTCTCCCGTCTTCAAGAACTCACTTGATCCATCCATCCCCCATAGCCATCGTCTTCTATCTTACCTCCCTTGCATCGCTGAACATCCTGAGAAGGCTATCTGCAACGAGTGCCTCTAATTCTTTTCCCCTTATTCTTTTCTTAATTCTTTGAAGTCTTATTTTTGACCTTATCATGCAACTGAACCTGCTCTTTCCAAAATTACCAATACTCTTTTACTTGTCATGACCTTTTCTTAACCCTGGTCCCTCTTGACCTCAGTTCAGCTTTTGACACTCAATCACCCTCTTCTTGATACTGTTTTCTTTCTAGGTTTTCATGACAACACTCCATCCTGGTTCTCCTGCTCCCTAACAGTTCTTCAGTCTGCTTTTCTGGATCTTCATCCAAGTCATAGCCACTAACCATGGGTTACCACTACCCAGCAACCTCCACACTGTTTCTGTCCCTTTTCTCTTCTCCTATTCTACAGTTCCACTTGATGATCCATCAACTTCCATTGATTCAACTATCATCTCCATGCAGATGATTTATATTTATTTATTCCACCATAACTTCTTTCCTGATCTCTTGTCTCAAATCTCTAACCAATTATTGAACATGTCAAACTAGTCTCATAGATAATATATCTTAAACTAAACATGTCTGAAAATGAATTCATTATCTTAAACGTCACAAACACTCCCCTCTTCCTAAAGTCACTATCATTGTCATGGGTACTTCCTTCATATCCCAGTCAGTCACCTAGGCTCAAACCCTAGGTACCACCCTCAGTGCCTTACTCTTTCACACCATCCCATATAGAATCTGTTTGCTCTAGTGTTATACAAGTCCTATTGTTTCTAACTTGGTAGTATCTCATATGTGTCCATTTTCTCTTCTCTGACACTGCTATCACTACTACTTCAGTAATCCCCTAGTTGATTTCCATGCCTCAAGTCTCTCCCCACTCCAATTCATTTTCCAGTCAACTGTCAAAGTAATCTTCCTAAAAGAACAGGCCTGACCACATCACCTCCCTCCCATTCAATTAACTCCAGTGGCTCCCAATTGCCTCTCGGATCAAATGTAAAATCTTCTATTTGTCTTTTAAAGCCCTTCATAGCCTTGACCATTCCTTCTTTTCCATTCTTCTTAGACAACTCTTTCTTCCATGTAATCTCAGATCCAGTGATACTAGTATCCTTACTGTTCCTCAAACAAAAAACTTTATCTCTTGACTCTGGGCATTTTCACTATCTGTCCCCCATACCTATCTCCTCATCCCTACTTTTTGACTTCCTTCAAGTCCCACCTAAAATCCAACTTTAAAAGGAGACCTTTCCTAATCCTTAATTCACAAGCCTTTCTTATTATCCTGTATACAGTCTATTTGTACATAGTTGTTCTCATGTTAGACTGTGAGCTCCTTGAAAACAGGGACTGTCTTGTGACTTTCTTTGTGTCTCTAGTGCTTAGCACAATGTCTGGCACACATTAAGCACTTAATAATGTTTATTGATCAACACACAGTTCCTCAAACAAGACACTCTATCTCCCAGCTCTGTGAACTTTCACTGGCTGTCCCCCATATTTATAATTATCTCCCTCCTTGTCTCTGCCTCCTGCTTTCCTTCAAGTCTCTTTTAAAATTCCACTGAGGGCCATCTCCATTCATCCTAATTTATATATTTCCACTGGACTCAGATGAGTCCAGAAGAGAAAGTGAGTCTGGTGAACTTGCACAGCCCTGCCTTACTTGCATTTAATTTGAGGGTCATGGCATCATCTTCCTGATGTGAGGGTCCTCTTTGAGAACAAGAGACAAGCAACAACAATATAATCCCACCTTCTGAAAAAAGCTTTTCCTGGTCCCTCTTAATGCTAGTGCCTTCCCTCTATGTCAACCCTCAGTTTGCTCCGTATATAGCTTGTTTGTACATAGTTGGTTTATTTTTTCTCCCAATTAAATTGTAAGCTTATTGAGGTCAGAGACTTCTTTGTCCTTTCTTTGTGTCCTCTTAGCACTTATCACAGTGTCTGGCATAAAAAGGGCACTTAATAAATGACGGTTGAGTTTACATCACTTATCTTATTAAACCAGTAAAAAGTAAGGTCCTCAAGTAATGATGTTATTTTACGTGTTATCTTTGTATGTCTAGTAACTATCATAGCCCCTTATACATAGTAGGTGCTCAATAAATAATTGTTTGCATTAACTGAACACTACCTGGTCAGTTGAAATTTCAAATAAAATGAGAAATATATCTACCTTTGCAACCATTCTGTTCAACATTTTCATCAATGACTTGGCTAGTGGCTCTGAGGACCCACCATATTAGTTATATTTTTTAAAATTCATCATGATTTTAAATTTCCTTATTTTTTTAATTAAGGAACATATTTCTATCCACATTATAGGTCACATGAAATGAATGGGGAAAATAATACATAGAATGGTGAAATTTGGATCCAAAAGATTTCATTGGCTTAGAGTGGTGGGTCAAATGTAGTAAGATGAAATGTACTAAGGAAGACTGTAATGTCCTACTTTTGAGTTAAAAAACAAAAACTTCTGTACAAGCACAGGATGGGGGAGAGATGACCAGATGATAATTTACCTCAAAATAGAGGGTATTGGAGGAGATTGAAGAGATTACAAGCTCCAAATGAGTCAACAGACTAATATGGCAACTTCCTCTCCTCACTCCCCCACAAAGAAAACAGCTAATGTAATCTTAGACTGCATTAAGAAAATGACAGTGTCAAAAATGAGCCAAATTACAGTTTCACTGTAAAATGCCCTAATCAGACCACCTCTGGAGTATTCTACTTTGCTCTTTCTAAAATACCATTTTAGGCAATGCATTTTAGGAATGACACTGCTCAAATGAAATGCATCCAGATGAAGGTAACCAGGCTGGTGAAGGGCTTCAAGATGAACTTCAAGATTCTTTAGGAGAATCCATTTAAAAAACTAGGGATGTTAGCATGTTAAAAAAGAATTCTGAGATATTGCACAAATATATCTTCATATACTTGAAATCAACCAGCAACATTTATGAAAGGCTTATCATGTACAAGGGGGTAGCTAGTTGGCACAGTGGGTAGAGAATGGGGTCTAGAGTCAGAGACATTCTTCTTCCTGAGTTCAGATCTGGTCTTGGACACTTAATAGCTGTGTGACACTGGGAAAGTGACTTAATCCTGTTTGCCTCACTTTCCTCATCTGTAAAATGAGCTAGAGAAGGAAATAGCAAACAACGCTAAGTATCTTTACAAAGAAAACCACAAAGGGGGTCACAAAATGTTGGACATGACTGAAAAATGACTAAACAATACTATGTACAAGACACCATGTTAAGTGCTAGGGTTAGGAAGCAAAAGCAAAATCTAATCTCTGCCCCCAAGGGTCTTACATTAGAATGGGAGAGATGATATATTCATAAATGAGTATAGATAGAATAATTACAGAATGTTGTTGTTTGTCCTTTGTTTTTGAAGAGAACTATGGCATCACAGGGTGATGTCTTGACTCACACATGAAGTAGATTTAAGTGAAGCAGAGTTTGCATGAAGTTATGAGTCTCCCTCTCTCTTCCAGAGTCATCAAAGTCCAGTGGCAAGACAAAAGTCAGGATCACTGACCATAGCCTAGAATGCAGTGAATGACCTTGGGGTCTTTGATGTCCAGCCAAGCTTAACTATAAAATAGAGAAAAGGTAACTATAGAGAGGAAGGCATTAGGACCAGGGGACCAGGAAAGGTGGATTCAATTCCTCTTCTTGTTTCCAGAGGACCGAAGTAGATACTGAGATAACATGGAGTCATGGAAAGAACCCTACTGCCAAAAGGCCTTAGTTCACATCCCACATCTACATCTTACTGAGTTGTTTGACTTTAGATCAGCCAGTCAAGCACTCTGTGTCTCTATTTTGTCACCTCTAAAATGAAGGGGTTAAACTAGACATTCCTAAGGTCCCTTCTGGTATTCAATAATATTATCTAAGCTTCAAAGATGCAGGTTTCAGCTCAGTAGAAGGACCAGCTTTCAAGTAGTGCTGTCCAACAACGAAATGGGCTGCCTGGAGAGGTAAACCTTTCCCATCATGGGAGGCCTTCAAGCACTGGACAGAAGGTCACTTGCCAGAGACACTGTAGAAAGGACTATTCCTCAGGTGAATGGTGGATTAAATGACCTGGGGATTTTCTTGCATGCATGAGATAAATCCTATGAGTGAATTCCCTTTGCTGTCCAAGTGGTTTCATCAGGACTAATCAATGAAAAGAAATGAATACCCCAGACAACAAAATAGATTGACTCTTAATCATATGAGGAAGATCTGTATTTTCCAGATGATTATTGCCCAGACTTAAATAGTTCCCAAGCTGGATATTAACACCTAAACTTACCGTAATAGAGTGACTTTGTCCAGACCTGGCATAGAAATAAGACAACACCAGTCTACAAAGATGTCTCATGGGCTGTGCAATAAAAGTTGAGTTTAAGAAAAAGCACATTTTTCTCCAGGTGGGACCCTGAAAGGGTAGCATTAAAATACCAGTCATGTTCCTATGTATCAGAAGTAAGGAAAGAAAGGAAGAAGGGAAGGAAGGAAGGAAGGAAGGAAGGAAGGAAGGAAGGAAGGAAGGAAGGAAGGAAGGAAGGAAGGAAGGAAGGAAGGAAGGAAGGATTTATTAAATGCCTATTATGTGCCACAATTATATTATTTGATCTTCATTAGAACTCTTTGAGATAAGTGCTATTATTATCTTCATTTTATAGATGAAGAAACTGAGGCAGACAGCAATTAAATGACTTGCCTGCAGTCAAAGAGTTAGGAAGTGTCTGAGGCCAAATTTGAATCCAGTCTTTCCTGATTAGGTGAAGTGATTAGGGCACCCAGAATTCAGCCTCACTTATAGATCTGATTTTTCTCTTAGATCTCAAGCCAATACTCTCTTCCCTACAACCATGAAATCCAACTAAAAAGCAGTAGCTGCTTCTCTTTTCTTTCAGTTGAAATCTCAACTCAGTGAGATCCAAGGTGTCCAGAGAGGAGGTGAAAATGAAATCTGGCTCATCTTCAACTCCAACATTTCTCCTCTCTTTAATGAGACCCACATTTCTAGATTTTATATAGCAGGACATCCCTGAAGACCTCAGTACTTTTCTACAATAGCAGCAATCTTAAAGAAAAAAGTGTCAGGGGAACAACATGAATTGGATTCCTAGAAACGTAAATGCTTGCAACATTTCCTCAGTTTACAAATGCTAGATCAAAAGCCAGGGGCTTCTAGATGCAGGGTTCTATATATTTTCCAAAGGATAGGGATTGAATCTGTGATTTTGCTGTTAAGAAACTCCTTCCACCAATGTAGGTCATGATACATCTTCTTTGCACTTTAATAATCTTGATTACTGGGGGGTCAGAGCCAAGATGGCAGAGTAGAAAGACACACATACACTAGCTCTTCCCTCACAGCCCATAAAATATCTGTGAAGAAAGACTCTCAACAAATTCTAGAGTAGCTGAACCTACAGAACAACAGAGTGGAGGAGATTTCCAGCCCAGGGTGACCAGAAAGGCCCACAGGAAAGGTCTGATGCACCAGAAGCAGAGCAGAGCCCAGCCCAGGCTTGACCTGAGCCACACAGCACCAGGAGGAGGACCCAAGCAGGCCTCAGGGGCAGAATCTCCAGAGGTAGTACCATTGTTTTGCAGATCCCTCAACCCAGACAACAAAGGTCAGTGAGAGGGTTTTTTCAGCTGACAGAAAATGGAGTAGAGTCTTCCCATAGCTCCACCCTCAGGTGGCAGCAGCAGAGGCTACTTCAAGCAGCAGTAGCTCCCACAGCAGCCCGCCTCCATTGTTTCCTTGGGGTAACTGACCTCAGTCCTGTGTGGCAGCCCTGCCCCCACCCAAAGCCCCTGGGGGAATTGAGCAGTTTATCTGAATCTTAGCCCCCAGTGCTGGCTTGGTGGAACTGGAGGCCAGGTGACTGTGGAGAGGAAAGTCTAGTAATCACAGACTCTGGACACAAAAGTTCCTGGTTGCTCCCAGAGCAGTGTACATGCTTGACTGTGCCACCTTGGAGGAACTGAGATCTTACAGATCCCCAGAGTATGACAGAGTATGACTCTTGACAAAGGACCCAAAAGTCAAGTAACTGTTTGGAAAAATGCCCAAAAAAGGGAAAAAAGTAAGAATATAGAAAGTTACTTTCTTGGTGAGCATATATCTTCTCCTGTCCTTTCAGATGAGGAAGAACAATGCTCACCATCAGGGAAAGATATAAAAGTCAAGACTTCGGTATCCCAAACATCCAAATTAAATATTCAATGGTCTCAGGCCATGGAAAAGCTCAAAAAGGATTTTGAAAATCAAGTTAGAGAGGTGGAGGAAAAATTGGGAAGAGAAATAAGAGAGATGCAAGAAAATCATGAAAAGTGAGTCAACAACTTGCTAAAGGAGACCCAAGAAAAATGCTGAAGAAAATAACACCTTTAAAAATGGGCTAACGTAATTGGCAAAAGAGGTTCAAAAAGCCAATGAGGAGAAGAATGCTTTCAAAAGCAGAATTAGCCAAGTGGAAAAGGAGATTCAAAAGCTCACTGAAGAAAACAGTTCTTTCAAAATTAGAATGGAACAGATGGAGGCTAATGACTTTATGAGAAACTAAGGAATCACAAAACAAAACCAAAAGAATGAAAAAATGGAAGATAATGTGAAATATCTCATTAGAAATACAACTGACCTCGAAAATAGATCCAGGAGAGACAATTTGAAAATTGTGAGACTACCTGAAAGCCATGTTCAAGAAAAGAGCCTAGACATCATCTTTCATGAAATTATCAAGGAAAACTGCCCTGATATTCTACAACTAGAAGGCACGATAAATATTCAAAGAATCCACCAATGACCTCCTGAAAGAGATCCAAAACGAGAAACTCCCAGGAATATTGTAGCCAAATTTCAGAGTTACCAGGTCAAGGAGAAAATATTGCATGCAGCTAGAAAGAAACAATTCAAGTATTGTGGAAATACAATCAGGATAACAGAAGATTTAGCAGCTTTTACATTAAGGGATCGAAGGGTGTGGAATACAATATTCCGGATGTCAAAGGAACTAAGAGTAAAGCCAAGAATCACCTACCCAACAAAACTGAGTATAATACTTCAGGGGGAAAATGATCTTTCAATTAAATAGAGGACTTTCAAGCATTCTTGATGAAAAGACAGAGCTGAAAAGAAAATTTGACTTTCAAACACAAGAATCAAGGGAAGCATGAAAATGTAAACAAGAAAGAGAAACCATAAGGGACTTAGCAGTTGAACTGTCTACATTTCTACATGGAAAGACAATATTTGTAACTCTTGAAACATTTTTCAGTATCTGGGTAGTTGGTGGGATTACACATACACACAAACACACACACATATCAAGAGAGAGAGACAGAGAGCACAGGGTGAGTTTAATGGGATAAGATCATATCTAAAAAAATAAAATTAAAGGGTAAGAGAGGAATATATTGGGAGGTGAAAGGGAGAAATGGAATGGAGCAAATTATCTCTCATAAAAGAAGCAAGAAAAAGACTTTTCAAGGGAGGGAAAAGGGGGGAGGTGAGAGAGAAAACATGAAGCTTATTCTCATCATATTTGACTCAAGGAATAAAATGCATACTCATTTTGGTATGAAAACCTATCTTACAATACAGGAAAGTGGGGGAGAAGGGAATAATCAGAGTGAGGTGGTTGATGTAAGGGAGGGCAATGGGAGGAGGGAGCAATTAGAAGTCAACACTCTTGGGGAGAGACAAGGTCAAAAGAGAGAATAGAAGAAATGGGGGGCAGGATAGGATGGAGGGACATATAGTTAGTCTTATACAACATGACTATTATGGAGTCATTTGCAAAATTACACAGATATGTCCTACATTGAATCACTTGCCTTCCCAATGGGAATGAGTGGGGAGGGAGGAAGGAAGAGAAGTTGGAACTCAAAGTTTTTGGAACAGCTATTGAGTATTGTTCTTGCATACAACTAGGAAATAAGATATAGAGGTAATGGGGAATAGAAATTTATCTTGCCCTACAGGACAAAAGAGAAGATGGGGATAAGGAAAGGAAGGGATGTTAGAAGGGTGGGCAGATTGGTGATAGGGGTAATGAGAATACTCTGCGTTTTGGGGTGGAGGGAGGGGGAGAGAGGGGGGGAAATTTGGAACTCAAAATTTTGTGGAAATGAATGTTGAAAACTTAAAATAAATAAATTTTAAAAAACATAATCATGATTGCTGTCTGGAGCCCAGAGAACTGAAATAACTGCCCAGGGTCACACAGCTACCATGGGTCAGCTGTGGAACTTGAACCAAGTTATTCCTAGTCAAGACCAAATGTCTATTCCATACTGCTTCTCACATGATCAAAATTCATCTTAGAATATGACAATGAGCAAATAAAGAGACCTATGTAATAAGGAGCCATTGGTCCTTTGAGGGAACAGGACCCTGACCTTAGGACCTCTAATTATTGTCTCCTCTTTTTATAGCAAAAAGCTGTTTAGGGAGAGACAGCAAGAATAATAAAATACAGACTCTACACCTAGGGGGCTTATACACTAGTGGGGAAGATAAAATGAAAAAGGTAGAGAAAGTATAATATCCAATAAATAGCTCTCCTAAGTGCTGTAGGAGCTTGAAAGAGGGCATAGTCAGAGAAGACTTCACGGGGGAAGGAGAAACCAAGTTCCAGATTCACACAAAGAAAAGCTGCAGGCAATCCAGATAGAACATTATGCCCATAATGCCACTCTTCTTCAGAGAAACTAACCATGTATACAGAATTATTATGCCCATAATGCCACTCTTCTTCAGAGAAACTAACCATGTATACAGAATTAACTCCGCCTCTACCCTCATAATACAATTGCTGGGACCTAATTCTTCAAAAGGCTATGTGTTCATACTGCATGCAATGAATCCATAAAGCCAAGTCTGGTTTTTTCCAACAAGACAAGGCAGGTATAGGTTTACAGTTGACCAGAAGGCAAAACAAGCTGCTTTTTCTTTTCTAGGAGTAGAAGGGCAGTGGAAAGGAGCAAAAGATAAAAAGAGTTGCTAAGATGATAGGATCACATTCCCTTACAGGACTCACAGCTTCTCCCCAGAGAATTCCATACATTTCTTCACTGCCCTACTTTCTGATGAATTTTGATATTTTTTTCCTCTCTTGCTAATCAGCACCATTTGGTACAGCCCAGTAGGTCTTTATATCGTTGGAGTAAATTAGCAATATTTCCGGTATGTTTTTCTAATAAGCATTTTTATGTTTGTTTGTTTTTAATGGTACTGTGCAGCCACACTTGATTCTAATAAGCTATTAGAGTCAAACAAAGGAAGTCAACTGCCTCCTTGCTCTGCCTCATTCCTGCTGAGCAATGATTCACTGGGGCCTAAGCAGCCTACCAGTGAGACATTTACACTGATTGAATCTCTTTACAGGTAAATAAATTGGCCAATTTCAGCACTTGACATGCTGGCTATGTGCCTCTGGGTAAGGCCAATGATTAGCCAGACTGCCACAGAAGCCTAATGAGTCAACAAAGGCTATATAGGGCACCATGGGTTCTTGAGATGGAAAGGTCAGGGTGGTGGCCATTCAGGGAGGGAAGGAAAGCAAACATCGTCACCTGTAGAGTCATTTGTGGGACTTGGCTGATTAATGAAAGCCCTGTTTCAGTAAGTACCATCATTCCTTGTAGAAAAGTCTGAGATGGAGCCATGTGAGAATAAAAACAAATCCTTCTTGACTCCCGTAATCTGTTTTGAGTTTTCTCACCTAGCAGGCTGTATTTGCAGGAAACTATATTGCTCCAATGTCCAGAAAAAGGACAGGAAAGTACATAAAAGTATAATGAAGCCATTTTGCTCTTAGGAACATGAGAAGTTTTTCAGTTACCTTGGGCCTTTACTCCTCTCTTCGTGGATGAATGTTTGTTCTCTTTGGAAGGAATGAATTGAAACACGGAGAACTTGAGGCAGTAAGTCAAGGAAAATCAGCCAAAGCCCCACTTGTGCAAAGGCACTAAATCACGGAACTTCAATTGGAAGAGACTTTAGGAGTCTCTATGCCAGTCCAGACCTCAACAACATTCCAGTCAGCTGTTTTTTCAGCCCTTGCTTAAAGTCCAATGAGTGGAAACCCACTACCTCCTAAAGCAGAGCACTGATTGTAAATAATTATTAGAAGTTTTTCCCAACGCCTCTTTACAACATCCAATGACTGCTTCTAGTTTTGTCCTCTAGGTACAAATATGACAAGTGTAATCCCTCTTCTGCACAACCACCCTTTAAATATTCAGAACCAGATATCAGATGTCCAAGTTTTCCCTTCTCCAGGCTAAGGCTTCCTGATACTTTCAACTACTCCTCACATGGCATGCATCCTCAAAATCTTCTCATCCAGTCATCTTACTTTAGAGATGAGAAAGCTGATGGATGGGTTTGCATATACTTGCTTGTGCACATATTGTTTCCTTTTCACACACACATACACACATCCATACAAGTTCTTTAAGGACGGTTTCATTTTTGTCTTTGTACCCTCAGTGCCTAGAATGGTTCATGGCACAGAGTAGGCACTAAATAAATTCTTGTTGGCAATAATGATAGCAACAGTTAACATGATGTGGCACCTACTATGTACCAGGCACTGTGCTAAAGACTTTACAATTCTTATCTCATTGGATCCTCACAAAAACCAGGCAAAGCAAGGATTGTGATTATTCATATTTTACAAATGAGGAAAGTCAGGCAGAAAGGTTCAGTGACTTACCCAGGGTCACACAGTTAGTAAGAATCTGAGGGCAGATTTAAATTCAGGTCTTCCTGACTCCAGGCCCAGTGCTTGATTGATTAATTGAATAGGGTCACACTTTATGGTGTTGATAAAGCTAGCATGTCTACAACCTAGCCAGGTCTAGAACCCAGATCTCTAGACATCTATTCCAGTGTTCTTTCCACCCTAACGTTCTACCACTACACCAATCCTAATCTAGCCCTGTTAGGCTTTGGGGAAGAGAAGGAGGAGGAAAATAGAGGAAAAGAAAATGAGAGAAGACAGTAGAATTCAAATCATCCAAAGAACATACACTTACCACCTCAAGCAAAGACAGGCTTTTCACATATCAAACATTCAGTTTCTTCTCCCTTTTAGTTTTACCTTTTGTATATCTATGATGAAACTGGACAATGAGACCAATGTTGCCCCAAGCCAGTGAAGGATACATGATCCCCCTAATCCCTCTCGGCCCAGCAGGAGGTCATGCTTAGAATTTCTTCCAGGACATATCAAATTCCTACTTCACCTCTACTGTCTATAACAAGCTTAATGGTATGTTTACAATATGGGTGGTCTTTAGTATCTCATTTCAGGGAACCAGAGCCAAAGAATGATCATAGCTGTTGAATCTTCTGCATCATAAAATGTTGAACTAATTTGAAGAACAGGGATTAGTAATGGAAATATGAGGGAATTATATTTTTTTTAAAAGCCTGACCTATTACTACCTGATGGTAAAGGGGGTGGCTTCTTAGTGAGCCAAACAGAGTTTTTTTCTTAGATAAATCCCAGGTTTACCCTTTCTCTGTCCTCCATTATTTTTCATTCCAAGTACATGTGCTGTCCATCCTGGTCTTCCCAGATTGAAGAGCACTAAGCATTTCCATTTTAAAATTTGATTTTTAGTTTTTCCTTACCTAAATCTTATTTCCAACTCTTGTGATCATTTTGGATGCCTTTAATTCAATTTATCTGTTAGAACACTTGCATTCAAGTCCTATCTCCAGTACTAACATCTCCTGGGTGGGACCTTTCTCCACACCTGTAAAATGAGGAAGGTTGGATGGAATCCAATCTTTGCAGACTACCAGAACCTTTAATTGTCCTACTAATGTAACCTAAGGAACCCCTGACCTTTCCATCTGCCTCCCACTGCACCCGTAGGATTTCCTAGTCTTTTCATCTGCTCAGTTGAATATGAGTTTGTATTTTTTCCCCTGGCTTAAGTATGAGTTTCTGGAGAAGAGGAGCTATCTCACTTTTTCTATTTTCATCTCCAGCATTTAGTATGGTGTTTGGCACATAGTGCTTAATAAATTACTTTATATTTATTCATTTCATTCTTTATTTCCAGCACTTCAACTCTGTGTTCTATAGAAGTCTTCATTTTGCCACCTTAGAGCCATGAGTGAACATGGCTTAGGAATTACAACCATTCTCCATATATCAGAGACTCATAGATACTAGAAGTTCAGTCCATACCCCTGCCATCAAGCAAGATCATAGCTAAATGATTCCAGACTTTTAAAATATTTCTACTTACCTTCCTTATAGGGAAAGAATGGATAGGCCACTAGGCACTATCTAGGCTCATTTCTCCCCTTTATTAAATTCTTTGGATAAACTTCCCCCCCCAAAATTCACCGATTTATTCTTCCCTGAATGATGTGTAGTTCATTAAAGAATCTTTGGTGGATTTTTGATGTCACCAATATGAACATTCCTACCAGTCATGCCCATTACAACCCTTTACTTGTCCATTTCTACCAGTCACGTCCATTACAACACTTAAGATGCCTTTACTTGTCCATATCCTCTTGCAAATCTATCTTGGAGAGTCTATGTACTTTTCTAGGGCCTTACTCCTGATTGCTTGATATTAAATGAATATCATTGAAGCAAGCAAACTGTCCATCCTTAGATTTAGCTAAGTGACTCACCCACTTTTCCTTTTGGTCACCCTTTTCAATGACAATAACCATGATACAACCATTCACAACCATTGCTAAGAAAAGGTTTGGGGGAGGGGGTGAAGAGATTAAATGAAGAAGAAAAATAGACCCCCAAGGGGCAATAGAAGGCAAGTATGGCTTTGGACTACAGGACACCAACTAAGGAGAGTATTTTTTCACATTAGGAAAGATAGCCTTATTATACAACCCCCATGCTGTCAAACTTAGCTAGCAGGTAACATTTACCCTGTAGAGTCTATCCATGGCCTAAAAGACTGCTTGGTCTGGAATCATATATTACTAGTATGACATGCCAATAGAGGGAATGGGGAAACTTCCCTGTATCTTGCTACATTTAAAAAATTCTTATTTAATCTGATTTTCATTGCTCTCAGTCCATGGCATTGAGCTTGAACACATCTCATTATTTATCCTAGTAAATAAAAGTAAAGGATGGTTGCTCCCAAGTGCTTTTGGTTCAATGATTAAGATGCCTTGTCTAATCACATTACATGGAAACTTGTAACATCAGTTTTTCAAGCTTAGAATAACTTGCTCAAAAAAAAAATCTTCAGCTGGGTAGGCAGAACTGAAATCACTTGTGCGATGGCTTCACTGATAGATCAAATGCCTCTTTCCTCCTAGTCTCTTTCCTTCCTTCCCAACACAATTTCCCCTCCCTCCCTCTCCTTCTCCCTCTCCCTTTCCCTCACTGCCAAGCCTCTCCCATTTGGATGTACTAGAAACCTATGAACTTAGAATCAGGAAAGACCTTGGATTCAAATCCCTCCCACCTCTGATACTCAAAGCCTAAGTTTCCATAGCTGTTAAAATAATAATAATATTAAAAGGAGGTAACAAGTAACCTCAATACCTCACAAGTTTGTTATAAGTCAAATGAGATAAAGTGTGAGGAATGCTATAGAAATGTTAATTATTCTTGTTTTGAGTCTTATAAGTTCCTTCTTTTAACAATAAGCTATTGAGCATCTAGTATATGCCCAACACTAGGCAGGTACTATGGTTATACCAAGATATACAAAGGCTAGTAGTCCCTGATATCTAGAAGTTTATAGTCTATTCGGGGAAGCGATATACACACACATTCACATGGGATCCAAGAAAATAATTTTTAGAAGTCTCACAGGGCAAAATAGAATTGAATGGCAAATGAGTGATAGAGGTAACTTCTATATATCTATATGCATGTGTATGTATATATGTGTATATATATACATACATATGTATGTATGTATATACGTATGTAATACAGAATCACTAAGCTCATACGATCTCATGACTGATCTTGGGGGCTAACTTCATTCCAGAAAATCTCCAAGATGAACTCTCAGCATTTATTCTTGTCTAAGCTTCCCCAGATGTAGACAAAAAGGGTCCCTCTCAAGTACTCAGTAACACAGGCAAGTTTAGGATAAGACAACCTTTATTTTATGACATAAAAACTATAAAAGAGATAAAGATTCAAAGATGTCTATAAGCAGTTAGAAATAACAGGTAAAGAACACTTTCAGATCCTCTGCCCTCAAAATGTAATTAAACTTGGCTTTGTTTTCAGGGTGAACTCTTTGACATTCCACCATTCCATAAATCTCTCCTGATAGGGTCCTTCTTTCTGAGTCCCCAGGAGATTTGTAGTGCCACCCAGGGGTTTCAACTCTCACTTTAAAAATGAACATATTTAAGTGATTATTGAAAAAACAATCTCCTTCCCATGTGACTATCAAGCAGCTCATTGACTTTGTTATTCATGTAAGATTATGTAGAAATTATAGACATGATTCTCCAAGGAACATACTGTATAGGAAAATCTATTTTCTCTAGGAGATCTCATCTGCAGACTTGAGGCAGTTTCCAAAACTGATGCTATCCGGGAAATCTCCATTCTCTGATTAGATCAGATTCCCATATCACACTACCTAGGCAGAATTTCTGGGTGCATCAACGGTGTACATGAACCACCCTCCCAGGCTTAGTGGGCACACATGTGTCTGCCCCAGTCATGTGCTTTCTGTGAGAATTCTGTCATTGCTCCAGATGCTACCATCTGTTGATCTGGAAGCATCCACTCTTCGGCAATGTGAAATCTTTCTCTGCCATATGCTTCTGCTACATGGTGCCATCATCTGTTCCTCAGAGAAAACTCCACATGAGTACAGATCCATCCCAACTACCACCACCAGAATGTAGTTACATTCTACTACATCTTTCAAGGACAGAGAAGAGGAGAGGGGAATTTGGAGGAGAGCAAGTACAAAATCTAGTGTATTTGCTCACTTTTATAGACCAAAAGGGAAGAGGAGGAAAGGGGAGTTCTTCGCTCAAGAATCTATCCTCCTGAGACTCAGTCCACCAGTCATCTCACATTATCTGCACCCTCTCAGTAAGACATCAGATGGAAGTTGGAAAATCCATGGGGAGATACTCCTCAGGTGTCTACAATCAAGGGTTCAAATCCTATATTTTCCAGATTGTTTGGGGGCCTCAACAAATTGATTGTAATTTCAATTATAACTGTTCTGTTTGAGCTGTGTGATCAACACACAGAAGGGAGAGAACTCCGTGAACTCAAGTGATCAGGAAAGGTTACATGGAGAAAGAGAGACTTGTGTGTGAATGTAACCCCCTGAACTAAGGATTACAGGGTATCGTGGAAAAAGCATAAAACTAAGAGTCATAAGGCCTGGATTCCAGTCCCAGTTCAGCCACCAGTTAGTGGTGTGACCTTGAGCAAGTTCCTTTTCCTTTCTGAGCCTGAGTTTCTTCATATTTAGATGATCTAATAGCTCATCCAGGTCTATTGAAATACTTGAGAACAGGGAAGAGGAGACTTAGAACCAGAAAATAAAATTAATAATGATTACAATCATAATAAACAATTGACATTGAGAAGCTATATGTTTATCCCCAAAATAAAACTACTGATCAAAAAATGAGAAACATTTAAGGATTAGGATAAAAAGATTTTTTTTCCCTAGGATTTCATTGTCCAGTCCTCCCTGGGAACAAATGGCCCATGTCTTAGAAAAGAGCCTTGAAATTCAATTTCATTGTATTGAGAATTGCAGACAAATTTAGACAGGTCAAAGAAAGCTTGTCAGTGGTGAAGATATGAAGAAAAGTGAGGGGGGAGGGATTGAAAGAAAAATAGAGAAGGGGTTGGGGAGGGATGACATTTCTGAGCCCCTCCCACCCAGCTGTCCTCAACACGAAGTCAAAAAACTGAGAAAAGAACATTAATGAATAGGGTTCTCAAAGGGATATTTTATTGCCTGGGTCATCTTCTGGTCATTCTGACCACAACCAGCAGAGAATGACTGAGATCTGAGGGTTGATCATGGCCATCTGCCAGCTCTGAGAATCTATGGGATAATCCCTGAAGCATCTCAAGGGATGGAAAGAAAAACTGAACAGGGAGACATGGAAAACTTTCCATCTCTGGCTTTGCTCATGCCCTCTCTACCTATCAAAATCTTTCCATTCTTCAAGATAAACTTGTATTCTCTAAAAAAATTCTATGGCTCTCCTATAGACCACATTCATCTCTCCTTTCTCTGAGCTCTTCCAGCACTTATATTCTGATCCAAATAAATGAAGCCCTTAATTGTTCCCTGACTGTCCCACCCACATGTGCCTTTCTACCCAGATAGCAGAAAGACTCCTGAAAGACAATGATCATGTCATATACATCTCTTTTTTTATATGTAATTTATTTATTTTTCAGTTCTTACCATACACTTTCACAAGATTTGAATTCAAAATTTTCTCCCTATCTCTCCCCACTCCACATCCCTGGACAGCACGTACCCCATCCACCCCTTCCTCCAGTCTGTCCTCCCTTCTATTTCCTACCCTTCTTCCATCCCCCTTCCCCTCTATTTTCCTGTAGGGCAAATTATATTTCTATACTCCATTGCCTGTATAGCTTAATTTCCAATTTCATGCTAAGACAAATTTTAACATTCATTCTTAAAGCTTTGAGTTCCATATTCTCTCCCTCCCCACCCACCCTCATTGAGAAAATAAGCAATTCAATATAGGTCATACATTTGTAACAATGCAAAGCACTTCTATAATATTTATGCTGTAAAAGAATAACTGCATTCCCCTCTGTCCTATCCTGCCCTTCATTTTATACCATTCTCTCCCTTGACCTGTCCTCCCACAATAATGGTTGCTTCTGATTATCCCTTTCCCCAATTTGCTGTCCCTTCTATTATCTTCTCTCTCCTATCCCCTTCCCCCTTGCCTTACTTCAGTGTAAAGTAGATTTCCAAATCCAATTAGATGTGTGTTATTCCCTCCTTAAGCTAAATCCCATGAGAGTAAGGCTCAATTATTTCCTTTCATCTCCCCCATCTTTCTCTCCATTGTAGCTCTTTCTTCACTCTTGTATGTGAAATGATTTGCTGCATTCTACCTCTTCCTTTCTCTTGCTTTTCATTCAACAGTAAATTTTATTTTTTTAGGTATTCTTCTTTCATGTTCAGTTCACCCTATGTCCTCTGTCTATGTGCATTTATATATGTATATATGTACACACATATACACATGTATATACACATACCTACACATATATAATATATACATACATACTCATACACACATACATATATACACATATACATGTATATACACATATATATGTAAACACACATACATATGAATATATTCCCTCTAACCACCCTAATACTGAAAAAGGTCTCATGAGTTTCAAATAACATCTTTCCATGTAGGAATGTAAACAGTTCAGCTTTAATGAATTCCTTAAGGTTTCTCTTTCCTCTTTACCTTTTCATGTGCCTTTGATTCTTGTATTTCAAAGTCAAATTTTCTGTTCAGCTCTAGTCTTTTCAACAAGAAAGCTTAGAAGTCCTCTACTGCATTGAAATTCCATTTCTCCCTTGAAGTATTGTACTCAGTTTTGCTGGGTAGGTGATTCTTGGTTTTAGTCCTAGTTCCTTTGACCTCTGGAATATCATATTCCAAGCCCTTTGATCCCTTAGTGTAGAAGATGCTAAATCCTGTGTTATCCTGATTGTATTTCTACAATACCTGAATTGCTTCTTTCTAGCTACTTGTAATATTTTCTCCTTGACCTAGGAACTCTGGAATTTGGCTACAATATTCCTAGGAGTTTTCCTTTTGGGGTCTCTTTCAGGAGGTATTTGGTGAATTCTTTCGATTTCTATTTTACCATGGGATTCAAGAATATCAGGACAGTTTTCCTTGATAATTTCTTGGAAGATGATGTCTAGGCTCTTTTTTTGGTCATGATTTTCTGGCACAAAAATAATTTTTAAATTATCTCTCCTGGACCGGTTTTCCAGGTCAGTTGTTTTTCCAATGAGATATTTCACATTGTCTTCTATTTTTTCATTCTTTTGATTTTGTTTTATAATTTCTTGATTTCTCATAAAGTTATTAACTTCCATCTGCTCCATCCTAATTTTTAAAGAACTATTTTCTTCAGTGAGCGTTTGAACCTCTTTTTCCATTTGGCTAATTCTGCTATTTAAAGTATTCTTTTCCTCATTGGCTTTTTGGACTTCTTTTGCCATTTGGGTTAGTCTATTTTTAAAGGTGTTATTTTCTTCAGCTTTTTTGGGGTCTCCTTTAGCAAGCTGTTGATTTGCCTTTCATGATTTTCTTGCATTGCTCTCATTTCTCTTCCCAATTTTTCCTTCACTCTCTTATGAGATTTTCAAAATCCTTTTGGAGCTCTTCCATGGCCTGAGACCATCAAATATTTTTTTGGAGATTTTGGATGCAGAAGCCTTGATTTTTATGTCTTCCTCTGATGGGAGGCTTTGTTCTTCCTCATCCAAAAATATGGGGAAAAAATACCCTTTCACCAAGAAAGTAGAGGCTAACATCTCACACAGTAAACCAAGATAAGGTCAAAATGGATAAATGATTTAAACATAAAATATGGTATTTTAAGCAAATTAGGGGAGCATGGAATACTTTACCTATTAGATCTATGGTTAAGAGAAGAATTCATGATCAAACAAGAGATAGAGAGAATTATGGGACATTAAATGATTAATTTTGAATACATATTAAAGAGATTTTGCCCAACAAAAGCAATGCTGCCAAGATTAGAAGAAAATCAAAAAACCAAAGAAGGGGAATTTTACAAGTTTCTCTGATAAAGGCCTCATTTCTCAAATGTGCCAACAACTGTGTCAAAACTATAAGAATATGAGTCATTCCTCAATTGATAAATGGTCTAAGGATATGAACAGGCAGTTTTCAAAGAAATCAAAACTATCAATAGTCATATGAAAAAATGCTCTAAATCACTATTGATTAGAGAAATGCAAATTAAAAGCACTCCATGGTACTACCTCTTACCTGTCACATTGGCTAATATGACAAAAAAGGAAAATGACAAATGTTGGAGGGGATGCAGAAAAATTGGGACACTAATTCACTGTTAGCGGAGTTGTGAGTTGATCTAACCATTTTAAAGAGCAATTCTATGCCCAAGGGATGATAAAACTGTGCAAATCCTTTGACCCAGCAATACTACTGCTAGGTCCATATCCCAAAGAGATCAAAGAAAAATGAAAAACTTGTGTGTACAAAAATATTTATAGCAGCTCTTTTAGTGGCAGCAAAGAATTGAAAATTGAAGGGATGTCCATCGATTGAGGAATGGTCGAAGAAACTGTGGTATATAATTGTGATGAAATATTATTGTGCTATAACTAATGACAGGAGGGAAAGGTTCAGAAAAACATAGGAATATCTATATGAACTGATGCAAGTAAAGTCAGCAGAACCAAGAAATCATTGTACAAAGTAACCATAACATTGCAACAATGATCAACTGTGAATGACCTACTATCCTGATCAAAAGTAATCCCAAAGGACTTATGAAAAAACACTCTCTACCTTGAGAGAAAGAACTAACAGAGTCTGAATGTAGATAGAAGCATAATTTTCTCACTTTATTTTTCTTGAGTATGAAGTGTTTTGTTTTGGTTTTTTTGCAACATGGCTAAGATGGAAATGTGTTTTGCATGATTTCACATGTATAGTTAATAGTACATTTCTTGACTTCTCAATGGGTGGGGGAGGGGTAAGGAGGGAGTTTGATACCTCTGCTCTAAGGAACTTCCCAAGTCTACTTGGGAATGGAGCTCCTGGACATTAGCATAATCAATACACTTAAATGAGCAGGCTCAGCTATTTGGAGAGGATGTGGGGCATCTCCTGTAAGTATAGATGATTAGGGGAGCATAGGGCAATGTTCAAAATAGAACTCATTATCTTTCCCACTCTCTGAATACTTCCTTCATCCAAGCTTCCTAATTTCTTTTGAGAGCACCACCGTTCTCCCTTTGATCCAGGTTCAACCTGGATCATAGTCCTCATCCTCCATCACCTTATATATCCAGTTAGTTGTCAAATCTTCTTAATTGTACCTCCACAATATATTTCACTTATATTCCTTTCCATTCACTTTATAGCCATTACTCTCATTCAGACCATTAGCATCACTCACCTGTACTACTGCAATAGCCAACTGATCTCCTTGATTCAAGTCTCTCCTCTCACTAATTCATCCTCCACATATATACAAAATCAATAATCCTAAAGCCTGGATCTGGTCTGTCACTACTCTGATCAATAAATTCCACTGGCCCCCTATTACCACAAACTCTCCATTTGGTATTTAAAGCTCTTTGCAACCTGACTCCTTCCTACCTTTCCAAGCTGACATTGCTATTCCATATTCACTTTTTGGTCCAGCTATGGAGACCTTCTTGCTATTCCTTATACACGTCACTCCATCTTCCATATTTGTGCGTTTTTACACTGGCTAGCCCCCATGCCTGGAATACCCTTCCTTTTTAACTTTTCTTAGAATTTCTACCTTTTGCCAAAGCCCAGTTCAAGAGCTTCTACCTACATGAGACCTTTCCTGATCGCCTTAGTTACTAGTAACTCTGTCCCCAAAACTTAAGATTATAGATCTATAGATGGAATTGAACTCATAGGCAAAAATATGACATCAGAAGCCATTTATTTTTGTATACCAATATATACAAAATACCACCATTATCCTGGTAATTATTATGCCAGGATATTTTTTTACCATATTTATTTATATACGTATATGTCACGTCTCCATTTAGAAATTAAGTTTCTTGAGGGCAGGGACCATTTCATTTTTGTTTTACAATCCTCAGAATCTACCATAAGGTCTAACACATGGTAGGAACTTGATAACTAACTTTTGTTGATTGATTAAATATTTCAAAAGCAGTCATGTAGAAGAGGAGTTTCATCTTCGTCTTGAAGCTAACGTATAGAAGGAACAGAAAGGCAGATTTTAACTTGATATAAGGAAAACTACCTAACAGTTAAAATTATCTAAAAGAAAAACAGGTTATCTTTGAAATTAGTGGGTTTTCCCTCACTAGATGACTGCCTTTTGGATATGTTATATGGAAGATTCCTGTCCAGATATAAGTGAGACTAAACTCCTTTTGAGGTTCTTTGTACTTCCGAGATATTGTGGTTCTCTGAAGGAAAAGTAGATTACTAAAGTGGTCAAATGAAGAAGAAAGAAACAGAGCATCTGCCAGTCAATTCATGAAGCAGAAAGAGATAGTGGCCAGTCAGACTACTGGCTGGAGAATGCCTATATTGTCAGTGGGTACAGGTTTCATTCATATTTACAACCCTTTTTCCTCACAGTATTTAGAACTGAAAGAGACCTTGGATACCATCCAGTCCCAGAGTTTTTAACCTTTTATTGAGCCAAATTTTATTTTATTATTTATTTGTGTATTTATTGAGCCAAACTTTAGCAGTTTAATTGAGCCAATGGATCCCTACCTACAATTTTTAAATGCATAAAACAAAATACATAGAATTTCAAAGGAAAACAATTATACTGAAATAGTTGTCAATTTTTTAAACAAGTTCATGGACCCCAGATTAAGAATCCCTGACTAGTCTAACCCCCTGACTTTACAAATGATACATCATTGTTTCCTCCTTATTTCCACACTAGTATAAAATTACTTCTCTCTTCAAAACTATCTCATACACTGGTCATACATTGTCTTGTATTTGTTATTGGTACCTGTGTCTTAACTTCCCACTTAGACTATAAGGTCCTTGAGGGAAAGGACCATGACTGACTCATGGAAATCTCCCTCATAGCTGGCCACATGACCTTGCACATAGGAAGCACTCAGAAAATCTTGGAATGAACACATGAAAACAGACTACTGCTGTTCCCAGGGTAATTTAACAAGGGATTCCCATTAGGCTGTCTTTAGTATAGACAATTCAATTGTGTTGTAAATACAAAGAAACTCAACAGATTATCCAAAGCCTGACATAAAAGAACTCTGGAAGGTCATAGAATAAATGCTCATAAGAGTGAAAACTTCCTAAGAAGCAATTGGGCAAGCCTGCATATATGATATCAGCTCTCATCACCACAGTCACCAGGGAGAGCTGATGATAGTACTCAAACAATACGGCCAAGACTTCTCAATGCATGAGCCATTTTTAAAATAAAAAATAAAATAAAAATAGTGACAGTAACCAGGGGATACACTTGCCTGAAGAACTTGGCATCAGTTAGCTTTTCAAGGCAAGCAGCCAGTATTTAGGAGTGACAGATGTTCTGGGCAGCACCAAAGCAAACCCCTGATTCATATTTTTTCATGGGTTTTCACTTGGTTTTTATTGGGGGGACAGGAAGAATTAAGTGGTAAAGAGTGAGGAAGTGGTAAAAAGAAAAGGGCAGATGACTTATCTGTAGAATAATTGCTCATTTAATAGTGACAGAGCATATAGTCAGGTCCTCAAGGTCAACATGAATATATGTGATTTAAAAATAATCAATTTGTTGGTTTTTTTCTCTATCCATCTCCCGAAAATGGAGCCATGCAAAAAAAAAAAAAGACAAGTTCTTCTCCTCTGGGACAGAGGTTTACAAGATTAGGTCACATTGTATATTTCATAAAAATACTTCTGCTAAGCAGAGTTGTTTCTCTTTACAGCATATAAGATTCCCCCAGAACAGCAAAGTTTTTTAGAACATGCTGCATGTAGAAACCATTCAAACCCTGGCACCCATTCCCTGAAATTCAGATGTGGGAAAACCATCTGGGTAGGACTTCATCAGCTAGTTCATTCCATTTCAAAATTTGCCAAAAGTTCCAAAAATTCCGTGAACATACCCATAGAGCCATTCATGCCAATTACAAACCACCTGGTATTCAGAGCAGGTAAAATTTTATTTCTGAGGAATGGACACCAGAGTTAGTCAGCTAGTCAGTCAACTATTCCATCAGTCTTCTTGTCCTCCACCCACCCATTTCTAGACTCCTACAGTGTCATTTCTTCTCCTTGGCAGGAAGAGACAGGCATCTATCAAATAGGCAATAAATCACAAATCAGAAGGGGGAAAATGGGGTATTTTATTTCCAGCCTTCTCTGGCCCAGTTTCTGCTAAAAGATTCAGACATTCCAGGGTACAGTCCTTGTGTCTATGATTAAAGCTTAGGTTGGCCATATTTGTATCTGGAGTGGGAGTGGAGGAGTGGGGTTGGGGGGACATGAAGAGGAGTATGGTTATAGGAGAAGGGGAATAGAAATATAGGACCTCAAGCTTTCTGTGCTTTTAAAGTACTGACCACTGATGGGGCACAGAGAGCCTGCCTCGGAATGGTGATGCTGATGCTCTCCCAGACTGCCATACCCTAGTCATGGCTCTTCCTATTACCTTCCATAACTCTCTGTTCAGATATCATCGCTTTTTATAAAAAAAATTCCCCATAGCTTTTATGATATCTGCCAAATAAGGGAAAAGGAAATAGATGGGGCAGGGGAATTGTGAGTAACTTCAAAGGTAAGATCTCTAGCTTTCTAAAGAGGCAAAAAAGGAAATGTGATGATCTTTATTGGACCTTTGAGGCAAGAGAAAAGGCCTGAATGAGAGAGAGGAACAGTAGGAGAAAGGAAACTAGGCTGGAGACACGGGGTAGAAGAGGAAAGGAAGGAAGGGAGGAAGAAACCGCAGAGGGATGACACTGAAGGAAAAGAGATGAGAAATCTTACAAGTCAGACTACTATTGTTAGGGCATAACTCAGTTTCCCAAGCAGGTGTTGCCCATTGGGTTGGTTGGTGAAGGCAGATTCAGAGGAGGCTGCCCCTGGTGCAGAAAGTGAGCACAGCCATTCTAAAAAGCTGAGCTCAGCAGTTCAGCTTCCAGGAATGTATTGAAAGGGCTAAACTAAATCACAATGTATACACAAAATCTCCAGAGTGGGAGCCCTAAATGAAGACAGTCATCCTAACATTTCAACCAATTCCTGCTTCTAAAGGCTCATTAGCTCAAATCTGCCTTATCCTCAGCTCCTGCGAGGACACCAGAGGGCTCTGTAAGTACATTTCCACAAACTCAGAACACCAGCTGCCATGTCTCCCAGGAGGGTGTTTGGAAACATGCCCCTCTAACAGGGGAAGCTCTTGAGGAGCAAGTCACCAGGAAGGGTTTTCCAGCACGAAAGTCAAGCCAGTCTCAACGAATTCTATTACAGGCACTAACAAAGTTTGAAAAGCAGCTTAATAAAAGACACACTGTCCTTACTCTTTACCAGAAGAGTAGCTCCTATTTCTGTAATACTTTAAGGCATGCAAAAATCTTGATTTATTTTGATCCTTCCAGCAACCTTAGGAGAAAGAAAAATATTCCCATTTTATAAATGAAAAATGTTTCCTCAACTGTAAAATGAGTGATGTGGACTAAATGATTTCTAAGACCCTTGGAGCTCTAAATCTCTGATGTTTTGCCTTGCCAAGAGTCACATCAATAGTTAAGTATATGAGACAAGACTTGAACTTATGTCTTCCTAATTCTGAGTCCAATGTCACACTGCCTCAAGAAAAAGTTACCACCTGTAGATTTGTGTAACCTCTTGCAATTTACCAAAAAAAAAAAAACACCTTTCCAATCTATTTTCTCATCTTATCTTCACAACAAATTGGTAAGGTAGTCAGGTCAAAGATTCTTAGTCCATTTACAGATTTCTTTACAAAGAAACTGAGGTCCAAAATAGAAAAACTATCTGCCTGAGGTCACATACTTAAGGAAGCAATATTCTTTCTAGAGCAATGTGTTTAACCCACCTGTCTAATTTAAATAAATTTTACCTTATGTATTTTTATTTATTAAGACCAACTCATTATACACTGTTTTGTTTATGATTTAGTCCTCTTATGATGCCCAATCATCTACCCTCCTGTCTCAGGAAATGGTTGCCCTGCCTCCTGGCCAAAGATAACTCTACATGCTTCCAAAATCTCATCTCTTCCATGACTGTCGCATTAATCATCTCTTGTCACTCATCAATCTTCCTTCCACTCTCTCTACTTCCCCTCAGCCTACAATTTTACCCAGTTCCCCTCAGTCCTAAAAATAATTTCAAATGTAACTTAAAAAAATTGTTAATTACCCCCCCTCAAGTTATAGTTCTTTCTTTTCTTCCTTTTACCATAAAACTCCTACAAAGAATAGTCAACATTCACTGACTCCTCAGCTCCCTGAAATCCGGCTGTCAGTCCTACCACTCAACTAAAATTTCCCTACCATCACTTTGCTGTTCAGGTGTTCAGTCATGTCTGGCTTCACAACTCCATGGGCTCTATTGTCTGTGGGATTTTCTTGGCAAAGATATTGGAGCAATTTGCCATTTCCTCTTTATTGACAAATCCAATGGTTTTTAATTTTCTGTCCTTATCCTCTTTAATTCCGACATTTTTATTTTTGCATACTGTTGACTAACCCCTCCTTGATTCCCTCTTCTATAACACTCCACACACCAGGCTCTCCTCCTTCTCTTGTCATACTTTTCCTAGAGCCCAATCAGCCTGCCCCTTAAGTGCGGCCTTACAAATGCAGGTATGTTTTGCTTGACAATGCATGTTTTTACAAGGATTTTGTTTTTCATTATTCCCAGTGAGAGAAGAAGAGGGAAGCAGAGAAAATAGGGATTTTTTCTTTGTTGAAAAATAATCAGCTAAATTAGCTGGGGGGAAATGGCAATACCTGCAAAGTTCCATCTTAGCTCCTTATCTCTACACTCTCTCCCTTGAATGATCTCATATATTCCCAAGGATACAATTATGTGAACTATTCCCCAATCTGAATCTGACTAGAGAGCCAGTGCTCTTTTTACTATACCACACTACCTCCTTCTATCAAAATTAAGAAGATAGAATCATAGATTTAGAGCTAAAGGAGGCTACAGAGATCATTTAGCCCAACCTCCTCATTGTACAGATGAGGACCTAAGACCCAGAAAGTTAAGTATCTTATCCTTCTTAAGAGGTAGTATTTGAACCCAGCTCTTCAAAGTCTAAAGACAGGACTCTTTTCACTGTACCAGGATGTGCTATCTTCCATTAAAGTATAAGCTTCTTGAGGACAGGAATTACATTATTTTTTCATCTTTGTATCACTAGAGTCTAGCACAGTGCCTTACATATAAATACACATATACATGTATAAATATACATGTATACCCATAAGCAAATAAATGCTTATTTAATTTATTTTCTTTTATTTTTAAAAGCCATGTTTTCACATGGAAATAAAAACAAGTCTGAGAAAACATCTATATTGATATGCTGCTTTCTACTTTGCCGAGGACTGTCCCAAACACACTGTCTTTCAAGCGTCGCTATAGCTATCTGAGGAAAGAGACATATGCATAATTACTCCCTTTCAGAGGGAAGATACTTAATAATGATCATATTGCAAGTGAATGGCAGACACCAAACCCAGAACTCAGGTCTCCATGGACTGACTATTGGAGCTAGGAAAGATCTTAGATCATATATCCCATCCTTATCGTTTTACAGATGAATAAACAGAGATCCAGGAAAGTTAAGAGATTTGTCCTATTACACATAGTAAGCTTTTGGCAAAGCCTGGATTCCATCCCAAGTATAACAACTCCTAATCTAGTATTCCTTTTCTATAGTCAGTGTTTAATGGACATGAGGGAATGTGAGCAAGGTTCAGGTTCTTTGTTTCAATAGAATTGGTTTCCTTTGTAATTTTCTGTGTTTTATTTTATGCAGTTAAAAACATTATTCTGAGAAGGAATTCATAGGCTTCACCAGACTTTTTTTTTTCAAAAAGCTGGAACAATTTATTTTTTGTCCTGAGCAGTTTTCAATTATGATTTGTTGAAATATAACTCTCAAAAAACAGGGTTTAAAAAAAGCTTATTGTGTTTCAAATTGAGCTACTTGACTAGGCTTTAAACCAGGGTAATAACAGCCCCTACAGCCCAAGACTCAGTGGCTCATTGTTTAGGTTTAATGACTTAGTTCGTTGGTTGATGTCCTTCTTTCTTGAAGAGGACCAAAACGACATCACTATGTTGGAGTCAAGGAACCCTGTGTTTCTGACTGTGACTGATCAAACCAATATGAGCTCCGAATGCTCTATCACAGATTGAGCACAAATAATCCATAAGAATATTTGGAGTAGAAATGTCTCTAAATTTGTGCATCTCACACTTCTTTTGAGCAACTGCAATTCTGCTTACTCATAGAGCACAGAGTCTTCTTTGATCTGGGCAAGCTATACTGGGTAGTATTTTGCCAATGTCTCTCATATATCTCACAATCAATTCCAAAGTTCTTCAGAGAGACATTAAGAGTGTCCTCATGTTGTAACTTCTGATCACCATGTGAACACCTGCCTTGCATGAGTTTTCCATAAAAGTCTTTTAGGTAAATATCCATTTTACATTCAAACAACATAGCCAGTCCATCAGAGCTGAACTTTCTGTAATAGAGTTTGAATCCTTAGCAGTTTAGTTGAAAAAAGTACCAAAAAGTATCCAGTACCTTATCTTGCCAGGTGATCTTCAGAATCTTCCTAAGTCAATTCAAATAGAAGCAATACAGTTTCCTGACATGGCGCTGCTAGACTGTCCAGGTTTCATAGGCGTACAACAATGAGGTCAGTACAATGGCTCTGTAGACCTTCAGTTAGCTAGACAGCCCAAAACCTCTTCTCTCCCATACTTTCTTTGGAGCCTTGCAAACATTGAGCTAGAATGAGTTTAAATAACAATTGTTTTCTGTTCTTGCCAGAAACCTTGAAGGTCTTCCCTGCCTAGAGTAATATTTTTTGATGGTTAATGAGGACATCTTTGGTCTCAATTCTTACCTAGCCTGTAATCATTCAATGGGAATTGTCTCAGACAAACTGAGACTTGGGAAAGACCTTAATTTGGAAAGGCCAAGGATATTCACTGTATCCTGGACCAAGACTTTTGTCTTGCCACTGGACTTCAATAACTCTGGAGGAGAGAATGATGCCAATGTCTTTGCACAACTCTGCCTCACTTAAATTCATACACAAATCAAGACATCACTTCCACGATGTCATTATTCAAGAACAAAGAACTGCCAACAAAGGGAGCCATGACACAAGAAAGGGTTAGTAGCACCCTTCCCCCTCCAACCACATTGTCTCCAAGGTCCCTTCAATTCTAACTGTGATCATCCTACCATGCAGATGGAAAGCCAGTGGGACTTACTTCAGAGTTACAGGAAGTCTCCTTTCAAGAAATCTTCCTCTCACACTCAGCTGCATTCCACTCTTGTCAGCTAAAAGGTGTCCAAATGTCAAATGTCCTCATTCAGAACAACCCCCAAAAGAAAAACTATTTTAAGAGGAACAGACTGGTTAGTAAAGCATAGTTTCATGAAACCAAGCAGTTCTCCCAGCAGGAATGCACAAGGTCCGCCAAATCAATCCCTTGAACCAGTTAATTTTCTGCCTCATTCTCTCAAATGAC
Source organism: Bettongia penicillata ogilbyi (assembly GCA_023548195.1). NCBI lineage: Eukaryota > Metazoa > Chordata > Mammalia > Diprotodontia > Potoroidae > Bettongia > Bettongia penicillata. The sequence goes on along the minus strand of JAJHZJ010001014.1, from coordinate 356,117 downwards.
TGTTTTCCCTTCTCTTCCACTAAATTTAGGTGATAAGCCTTCCAGCAAAGACTTTTGAAGCTTCAATAAACATTTCCCCTCTTAGATCCATGGGTGGAAGGAAACTCTAGACATGGAAAAAAGGAATATTAATATGGTTGTGAAAAGAAAACATGACCAGGACTCGGGTAACCTGGTTTCTGTCCCAGTTATTCCACGATCATTGGATGACTCTGGACAAGTCATTTCTCACCTTTGGGATTTGACTTCCTCTACTTGTGCAAAGGGACTAATGAGATCTCATCCCATTTTCCTCTCACTTAACCTCTGTTTCCCTCAGTTTCATTAATTGTTAAATGGAGCTCATAATAGTACCTGCTTCCTAGAGGCGTTGTGAAAATCAAATGAGATAATATTTGTAAAGCATTTAGTACAGTATCTGATATATATATGGTAGGCATTATATAAATGCCAATTATTATCACCATCAGTATTTAGAGTTGCAAGACATCAGGCAACACTATTCTTACTAGTCTTTGTTAGGTCCATTTCTGCCAGGAAAACACCATTCCTAAATTTTAAACCATAGTCCAGAAACACCAATTCCATTCTCAGACATGCTTTTCTTAATTTTCGCCTCTCAAATCAATGTTTTCCTTCATTCCTTGTCTTCAACGGAAAACAGCAATAAAAACAAAACCAGTGTCTCTCTAGTCTTTAATTTCTCATTCAAGATTTCAACATCTCTTTCAATATCATTTTTGGACACATGAATCACTAGAACTGGATAGCTGTCTCTGATTTAACAAGGAGATCTCTGTGTTGTTGTTATCAGGTCAACAAATGGTGAGCTCCTTGAGAGCAGAAAGAGTGTCTTTTTCCTCTTTTTGTATCCTCAGCACTTAGCACCAGTGTCTGGTATATGGCAAGAGGGTAAAAAATGTTGATTGGTTGATTAAAAATAGATGCCTCAATTATCTTTTGACAAGGAATCATCACCCACCAGGTACTTGTCTCTTCTTTTTTTGGCCCTGTTGAATGACCTCCTACCTCATAGTACTCTTTGATAAACAAAACTCATTTCTTAAAGGATAAAAAGATGATTATTCCTCATCTTTACCTTTAGAAGGAACCTCAGATTTACTTCTTAGTTCCAAGTGTTCAGTAGTTCCTCTTCCCTTCCTCCTCTGTGTTACATTCTTCTACCCTCCTTTCACCCTCTTGACAGAACAAAATTCTCCTCTGAGCCACACGGCTAGGCCAGAGTCAGTTTGAACTGATTTAAGAGTTGGTTGTCAAATCTTCAGTGTGAACATGTACACATTTGGATCAGCAACTGCTACAGATCAGAGCTTGATTTATTGTTTTGCTGATCGTCAAGACTTAAGAACATGATGAGTAAGATGGTAATGATGCAGATTAAACTTTAAAAGTGTGTCATGACAGCCAAAAAAAGGGGGAAAGGACCTATTTGTACAAAAATATTTATAGTAACTCTTTTTGTGGTGGCTAAGAATTGGAAATCAAATAATGCCCATAAGTTGGGGAATGGCTAAACAAGCTGTGGCATGTGATTGTGCTGAAATATTACTGTGCTAAAAGAAATGACAAAGGATGATGTCAGAAAAACCTGAAAAGAATTACATGAACTGATACATAGTGAAGTGAACAGAACCAGAACATTGTACACAGTAACAGCAATATTGTATGATGAAGAACTGTGAATGATTTAGCTATTCTCAGCAACACAGTGATCCAAAATTCCAAAAGATTAATGATGAAACATATTATCCACCTCCAGAGAAAGAACTGATATTGATTGAATGCAGACTGAAGAAATCTATTTTTCACTTTCTTTTTTTCTTTTATTTAAAACATCATGTACAAGATGACTAATGGGGAAATGTTTTACATAACTGCTCATGTATAACTTACATCTACTTACTCTCTTAGGGAAAGGGGAGAGGAGGGAGGGAGGTATAGAATTTGGGACTCAAAACTTTAAATAAAAATGTTTAAAAATTTGGAAAATGTCTTCACCTGGAAATAATCCTGTAATTCTACCATTATGAGGTTTGAAGTGAAAATTCCCCAAGAAGAAGGAACCTTTACTGACATTCACACTGACCGATAAATGACTAAAAACAGAGTCTTGCCTAAAGGCAAGTTTGAGCAATTGGAAGAGGTTGTTCAGGGTATCAAAAAAAAAATCTGACAAATGAGAAGATTGGACTATATGATTGCTAAGGCCCCTCACCTCTACATTTATGCTCTTAAATTGTTTTTCAGGGAATCATGGATTTTTAGAGAAGGAAAAGACTTCATTCACCAAGTCAAACCATACTCCAAAATGATCCCCACTACAATCTATGTGTCAGGTGATCATCTAGCTTCTGCTTGAAGATCTACAAGGAGGTAGAACCCACTAGCTCCAGAGACAGTGCATTTTACTTGTAGATAACTCTAATTGATGCAGTTAAGTGGCACAGTGGATGAGTGCTGAGCCTAGAATCTAGAAGACAAGTTCAAATTCAGCCTCAGACACTTACCGGCTGTTTGACCCTGGGCAAGTCACCTAACTTCTATTTGCCTCAACTTCATCATCTGTGAAAAGGGGGGTAATAATAACACCTGCCTCCAAGGGTTTATATGAGGGTTAAATGAGATAATATTTGTAAAGTACTTAAGCATAGCACCTGGCACATAGTCACTTAATCAACACTTATTTTCTTCCTAATTCTTAGGGTTTTTTTCCCAATATAAAGGTTAAATTTGTCTCTTTAAATCTCAGATTTAGAGTTGGAAGGGTCCTCAGAGTCCCGTTAGTTCATCCTCCTCATGTTACAGCTGAAGAAACTAAAGTCCTATTAATCAATATTTATTAAGCACCTACTATGTGCTGACCATTGTGCTAAGCGCTAAAGATACAAGAAGAGGCAAAAGACAATCCCTAAATTCAAGGAGTTTGAAATCGGAAGAAATTTGCCCAACTGGCAAAACTGAGGTTTGAACTCTGGTCCTTTGACTCAAATCCAGTACTTTCCTCTATCATATGTCATCTGTTGTTGCTCAGTCTGTTCAGTCATGGCCATCTCAATCTTGACAAAGATACTAGAATGGCTTTCCATGGTGAGGAAACTGAGGCAGGCAGGGTTAAGTGACTTGTCCAGGGTCACACAGTTAGTAAGTGTCAGGAGCCAGATTTAAACTGAGGAAGATGAGTCTTCCAGACTTTGGTACTTTATCTCCTGTGCCACCTTATCCATATCATACTACTCACTGATACTGAGCTTGAACCTCCTAGGACATGGGACCTGAACCTACATAGGACATTTTCTAAATATAGAGTTAGGTCGCCACAGTACTTCAAAGCTGTCTAGCTCAGTCAGCAAATAAAAAAATCTATATTTGAACAATATATTTCCAAACAGGTCATCAAGGTAAGCATAATTACCATCTTTTCACCAATGTGGAAAAAGAGGCCCATAGAGGTTAAGTGATTTATTCAAAAACACAATCACCTTAACACATAACATGTGCTGAGAACAAAAGTTTTTAGAAATAAGATTAAAAAATTTACTGGAAATAAAGAGAGAGATTTTTCAAAGAGAAAGGTCATTCTTAAGAAAAAGGCTAAAGAGAAACCAGAAAGTAAATTTTGTCTCCATCCAAGTTATGCAGAAATTTGAGAAGGAATCTGAGATCCACTACCCTAGAAAGGCAGGGAGGCCAGAGGCCTTTGTTTTTCTTTCCTGGAGGCACATATTAAGACATGAGATTGAAATTCTTATGATAGAAAAACTGTCTTTATTATTCCTGGCTTGGTTCCAACAACATCAGCATCATGTCTTGTACCCGCCCAAGTCTCCTTCAGCTGTGAATTTTCTCCCAACTTCCTTCCAGAGAGAAGTCATGCATCAGGTAGAAACAGCTGGTATAGCTGACCTCCTAGGACCCTTCTGAGATTTTGCTCTTTTCCTTCCTTTTTTTCCCCTGTAGGGTGATGATTAAAGTTTTGCAGTTTTGACAATAAGAATATGGTATTTGTCACAACATCCTCAGGCAGTCACAGTGCTTAAGAGCAACTGTCTGACTTGGAGAATCAAGAGGATTTCTCCTGGAAAAGTGGAGTTGGTCAGCAAGTTGGCTATGCTTAAGGGACTTAAGCACAGCATTGTCCAACATTAGCTCTACAAAGGACCTTAGAGAACATCTAGGTTATCATGTCCATCTTGAAGATGAGGAAACTGAGGTTCAGAGACGGGAATTAACATAGTTCTTGACTTGAATTCAGATTTCTGTACTTGTGCTCAAGTGTTCTTTCTAAGCTCACAGAGTCAACAATGAGATATAGATGTTCAGAAGGGGATTGTAGTAGAATGAGTCCTATATCTGCAGACAAAGAACCAGTGACTTGTGAACCAAGTCAACAAACACTGTTCAGAATGCTCAGACTCCCAAAAAAGGGCATGATCCATGATTACAGAAAGAAGAAACAGGTTTAAAATCTGGCAAAATTTCTAAGGTTCCTTCTGGTTCTCAAAAACTTTTGAATCTAAGAAACTTTCATTCTAATTAATTTGACAAATATTAAACACCTACTACATTCAGTGCATTATTCTACACCTTAAGAGAAAGATGAATATAAAGAATATATCATCACTGACCTCAAGAGCTGATTTAGAGAGGTTGTAAGGTGTACAGACATAGCTATTTTCAAAACTTCAGGTACTCAGTCTAGCCTTTCTGTTGTCTTTGTTCTTTGATTTTGAAGTAATCCAAACGGATGAAAGAACTTAATGTATGGTCTAAGGGCAGACCCTCAAAGGTATTTGTTTTAGCCCAACAAAAGGCATTCAGAAACTCAAAATCTAAGAAGGGCGAGGGAGCTCGCATCAAAGAAAAGGAGCCCACTCTGATCTGAAAGAGCTCCTTAAAGCCCAGCAATTTTGGAAACCTACTTACAAAGTTGACTCATCTCATTCAGATCTCCTATAGCTTTGCCCTTGCTCTGAGAATACATTCAGCTCTAAACCAGGCTGCTGGCATCTTGTCCCCAAAGAGATGGCAAACCAATTAAGGGATATGGAAGGAGATGCAAAACTTTAATCATCACCCGAGAGAGCCTGAAGATGTCCAAAACACAAGGGCTCTAGGTCAGCCAGAGATACGTATACAGGGCATCTACTCTGACTCATGCCTGCTTGGAGAGGTAGACAAAACTATAAAGAGGAAGTTTTAGGAAAATGGAACTCTCAATTCCTCAACTTCTCCTTTCAGAAAGCAATCTGGAAAACTACTAAGATCTCATTGGGTCACACACATATATGTGTGTGTATTTTTTTTCTTTGAACTATATAAATGCCCCCTTGGACATTTGGCTCTGTAAAAAAAGGGGGGGATGTTTTAAGATGGCTGTATTAAGGAAATTGATCCCTTAAAAATACTTTCTCTCTACCATCGCCCCAATACCTCTCCCAACCATTTGCGTTAAGAAATCTGGCTGAATTTTTCATTCCATTGATTTCTCTGAGGTGAGGGGAGCAGCTCTGAGTGGGCAAAGTCCTTCCTTCTTTCTTTAGACAGAGTGGAGCTGGGATTCTAAGCCAGAAAATAGTTCCCAGAAAACAGATGCGTCATAAAAAACATGGATCAGAAAACTAGAGGAAAGATCAAGTATTTGAAAGAATTTGGAGAATGAGGCAATTTTATTTTCATAACCAATTAATTTAGGGAGCATTAGTTTTCTTTTAAGATTGCCTTTAAAATGTTGCCATTAACCACAGTAGGAAAGAAACCAAAAAGGTTGAATGAGATGACCCCCAGAAACATAACTAGCAATTATTTTTCACTGGGGCTAGCAGCACAAAGTGCCTTCAATGGAGGGTGGAGGTGAGCAGAGGAGGAGGAAGGAGAGCAGGACACCACCCCCTAGAAAAGGATAGGAGGGAGAGGAGAATGTGGGATACCACCTTGAGGCTACCTCTGAGAGCAGGATGACGTGAAGGAAAAGGTACAGAGAAGACAGAAAAGAGGTCATCCCAGCTCACTGGAATCTATTTTTATAAATTATTCGTGTTCCTTAAGTGCTCCACACAGTTATTTCTACGTGGATAAAGGCCATCGAGTGCTGTTGACACCCTTTAAATTGAACTCCCTTGGACTAAGAACTGGCTCCCCACCCCCCATTACAGTTCAGATGAATTCTGTTCTCTTCCAGCTTTAACAATCTATGTTCCCTGCATTTTAGTGCTATCCAATCCATCCTCCAGATTTATAACTAGGCTGAGACAATACAAGGAGAAATAAATCAGAAAAAGAGATTTCTGGTAGTAAGGAAAAAGCAGAAAACCAAATCTTCTCTCACTATCTACAACTTTCCACATAGTTCTAGGACAGTTCAAAGCAATAGAAGGCACAAGCAAAGTTTGCTCTAATTCTGTAGGACCTCACAATGGTTTTAGAGTTCTCTCTGACCGTTCCAACTAGATACAATCCCTCCCTCCACCAAACTCCTCTAGAAATCTCTGTCTGCACACTTCATTTGGTAATTGAGCATTTACAACCTTGTATTATCTTCAATTGGCCCTCTCATAGCCCTTTTGGAAGCTATAATCATCATAAGTTTAAATTATCATAAGTAATAAAAAGTCTTTCATTGTCCTGAATTATGAGATTCTATGTTTCTAAGAGTATTGTGTATTAAACCAGGGTCAAAGTCAGAGTTGTGAGTTCATGTCTATGGAACAATGTATTATTAAAAAAGAGTACTAGGTATGACCTGAGTTTGAATTGCAACTCTGCCACTTGCTACCTTTGTTGGGAAAGTTATTTCTCTCCTTTCTCTGCCTCAGTTTACTCATTATATAAAATGAAGGGATTAAACCAAATGACCTCTGAGATCCTGCCTGACTCTAAATCCATGATCTTGTGATCCGTGATCCTTTGACAGACAAGTAGAGATCGTCATCCTGTGAAATGAAGCTCCCTTACCTCCTTCATAGCTTTGATGATGGTGGCATAATAGAAGGCATCAGGATACCACAAAGAGGCAACAGGAATACCTAGGTGCCAGGTCCTATTTTTCTCCATGTGTATGGAAAGTTCCCCACATTCCAAGATGGTTTGTACCACTGGTTATAATCGTTGCTATTACAAATAATAATAACAATAACTTACCTTTTTGGTTCTGTGTGGGTTACAAAGTACTTTACACATGCTGTCTCTGAGAGGAGACTTGAAGAATTATATAAAACAGGCACCAGTCTACAAGGCTGCTGTGCTCTCTATCGGAAGTGTACACCCCAAGTTGAGTATTGCTGTTATCTGAGAAACTAATGCACACTTAGTATATATGATGAGCCATTAGGACAGGAGTTCTGAACCTTTTTTTGTATCACAGACCCCTTGATGTCTGGCAAAGCCTATAGACCCCTTCTCAGAAATGTTGCTTTTTTTAACTCATAATTAAAGGAAATGTAAAGTTAAAGTTAGAAGTCAGTGAAAATAAAGATGTAAATTTTCCCACCTAAGTTCAGGGACTTCTTTGTGGTCTGAGTACACCAGGTTAAGAGGTGTGCAGTATGTGATGGTACTGTTTCCATAAGAGAAAAACTGAATATGGTGGAACCATAGAACAAGTTGATAGTATCAACATCTTGACCAAGACAACAGGGTAAGGTAGAAAGAATATGAGACACTTAGTAGGAGTCTTGAACCTGGATTCGAGTCTCAGCTTTCACACTTTCCAGCTTTGTGAATATAGATCTTTTCCACTCTTTTTTTTCATCTGTAATATAAGAGTGATAATACCTACGTTACGTACCTGTCCAGCTTGTTGTAAGGAAAGTGCTCTGTAACCCTGAAGTCTTTACAGAAATGTGAACTATTATATTTTGGTTATTCTATTTACTCTTCCATGATATTTCAGAATCATCAAACTTTAAAGCTGGAAAGACCCTTAAAAAGGTGCTTTCTCATTTTTATAACTTGGGGGTCAGAAAACAGGGTTTCCTGATGCAACGTCCTATGCTCTTTCCACTATACCTTCATGAAAATCACCTTGGTTTGGATAAGTGAACCAGCCCCTTTTGTATATTCCAAGGTCCTCTTCCAAGGGGTTCGTTCCCATTACACAGATATGGAAACTAAGTAATGTGTTCATCACCTAGCAAATTAGGGGATAGAAGGAAGCTGGAGTCAGCTTTCCCAAATTCCCAACCATGTCTCCATTCTATAAAACCACCAGAATTAAATCAAGAGGCATCTTTATCCCACTCTTGACCAGTCCTCTACCCAAAGAGATCCTGGAGAGAAAAAAATTAGAAGTTGTCCAAAGAGTCTGTGAGAATCAATATTGATCACAGTAGGCTACTTCCAATCCAACTTTTTTCCATCTAATTTGCCAAAATCATTTCCTCTAAACAATTGCCTAGTTTGGAAGAGTCCAGTGGAGTAAGCTATTTCCTTCCCTTAGTCAAAGGCAGATTGGAGGAGGGCTCATTACATGCAGCTTAAATGGGTGTCCAGATTGAGAAGTATAGTCTCACTTTGTTTCATTTAATGGTAATGAGAAATGGGAGGGGGCATTTCTCTAAGTTCAGAACTCTCTCAAAGCTCTACAGACATGAGTTTCAAGTCCAGCTCTGGCTTTTGGGGCCCACAATTTGTGACATCAGCCAATACAACTTCCGCCTCCAGGAACAACTCAGCACTGCTTTTCTTTAAAAAGATTCAGAGGTTCTATGACAACAGGGGCCCTGCCTGATTTAAGCTTCATATCTCCCTTTGTACCTAAACCACAGTAGGTGCTTAATAGCTGTTTAATTTCAAAAAAGAAAAGTGGGAAAAAGTAAAAGATTTAGCAGGCTCTTAAACCTCTAAGTAGCACCTAGACCCACATAGTAATGGGCTAATTATAAATAAATCAGAAACATATGGATTAAATTTCTGCTGCAAATAAAGATGTACTTAAAAGAGAGGATACCTATTCAGTGCACTAAAGAATGAAATGTGTTTTTGATCATGATGCCAAACATCAAGGCATCACGATTGCACGAGAAGTTGGGTAGGGACCAAATATAGATATTCAGCCCAGCGCCTGGTACATTGAAAGTGCTTAATAAAGTCTGATGCTGGGTTTGTTTTAATTCACTCATTCATATGTCCCTCCCCCTTCATTGTCTAACCCAGGATGATAAGGAAAGGAGCAAAGAGTCTGTTAGCCAGGGTTTTCTAAAATTATTTTAACACTGCTGGGAAACCATGTGGTCTTTTAAGAAAAAAAAAATCAACTTGTTTTCCCCTAAGGGAAAATTTAAAGTGTTTTCTCAAAAAGTAGAATTTCCAAAATTCTTTGTTTAAAAATAGCTTTTTAAAAAAGAAACTCCAAAAGGTTAAGATAGTGTAACTTGATCTTTGCATTTAGAGAGCCAGACTGACCCTTAGATGTCAAGTTCAGCCCCTTCATTTGAAAGAGGAGAAAACTACACCCCACTGAAATTAAGGGACGTCCCATAGAAAGTAACAGATCTTACACAGGCTCCAAGTGACAGAGCTGGGGTTTCAGCCTCCTTCCCCTGAATCCAAGTTCTATAGCCCTTTCCACTGTACAGCACTGCCTTCCCTTCAGGTGGAGCAGAAAAAACACAGGCCTGGAAATCAAGGATTTCGTTTCTTATCCTAATTTTGGGCAGGGTATGTGACCCTGTATAGGTCACTTTTCCTCTTGAATCTCAGTTTCTTCATCTACAAAATAAAAACTTTAGACCAGATGATCATCTAACACTGTGGCATTATAAGTAAAAATAAAATAATAATTATAGTAACAACACTATGCCTGACATTAGAAAGACCCAAGTGCAACTTCAGACTTGGGCACTTACCAGCAGTATGACCCTGGACAAGTCACTTAACCTCTCTCTGCCTCAGTTTTGTCATCGGTAAAATAGGGATAATAATAACACCTAATTCCCAGGGTTATTGTGAAGATAAAATGAGGTAATAATTGTCAAAATGCTTTGTATAGCCCCTAGCATATATTAATAACCCTTGTTGTTACTGTTTCCAACTCCATTTCTCCCTAGGATTCACTGCCAAGTCTGGTAGTCTGAACCTACTCTAACATTAAAATCACTCAGAATTATAAACTTGTCCTCTTTTGGCACATTGATGATAAGGGTCGCTAGGTCTTCATAAAATTTTCGACCTTATCAGGGTTCATCATGGTGGGAGCATGGGCACTGATGATGGTGGCATAGTGCTTTTCTGCAAGTGGCAATCACATTGTCATGAGCCTGTCATTCACTCCTTTTGGCAAGCATACCAGCTTGCTGACTAGATTAGTTTTGATTGCAAAACCTACACCAGCTTCATGGCGCTCCCCCGCTGTGAGCACTCCAGAAAAATGTGTATCCAGCTCCCACTTCAGTAACCTGGCCTCCATTTGCCAGCCTTGTTTCACTCAGGGCTGCTATTTAGATGCAATGCCTATTAAGTTCTCTTGCAACAAGAGCTGTTGGTCTTTCAGGTCTACTGGATTTTGTGTTGTCTATTAGTGTGCCCACATTCCATGTGCTGATGGTAAGTGGAATCATCTTTGCAGATGTTTTTGTACATTTTGTACATTTTTTTGTGTTTCGACTGCATAGTGGGATTCCCTGCCTGACACAGTAATCAGGCCAGGGTTGGGTAAGCAGACAAATTTTAGGGCACCTTTTCTAGCCCCCTTTCTCACAGTAGGAGGTGAGCAGTACAATCCATAAAAGGTTGCTCAGACACCTGAGGCAGTCAAGTCCCACTGCTGCTTCCAGTGAGAAGCAACCCCATGGCTTGGGCTACCTGTGTGCAAGGTTATGACTACAGTTCCCAGTGTATCTGTACCTGTTCCTTCATCATTTGCCTGTTGCCATAGAACTTTGAGGTATAATAGTAAAATGTTATGGGTGATGTCTTTGATTCATGAGAAAACTGGATTTAAGTGAGGCAGAGTTGCACGAAGTTGTCAGCCTCACTTTCTCCTCCAGAGTCATTATAGTCCAGTGACAAGACAGAATCAAGATAACTGGCAATGGCCCAGGATACAGTGGATGACGTTGGCATCTTTGGTGTCTAACCAAGCTCTAAGTGCTCCACATTACCTACTTCAGCTGCCTTCATGGCTGTTGGAACAAATTGTTCTCATCTACCCATTCCATTAGAAGAAGTCTTCACATGCTAATCATCAACGTGCCAAAAGAGGACAAGCTTAAAATTCTGGGTAACTTTAATGTTGGAGTAAGCTCAGACTACTAAACTTGGCAGGGAGTCCTAGGGAGGGATGCAGTTAGGAAAAGCAACAGCAATGGTCGTTAATATATATTAAGCACTGTACAAAGCATTTTTACAATTATCACCTCATTTGTTCTTCACAACAACCTTGGGAATTAGGTAGTATTATTACAATTACAGTAATGGTCATTTACTGCTGAAGACTTGTGCATAGCATGACCTTCTTATCACCAACACTGTTTTCTGTTTACCTAAATGCAATAAAACTTCATGGATACACCCTTGCAGCAAACATTGGCATCTAACAGACTATGTGATTGTAAGAAGAGACAGACAAGATGTGAAAGTGACAAAGGCAATGTGTGGTGCAAAGTGCTGGACTGATCAAAGACTTATCCTTTCCAAGCTAAATATTTGCATTCATCAAAAGTGCTGCCCCCAAGGCAAAATGACTACCGGAAGAATTAATGTCAACAAATTAGAGCTCTTCTCTGAGAGTGAACAGTTTGTTGCTAACTTGGAGGGAAAGTTGAGCCAACACACAGCTGGCAAGAGTGGAACAGAAAAGGAGTGGGCAGCTTTCAGAGATTTGGTGTGAAGCATTGCATTTGCTCATCTGAGTCAGAACACTCGCAAACACTAAGACTGGTTTAATGAAAATGATGGGGAAATCCAGAAGTTGCTAAATGAAAAATGAAAACTCCACAGGATTTACCAGCAGGATAGTTCATCTATCTCTAAGAAGGTAGCATTTAATTCCATACAAAGCAAAGTATAAGCAAAGTTTAGAGAGATTCAGGATTCTTGGCTTAGTAAGAAGGCAGATGAAATTCAGTTTTATGCTGATAGTAACAATCCAAAGTGCTTTTATGATTCCCTGAAAGCTATTTATGAACCAAAAGTCTACAATACATCACAACTACTCAGTGCTGATGGAGCCACATTGATTAGAGATAAGAACATGATCTTAGAGATATGGCTTAACACTTCCATAGTGTTCTCAACAGACCATCATCAATCAATGCTTAGGCCATTGACCATTTACCTCAGGTTGAAGTCAATCCCTCCTTAGCTAAATTTCCAAATGAAGAAAAGGTTTTGAGGGCCATTAGGCTCCTTTCATGTGACAAAGCACTTGATTCTATTTCAACTGAGATTTACAAGATAGGGGGACCATTGCTCACAAAAAAAGCTGATATTTGCCAGGCTATATGACAAGAAGAGGTTGTTCCCCAGGAATTCAAGGATACCTTCACTGTCCATCTCTATAAAGGTAAAGGGAATAGGTTGTCTTGCAACAATCACGGGGTAGGGCAGGGAGGGGGCGCCTCTCTCTTAGTCATTTCTGGCAAGATTCTTGCTAGAGTCCTCCTTAATAGACTGATCCTTCACCTGGAAGGTTGTCATATACAGTGTTGCTTTAGAAAGGGCTGAGGAACAGTCAATATGGTGTTTGCTGCCCGACAACTCTAGGAGAAATGTCAGGAGCAGAACAGAGGTCTGTACACAATGTTTGTAGATCTGATCAAGTCTTTGACACTGTAGTCATGAGGACTATGGAAAATTATGTCAAAATTTGGTGGCCTGGAGAAGTTCATCAGCATTGTACATCATTTTCATGATAGCATGTTAGCCCAGGTTCTGGATAGTGAACAATACCCTTGTGCCTTCCCAGTCACCAATGGAGTGAAACAGGGCTGTGTGCTTGCTCCCATGATTTTTAGCACGATATCTTCAGCCATGTTGTCAAGTGCTTTCAATGAGGCTGAACAAGGCATCAAAATCAACTACCATACTGATAATAAGTTCTTCAATTTGAAAAAGCCACAAGCCAAGACTAAATTAGAGGGAATATTGGTGCATGATTTTCTGTTTGCAGAGGATTGTGCACTCAATGCAACCTCTGAAGCTGAGATGCAACAAACTATGGATCAATTCTCTGCTGCCTGTGCTAATTTTGGCCTAATATTAAACACCAAGAAAACACAGGTGCTCCGTCATCCACCACCACACCATCTATATGTGGAACTATTGGTTAAAACAAATGGAAAAGTTTCAAATGCTGTGGATGTTTACTTACCTTGGTAATGTGCTTTCCAGGGATATATATGGTGTCAATGAGGTTGATGCACACATTGCCAGAGCTAGCTCAGTGTTTGGGAGACTCCAAAGAAAAGTATGGGAAAGAAGAGGTATTAGACTGCCTACCAAACTGAAGGTCTACAGAGTCGTTGTGCTGATCTCATTGTTGTATGCCTATGAAACATGGACAGTCTATCAGTGCCATGCCAAGAAACTGAATCGTTTCCATTTGAACTGTCTTAGGAAGATTCTGAAGATCACCTGGCAGGATAAGGTACCAGACACTGAGGTCCTTGCTCTAACTAAACTGCCAAGCATTCAAACTCTGCTTCAGAGAGTACAGCTCCAATGGACTGATCACGTTGTTTGAATGAAAAATATACACTTGCCAAAAAGACTATTTTATGGAGAACTCTCATGGGCCAGGTGATAACATGGTGATCAGAAGCAGCAATACAAGAATATTCTCAAGGTCTCTCTCAAAAACTCTGAATTTTGATTGTGGAACATGGGAGACACTGGCACAGGACCATTCATCATGGCAGGCCCACATCAGAAAGCAGAATTAAAACAGCACAAAGGAAATGTAGGATGTGCAGATTTGGAGTAACCACCCCAAATGTTCACATGAACTATCTGTGCCCAATCCGTGGTAAAGCATTCTGAGCTCATATTGGTCTGATCAGCCACAGTTGGACACTTCATTGTTGGAAACTTCATTTTATCATGGTGATGTCCTCTTTGAGAATGAAGGACAACAGCAACCAAACAACCAACCAAGTATATATTAAACACTGTCTAAATATTAGCTATTATTAATAGCATGCATATGATACTTTCACTTATACAAAGCACTTTATAATATTATTTTATTTAATCCTTACAATAACCCTGGAAAGTAGGACTATTGTATCCCCATTTTATAGATGAGAAAACTAAGGCTGGATGGGAATTCAAGTGTTCCTGCCTCCAGGTCCATCTCTTTGCTCACTGGAATATCTAGTTGTAGAAGCTATGGGTGGAGATTCAATTTATGGAAATAAAGAGATCTCAGAATACTAGAAAAGAAGTCAAGGCTAGGCTTAGGAAGGAAGGGAATGTGAAATTTTATGACAGGATTTGTAAAATGTGAACAGTTAGATCCAAGAAGAAAAGGATAGCAGAAGAGTCTCAGAAGAGGAGAGTGGCTGGTTGGGAGTCAAATAGGCTCAGTATTGGGAACAATCTGATAATATGTAAGGTCTGACAAAAAAAATCCACAATGGATTATCAAGAGATACAGATGCCGGATTTCTGACTCCTGGGAATGGCTATCCTGTCATCAGTCAGTCAGTCAGAAAGAATTTGTTAAACATTTACTATGTGTCAAGTACTATGCTAGGTGCTAAGGATACCTCACCCCCCAAAAAAGGAAAAAATATGGTCCTTGGCCTCCGAGTACCTGTTCCTTTTATTTCCTTTATTTATCAATTTATTTATTAAGCACAGTGACTTTTTTTCAGTTCAGTCCCTACTCCCAAAGAGAAAGCAAGAAAACACAAAGTGTGTTTATCAATATGTATGGTCATGTCAAGCAAAACAATTCCCATGTTTACCACATTCTGCGGGGGGGAGAGACAGAGGAGGGGGAGAGAGAGAGAGAGAGAGAGAGAGAGAGAGAGAGAGAGAGAGAGAGAGAGAGAGGTGTTTCAATCACATCTCTATCTGGAAGTGGATAGCACGTTTCATCATGACTCCTTTGGAACTGTGGTGGATCATTATGTAAATCAGATTTCCCAAATTTTTCAAAGTTGCTTACCTTTACAATTTTGTTGTTATGGTATAAATTGTTCTCTGGTACTGTTCACTTCATTTTATATCCATTCATACAGGTCTTCTCAGGTTTTTCTGAAGCTGTGCCATTCACTAGCAGCTCATATTCTAATGAAGGCTACTAT
The DNA here is from genome assembly GCA_023548195.1 of Bettongia penicillata ogilbyi. NCBI lineage: Eukaryota > Metazoa > Chordata > Mammalia > Diprotodontia > Potoroidae > Bettongia > Bettongia penicillata. Next base: position 340,851 of record JAJHZJ010001014.1, on the reverse strand, counting down.
ATGTAAATAACTATGTACACTCAAGATTTATAATCGTTAGCTAGCATTTTTACTGTGCTGAAAAGTTTATGGAGTACTTTATATAGATTATCTCATTTGATCTTGACAATAACTCTGGAAGATAGGTGCTATTATTACCCCCATTTCACAAATTAGGAAACTAAGCCCTGAGGAGTTATATGACTTGCCCTGGGTCGGTCTGTCTGTCTGTCTCTCTCTGTCTCTCTCTGTCTCTCTGTCTCTCTGTCTCTCTGTCTCTCTCTCTCTCTCTCTCTCTCTCTCTCTCTCTCTCTCTCTCACACACACACACACACACACACTCACACACATACACACAAGAAAGTTGTTGTTTCTCCCTGTTTTTGAAGGGGACTGATGATATACAGGGTGATATTTTGACCAGTGGTTGGATTTAAGTGAGACAGAGTTAAACAAAGTCATGAGCCTCACTCTCTTTTCCAGAGTCACTAAAGTCCAGTGGAAAGACAAAAGTCGAGACCATTGTCAATGGCCCAGGATGCAGTGGATGACCTTGGAGTCTTTAATGTCTGACCAAACTCTAAGTGTTCCACAGTACCTGCTTCAGCCACCTGCATGGCCATTAGAACAAATTGTTTTCACCTGCCCATTCTGCAGAGGGAAGTTTTCACATGCTTGGGGTAGAAATCCCACTCACTCACCAATGGGTTGGAGGCTTGTCAGTTTCCCTCAATCTGGTTTAGCCTATCTGCTGAGATGGTTTTACTGGTCTCTGCTACAGCTTTTTCAAGCCACAGGTAAGAGTTAGATGAAAGGTAGAAGCCAAAGGCAGATGAGCAGTCCCGAAAACGGCCAAGCAAGCCATCATACCAAAGGTGCTTGTCTTCCCTAAATAGACCCCACACCCCACACAGGAGAGTACTAGTACAGGAAAGAGGCCCTTGTAGAAGGCAGAATATAAGCTGAGTGTTAAAACAAAGCAAGAAACTGAAGAGGCAGAGTGATAAAAAGCATTCCATGTTTGCGCAGCATCAGTATAAAAGTACAGAGAAAGGAAATGACAGCAAGTAAACCAGTATAGCTAAATTATAGGGTACATGGAGGAGAGAAGAGTGTAAGACGGCTACAAATGTGAGAAGGGGCCACACTTCAAAGGGCTTTAAATGCCATCGAGAGAATTTTATATTTGACTCTGGAAATAAAAGAGAGCCACTAGAGTTTATTGAATTGGAGCAAGAGGAGGGGTGGGGAATGATATGGTCAGACCTGTGCTTCAGTAAAAATCACTTTAATAACTAAGTGGAGGGTAGATTGGAGTGGAAAGATACTTGAGGCAGGAAGACCAATGATCTGCAATAATCCAAGTGTAAGGTGATGAAAGTAGTACTAAGGAGAAAAAAATTATAAAGAAAACAATGATAAGATGATAAGATTTGATAAAAGATTACATATGTGGGCTAGGAGGAAGACAGGAATTGAGGATGACAAGATTAGGAGCTTGGATGACTGGGAGGGTGATGATTAGGAGCAAAAGGGAAATGGAAAAGAAGAAAGTTAATGGACATGTTTTGCATGTGTTAAGTTTGAGATGCCTAAAAGATCTTCAATTCAAGGTGTTCAAAAGGCAATGAGGTAGGGAAGTAGAATTCAGGAGAGAAAGCTAGGTTGGCTATTAAATCTGAGAATCATTTGCATAGAGATAACTGAACCCATTGGAGTTGATGTGATTACCAAATGAGAAAAACAAAAGAAGACAGCCCAAGATGGAGTCTTAGGAACCATTCATGGTTCATGGGCTTTGACATAGATGAAGATCCAGCAAAGGACTCAGAAGGAGCAGTGTGAACCTGGGAAGAACAGTGTCACAAAAACACAGAAAAGACAGAATTTCCAGGAAGAGATGCTGATCAGCAGCCTCAAAGGCTGTAGAGAAGTCAAGAAAGGTGATGAAGTAAAAGCCATATTATATTGCAAAGGATTTTGAACTGAGAGGAGAAATGGAAGCATCAGATGTAGACAGCTTCTTCAAAAGAATTTAGGGAAAGGAGCTCTCACTATCCAGCTAACTGGAAGGGACAGTTGGAGGATCAACTGTCAAGAGAACTATGAACATGTAATGTAAGCAGCCAGGAATAAGCCAATAAATAGGAAAAGATTCAAGATTTAAAAAGGAACAGAGATGACGGGAAAGGATCTCTCAGAGAAGTTAGGAGATCAGATCAAGGGTACAAAGAGAAAGACTGCCTTTGGCAAGAAGGGTTACGTCTTCATAAACAAAAGTGAAGGGAAAAATACTCAAGGAAGATGTTTGAATGACTTAAGGTGAAGAAAAGGGAATTCTCAAACAGTAGCCTCATTTTTTTTTACAAAGTATGAGTTAAGATCCTCATTTGAAAGCGTGAAGGGAGAGGATATCATGAGAAGCTGGAGAAGGGATGAAACATTTGAAACAGCTTCTAGAGAGGGTTGGGTTTCCCAAGCAAATTGTTTAAGGAGGTATAAAAGGATTGTTTTGCTGCAGTGAGGGACCAGGTAAGATAGTGTAACATAAATTTGTATCAGAGTCAATTAGCAATTTCCTGATTTTCTATAGTTCTGGTTAGCAGAATGCAAGTGGGAACAAAGGAGGCAAATGGTGGAAGTATCTAGGGCCGGACTTTGGCAAGGCATGACCAGCAATAGCATTTAAGAGAAGAAGATAGTGTAAAATTAAACTGGTTCACCAAGGTGTCAAGACAGGGAAGGGAGGTGAGTGAAGCCATAGCTAGCTAGGTAATGGCTTTTGAAAGAAATAAGGGGCATAAAAAATGACAGTCATAATGAGAATGAAGAACATGGTATGCAGAAAGATAGGTTGATAAAAACATCATGATCTGATAAAGGAATTGTTGATGTTCATGAATATGAACGTAGAGTAGCTGCGAGCCATGATGGCAAGATCAAGCTTGTGACCATCTGTGTAGCTGATATGCAGTAGATGAGTAAGTCACAGAAATTGACTAGAGCTGGGAAGTTAAGGTCTTTGAAGGAGTATCACTATATACTTTAAGGCCTCCTGGTATGAGGACAAGAGTTGTGGTGGAGAAAATGACAATAAGCCAGGCACTGAATTCACTGAGAAGGGAAGGGGAATGTCCTAGGGATTGATAGGCAACAGTCACCAAGATCTAGAGCCACTGATAAATTTGTACAATATGAATCTCACATAATATGTTCCTGAGAGATGGCAGTAGAGGATGAAAATAGTAGAATAGATTTAATGATCCTTTTAATTCCTAAAACCCAATAACCAGAAGAAGCATAGTAATACCTTTTGGATGTACTGAACTTAATGTCTAGGGGATCCTTTGGAAGCTGATGTCCTTATTTGTATCAGAAGTGCAATTTTCTAAGGACAGGGGATATCTTTTTAATCATTGTTCCATGGGATGAATATAAAGAAAAGAGTCAATAGAGTAAGTGAAAAGAACATTCTATTTGGAGTCAGAAGGCCAGGGTTCAAGCCCATGCTCTGCTGCATACTAGCCACATGGGTAAAATGACAGCTTCACTGAGATTCAGTTTGCTCAGCTGTATAATGGGGATAATGATTCTAGCACTTTTCAGGGAATGCCATGAAGAAAGTGTTTTGTAAAGTTGCCACAAGCTTCCCTAAGTCAAGCATAGGGATTGACCAGTGTGAAAACTCCTTCCCCTACTGCAGATCACCACCCTTCTCTGACTTAGTAGAAGTCTTCAGGAGCTACAGTTGATGACAAATTCATACCCTGTAGCCAGCTTTGTGTAGTGAGGAGCAAGAACTTAGCTTGGCTGATCCTTAGATGACAAATACTATGTTAGGGGAAGTATTTAAACTTTTTCCATCTGGATAGGCCCTAATCTCCCTCTACAACCACAGCTTCTAGAACCCAGTTACATCATCCCATTAAGAAGCTTCAGAAGATCTAGGTCTCAGGGAGCTTGGGGTAATAGGAAGGAATTGCTATAAATGTAAGCAAATGATGATGATGATATTTCTTAACTTGAAAGGAGGGACAAAGAACCAAACATTGAGTAGCTTTTTTTTTAATTTAAGGCCAACATTTCCAAATACTAAATATTTTCCTGCCCAGGCTCAACTTAACTTTTACAATGAATAGTAGGGTAGAGATAGGGAATGGACCTGTAATTCTATTGGTATAGTGAACTCTCAAGTTAGGAAAGTACCTCTACCAATGAAAATCTCTATAACTTCTCTGTAACATAGCACTAGAGTTTCCTATGGCACTGAGAGTTTAGGTGGCTGGCCTAGGGTTACACAGCCTGTACATGTAAGAGGTCATGATGGAACCCATGTCTTCCTGATTTTAAAGCAACCTCTCTATCCTCTGTACCATGTTCCCAAAGAATAACTAGGTGACCTTTTTACATCTGCAAGGGAGCGGCCACAGTACATTTTCCACTAATTTCTGGAATGTCTGGTTTGGAAGTAAAACTTTTCCACATTTCTTCTCCAGATAACAATCTACCTCAAAACTCAGAAAATGAAAATCATTGAATGCTTATAGCCATTCCAGATGTGGGTTAAGCAAGTGACTTGCTTTTTTTTTCCCCAGCTTTGACATCAATACATGTTTATAAAGTCTTTCCAAGCAGTGGTAGAAAGCTTTCATTTCCTGCCAGAATATGGAACCAATGGTAACTCCTAGATGAGTGGTATGCCCCACCACTGAACGCCTCCCATTACTTTCCTGCCACTTAGGAATGAATCAAGGCTAATTGGCCATTTCAAAGCCAGAACATGGAAAGAACCTTTACCTCCCCAAAAAAAGAAGAGTGTGGCTGTTTGCCATTCTACAATTAATTATTCTTGACCTGTTTATTTTTCTTTCACTATCTCCACGCCACTATCTTCTTTTTTAAATAAATGTATTATCTTTAACATTCTTTTCTTTTTAAATTCTGAGTTCCAAATTCTCTCCCTCCCTCCTATCCTTCCCCCAGCCACTGAGAAGGCAAACAACTGATATCAATTATACATGTGAAACCATGCAAAACGTATTTCCATAATAGCCATATCGCCCCCCCAAAAAAGGAAAGAAAGCAAGAAAGTTATACTTCAGTGTGTACTCTCTTTCTAGAGGTGGAAAGTCCTTTTTTTATGAGTCCTTCAGAACTGTCCAAGAATAGCCAAGTCTTTCACAGTTGATCATCATTGCAACACTGATGCACAACAATCTCCTGGTTCTTGTCAATCCACTTCGCAATAATTCATAGAGATCTTGCCATTTTCAACCACCTTTTCATCATTTATTATAGCTCAATAGTAATCCCTTAAATCATATATCACAACTTGTTTGGTCATTCCCCAATTAATAAGGATTTCTCCATTTCCAATTTTTTACCCTCCAAAAAATAGCTGCTATAAACATTTTTGTACATATAAGTCCTTTTTCTTTTTCTTGGAGTTCTTTTGGGGATATAGACCAAGTAGTGGTATTGCTGAATCAAAAAATGCACAGTTTGATAGTCTTCTGGGCATAATTTCAAATTGTTCCCCACAATGTTTGAACGAATTCACAATTCTACCAATACTTTACCATTATACCTATTTTCCCTCATCCCCTCCAGAAATTTGTCATTTCTGATAGGTGTGAAGTGGTACCTCAGAGTTGTTTCAATTTATGTTTCTCTAATCAACATGATTTAGAGCATTTTTTCACATGACTATAGATGGCATTGATCTCTTCTAAAAACTGCCTGTTTCTATCCTTTAGGATTCCTTTCCACCTAGCAATTGGGGAATAGCTCTTATTTCTATATGTTTGACTCACTTCTTATATATTTAAGAAATGAGGCCTTTATCAAGAAACTTGACATTAAAAAATTTATATTACTTCATTGTCTATGGTTCCTTTTGGCAAAATGTAGTTCCTCTGGTTATCACTTTTAATTAGGTATCTTGGATTTTTCTTTGTTTAAAATCATGATTACTATCCCTGACGTTTTTACTTCAGCTGAAGCATAATAGAATCTTCTTCAGTCCTTTATTTTTAACTCTGTGTTAAGTGTTTCTCTTTCAGGTCTCTTGAAATCCAACATATTGTTGGATTCTGGTTTCTAATTCACTCCAGTTCTGTTTTATAAGTGAATTTATCCCATTCACATTCAGAGTTATTATTAATTGTGTATATCCCTCCATTCTATTTTCTTCCATTTATTCTTCTTTTTATCCTGTCCCTCCTCAAAAGTCTGTTTTGCTTCTGACTACTTCTTCCCTTAATCCACCCTCCCTTAAATCACCCCCTCATCTTTTATCTCCTCACCCAGCCATTTCCCTATTGGACAATATTGATTTCTATACCCAGATGAGTGTGTATGTACATCCTCTCTTTGAATCAGTTTCCATGAGACTGAGATTCAAGTATTGCCAAACACCCCATTTCATTTTCCCCTCCACTATAAAAGCTCATCCTTGCATGCCTCATTTATGTGAGAAAACTTTCCCCATTCTATCTCTCCCTTTGGCCTTCTCCCCATACATCCCTCTTTCTTACTCTTTCGTTTTCATTTTTTTTTTTTGGAAATCTTCCCAACATAATTGACTCACATGCACTCCTTCTGTCTATGTAGACTCCTTCTAACTGTCTTAATAGTGATAAAGTTCTTAGGAGTTACATGTATCATTTTCCCATATAGAATTTAAACATATAGGCATGTGTGTATATGTGTGCATGTATATATATGGAATATAAATTAACTTTATTGAATTTTTACTCTTTCCAGTTTTTTATGCTTCTCTTGAATCTTGTGTTTGAATGTCAGATTTTCTATTTGACTCTGGTCTTTTTATCAGGAATGCTTGAAAGTTCTCCATTTCATTAAATAACTACTTTTCCCTGAAAGACTATATTCAGTTTTGGTGGATAGGTTATTCTTGGTTGTAATACTAGCTCCTCTGCCTTACAAAATATCATATTTCAAGCCCTCTGTTCCTTTTACATGGACACTGCTAAATCTTGCATCATCCTGACTGTGACTCCACAATATTTGAATTATTTCTATATGGATGCTTGAAATATTTTCTACTTGACCGGGGAGCTCTGGAATTTAGCTATAGTATTCCTGAGAATTTTCATCTTGAAATCTCTTTCAGGAGGCAATCAGTGTATATTTTCATTTTACCCTCTGGATCAATTTCTTGAAATATATCTAGGCTCTTTTTTGATCATGACTTTCAGGTAATCCAATAACTCTTAAATTCTCTCTACTCACTCTATTTTCCAGGTCAGTTGTTTTTTCAATGATATAGTTCATATTTTCTTCTTTTGATTTTAATTGTTTCTTGATTTCTCCTGGAGTTGATTTCCACTTACCCAGTTCTAATTAGGGAATTATTTTCTTCAGTGAGTACATATTTTTCCATTTGGCCAATTCTGCTTTTAAAGGAGCTCTTTTCTTCAGTGAATATGTGTGCCTCTTTTGCCAGTAAGACAATTCTGTTTTTTAAGGTATTATTTTCTTCAGTAATTTTGTGCATATTTTACCAAGTATTTAATTCTCTTTTCATAATTTTCTTGCATCACTCATTTCTTTTCCCAATTTTTCTCCTACCACTCATTTCTTTCTTTAACTCTTCTAAGAATTCTTGTTGGACTTGGGTTCAATAAAAATTTTTCTTTGAGGTCTTATTTGTAGGTATTTTCACATTGCTGTCATCTTCTGAATTCATGTTTGGTCTTCCCTGCCACCATACTAGCTTTTTATGGTCAAGTTCTTTTTTATTGTTTACTAATTTTCCAGCCTATTTCCTAATTTTGAACTTAATGTTAAAGTTGGGCATGGCTCACCTGGGTTTGGGGAGGCACTGTCCCAAGCTTCAGTGTTTGTTTGGTTTGGTTCTTTTTGTTTGGTTGATTGGTTTTGGCTTTTTGTCTGTTTGTTTGTTTTTTCTTCTGTTTTAGAATTTATTCTGGGGGTCTGCAAGATGCTTCCAAGGTGATGTGATCCAATTTGGATGTGATCCAAGAGGTGTGGTCACTGAACTCCTGATCACTCTTTGTTAATCAAGCGTCCCTTCTCCCCTTCAGCTACAAGTACCAACTCTCCTCTTGGCCCTGGAACTGTGTCCCCTGATCTCCTACAGTGACAAGCATTAAGTGTTACTCTTGGCCTTGGAACTACATCCAGGGCCCCTGACGAGAAGCTCATCTCTTCAGCCTGGAATTATAAATCAGAATAGCAGTTCTGGGCAACAGAGTTGACAGTCAGTGCCAGGCCCTATACCCAGTGCCAGCAAAGGATCCCCTGTAATCTCTTTTTGACACACTACCCAACTCCCCCTTACCATTTCTGAACTTAGAGCTCCCAAATCTGCTGCTGCTGTTGCAGCTGCTTCCAAGGCTCCTGCTGGTGCTGCTGCTGTGCTCTGGGCCAGCTCCCACCCCATTGTCCCAGACCTCTCCTACTGACCTCCTAAGCTGTCTTAGGTTGAAAAAATATCTCACTCTGACCTTATGTTGGCTCCACCTCTCCAAAATTTGATTTGAGGAGTAATTTTAAAGTTGTTTGGAGAGGAATGTTGGGAGAGTTCAAGTAGGTTGCTGTCTATATTCCACCATCTTGGCTCTGTCCTTGGGAAACATTGTTTTCTACAAAACTTCCCAAGCTTCCTAGATCTTTAGGCAATGAGTTCCCTATCAGTGTAAGCGTCCAAACAGAAGTGGGCTGTGATAGAGGAAATTCCTATACAGAAGGATGTTGGTCTTAATCCTTTCTGATTCTAGGAAGGGAAACCCTGCAACATAGGATTGAAACCTGGAAGGACACCTAGTGATCAGTCAGTATATTTGTTAAGCATCTGCTATATACCAGGTAATTCATCTAGTGCTGCCCCCCTTATTTTATAGATGAGGAAACTGACACCTAGAAAGTAAAGTGACTTTCTCAAGGTCAGGTAGCAAGTAACAGGGTCAGAATTTAAACCATAGTCAATCTGACATTAAAACTTTCTATTTTGCTATTCCACCTTCCTCTCTTTAGGAGACTCTCTCTAACATGAAAGGTCAGAGTATGTAGTAAAGGATGTCTAATTTCTTTGGCTCAATACTCCCTCATCATTAAATTAGAAACTCCATTATTTGACACATACTCTGAAAATGTAGTCATCATCTCCCCTTACAAGCATATAAGTTCACAAAGTTCAAAACAGGAAAAATTTTAGAGGTAAAGGAAACAAATAAGGCTTAAAGCACACAGGCTCTAGTAATGCCCACCACTGAGCAACCCTCCCATCAGAAGGCTCCCTCAGATTATATTGTGGAAGTTATTTTTCCACACAAGTATATATTTATTACTTTTAGATTTCAATTTATTATATTCAGTCCAATGTTGTAGTTTTTCTAAATATTTTTATGTTGGCCATGTTACCCAATGTGCCAATTATCCTGCCCATCTGTATATGAAGTTGGTGTATGATTTGCTAGTTTGATGATCATTTCATCCCTACCTATAACCAAGAGTGGTAAGCATGTTCCATAGCACAGGGTCAAACATAGATCCCTGGAACACATGCCTAGAAATCACTTTCCAAGTTGTCATAAAACCTAAGTGACCATTCTTACCTATTCAACAAGTTTCAAAATCCCATCTCTCTATCTTTCACATATTACACAGGGCTACTTTCCAAAATATTTAGAGCAAGAGTTCTTCACCTTTTTTACGTCATGGATCCCTTTGGAAGACTAGCGAAGCCTAAGCACCCCTTCTCAGAATAATCATTTTTTATAATACATACATACATAAAAATTCTAAATTTGTTAGAGTTTAGTGAAAATAAAGATTTTCTTCATTCAAAGTAACAGATATCCTAAAGTCTATCCAAAGACTCCATGGAAAGTGGAGAGCTCTGTAGACCCAAGATTCTGAATTATTGATTTAGAGGAAAGAAATCAAGCCCTGCCCATGACCCCATCAAGAGGAAAAATTTTTATAATGCTTTATTGGCTGATCAGAATCTATAGGATGAAATCATCTATAGGATGTCCCATACAATCTGAATTTGAATCTTGCCTCATGTACTTATTAGCTTTGTGACTTTGGCTTGATCATTTAACCTCTCATCTTCAGTTTCTCCATCTACAAATTCGGAATAATAAATAGCATCTACTTGACATGGTTATGAAGTTCATTTGAGATATCTGGAAAGCATTTTGCAAAGAAAGTACTCTAAAAATGTGGACTGTTATTATTGTGGCCATTATATTCTAAACTTTGCAAAAGAGAGAAAAGATCTGAAAGAAATGGGCAGATAGTTTAGACCAAAGCATTCAGAAACATTGGCCTTAGTCTTGAACTCTGCCCATTACCTTTGGCCTGAGTACAGGAATATAATCCCCTTGGGAGATGCTGTTGACCTCATGGTTCATATGTAGTTCAGCATTTTCAACTGAAAAATTTTAGATTGGACTAAGGAATTACTTTGTTCTATGTGTGCTTATAGTCAAGCCCCCCCCTTTTAAAAATGATACACCAAAAGATAAATATTCAAAATTGATAGATTCATCCTAGGGTAGGGGAGAAAGAAGAGTGAAGGAGGGGAAGGAAGGTTCTACTATTCACTTTGCAAAAGAATTCACCTTCTGGTTATTTTTTTCAATAGTGATTCCTCTACCTATCCCATTTTCACTGAGCTCCTATTATATACAGGGCACTGTGCCAGGTTCTATGGAAATGCGGAAGGGGTGAGTGGTACAAACATGAATCATGCATGGCTCCCACTCTCAGGAAACTTGCATTCTAACTGGAAAGGAAGGACCAACACTCACATAAAAAAGAAAAAACAAGAAATCACATTATCTGTCAAATGCTAATTAAGTCATGACAGCAAAGTACAGCATCTCAGATGGAAAGAGAGGCAGACAGTCTCTCCTAAAGAAAGTGTGGGAGAATAGAATCTGACATATTCTAGGTAGGAGTTATAGATCATGATGATTATGTGCCTGAACATGCATCTGTAGAATAAGACAGCAGCTTGATGACTGAAAGAGTGGTACAGTGTCATGGAAAGCATCCTGAACTGGGAGAGAAAAGACATTCTGCAAATTATTGGCAATGTGAGCTTAGGTGTATCACTTCACATCTTTCCCCATTATCTCGTTCTATAAATTCCTATAAACTTCTATAAACTGTCATTATCCCACATGAAGAGGTGGCCCTACTCCTCACCAAGACTAACTCCTCTATTTGCATTGTGGATACAATTCCCTCCCATTTTCTTCAGTGGATTGCCCCCCTACTATCATCTCCACTCTCTCCAATCTTCAATCTCTCCACCTCTACTGGCTCCTTACTTACTGCCACAAACACTCACTTAGCTGCCCAATTCTTTAAAATCCCTCACTTGATCCCATCATCCCTTCTAACTATCATTCTACATATGGCCTTCCTTTCCTAACTAAACTTTCTGAGAAGTTGTCTACATTTGATGTCTCCAATTCCTCTCCTCTCAATTCTTGCAGTGTCTTTCTGTGTCATTATTCAACTGCAACTGTTTTCTCCGAAGCTGCCAATGCCATCTTAATCAGCAGATCAATGTCCTTTTCTCAGTACTCATCCTTCTTGATTTCTCTACAGCTCTGACAGCATCACTCAGCCTCTTCTCCCATGAATACCCTGTTTTCTCTAGGTTTGGGGGATTCTTCTCTCTCTTCTCCTGGTTCTCTTCCTACCTATCAGATTTCTCCTTGCTAAACAACTTTGCTTTTCATCCAGATCATAAACACTAATCATAAGTATCTCCCAAGGCCATGAATATTCCTTCATACTATCTCACTTGGTGACTGATCTCAGGGTTCAATTGCTATTTTTCTCCTGAGTCTGAGTGATGAGTCCCCCACATCACCAACTGCCTCTTAGACACTTCTAATTGAATGTCCTATATATATTTTCAAACTCAACATGTCTAAAAACTGAACTTGTTCTCTTTTTAATGAAGTCTTTCATGTTTAAAACCTTTCCCCCAAACCCTCCTCTTCCCATCTTCCCTCCTACTAGTCATTCTCATGTAGGTTCATAATCTCTTCCACTGCATTCACCCCATGTATCCAAACTGTGGTCAAATCTTCTTTTTCCCCTCATAACATCCCCTCATTCTCTACTTTCACATGGCCACCACCCTAGTTCAGGCTTTAATCAACTCTTTCCTCAACTACTGTAAAAGCCTTCCAACGGGTCTCCCATTCTCAAATCTAATTCAGCTACTCTGGCTTCCTCTCCTAATCATTCTAATTAACAGAGTAATTTTTCTGAAGCACAGATCTGACCATCTCAAACCACTCCAACTCAATAAATTCAAGAGATTCACTCTAACTTCCAGGATCAAATATAACATCATCTGTTTGTGTATATGTTTTGGCTGTCCCCTAGATCTGGAATACTCTCTCTCCTCACCTCTGACCCCTAGTTTCCTGGGATTCCTTCAATACTCAGCTCCAATTCTATCTTCTCCAGTATGCCTTTCTTACCCTTGTCCTGCCCCACCCATTCCCTTCCGTGTAGGTATGTATATACAAATGTATATAGATATATATGTCTGTATGTGTATTCCTCTATGTACATAGTTATTTGGATGTCATCTCTCTTATTTGAAAGTGAGCTATTTGAGGCCAGGAATAGTATTTTTGTCCTTTTTTTTTTCTATCTCAAGCCCTTAGCATAGAGTCTGGCACATAGTAAATGCTTAATAAATGCCTAACTTGCCTAAGCTTCAATTTCTGAATCTGTCAAATGGATATAATTCAGAGTCAGGAGGAGATCTTTGTATGCCACAAGGGAGATTTGAAAATGGTAGAACCCTGAATTTGAAGGTTATATCCCCTGAAGTTTGCCATACAGCAGAGATACTAAATTTTACTATAAAATACATGACATCACAAAATAAATACCTACAAGCCACATAATTATAGACATAGCTACACATAACCACATTTAGTTATTAAAAAGCAATGTATAAAAAAGTTATTTACCTCCAATTCTCAGGCCTAAAATGAAACCCCCCCTGCCTATCTGATAGAACTATGTTGAGGGTCAAATAAAATAGACTATATGAGGGTACTTCACCACTTGTAAAATGCTGTACTAATATAAGATGGTGGGGTTGAAGCCATTATATTCTGTCAGCCCAAGGTCAAGAATACAGCATCCTCAGCCATGAAGAATTAGGGAACATTTTCTGATATGACCAATACAAACAAATTTGTTTTACTTAGCTAGGCTTATTTATTGCAAGAGAAGGCTTTATCTGGGTAATTAGGAGAGTGCTTTAGGAGGAGAGGGAAGAGGGAACAGGGATGGTAATGCAAAAAAAGAAAAAAGGAAAAACAGAACTTCAGTGAAGCATGTTTTTAAAATAGTGTACGAAGAATAGAAAGAAATATGAAAAGGAACTGCTTAATTTTTGTGTTTGTATTATATTTGTATCACCAGCAACTAGCATCGTGCCTTGAATATAGCAGGTGCTTAATAGATGTTTTTTGATCGACACGGACAGAAAGAACGGTCTTGGTTCTATTATGTTTAATTTGAAGTATCTTTTTTTTTTTAAAACCACACATGATGGATTCACAGTTTTGTAAACAAACCTCTTTTTCCATACTTTGTACATGGGAATGTTTGTGCCTATTAATGAACATCTAGTTAACAATAAAACATTTATTTGGAAGGAAAAAAATCTAAGAAAACACATACACATACAGAGACAGACATACACACACAAAGACACATACACACACATGCACACACACACACACACACACACATATACTCCTCTACCTCGAAGAGATGAGGCTTCATAGACTGAACTCCTCAGTGGGAAGTAGAGGCAGGAGTAGTTGTCATTCTCCCCATTCAGAGTCGAAGCCTTAGCAACTTTACCAGCCACACTGAATCTTGGCTCCTCGTTTGACTTCCCCTGGGAGGCTGCCTGATGACGGACTGCCAGTGAGGGACCATAAATACACTGGAGGCTGGATTGTCTGACTTTATTGTGCTGAACTTGGTCCAGCAGAGGGCGGGAACCACTGCTCTGAGCTCTCTCGGAATGAAACAAACATTCTTTCTTTCCCTTTTCTTAATTCCACTGTGACTTAATAAATTATTTTAAAATTAATAGTTTTCAAGATATTCAGAGTTGTCTTACCATGTCATGTATTAAAAAAGCTTCCAAGCCAGCAACCAATCTATCCACTAAAAATATTTGGAAATAGGACCTATATTGCTAATGAAAGCTCTAAACTCCCGAAGATAATTGCTACTTGTACTGATGTGGAAAGAGCATGGAATCACAGGCTCAGAGACCTAAGGGTAGAAGGATGTTATTTAGTGTTTTGTAACCACTGTTACCTCCTCAACTACCACCTTTCCTCAGATTAGTGTAGAGGTAATCCAGAAACCTACATCTACAAGTCCTGGAAATAGCAGCAGCACTGACCACAACTCCTTCCCCAGGCCACCAGCTCTGCTTCCAGCCTAGCTGCCCCCCAGTCTTCCTCTAGGATAGAAGCCTCTAAAGACTCCCTATTTAGCCAGTCCTTGTACTATGACACCCACCTCTTCAATAGCCAAAGCTACTAAAGGCCCAGAAGAAAAAGTCCTCACCACCAAAGACCTTGGAATTGCCAAGTGTTTTTGCAGCAAAAATAGATAAATTTGATCAATGGCAATGCCACCAAAGAACATATATCATCACCCTAAAGCATTCCATCTTCAGGACCACTGGGTCTTTCCATTTACCCTGCAGCACATCCTTCCTCTATGTGATGTCTTCCTCTTTTAGGATGAAAATTCCTTGAGAACAAAGACTATTCCACTTTTCTACCCATATTCCCAACATTTAGCAAAATACGTGGCACTTACTGAACTCTTACAATTGAGTAATTTTTTACCCATTTGTTCAGTTAATCCAAACCCCTCACATTGAAAATGAGGAATTTGAGATTTAGATGGATAAAAATGACATGCCCACAGTCATAGAGGTGGCCAAGGCAAGGATTTGAACACAGGTCCTCTGACTCCAAATTCAGTATACTTTCTACTGTACCATGTTGAATCTCTCCATGTAAAATATAAAAATGTAAATTACTCAGAACATTAAAAACAAATAAACATTGAGCCTAAACTTTACCATAGAGGATTCTGAATCAGGAGCATTCATCTTCCTGAATTCAATTTTGGCCTCAGACACTAGTCACATGACCCTGAGCAAGTAATTTAATGCTATCTGCCTCAGTTTCCTCATCTGTAAAACAAGTTAGAAAAGAAAATGGTGAACCATGCTAGTATCTTTGCCAAGAAAACTCCAAATGGGGTCACAAAGAGTTGGACATGACTGAAAATGACCTAATAGTTATCTTATCTTCATTTTAGAGATGAGGAAATTGATGCTTAAAGAGGTTAAGTCATTTGTCCAGGATAACACAGCCTCTGGAGTATCTGAAATAAAATTCCAACACAGTTATATCATGTTACCTCCAACCACCCATACTTCTCAAGTAAGAGATATTTGGTTAAAACATCAATGGTTGACTATAGTTGGTAGTATCCTGAATTTTTCTAGATCTTAGAGGTTCAGCTAGCCCAGAGTAATTTCTCCTTGATTGTGCTTGGTTATTCAGTTTTCTGTTTTATTTCAATATATTTCATCTTTATATAATTTGAGTGCAGACCAGGAAGACAAAGACAAAGAAAATGTCAAAACACAATTTCCTTCTTGAGGAATGACCTTAGTTGAGTTTTAGATGATACCCAGTACCCTAAACTGAACTTAACTAGATAGGAGTCCTCCATTTGACTTTCCTTAGAACTAAAAAAGTTCCATCTAAAAAACCCTGTGTTCCCAAAACTGTGTGACAGAGCAACATATGGATCTGGCTCCATTTAAAAATTACACTCAGAGTACTAAAAACATTCTTTCAATGATTCTTTCAGTACCTTGGAAAAATATGTTACATGAAGCCTGAAACAAGGATGTCAAGAGCCATATAGAATTTTAGGTATTATCTTGGGTCAGAAGGTCCCAAAAAAGGAAGTAACTTGCCCAAGGCCATGCAGCAAGTTGACAGCAGAGGCAGGGCTCAGTTCTCCAGTTCTCCTGCCCGGTCTGCTTTCTTTCTTCTCCATTTAGCTTTTCAAAAGCAACCAAACCTTGAAATAAAACATACCAGCTACTCAGAAAGAAAATCATCTACTCCCAGTCTAGTTACAAGAAGATTCAATACTCTTCTCTCCCCAGGTGATGCAGCTGAGCTTTCCAATGCACATGGCTAACATGTACATTCATGGTGTGCCTGAGATCCCTCTCTTTGGCATCAGTAAGAGGATTAAAGTATGCCAGTGTGTCAATCACCACATGTCAGCCAGTTCTCACCATCTGCTCCATTTTTGCTTTCCTTCTGAAAATGGTCTCAGAGGTGCATCTGGGAGGCAAGTGCTGAACTTGGGAGAAGCACCAAGAATTCAAGATTAGGAGACAGTTCAAAGTATTGGGATTCAGATAGCAAGTGACCACAAAATGGTACATCCAGACCTTTATAAAAGGTGAATAAGAAAAAGATACTTTGCCTGCCTCTCTACATTTTTAGCTCCTTAGGCCTGAAGGTCTCAGAATGCCAGAGTGGTAACAGCGTTTTCTTATCCATTCCCTAAACTGAACCAATGAGGTAGGTAGTGAATATTTCATCATCCTCATTTTACAGCTAAGGAGCTGAGATTCAACAGTATGAAGTCCTTTACCCAATGTCACATACTTGTGTAGCTGATAGGTCTTCTGCCACATGCCAAGAATGATGCTCCTTTTGCAATACCATGACATCCCTCCAAAGCAATCCAGGCTTAGACCTCCCATTAAAACCAAGTGTTCAGGGAAATAAGCATTAGCCCCTCACTCAACCTGAACCCTTAAACTCATAATCACTTCTCCAAATTTACCCAGGCAAAAAAAGGAAGAGGGAAAAAGAAAAAAAGGAGGAGGAGAAAGAGAAGGAAGAAAAGGAAAAGGAGTAGAATGAGAAAGAAGAGAAGAAGGAAAAGAAGAAAGGAGAAAGAGAAAGGGAGGAGGAGGAAAGAGAAGAGGAGGAGGAGGAGGAGAAGCATGAGTCAGTATGATATAATGAAAAGTACTTGGAGTCATAACCTGAGTTCAAATACCAGCTCTTCCACTTGCTACCAATGTGAACTTGGATCTCAGTTTCTTTAGCTGTAAAATGAAGGCAGATTAGCTGCCATCCTTGATCCTTTCCAGTTCTATAGTTATGGTCCTATGAAACTGGATTCTCTTCCAAAAGAAGTGAAAGAGGTAGAGGGAGATGGTCGGAAAGAGGATCTCCTAAAAATGGAGATGAGAAATAGAGCAAAGGCAGACTTCACTCAGTTGCATAGAGACATAGAGATCTTCTACTTCCTCATTTTACAAAAGGGGAAACCAAGGCATAAAAAGGTGAAGTGACTTGTTTAGAGTCACAGAGAAAATTAATGCTGGGGGCAGGAAATGAACCCAGGTGTCCTGGTGCCCAACCTGATGTACTTTCCCCTTCATCATTAGCACTCCCATACTTGACAACTCTGGTGAGGGCTCATTCTCATTAAAAGCACACTTAATCATCTTGACATGTGGGAGTCCTAAAAGACCTATTTCTTATATTGCTCCCCATGGCTATTGCACAGTCAGCTGAAACAAAGGCAACTTGATCAGCAGTACAAATTAAAACCACAATGACCTTTTTAGGAAAACCTTTGGGGCATTTTTTATAGCTGTAATTATTTAAGAAAAAACACTATTACAATGGCAACCACCTGGCTGCTGCATGTGATCGTGGTGAAATGAAACCCTTTTTTAAAGAGATTTATAGCCTAATTGACTGTAACCCCAAACACATAATATGCCATCATCACCCCTATCAGCCTAATCTGTCTATAGGTGGCACAGATCTCCCTGGTCACTGCTCCTGGCAACCCACATTGAAAGGACAGGTCAGTTGACATAACAGGTTTTGTTTAAGTTAGCAGACACCCGGCTGGTGGCAGTGAATGCTGATAATTAGTGAGATAAGGATAGACCTCAGTTGGCTATGAGTCTTCCTGCCATCAACAGGGAGAGGAGGAGGCTATTTTAATGACTTTGAAAGAAATCTCATGTTGCTGTTTCCTAGTTTGACAACAAAGAAGAGAAGGAACAGGAAAGGAGAGCAACTTTGGGCCAAGAGAAGCCTGGGGCTCTCCACCCTAGCCCAAAACACTTTTTAACCTGCTCCCATGATATGGTCCATACTGACCTGTTTAGGTGAAAAAATCTACTCAACCTTTAAGGCAGAGTTCAAACGTCATCTCCCACATGAAGCCTCCCATAATCCACCAGCACCACCCGTCTTCCCAGCTAGAAGTGATCTATCCTTTAGAAGATTTCACAATGCTTAGTATTCCTCTCTCTTAGATATTAATTTTCTAATTTGTGTTGTTTGCGTACATAAATGACCTCCCCTTTATCTCAAAGGGGTCAAACTTGTGGCCTTTGGCTGCCTACATTACTCTGAGTGCTGCCTGAACTAGGTTACATATTATTGGGAAATAGTTCACAAAATTAATCAAATACAATAAACCTCAGTAATATTAATGTGTGGTTTTCTAATCAACATGAGACTTGCAGGGATCTTTACCTACAGTTTAGCAACCCCATTTCTTTTTGAGTTTGATATCACACTCTAACTCCTCATTAAAGCATGGAGATGACCCTGGCTTCTCCAAGCCTTTGACAGGAAAGCTTGTGTCAGAGTGTTAGTAGAACCTACCAAATTGAAATACCAGTGACAGGCCACATATGTTATTGAAAGACCAGTCTAGCTCAATTATGAGTTCATTACCAAGTTGACCACAAAATACTTAATTTTTTTTTTTTTTGATCATAGCAATACTCAAAGTCCATCTACTGGAGAAGGAGTGATCAGTGCTGATGGAAGTACCCTACCACACACGCACATGCGCACATGCACTCACACACGCACACACACACACACACACACACACACCCCAACACCAACAAAATTACAGATCTTTACTGTAAAACTCTGTAGATGACTTAGCCCCTCCAATAACTTAGTTGCAACATTCCCTTACAGGAATGTTCTATGGTAAGCCCTTGATTAATGTTCAATCATATACTTATTTATTTGATAATAAAGAGGGCTTGTGTTTACTGGGCTGCAAAGAAAAGCAGGAAAGGCCAACCGGTGGCCAAAATGCAAAGTTGGCTGAATTGACCTTCTGTGCCTCTTCATAATCTCTTCCCTTCTACCCTTCAGGAATCTATCCCTTTCATTCTGACCTCTGGCTGCCCAGAATAGTGCCCACCAACACCACCAGGAAGTTCCCCATGCACAGAACCTATCTGGATTTCTTTCTCATCATTTCTGGTGAAAGAACTTGCAGAGCTCCCAGCTATGTGAGCGGAAAGACTCAATTATGTAAGAGGTATTGTGATGGTAAAGTCAAGATTTGGCAGCTCACTGCAGGGGACATCAACAGTACCAGGGAAACTCAAAAGTGGATAGAGTTTGGGGGAAAAATAAAGATAATGAGCTCTTTGGGACATGTAGAATTTGAGATATAGCATATCCAGTTAAAAACTGCCTATAGGTAATGGACATATATGGCTCTCCCTAGTCACCAAGGTGATAGTCCTAAATCACAGATCTGACCATGTCACCATCTACCTCAAAAAAAGAAACAAAACTCCTCCAGTGACTCTATTGCATTGAAGATGAAATGCAAATTACTCTGCTTGGCATTTATAGCCCTCCATAATGAGGTTCCAAACTACATTTGTAGTCTTAATGTACATCACTCTCTTTTCGTGAACCAGACAAATCAGACCCCTTGCTTGTACAACCTATTTTATCTGTAGTCACCTGCCTTTGCATACGGGATACCCCTCTGCCTGCTCCCATGTCTAGAATGTACTCCCTTTTCACCAGCCTCACTTTCCTTCAAGGGTCGTATCAAGTACCACCTCCACCAAGAGACCTATCTAGACCCTTAGTCACTAATCCTACCAATTAGTTTGGATTTGCTTTGGACATATTTTGTATTGAACTGTCTGTGTGCTCATTGTTACTTCCCAGTAGAATATAAACTCCTTAAAGACAGGGATTACTTAATTCTCACCTTTGTAATCCCAGTACCTACCAAAGTTCTCAGCACACAGTAAGTGCTTAATAAATGTCAAACTGACTGACTAAATTCAAAAGTCCAGAAAAAATATATTATATATACATATATATGTATATGTATCTAAAAAAAAGGCTGACCCAACTCAAATAAATTGCCAGGATCAATCTTTGCCCCAGAGAACAGAAAATGAAACAACCCTCGATAGAAAAATTGGAGGTCATAGAGTCAGAATGTTGCCTTTGCTATTCTACAAAGAAAGAAGGTTTTACTTAAGTTTTTCTTTGGTAAAAGGTAAGGTTGGCTGGTGAGAGGCCCAGAAAGAAACAAGTGTGAAATAAAAAACAAGAAGTGTCAATAAAACTTCAAACAAAATACACACACACACACACACAGACATTCTTCTTGGTCTTCTAGGCCTCCAGTGACAATGGACCTTCATCTGATTAACCACTCCCTATTAACGTGTCAGCACAAAATACCTTAGCTGAATTAAAATACACTTGTCTATAAGACTTCCAAGGGTCAATGGGAAGCATTTCAGACACTTTGGCAAGCAAATGGGGAAAATAATTGGGGGGACAACATTGAGATTTGGGGAGCCCTGTAATCATATCACATCCATTCCAGTAAATTTATAGGGACAACCCTGAAGACATGCAATTTTTCTTCAGACTCTAAAATCTGATGATGCTTGGTGGTGGTTCATCCATTTCAGCCGACTCTTCATGACCCATTTGAGCTTTGCTTGACAAAGATACTGGAACAGTTTGACATTTCCTTTCCCGGCTCATTTTACAGATGAGAAAACTGAAGAAAATGGGGTTAAGTGATTTGACCAGGGTCACGCAGTCAGTAAGAGACGCCAAACTTTAAGTCAGATCTTCCTGACCCCAGCCCTGGAGCTCTATCTACTGTGCCAATTTGCTGCCATGATGATGTTACTT
Source organism: Bettongia penicillata ogilbyi (assembly GCA_023548195.1). Taxonomy (NCBI): domain Eukaryota; kingdom Metazoa; phylum Chordata; class Mammalia; order Diprotodontia; family Potoroidae; genus Bettongia; species Bettongia penicillata. The sequence goes on along the minus strand of JAJHZJ010001014.1, from coordinate 319,732 downwards.
GCTACCAATCACAAAATGAAAATCCTAAAGTATCCAATAAAAGTCTCTATTTAGCTGCAGTGCCAAAGATGATGTAGCATAAAAGTTTTCTGCTGTTTGGCAACAACCAACAAATTAATTAAAAATCAAACACATAATGAATCTGAGGTGTTTCTGGCAGCACTTGCCTGTATTGCATCACACAACTTCACTGCAGACTTGGTTCTGAACACAAAGCATGCACACTTTGCTCTGTGCATGCCCTCAGGCCACAAAATGCCAATGGACACTGCCAAAATGAAAGGGGGTCACAAGTAGAAAAAGTTTAGGAAGCTCTGGCCTAGAGCAGCGATCTCCCAAGTGGGATGCATTCACCTCAGGGAGTGTGTAAAACCAATCCGTTGGAATGTGGGAAGAAAATATTAAGCCTATTTTTTTTTAAGAAATTAAGCTTTACTAGTATATACATATGGACCCTGGCTCCATCACTTGGTCTTTCTATTATATGAACATATATTACCATACAGTAAGTGAGGTATTGTGAACAATGGGTAGGGATTTTGCAACTTAAAGATGTTGACAGTGGCAGCTCAACTCATTCATAACTAAAGGAATCCTCACAAAACGGACTTAAAATGATTCCTAAAAGGAAACCATGGACCAAAAATAGTATTAATACTGTGAGCACAAAGCACAAGAAAATGGCCAGGCTAACTGTTTTCCTTCTCATGTTCTTCAGGAGCCACATTATAAGATGAAAATAATAACAATCTAATAGGAAGTAGCAAGAAGCTATCACCCAAAATCCAAAATTATCTAGACAATTATGCAAAATATGGATTTCCATCCATTATCATTAGTGATAAACCTTGCCCAAGTGTATACTGAACCTCACTACATTAGACAATGAGCACATGAAATTACCAAGATTAGCAAGTCATCTAAAAACTAAGCTTTTGGTAGAAAGATGGACCTGTAGAAGTTCCCCCTATAGCCCACAAAATACCTGTAAAAAATGACTCTAAACAAATCCTAGAGTGGAAGAAGCCACAGAATGAAAGAGTGAAAGAGATTTCTATCCCTAGGCAGCCTGGAAGTCAGGCAGGAAAGGTTGATGACATTGGGCATGGAGCAAAGCACCTTCGGCAGCCTGGCACCAGCAAAAACAGGACTGGAACACACCTCACGGTGGAATTCCCAGCTACAATTGGGGTTCCCAGACTGCTCAACCCAAAAATGCCAAAGACAGCTTCAAGGGTCAGTGAGAAAGCTCTCTCACCAGGGTGAAAAGAGAACCTGGTCTGGCCCTGCCAGCAGCAGCAATTGCAGCAGGAGCATCCATTTTTGAAGCCATCTGCCTAAAGACCCTGGGGGAAGTGAGCCTCTGTTATGGATCTTGAGTGGTGGCCCTAGGGTGAGGAGGAGCACTGATGGTGCAGCTGGTAGAGGCTCGGGAGAGGGAATCCTACTGGCAGATCCTGGTCAGAACAGAGTTCTTGTGGTAGTTCACAGACAAGAGTGCAGACCAGGAGAGGAGTAAACTCCTCTCCCTTGATTGCACCACCTTGGAGGAACTGAGAACTTACAGGTCCCCAGAGTATATCCTTCTGTTGACAAAGGTCAAAAGTCAAGTACTGGGAAAATGCTCCCAAAAGGGAAAAAAAGATAAGACTATAGAAGGCTACTTTCTTGGTGAACAGGTATTTTCTTCTATCCTTTCCTAAGAGGAAGAACAATGCATACCACCAGAGGAAGACATAAACGTCAAGGCTTCTGATCCAAAACCTCCAAAATAAATATGCAATGCTCTCAGGCCGTGGACGATTTAAAAAAGATTTTGAAAATTAAGTAAGAGAGGGGTAGGAAAAATTGGGAAGAGAAATGAGAGAGAGGCAAGAAAATCATGAAAAGAGAGTTAACAGCTTGCTAAAGCAGACCCAAAAAATGCTGAAGAAATTAACACCTTGAAAAATAGGTGAATTCAATTGGCAAAAGAGGTCCAAAAAGCCAGTGAGGAAAAGAATGCTTTAAAAAGCAGAATTAGCCAAATGGAAAAGGAGGTTCAAAAGCTCACTGAAGAAAATAGTTCTTTCAAAATTAGAATGGAACAGATGGAGGCTAATGACTTTATGAGAAACCAAGAAATCACAAAACAAAACCAAAAGAATGAAAAATTGAGGATAAAATGTGAAATATCTCATTGGAAAAACAACTGACCTAGAGAATAGATCCAGGAGAGACAATTTAAAAATTACGAGACTACTTGAAAACCATGATCAAAAAAAGAGCTTAGCCATCATTTTTCATAAAACTATAAAGAAAAACTGCCCTGAACCAGAGGGCAAAAAAAAAATTGAAAGAATCCACCAATCACCTCCTGAAAGAGATCCAAAAAAAGAAACTCCTAGGAATATTGTAGCCAAATTCCAGAGTTCCCAAAGCAAGGAGAAAATATTGCAAGTAGTTAGAAAGAAACAATTCGAGTATTGTGGAAATACAATCAGGATAACACAAGATCTAGTAGCTTCTACATTAAGGGATCAAAGGGCTTGGAATATAATATTCCAAAAGTCAAAGGAACTAGGATTGAAACCAAGAATCACCTACCCAGCAAAACTAAGTATAATACTTCAGGGGAAAAAATGGAATTTCAATGAAATAGTGGACTTCCAAGGATTTTTGATGAAAAGACCAGAACTGAATAGAAAATTTGACTTTCAAACACAAAAATCAAGAGAAGCATGAAAGGGTAAACAGGAAAGAGAAATCATAAGGGACTTACTAAAGTTGAACTGTTTACATTCCTACATAAAAAAGATAATTTTTGTAACTCTTGAAATTTTCTCAGTATTTGAGTAGTTGGAGGGATTTTATACACATACACACACACACACACACACACACAGAGCAGAGGGTGAATTGAAAAGGAAGGGATGATATCTAAAAAAAATTAAAATTAAGGGGTAAGAGAGGAATATATTGGGAGGAAAAAGGGAGAAATGGAATGGGGTAAATTTTCTCTCATAAAAGAGGCAAGAAAAAGTTTTTTCAATGTAGGGGGAAGGGGGAGGTGAAAGAGAAAAAGTGAAGCTTACTCTCATCACATTTGGCTTAAGGAGTGAATAACACGCTCACCCAATTTGGTATGAAAATCTATCTTTACACTATAGGAAAGTACAGAGAAGGGTATAAGCGGGGTGGGGGGGATGATGAAAAGGAGGAAATGGGAGGAGGGAACAACTAGAAATAAACACTTTTGGAGAGGGACAAGGCCAAAAGAGAAAATAGAATAAATGGGGGGCAGGAAAGGATGGAGAGAAATATATTTACTCTTACACAACATGACTATTATGAAAGTCATTTGCAAAACTACACATATATGGCCTATATTGAATTGCTTGCCTTCTCAGTGAGAATGAGTGGGAAGTAAGGAAGGGAGAGAAGTTGGAACTCAAAGTTTTAAGAATGAATGTTGAGAATTGGGAGATAAGAAATACAAGTAATGGTGTATAGAAAATTGTCTTGCCCTACAAGACAAGAGAGATGATGGGGATCAGGGTATGGAAGGGTGTGATAGAAGGGAGGGCAGATTGGGGGAAGGGGTAATCAGAATGCATGGAGTTTTGGGATGGGGGAGGGGAGAGATGGGGAGAAAATCTGGAACTCAAAATTTTCTGGAAATGAATGTTGAAAACTGAAAATAAATAAACATAGAAAAAGAAGAAAAACTAAGTGTTTGTTGTCAAAAAGTAGTGCAAGCATATCACCTGAAAACACTCATATTTCCAAACCTTAAACACTTAGAAATCTAATTTTCTAATGTGTTTAAAAATCTTCCAAATAAAGAGTTTCAACTCATTTGGGTTTGACCTCATTTGTTAAAAATATAAAAATTGAACATGAAGTTTGCAGGAACTGATAGACATCAGGGAAAATGGAAATTTAATAGCTGACTTTCAACAAAAACCTAGTATAATTGCATGATGAGACCAAAGAATGAAAACTGTGATTCAGTAAGCACAGCCAATAATGTACTTCTTCCATTTGGATCTATGTATCTTTTGGAGGTATTCTTTTCGGTTATGACAGCCATAAAAACCAAGTCTAAAATAAGCTGAACCTAAAACCAGACCTTCAAGCTGCTACATCACAAAGTATTAAACAAAGATTTTTGAAAAAATGACATTCAATCATATTGCTCTCACTAAAAATGTTCATATTTACAATATTTTAGTGAGCTGAAAGTTTTTTGTATTAACATTTCAAAATTCTGCTTTTCATCTTTCTTCTCTTTGATTACTACTTTGAATGTTTTATAATATATAAAACTTTAAATAAATAGACATATATGAGAGTGCTCAAAAATGTTTTACTAATGAAGTACATGATCAAAAAATTAGAAGGGAAAACAGTATGGCAGATACTAGGTACAGATCAATATTTCACACCAAGGTCAAAATGGGTACATGACTTGCACATAAAGGGTGATACAATAAACAAATCAGAGAGAATGAAAGAATTTATCTGTCAGATCTATGGATAAGGGAAGAATTGATGACCAAACAAGACATAGTCTTACAAATGCAAAATAGATAATTTTGATAATATAAAATTTAAAAGTTTTTTGCATGAAGAAAACCAAGGCAACAAAAATTATAAGAAAAGCAGAAAACTGGGAGGAGGGAATTTGCACCAAGTATATGATAAAGACCTCATTTCTCAACTGTATTGAGAATTGAGTCTAATTTATAAAAATATAAGTCATTTCCCAATTGATAAATGGTCAAAGGACATAAACAGGCAATTTTCTGACAAAGAAATCAAAGCTATCTATAATCATATGAAAAAGTGCTCTAAATCACTATTGATTAGAAAAATGCAAATTAAAACAACTTTGAGGTATCACCTCATACCTATCAGATTGGCTAATATGACAAAAAACGGAAAACGATGAATGTTGGTGATGATTTGGGGAACCTGGGACAGTAATTCAGTTTTGGTGGAGTTGTGAACTGATCCAACCATTCTGGAGAGCAATTTGGAACTGTGCCCAAAAGGCAATTAAAACTACGCATACCCTTTATATACCCAAAGCATTGTCATCCATTCTCAACCTCAACCACCTCATATCTCTTTTCTAAGGGAAGTCAAGTCAATTCATTTCAACATTTATTGCGTGTCCATTGTGCGTAGAGTTCTGACTCATCACATTCCTAACCTTCCCATTCACTTCTATGGCCTGACTTGTAGACTCCTAGCTGTCAAGCTTGAGATCAGTTCCTGTCCTGGCAGAAAGTATAAAAGTATGTGACTAGCCTATAATGAGGGTCAAAAAAATGAGGATTCTGGTACTTCATACTGATTTCTTTTTCTTGTCTCTCTTTTCCTCTCTTTGATTGGCTCCTGACCAATCAAAGGCTTTATTTGATTTCTAGTCATGGTCTATTCTTTACTGCTATGTCCTTCCTCCACCGTCTGGTTCTGCTGTTCTGAGATGTCTGCCCTTTTTGACTATGAGTGCCTTGCTTGCTTTAACCTTCAGAAAATTCATTCCTCTGTTTCAAAGTCCAGCTCATGTGTCATGCACTCTATGAAAACTTACCTCATGTCTCTTTCCCCAAACTGGCAATAATTTCTCTCTCTTTAGGTCTTCCAAAGAATTTGGAATTTTAGTATTTTTATGTGTCTATCATACCCTGATTCAATGATACAGTTATTACTAATGTTTTTTTTAAATGTGACTCTATCATATTTGTAAGATACTTGGAAGTTTCTTCATTTATGTATACTCTATAACACCTTAAAAAGGGTATTAGACATAACTCAGGCTCTTTAGAAACTTTTTTAATTAAAAAATGAATCAGATACCATAACTAAGAATATGACTGACTCCAAGGGTTCAAGAGGAAAGAACTCTGGATTGGAAGTCTCTTCTCCAATATATTGATTCACTGTGTGGTCTTAAGTAAACAATATCTCATCTCTAAACCTCAGTTTCCTAATCTGTCAAATAAGGAGGGTGAGGTTAAATGAGCTTTCACATTCTGTTTTGATATGTAAGAAATGCCCTATATCCTACAAAGAAGCAGCACACGAAAGTCACATAAGCTAAGAGAAAGCTATCAAATCACTGGGTCTATTCCAAGTGAAATTACCCAGTGTTGAGGAGCTACCTCAAGAGGTTATACATTTATTCCAGTAGACTTGGTAGTAATATTTGGAACTCCTGTTTATCTTCAGAACCCATGACACATTCTTTTGTATTTCCTTAAAGAGGGCAAATATATATCCTTTGAGGATGAGATGTTTTTAATATCCAAAAGTAATTTAGAACAATTTTTGGAAGGATCAAGCTAGGTCTTAGTTCAAACCCAAGTTGTGACTCCAAATAATGATACAGATTGTACATATGGCATGTAAACTGGCCTTAAAGATAGGGCTTTATTAAAGGCAGGGATCACCTCTTCTATCTAATAAGCATTTCCCAAGGCCCCCTATAATACTCTGTACCCAAAAAATGCTCAAGAAATGCTTACCTGAACAAACAATACAAATAACTTGCCCAAAGGTAGATGAGTGATGAATGGTAAGGATTGTAAGAAAAGCCCAAGGCCATTTTTAATAATTAAATTACCACTGGAATAATACCAGCTGATCAGACTTAAAAACTGAATAACCCACTCACTAAACCACCATAAATCTTGCTTCTTCATCTTAAAAATAAGGATAACAATGCTTACACTGTCTACCTCACAAAATGTGAAGGTAAAGAAAGACCTTTGAATACTTAGTCATGCCTTGTTTTATTGTGTCTCATTTTATTGCACTTTACAGATTTTGCATTTTTCCCAAACTGAAGATTTGAAAGCAAGTCTAATCAGCACCATTTTTCCAAAAGTATGCACTCGTGTCATGTCTCTGTGTCATAATTCTCACAATATTTCGGACTTTTCCATTATTATTCCATCAGTTTTGGTGATCTGTGATCAGTGAGCTTTGATGTTACTATTGTAACTGTTTGGGGGCACCATGAATCACACCCACACAAGATGGGGAGCTCAGTCAACAAATGTTGTGTGCGTTCTGACTGCTCCACCAACCAGATGTTCTCCTGTCTTTCTCACTCTTTTTAGGCTTCCTTATTCCCTGAGACACAATATTGAAATTAAGTCAATTAGTAACCCTACAATGGCCTTTAAGTGTTTAAAGGAAAGGAATAGTCACTATGGCAAACTTCATTGTTAACCTGTTTTAAAAATTGCTACAGCTGCCTCAAACCTCAGCAACCACCACCCTAATCAGCCAGCAGCCATCAACATCTTGGCAAGACCCTCCACTAGCAAAAAGATTGATTCATTGAAGCCTTATATGATGCCTAGCACTTTGTAGAAATAAAGTATTTTTTAAATTAAAGCATGGACATTGTTTTTTTAGATATAATACTATTGCATACTTAATAGACTGCAGTGTAAACATAATTTTTATATTCACTGAGAAGCCAAAACCATCATGTGACTTACTGCTTTATTGGGATACTCGCTTTATTGCAGGAGTCTGGAATCAAACCTGCAATATCTCCAAGGTATGCCTGTACTATATGTGATGATAATTACAGTAGCCATTTGTATCACATTTCTCCTCATCTTTTTTTTTCCCCAATGAGATTTAAATGAAAATGATCCTGGAAAAATTCACTCCCCTGCTATGATTCTTTTATAGTTAATGGACTTTGGACAAAATTGTTGTGTTTTATAAGTGAATATAAAACTTTCTCCTTGGGTATTCTCCCACCTCCCTCAGTCATAGTGGTTGGTTTGATTTATTTCCTTGCATTTTCTATTTTGACCACTATGTCCTGGTTTCCTATGAATGAAGTTTCTGGTGACTTTGATAGTGATCCTGAATTGTCATCTTAAACTCTTCCATTTCTATAAACTAATGTACATGATGCAGATATTCGTTTGACACTCCTTTTTTGACGTTGCTGGCTGAATTTGTGCGGACTCTTGAAGGATCTTCCAATTCCATTCTTGAACCTTAGTTATTTCATCGGCTCCCTCTCTAGGTAAACCATTTTTGTGTTTCATTTAACAAATCCAATGACGTACCTATTTTTAGCAATTCTCAGTGAAGTCATGTCTGCTTATTACAAAAGTAATGTCACGTCTTCTGGGAATATCTGTCAATCCTCTTCCTTTTTTCTGGTGTGGATGTGCTCAGCTTTCTATAGTTGCCTTAAGGTGATGTGATCTCTCTTTTATTAATGCTGTGTGGTTTTTTTGTTAGGATACTTTACAAATGAATTACAGTCTATTTAACTGTTCCCAAAGTATACATTAAAACTGGCATTCCCCAAGTGTACATTAAGATAGGCATTAATTGCTTTAAAAGTCTTCTCACATTATCATTACCATCATCAAGTACATAATAGCTTCAAAGAATAATGCTATGTGACTGTTTAAAAAGTCAGCTCCATTACTTCATATCTAACTCCTAACAGTCTAACTAGAATTATTCTCAAAGGAAACAAGAGAAGTATTTTATGTACCCAAAATGGGTCACCCTGGACAGGGGAAGGTACCATCTTTAAATCAGTCAAACATCTAAAAGGTGCATAGACTTTTTTTTTTAATGATTCTGATATATGACCTATATAATTGGTAGAGGGAAAATATACAAAATAAGATATTAGTTTTAGGAAAAAATTTTCTGTCATATTATCTTAGAACTGCTAAACACATGTTATGTGACCATCACTGTGCAAGGTACTGCAAGCAATCATTTGTGAATTCATGTCCGCAAGAAGCTTATATTCTAATAAAGGTACAGGGTGTACCCACATGAAAGCACAACTAATATATAAGGACCTAAATGAAATACCAGTTGAGTTGTGTAGGAAAAAGCATTGCCACATTCAAGAGTTGGTCTTTGGGGGAGAGTCAGGAAAGAGTTTGCAAAGTAGAATTTCAACAGAGCATAAAAGAATAGATAGATTATGTAGAGAGAGATTTCAGAGAAGACGTACTTGTCAGAAAAGAAGGATTTTACTGCTGATTCATTCTTTTTTTTCCCCCACCTAATTTCTTTCAGACCTGGAGTTTACGGTGATTTCCATGGTTACTTCAAATCACAAAAAAACCACATCACTGCCACCACCACCGCAAAGATTCGTCCACCATTCTGACTTGGGGAAGACTTTAATTTACAGGGAAAAAAATTCCTTGACTAGGAAATCGAACCCCTTAAGTACATTTTAAATACCATAGATATGACCAGGAATGTGCCCTGTTAGCACCCTGACAATTCTGATGTGCCCCTTGGGATGAAAAAGTTCCAAAAAATCACCAAGAGCTCCTTTGAGCAAAAGTAATCTGAAACTCACTAGGGACACTGCAAAAAACCTTTCCGAATAAACTACTCTCAGGAATAGACAATTCAGCCTCTGTGCTTAAGAGAAACAGCACTTGATGGTAAAAGTCTAAGGCACACTAGAGTAGCATAGAAGTCAAGATTATTATTTAAAGAATAAAGCCAGGGGTCGAGGAGAGTGTGAGGTGAGAGAGGCACCCAGCCAAGAACTCTAAACCACCTTGTGAAGATCATGATTTGGGCAAGGACTGAAAGATTGAAGCTCTTAGCACTGGACTCAGCAAGCAACATTGGCAATCAAGCCTATCTGAGCTAGTGCCACAAGTTCCTGGGGTAACGAGTCATTAGCACTCTTGGAAACTAAAGAGCTCATCACCAGTGATGCAGCCATTAGAGCCACTGAGTAGCTGCTGGATAGTGGTTTAGTGCGGTGGGCACTCAGTGAGAAGAAACTCACTCTGCTGATTGGGAGGAAAACCCGTGATTGGATGGAAATGACTAGAGAGGGTCAGGAAGATAGAGAAGATACCCACAGAGTTATCAAATCACTGGGTCTATTCCAAGTGAAATTGGATTTCCTCTGCTTCTCAAAAGTTCTAAGTGTAGCTAAGGATGCCACATTGTGTACCCTATGACCTAAGACCAGGTAGAATGTTCTTGACAAAACTGTCCAAGGTACCACTGAGACAGTATGAGGATGATCATGATATTCTGCCTGGGATGACAGAATGTTGGCCAACAATCATGGAATCTTCAGAAATTTTCCAGAAATCAAGTAGTATAAACCTTTCTCTGAATATTATGATGCCAGCATCCTTTGCCTATCTTTCATTTGCTTATTGATCATTGTTGACCATTTGCGTCAGTGTTGTCCAACTCTTTATCATCCCATTTGGGGTTTTTGCAAAGACTGAAATGGTTTGGCATTTCCACTTCCAGCAGCACAACCTAGTTCCAGCCTACCTTTTCAGGTATTTTTACATTACTTCCTTTCATGTACTCTAAAGGCCTGCCGAATTGGCCTTCTTGTAGATTCTCTTCTTACACAGCATTCCCTTTCTAGTTGCCAGGCCTCTTCATGCCTAAATGACACTCTCCTTCTCTTTGCATTTTCCTCTAAAGCTCAACTCAGTCCAAATCTTGCTCAGCCCATGACTCTCAGGACTACTTCTCAACCTCTACCCCTACCTATTGCCTACTACTTTCTCCTCAGAAATAAATGGATGGATGGATAGATGGATGGATGGATGGATGGATGGATGGATGGATGGATGGATGGACAGCTGGATAGATGGCTGAATGGAGAGACAGACAGACAGACATAGAAAGACAGGCAGACAGACAGATAGATAGATAGATAGATAGATAGATAGATAGATAGATAGATAGAAGTCTCTAAATTGAACTATTGAGAGAGAGAGTAAAAAGATCAAAAAAGGTCCGGTGGAAGTCAATCAATGCATTTAAATAGAAATGCCTGCCTGGTCCTCAATAACCACGCAGGCATCTTTAGCACACATACATGTCCTTGCTTTTCAACAAAGATCATACAACTCCTTTATCACTGAACCAAGCTACTCTAGAAAATTTGGGAAATGTTATTAAGGAAAGGACTGCCAACCTGCCCTTGTATTTCTCCCACCATCATATTTCTTACTTATTTGGAAGCAGGATTTTTCAAGTTTTTGGTGCCTATAGGTCACTTTTCTGTAACCCAACCTATTAAATTAAGGGGTTAAATTAATTAAAAAGCAGAAAAAAGAAGAAAAGTGTAGGTAGAAGAGAGGAAGCTGCCCAGAAAGACCCATTTCTCAGTGACTAAAGATTTCAGGCTAATCTTTCAATGAAGAGTTACAGATGTGACCTGCCAACTTCTCTCTACTACCTCACAAGGACCTACCTGGTGAAACTATGACTCAGTCTAAGTGCATACAGAATAAAACATGGAACCATGGTCTTGTTCTGATCTCAAGGCTTCTGGGAAGGCACAGAGGAAAAGAGCACAGGACAAGAATTAGGAGACCTTGCTCAATTCCCAACCATGTCACCAGTTACTTATGTAACTAACTTACATGTGATTATTCATATGAAGTCATTTTACCTCTCTAGGCCTCAGTTTCCTCATCTGTAAAGTAGGGATAATAAGATTTGCTCTACTTACCTCACAAGTTTTTTGGGAATATCAAACCAGATAATGAGTGGAAAGCACTTTGTATTCATACATTGCTAGGCAAATGTGACAAAGACAGACAAAATGAAAGTATGGGAAATATAGATATGCACTTTGTATGCAGTGACCAATAGAATTTTCCAAAGGCATTAGGATTCACATATATTGGTGCCTTATCAGTGTGAGCATACCCTTCACCAGTTCAATTGAATAAACTTTTATTAAGGAAGTTCGATGTGCAGGGTACTGTGCTAGGCACTTGAGATTCAAAGACAAAAATAAAGCAGTTCCTATCCTCAAGGAGCTTTCATTCTGCTGGAGGGATATTAAATGTAGGCTGCTGCTGTTGTTTGATCATTTCTGATTTTTCATGTCCACATTTGGGGTTTCCTTGGCAAAAGATACTGTAGTGGTTTGCCATTTCCTTCTCCAGCTTATTTTACAGATGAGGAAACTGAGGCAGACAGGGGTAAGTGATTTGTTCAGGGTCACACAGCCAGTAAGTATCTGAGGCAAGATTTAAACTCAGGAAGATAGGTCTTCCAAGCCCAGCACACCACCCACTGTGCCTCTTCCACTATCTGTATTGCACGTATTCAAGTAAGTAAATGCATCATAAATTTAAGAGTGAAAATTAATGACCTCAAGGGAATTGGGAAAGACGTTATGTTGGAGGTGGCATATGATCTATCCTCTAAAAGAAGCTAAGCTTTCTGTCAGGAACAGGTAAGAGGGAATGAATTCTTATGAAAACACAAAAGTAAGAGATGGAAAGTTAGGGAGGGGGAGTGCAGGGGAGAGCACAACTTACAGTGATGGGGAACCTGTGGCCTGGAAGCTCAGTCATGTGTGCCTTTCTGGGTTCTTGGGTGCAGCCATTTGAGTGCAAGTTTTACAAAACATAACCTTTTATTAAGGGGATTTGTTCTATGAAGTTTGGATTCAATCAAAGGACTGCATTTGAGGACCTAGAGGGCCACATGTTAGTTTAACTGGAATAGAAAGCATTTGAATGTAACACGAAATACTAATGGAAAAGTAGGAGCCAGATGTGAAGTACTATAAATATCAGACTAAGGACTTTGTATTGTATTCTAGAAGAAAAAGGGAACCACTGAAGATAGTTGCATGGGGAGTGACATTGGGAGATCTGTATTTTCGGACTTGGGCTGGCAGCTATTTGAAAGTTCAGTTGGAGAATAAGATTACAACCTCTCCTTACTTTTTGTCCTGTGTAGTTCTTAAAATTTTCCGTATTCCTTCTAAGTCAGTGTGTCAATGGCTTTTCTTTGGTGTTCTAGTATCTGGAAGGTACCAAGATAACATTTGGCTGTTTGCCTATGGTCTCTCATTTCAAAACATGATCTGTCCACCACTTTTTCCAATCATGTATGTCCTCAGTAAGTCTTTTTTTTCCTTTGATTCTAACATCCAAGTAAGCATCAGTAACATGCTGAAACTGTCATTTATCTTGGTTCTTCCCATCGCTTCTCAGGTTGTGATTTGTTCATGTGTGTATATACATAGGTGTAAATATAGATATGTACAAGAAATATACATCATATACTATGCATTTATTACAAGCTTAAAACAGATAGGGTGGTATATTATAACAATAGAGTGGTATATTATAACAGCTGCTCACACTCAATTATTCAAAGTTAAAGTCAGAACATGGAATAAAAATCCTCTGCCATTTATTTACTAGTAGTATGTCTTTGGGCAAGTCCCTTCATTTCTCTGTCTCTCAGTTTCCATTTCTGTAAATTAAACCAGATAACCATTCGAATGTGGTCAGATGAATACATGACCTAGATATGAAGAGGGATGTTACAAGAAAATTGGAAGAACATGGAACATATGTGTATAGAACAATTTATGAAGAAACAAGAGATAGAAAGCAAAGTTAGGTATCAAATGGATAATTTTGATTACGTTAAATTAAAAAGGGTTTGTACTGTAAAATAAATGTAGCCAAGATCAGTGCTAAGTTCATCGAGAAAGGATGAAATTTCAAGGTTTTGTAACTTTCCTCAGAAAACCAAGGTCTCTCTTTCCTCCTCAGCTCTAAACCTAAAGTCTCGTAGTTGCTCCCTCATTTTATGAGAAACAAAATTCAAAATTCAAAGTGATGTAAGAGCTGGTAAGAAACTTAAAAGATAGCCAAGTCTAACCTTGTCATTTTAGAGAGGAAACTGAGGCCAGAAAGTGAAAGGCCTCTACCCTATCTAGCACATAATCACCTCCTTCCCTTCCTCTTCCTCCTCCAACTGTCAGAAACAGACATATTTCTCAAGGATCTCAGATTCATGCTAGGTCATTCTGGCCTATTGAGGTTGCCACGGTTACCACAGGACTGTGCTACCTTTTTAACTTCTAATGTACAAGACTCAAGAAACACAGGCTTCTTTGTCTAGTTTTCAATTAGCTGGCAAAACAGGAAGGAGACTCCAAAGGTCAGTGCACCATGCCATCAGCACAAATGAAGAAAATTCTGGGGACAGTCAGAAAAGGGCCATGGGGAAGCTAACTTCACCTAAAAAGGCAGTTTTACTATTAAATAAGGAAAGGTCATGGCTCTCTAAAGTCGTGGGAAACAAACATTTGTGCAAGGTGGTAGAATAGGCCTCTTAAAGCATCTTCTCTGTGCCACATTAACCTGAGGCCTTGCTCATCCGTGGCTCTTACTAATGAGTGACGGATGAGGGATTGTAGCCAAGGCAGCCAGACTCTCCTCCCAGGCAAAGATAAGCATCCGCAAATTTATTTTGCGCTTATTATATACTGGAAGATACAAAAGAAAGAGAAGATGCAATCCCTGCACAGCTCACAATCTTGCTGGGCAAACGATTCATACACATGAAACAATTTACACAGAAGACAGTAGAAAATGAAGTGTTAACTGTGGGGTCTAGATTAAATATTAAGAGCTCAGAAAAGGCAGAGACAGATCAGTGAGGTTGGGCTTCATGGAGGATGTGAAGTTTCAGTTAAGTCTTGAAGACTTTCTAACTTAATAGCTTAATGTTTATATAGCACCTACTATGTGCCAGACACTGTGCTAAACACTATTACCAAAAGAATAAAAAGGAAATTCTAGGTATGGCAGCACAGTAGGAGAAAAGTCCTGAGGTAAGAATGTCTATAACATGGTATTTTGAGGAAACAGAAAGGAGAACAGCCTGACTAGAGAAGAAAGAATGTATGCAATAGGCAATGTTTGGAAATAAAGATGTAGGTTAGAAATAGAGAAATAGAAATAGTTAACAGAGGACTTTCTAGAAGGGAAAGAACACAAAAAAAGGTAATAAAATGGGAGAGTCCAAGAAATGTTGATAGGACAGTGAGATCAATCCACTTATAATGAAGGACTCATGTGATGAAGTATAGGAACATAGAACAAAGGTTGGGAGGAAATTCAGCAGTCACCTATTCCAATCCATCCTGGAATAAGAATTCCCTTTAGTCTATGCTCAAGAACAGGTCAGCTAGCCTATGATTGAATGACCTCTAAGAATTAGAAACTCACTATCTCCAAGAAATTCCATTTCACTTCTAAACAGCTCTAATTGTTAAATGTGTCCTTACACTGAGACAAAATCTCCATGCGTACAAATTCTACCTAACTGGTCATGATTCTGCCCTCTGGGTCCATGCTACAGAAACCCAAGACCTTTTACACATGATAACTTTTCACCCACCTGAAGAAAGCTACTGTGTCCCTCACAAGCCTTCTCTTCCCCTGGCTAACCATTCCTACTTCCTTCAATCGATCCACATCTGACAAAACATTTCAAGTTTCCTCATTATCTTTGACACCCTCCTCAGAACACACTCCAACTCTTTTATCAATGTCCTTCTTAAAATGCAGCAGTTAGAACTGAACACCATACAACAGTTTTGTCCTGACCAAAGAGAGCCCCATGGAACTATGCACTTCCTTACTCTAAGAAAGGCTGCTATTAGTGAAGCCTGAGCACACATGAACTCTTTGGCTGCCCTATGGCACTGTTGACTACTACTGTGAGCCTTCAGTCTACTCCAGTCCCAAGTGCTTTGGTTCTTGATAGTTTGTTATGTTTTGGTTTTGTTTTTGCTACTATTTTATCTTGTACTTGGGCCATTGGTGTTTTGAAGCCAAGTCTTGTTCAAAATGTCCACCATTTGCAAGGTCATCAGTGTGGGTATGTCCTCAGCTGATACTATATTTGATGTATATTTGATGCTATCCTTGAGTAAGTAGTTTTCTGCCCTGGACAAAATGTGAATTACCCTTCAGCCAACCTTGTAAGGAATCTCCAAACTTATTTAGGCTTGGTTCTTCATCCATGGACATTCAATAGCCCTCATTTAGCCCAAACCCTAAGCTTTTCCAGCTTGGTAAGACCCACCAAAGCTGTTCTGTGCTAGTAGGCATCATCACCATGTTACGAGGCATTAGTCGAGGACGTTAGTGGAAGACTTTATATTCATTGCTATTAAGCTTCATTTCGTTAAATTTGACTCATCATTCCAACCCGTCAAAATCTTTTTGTATTCTTTTCTGTCATATGATGTATTAACTCCCCATTCCAGCACTGTGCCATCAACAAACCTGACAAGCATGGCATCTATATCTTCAAAGCCAGCTATTGATAAGAAATGTCTTACAGAACAAAGTCAAGGAAAGAGCTTTGTAATACTCTAGTAGAAACATTGATCAATCAATAAGCATTTATTAAGAATTTACCAAGGGCCAGGAACTGTGATAGGTCTGAAGATTGGAAGACAAGACTTACACAGCTCCTGCCTTCAAGGAGTTAATGTTCTTATAGGAGATACTACACAGACACAAGTTTAGTGCATAAAGACAAATACAGAATAGACTGAAGGTAGTCTTAGAAGGGAAAGCACTAGAAGATAGAATAATCAAGACAGGCATCCTGCAGGCAGCTGAGTCTTAAAAGAAATCAGGGATTCAACAAGGTAGAAGGTGACAGGGAGAGTATTCCAGGTATAAAGGAAAACCAATACAAAGGCACAGAGATGGGAGATGGAGTGTCCTTTGTGAGGAACAGCGGTAACCCAATATGACTGGATTGTAGAAGGGTGTAATGTGTAAAAATAATGGAAATGTAGGAAGGAGCCAAGCTGGGAAGATCTTTAAATGCCAGTCAGAATAGTTGAAGTAACTCAGAGCCATTAGAGCATATTGGGAGAGAAGGAATGAAAATCACCTCGGCAACTGTGTGGAAGGTGGACTGGAGTAGGAAGGTGCTAGATGCAGGGAGTCCAATTAGAATGCTACTGCAATAGTCCAGGCAAGAGAGGGTGGTAACTTCAAGGTGCTATCAGTGCATTGCTCAACACTCTTGAGATCTAGAAGTTCAAATAGTTCTGACTCTATGGACTGCCTTTATCATGTAGCTCACATCTCTGTATCTTTTTTCCAAGAATGCCATGAGAGGCTTTGTCACATGCCTTGGTGAAATTCAAGTATATTATATCTATGACATTCTTAGCTCCACCTCTCTTCCTTATCTGTTTTTAAGTAGACTCTACTAGTACGACTTTTCCTTGCTGAATCAATGCTGACTTTAATGGAATATCCTGGGCAACCGATGCTGAGGAATCTGGATCTGACAATAATAACACAAGTAAATGAATCCTAATCAGAATGACACCTAGATTTCTTTCCTGCCTTATAACTGAGAACTCAAAGAACCCAGTAGAATGTTAGCTTCTTAAAAACAGGGACTTCTTTCTGGAACACAATGGGTACCAAATAAATTCTTATTAACTTCTACTGTAATCAGTCTGATAAATATGACTTAGATTCTCCTCCCCCATGCATATCCCCTTACTTTACATGTGTCCAGGTTATTTCTTTCTGCTCCCAATGCCTCATGAGAACTTTACCATGGTTTATCAACCAATCAATAAATATTTGCTGAGTGTCTATTGCACGTTCAATCTCATGCTAGGTGTTTTAAGAGATACAGAGATATTGAAGAGAGAGTTGTTGCTATTAAAAAAATTCAGGCTTTAGTTACAGAGGAGCCAGACACACATGAAACAATTTAATAATACCAGATAGCATACAATTAATTGTTAAATTTTGTGGTACAGACCATAAGAGATATAATTTATCCCCATCAGCCTGGCACATTACTCACCAGAGGAACTACATGTAATCTACAAAAATAGAGATTTTACTCTGTGCAAAGAAGAGGGTTGAAATCAAATCTTTCTCTGACTCTTCAGTGGAAAGGACTTGAAATCAGGACAGCATTACTTTTGTGACCATATACAAGTCACGTCACTCCCTGAGCCTCAGTATCCTCATCTGTAAGATGGAAATGATACATGCATTCCCTAAGTCAGAGGACAGACAGAAGAAAAGTACTCTATAAATTCATGTTCTTAGCTAATAGCTCTCCAAAGAACTAAATGACTACATTTATAGCAGAGTTGTATGGCATGGCTATGCAAACTTGAATGTCCTTTCATCCAACATCCAGAATTTACTCTGTACTTAAAATTGTTCTCCCAGTTTTAACCACTGCTTCCAAATTCCCTGATAAGAGTTATAGTGTGAGAATCACAGGGTAATTACCCTGGCATACAATTGTACAATTTGCAACTAATGGAAAAGAGATTTACTGGCTACACTTGGACTGTCAGCCTGTCAGTTGACAGAAACGTCAGAGTAGATGTTGATTTAGAGCAACTGCTCAGCCCAGCCAGACATCGAAAATCTGATCGGCATTCCATGTTGCAATGAAGCACAGCTCACTGCACAGAAAATTAATTAAGGTCTCTGTAGGAAACAGAAGATTCTGATTTTAAAAAAGTAAAAAAGACTACCTTCCACTTGTATCCCTAAGAGACTTGCACAAAGTCAATCCTCCCATCTAAGTAAGAATTTCATATCCTTTTCTAATTGCCTTAACAGGAAATGGCTCCCAATGGACTATCTCAGTTGTTTCTTCAATCTGCAGAAAATACATTTGATTAATAATCACATAATTATATTTCCAATTCAGTGACCATTAGCATATGATTTAGCTGCTCCTCAAGCAGGCAAAAAGATAAGGAACCTTAAACTCCAACATGCCAGACCTTTGGCCTAGAACTGACTGAAGGAAAGAAAGCTCTGATCCTCTTCTGGGGTAGTGAAACACATCAAAATCTTCTGGTTACACTCCTATTGGGTTTTATCTAGAAGCAAATTCACCTTGACCAGGAAGAGCTAAAGGTGAAAAAGGGGAACTGAAAGTAAGGTGGATACAGTCATTTGTCTAAGGGAGAGGGGAAGTTTTGAGATAATGACAAGTAACTGACAGGTAATTGAGCTCCACCTTACCTGCTCACCTTATTTACTGCCTTATCTGCTCACCCGCTTACCTGCTCCGCCTTACCTCACTCGGATTTTCCCTTTCTGACTGCATTCTCTCTCTCTTTTGCTGGTTGATCATCCCTATCTCACCTCTAACTATGAGGGTACCCGAAGGCTCTGTCCTAGATTCTCTTTTACTCCTATGCTTTCTCACTTGGTGATCTTATCAGCTCCCTTGGATTTAATTTTCATCTCTATGCAGGTAACTCCCAGATCTATATAGGCAGCCCTGTAGATCACATGACCATCTCAAGTTCCACATGTCCGAAACAGAATTCTTTCTCTTCTGCACCCCACCCTTCTTCTGAACTTCCTATTTCTAACAGGAGTACTACCATTCTTTAAACCCCCTACATTTGCAACTTTGGTTTTTGGATCCTCAGTTTCCCTTAACCCCACATGTCCAAACCATCACCAAATCTTACCAGTTTTACCTTCACAATATCTCTCTCATCTGTCCCCTTCCCACTATCCATACAGCCACACTGAAGTTCAAGCCCTCATCACCTCTCCCCTGTAGTATTGGAAAGGCCTTCTTATTGACCTCCCTGCCTCAAGCTTCTCCTTACTCTCATCCATCCCCCACACTCCTGCCAAAGTGACATTCCTTAAACACAGGTCTGGTCACATTGCTGTGCTGCTTAAAAAACTGCAATGGCTGCCTATTGCCTCTATAATCAAATATAAATTCCTCTGTTCGGCTTTCCAAGCTCCTTACCACCTGGTCTCTACCTACCTTGGCAGATCCAATCAAACTGGCCTTCTCTCTGTTCCTCAAACAGAATATTCTCCCATTTCTAGGTCTTTACCTTGATTGTCCCCCATGCCTGGAATACTTCCTGACTACTTGCATAGATTTCTTTACATTCCCAAAGACTCAATTCAAGGGCTCCCTTCTATACATTTTCTCCTGTAACCTCCTTATCCGACATATTTATTTCATATTTATTCCATATATATACCCCTATATATACATTCTTGTATGTATACATATTGCATACTCAGCACAGTGCCTGGCATGTAGGCAGGTACTTAATAAATGTTCATTTGCACCCTTCCTCCTCTCCCCCGATAGAATCTAAGCTCTGTGAGAGCAATGACTAATCTATTTTTTTCCTTTGTACTCCCAGCACTTAGTTGAGGGCCTGGTGTGCAGGAGGTAGTAAGTGCTTAATAAATATTTCCCTGGAAGCCCAGTTTTGCTGGTGCTCCAATTTTGCACTCTCCATTCAGAGACCTCTTTTCTCATGGAAATGTCGTCCTTTTACTAGGGAAAGTTCATCTGCTTCCTCAAACAGATTCATGATAGAATCACAGATTTAGACCTGCAAAGGACCTCAGATTACCTAGATAAAATCCCTTCTCTTATAGATGAGGAAATTAGGCACCTGAAGGGCGGTGGGGGGAGGTTGATTTGTCCAAGGCCACACAACTAGGGAGTAATAAAGTTTAGACTGGTTTGGGTTCCACTGCAAGTAGGTGAGTAACTCCATCAGAGAGAACTAGATCATAACCTCTTTGAAGGCAAAGACCATGTTTAATTTTTACAATTCTCTAAGCATGCATTCTGGATTAGTTCCCCTAATGACTATCAATAGTGTTTGAATGATACTCATACTCACTCACTCACTAATGGCGTTGTAATAACATAATTGAATATGATAGTTTACAAAGTACTTTACTTACATTACTGCATTTGATTGTCCACAAACCCAAGAAGTAGGTGCTAGAAAGGACAAGGGAACTGAGGCTGAGAAAGGTTCAGTGTCTTGCCCCAGGATCCCATAGAGCATCAGAGGCAGGATTTCACCTCAGATCTTGTCACCGAGCACTGTACTCTTTCCCTCAGAGACCAAAGCCAGCATTTGTTCATTTCCACTGAAGTAAGCAGAAACAGCATTAGCAGTTATCTCATCCATCATGCCCTTTTGCCCACAGGGAAAGGATCCCAGCTTTTAAAACCAGACACTTCACCCCTCAAGGCAATTATTCAAAGTCCCCATGAAGTCCAAAAGACAGAACACCTCATTCGATTTCTCCTTTCCCAAGGGGCATCTTCTTTGGAGGGCTAGAATAAACCCCCATCAGCAAGAAGGCCTGAATTTCATGGGTGATTCCCCTGTATGTTTTGGTTCCTGGGCCCTTGCTATCCCCCCACCACCCCTTGAAACCCAGAGTTTGTATCAAAGCTCCTGTCAATGATGTAGAATCATTTTTCTTTTATAACTGGCTTTCTATGTTTAGAAATAAATCCTTAGGAGCCTGAGCCAGCAGAAATAGATTACAGGGAATCCTGGGTTCTGCAACCGTGGAAGGACAAAGAGAATTTTCTCAGTAATAACCATTCAACTTCAAATCATAGACACCAATCTTCAACCCCATCCCTTCCAGCTGCATGACCATCACAGAGGCTAAATAAAAGTGAGACCTGAACAATATGCCTATACTCATCAATTACAGTGAGGATGAGAGGTTAATGGTTTGGAACAAACATCATCTTAGAAACAGCAGACTCATATTGATTGTGATGGACTTTTCTACCTACACAAGGTTCAGCTTGATGTGACTTGCCAAACCTTGGCAAAAACTCTTCAAGAGGGAAACCCAAGAAGATTATATAGAATCACACAGAGCAATAGATAGCCACAACTGTGCCTGAGACAAATTCAGTAGGGATGAGTGAGAGATTCACAGAGGACAATTTGACCAGGGATACAGAGAGATCCATTCATCCCCCAGAGGGTCTTGCTCTTACCCCGGCAGGATCTTGGGGTAGGGATGGCAGAAAAGAGGGAGGCTGGATCAAATAGAAGGGTATCCATGCAATGGGATCTTTGGGGAGGCAGCCCAGGAATAGGCACTCCACAGCTGCTAGAGGCTGGTGAGATAGATGCAAGGATGCTTGCCATGGAGAGAAAGCATTCCCTCCTTCTCACCCACCATAAGTTGGTTTTTTGAGGCAAAGCCCCACTTACCTTGTATTAATTACATCTCTGGAATCCTAGAATGTGAAGACTGGAAGGGACTTTAGAAATCCTCTAATCTGACCTCCTTATTTAACAAATGATAAAAATAAGACCCCAAGTAGGAAGTCACCAACTGTCTTGTCCAAGGCTACTAGTGGCCAAGCTTGATTCAAACCTGGGACTTCTAACTCCAAGATTTCATATTCCTTCTACTAGGCCACATTACTTAGATTTTGGTGATAGAAACCCAGAAAAGTAACTGCTAGCTTCTCCATGAAAGCCTGAACTTTTTCATTGGGGGAAAAATATGCCAAGAAAGAAATTTTTTTTCCCATTTCTAAAATCCAGATTTAGATGCAGCTATGAGACATGCTCTTGATGACATGGAAGATTTAATACACACATATTTTTAAAAGGTCGCCACATTAACTATTCCTCCAAAAATACCTGAGGGGAAGGGGGAAATGGGAACAGATGGAAAGTGACAAGATGCGTCACTTTCCTATTTCACTTCACAAACCAGTTAACAGATATAGAAATAACTTGGCAAATACTCAAGTCTGCCATAATTTCAGTCTGCCATCATTGACAGGCTTTACTTGTACCCAGTAAAGTTTGTCATTTAGGAGATGAGAAAACCATTAGTTAGTGCTCCCTCACGTCTAAACATGGTTCTACATGAATGAATATGTCTGGCAATCCCAACCAGAAATACTCTACCAATAACTTTCTATATGACCTCTAATTTCCCCTCTAAGGTTTAATGACTCTATATTTTTCTGTACTATCAAGATCAAGGGTAGGGGTGAACCCCTGTCACTAGATCCATGGAGGGGTAACAAATAGCCCTTAGTCAAATATTCTCTACCTTAATCCAACTTTTCTCCTTTCTCTCCATGCCCAGTCTCTTTCTCCCCTTCCTACTCCTCTCTTCAGTGGTTTTAGTAGTTTGATTGGGGATAGGGGTGAGAGGGACCTTGAGTGTGAAGTTGCTGGGTCACCAGAAGAATTAAATTAATATCTCCAATACATTGCCACCCACACGAGGCAATGTGGTAAAGTGGAAAGGGCCCTGAACTTGTAGTTAGAATATATCCATTTGAATTTTGATCCCTAACACTATTTGAGGCCTTGGCTTCTTCATCTTTAAAAAGGGGAAAAACTATATACACTATGCTTATCTTACAGAATTATTGAAAGGCTCAAATATGATAATCAACATCAAAGCTCTTTATAATGGTACACTGTGTGTGTTTGTGTAAGAGCTCTTGGGACATTTTCTCCTTTCAACCCTTTGAAGATGACAAGGAGTTTATTGCACATCAGAACTTTTAAATATTAATAAATCCTCAGTACAAAAATAAATGCAATGAAATTTCAATGTCATATTGTTATATGTACACACATTTGTGTATGTATGTGAATGTGCAACACATTCCTCTACTCTGTTTTTGAAGAGGACCACGCATACCCTTCGCCAGTGTTAAGCAGTTTGGGAACTGAATGTTCCCAAATACCTTTACTCTGAAAAGTTTTCCTTCAGAGAACCCATCAGTATGGATAAGTTCAAAACAAAGTTTTGAGTACATTATTAATTTTTATTAAATCTATTTTCAAATGTATTTCTGCTCCAATTACTACAGCCCAGAGAAACTTCTTCCAATTTTATAAGAATATTTAAACCTATGTCCCCACCAGCTGATATTGATTTGCAATCATTAGAGAAGTTAAAATTACCCCCAGAACTCCGTTAAGAGAGTAGACAGTATTTCTAGGTCCTTTCCAAAAGTGTGTTCCCTAAGGCAACAATGCCAGTATTTGGGGAGACCTATGGCCACACTCACAGGGACTTTATGATCCATTCCTCTGAGCATTTTTGGGAATGCCTGAAACAGAAGAGGAGGCTTTACATAAATTTCTAAGTAGAAACTATCCTCAGACAACAGTACTGGTATTATTTGGGTAAAATAAATAACTGGAAAAATGGATCCAAAACTATCCCAAGGAATTAGAATATAATTATTAACTAATGATTATAATATTGTGATATTATCATAAAAATTATATAAATAGTTTAATATCAGTTATTAATATTATAAATATCAACAGGGGTCCTAATATTTCTTTGTCAGCTCCATAATAATGTGTTTTAATGTTTTCTCTTCTTCCTACTCCCCTAAGCCTACTCCTAGCTGGGTAGAGGGAAAAAACTCAAAAGCAATCCATTCAAAATTCTGCAGACTCAAACAAGTACAAGACCTGCCTTCCTGCCAAATCCTTTTCAATTTTGTGTGAACATTCAGAAAATTAAACTGGTTAACACTGAAAATAAAGTGAACTATTGAAATGGCTACTTAATAGCGTTTATATAGCGCTTTAAGGTTTGCGGTGTGATGTACAAACATTGCATTGTATCTTCAAAATGCCCCAATTAGGTAGGTGTTATTATTAACCCATGTTATAGATGAGCAAAGAGAGATCATGTGACTTGCGCAGATTTTCACAGCTAGTAAGTATCTGAAGGCAGCTTTGAACCTATCTTCCTGATTCCAGGATCAGCCTTCTATCCACTATACCACCTAGTTCTCTCTGACCTAGAGAGCTGTAAGGGTGAATGTTTAGGAATCAATTACTGTTGGGGTTCTGCCACAATTTAGACCCCTCTCTCATGCCACATGGTCCTGAAATCAATATTTTTCAAACAGGGACTTTGTGGTCATTGCCCGATTATCCCCTCTCATAATTTCCTATTTCTGGGTATATACTCTAGCATGTACTTCTTCTTTTCTTAATATTTTTTAAATTAACACATTATCTATTTTCTCTCCTTCCTACATCCTCCACATGGAAGGGGGAGAGTGGGAAGTGTAACAAATATGAATAGTAAAGCAAAATTAATCCATACACTGTCTAAAACATATATATGTATGTGTCTATGAATATGTGTACATATATGTATATGTTTGTGTGTGTACACATACACACACATCTCAATCTCCACCTTGAGCCTATCACCTCTATGTCAAGATATAGGTAGGATATTTCATCCTGTGTCCTCTGGAATCTAGTTGGTCATGGCATTAATAAGAATTCTTAAGCCTTTCAAGGTTTTCTTTACAACGTTGCTGCTTTTCAATAAATAGCTCTCCTGTTTCTGCTACTTCTGCTCACATCAGTTCATACAATACTACAGATTCCCTTGAAACCATCCTCTTTATTTCTTACAGCATAATAGAATAGAATGAATAGACATTCATATAGCATATTCTCCAAATGATGGCAATCCACTTAGTTCCAGATTTTTACCACCACAAAAAGAGCTTACGTAACATTTTTATACCTGTGGGATTTCTCCTTTTTCTTTTCTCTCTTTAGGATATAGGCTTGATGGTGGTACCGCTAAGTCAAAGGGATGTATAATTTGATAACTTTGGGATCATAGTTCTAAATTGCTTTCCAATATGGCTGGAACAACTCACAACTCAACCACAGTGTACTAATGTACCTATTTTCCCATCACCTTTCCAGCATTTGTTATTTTCCTTTTTATCAACGTTGTCTAACTAAAAGGTAGGAGGAAGAGCCTCAAAGTTGCTTTAATTTGTGTTTCTCTAATTATTCATGGTTTGGAGCATTTGTTTTTCAAATGGCTGACAGCTTAAATTTTTTTCTTTAGAAAACTGTCTTTATTTTCTTTGATCATTTATTAAATAGGAAATGTCACTTAGTCATGTAAGTTTAAATCGGTCTCTTATTAACCCCATATTACAGATGAACAAAGAGGCAAACAGAGAAGTTATAGAACTTAGAAACCAGACTCTTAAGCAAAGATTTTTTTTCTTCCTTTTTATTCTTAGCTACATTGGTTTTCTTTATACAAAACTTTTTTTTTAACTTTAGGCAATAAAAGTGCCCATTTTATCTTCTGTGATCTTTCTATTCCTTGCTTGGTCATGAATTCTTCCCTTAGATCCGGAAAGTAAATTTTTTTCTTCCTTGCCCGATTTCTTCGTGATATTATTCATGATGTCTAAGCCATGTATTCGTTTAGAGACTATCTTGGTATATGGTATGAGATGTTGATCTATACCTAGTTTCTGTCAGAAAACAGGTTCTCCAGTTTTCCAATCAGTTTTTGTCATATAGTGAGTTCTTACTCTGACTTGTACTTCTCTAATCAAGGCATCTAAGAGAGTGATTGTTTGGGGGAAAAAAATGAGAGAATAGGAGAAATATATACCTTAGATACACTATTTTTTTAAATGAAGGGAAAGAAAAAAATACTGATCAAGGAAGGAATCTGGAGACCTGGTTTATAGATTCTACTCTGCAATGTATGCCTTGTGACTTCTCCTTCTTGAACCTCTGTTTTCTCACATATAAAATGAAGCAATGGCCAAGGTCTTGTCTAGCTGTTAATGTTGGACTATTCTGTCTATACACTTATCCAGGACTTAGCACACACTGTCTAATGTTACTAATTAATGTCTTGTGTGTATATGTATGTATATACATCTTGCTCCCCAAAGTCCTAGAGGGCAAAGATAAAGGCTTATATTATTATGTATTCCCCAATAGCACAAGCATGCAATAAATATTTGTGGGTTGACAGATTCAGCTTGCTGCTTTTTCTCCTCTGCCTCCCAATAAATGTCTAAGTGATTGGTGATATAGCACACATGTCATAACCACATTGAGCTGTTAAAATAACTGCATATACTTTAATCTTCAATTCAAAACTGAGGACCAAAATTTTCTGAAAACTGATCTATGATTATAGCTCATACACCCTGAGTTGGAAGAGACCTGGACTGGCATCTAGTCCAATCTCATACCCATTACAGGAATCCCCTACGCAGTCATCTTGATGGGTGATTCTCTAACATCTGCTTAAACACTTCCAGGGAAGCCAGGAAGAAGAAGGAAGAAGCGGGGGAGGTCTTCACTGGTTCGTAAGGCAGGCTGTTCCATTGTTACGCTGCTTCCTCCTTATATTGAGCCGAAATCTGTTTTCTTGTTACTTCCTCCCTCTGTCTCAGGACTAGCTCTATTCCCATGGAGCTTTTCAGAATAAATTTTATCCTTCTGTCAGTCTTTCAGACTTTCAGAAATATCAATTATGTTCTCCTTAAGTCTTCTTGTCTTTTCTTTTGGCCCACCCAACTTTCATGAGACTTTGTCAGCCCCACCTCAATGGGAACCCCAGCACAGGTTGAACGGCAGCTCAATGCCATGGACTTCGACAGAATTTATTATAGCATGAAACTGTGCTACCATTTTTATTAGATTCTTAGCTATTTTAATGTATCCCCCAATGAAGTTATTAGTGTTGTGTCCCTAAGCTCATTTTCCCCATAAGCTCTGTGGATTGCAGGATTTTGCATAGCTTAGTGCTTTTGGAAACACATATGTAGCATCAGAGTAGAACTGGCCATAATATGTAATCAGATTGGAAAGGTAAGTGGTAAGTCATGTTGTTGTAGGTGCTACAGTTTTAAGAATGCTGCCTACACTTGCCCCTGGGGTTGGGGAGGGTGGAACTACAGCCAGATGATGCTGTTAGCTCTCACTAAGTTTGTGGCCAAATTTCCCTCCCACCATAATAAGCTTTCTTCAAAAATTATCAAGGCTAGGTTCCCCAGTCCTACCCTTATAATGACTGATTTTTAACTCATGGTAGGCCTTTGTAATGCTACCTACTTGTAATACTAATGAGAGTTAAAAATCTTCCCCACTCATTAATGATGGATCTGTCTGTTCATCTGTGTATGTATGGCAGTACAGTTGGAAGCCCTGTCTGTTGGCCTTTCTGTTTGTAATTCCGCTTGTATTTTCCCTGAAGTTCAGGGTGCTGACATTTTCCCCTGAACTAAGTGAATGATATATGTACTTGATTAAAGTAGATTGTTGACCCATTACTTAATACTTCCAGTCTTTTGCTTGAGCCTTTCAGTGTTTCTTAAATCCCAATAACCACCCAGGGTGAGGCCTTAGCTTTTTGTCATCTACAGATCTGATGAGCAAGGTCTCTCTGTTTTCAGTCATTCCCCTGTAGTCATAAAACTCGATAACCAGGATTTATGACATTCTTTCAAAGTACTTTATAACTGTATTCTCACCTAACCCTTACAACTACTCTGGGAAACAGGTTCTATTATTATCTCCATATCACAGATGAGGTTACTGAGGCTGAAAGCGATTAAGTGACTTACTCTAGTAAGTGTTTGAGGTAGAATTTGAACTCGGGTCTGCCTGACTTCAAATTCAGCTCTCTACCCGCTGAGATATCTAGCTTAGAGTGGCTCACTCCAGACTCATTGTGATGGAGAATATAGGAAACAAAGGATTGAAAGAATTTTCCCTTCAAGCCTACCTTAAGGCCCACCACCTCAGGAGGACTTCCCCTCCATCCTCTACCTCACTTCTAAACGTTAGCTTTTTCACCTTATTTTCCTCATACCACTTTATACTGATTACTCCCTAACACCTAATGCCTAATTTGTATTATAGTTACATATATTACATGCATACATATATTATATGTATTATAGTACATGGCTTAGGTCCCCTACAAAATGATAAGGGAACAAGTAGAGGAAGAAAAGGGAAAGGAATCAGCATTTCTACAGCACCTACATGTATCAGGCACTATTCTAAACACTTTTACAAATATCTTAGTTGACCCTCACAACACACCTGTGAGGCAGGTGCTATTACTATCCCCATTTTAGATAAGGAAACAGAGACAAACAGAGGTTTAAGTAAGTTGTCACACAGCCATAATGAGTGCCTGCAGCCAAATCTTTGAACTCCACTGTACCACAAACTGCCTCTAAAATAGCTCACTTGATCTCCCTGTTAAGTAGATGCTATTATGACCCTTATTTTAGGGTTAAAGAAGCTGAGGCAGATAGGTTAAGAGATTTGCCCAGGATCACACAGTTAGATTCTGGGGTCAGATTTGAATTCAAGCCTTCCTCATTCCAAAGCCTGGTGCTCTGTGCACTGTGCCACTAAGCAACCTCTCCTGAAAAGTTCGTTGGAGGCAGGCACTATTCTGACTTCTTCTTTGTATCTCCCATATGCCTAGCATAGTGTCATGCACAATATAATAAAAAGTACAGTAATATCTGGCATTTATTTAGTGCTCCAAGGTACCCAAAATACTTTATATCCTTTATTTTACTTCAGACCCACAACAGTCTTGGGAAGGAGCTGCAGCAGCTTTATCCCCATTTTGCAGATGAGAAAACTGGGGCTCAGAGTCAAAATAACTGGTCCAGAGAAAATTTGAACTCAGTTCTTCCTGACTTCTGGCCCAGAGATCTTTTCAACTGCATCGTATTGCCTTTCCAAGGGAGGTACTTAATAGGTGTTTGTTGAATTTTTAGAACATAAACTCACTCAAACTAAACACAAGGGGAGAAAGATTATCAATAAATAAATTGAATGAAAGAAGGGGAAGGGAAGGAGAGGAAGGACTGAGACATTCTGTTTTAAATCTGATTACAGCACCCACAAAAATGTAAAAAATAAAATCTTGTAGGCTAAAGTCTCCTATCGTGTTGGCTTCATAGAGCAATGTGATGTGACAGAACAGCACCCACATCATTCACTTAAACTGCAACCATGTCTGACATAAGGCGCGGCGAGCACCAGCAGAATATGTCCCTTAATGCATTTAGAGTTGGGGAAATTATTCATCAGAGGATCAGCTAAAGGGTTTAGTCTCCCCTGGATGCATTAGAGCCAGGTCGTTTCAGTCAGTGAAGGGACCTCTGTGAATTGATCTTGAACTGGCTTCCAGAGTCATGTTCTCATTACTGGCTGCCAGAACCATGAAGCCATCTCTATGACTCACCAGGCCATGCTCACACTCTTTTTTAGCCATAGTCTGATTGTCTTAACTTTCCATATCCAAGGCCAGCTTCAGTGGAAAAGGATGAATCCTCTCCATTCTCCCCATTTACACCCACACCCACTACTACATATATATATATATATATATATATATATATATATATATATATATATATATATATAGAGAGAGAGAGAGAGAGAGAGAGAGAGAGAGAGAGAGAGAGAGAGAGATGTAGATAAAGATAAAGATATACTAGCTGCTGATGGACTCATTATCCCAAGTCTGAAAAGGGAGAATTAAAAGTTTCCTGTAGGTAGCAAGATCTTGTACTAATTATGTGATAGAGGTCTGTGGGATAAGACAGGCATCTCAAATATCCTCAGCAGTATCTTGGGTGGGAAGAGAGGAATAGCCCAACACTTTCAACATTAAAAGAAAATTCGCCAGGTCAGAATCTAGACTAGAAGGGCTCTAGCCTGACATGGCCAAGCTTTTCATTTTAGAGGGGAAGAAACAGATTTAACCCAAAGGGATAGTAAAGCTTAAGACCATTCCAAAATCACACCTAAAAACATTTTAAATTTGAAAGCCCCCTTAGATGAGAAATGAAGGTTTGAAGAAACATAGGGTTTGAAGTAGCATACAGGAAGGATGATGTTCTAGACAAGATCTACTTGGAAAGATTTTATTGCATTGTCTTACTATACAATTCATGAGTTTCAAAGGGATTTCCTTAAAGCCTAAGAAAAGATGATCCCTTTTAACATCTCTGGTCAGTGTGAAACTCCAGTGATACCAGTGATACCAAGACAGTTTTTAGACCAGATTCTTCCACAGTATCACAGAATCTCAAGATTGGAAGGAACTTTAGCCGTCATCTAGTAGAGGATTTCTCAACCTTGTTTGCGTCATGGATGCCCCTTTGGCAGTCTGGTAAAGCCTATGGCGCCCTTCTCAGAATGTTTATAAATGAACAAAAATAAAATACATAGAATTACAAAGGAAGTTAATTATGCTAAAATGCAGTAATCAAAATATTTTTTTAATTCACACACACTCATTCAAGTTTAAAAACTCTGATCTAATCAAACCCAGTCCTTTCTATAAAATCCTTGCATGGATCATTCAGTTTCCACTTGAAGCCTTCTGCTGAGGAAGAACTCACTACTGCCTAAGGTAACTCATTTCCCTTTTAGAAACTCCAGTTATTAAGGAGTTTTCTCTTACAATCGACTTTAAATCTGTCCCTCTGCAGCTTCCACACACTAATCCTAGTTCTCCTCTATTTAATCCAGAAGGAATCTAATAAAATGGGGTGATAAAATGGAAACTGAGGGAATACTTATGAATTGGGAAATAGTTGAACAAGTTGTGGTATATGATTTTGATGAAATAGTATTGTGCTATAAGAAATGACAAGTAGAATGGTTTCAGAGAAACCTGGGAAGACATATGAACTCATGCCAAATACAGAACCAAAATATTTTACTTAGTAACAGTAATATTATAAGGGTGGTCAGCTATGAAAGGCATGGCTACTTTAATCAAGACAATGATCCAAAGAATCCACAATGAAAAATGCTATCCACCTCCAGACAGAGAATTTATGAACTCTGAATGCAGATTGAAGCATACTTTTTTTTTACTTTCTCTAATTTTTGTCTGTGTTTTCTTTGGCAACATGGCTAATATGGAAAAGAAAGAACAAAGCTGACTCTTTTTCCACATGTTCTCCAAATTATCACAGATGGCTTTATTCCCTCTGAATCTTCTCTTATTTAGACAAAACATCTCCAACCCCTTCAATTTATCACAATTTTATAGGTTTAGGGCTAGATACCAAGATTTCTTTTTCTTTAGGGTAGGAGGTTAGGAATAGGGTTATAGAAAAAGAAAAAAGGGGTCACTGAAGCATTTTTTTTCAATACACAGAAAAGAACAGGATGGCCAGAAAGAAACACAAGCAAGCTATACAGCTTTAAAATTTACATGTTAAATATATACTTAAAAGTCATATGTACATAATATTCACAGTTTCATGCATGATCCTCTTTTTCTGTTCTACTTTATGTGTGGAGATTATCCTTTTATATCATTTATAGTTCAGAATTTTTCTATTTTAAATTTCTATTTTCTATTTTAAATATTAGAAGTAGAAGGGACTTCAGAAAATGTTTAATCCAACCCCTTCCTTTTACAGGTTAAGGAAACTGATCCCAGAGAAGTTGTCCTCAAGTAAGGTAGTAAGTAATAGAGTCAAGAATTAAACCTAGGTCTTTCGGCACCAAATGCCTTTTATTTTAACTTCATAGTCACTTCAGAAAATGCCCATCCCTGACATGAGTCCCCATTTGTGGCAAGACTGACATGTTATCTGTTGTGTGATATGTTGCATCCATAGTCTACCACCTTTCTCAAAAAAATAAAAAGGTTATATTCCTCATCTTTTCTCTGGGCTCAAGCTTAGTCATTATAATTATATAGTGCTTGTCTTCATATCCACAAGGAAAGGTGAGAAAGAAAGAAGAGAGAGGAAGAAAAACAAAGAAAGGGAGAAAGAAAGGAAGGAATGAAGAAAAGGAGGAAACAAAGAAAGGAGAAGAAAAGAAAGGGAAAAAAGAGGAAGGAAGGAAGAGAGAAAGAGAGGGAGGGAGGGAGGAAAGAAGGAAGAGAAAAACAGAGAGAAAGAAAGAACCAACTTCTGGTGACCTACTATTGTGACATCCTTCATTTCTTTCTATCACCAGTTCTTTCTCTGGCCTTCCCTCAGGTGTCTATGCTAATGGGAAAACAATCAGGCCAAATCACTACTCAACGTATTTCATCACCTGCAGCTCTAACCACTGAAAACAATCTCAAAGGGAGGATATCCCCCAGAATCCTCCCCAACTGATTCCTTGACCAAATCATAATTAAGTAACCATAAGAATAAAGAACACCTGACCTACCTAGACCACCTTCTAAAAGAAGGAAACCAAGTTTAAAAGTTCCCTGACATAGTAAGTTGCTAAAGCAGACAAGAAGGTTTTCAGTTCAATCCTGTGCCCTTCACTAAATGGTTCTCAAGCTTATTCTGTGTGACTTCTGTCAAGTTACTTAACTTTTGAGCGCCTCAGATTAATCTTCTGTAAAATGAGGGAGTTGGTCTCAATGATCTCTGGCTCTAAATCTACGGTTCTTGGGGACTGTGGTGCTAGGTGCTGAGGGAGATGTAGAAATAAGGGATGTTCCTTACCCTTGAGGAGGTTTCGAATTCTAGCCTTAGCCTGTGAAAGGTACTAGACATGGGAGCACAAGACAGATACAAGCAGAATAGGAAGAGGTTGACAAAGTTTTTAATTAATTTTTATTCTGAACTTAAAAATCCCCAAATAGCATTTCTATAAATATAGATTATATAAAGGAATATGAATGTGAAATATTGTTTCATAGGTATATGAAACCATGACTCTCAACTTGGTATTTTTTAAATGATGATGATGATGATAAATTCCACAAATCACTTCCAAAACTATCCTGTTTGTCTATGTTTCCTTCTAAAGTTCTTTTTTTCTGTTCTGTGCATTTTTTAAAATGTTTCAATGGTTCTGTCAGGTGGGAAGGGGAGAAGAAGAGGGGCATCATTATAACTTATCTCACCCAAAACCACCCAATTAAAAGAAAAAAGAAACAAAGAAAAAAATCACCTTGTAAATAATAAAATAGTATACCTAGAATACATTTAGTGACTGTGTGCAAATATGTATGTCTCCTTCTACACATACATCACGACTTGGTTAAGAGGTGGGTCATAGGTCTTCTGGAGACACCATTACTAATCAGTGATCAGTCTTTCAAAGTCTTTTCGGATTATATATGTATATAGTGTTGCTCTCCTTGAATAAATTGTTTTCCTGGTTCTGATCGCTTCCCTTTGCATCAGTTTTATACCACACAGGATTATCTGAAATCAAATCTTATCAAGAAAAAGGATTCCATTATATTCATATAACACAATCTATTTGGCCAATCTGCATTGGACAGGCACTCCCTTTGTCTCTGGTTATTTGCTTTTTTTTCTCCTTTGAAGGGAGAGGGGGTGTGCTGATTTTTGTGGAACATTCTAACATGAGTGACTAATATTCATATCCACCTGTTTTCTGAGTCTTGTTGAATTATTTGCCTTGATAATATCCAGCAGCTGTGCATTCTGCGGTTAATTATATCTTAATCGTGTATTGAAAGAAAAAGTGCAGTATTTCCTTCCAAATCTCACCCACCAACACAGACAGGGTGTCTAGCTTCAAAGTACAAGGCCATTAAGACATGCTCCTAAGTCCACATTATCCCTCTCTTCCATATCAGGAGACCTTGAATGCCAGACAATCAACACAGGCAAGAGTTCATCTTGCGTCCAGAGATCAAACTTCTACAAACTCACTGTGCCCAAGTCTCCACCGATACCATCATCCTACATTCAGGAAACTGAATTCCAAAAATGTGATGACACTTCATTAAGGTGTATCAGTAAGCACCCCAACATACACAGGGGGACCTACTACCACAGGTTCTTAGGTCTGCATTCATAAAAGGAAAGCAACTTTCAGGGGGTTAACAATCACTTTAATCAAGTTAAAGAAAATCAAAGTTTCAAAGAAATCAAAAGTCAACAGACATGCTTCCAAAATGTCTGACCATTACATATATACAGTTACCAGAGAGGGAAGCATCAACTTCTGGGTTTTAGCTGGGTGGAAGGGGAACTCCATAACTGCTTCCTAGAGTCTCTCTGGCCAAAGAAACACTTCCAGTCAGTAAGCCCTGAAGAAAAACCTCACCCTCAGAGTATTTATACATTTTTTAGAACCAGAGGGCATGACCCTCTGACCCAGTGCCTCAATAGAAAAAAATAAAAGGTACTTGGGACCCTCCTACAAAACGAAACAAGTCTGCTAATCAAGCTTCCCACAATGGGCAGATCCATCAATGGGTGGGAAAGATCCTCCTTAATCACATTATTCAGAGACACTTTTACTGAAACAAAAACAGCAAAAGATCCTATTTTACTAGCCATTACATAAGGCTATATAACAATTTCAATTAAGGACTAGAATCTTTGGCTCCCAGGCCAATACTCACACTCTATATAGTCAGGGAACCTGGTAGATAGAATACTCAGAGTCAGGAAGACCCAAGTTCCAATTCTTTCTCAGTCACATACTGGATATTTAATACCAAGCAAATCATTTAACCTCTGTCACACTCAGCTTAGTCATCTGTAAAATGGGGATAAGAGCACATACTTCATGGACTTGTAAAGATGAAATGAGGTAACATGCAAAGTGCTTTGTAAACATTCAAGCATTATATAAATGTTAGTTATAATCACAAGGCAGGGTCCCAAAAATACAAAAAGCAAAATAATAAACTTACAGGAAACAGCCAAACCTGAATTCCAGTCATCAGTAAACTTTTGGTGGGGACAAGAAAGTGACCAGAATACATGGTTCCCATCCCATGGGGTGGGGAGATTGTACAGTTAAGAAAAGGCTATAAGGTTGCTTGAGTTATGCATAAAGGGAGTCATTTGCTGGGTGATGTTTAATTATTGCACTTGGGAATAATTTGTTATCAGGGAAATTTCAGTGATTCCATTAGCCTCCTATCACTTCTGAAAGTAAATCTGTCAAAGCCTGGGAAAGGGGAGAAGAATAGAGCTCTGTTATATTAATTTGTGTTTTGTAAGGGTTGTTTTTTCTTTCCTGTTGATTGCCAAATGGAGGACTTGTCTCCACTTTTTCATTTCAGTAGTTTGTTCTCTTACTTTGCAGGTCTACCTGACTACTCTTTACTACCCTCCATATTTTTATATTGAGTTCAAAGCTAGAGAAGTCAAAGAAGAGTCCTGTTAAAAAAAAAAAACAATGTGCAACAAAAGAAGAAACATGGAACTGAGAGCACAGATAACCCTCGAAGTCTTCTCCATCCCCGCTCCCATATCTCAGCAACTATCCCTACTTCTTCCTTTACTAAGAAAATGGAGACCATCCACCATGAATCCCTTTTCTCTCTGTCTCAAAACTCCACCATACTTGTGTCCATCTTCTCGATCTTTATTCCTAAGTCTACAGAAAGGGTTTGTTATGGTTAAATCTTTTTTCGGTCATATCCAAATCTTCATGACCCCATTTGGGGTTTTCTTAGCAAAGATACTGTAGTGGTTTACCATTTTCTTCTCCAGCTCATTTGACAAATGAGGAAGCTGAGGCAAACAGGGTTAAGTGACATGCCCCAGGGTCACATAGCTAGTGAGTGTCTAAGGCCAGATTTGAACTTAAGAAGATGAGTCTTCCTGATTCAAGGCCCCACACTCTATCTACTGTACCACAAAAAGGGTTACTCTTTCCTTTATCAAGTATAACCCTCTCTGCCTATGTCCTCAATCTCACCCTAGTTAGGTGCTTCAGTAGATAGAGTGCTAGACTTGAAGTCAGAAAGACATGAGCTTGAATCTTGCCTCGAACACTTCATGGCTGCCTGACCCCGGATAAGTCAGTTAAACTCCATCCATCTCAATTTCTCCATCTATAAAATGAGGATAATAGCACCTACCTCCCAGGATTGTGGTGAATATCTAATGGGACAATAAAAAACACTCTGAAAATTTTGAACTATTATATAAATGTTAAATTATTCTTTCCTATTTCTTCCAGGAGCTTAACTCATCAATCATTCTCATTCTCACCTTCATTCTCTTCTTATCTATTGGTATTTTCTCTGTTTCCTACAAACATGTTCAAATCACACCCCCATCTTTTAAAAACACAACCTAAGCCTACCATTCCCCCAAGCTATTACCTCTTTCTCTTCCCTTTCATTGCCAATCTACTAGAAAGAACTGTCTGTATTTATTCCTTCCACTCCCACCTCACTCAACTCTTCTCAGTTCCTTGCAACCTGGGTTCTAACCACATTACTCAACTGAAACTGCTCATTCTAATGATATCCATAAGATCTTTATTGCTAGATTTTCTGGCCTTTTCTCATTTCTCATCCTCCCTTTGGCACCCTACTTCTAGATACGCTTCCCATAGTTTCTGTGACACTGCTTTTGCCTGGTTCTCCCCTTAAGTGTTGGATCACTCTTCAGTATCCATAACTCAATCATTGGGCCTCTCCTGTTCTCTTAGCATGAGCGTTCCCCATGGTTGCTCTTTTCTGCTCACTCTATACATGTGCTCACTTGGAGATTTCATCAATTTCCATCTAGGTAGATGACTCCCCAAATCCAGTAGAGTTAGAGGACCTGGACTTAAATGCTATCTGTTATCTCCTACCTAAGATTTGCCATGTCACCCTTACTCAAAAACCATTGATGGCTCCCCATTGCCTGTATGAGGAAATATCTGGTATTTGAAGCTCCCCACAATATCCAAATACTATTTCCCTTCATTAACTATATTCCAGACATTTTGGAATATTAACTCTTTGCTGAGTGGGATTTTATACTCCATTTGTTTACACATGCTATTCCCCAAGCTTGAAATGGCATCCATCCTCATTTCCACCTCTCAAAATTCTTGCCTTCCTGTAAGACCCAACTCAAATGATACTTCCCCCTCAGTTATTAATATTCTTATTTGTATATAGGATGTCTCAAAGTCTTAAGGTTTAACCTTCAAACATAGAGTATCTTATATTCTTGAGTTGGTAAAGCTTAAAACTGCACTAAGACATTTGGGACACTTTGTATATGTTGAGTCCCCCAGTAGAATGAAAGTTCTTTGGGAAAAAAAACTGCTTTATTTTGTCATTGTGTCCTCAGAGCCTATCACATGGCTTTGAACATAGTAGGTGCTTAATATGTGTTTCTTGAATTGGAGTCTAGGCTGCCTCTGTCTCTAATTCACTGTATGACTTCCAGCAAGTGATCCCATACCTGGGCCTCAGTTACTTCACATTTACCATTGGGGGTGGGGAGGGGAGGTTGGATAATCTCCAGAAAAGCTTATAACTTCACCAGGTAGAGGTGAGGGTAGGGAAAAAGACTTGCCCCATTCAGGAGTACTTGGGCCCAAAATAGAAGTCTTTTTTGCTACACTATACCCTATTATTTACCTTTTTATATATCCTATAACTATTTCTGAGGTCCCAGAGCATAAATATCTGCATCTGCACCATCTCAGAGGGCCTTTTCTGTCTTCTGACTTAGGTATATGAATAATCATGGATTAGAGAAGGAGAACAAGAAAAAAAGAGATGGCATAGCTGTTTTCATCAAAGATTTAAGTGCCCAGAAGGAAGAGAGCTGAGGTGGAGTGAGATGAGGAATATGGCCAAGGTAGATGATGTTAAAGCAATAGCTTGCTCTCTACATACTCTTTGATTCTCCCAGTAACTGTTCAGCATAAAAGAACTGCAACTGTACGAAAATTACTTCTCTCAGAACCACCAACTATTTCTGCAATCTCTCTCCTCCAAATGGTGGCCCTGGACAGAATCCCAATCAATCATTGAGGGTTTTTTTTTGGTTTGTTTGTTGGAAGGGGAGTGTTAAGGGAGACCCAGTTACCTCACTCAGCAAAGCAGCATCAGACCAGGAACTATGAGGTAATAGAATCTGTGCCCTACTCAGCATTCCAACATCCTTTCTGACCACCTAGACTGCCACATTGCTAGGGCCTCTAGCCTATTGGATTGCACAGAGACAAGATCAAGGAAAACCTCAAGATACTTACTATCAAGCTCCAAATCCAGGGTGTGTACATGTACACACACACACACACACACACACACACACACACACACACATACACACACACACACGAGACTTACTTTGTTCAAAGGTCATTGCTACTTCTGTTTATACATGAGTCCAAGTGTTAAAAATTTCAACTCCTTCCCCAGGATGTACAGTACATTGTGACTAACCCCACCCAAAGCTCATTGTATATATTGATTTAATAGATCAACAGCTGAAAGGAACTTACATCCTGGACTAATGATTTGGTTGGATTTTTTTCACTCAGAATAAATAAATAACCTTGGTTACCAATGATCACCTGAGCCAGGTGCCCTGAGGATTAACACCTGTGTGGACAGCACACAGCCCAGGGAGGGGGACAAGAGCCCAGAAGACATCAGATTGATGGTCAGAGAATAAGGAAAGGCCAGAATCAAAGGTGAGGCAAGCAGAGGCTGCAGCTTTTGAAACCACTATCACTTCCTCCAGCCCTGCCCTTAGAGAGTTATAGAATGAATCATAAACTTTTATGTTGTAAATTTTAGGAAGGAATCTTAGAGATATAATAGTAATTAACATCATAACAAATGTATACAGTGTTTTAAGTTTTGCAAAATATTTACAATATTTACAAATATTAACTCATTGTATCCTAATCATCCTGAAAGGTAGATGCTATTATTATCCCTGGGAATTCAAATACAAAAAAGAAAAGAAAAAGGAAAACAACCTTTAGGAGTTTCCATTCTATTGGGAAAAGACAGTGCAAAAGAAAAGGGTTGTGGGCAAATTACTTAATATCTCTCAGCCTCAATTTCCTAATCTATAAAATAAGAATAATAGGACCTACCTCCTAGGGCTGTTGTGGGGATCAGATGAGATACCTATGTAAAGCATTTTGGAATAATTGCCACCTATCATTATTAAATCAAATTGAAAGACACCTATTAATATTTATTGAATAATGCATGCTAGGTGTGGCTTTTTATAAACCTTCCAGCATCCCTTTCCCTTTACTAAAGAGGTAAAGAGAAGGGCAGATAGGTGGTACAGTGGATAGAATGTGGTGCCTGGAGTCAGGAAAACTAATCTTGCTGAGTTCAAATCTGACTTCAGACACTTACTAGCTATGTGGCCCTGATCAAGTCACTTAACCCTGTTTGCCCCAGTTTCCTCATCTGTAAAAGTGGAATCTGGAAAAGAAAATGGCAAATCATTCCAGCATCTTTATCAAGAAAATCCCAAATGGGGTCACAAAAAGGTAGACAAGACTGAATGATGAAGGAAAAAGTCCTGAAAGTATTTCATAGAAGCCAGCTTGATTTTTCCATCCAACATAAGTCAGAAAGCAAAATATTGATAGCATTAAAACAGTCTATAAAATCTTGCTGGATAAAACCATATTCTTCATCCTGGCACATCAGCATGGCCATAACCCATTATCTCCAGCTTCATTTGCTCACTATTCTCCTACTTGACCTTATATTGATATGCTGTTTTATAGAATTGAACTATTTCCCCTTAGGTGTGGTATGATGAGTATATTGTTAATATATTTTTGCTTAATTTGAAGATTTTCCCACCCATTAAAAGGGAAGCACAGACCAATAAGACTGTAGAGCTTGACTATGTCTCGAGCAAAGAAGTTGCACAAATTCTTGGGCACCTCCTTCTGCTCCCCCTCCACACTTTGGTTCATGTTATCCCTCCCACCTAGACTGTCTTCCAGACCATTCCATCTTCTGTTTATCCAAAACATACCCTTACTTTGAGGCCCAAATGAAGCCTAGCCTCTTACATGATATCTTCCCTACTACTTCTACCAGCCCTGATCTTTCTCATCTCTGATATCCTGAGACTATCAGTGTTCAAAGGGTCTGACCTGTGGGTTCCTTGGTGCTACCAACACCACCACAGACTCTCAGAGAAACTGTCTCCCCTAGAATGGAAAAATGGAGTTAGTATTTTGTGGGGTGTGCATGAGAGACTGCAGGGCACAGAATGAGTTATATGATGAGTAACTGTACTATTTCTCTCCTAAAGTAATTTCTCATCTTTGTGAAGTAATCAGGACCTAACTCTGCAGTCATCCATCTACCAGGACACTTCCTTAGAAACATGTCTTTCCATGAGCTGGAGAGAGAGAAGAAAAGAAGCTTGATGATACTCCAATGGACCCATTGAACCCACAAGCCACTCTTATGGATACAATGCAACAAAGTATCTAATCTGTCCTGTTGGGAACGAAGACTGGAAGGACTGTGAAAGGAAAGCCATTTCACTGAAAGGAAAGAATAAGGCACAAAATATTTAAAGCTTCCAGAGGCCAAGTACCCTCTCCTCCTTCAAGAACCCTCTCAAAAGTGCTCCTCAAAATGATGAGCAGGCAGATTTCAGAAAAACCTGAAAAGACTTACGTAAATTGATACATAGTGAAATGAGTAGAACCAGGAAAACATTGTATACAGTAACAGCAACATTGTGCAATGACTGACTTTGATAGACTTACCTCTTCATAGCAATTCAAGTATCTAAGTATCAACTCCAAAAAAACTCATGATGGAAAATACTATCCACATTCAGAAAAAGAACTATGGAGTCTGAATGCAGATCGAAGCATACTATTTGCTCTCGTTTTTTGTTTGTTTCTTCTTTCTCATGATTCTTCCCATTGGTTCTAATTCTTCTTTACAACATGGCTAATGTTAAAATATGTTTAATATGGATGTAATATGTATAGCCTATATCAGATTGCACACTGACTTGGGGAGAGAAAAGGGAAAAGAGAGGGAGAAAATTTGGAACTCAAAATCTTATGGAAGTGAATGTGGAAAACTAAAAATAAATTAATTAATTAATATTTTTTTAAGTGCTTCTTAAAATATGGAGAAAGATTACAACCCATCTTCCACCCCAGAGGTATGAAGACATGCCTGAAAACAAAGCAAAAATGGAAGAGTACCATGAAATCTCACTAAGACAGAGTAAGACCAAATCTCCCCTTCTGAAGGGGGAATTTAATTCCATCCCTCCTAAGTATCTGTGGTTGGTCTTCAAGCAAGGAATATAGGAGGAAATTTTTTGGAATGGTAGCTCTCTGAAGCAAACACTTTTTCCTTCATTGGTGGAAGTGAACCTCTCATTTTATAGTTCATTTACCAACACAGTAGTATCTCAATCTACTACTCATTTCTCCTCTCCATATCCATAATCCATTTACTCCCTTGGTGGCCTCTTCTACTTTCTAGCCATTCCATCTTCATGTTCTGTTCAAGCTCCCAGTAAAGCACCATCTGGGGAGAATTAAGCATAGTATGTGTTCTACTTTGCCTTAATTTTACCCAGAAACATGGCAAAATTGCAGCTGATTAAGTGGGGGTGGAGCCTCCTACTCAGACACCTGCCCCTTGTAAGCAGAGTCACCTGGGAAGCCTTGGCCCTGAGAATCCTGCTTTACCCACCCTTTCTATCTCCTAAGAGGCCAAATCAGGTTCAGCATGAAAATTCCAATCTCAAAATTCACTTCCCTTCCATTAAAAGGGGCCCCAGGATTAGTGGGTTCCTGCATTCCTAATCCAGGAATACTCCCCAGTCCTGTCTAACCCAGGCTCCCACTGTTTCTTTAGATATTCCCAATAGACTCCTAACCTGGACAAAAGTGGGGAGAGAGGGGAATCACTTCTGGCTGAGGAACAGAAGGGCTGGGGATGACAGTGAGGATCAGGCTATTATTCAATTATGTGCAAGAATTTCCAGATATTAGAGAGGTAGTGGGGAGGAGGGAATGGAACATAATCTAATGTACCCAGAAAGTAGGCACAGTGAGGCAAAGAAAAGAAATAAAAGATATGATCCCTGCCCTAGTTGGGGAGACACACACACACACACACACACACACACACACACAGAATGAGCATAGTGCAGTCCCAAAAGCACAGGATTTGAAGTCAGATGGGCCAGCTTCAAAATTCCACTGGAATCCTAAGCAAGTTACTTCCAGTCTTTAGACCATATTTTCTCATCTGCAAAGTGACTTGGTCATTCTCAGTGTTCCTACTACCCACCAAAGTCTATGATTCTGAAAGAAGAGAGAAGAGGAGGGAGGGAAAAAGAGAGAGAATAAAACTAGACAGGAAAGACTCCCCAGCTTGATGGCCCATGAGGTGTTTCACTTCCTGTAGGCTCAATGTTATCAATAGATAACTAATAAGCAACATTTATATAGCACTAACTACAGGCCAGACACTATGCTAAGCACTTTACAATTATTACCTCATTTAATCTGGGATATGTCTTATACCTATTTTACAGATGAGAAAACTGAGGCAGGCAGAGGTTAAATAACTTGCCCAGAATCATACAGCTAGTAAGTATCTGAAGCTAGATTTGAATTCAGGACTTCCTGACACCAAGCTCAGTGCTCCATCCCCTGCACCACCTAGATGCTCTAGAAAGATGATGAGAGCAGAACTGTCTTCATGAGTAAAAGCCAAAGTAACTGAGAGAGCAATGGAGACTCCAAGAGGGAATCTAGAGGATAATTGCCCTTTCAGGGAAGTAGGGAGGTTCTACTTTGATAAAACCCAAAGAATTTTAGAGTATAAGAAATGGAAAAGGGTGGAGTCAAGATGGCGGAGTAGAAAGACTCACGTATGCTAGCTCCAAACCCACAGCCCATGGATTTAATGTAAGAAGAGCTCCCCACAAGTTCTGGATCACTGCAGGGTGTGCAGAAACACAGTGGAAGAGATTTCCGTTCCAGAGAGCCCTGGAGAGCGGTCCCCAGGGTCCATCGTGCCCTGGAAAGCGAGCCCACCCCAGCGCTGCCCTGGCCACGTAGCCCCAGAGGAGCAGATCCAGGCAAGCTTCAGGGATGGAATCTCCGGTGGCCAGGAAGGTCCCTCTGCCCACAGACGCTACAGGTCAGTGAGAGAGACATCTGGGCTGGCCGAGAGGGGAGCGGGGTGTCTCTGTGGCTCGGTCCCCCTTGGGAGGCAGTGGCAGAGGGAGAGGCTGAGGCAGGAAGCGGCGGAGGCAGAGGCAGCGGCAGAGGCCCAGGACTCCCCAAGCAGGCAGGCAGAAGCTCAGCTCTCTGCATAAAGCCCCTGAGGGAGCTGAGCCTGGGAGACGGCCCTGCCCCCACCCGCTCCATCACTGAAGGTCTCTGCATAAAGCCCCTGAGGGAACTGAGCCTGGAAGGCGGCCCTGCCCCCTCCCGAGCACTAGAACTTAAGCTCACATTGAATAGCAGCTGTGCCTGCCTCCGAAAGCCCATTTGAATCTCAGACCCCAAGCACTAGCTGGGCAGATCTAGGCAGGGGTGGACAGGAATCTCAGAAGTCAACTAAGTGGCTGGGAAAATGGGAAAAGGGAAGAAAAATAAGACTATAGAGAGCTTCTTTGAGCAGGTGCAAATGTTCCCGCCTTTCAATTCTGATGACGAGGAAATATTCTTACCATCAGGGAAAGACGTGGAGGGCGGAGCCTCTGTATCCCAGACATCCCAGGGGGATGTCCGGTGGACTCAGGCCTTGGAAGAGCTCAAAAAGGATTTTGAA
Organism: Bettongia penicillata ogilbyi; assembly: GCA_023548195.1. Lineage (NCBI taxonomy): Eukaryota > Metazoa > Chordata > Mammalia > Diprotodontia > Potoroidae > Bettongia > Bettongia penicillata. The sequence continues at coordinate 275,729 of JAJHZJ010001014.1, read as the reverse complement.
AAGCAAGTTAGACAGGTGGAGGAAAAACTGGGAAGAGAAATGAGAGAGATGCAAGAAAAGTATGAAAAACGGGTCAATACCTTGCTAAAGGAGACCCAAAAAAATGCTGAAGAAAATAACACCTTGAAAAATAGGCTCACTCAATTGGCAAAAGAGGTTCAAAAAGCCAATGAGGAGAAGAATGCTTTCAAAAGCAGAATTAGCCAAATGGAAAAAGAGGTTCAAAAGCTCACTGAATTTAATAGTTCTCTCAAAATTAGAAAGGAACAGATGGAGTCTAATGACTTTACGAGAAACCAAGAAATCATAAAACAAAACCAAAAGAATGAAAAAATGGAAGTGAATGTGAAATATCTCATGGGAAAAACAACTGACCTGGAAAATAGATCCAGGAGAGACAATTTAAAAATGATGGGACTACCTGAAAGTCATGATCAAAAAAAGAGCCTAGACATCATCTTCCTTGAAATTATCAAGGAAAACTGCCCTGACATTCTACAACCAGAGGGCAAAATAAGTATTGAAAGAATCCATCAATCACCACCTGAAAGAGATCCAAAAAGAGAAACTCCTAGGAACATTGTGGCCAAATTCCAGAACTCCCAGGTCAAGGAGAAAATCTTGTAAGCAGCTAGAAAGAAACAATTGCAGTATTGTGGAAATAAAATCAGGATAACTCAAGATCTAGCAGCTTCTACATTAAGGGATCGAAGGGCATGGAATAGGATATTCCAGAAGTCAAAGGAACTAGAACTCAAACCAAGAATCACCTACCCAGCTAAACTGAGTATAATACTTCAGGGGAAAATATGGTCTTTCAATGAAACAGAGGACTTTCAAGCATTCTTGATGAAAAGACCAGAGCTGAAAAGAAAATTTGACTTTCAAACACAAGAATGAGAAGAAGCATGAAAAAGTAAACAGCAAAGAGAAGTCATAAGGGACTTACCAAAAGTGAACTGTTTACATTCCTACATGGAAAGACAATATTTGTAACTCTTAAAACTTTTCAGTATCTGGGTAGTTCGTGGGATCACACACACACATACACACACACACATACACACATGCATGCACATACAGAGACAGAGAGCACAGAGTGAATTGAATAGGATGGGACCATATCTTAAAAGAAATTAAGGTAAATGGTGAGAGAGAAAGGTAGGGGGAGGAAAGAGGGTGAAATGGAATGGGGTAAATTATATCTTATTCAAGAGGCAAGCAGGAGACTTTTTAGTGGAGGGAAAAAGAGGAGAGCTGAGAAAAAAAAACAAGAAGTTTACCCTCATCACATTTGACTAAAGGAAGGAATAAAATGCACACTCATTTTGGTATGAAAACCTCTCTTACAGTACGGGAAAGTGGGAGAGGAGATAAGCAAGGGGGGTGATGATGGAAGGGAGGGCAGTGGGAGGAGGGAGCAATTTGAAGTCAACACTCGGGGAGGGACAGGATCAAAAGACAGAATAGAAACAATGAGGGGCAGGATAGGATGGAGGGTAATTCAGTTAGTCTTACACAACACGACTATTATGGAAGTCATTTGCAAAACTACACAGATAGGGCCTATATTGAATTGCCTGCCTTCCCAAAGGGAATGGGTGGGGAGGGAGGGATGGGGAGAATTTGGAACTCAAGTTTTAGGAACAACTGTTTAGTATTGTTGTTGCTACTAGGAAATAAGACATACAGTTAATGAGGAATAGAATGTCATCTGGACCTACAGGACAAAAGAGAAGATGGAGACAAGAGAAGGGAGGGATGACAGAAGAGGGGGCAGATTGGAGATAGGGAAAATTAGATTGCTAGGTGTATTGGGGTGGGGGGAGGGGATAAAAAGGGGAGAAAATTTGGAACCCAAAATTTTGTGAAAATGAATGTAAAAAGTTAAATAAATAAATTTTTTTTATTAACAAAAAAAAAGAAATGGAAAAGAACTTAGACGTTATCTCGGACCCAACTCCTTCCATACCTGTCCTTCTTAGGGTCAAATGCCTCTTTCAGAGCTGGAGAGAAGGGGGGTGCTTAGTACTATAGTCAGCAAAAGTATATCTCAGAATGAGTTTAGTATTCAAGGGGATGCATCTGGACATTGAGAGACTGAGCCTAAATCTCCTTCAACCAAAGATGATGAGGAATCATGGTACATTGAATAGGGCACTAGGCTAGGAGTCAGAAGACCAAGGCTCTCATCCTGGTTTAGCCACTAAGGAGTTGTGATTGACAAGGCAAGTCACTTGCCCTTAGTTTCTTCATCTCATTGAACTAGATGCCATCAGCTCTCTAATTCTTGTTGAACCCATGGGAAATATTCCGTTGTAAGATGGGAAAGCAAGGAAGGTAAACAGGCAGAAGAGAAACAAGTGGATCAAAACTCAGTGGAATGGGGGTGGGGGGGCAGGATCTGGCCAATGGCCCAGGTCTCCAGGGTCTTGCATAACAATTCTCTGTGTGAGCAGCTGGTGCCCTCCCATCAGAGGAAATCTCGTTTCTGCCACAAGCAGAAAGAAGCAAAAGAAACATGACTGTGGCAATAGAAAGATCAACGGATGTTCGGAGTCAGAGGACCTGGGTTCAAATTCTGGCTCTGTCATCTCTTACCGTGTGATCTTAAGTAAATTATTTATCTTCTTTGAATCTCAATGTCTTCATGAGTAAAGTGAGGAGGTTGGAGGAAGGACCCTTCTAGCTCTTAATCAGTGGTCCTAGAACCCTATGAAATTCATATTATTATCATCACAGATGGAAAGCATGGCCCAGTTTCCCCCATAACAATGGGCTCAGAAGGGGATGCTTCATTTTGGTTTTCTCCAAGATCAACCTAGAGCAGGTGATGAAGGGAGAATGTGCCCGCCTGAGGAAGGCTAAGGTGCAGGGTTGCCCAGAATCCAATAAGGGAGATAAGACAATTACACACACACACACACACACGATAGACTATATAGAAAGTTGGATAAGCGGACTATGAACAAAGTACTATCAGAGTTTGGGGCAGGGAGTCCCTGTGACCCTTAAGTTCTACTCCAAGGGCAGAGGTCTTTTCAAATGGAAGTCAGATAAAGGCTTATAATCGGTGAGTCAACAGGGCACTATCATAGTGCCTTGCACATGGCAGGCATTCAATAAATACTTAATGAATAAATAGATGGGGGATGAGGTAACTTCACAGAATGGACAGAGTGCTGGGTTTAGAGTCAGTAAGACCCATGTTCAAATTCTACCTCTGATGTTTACTAACTGGGTAACCACAGGCAAGTCATTTAAATTCTCTAAACTTTCAGCAATTCTCTAAGATTACAGAACCATCAACTTAGAGGGGTGGTGATCTACAGCAATGGAGAGAAATACCCCATTGAAAAAAGAACAGATTCTTGATTTGTTGATGTATGAATAGATGAATAATTTATAGGGAACCACTATGTGGTCAGTCCTGGGTTCCATTGAGAAATAGAAGAATTGTAAAGTAGAGCCCCCATCCTCAAGAATGTACTTACTCCCACCTCACCTCTGCCTCTCAGAATTCCTCATTTCCTTCAAAGATCAGCTCAGATATCACCTACTACCTAAGGTTTTTCCTAACACCTACAGCTACTAATATTGCCCCTAGAATTTGCCTTACATTTATTTTTAATATATTTTCATGTATACATGTTGATTTTCCGACCCTCACCCCTCCTTCATGGGCTTTCTAATTGATTTTTCCATCCTGGAGTCCAAATTCTGTAGCCCAGCTCCCCAGGAGGTGGGCCTGCCCTATCTGCCTTTTCAACCTGACTTTATGCTTCTTTCCTTCTCATACATTGTAGTTCAGTCAAACAGAGCCACTCATGGAGACTCCTTGGACTTTCCTGATTCATTGCCTCCACTTATATTGCCCATAATATTTATAGGTTCATGGGATTCCAAGCTCACAAGATATATATTTATACATTTCCAATCTCTTTCTCTCTCTCTCTCTCTCTCTCTCTCTCTCTCTCTCTCTCTCTCTCTCTCTCTCTCTCTCTCTCATACACACACACACACACACACACACACACGCATGCACGCATGCATGCACACGTTAAAGTGTGGAAAGTTTTGTTGCCTAAGCCCTAGATGGGCTGCCAGACCATGTGGCAGAGTCTATGGCTAAGGTTGCCCCATGTTGGAGCCAAGGAACATCTGCAGCTCTTTCCCCATAACTTTTACAACTAGCAAACCCTAAAGTGAGTGCCACCAAAGACCCAAAACACATTTGGACCTGAATATGCTTTTGAAAGAACTCTGTCTAAAGTCCACTGTGCCCTGAATGCCTAAGACCCTCCTTCTCCTCTAAGTGCTGAGGGTAAGCTGGTTATTTGTCCTCATTCTTGTCTACTAAGGCTTAAAAAAACACAATTTTATGGTCCCAAAAGAGTAAACAATATCAGCTCTATTCTGCAATAAAAAGGTCAGGGGTGGCAGTGCAATTCAACTTCAAAAGCTCTCTATGCGTAATTCAAATGTGCCTTCCATGGACAGTGTGCCCAGCCCACTCCCCATGGTCATCTGCTACATGCTAAGCAAGAACAGGCAAGCCTGGGAGAAGTGCCCCCTCTCTCCACATGGGAAGCTGGAAGCCGTTTGAGTATTTACTGATTTTCCAACAATCATTGTCTTAGAGAAAAGAGAACAAGTTCAGCCTCCTGGAGCTCTATATATCCACCCACCATCCCCAGGGCAACTCTCAGTTCCCTAGTGTGCCCAGCTCCTTGGAATTTCCAAGGGATTATTTTGTAGCCTGGCTCTCCACAAGGTGGGCCCAACCTACCCACCTTTCTAGCCTGATTTTATGCTACACCTGTAATGGCTAACCTTTATTTAGCACTTACTATGTGGCAGGCATTGTGCTAAGTGTATGTTATTTATACGTTCATGGGTCATTTGATCCTCACAACCCTAGGAAGCAACTGGAAAATAATTCCCCATTTTCCAGTTGAGAAAATTGAGGTCAACAAAAGTTAAATGACTTACCCAGCATATTACAGCTAGTTAGTATCCAGATTTTAACTCAGGTCTTCCTGACTCCAAGCTAGGTATTCTGCCCACTGCACCACCTAGGTACCTCTCTTCTTAAACACTAGGCTTTAGCCAAACAGGGGTGTTCATGATTCCAACAATTCTCCCAGGACTATTAATTCAATGTCTGTTTTTATCCATATCATTTACAAAATCACAAGATTTCAAACTGGAAGGGACCTTGGAGATTATCTAATGCAATCCCTTATTTCTATAGATAAGGCAACTGAAACCTGAAAAGGAAAGGTGACTTGCCCAAGGTCACATAAATTCTTCATACCTGAAGAAGAGTTAGCCAGTTCCAGATAAGTCAGACTCACCTCAACCTCCTCAGAACACGATAAAGACAGGCCAGAACGCTGAGTCCAAGGGCACTGGGAAGAGTAACACCCCCTAAACCACTGGCCCTGGTTCTAGCCCAGGCATAACAGCTATTATTGAATACAGCAATTCCTGTGGAGAACAGGTCAGCCAACCTACCAACTCCAACCAACTGCCACAATAGTGTAGAGAAGCTAGGCTAGTTGAAGCAGCAAGATACCTTGAAAGAGAGAGAGGACGCAGCATGTGCCAAGAAAGTCAAACCACCACACCACTTCTCCTTAGTACCAGATTGAGATAGTCCAGGAACCAGAACCCCAGAAACACCCTCCAGCACCCCCCAGACTATCCACCCTGCTTTCACCCAACCCCTTATGGCTATCATCCAAGGAATCAATCCTTGGTGGTGATGCTACTAGGTAGCTGTTTCTGCAGTTGTCACAGCCCGACTCTTTATCAGTAACAGCTACTATGAACACAGAAAAATGTCTGAAAACAAAGTCCTTGATTCTGTCAACAGATTTAACATTAGAAGTGCATGTGGTTTTATCAGTGAAAATGATATTAAAGATGCATGACCATCTGCTTTGCTCTTGTCCTAAGAACTCTAGGGCTTTTCTATCTGACTTACAACTAAAACTGTCTATATGTGGTTTTATGTGTGTGTGTGTGTATATGTATGTATATATAAAATATATACATGCACATACATATACATATGTGTGTATATATATGGATTTCAGATAGAGCTAGACAGACAGACAGACAGATAGATAGACAGACAGACAGATAGATAGATATCCTTATATTAGAGTGTGAGCTCTTTGAGAGAAGGGACTCTCTTGGTTTTCTATCCCTATCCCTAGCACCAAGGACAGTGCTATATAGAAAGTAAGCACTTGACAAATGTTTTCTTTTCTTCATTCATTCTTCCCTAGCCCATCTCCAATTTGAAATTTTAACAGAGCTTTTTGTAAGTTCTTAATAAATGCTCCTTGGCTGATTGACTACCCCTCCTTGCCATCTACCCAATGAAGACCTTACAAAGTCTTTTTGGTCCCAGCTCCAAACCCATGACCCCCGGGGAAATCAAAAGTAAAAAGTCATCTCTTCCCCTTCTAAATATCACAGCACTTCGTTTTCCCTCTCATATATTTGTTCTATGTTGCATAAAATTATCTTTGTACATTATATGTATCTCTTCCCTTCTCACAAGATAACGAACTCTGAAGAAACAGTATGGTATGATGTTAAGAACACTAATTAGATAAAGACAAAACTTCAGTTTCATTCCTTGCTCACTATTTACCAGCCATAGGACCATGGGCAAATCGCTTGGTGTCTTTAAGGCTCAATTCATTTATCCATAAAAGGGAGGTGATAATATTTTCACCACCTACCTTGCTATGTTGTTGAGAATACCACGATTTATAATTATAAAATGATTTATGACTGTGATGAGGGTCCTGATGTTAAGCAGAAAGTCAATATAGCATATTTGTATCACAGTACTTCACCATTACTTTGATACTTTGAAGGATCTGTGATGTCATCACTGAAGACATTCAGTCATCAGTGCAGATGACAAAGCACTCTGCACCTTCCCATCCCATGTGATTATTTTGCCCTGACTTGAAGTACAACAGCAACTTGAGGTCCTGATCCCACTTTTGATTGGCACAGACCCTTTAACTTGTTGTTTTTGCCCTGGGCTAGTCTGTCCCTCCTTATGAAGTCTCTTGTTCCCCCCACCATCACATGGGCTCACCATATTGGTACTGGGTTTAAATGCAGACACCCAACTGGCTCTGTCCTGCTGCTGTTCAGAATTCCTGAGCTCAGTTGGCCCACCAGCCTTGCAGTAGCAGGGATTAAAGGCATGCACCACCACACTCAGCATCCTGTGTGATCCTCTTCTGGGTTTTTTTTATAATACTCAATGAGGAATCTAACCAGTTCACTAAAGGTGTCTCTGGTTCTTTTAACAACTCAAGGGTTTCAGTGAAGTACTCAGGCTGGCCATCTATTATGTGACTGGCACATCTTTTCCAATCATACATGCCCTCAATGTGTCTCTTACACCGCTCCCCCAAAATAAGCCTTTTTTGGAAATAGGCTGTCACATCCTTTTTCCCACCCTCTACTGTTCCGTTGATTCTTCTCAGATTATTGTGTCCTCATGCTCTGTAGCTGTTAAAATGAATTATATAAAATACAAAAGAAACTGAGGACCAAGCACTTATGGCTTAATCTGCAAAACTAGCAAATGCTACTAAATAATAAAGTCTTATCAATCTGTCTTTATTTACTAAATCTATACATAATACCTAGACTTGCAAAACTATGTTAATCTGGTTACATATTTGGGACAGTTTTTCCCAAAAAAAAGGGAGTTTAATCCTAAAGTTGAACTGAAAATAAATCAAAGTAACTAACTGATTTCCTTTTCAATTCCTCCCTTTAACCCAAAGAAAGTCATTTCCTTATGGATCACTTGAGCAGAAAATCAAACTCTTTTAGGTGCTCTATGATTTTAACAACTGGTCTCCCTAAAAGGTATGAGTATGACTGCAAAATCAGGATGATTTGCCCTATTTCCACTGACAAATCTTTAGAAGTCTGCATAGCAGAGAAAAGAGAAGTAGTAGCTTCTAACTCAAGTAAAGGGGATTCTTTAATCAAGATAGCAATTGGTAATCCTATTCTGACCCTTTTTACTAGATCCATTTCTACTACGACATCTTTTAGCCTACATGAGGGATAATTTCTTCTATCAGATTTGGTGATAACAGTTTTATCATTTTTTAACACAAAAGTATGTGAGTAGGAGCAGGCATCCATGACTTGAAGTAGTTAGGGGGACCTGGTGACAGACCCAACATCTATGAGTCCCAATGAGCAGTATATGTCATACCTGATTATGAAGTCTAGGTATAGCATTATTCATTACCCAGTTGTCACATGAGAAGACTATGGGCAATAGTGCTAGGACTGGTACAGTTTCAAAAAGTGAATGGGCTATCCTACAAATTAAAATCCTTTTACATATGGTCACACATTGACAAAAATTTCAGGAGACAGTCCCCTTTGATACAGAAGTAATGGTCCATGGAGAAAAGAAAACAAAGTTCTTTGCTGAGTTCCACTGGTACACTGGAAATCCTTCATATAGATGAAAGAGTTCAAAAGTCTCTTCTGTACTGCAGCCCCACACTGTGGAGTTCTTCCAGCCTGCCTGGTAATTGTAGAAAGCAACATTTCTGGAACAAGTACACATTCTTAGGACAGCTCCAAAGGGTCTTCTTCTTTCCAGATTTTCTTTTCAGGTTACAAAAGCATGTATGAAACCAATACAAACGCAATACAAAATGGAGTTATGAGAAGAATGATCACATTAAGAATACATAATTCATCTGAAACTTCAGAGAATTTCAATTGTTACAACATGAGATCCTAAATTAGAAAATGAGTCTTTCTCTTGCTTAAAATTATGATAGATGTTTCAAAAAGGAAAATAATTTTGCCTTCTTCACAATTACCAGTGCAATATCTACATGTAACATTTTTAATCCAATTTTGAAAATTTGTCACATCCCTCACTAAGTCACATCTCCCACTAATTCCCTCCCTATAAGGATATTATTATCATAGTAACATAATAAAAGAGTGTTGTAGTATAATTTCCTATAAACTAAATACTCCATAAATTGCAGTGCCTCATGGTCTCTATTATTTGTAATTCTAATCATAATTCAAAATGATTTCTCATTATAGTAGTACTATATCTAGCATATATCATTTAGTCAAAAGTCAGCAATAGGTTTTATCTCTTATGTTTGTAATAATGAAAAAATGAGTCATTATTATACGCTTGCCCTTATAAATGGAATTTGTTGTGTGAGGAGAAAGGCAGCAACATAGTAGCATTAGTTTGACATATGTCAAAGCTGGTTCAGATTTAGCCAGGTAGGAAAATGTCTTGTATGGGAAAATGAATCAATAGGATCCTTACTTTATTTTTCCTAATTGTCCACACCCCAACTATCCCCCAGGGACAGGTATGCACTGGTGGGAGGTTCACAGATGCCATTCCCCTTGAGCTACTGACCTTTTCTTAAATGATGAACGAGTGGCCTTATGAGTGGTCAGACACTTATTTATACCTGAAATCAAAACTTAGAAGTATATCAAATTAAAGGCCCACAAAATTCTGCCTCAAATTAAACAAAACTTCATTAACCATATGTTAGGGCAGGATATAATTATTGTGTTCATATAGCAATAAATAGTGTTAATTCAAATTCATACAATATTCATTAACAGATTAAGTTTTCATTTATACATTATAGCCAGGGAGGCAAAACTAGCAATATGTACATATATCACAAAGTATATTTACATGACAGGACTGCTCAGTGGATAAGATAAAGGAAGCAGAAATACATTTGGTCACTTTAGATGGGCTTCAGAATACCTCTTGCCAACACCAAAACCATTATAAGTTCTCGGAAAAATTTTAACCCACTGAATAAGTTGAAGGGAGCAAATACCATAGGAAATGATGGAGAGGCAAGCATTGGATAAACTGGATAAGCAGTACAAATACTACATTCTGGGGTTTCATATGAATACAATGAACATTAGTTTACACAGTGTATGGTTGGTTCAAAATGGTAACTTTACTATGCACTAATAATAATTAGAGATGTGCTTTCATGATTTTCAAAATGTTCTCAGACAAAACTCACTTATTATTTAAAATTTAACTCATAAATTCACCTACTTTGACTGGGAGAGTTCCTAGTTCTTTACACCCCAGCACAACAGAATTTCACAACCCTGTCAGCAGGTCTAGTCCTAAGGAATCTTACAGACAAAGATCTTTTCTGAGGATTTTACCATGTTTTTCTCCCAACAGTAAGTCATTTACTGTTATTATTATTTTCTTAAATGTAAAACAAAAATATTCATTAAATATTAACAGTTTTCAAGCATTTTTGTCCCATTCTATAGCAGATACATTTATGATCTAACAGCATTCAGATTAAAAGGGGAAGTAACCATGACAGCTTTTATTAAGATTAATAATTATTATTAATAATTAATATTATTAAATTAAGATTTTTATATACCAATATCAAGTATTTAAAACTTGAAACATATTACTAGTCATATGACAATAATTCAGGGGAATGAATTTTTAAAATCATGCTACAGAGATCATCTATCTTACCTCCGGCAGTATTTTATTAATCACATCAGGTGAGATCTAAAATCCTGTATAGAGTTATGCAGTGTGAACTAATTACAGTCAATTAAAGGAGCAGCAATAGTTCATTTATATAGTGTTTACCACATTCCAGGTTTTTTTTTTCTGGTTCTTAAAGTTTACTTTAAAGAATTTCAGAGATCTTCATTCTGTAGTTCTTTAAAATGTTTAGTGGTTATTTTTTTTTTAATTTCTCAGTTTTCGCTTGAACAATGTGTTAACTTATATCATAGGAAAGTTATAAATAGTAAAACTGAAGTCTTCCCTTTAGGAGGCTAGCTTAAAGGAAAACATAAGCCATTGAATAGTTAATAGGTTTTTTTTTTTAACAATCTTGCTCTCTTTCAGCAGTCCAATTTATAAGATATTAAACTAACCTTAACCAAAAGCCATCAATTTAGTCCATTTCAAAGTAACTTAAGCCAAGCACAGTTACAGATTCAGATCACAACTCTAGTTGGAGAGATCTTCAAATCTCTTAGTGAAACATAAGAATTTAAGGCAAATTATTACAATTTTTTCAGAGACTATTATCACATTTGCTTTAATAAATTAATAGGGAAATGCTCCAAGAGCATTTTGAAGTATCTTTAAAAAATTTGACATTACACTACTTTTTCTAAAAAGCATATTTTCCTAATTAAAAGAGAATTCACATTTCTAATCATATGCTTAATACACTTCCAAATTCCACAAATACAAGAAAACAAGAAGTTTAAAGAATATCTATTCAGGGGGGCAAAGCCAAGAAGGCAGAATAGACAGACACATGTACTCTAGTGCTTCCCCCACAGTCCACAAAATACCTGTAAAAAATGAGTCTCAACAAATTGTAGAGCAGCAGGAGCCACAGAACAACAGAGTGAAAAAGGTTTCCAGCAAAAAGTAACCTGGAAGGCTGACAGGAACAGTCTATCTCTTGGGACACTGAGTGGAGCCCAGCCCTGGAAGTGTAGCACTGGGAGGAACAGGATCTGAACAGACCTCCGGGGCAGAATTCCCAGCAGGGAGGGTCCCAGATCCCTCAACCTACAAGCAACAAAGAAAGCTCCAAAATTCAGTGTAGGAGGCCTTTCCTAGCTGGGCAAGAGGAGAACAGGGTTCCCCCAGCACTATCCCCAGAAGCAGCAGCAGCAGCAGTGGGACACAGGCAGCTATGGTGATTGAGGAAGCAGCCTGGGTTCATTGTCCAGGCAGTTTAGCTTAAGGTCTCTGGTGTAATTGAGCAGTTAATCTGAACCTCCACCCTCAGTGGAGGCCCCACCCCCCACCCAATGCCCTTGGGGGAGTTAAACAGCTGATCAGAATCTTATCCTTGAGCACAGTACTGGGGAGAGGAAAAGCACTGGGACTTTCTCCTTGACAAAGGATTCAGATGTCAAGTAACTAACTGGGGAAATGCCCAAAAAAAGGGGGAAAAAATGAGACCATAGAAGGTTATTTTCTTGGTGAACAGGTGTCTCATTCCATCTTTTCAGATGAGGAACAACAAGACATACTGTCAGAGGAAGTCAAGGACTCTGCCTCCAGTACCTCCAAAAAGAATATGAAATGGACTCAGGCCATAGAAGGGCTTGAAAAGCATGTCAACAGCCTGATAAAGGAGAACCAAAAAAAAATGCTGAGGAAAATAACACCTTTAAAAAGAGGCTAACTCAATTGGAAAAAGAGGTCCAAAAAGCCAGTGAGGAGAAAGAGGCTTTAAAAAGCAGAATTAGTCAAATTGAAAAGAAGTTTCAAAAGTTCACTGAACAAAATAGTTCTTTAAAAGAGAGAATCAAGTTCAGGGAAGCTAATGACTATGAGATAAACCAAGAAGTTAGAAAACAAAACTAAAAGTTTGAAAAAATAGAAGATAATGTGAAACATCTCATTGGAAAAACAATTGACCTGGAAAAGAGATCCAGGAGAGACAATTTAAAAATTACAGGACTACCTGAAAGCCATGATCAAAAAAAGAGCCTAGACATTACCTTTCATAAAATTACCAAGGAAAACTGTCCTGATATTCTAGAACCAGGGGGGCAAAACAAATATTGAAAGAATTCACCAATCACCTCTTGAAAGAGATCCAAAAAGAGAAATTCCTAGGAATATTGTAGCCAAATTTCAGAGTTCACAGGTCAAGGAGAAAATATTGCAAGCAGTTAGAAAGAAACAATATGAGTATTGTGGAAATACAATCAGGATAGCACAGGATCTGGCAGCTTCTACATTAAGGGACAGAAGGACTTAGAATAGGATATTCCAGAAGTCAAAGGAACTGGGATTAAAACCAAGAATCACCTACCCAGAAAACCTGAGTATAATACTTCAAGAGAATAAATGGTCATTCAATGATATAGAGGACTTTCAAGCATGCATGATGAAAAGACCAGAACCGAATAGAAAATTTGACTTTCAAACACAAAAATCAAGAGAAGCATGAAAAAGTAAACAGAAAAGAGAAATCACAAAAGACTTTCTAAAGCTGAACTGTTTATATTACTATATGAAAAGATAATATTTGTAAGTCTTCAGACTTTTTCAGTATTTAGGTAGGTGGAGGGATTATATGCACACACACACACAGACAGAGAGTACAGGTTGAGTTGAAACAGAAGAGATGATATTGCTAAAAAAATAAATTAAATAAAAGTTAAGGGGTGAGGGAGGAAAATACTGGGAGGAGAAAGGGAGAAATAGAATGGAGCAGGCTATAACTCATAAAAGAGATAAGAAAAATCTTGTTCAATGAAAGAGAAAAGGGAGAAGGTGAGGGGGAAAAGTGAAGCTTATTCTCTTCACATAAGGAGGAAATAACATGCTCACTAAATTTGGTGTGAAAATCTATCTTACACTACAGGAAAGTAAAGGAGGAGGGGACAAGTGGGGTGAGGGGGATGATAGAAGGGAGGGCAAATAGGAGGAGGAAGTAACTAGAAGTAAACACTTTTGGGAAGGGACAAGGTCAAATGAGAGAATAAAAAAAAAGTGGGGGGACAAGGTAGGATAGAAGGCAATATAGTTAGTATTACACAACATAATTATTAGGGAAGTCTTTTGCAAAACAACATATATATAGCCTGTATTGAATTACTTGCCTTCTCAGTAGGGATGGGTAGGGAGAGAGGGAGGGAGAGAAGTTGGAATTCAAAGTATTAGAAACAAATGTTGAGAATTATTATTGCATATAACTGGGAAATAAGAAACACAAGTAATGGGGTATAGAAATTTATCTTGCCCTACAGGAAAAGAGAGAAGATGGGGATAAGTGAAGGGTGGGGTGTGATAGAAGGGAGGGTACATTGAGGGAAGGGGTAATCAGCATGCAAGGTATTATGGAGTGGAGGGAGGGGGGAGATGGGGAGAAAAATTGGAACTCAAAATTTTGTGGAAATGAATGTTGAAATCTAAAATTAAATAAATAAATAAAATTTTAAAAATCTATTCAGTTAGATAAAATCTTAACTTATCCTTCCTAGAAAACATCCATGCTATTATCTTAGATATGTTACTCCAAAAGCCAATAACAAGACAACATGTATGTGTTGCTCATTATGCTAAGCACTTTAGAATAATTTATTTCCTCCAACAACCCTGGAAGGTAGGTGCAATTATTATCATTATTATTCCCTTATACATACAAAGACTGATCAAATTCTCTAATAAACTACAATTACAATGCAGCTTCAAAACAAAATGTTCAATCCAATAAATTTTTTATTTATTATTACTAGTGGCAATAGCTAAACCTCATTTTTCATAGGGGTCCATTATTTTTAGTTGACTCATATTAAAAAACAAATCATTGTGATGCCCCAACTCTCATAAATAATTCTTTATTTTTTGAATCATCCAAAGAGTCAAATGATCCCTTTTATTTTTGTAACTTACCCCTACCAATGTACCCTAAAGCATTTCTCAAAAATTTTCCCAGATCCTTTTTTTAAAATATCAATGCTTTTTCGTTCAAGCCCTGCATTCACATAGTATCAATGGAGACTCTAGCTTTCCTTAAACTCTCTAGCCATTCTTCTCACATTCCTACTTGCTTAAACTATCATCTCTTTCATTTTATAAAAACTCTTCAAAATTGAACCTTTCTTGTTAGCTTATCCAATGCTTGTCTTTCTTTCTTATATAGACTTAATTCCTCTAGTCTATTTCCCAATCACACAGATTCCCAATCACACAGACTAAATTTGACTTTACACTTCAGCACAAGTTTTATTACACAAAAACAATTAATTTCAATATTGTTACACATTTTGGGTTCCTTATGGCTTACAAATGCACAGTTCATTGCAATTTCTTTAAGACCTATGGTTTTTATAAGTGTCAAGCAAATATATAACTTACTGAGCCCAAATGCCAAGTTTAAGGTCCCTTCTAGGTCCTCATTTATAACCTTGGAAAAGAAATCATCTATCTCCTTTTCAAAATTAACCTCTTTTATGCTGGAAAAGTATTCATCTGCCTGTTTTATGGCCAGGATGCAACTATGGCACAGGCATGTTACAGATATTGTTACCATAAAGGGTACCTGCTATTCTTATCTCTAAAATAGGTAATTTTTTTTTTTACTGCTACCTTATTACTGAGTCTAAGTGAAAATTTGAATAGTTTCCTCCACATTTAAACTGCCTCCCTTTCTCAGCTAATTGTTTAGCAGTATTATGTGAAAACAGCTTACAGTTTGGTACTGTTGGCTGTCAATTATCTTTGTTCCTATTTGCCCTTCCTTTTACAAAGTTTTTATATTTTCCAATATTGTAGGTAATTAGTTTATTTAGTTTTTCAATGATTTTACATTAACAAAAATTTCAATGACAATAATTTAACTTTGTATTCACCTAAATAAAATATGGTTGTATAAGGCTCGATAAGTTTAGGGTAATGCATTGATGACAATTATCATCACCACTACTTAATATAGTACTAGAGATGCTAACTATACCAACAAGATAAGAAAAAAGAAATTGAGAAAATAAGCATAGGTAAAGAAAAAAATGAAATTGCTTTTTAGAGAAAATGTGATGGTGTCCTTAGAGAACACTGGAGAATTAAATAAAAATTAATTGAAATAATAACTTTATTAAAGTTTCAAAATATAAAGCAAATCAACATAAAGCATCAACTTACCTCTGCAAAAAAGAAAAAAGTACCTAGCAGAAAGAAAGAGAAATTCCATTCAAAATAGCTACAGAGACTATAAAATATTTGGCAGTGTATCTACCGATATTTGCCCATGGACTACATGAATCCAACTAAAAAGCATTCATTGCAGAAATAAAGGCTGGAGAATTTGAGAATTGTTAATCACCCACAGGTAGGTTGAGCTAATATTAAAAAATGACAATACTATTTAAATTAATTTACTTGTTCAGTGCTATACCAAACTCCCAAAAGAATATTTTATAGGGCTAGAAAAAAGTAGCAACCAAATTTACATTGAGAAATGAAAGATTAAGAATCTCAAAGGTAAGGGCCAACTAGGTAGTGCAGTGCAGAAAGAAGTAGCTTTGTATTCAGGAGAACCTGAGTTCAAATTTAGCCTTAGACATACATTGGCTGTGATCCTGGGGACAAATCACAACTCAATTACCTCAAAAAAAAATCTCGAAGGTAATAATGAAAAAAATGGGAAGGAAATGGGTCTCATCAGGTCTGATTCACAAGCTGTTCTACAAAGGACTAATCATTAAAATGATTTGATACTCATTAAAAACAAAAAATGGTCAATTAGTGGAATAATTAGGTACATGAGGTGCAGAAGCAAACAAACATAGCAGCATGGTGTTTGCTAAATTCAAAGATTCCAGTTACTGGGTGAAGGAATCACTATCTTCCAAAAATTACTTGGAAAATTGAACCAGTCTGGCAGAAATTAGGTTTTGTCCACAACCTCACACCATAAGCTAGGATAAGTTCCAAATAGATACATGACCAAATAGACACATCACAACTAAATTAGAAGAGCAAGGAAGAGATTACCATTCAAATCTATAGATAGGGGAAAAGTTTATGATTAAACAAGTGGTAGAGAAAATCAGACAATAGAAAATGGACTATTATATAAAATTGGAAGACTTTTTGAACAAAAGTATTTACTACATTACAAAATGTAATGCAATAAAAAAAATAGAAGGAAAACAGTTAACAGGATTGGGGAGAATCTTTGTATCATTTCTCTGATAAAGTTATCATTTCCAGGATACATAAAGAACTAATTGAAATTATAAGACTAAGGGGGGAGGGGCAGAGACAAGACAGTGGAGTAGAAGGACAGACCTGCTCTAGCTATCCCTGCATAACTCATAAAATATCTGTAAAAAAGGACTCTAAACTGCAGAAGCCACAAAGTGCCAGAGTGACACTGACTTCTAGCCCAAGACAGCCTGGAAGGCTGACAGGAAAGGTTTATCACACCTGTCTTGGAGCAGAGCACAGCCCAGCCTGGGCCACAAGGCAAGAACAGGACTGGAGCAGGCTTGAGGGCATGGAATCATGAGTAGCAGCTGCAGATTCCAGATTTCTCAACCCACAAACAACAAAGACAGTTTCAAAGGTCAGTAAGAAAGCTCTTTCACCTGGGTGAGAGGGGAGCCTGGTCTGACCCTAGCCCTGGCTTCAGGGCAGCAGTAGCCACTTTTGAAGCCCTCAGCCTAAAGACCCTGGGGGAATTAAGTGACGGAGCTGAATCTCAGCCCTGAGTGGTGGTCCTGGGGTAAGGAGGAGGGCTGGCATGCTATAACTGGTAGTAGCTGTGGAAAGGTAACCCTACCCTCAGTTCCAGGGAAAAAAGGAGTGCTTATGGTTGCTCACAAACCAAAGTGCAGTCCAGGAGAGGAAAAAACTCCTCTCCTTTGATTGTGCCACTTTAGAGGAACTGAAAACTTACAGATCCCTAGAGATATCTCAGAGAATAGCTATACAACACCTCTGAAGCCTAGGGTAGTATACCCTCCACTTGACAAAGGACTCAAGGCTGGGAAAATTCCCAGAAAAGGGGGAAAAAACTAAGACTATAGAAGGTTACTCTCTTGGTGAGAAGGTATTCTCTTCCATCCTTTCAGATGAGGAATAACAAAGCATATCATCAGAGGAAGACATAAAAGTCAAGGCTTCTACATCCAAAACCTCCAAAATAAATATGCAATGGTGCCTTGAAAAAGCTCAAAAAGGATTTTGAAAATCAAGTAAGAGAACTGGAGGAAAAATTGGAAAGAGAAATGAGAGCAATGCAAGAAAATCATGAAAAGCAAGTCAATAGCTTGCTAAAGGAGACCCAAAAAAATGCTGAAGAAAATAGCACCTTTAAAAATAGACTAACCCAAATGACAAAAGAGGTCCAAATAGTCAATGAGGAGAAGAGTGTTTTAAAAAGCAGAACTGGTCATATGGAAAAGGAGGTTCAAAAGCTTACTGAAGAAAATAGTTGTTTAAAAATTAGAATGGAGCAGATGGAAGCTCATGACTTTATGAGAAACCAAGAAATTACAAAACAAAACCAAAAGAGTGAAAAAAAGAAGGCAATGTGAAATATCTCATTGGAAAGGCAACTGACCTAAAAAATAGATCCAGGAGAGATAATTTAAAAATTGTTGGTCTACCTGAAAACCATGACCAAAAAAAAAAGAGCCTAGACATCATCTTCCAAGAAATTATCAAGGATAATTGTCCTAATGTTCTAGAACCAGAGGGTCAAATAGAAATGGACAGAATTCACCAGTCACCTCTTGAAACTCCTAGGAAGATTGTAGCCAGATTTCAGAGTTTCCAGGTCAAGGAGAAAATATTACAAGCAGCCAGAAGAAACAATTCAGAAATACAATCAGGATAACACAAGATTTAGCAGCTTCTACACTAAGGTATCAAAGAACTTGGAATATGATATTCCAAAGGAGATAGGATTAAAACCAAGAATCACCTACCCAGAAAAACTGAGTATAATATTCTAGGGGGAAAAAATGGAATTCCAATGAAACAGAGGACTTTCAAGCATTCTTGTTGAAAACACCAGAGCTGAATAGAAAATTTGACTTTCAAACATAAAAATCAAGAGAAACATGAAAAGGTAAACAAGAAAGGGAAGCCTTAAGGAACTCATTAAAGTTGAACTGTTTACATTCCTACATGGAAAGATGTTATTTGTAACTCATCCTTTTTCAGTATTAGGGGAGATAGGGGGACTATATATGTAGTCATGTATGGGTATGTACGTATGTGTACATTATATATGTGTAGGTATGCATATGTCCATGTGTATATGTACATATGTGTGTTTGTGTATATATGTATATATAATTATATAATGTGTGTACATATATATATATATATATATACACACACATAGAGGGCACAGGGTGAGCTGAATATGAAGGGAAAATAACTAAAACAATAAAATTTACTGCTGAATGGAATGCACTAGGAGTAAGAGAAAAGGAGAGGTAGAATGTAGCAAATCTTCTCACATAAAAGAGGGAAGAAAAATTTTTTACAATGGAGGGGAAGAGGGGGAGATGAAAGGAAATAAGTGAACCTTACTCTCATGGGATTTGGCTTAAAGAGGGAATAACACACACTCAATTGAATATGGAAATCTATTTTACCCTGCAGGAAGGCAAGGGAGAAGAGGATAGGAGAAGGAAGATAATAGAAGGGACAGCAAATTGGGGAAAGGGATAATCAGAAGCAAACACTATTGTGGGAGGACAGGTCAAGGGAGGGAATGGAATAATTTGAAGGCATGATAGGACAGAGGGAAATGTGGTTATTCTTTTACAGCATGATCATTATGGAAGTGCATTACATTGTTACACATGTATGACCTATATTGAATTGCTTGTTTTCTCAGTGAGAGTGGGTAGGGAGGGGAGAAGGGAAAGAATATGGAACTCAAAGCTTTAAAAATCAATGGTAAAAATCATTTTAACATGCAACTGGAAATTAATATATACAGGCAATGGAGTATAGAAATCTATTTTGCCCTACAGGAAAGTAAAGAGGAAGAAGGGTGGAAGAAAGGTGAGTAATAGAAGGGTGAACAGACTGGAGGAAGGGGTAGATGGAGTGTTTGCTGTGCTGGGGTGGAGAGTGGGGAAAGATGGGGAGAAAATTTTGAATTCAAATTCTTGTGGAAGTGAATGTTGAGAACTGCTCAATAAATAAATTTTTTAAAAAAGAAAGTATAAGGCTAAGAGTCATTCTCCAACAAATAAATGGTGAAACAATGTATTTAGCCATCTTTCAAAGGAAGACACCATCAACCATAAAAATATACTTTAAATTATTAATAGAGAAATGAAAATTAAAGCATCCACAAGCCTCTACCCTATACCCATCAGAGTGGCAGAGATAACAAAAGAGAAAAATGAAAACTATATTAAGAGCTGTGGAGAAATAGATATAGTAATGCACTATTGCATATGAAGAACTGGCTTCATGACCAGGTAATGAATATAGATGGAGACCTTGTAGTGGATACTGTTTCAGAGAAGTCTCCTTTCTTCAACCATTTCTTGATGACAAACTCTGTGCCAAGAGTTATGATGGAGTGAAAAAGTGGACCCAAAATGTGGAGATCCTCAACAAGCAACTACTATTGACCCTTATCCACTTAGAGGTATCCTAGTCATCTCTGAGACATGAGGCAATGGACCATCACCTATTCTGACAGCATAATTCTAATCACTGATATACCAATCATATTGTTAAATACTTGCAGGTTGAACCACTGAAGAAGGATTGACTGGGCTGGAAGTTTTCACTTCAAGATGAGTGTGGCCAGATGAAGCAATCATAGTGACTGTGGCACCTTCATATTACAAGTACCTGACCCTCGCTCAACTTCACTTCAACTTCAATTTTACTCAGTAGGACATGCCCAAACTTTGTCAGGAGATATGCAAGGTATTGTGTCACCTCAAATTCATTATGTGAGTCTTGGACCCTAGAGGAAGACTGAAGAATGTCTTTCTTCTCTTTGATTTGAAAAAATCCTATTTCATTTTCTCCCTGGAACCTCTGCCTGATGACTGTGAAATGGTCTAGCCATTCTAGAAAACATTTAAAAGCTATGTGCCAAAAGTCTCTAAAATGTATAGACCCTTTGAAATAACTAAACCATTATTAATCCCCAGAGAAGCCAAATAAACTAAAAGAGGACTCATATGTACAAAAATATTTACAGCAGTTCTTTTAATATCAGTCAAAAGTTGGAAACTCAGAGAATGCCCTCCTCTTAGGGAATAAACAAATCATGATATTTGAATGCAATGGAATATTGTTGTGCCATAAAAATGATGAAATGCACAACATTAGAGAAAACTTGGAGAGCCTCTGAACTGATGCAGAGGGAAGTAAGCAGAACCAGGAGAATAGTTTACACAATGATAACAATGCAGAGAAAAACAACTTTGAAAGACTTTAAGAATTCTAATCAATACCATAGTAAACCACAAATCTGAAAGAAAAAAATAACATAGAAATATACCACTTACCTCCTGACAGAGAGATGATGAACTTAAAATGCAGAAAGACAAATTTTGAGATACGACTACTATGAGAATTTGTTTTGATGAACTGTGCAGCAAAGTTTTGAAGTTTTTTATGTTTCAGGTTTGTGATTATTCAATGAAATGGTAGGAGGAGGGACATAGTAATGCAAAACAAAAGCAAAAGAATGTTGATTCAAAACTGAATATGTCGATGAAATAAGTACTCTGGCTCACAAACCTCCAAAACATAATACAATTTTATTTATGCAGTACAGATACAGAAAGGACTAAAATCCAAGCCTATTGAGAAGCAATAGGCCCTTTATCTTTTCCAATGGGATCTCCTTTCACCAGCCTACAAGTTGTGCAGTCTCTATGACTCGCAATACCATCCTGGGAAGGGAGCCAGAGAAAAAAGTTGGAAGGGAGGGAAAAAGCTATAATCATTGTTTGATGTTTTTATCAGTATTTGGGTACAACATTGTTCCCCAGGCCATCTTGTTCTTCACCTCTCTGCTATCCTGCCTTGAGGCTCATTAAATAATAAGATATGACACTAGCAAATACCTCCAACAAACCTTTATATTCTTATTTCAGGTTTCAGTTGATATGAACACTCAGCAAGTAATTGAACAATGTTAAATCCATTGTCAAACCAGTCACCCAATCTTGTATTTTCTTAAGATGTGAGGGAGACACCTTCTTGAAAGTGCCTGTAAAGCTACATATTTTTTAAAAAGTCATTTTTTAAATCAACAAATGATAAACACAGCAGGCTCTTACATTCTCTATGGTTTCCAAATTACAGAGATGTGGTCTGCTACAGAAAATTATCTGTGAAAGCCTATCAGTTTCATTCTCATTTTTTCATTATGGATAACTTTGATGCATGCATAGATTGTTCTCATAAAGATTTTATAAAGGGGAGAAAGTAATCATATGGATTGGCAGCTGAAAACATTTTCTTAATGGACTTTTGGGGGTAAAATAACCTTTTATAAAAAGTTTTTATATTTTTATGACATCTTGAAAATTTGAACACCTAAGTGGCTTCAAAATTATATTGTGTCCAAGATGGTCTTCCTTTCTCCAAGCTCTTCTTTGGAGAATTTATCTACTACACCAAGCTGCTTATCTGCAAAGGGGTGGCACTCAATGATGAATATTGAATTGGAATGAACTGCACTGCATGGTATCTGAATGTTATGGGAATCTTGGACTGGCACAGAGATGGAAAGTCACTATTTTAGGGAAAGAGGGACAAAGGAAGAGAAGGTACAATTAATGAACTGTGATGTAGCAAAATGAAGAAATGATTAGGAAAGAATGGAGAAGAGCCTTATGTTCCTCCTTGCCACTAATCTAAATGGAGCAGTACAAGAAGTAGATACAACCCCGCTGAGTTCCTCAAAATAAGAATGCTCAAGATCTCGGAGAAATGAACAGAGGATGATATGTCACAGCACAGCCCCAAAGTTTTGGAGGAACAGCCTGTGATCAAATCTGCCCAAAGAATACAATTAGACAGAATTTAATTGGTCAGTTGTGCCTGAAATGGAGCCAGATGTTTGTTTACATCTTTGGTGTGTATGGTTCCCAACCATATATTACATGATAAATCAGGGAGGGAGTCATGTGAAGCCACTCAGCAATGGAGACTCAGGCCTGCAGGAGCAGTCAGTCCCTCTGTTTCTATCTCTCTGGCTGGAGCACATAAGCATTTCGCAGAGCACTGCATCCATCATACTAATACTTAGCTGGAGCTTGTCTCCCATGCCCAGGACTCATCAGCCCAGTCAAACCAAGAAGAAATCGCACACACACACACACACACACACACACACACACACACACACACACATACACACACACATACATCCTTGTTGCCGGAAAGCATCAGTAAAGAAGAAATCCTCTTGTCACTACCCTAGGGCACTTAGGAGCATTTGGAAACACCCACTCTTCAGCTGAAACACCCTTCTGTCACCATTTGCTTATATTTTTGCATGTCCAAAATGATTTCCCTGCTAACGGCTACCATTTATGTTGCACTTTGAGATTTGTAAAGCACTTTACATATGTTAGCTCATTTGATTCCTTTAACAATTTTATAAAGTAGGTGCTATTATAATCCCATTTTACAGCTGAGGAAACTGAGAATTTACCAAAGGTCACCCAGCGAGTAAGTTTCTAATGCAGAACTAGAACTCAAGGTTTCTTAGCCCCACGTTCAATAGTGCTTCATGCCTCATTTCTGGGGTCCTTCTTCTGAGCAGAACTGATAAGAATCCAGTTGTCCTCTCCACCACTTTCCCATTTTGCACAGAAACTGAAGATATAAGACTTGTTCCTCTACCTTCCTTCAGAGAATCCTTCTAGAAGAGAAATTAATGTCTCCTCTGTTCTCTTGGATTTATACCTGCCTTTCTTCTGAACAGAATCCCATAAAGTAAAATGGAAGATAACAATAAATTTCTCTTTTTTTTAGGAGCTTAAGATCTACAAGGCAGAACTTTATCAAGTCTAGTGGGAGCTTCTGAAAACAATGGATGTTGGTAGCTCTAGGGCTGGGCAGAACCATGGGGTGTAAGGTAAAAAACCTTAGACTGCAATACAAAGATACCTAGGTTCCACTTCCAAGTTGGCCTCCAGTTCAGCATGTGACTTTCATTGGGTCATTTTTTTCCTTTCTAGGCTTTAGCTTCCCTCGTCTCTAAAACAAGGGGTTTGAATTAAATAATTTCTCAGTACCTTGTGAACTGTGATAATATGTCTACAAATAGGAATGAGACAATTTTTCAGAGGGTGGGAAGAGAGAGGAGATAGGGTACTTGCTGGAAGCATCTACTGTTAAATGGTTAAGGAAATCAGGGAGTAGTCTCTCCATCTAAAGAGCTGAACAGATATCTTCAATCCAACCTTATGGAATGGAGGCAAGGAGAGGAGAAAAAGAAAAGGAGGCAAGGGGAGAAGTAAGGAAGAGGAGAAAAGGAAAAAGCAAAAGGGAGAACATGGAAGAAAGGAGAACAATAACTCCGATTTTTGCTTTAAGAGTTACAAAGCACTCTTCTCATAATAGGGACATCGAGGTAGCCTAGTGGGTGGAACACTGATTGTAGCATCAGGGAGACTCATCTGCTCAAATCTAGCCTCAGACACATACTAGTTACGTTATCCTGAGCAAATCATTTCATCTTTTTGCCTCTACTTCCTCATCTATAAAATGTACTGGAGAAGGAAATGACAAACCACTCCAGTGTCTTTGCCAAGAAAACCCGAAAATGGGGCCACAAAGAATTGAACATGACTGAAATAACAAAATTCTCATAACAATATTATGAAGTAGCATCAGAGATTGAGTTGAAAGGCACCTTTAGAATCATCTAAATCAACCTTATTTTACAGATGAGGAAACTGAGCCCAGAAAGATTGTCATTTTCCTAAAGGTCACACAAAAGAGTGAGTAACAGGTGTAGGCTTTCAACCCAGGTTCTATGACTCCAAACCCAGTGTTCTTTCTACTCAGTGTGTGCATTTGTCCTTCGTTGCTAAAGAAGACCATGCCATTAGAGAAATAATGACATAACTTTGCACTTGACTTTGTTTTGAGTGAGGGAGGGCTGTACAGGTCACCAACCTCATTTCTCCTCCAGAAACATCTGAATCCAGTGACCAGATATTC
This sequence comes from Bettongia penicillata ogilbyi, assembly GCA_023548195.1. Taxonomy (NCBI): domain Eukaryota; kingdom Metazoa; phylum Chordata; class Mammalia; order Diprotodontia; family Potoroidae; genus Bettongia; species Bettongia penicillata. The sequence continues at coordinate 250,939 of JAJHZJ010001014.1, read as the reverse complement.
ATCAGGATGACTGGAGATGACCCAGGATGAGGCAATTGGGGTTAAGTGACTTGCTCAAGGTCACATAGCTAGTGAGTGTCAAGTGCCTGAGGGAGGTTTGAACTCAGGTCCTCCTGATTCCTGCATTGGTGCTCTATCCACTGCACCACCTAGCTGCCCATTCTTTCTACTATGTCACCATAAAAGGAAATATTGTGATCCCCATTTTTCGGTGAGGAAATGAGGTTTTCAGAAGTTAAGGGACTTGGTCACACAGTAATGTGTCCCAAAGACAGGACTTGAAAGGAAAGGAAAAGTAAGGGGTAGCATTCAAAGAAGGATTGAGACAGGAGGCAGGGAGCACAGAAGAGATAGATGAAGAAAAGAGAGGGGACTGGGAGATATTGGTGAGTGAAAGAAATGCCTGAAGACCAGAATGAAGTCCAACTTCAGAAAATATGAAATGGATGTGGGCTGCTGAAAAGAGCAGTCAGAAATGGAGGGGACCATCCTGAAGTAAAGTAGTCTTTGATTATCAAGGCTTTTGCTCAAGAACCTTGGTGTGATGGTTGATAAAAATCCCTAAAGCAAAAATTGCTTGAGTTGCTGCCTAATTCCCCTGCTTGTAGCACTAACAGCTGCGCCCAAGAAGGATTGGATCATTCCCTACTGAGCTGTCCCAGGAATTCTGCTCTTCTACTGGGCATTGTGCCCCCAAAGTTGCAAGAGTCATGGAGCTCTTGGTCCTGGGCTCAGTGCCTACCCTTGAAGTTAATTAGAATCAGACATGAGTGCCCTTCTCCCACCCCTGAGGAAAGAACCAGTCCCCAGCTCACTTTTCAGGAGGTTTAGGGATGTAAAAGGAAGAAAGATCAAAAAGTGCCAGAAACTAGAAAATGTACTAGGACAGGAGCAAATTTCTCCTAGGAAGAGGAGCTATACTTGTGTTGAGATACAAGTAAGCCTAAAGCCAAAGGCCAGGATAGGTAAGTACCAGCATTTCTTAACAGTGCCAGTATCTCAAAGTTTAAGCTGGAAGTGGGAAACCATTTCAGGAGTCCGAGTCATTCACATGTAAACTTGAAAGCTGATACCAAACCAGGAAATAAGTCATAGAGAATTTTGGAGAAATGATTATGTTGGACTTAGCCTGCCTCCCAAAAACTTTGACCTTTCATGTCCCCTCTCCTGTATTCATGTGTTGGCATCCTCCATGCTCTAATCTGATTCACTCATGCCTATAAAGGTTCAAATACTATCCCTGTCACTGATATCTTCCTCTAGTTTCCAAGAACATGGTTGGCTAGGTAATAAGCCCCTATAAATTTCAGGGTAGATGTGTTATAAATTCACTCCCACACCATCTCCTTGGACCTCTACTAATCCACTAGACATGGAAGAAGCCCCATAACTTCCATGAGTAAAGTATTTCCTGAACACTTCCTGCCAATCCATTATTAGTAATAGTGCGTGAAGACTAGCTCAGGTCAAGACCTTTAGTTCAGTCATTTTTCAGTCATGTCTGACTCTTGGTGACCCCTTTTGGTGTTTACTTGGGAAAGATACTAGAGGAATTTGAAATTTCCTTCTCCAGCTCACTTTACAGGCAAGGAAACAGAGGTAAACAGGGTGAAGTGACTTGCCCAGGGTCACATAGCCAGTAAGTATCTGAGGCTAGATTTGAACTCAGGAAGATGAGTCTTCCTGACTGCAGGTGGCACTCTATTCATTGTGCCACCTAGCTGCCCTCAGGTCAAAATCTAAATAAAAATTAATAAAAGGGAGGACAGGCATAAATGAGGCAGGGTAACTCTAATCAGTTAATATTTGAGGTATGGGAAAGGAACTTGTTACCCTTTCTACCAGTTTCTAGCAAAACACCCACGTACCCCTCTCTAGCACTCTTGATACTCCAGAAATGCTATCCTGGACAAAAGGAACTGTGCAGGTCCATGTGCATTCATAATTATAGCTCATAAGCCCCCATGAGTGTCTTTCTTTTCACTAGTCAGCCAGAAGACTCAGTTCAAAGCAAAGACCTTTAATGAAGTATTATAAAAACAATAGAACATCTCTCCCATAAGGCATACTCTTCCACAAATACACATACACACACACATACCATCAACAGAAAAGAGGAGTAATATACAGGAATCTCACATGGAAACACATATATATGGGTATAATGTTGTTGCCATACACGTGTGAAAGAGCATAGATAGAAAATATGTGAATAGGAACACATAAAAAGAATACATAAGGCTGGGAAATGTGTAAAGAAAAAATACTGATGACTCATGTGAGCAAGAATATATGTAGAAAAAATGCTGGAGACATACATGGCCAGTATACAAGGGACCAGGGCAACAAATACCTCCAATTCTGTGAGGCTGCCCATCTCCTCTACCGAGGCATCACATTGTTCTCTACTGCTCTCTGCTGGGTATTGGATCTCCATGCTCCCTGGGATGCACAGACATAACACGCCCAATATGTCTGTGCAGAGCATTGAGTTTCTGCTGTTCAAATGGTTAACAAAATTCTCTGCTACCAGTTTCTTGGTTTCATCTCTTTAAGGCCACCTGCTGGCTATTTTAGCTCAAATTTTCTAGGTCACAATAACTAGAAAACCTCTCCCTGGTAGGGGAAGACAAACAACTCTTTAGTCATAGCCAGGTTATAAGCCTCCCACCCTCAACTAAGGGCCAACCAAACAAAAGTCAGGCAGTCTCCCCAAGCTAAGAATAAATCTATTTTTTGGACATAATATTGCCGTGTTGACAAGAAGTCCACTGTCCCAGACAGCTACCTGTCTTAAGGTTGTAAAATCCTTGCAGTTTCCAATTACCCACTTATGAGAATCCTTTGCCCCCAAAATTCAATTCAAATATTTCTGCCGAGAAAGAGAGGGAGAAGCTGTGCAGAAGTTTCCCTGCAAACCCCACTTTGTTCTCAAGATCTTCTCAGAATTAGCAAAAAAAAATCTGGACAAGCACAAAAGCTAACCTAAGAGGTCAAAGTAATTATCCTCCATCCTCCTGACTGATATTTCTGACTTCCATTGCAAATGGAACCAGCAACAAACCTGCCAAGCTTTGAGTTATCCTAGAGTAGGAAACAAGGAATGTCACAGGTACAGAGGTTATCAAATTACCAGACCTGGTTCCCTATACCCAATGTCTCAAGAAGCACAATAATAGTTGGTCCTGTATAGCACTTTGGTTTTTTGTAAGAGAATGATGATTGCACAGGATGAGTGCAAGGAAAAAATGAAAACAGAACAAGCATTTGTGATTTGTAAGAAAAGTTCCAAAGTGGGGATGAGAATGGCCTGTTCATCCTTTTGGTAAGAATTATAGCACCAGAGACAATATTCTAAGGTAGAGTTTACACACTCTGTCTGCCCATCCCAGTGATGATAAATTGCCCTACAATTATGGTCCAGAAATTGGGAAGAAAAATGAAACAAAATGGGAAATCCAACTAGCACTAATGTGAGAAGGAAGGCTATGGAGTCAGAAAATTCCCTTTAGGCAGGGATGGGCAACCTTGGCTATAGCGGAAAATCCAACAGGGAAGGAAGTGAATCATCTTGGTCAGAATGTCCAGCACCAAGTGGTACCATACCTCTTTGACAAATATAGGTCAATCATTCAATTAATCAATCAATGAGTTTTTGTTAAGCATAAGCCAAGTTTATGATAAAATCTAATAGTACTATCCCTCAGGGATGGGTGATATAGGAAATTGGCAAGTTGTACAACAAGCCTGCTGTCCACCCCCATAATGTCCTTGGCCTGAGCACATACTGCATATGACTGGGTATATGAGCCAACCTTATGTCCCAGTAAAGACAACCAAAAGCTTCAGATGTCTATGCACAAAGCCCTAAATAGTCATCATGACCCACTACTTGGTTTATGTAAGAGAAATGAAGTACTGTCCATCTAGCTTCACAGGTAAAAATGAAGGAGTCCATCCAAGACTGACCTCCCCTCAGGTATGGGCATTGTGCCTATTTGGAGAATGGACAATTGTACTGGACTTGAAGCATCTTAAATCTGTTGCTGGTCAATTAATTCTAATATATTAGTGACTGCAGACTTATAGTCCACAGAAGTACCTGATGAGTAATTAATCCATTGCATGTCCAAGTTCAGGTCTCTGTGACAGCATTTTTCCAATGTGACCCAAACTCTTTATATGATAACCAGAAATGCAAGTGACAGGTTGAGTATTTTATGTATCAGTTAATTTATCAGAGAACTAGACACAAGGTTGGAGCCTAGAAGAAGTGAGCCTCATGGAAAAACAATTCCCATGAATACTTCTTGTGTCTTCTCCACAAGGAACTCTTTTTTTCTTTCTCCATCAACACCCAACATAGTGTCTTCCATCAAGGAGTCACTCAGTAAATAGCATTTGGTGAATGAACAGGTAAAATCATAGATGCATATATTTTTACATATTCATAATGAAGCACTGTATTAGAAATAAGGAGGTTTTTCATCAAGAGAGTAACCTAATAAAATCTTGATTTGAGGAAGATTCATCTAATCCAATGGATTGGAGGGAATACTACTATAATCCTAGAAACTGTTTCACCATTTCAAGCACAGGAAATTGAGGTTAGGCTGTGACGTATCAATGAGACCTTGGAGGAAAGGAGAAATACAACCAACCTCCTTTTTCAGTCTTGGAGGCTGTAGTGCCATGGGGTGCAAAAGGTCTTTTATCTGTGTAAAATCACTATTTTTATCCAAAATTGAGCCCAGTTTGTGGTTTACTTGTACCCCCTTTGTGTTTCTAATTATCACTACTTCTCCTACTTTATGGGATTCCCTTCAGAGAAAAGACTACAGTAGTCTCTTCGAGAGAGATTGATGTAGTACTATAGATAGAATGGTTAAGTTGGAGTCAGGAAGACTTGGTATTCAAATCACAACCAATTAATCAGGAAATATGCATTAAGTGATCATGATGTGCCTGGCCTTCTGTTAATAGTGGGGATACAAAAGCATAGACAGAACAGTCCCTGACCTCGGAAGCTTACATTCTATCAACAGAAACAACTTGTGCAGATGTGTCTCCCAAAAAAAAGGAGCTCCTGAGCAAGAGGCCTTCCAACCCCATGAACTAATAATCCAGTCACTGACAGCCTTTTGGAGCTAGACCTGCAAAGGATTCTCTGTGGGGGAAATTCTCTCTCCCCTCTAAAGCTAAGCTTTGTAGGCTGTGGAAAGCAGAAACTCAAAACCTCTCTGACTAAAAGGGATTTTTTTCTCTTCTACCTGTACTTGCAATCTACGTAGTATGCATATTGAACTCAGGTACTTCTGTACCTCATGTATACAGCTCAAGACTTATGGAAAAAGGCACAAGCAAGCTCTGCATCCAACTTAGCCTGAGCAAATTTGCCTATTCTAGAAAAAAATTCCTCTCCCTTCCTCTCTCTCTCTCTCTCTCTCTCTCTCTCTCTCTCTCTCTCTCTCTCTCTCTCTCTCTCTCTCTTTCTCCTCTCTCTCTCTCTTTCTCTCCCACCTCCCTCTCTCTCTACAATAACAAAGCAGGATCAATATTAATGACCATAAAAATTTATATAAACATTTTAGATGATATAGTCAAGAAAGTGATATAATTAGAGAAACTGAAACTCTCCCAACCATCTATCAGTGACTTGTTTGGAAGACCAGGAAGGTAATAAAAAAGCAGGAAGTTGGGAGAAGAGTAAAGGAGTTGACTAGTAATGGGAGACTTTGCTTCTCCTTAGACAGGACAGGGACAAGGAAGTGTTCTTAGCCAAGCTAAGGACACACTGCCCAGGGAGACAAGTCACTGCCTCCACTCTTCCCATCTTGTGATTGGATAGCAACACTGCTCTTCCTGGGAGTAAAACTGTACTTCAGCTCTCTATGGCTTCTCCTGAAATGACTTCTTTTCAGAAATCCATCCAAAAGAAAGGACAACACAATGGGAATTTGGGAAATGTTAAGAACGTGCTCAACCAATGGACAGTTTCCTCAAGCTTTTCCATGGTTTTTCCTACATGTCTATAGGTAAAGCAAAACTTGTGATAAATGAGCATATACGGAATAAATATAAATTAAGTAAAAGGTCATTGGGGAGGACTAGCAGCTGAAGTAATCAGAAAGGGGTTCACATAGAAGATGGCACTTGGGCTGAGTTGAAGGGCCACTGTGAGGCCAAGGTGAGGAGAAAATCAATTCCAGACATGAAGGACAGGACAAAGGCACATAGATAGCAGAGGGAGTATCACGTATGAGAAAAAGCAGATTAGCTGAACAGCAGAGTTAAGAAAAAGGGGGCAAATGTTTAACAAGCTTAGAAAAGTAGGTTGGGCTCAAGCTGCATAGTGCTTGCAGCAACAAATGAAGGCGTTTATATTTGATTCTGGAGGTAATAGGGAGCCACTGAGGTAGAGAAGTGACATAGTCACATCTATGATTTAAGAAAAAACTCTTTGGCAACTGTGCAGAGAATAGATTCAGAAAAGAGGTAGACTGAAGTCAGAAAGTTATTGTAACAGTCCAGAAAAGGTGGTGAGAACTTGAACTGCTGTGGGAGTAGAGAGAAGCAGACAGAAGTAAGAACTGTTGTGGAGGTAGAAATTACAAGATTGGGCAATTAATTGGATATGTAGGGTAAAGTGAGAAATCACATATAAAGTTGAGATTGTAAACATAGACAAGTAGAAAGATGGTGCCTTTGACAGAAACAAAGGGGGGTGATGGGAGTTCAGAAGAGAGAAAGGGTAAGAGGAAAACATAATGATTTGAACTTTGGGACATATTGAGTCTGAAATGCCTACGAAACATTTAGTTTGAAATATCATATTATATGGGAGATAGTGACTCAGGAAGAGAGACTAGAGCTGGACATATAGATTTGATAATCATCTATATAGACATGATCATACAGAGAGAGACAGAGACAGAAAAAGAGAGAAAGGGAGAGAGAGACAGAGAGACAGACAGAGAGAGAGAGACAGAGAGACAGAGAGAGAGAGAGAGAGAGAGACAGAGACAGAGAGACAGAGACAGAGAGACAAAGAGAGAGAGAGAGAAGGAGAGCAGCCCACCATGAAAGCACTTACTAGCTTTGTAATCATGGGTAAGGCGCTTACATTCTTTATACTTCACGGTCCTCATCTGTAAATGGTTTCAGACAAACTGAACTCAAATGAACTGAGGCAGAAAGAAGTAAACAGAACCAGGAGAACAATGTTTATATAGCAAAGACAAACGCCTTTGAAAACCTTAAGGATTTTGATCAACAAAATCATTAATCATGATTCCCAAGAACTCATGATGGAATATGCCACCCAACTCCTAACAAAGAGGCAATTGACTCAAGGTGCAAAATGAGATATGCATTATTGGAACTAGGGGGTAGAGGAATTTATTTTGTTTGATATGTGTCACAAGGATTTGTTTTGCTTCTTTTTTTTTCAGTGGTGGGTAGGTAGGTAGAAGGGAGAGAAAGTAAATGCTTATTAACTGGAAAAATAAAATAATTTTAGAAAAACAAAATTGGTGTAGCACTATCTTGCCCACTTCATAGGAAGTTTAAATGAGATAATATATACAAATGTTATATAAATTGCTATTATTATCATCATCGTAATTATTCACCCCATGCCTCTTGGTGATAATGGTACACTAAACTCTTAGAAAATTTAAAAGAAAATATTATCAGAGAATATAAAGTGGGATTCACAGCATTAGGAGAGAAGGTAGGATGGTAACATGTGTGTGTGTTCATCCTTCATTGCCGAAGACCATGCTATCAGAGAAATAATGACATGACTTGTCCTTGACTTTGTTTTGAGTGAGGGAGGGCTGTGCAGGTCACCAGCCTCACTTCTCCTCCAGAAACATCTGAATCCAGTGACCAGATATTCATCACGGTGACGGGAGATGACTCAGGATGAGGCAACTGGAGTTAAGTGACTTGCACAAGGTCACATGGGTAGTGAGTGTCAAGTGTCTGAGGTGAGATTTGAACTCAGATCCTCCTGACTCCTGCACTGGTGCTCTATCCACTGCACCACCTAGCTGCCCCTAGGACAGGTAACAGTAATACATAAAAAGTCTAATCATTTCATCAGTAATGAAATTCTTGGACCACTAGACTAGAACATGCATCATATCTCATCCAGCTCCCTACCACCACCACCCCATCTTACCCTTCACATTTCATCATTTCTCCCCATCTAGAATAGCACTACAAGATTCAAAAGCCAGAAAATCTCCCTAACCCTTGAGGGAGCTGACCTACTAAGCTTTAGAAGTCCCACCCTGTGCCAAACTATTTTGATTGGTGTGTAAATGAGCACAAAATCCATGAGCCCACCATGACCAACAAACTAGACTTACCACTACATAAATACCTTCCATCTTCCTTTCTTACTTCTCCTCAACCCTTTCTACATCTTAGCCAGACCTCACTAATCAAATCAATGCTAAATATTACCAGTGTTCCCAGAAAGGATATTTGAGTTGACTGCCCTATGACTCTACGCCCCTATGACTCCTGAGACAATTCCTTCCCTGGCTATTATATTCATGTGTGGTCCCCACGTGGGTCTTCTATTCATTCCCCACTGTTGACAGAGCTAAACTGAAAGCCACACCTAAGGTCAATAAAATGGGGACACTTTGTCCTTGTGTTCAGCTGAGGAGTCAATCACTTTCCCAAGTTAAGGAGATGAGTCACAGTGTCCACTTGAGTTCCTTCCTCTTGATGATGGCTTCTATGTTGTTATAACAATCAGATTTTTTAAAACTCATAGACATAGCATTATGCAGTATTATCCAGGTATTCTACTGCCACCCATCCCTAATACCTGGATAGAGTCACTTCACCACAGAAGCATTAGGAAGTAAATGAAATAAGTCAATGAACAGAGCTGGAGTCTGCTGGTCCATTCTCTTACCAGTTGATGAACAGCATCATCAAACACTGAAATATGCAATGCATGCACACCCTTTCCTCCTCCTCTTTTAACATCACATTAAACAGATCACTGAATGTTAAAATTGGAAGGGACCGTTGAAATCATCTAATCCAATTCCTTCATTTTACAAAGGAGAAAACTGAGGCCAAGAGAAGAAAGGTGATTTCTCCCAAGTCACAGAATTATGGACATAAGTTATAATGACAGCTTGGCCATGGAGAGCAATTAAGAAAATTTACCTGCCATTGTATAGAATACTGCATATGCTGTCAGACTAAGCTGATGTGCTGGTTAGTTTTCTGACTATGATGATGTGTGGGTTAGTTTTTTTTCTTTCTTTTTATTCATTATTACAAAAAATGACTCACTGTAGAGGGTAGGGAGAAGGATATATTCAGAAATTAAAGAAGTGTGAAAACAAAAGACATCAATAAAATTTTCATTTAAAAAAATTAGAACTAGAACCCAGGTCTTCCAATTCTCAATTCAGTGTTCATTCTATTACACTGCATTCTTTTTTGTGTGACTTTTATTTTATTTTACCTTTTTTAGATTGACAATCATTTTCCCTCCTACCTCCTCCAACCATGGCAGGGGAAATCAAAAACCCTTGTAACAAATATGCATAATCAAGTAAAACTAATTTCCTGAATTGACCATGTCCAAAAATATATGTTTTAATCTGTAACCCAAGTCCATCACATCTCGGAAAGGAAGTTGGTAATATGTTTCACCATGAGTCCTCTGGAATAGTGGCTGGTCATTGCATTGATCAGAGTTCTTAAGCTTTTCATAATTGTTTGTATTCACAATGTTGTTATTAAATAAATTGTTCTCCTGGTTCTGCATCATTTCAAATAAATTTCAGTTTTTTCTGAAACCATTTCCTTCATCATTTCTTACAGCACAATAGTATTCCGTTATACTCATATACCTTAGTTTGTTCAACCATTTTCCAGTTGACAGGAATCTCCTTAATTTCCACTTCTTTGTCACTACAAAAAGTGCATGTGTGTGTATGGGGAAATATGTATGTATATATACACATGTGTGTACATGTATGTACATAGGTGTTTATGCACATATATAAAGTATGTGTACATATATGGGTATACATATATGTAGATAGGTTGTTGTGCTCAGTTCTTGGTTCTTTTAAGGGAAAGAGACCCTGACTGAGAAATTAGATAGACAGACAGACAGATAGATAGACATATATGTTTTCCATAATCATTTCTCATTTATCCTACCATCCTCTAGGCTTTATGTTCCAATAACAACCAATAAGTCCTATTACATGCAGTGAGGGTAGAACATATCTTTGCTCAAAAGTGCTAAGGTAAGATATATTCTTGTTGAGAGATAGCAAGCAATATAGTACCCAAGAAGTCAAGAGATCTAGGTTCTAGCTCTAGCTTTATGTCTAATGTATGATCCTCTATCATTCACTTCCCTTCTCTGAGCTTCAGTATCCTTCTCTATAAAATGTGAGGATCAAACTAGATGAAAATTAGAAGATAATCAGCAGAAATAGGCCCTAAATTAAGAGGGATTGGGAAAATCTTCCTGTAGAAGGTAGCAGTAAGTAGAGAGGGCATTCCAGGCAGAGGGGACAGTCAGTGACAATGCCTGCAGCCAAGAGATGGAGTGTCTTATTCAAGAAACAGCAAGGAAACCAGTGTTATTGAAACGAAAAGTACATGATGGGGTATAATACATGAAAAAACTGGAAGGGAGGAGGTAGGGAATGAGGAAAGGCTAAGCTATGAAGGACTTTTGAACGCCAAATAGAGGACTTTGTATGTGACCATGGGGATACTAGGAAGTTTTTGAGTAGCAAGGGGATATGGTCAGACTTGTGCTGGCAACTAAATGGAAGATAGATGGGATTAAAGAGGGTTCAACCAGAAGGCTATTACGGTAGTTCAAGCATAAGGAGCTGAGGGCCTGCACCAGAGGAGAGAAGGAGACATTATTATGGTGAAATGGACAGGTCATGACAACAGACAGGCTATATGGAGTGATAGGAGTAAAAGACAACACGTAGGTTTGCAAGCCTGAGGGACTGGGAAGATACTGGTGCCCTCAACAGTAATAGGGAAAGGTGGGGGAGTGAATAAGGAGAAAGATAATGAGTTCCGTTTTGGACATGTTGAATTTAAGATGTCTACAAGAAATCCAGTTCAAGATATATAATAGGCAGTTGGAGATGTGAGACTGGAAGTCAGCAGAGAGGTTAGGGCCGGATAAATAGATTTGAGAATCATCAGCATAGAGATAATTGAATCCAGGAGAGCTGATGAGATTACCAAGTGAAATAGTATAGAGGGAGAAGAGAGTGGGGCTCAGGACAGAGCCCTGTGGGAAACCCACAGTTACAGGCATGACTTAGATGACGATCCAGCAATGGGGCCTGAGGAACAGTAAGGAGTAGTAAGAAAAAGGAAGAGATCTAACAGAGTAGAGTACCAAAACCCTAGAAAGAAGGGAGTATCAAGGAAAAGAAAATGATCAATAGTGTCACAGGCAGCAGAGAAGCCAAGAGGCATGAAGATTGAGAAAGGGACATTGGATTTAGAGAAAACACTTGTGAACTGTGTATGAGCATCCCTATAGATTAAGTGTAAAAGACTTTGGGTCTCTCTTTGGGAAGTATGAACACACACACTGATACCTCCTTGAGACCTTAAGATCACAGATCTAGTGATATAAAGGATGTCAGAGATCATCTATTCTAATCCCTAGTTTTGCAGATAGAGAAACTGAGGCCCAGAGATGGAAGTGATTTGCCTAAGCTTACACAAATTTTAAGTGGCAGAACCCAGGTCTTCTGATTCCAAATCCAGTGGTCTATCCACTATTAACACGCTGCTTCTGACTAAAGACATCTTGCTAATGAATAAGAAGAGATCCCTGAGCAATGGTAATTGTCTTCACATTCATACACTATTGAGGATAAATAGGTGATTGAATCTCAGCATTGATGTTAATTGACTTGCTTTAGACTATTGTGGTTTTGAGCCACTAAGTCATAAAATGATGTAGACCAGAATATTGGAAGAATATCCACAGTGAACTGAGCAGAGAAAAGGCCAGAGGTTTTAGAGATGAGGGGGATAGAGGAAGTTGGGGGGGAGGGGGAAAAGAGGCAGAAATGGGAAACCTTCCTTTCCATAAAGTCTGTAAAATTAAGGGGCCAAACTAGATCATCTCTGAGGTCCCTATCAGCTCTAAATCTGTAATTATCCTATAATCTACCAGGGATAACCCCAATCTCAGCTCCTGAGATGGAACTCTTAAAGAAGCAGTTGATAAGTATCAGCCACTAGATGTAGTGGCAGTGGAAAGGGAATCATGTTGCTAAGCAGTGGAGGTTTTGGAAACCCCAGACTTCGGAAAGTATGTCAAAAGTTTCTAGGTCAAGGACAGAGCCTTGGTCTTCCACCCAGAAAAGCAAAAGAAAGTGAACAATCATGCAGGTTAGAAAAACATGAATTTTGCCCTCCACATAAATTGTTTGGGCAGTACAGATCCAGTGGGAAAAAGATTGCCTCTCCTTCAAACTTAAGTCCACTTCCATTCTGGGGAGGTTTCCAAAACCTAAAGATAGTACCATAAGTTGAAAGACCTATATAAGTCCCAGTAGTAGAAAAAGAGACTCATATATTTGTAAGGATAGGAGAGATTACCTTTCTAATAATTTCAGATTTGGTTCCTTTCTGGGGAAGATCATGAATTTTATAGTAATGCTATAAGGCTCTAAAACCTATAAAGTTCTCTGGGATGGAAAGGAGGATTAAATGGATGGAAAGAGATTATATTGATTACTATGGGTTCTTTTTATCCCCCACATTCTTTCACTTCTCTAAGTACCATTTTCTGTGAGGTGAAATAAAAGCTACCCTATGTCCTGTATTCATTGTTACCTTGAGTGCTCACATAGAAACTGGAGTTGGCATGTAGAAGAGGGGAGGACTCATCCTACTTGGTTCCAGAGGACAAAACAAGGAGAAGTACAAATTGTAGAGAAGCAGATTTGGGCTCAGTATAAAGAAAACCTCTTGACTGTTGGGATTCTCCAAAATTGGAACAGGCTTACTATCATGCGATATCTCAGGTTACCATAACTTAAGTGTTCCATCAATGCCTAGATGACTACTTGTCAAAGTAGAGGGAATTTTTATCAATGATTTGGGTAAAGGCAGAGATGGCATTCAGATGACGCAAAGCTAGGAGGGATAGCTAAGCCACTGAATAATGGAAATTATATCTGAAAAGCTCCTGACATGTAGACCACGGGGCTAAATTTTATAAAATAAAATTCTATACAGAGATTGTCAACCTAAGATCCATGAGCTGTTTTTTAAATATATAATTTTATAACTATCTTTTAACAAATTCTTTTGCAATCCTACATAGTTTGCTTTATGCATTTAAAAGTATTGTTTTAAGAAGGGACCCATATATTTCACCAGATTGCCAAATGGCTTCATGGCAAAGGCTAAGAATTCCTTTTCTATTGGGTTAAAAAAAAATTTACACTTGGGTTCAAAAGTAATTTCAAAAGTACAAAATGGGGAAAGTTATGGTTAATTTGGAGTTTGGAAAAGATCTGAGCAATTCCAATGGATTGTCAACTCAGTACACATAGCGCTATCATGGTACCTCCTCCACTCTCCATCTGAAAAAAAAATTCATGCAAACACAGGCTACATTAAGAGAGTTATGGCTTCCAAAAGTAAGAAGGTGTTTGTTTCTTTGGACTTTGCCCTGGAGAGGCTACATCTAATGTATTGTATTCAGTTCTGTCTGCAATAATTTAAGGACATCAATACACCAGAAAATCTGGTAGAAGCCAACCAAGATGGTAAAGGATCTTGAGTTCATAACTTAAGAGAGTAAATTTGAAGAATTGAGATTGAGCATGGAAAATATTTAGTGTGGGCAGGTAGGTGGCACAAGGGATAGACCTCAGGACCTGGAGTCAGGAAGACATCTTCCTGAGTTCAAATCCAGACTCAAGATAGTTAATACTTGTGTGACCCTGGGCAAGTCACGTAACCCTGTTTGCCTTGGTTTCCTCATCTGTAAAATAAGATAAGGAAATGGCAAACTACTCTAGTATCCTTGTCAAGAAAACCACAAATCGGGTCACAAAGAGTCAGGCATGATTAAAATAACTGAACAGCAACAACAGATATATTACAGTGGGCCTTCCTTTGAGACATGCCTTAGTCTAGATAACCACTGGGGTCCCTTCCTGCTCTAAAACTCTGTGATTCCTATTCAGTCGCAGGTTAGACAAAATCACCTCTAAGGCCTCTTCCAAATCTGAGATTCTGGGATTCTAAGGATGAGTAATGTTACATTTCAGGATACATGATGAAGCTCAAATTCAGATCCTCAAGACTACAAGTTCTAGAGTTTTCCAGTCAACCAACTCACATATTTATTGAGACCTACCATTCCTCATGGCAAAGTCTACTGTGGCCCATTTATTAGCAGCCTAGATTTTAGTAAAGGGTGACTCTGTCTTTGTAAAAGGAAATCAAATGACATATATAAAGGACTTTGCAAAAGCTTAAAGTGCTATAAATGCTGGGTATAATAAAAGTAGCCTCTACTTTAGGACCTTGGACAAATCCCTTAACCTCTGTCAGGACCACAGTTTCTTCATCTGTAAAATGAAGAGGTTGAACAAGCTGTACACTGAAAATTCTTCCAGGGTTAAAACCTCTGATCCCATGATCAATAGTTGCTCTGAAAGGGTAAGCCCAGCTGATGATTTCATTAATTCAGTTCCCTAAAGGAACATGGAGTCCAACTGATGTTAGCTCAAACAAAACAGTCTCAACCGACTGGAAAAGAAAGCTTAATTTCAGGTTCCTAAGAAACTGGCATTGGAAATAAAAATAAGAAGTTTGAAAGGCAGGGGAACTGAGCACCCAACCCTTAGAAAACTCTCTGAAACCAGGCCTCCTGATTCATTTCCCCACCAAATAGCAAAATAGCCCAGCAATCATCATAAACCTGACACTTTCTCTACCCTGGACTAGGAAATTACAAGCAATTTTCCAAGGCTGCTGATGCCTGGTTTAGCCCTCCAATTTCAGATTTAGTTTTCAGAGGGAGCTGAAAGTCAGGATGTAAACAAGATGCAAACAAGAAACCAGCTTATTTGTTTATTTTCAAAGGGGTCTGGCCATGTGACTGGTTCGGTTCTTGTTTGCTTCCCAGAGATTTGATTTGGGAGTAAGATAAGGAGAGCAGGCCATGCCTGAGGAGAGTATGAAAATGAAATACCAAGAGGGGCGGAATCCAAAAAGAAGCTAAGCTGTTTTCCCCTTCTCTCCACCCCAGGTCACAGGAATTCCAAAGTTAAAATGATGGGTCACATTCAGCCAAAGAAGTCTGTATTTATACTCAAGTAATCAAATCACATCTAAGTCAGAAACTAGAAACCATCTAGTCTAAGCCTGGAATTTTACTGATGAAGAAACCAAGGGCAGCCATTGTCTCTTACGCATCTTTGTATCTGGATTGAATGAGATAATAAATGCAAAGCATTATGGAAATTAGCTATTATTAATTATCATCTTCCCTAGCATCTAACACAGAGATCTGCTCATTGTTGCCACTTCTTACTTATTCACCAGAATTGAGACACACCCAAGGTCCTACAGCTAGTTATTCGCAGAACCAAGACCAGAATCCATTTCTGAATCGTGTCCTTTCCACTCTATCAGATGACTTCCTTCTGACTCTGTTACCTAGCACCATTGGCAGGGAAAGGAAATTGTATTGTGTTCTAGAGGATGATGGGATCATAAATTTTTAATTGGAATGGCCTTTGTAGTCCAATCACCACATTTTACAGATGAGGAAATTAAAACCAAAAGATGGCATGTGCTTTGTACAAAGTCACACCAGTAATAAGTGAGAGAGCTGGAATTTGAACCCAGGTCCTCTGATTCCAAATCTGTTAAGGTATGGGTTAGAGCAGATAGCCTCTGAGGTCCCTCCTAACTCAGAGATTTTGTGAAGCAAAATTCAAAATCAAGTTTTGTTCCAGATGTCCCAACTTGAGTTTTTTGCCCTTGGCTGACAACTCCTCCAAAGAAGCTAAAATGAATCTATTGCTTTCTTCAGCCCATTCTCCAGATTCCCCACTCTACTGCTGCTTCTGGGCCATGAGGACAGTGGAAAGTTCTGGGTGTCTTCTCTCCCTTCACACCTACTCTCTTTTTCCTACTACAAGTTCTGGACTCTGACTCTCCACTGCAAATTACCACTCAATAGCTTTGACTTTTCTCCTGTATATAAAGTTCCAGTGTGCCAAGGCACATAGGAGTGGAAAGACCTATGATTTGTCCTAAGAGCCCTGTATGTTTGTCTCTTATACCATGTGTGCATTTACACGTAAATATCCAAAGGGCCATGTCAGTCTCTATAGAATACAAATGATAGCTCAGAAACTAGGTCCAACATCTCCAGACTGTCCCATTGTCTGCAGCTCTAGATATCTCCAACTGAGATTGCAACGTGTTGAAGCATCATTCCCTCTCCCCCAAAGGATTTAGAAATGCAAAGAAACTTAGAAATCATCTACTTCAACTTCCCTCATTTTCAAAAGGCCCTTTGAAGTTAACTGATTAAAATCTTTATGCCGAAACCATTATAGAATACGGATCTCCTGACTCCCAGGGCAACGTTCTCTCCACTGAACTACACTGCCTCCCATTCTTCCTGTTTCCTGTAATCAAATGAGACCCTGCTAGGCTATTCAAGACAAGTTGGCAGCAGAGACTATATAGTGTATTGCTTTTTAATAGATTGAGAAATCAACAAACATTTAATAAGTTCCTACTATGTTCTAGGCACTATGTTGCATTGGAGTATAGTAGGTTCAGTGGACTTGAAGTCCAGAAGAAATGTATTCAGGTACTGCCTGAGATACTTACCAGCTGTGTATCCTCAAGCAAATCATGTACTTTCTCTGTGCTTTAGGCTTCTTTGCTATAAAATGAGCTTCATGATCAAATCCCCCAGGGTTGTTTTGAAGATAAAATGAAATCACATAGGTAATCTATTTTGCTAACCTTTAAGCCCAATATAAATGTGAGCTATGATTGCTACAGATGAGGAAACAAGCCCAGAAAAGGTAAATTACTTTCCCATCGTATAAGTAGCATATAAATGACCTGGAATTTGAACCCAGTTACCTAACTATAAATCCAGTGCTCTTTCCTCTACACCGTATACCGTGAGAACATCACTGACAACCCATGAGTTCTTCGATCTAACACTCATAAAGTCATAGAATGCCTAAACTGAAAAGAACCTTGGCCATCGTCTGGTCCAGCTCCCTTCATAGAGGAAGGAGCTAAGACTCCTAAGGAGGCTAAGTTTTCCTCTTCCAATTCCTCCTAAGAGAAGTGTAATGATTAATTCAAAATGACAGAGATAGTTCCAGAACCAGGACTAGAACCCAGGCATCCTGACTCCCAGTACTAAGGTTTTTGCACTGCACCACTCCTGTTCTTCCTATTTCCTGAATCCAGCTGAGACCCTGCCAGGTTATTCAGGGACCAGTTGGCAGCCAGGGAACACCAGAAGGCACAGTTACTGCCTTCTCTTCTCCCAGATAGTTTTGCCTGGGGACCAGGCTGGAGCCATGCCTCTGACAGCTGCATTGAGCTGACTTTCATCAAGAGGCTGGAGCTGATGCAGAGCACAGCTCATCCTACTCCCAGAGACATTTTGGATCTACCTCACAAACCCTAAGAGGAAGGTATCTACAGCCTTTAATCCACAGACCCTCCCAGAAGGACAAAGGACTCAAAGAGACCATGGCCCATTCCACTTAATAGGGAAAACTCACCATAATGAATGGGAAGTTGAGCATTGCCTCTGTCAAGGCACAATGGAAAAGGGACTGGGCTTGAGTCAAAAGACCAGGGTTCAAGTCCTACCTGGGTGATTTCATACATATCATTTCATTTCTCTGGATTATTCATAAAACAACATGATAGCACTTCTACTACTACACCATAGAGAAAATGTGGCATAGTTGATAAAGAGATGACCTCAAAGCATGAAAAACCTGGGTTCAAGTCCAAATAGACACATACCAGCTCTGTGACCCTAGGAAAATCATTAAGCTATTCCATGTTCTAGGCAACTCTCAAATATTGTACTTGGGAGAGAAAATGTTGGCTCATGTGAATAGAGGGAGTTTCTCACCCAAAAACCCAATCATCAAGCTTTTATTAAACATCTGCCATGAATCAGGCACTCTGCTAATCACTGGGGATACAAAGAAAGGCGAAAAAAGAAAAAACTACTCTTAAGGAGCTCACAATCTAATGGAAGAGATAGCAAACAAACAACTATATACAAAGAGGATTTTTATGGGATAAACTGCAGTATCCAGCAGAGATAAGTCAGTAGCCTTAAAGGGGAGTGGAAAAGCGTTCTTGTAAAAGGTAGGATTTAATGGGGACTTGAAGGAAGCCAGGAAAACCAGGAGACAGAGAAAAGGATGGAGAACATTCCAGGCTGGAGCAGAATGCTCTGCAATCAAGTTAATAGATGGATTGCCTTATGCAAGGAGCAACAAGTTCAAGGTCCTCAGACTGCAGAGTACGTGGTGATAGAATAATGTGTAAAAAGATGGAAATATAGAAGGGAGCCAGATGACTACGGACTTCAAAAGCTAAATCAAGCATTTTATATTTGAATTTATCTTTTGATACATATTTGAATGAAATCTCATCCCTAACATTATCCTTACCATCTCACAAGATTATTGTAACAAAAGAAACAATTAATATAGATTTTGAGTATAACATATATTACTATTAAATTTAGTTTTTATCAAATAGAAGAAAGGTTAGCCTAAGGAAAACTAAGTATATCTGCCAACACCCCTTGACTCCCATTTCCAAGTTCCACCATTTGTACATACATAGGTGTGGATGTATCCATTCTCTCTCTCCTCTCTCCAACTTTGGAAGCCTACTTTCAAGAAGAAAAAAAGTTCCATTAATTTCTTCACCCTGTGATATAGAGTTCCTCTCGGGTCAGCTACTGTTATAGTTGTGGAGTCATTTCAGTCCTTGTGACCTCTTTTGGGGTTTTCTTGGCAAAGATGCTGGAGTGGTTTGCCTTTCCTTCTCCAGCTTATTTTTCAGATGAGGAAACTGAGGCAAACAGGATTAAGTGACTTGCACAGGGTCACACAGGCAGTAACTGTCTGAGACCAGATTTGAACTCCAGAAATGCATATGCCTGAATCCAGGCCCAGTGCTCTTATTCACTGCATCAACTAGCTGCCTAATATTGTATTGCTCTTTAGTAAGCAGAATGTGTCATAAAAATCTTAGTACAGTTTTAAGCTTTAATAACATCAGAAATTATTAATAACCAAAACTATGCAAAAAAATTTGAAAGGATAATCATTTGCGTTTTTCAATATTGATGTTTCTTAGTAAAATTCAACATAACCACCACACTCTATATCATTCAAGTCAATTTTTAAACTTTGTAAAAACTTTCCATCAGCAGCTGAACTGTTGCTTAGTAACTGAAAAGAAGGCATTTGTAATCCTAGCCTCATCCGAAGGACAAAGTTTTGATGCATACATGAAAGTTTTGACATGGCCCCAAAGGAAAAAATTCTAATGAAGATAGATCTGGTGACAGAGATGGCCAAGCACAAAGACCTCCTCTAGTGATCTACCCATTGTGAGAAAGTGTCACCCAGAAAATGTGGCATATACAATACATAATGACTGGGTGCTTCATCTTGTTAAAATTTATTATTCAAAAAAAATTTAAGACAGCTAGACAGCACTGGGCCTGGAGTCAGGAAGACCTGAGTTTAAATGCAACCTCATATACTAGCTGTATGACCCAGAGCAATCCATTTAACCCTGTTTGCCTCAGTTTCCCCATCTATAAATGAGCTGGAGAAGGGAATACAAACCACTACAGTGTCTTTGCTAAGAAATCCTCCAATTGGGTCGCAAAGAGTCGGATACCATTGAAATGATTGAATGCAACATTCAAAATTCACCAAACCAAACAAATGTACAGAAAATGTAAATAATTCGCTTTCCAATGATGTTTTTTTGTACAAAACCTACGCTAAGACTTTTGGAATACATCATATTTGTAGAAAAAAGGAAGTTTATTAGTTCTTTTCTCAAGAACAGCCTGGAAGTGTTAAAAATTTCCATGGGGGTTTACATTGTAATGAGGGACAGGAAAAAAGTCAAAGGAATGAATCTGTAATTACTGGGGTTTCCGATATCCTATGGACTAGGTACTTTGCTGCAGTTAGAGGTTTTTTATTATTAATATTAGGCCACTCCCACTGCTCCTGAAAAAACTTACTCTCACCAACTCCCTCAAGGCCAGGCTTCTTAAAAAGTCAATTATTAATCTGTGTCAGAAACAAAAGAATAGCCCTTACAAGCTCCCCCGGAAGACCTCCCACTGAACAAGGAAGGATCCCTGAATGCCATTTGGTAATTCCATCCCAAACTATAAGTAGGTCAACCTCCAAAAACCAGCCTGGCTCTTTTCTTTCTAATTCCCTAAAGGGCAGAATTAGGGGTTGTTTTGTGTATGTGCCCATGGCCTGTGAGGAAAATGTTTGGAGGGGGAGGGGGAAAGCTCACAAGCCAACACTGCCTCTTATCAGTTGGCTACAATGCTTCTTTTTTCACAGAGAAGTAAAATATTAAACTCTAGTCCACCTTCCTGTCAGCAGAGAAAGATGATGTGGTGAAAGGTTATTAGGAGCAAAAAAAAAAATCAGCCCAGGTTATTAGGAGCCTCCAGGAATAGTCAGGGCACTGACTGATAACCCCACACCGTGAGACGATTAGATCAACTAGCCATTGCTCAGAAGATTTCTCCTGAAACAAAAATGATAGTGGTGATCATGGGCATCGTATTCACATTTATATTGTTATGACGTTGCCTAGATAATAATAATAAAAAGTAATACTCATATAGCACTTACTATGAGTCAGGTACTGTGCTAAGTGCTTCACAATTATTTCATTTGGTCCTAACCACAATCCTGGGAAGTAAGTGCAATCATTATTCCCATTTTACAGATTAGGATACTGAGGCAAACAGCAGGTAAGAGATTTATCCAAAGTCACGCAGCCAGGAAGTATCTGAGGTCAGATATGAACTCAGGAAAATGGAGCCTTCCTGACTCCAGGCCCATTGTTCCATCCACTGCGCCACCTACCTTATGTAATCTTTGTAACAACCCTATGAAGTAGGAAATACAGGTGTCAAACTCCGTTACACAGATAAGGAAACTACTAAGAACACCCAGCTCATCTGAGCTACAACAAACCCAAGCTATTACCTCTCCCACTACCCAGCCCAGCCAGTTTAGGGCCCAGCACGATTTCCCATCTTTCATTTCATCCAGAAAAGGAATTTCTCACATTGCCAGCCTCCTCAGACACTGCCCAACATTTGCCAGTAATAAACACCCACCTCCTCTCACCTGAAATACCCAAATCCTTGAAGTTATTTGCTTGTATCTTACCATCTGTCTGCCACTCAGATCTAAGTCTGCACATACTAGCTCCACATTCGCTTGTCTCCTAAAGCATTTGTCCCAGTATGCGAGGAAGAGACCACTAATTGCAGTTCAATTCTTCCAAGTGGAAAAGATACTGAGAAATCCTGTATCCCTTTGACCTCGATGTCTTCTGCTATTCTAACGACAGTCCTGACCCTGAACAGATGCTCAAAAAGACTGGCCATAGCAGCATGCCACCTGATTTCCCAGATGCCTTGTTAACCAAATTCAGTGGAAAGGTACCATATCTCAGCTATTTCTTTATCTCTGAGCTCAGAATCACTAACTCTGGAAGCCTAATTATTCCCCCAAAAGGTACCATGACAAGGGTGACAGATGACTGTGGAAACACATACGAAGTAATAAAAAGGGAAGAAAGCAGATCAAGCGTGTCATACTGATTTATTTCAAAAGACTTTTGGGATTTCATCAGTCTTCCTTCCACTGATAAAGAGGACAATCCTTCCAAGAATTAATATTGGTTCCCTAGAATTACTTTTTTTAAAAAACTTATAGCAGGAGTTTGTAGCCTTTCTGTGTCATGGACCCCTTCAGTAGTCTGATAAAGCCAATAAAACCCTTTTCAGAATGATGTCCTCTTCTTTTTATTTATAATTGAAGGAAATGCAAGGTTTCAGATAAAGACATGTTTTTACCATCCAAGTTCACAATCCACCTGAAATCTAGCTATGATCTCTGTGGGTACTAGGTAAAGAATCTCTGCTTTACAGGTTTAGCTCCCAAAAAAGTCCCATTCTAATGTCACATCATGGTATGGAGGTCATTAATTCTCAAAGGATAAGTCAGTACAACCCAGGTTCAAACAAGTTCTACCAAGCCGGAAAGGTTTTGAGAATGTGCTTGAGGATGGAATAAATATACCTGTCAAATGATGACCAGCCTAGCTACACACATAGAGACTCATTACAAGTGGTCATCCCCAAGGTTATGAATTACTTTAGTGACAACAATTCAAAAATACAGTCCCTTAAAATGTGCAAGGACTGGGGTCTCTATCAAGGAGGAGAAGTGTTCGCAGGGATGAAAACACAGATCCTTAAACTATAAAAAATATATACAAAAATATCAGCGGGCAAATAGGAAGAGAGAAGATAAGTTATTTTGTTAAAGTTTATTTTTTTTTCTTATAAATAGTTCCAACTGAATGGTCATGTTGAGGGTTTTTATGAGTTTTTTTTTCTATTGAGGGTTTTTAAGTTTATATGAAAAAGGTGCTTAAAATGAAAAAAAAGATATTGTACCCAATATTATCTTGGGAAACCCTCCAATTATTTTTATATACATATGTATATATGCGCTTTTATGTATGTTTGTGTGTATATATGCACACATACATGATGGAGGGAACCAGGTAGCTCAGTGGATAGAGTGTTGGGCCTCGAATAAGGAAGACTCCTCTTCTTGAATTCAAATATGGCCCAGGCAAGTCATTTAACCATGTTTGCCTCAGTTTCCTCATCTATAAAATGAGCTAGAGAAGGAAATGGCAAACCACTCTAGTTTCTCTGTCAAGCAAATTTCAAAAAGGGGTCGCAAAGAGTCAGACATGACTTAAAATGACTAAACACGTATTGTATACACATGTATACATAAAAATACATATACTTTTATATTATACTATATATTATACTATTATATTTTATAAGTGTCTTGAGAAAAGGGTCTATGTAACATCTATCTCTATCATCACAGTACCTAATAAAGTAGCATTCGATAATTGTTGGTGGAGTCAAAGTTACTTTACACTGTCTAATCTCCAGTTCCCTCATTCATAATATGAGAGAGATAAATTAAATTGATCTCTGAGGTCTCTTTCAGCTCCAAGACTCTGAGTGTTTTTTAAGAGCTGATCATATCACTCCACTCACTGCTCAAAATGTTTCAGTGGTTCCCTGTTGCTTCTAGTTAAAATATAAACTCTTTTGTCTGGCATTTCAGTCCTTTTCAGTTGGTTCCAATCTATTTTTCCAATCTTATTAGACATTACTCAATCTGTGCACTCTACATTCCAGCCAAACTAGCTTACTTACTGATCTCCTGTAGATGACATCCCATTTCCCACCTCCTTGCCTTTTACACAGGCTGTGCCCCATGCCTAGAAAACTCATTCTCCTCATCCTCCACCTCTTGAAACACCTACCTAATTTGAAGGTGGAGTTCAAGTGCCATCTCCTAAAGATGCCTCTTATGATTTCCTCAGTTGTTAGTACCATTTCTACCCCAAAATTTCTTTGTACTTATCTTGCAAATATTTTATATTGCTTATCTATGTGCATGTTTCATCCCTAAGTAGAATGTAGGTTCCTTGAGGCCAGAAATAGTCTCACTTATTTCTTTGTATACCCACCATCCTGCACAGTGCCTGGCCGTAGTATGTGCTTAGTAAATGCTTTATTGTTGAATGTTAGTTAAACCAAAATATCTAAAACAATAACTTCATCTCCTTGTTATAAAACAGTAGGGCAGTAGTAGAGTCATCTATTGTTTCATATACTTAAAATAGCATTGTAAAGGCAGTGTAGATCAGCAAAGGACTTTGTCCTCAGAATCTGAAGATCTGAGTTCTAGTCCTGCTCCTCTGTAAAATGAACAGTCTTTCTGGGCTAAAGTTCCTCATCTAGAAAATAGGAATAGTACCACCTGATCTATCTAATCTGCAATAGCAAGTTGGAATATTCTAAAAGTTAGAGACTTAGGAGAACAGGGAGAAAGAGATTGTAAAGAATTCTCCTGACTTCCAATGGAGAGGACCCATCCAGTGCTCTATCGGGAGAATTCCTTTCAACCTCTTTACCCTTTTTCTCCTAAGTTTCTACTTCTGGAATCTTCTAACCAGCTATTGAAGATTAGTTAGGGGGAGGCTTCTGTCAATCACAGCCTACTCTACCTTTAGTCCCTCCGTATTTTTGTCACTGCTGTTATTTTATATTGTGCTACCTCTGCTCCCTGACGTATAGGAATTCTGTCACTAAAATGAAAAGGCAGATTTCAAAGGGATCCAATGTCCTTGAAGGTCCTGATTTTTCTCATGTGAACAACTAGGATAAGTTATCAAAATAGGAATGAGGAGAACTCCTCCCTCTAACCGTTGAGTGGTTCACTCCCTCCCTGAGCTAAAAAGGAAAAATTAGTTTCAGAACAAGTGCTAGATAAACAACAAGGAGCAGGGAGAACTGGGATTGCATTTCCTTAAGTTAAAGGAACTAAAAATAGCATGAATTTTTCAAGTAGCTTTAGTGATCCTCTAGGAAGTCTCTAGAATATAAAGCATTTCAATAGCTCTTGGCATGTGCACAAAGGAATAAGGCCAGGAATATTAGGAACTGTTCACGAGATTCCTAGGAAGACCTCTTCCTTTCTCAAATAAAACTATCTGGGAACCTAACATGTCCTCTGCCTCAGTCAGAATGGAAACCTCACCATCCACCTCACACATGCATTTGCTTACTCCTGTCTCTGATACTTTTGTCCCCCTGTCCCCCTCTTCTAGAAAGCTCTCCCTGCTTCTTTCTGTCAGTTTGTATAGCATCCCCTCTGATCTACTCTCCCAACTCAGTTCTGAAAGTGTGGTTACTATTCCCAAGTTCTAGAGTCTCCCATGGGTCCACATTCCTAAAACTGTAGTTAATGAGCTTCTGCTGGTAGACTTGCCTTTAATAGTCAGCCAGTAGACACAATTAACTCAACACAAAGGCATTTACTGAGATAGGATAATAAGAACCAAATATATCCTCCTCCACCACCATAAATCTGGGACACACTCTCCCATAAATATATAACATTGATGGAAAGAGTGGGCACATAGAGTACATCGGTAATGAGGCACACAAATAGGGAATACAGGTGATCAATGCAACTCACACTTCTGTTACTGCCATACTCATGTCTTTCCCATTGCGATATGCTCTCTTTGTCCTCATTGGACAAACAGGTTGCTCCACTTAGCTGTTCTGCTGAATTTCATCAGCCTCTTTTGACTAGCCAGCTACATTCTCTGGCACCTCCAATTTCAGGCTAATTTTCAGTCCTTAAATGAGGAGGTACTCTGCTCTTTCAAAAAGAACAGGGGCTCATACTAAGACTGAGAGAAGCTTCCCCTTTTCTGTTCCTTTGTGGCCTTAAGTGCGATACCTGCTATCTCTCAGGCAGGAAGCACAAGAGCAGATCCTATTCTGTAAGTTAACACCCTTGAGGCTCAGCCTTTCCTTTTGACTCTTTTACAGGGCTTGAGGGCCCTGGATGAGACTGAATTCTTTGAGAGTAGGGACTAGCTTTGACTTAGTTTTGTTTTCTTGCCTTTCTTTATATTCCCAGGGTTTAGGATGGTACCTGGCACATAGCAGGAACTTAGTAAATGCCTGTTGACTGACTGGCATGATGATTGTCTAATACATTTACCAAATCCTCATTTCTTCAGGATGAATTCTAAGCAGGTAATGACCATTTGCTCAATTTTCACCAAACAGCTTTGCAGGGCAAGGCTTCCTTCCCAGTTTTCTGAACTCCAAGTCTCTCTCTCTCTCTCTCTCTCTCTCTCTCTCTCTCTCTCTCTCTCTCTCTCTCTCTCTCTCTCTCTCTCTCTCTCTCTTTCCAAGCAAATGAGTGGGAGAGGAAAAGGTCCAGATGCAATCTATACCCTGGGATCAAGTTCTTTTATCTCTGCTAACAATTCAATTACTTTCCTGGTTTTTTCTATGCAAATGAGCTAGATTGTAATATACTACTTTGTAGGTACAAAATGATCCACTCAAATCTGAAAAGGGCTCACCCTTTTTATAAGGTGCAAAGACTGTGGATGAGAAACTTACCCTTTAAATTCTGCAAATTTGCCAGTTTAAAGGAGGTACACTTATGCTTAAATGTATCCATCATCATCAGGATTCAGCTCACATCTCACCTTGATCATAAAGTCAGTCCCTGAAAACCTAGTCCTTGATCTCCCCCTTCCTGGGAATTCTGATATGATGTTTGGCCCTTTCAGTAAAATCAGTTACTCTTGCAGAGGAAGTGACTCCATGTTTTAACCTTGCTTGATTTTGACTCCACAGCCAGCCTTCAGGAAAGGGCAGTCCTGCAGGAGAGAACATACCACTAATTTATCTCCTTAGCCCTAATCCCATATTCTCATAATGAGTACATGGCACATGCTCATTTACCCCCATCTTTTCATGAGAATCAACCCTGTCCCCTTAGCACTAATCTTATCTCCTCATTGAGATGGAAGACTTACACTTGTCTATAAAAAGGGGAGGAAGAATTCAAACTAGCTAAACCACCCAGTGCTTTTCTATCTTGGGTGCTGAATAAAATCTTTTAATTTTCCAATTTTGCCTCATTAAATCAGAGAAAAGACCCAAAAAAGAATTTCTTTTAACAATCTGGTGAGCCAGCAGGAGCTAGGGGTCCCTTGCCTGCATGACTATCACTTGACAGAGTGACAATCACAAGACAGTCTACCCTGATTTCACACCAGGCACTTGAATCTGTTGTCCAATCAGGTTGGAGTGGACTCCCCAAAGGCTCAGTCAGCCAAAAAGTGGTCAGAGAACTGAACACCCCAAACTCAGGAAGGATAAGGAGAAAATAGGTCCCACACCAAAATTTCTTTTTTTGTTCTTATTTGTACACAAAGAAACAGAAACTGCATGAAGGAAGAGGCAGGGTGAATACGGGTCCTCATCCAACACTAGATTACCCAGGAACAGAAAGGTCAAGGGGATATTAATACCAATATGGGATCAGTACAGAGTAAATCTCCTGCCAGCTCCCACTCAGGCAAGCTGTTAAAAACATGGGAAAAGGAAAAGACTGCCAGTTCAACTGGGAAATGTCCAGCATGAACTAGACTCAGTGACCAAGGTTTATAATTGTGAGAAATAAATTTAGTAAGATAAATGCAGGACCTTTGATTATTGTCAACTGTGCATGCTAAAAACTTGATTTGAAAAACTAGAGTCTCCAAGAGAAGAAGGTCGCTCTTAAGAAACCACTTTTCTAGGGAAAAATCAGAAAAGTAAAAATTTTGGCAAACCTCAGGAAGGGGGCAGTGAGGGGGACTGGAGGGGCTTCCACTTCAGAAGTACTCTTGAATACACAAGGTCTTTGTACCTTAAAGAACTTTGGAGGGGAGCACATCATCACCTGTAAAACATGTCAGTGCATGGAGAGACTATTATCACCTTGGACTGAAGAAAGTCACTTCTGAGTGTCCTGTTACTACTTGTTGATTGGTGTCTCCCCAGGAATCTTTAGATCAGAAGTGTGGCATCAACAGTCAATGGAGAGAACCATAATGTTAGCCTCTGGGAAACTCCTCAAAAAATATGCTGACACAGCCATTGAAAGACAATACTATAAAGATATATATACAATCATTAAGAATGAACATAATCACCAGAAAACTAGGTTGGAACTGATTGCTTCAGAGAATTTTGCAAGCCAAACAATTCTGAAAGCCTTGGGTTCTTGCTTGAATAGGAAGTATTCAGAAGGATTTCCAGGTCGGAGGTATTATGGTGACACTCAGTTTGTGGATGAATCAGAGAGTCTATGTCAGGAGAGGGCTCTGCAAGTGTGTGGCCTGGACACACAAAGCTGGGAGGTCAATGTTCAGCCATACGCAGGATCTCCTATGGATTTTGCAGTGTACACAGTCCCGGTGGAACCACATGGGAGGATTATGGATCTAAACCTGCCTAATGGAGGTCACCTCACCCACAGGTTCATGATAGATAAGAAAAAGATCTCTGTTACCTCCATATTTTTTGACTCCATGCCCTATAAGGTAAACACAAATACTGACTATATTGACTATACCAGACTAGAAGTCAATGCCCACCTCTCCTAGTCAGAGCTGATCGCTGCAGCAATCACCTGCTGTTCCAGGAACCTGGACTATGCCTGCATATGGAAGATTGAAGATGATAACGGAGAATATCTTGTGGCTAACATAGCCCACATTAGTGGACTGGTGGCAGCTGGGGTAGTCCCCTTCCCCTTTGAACTCTGCCACAGGGTGACCACCACCATGTACAAAACCCTTAGAAGTTGCTGGGCTGGCTAGGAAAGGAGTGAGGAAGACAGGCAAAGGGACAAGGTACAATCTGGAGTCATTCATTAATTCATTCATTTTCCTAGGACTACAGGGAGAGCCTCATAGCCTTAGCATTTCAGGAGTTGTTCTGAAGCAAGCCTTGACACCTGAACTTAAGGCTTATCAACAACAGGTGGCTGCCAACTGCAAAGCCCTGTCAGCAGCCATGATGAAGCCGTATTGTCGCGCACTGACAAGTGTTTCTAACAGCCACCTGATCCTTGTGGACCTACACAACAAAGGCACAGATAGAGAAAGAACAAGGTGCTAGAAGCTTGTTCTATTGCTTGTAACAAGAACGCCTGCCCAGGAGACAAAAGGACGTTA
The DNA here is from genome assembly GCA_023548195.1 of Bettongia penicillata ogilbyi. NCBI lineage: Eukaryota > Metazoa > Chordata > Mammalia > Diprotodontia > Potoroidae > Bettongia > Bettongia penicillata. The sequence continues at coordinate 221,929 of JAJHZJ010001014.1, read as the reverse complement.
AGATCTAATGAACTGAGACTAGGAACCCCAACTCTAACTTTATGGGGGCTACTAGAAAAAATTCCCAGAAATTAGCCCATTAAGGAATAGAATTGATTCTGCAGATTCAGAAAGACCTCAGTCCCCAGGCCACCACGAAAGAATTCAAGGAGAAACTTTAAGGGGATGTGAAGTTTCAAGATGTCACCAAAACCATAAGAGATAAACTGAAGAACTTTGCAACTGTTTTTCCTCTATCTAGGGTGTCTGGTTTTTAGAATGAGGCTGGACACTGTCAGCAGTCTCTGAGTTTCAAAGTCAGATTGGAAATATTTAGCCTGAAGGCTACCCAAGTGCCAAAAAAAAAAAGACCCTCTTAATAAAAGAAAAGGAGAATACATAACTGAGAGAGAGGTTTAGGGGAGTAGAAGGTTTGGGGGTTTAAAAAATTACCATTTGGCAGTCATTAAGGACTCAGATGTGTACCCTTCCAAAGGATATTGTACAAACTATAAATCTCATTTTTAAAAGTCCATTATTAGTCATTTGGGGAATACTTAACTAATTAGTGAATTAATTTTGAGACTCACTTTCTTATCTAATTTTTGATTAGAGTAGCCTATATTCAGCTTTCATTCAAATGAACAATATTACTTAAATAATTTTACTTAACCTTCTCTGCAGTGGTCAGTTGGCCTGCTTATGACTCGCTGCAGCAACTCAGAAAACACTCATGTTAATAGCTTGTAAAAGTTCCTCAATCTCAGAATCATGTTGTTCAGTAGAATGCCAGAAGAGCTGAATCATGTCCATTTTAGTTGGAGAAGAAATTATTGTGAAGCTTTAACTAAGAATAAAATGACAAGCCTAACAAGTTTTGTGTCTGGTGTAGCATTACATAGAGGGAGCTCAAAGTACCTTATAAATGCTGTCTTTAATGCTCAGTGCTTTGGAGAGGTGGATGGTAAGGTGTGACCCTTGTTTCCAAAGGGACAGATCACACATGAGTGATCATTTGCTGAGTCGTGCTACTTGGCAATAACAGCCCTCTATTCCAGTTTGAGATATTGGTTTACTCCCTACAATCAAGGTACTGAAGCTGGCGCCTTCCCAAAAAAACCATTTTTCAAACAACTGAGTGCAAAACAGTAATGACCATTTTTTATAAGTACAATAAAATTAACCACAGAATGTGACAAGAGTTATAGCCTTAAAAATACAACCAAATTTGTGTTTCAAAAGTATCTGAACTCAAATAAATTATTTTTTTCTGTACAAAATAAAATTCAGTGAGACAGCTCTGAAAGGGAGCTTAAAAGTGTGAGGAAGACAAATGAAGCCTCAAAACAGCTCTCCCAGCTGTTGCTAATATTAAGCAGGGATTTACTCTCACTGAATTTTAATTAGACTTCCAGTGAAAGATAAGGAGTAAAAACTTCCAAGAATCTTTCTTTCTCTCTGCTTTCACTACTCTGGCCAGGTTGGAGATTACAGCGATAAAGACAGACAAGTAAAGAATGGAAATCTTTTTCCTGGTTTGTAGGAATTTATGGCATTATAAAAACTTTTTAGGGAAATACCTGCAAGCAATCTCAGACAGGCAATATTTTGTCAAGTCATAATAACCTTTACCAAATGGAAACTATAGGAATAAATATACAGCATGAGATTATTTGAGTATAGCATATAAAAACTCTGTCCTTGAAAGATCATTGGAAGGGTATGTCCCAATCTTTAGAGTCTCAGGCTCCAAAGGAGATGGGATTAGGGCTAAGAAGATATGATCTGTGAGGATGCAATTAGTGCACATTCAGGATGCAGCCAAGGTCAAGCAAGGCTAAAACATGGAGCCGCTTCAGAATGATTCTGCATTAGAGACTAATTTTACAAAGGGTGGTTGAAGATTAGCTATACCCATCAAGTCTTTTCAAAATTAAGCTCACAAAAGTAATTAAGGCAAGGAAGTTTTAAGGACTGTGACCTCCTCTGTTTCTACCAGAAAGCAGCAAAAAAAATGAGAGGGCAGATTCTCCCCTTCTTCCTCCCTACCTTCCCCACCCCACCCCCCAAAGAACTTACTTTCCCAGTAGAAGATACTACATCAAGCAAGAAGTAAAGTCAGAGACATAGAGATGCAAGAGTTCCAGGCAGGGAGCAACTTAAGGAACATAAGCTCTGGAAACTATGGATTCCAGAGAACACTAACCTGGCTATTGAGTCAGTCAGTAAAGAGAAGCAAATTCAGGGATCCCATGTGGGTGATTCACCCTAGATATTATGCTCAGGGAAAAACAGCATGAGGTTACCTTAAGAACAGAAAGTACCTGGAGGCCCTGGTCTAAAAAAGTCATGGGTTGCCTGGACTACATGTGTCTCAGCTGAAGTTTGCATCCACTGATACTTTATGTATTTGTGGAAGAGAGTAACCTACATTATGAAAGGAATTTTGTATAACTGCTGTCCTTACTATGTCATGTAAATCCCTTTGCTAATTACTTTGCCATCTTAGTAAATCTTTTTGTTATTGAGTCTATTGGAAAATTACTAAAAATAAGCTCAAAGTTGGTGGCTTCTGAGCAACAGGTTTTATATAAGGGACTGATGTCAGGAAACCATCTTGAAGTTGTGTGTGCTTGGGGCCCCCAAAATATTGACACCCCAGGTTCTGAGCAGATGAATTTGACCCAAAACTTTTTTCAGTCAAAGTAAAACAAAGTTCATTAAAGATTCGCCATATTGGGTGGACCCTTAAGAGCCTTACCATTTGTGAGACTTGTATTGACAAGTAGGCCACATTGAATCTGAGCACTTTCATGGAGATAAGAAGGTATCTTACATACAGAAAGACTGTAGGAGGGATCTGGGAATGGTCTAGTAGTCTGGGGTGATGGGAGGAAGGATTTAGTGAGGGTCTTGAGGAAGAATCCAAGGAGGATCTTTATGGGATTGGGTTGACTAGAGGTCAGAACCAAAAGAGTGGGATTTTGATGTGAACAAGGGTGGGAAACAGTTGGAGGCAGTTGGGAAAGCAATAAAGAATGTGGGGCTAAGGTAGGAAGCAGGCAGGGGCAATCCAGAGGTAACAGACAATGGAGGGCTATAAAATCAAGGATGGCAAACAGTCAGAGACAATTGGACAAAGAGATAATGAAAGGCTTATGGCCTCAGGAGAATGCCAGATCAAATGGGAAGATGCAGTTCAAGGGGGTTTCCAGAGCCTGTACCCCATCAGAGTTGTACTGATCTCTATCTGGCCACTGGACCCAGATGACTCCAGATCTGGGAATGAGACTGGTAACTTTGCATGGTCTTTCCTCACTTCAATCCAATTAACTTGCAAATCATGACATCACCTTCCTGGTGTCATGGGGCTCTTTGACAATGAAGGACAAACAACAAATAAACATGGACCTACAAAGTCCCTTTGGATATCCTCAAGTGTCTAACATAAAAAGCTGCCTAACAAGTTCAGAAGGTAGCCCAAAGGAGCTACCACCCCTGATTTTATTTAAGTCTCCTAACTTCCTTAAGGTAGGTAGCTATGGCAGACATTATTATCTCCTTTGGACAGATGAGGAATTTTAAGGCTTAAAGAGGCTAAATAATTTATCTGAGGTCATTCAAGTAGCCTCCCTCTCATTTTACAGATGAGAAAACTGAGGCACAGAGAATTTAAGTGACTTGTCCAGGGTCACACACCTAGCAAGCATCTGAGGCAGGATTTGAACCTAGCTCATCTTACTCCAAGAATAGTATTCTACCTCCATAATACCTCTCAGGTGACTGATCCAGGGCTGAACTCCAGGACTTTTTATTCAAGTACCATACATTTTCCACTAAATCAGCAGTACCCAACCTTTTTAAGTATAAGTACCTCCTTTTAAACTTTTTTAAAAATGTGAACTCTCATGTGATAATAGCATGTGTTGGTTGTGAAAATAGATGATAAAAACTACTACAGATTCAATCATATTTTCAATTGAATTTGAATTTTATTCATTACAACAGCATCTACATATATTTGAAAAGTAGTAATACATATGTGTGTGAGACGTATTTATTCAGTCTACAGAAGAAATGTTGACTTACTTATGACACTGAGTCACTTAATGAGATAGAGGCTGGGGCTCTATCTGGTTGAAGGAACAAAATTCATTTACACCATTATTCATTCTGCACATTTTGTTGGAGTTAAATGAAGATGAAAATGACAAGGCTTAGTTGGCCGATGAATTCTGAGGCCTCTGGCAATCATCTCATGGTTTTCCAAGGGGATCCAGCTCATATCATGGGAACCATCTCACTTTTCCAACATGATCTTCCCCTACCGCTAGTAACAACAGTAACACCCACAAACCTCATCCAAAGTGGTTGTGCACATGGTGAAGAGAACTTCTCAATACAATTAAATGTAGCCATGTACTGCTTAGGGAAGGGAGGTCTGAAGGGCAAGGACTATCTTATTGCCAGTCACTGAAAGCCTCTGACTTAACTACCACAAAAAGGATATCCTTACCTGCCTGTCTCCCAGACCCACCTCCCACCTCCCTCCCCATGGGGAGGGATTTGTAAGCCATACTTATAGAATGGTCAGGGAGAAGAGGGAAGGAACCTGGGACAGTTTCAGGAGTGGCTCCTCCCCTACTCCAAATTCTTTCTGAGTGGTGCACTCTTTAAGGGAAATCATCTCACTTGGAATAACAAACAGAAAGTAGAGAGTAAGTATCCCTCATTCTCTGATTTTCTCAAAAGAAATGATCTTAGCAAATTTCATGAACTATTAATTCTCTCCAACCCAGACATCTTAGAAAGGAAAATAAGAATAGAAACTAAATAAAGGAACTTCCCTTATAATACAACCTCCAATCACTACTTGTTGTAATTCTAAATTCCAGCTTAAATGTCATCTTTTCCATTATGCCTTCCTTTATTGCCCCAATCAGAAGACATCTTCCTCTCCTTGTCCACCTCACAGGAAGCCAACTCTTTCCTCAAGAACTCTTGCTTCTCCCTCCTTTACGAACTTATGCATATCCTACTAACAGAATAGCTATGGTCCTAGAGGCTATGGACCATATTGCAGACTTACCAGTATTTCCTATAATATCAAACATGGGATCCTGCACAAAGTAAGTAATCAATAAATAATGGTTGGTTGATTGACATTAATGATGTTAGGAAACTGGACTCACGTTGGTGTGGACTCAAATCTCATACAGGTTTTTCTGATTTGTAAAATGAGAGAATTGGACCCCATGACCTCAAAGTTCCCTTCTTCCTAGTTGAGACCTATGATCATTCTAACTTCTATCATTAAAAGTTATATTCCAAGGGACATAGTCAAACTAATGCCATGTCTGAATCCAAGTAAGAAAAGGCAAAAAGCATCATGACATAATAAATAGTTCAACGTTGAAAATGGGAAATGCTGAGTTTAAATCCCTGCTCTGACATATACTAGCTGTATAACCCTAAACATATCATTTAACCTTCAGTGCCCTACCATCCAACTCTAGATTGAAAAACAGTTGCACATTTTAATTTCTAAAGAGAGTTTTTTCATCAGAAATTTCTACTCTGATAATCAGACATCAAAAAAATACAACCAAAAAAAACCTGTAATATTAGTTTACTACAGTAGTTAGAAATTTAGTTTGACTGTTAATCAGGAGAGATGGAGATCCAAGTGCTCTCTGGAACCCTCAACATTGATTTGCATTTAATAAAACTTCTATCTCCATTTCCCTGGAGAAAAGGTTCTTAATGGATGGATAGATAGACTATTTCAACATAATTTATTTCCTCCATAATCATATATATTTTTATTTTATGCATTTAAAAACATTATTTTGAAGAGGAGGTCATAGGCTATAGACTGCCAAAAGGATCCATGACACACAAAACAGGTTAAGGAGCCCTGCAAAAGTGGCTGAAGTAATCTATCCAGGGCACTGCTCATTCAGCTCTTGATATGTGCAATTACAGAAGATGTCCAAGTGCCCTTGAAGAACTCAGTGTACAGTTAGCCGTGTCCCCTGAGGTTTCTGGGCCTGCAGCTAAGCAGAGGGTGAGAATGCCGGAACTATACTCAAAAAAGGAAGTTGTTGAAAAGGCTGCAATGGATGAAGCTGATGACCAGTCCAGGCTTTCTTGGTCATTTGGATCTATAATCACCTGGGACCTGCCCCTGACATCAGAAAAGGCAAAAAACAAATTCTCTGTAGACTAGAGGGTTTCATGATAGTTTCTAGCATCTCAGGGCTACTCAGACTTTTCTAATGTAAGGATGATTCTGGTGGCACAAACTATCTATCCATTTTTTGAACTGAAGACTTCCACAATTAGTAACAATAGCAATCATTGAGTCCATATCATTGTTACTGATGGAAACAGAGAAGTCACTATCTGATTTGTATTCATTATTCTAAGTACAGAGGACTCGATCAAGGGAATTCCCAGGAATCAAGTGCAAGTATTATAGGAACACTGAACATAGATGTGAGTAGCCCATAGATCACCTGGACCTTTCTCCAGACAGGTTCCTCTGTAGCCATAGCTGAACATCTTTCAGAAGCAGGGATTCTTTTTTTTTTGTTACTTATTTATTTAACTTTTTACATTCATTTTCACAAAATTTTGGGTTCCAAATTTTCTCCCCTTTTTTCCCCTCCCCCCACCCCAATACCCCAAGCAATCTAATTTTCCCTATCTCCAATCTGCCCTCTCTTCTGTCATCCCTCCCTTCTCTTGTCCCCATCTTCTCTTTTCTCCTGTAGGGCCAGATGACTTTCTATTCCTCATTAACTGTATGTCTTCTTTCCTAGTAGCAACAACAATACTAAACAGTTGTTCCTAAAACTTTGAGTTCCAAATTCTCCCCATTTCTCCCTCCCCACCCATTCCCTTTGGGAAGGCAGGCAACTCAATATAGGCCATATCTGTGTAATTTTGCAAATGTCTTCCCTGATAGTCATGTTGTATAAGCCTAACTGAATTACCCTCCATCCTATTCTGCCCCTCATTGTTTCTCTTCTGTCTTTTGATCCTGTCACTCCCCGAGTGTTGACTTCAAATTGCTCCCTCCTCCCATTGCCCTCCCTTCCATCATCCCCCCCTTGCTTATCTCCTTCTCCCCCACTTTCCCATACTGTAAGATAGGTTTTCAAAGCAAAATGAGTGTGCATTTTATTCCTTCCTTTAGTCAAATGTAATGAGGGTAAACTTCTTGTTTTTTTTTTCTCAGTTCTCCTCTTTTTCCCTCCACTAAAAAGTCTCCTACTTATCTCTTAAATGACATATAATTACCCCATTCCATTTCACCATCTTTCCTCCCACTACATTTCTCTCTCACCATTTACCTTAATTTCTTTTAAGATATGGTCCCATCCTATTCAGTTCAATCTGTGCTCTCTGTCTCTGTATGTGTGTGCATGTGTGTATGTGTGTATGTGCATGCATGTACATGTGTGTGTGTGGTCCCACCAACTACCCAGATACTGAAAAGTTTTAAGAGTTACAAATATTGTCTTTCCATGTAGGAATACAAACAGTTCACTTATGGTAAGTCCCTTAAGACTTCTCTTTGCTGTTTACTTTTTCATGCTTCTTCTCATTCTTCTGTTTGGAAGTCAAATTTTCTTTTCAGCTCTGGTCTTTTCATCAAGAATGTTTGAAAGTCCTCTGTTTCATTGAAAGACCATATTTTCCCCTGAAGTATTATACTCAGTTTTGCTGGGTAGGTGATTCTTGGTTTGAGTCCTAGTTCCTTTGACTTCTGGAATATCCTATTCCACGCCCTTTGATCCCTTAATGTAGAAGCTGCTAGATCTTGAGTTATCCTGATTTTATTTCCACAATACTGCAATTGTTTCTTTCTAGCTGCTTACAAGATTTTCTCCTTGACCTGGGAGTTCTGGAATTTGGCTACAATGTTCCTAGGAGTTTCTCTTTTTGGATCTCTTTCAGGTGGTGATTGATGGATTCTTTCAATACTTATTTTGCCCTCTGGTTCTAGAATGTCAGGGCAGTTTTCCTTGATAATTTCATGGAAGATGATATCTAGGCTCTTTTTTTGATCATGGCTTTCAGGTAGTCCCATAATTTTTAAATTGTCTCTCCTGGATCTATTTTCCAGGTCAGTTGTTTTTCCCATGAGATATTTCACATTCTCTTCCATTTTTTCATTCTTTTGGTTTTGTTTGGTGATTTCTTGGTTTCTCGTAACGTCATTAGACTCCATCTGTTCCATTCTAATTTTGAGAGAACTATTCTCTTCAGTGAGCTTTTGAACCTCTTTTTCCATTTGGCTAATTCTGCTTTTGAAAGCATTCTTCTCCTCATTGGCTTTTTGAACCTCTTTTGCCAATTGAGTGAGCCTATTTTTCAAGGTGTTATTTTCTTCAGCATTTTTTTGGGTCTCCTTTACCAAGGTATTGACCCGTTTTTCATACTTTTCTTGCATCTCTCTCATTTCTCTTCCCAGTTTTTCCTCCACCTGTCTAACTTGCTTTTCAAAATCCTTTTTGAGCTCTTCCAAGGCCTGAGCCCACCTGACATCCCCCTGGGATGTCTGGGGTTCCGAGGCCCTGCCCTCCATGTCTTTCCCTGATGGCAAGAATATGTCCTCATCATCAGATCCGAATGTCAGGATCATTTGCATCGGTTCAAAAAAACTCTCTATAGTCTTATTTTTCTTCCCTTTTCTAGGCATTTTCCCAGGCAGTTACTTAACTTCTGAGATTCCTGTCCGCACCTGCCTAGATCCGCGCAGCTGGTGCTTGGGGTCTGAGATTCAAATGGGCTTTCCGCGGCAGGCTTGCCTGCTATTCAATGTGAGCTTTAGTTCTGGTGCTGGGGTGGGGGCAGCGCCGCCTCCCAGGCTCAGTTCCCTCAGGGGCTTTATGCAGAGACCTTCAGTAATGGAGCGGGTGAGAGCAGGGCCTGCCTCCCAGGCTCAGCTCCTTCAGGGGCTTTATGCAGAGACCTTCAGAAATGGAATGGGTGGGGCAGGGCCATCTCCCAGGCTCAGCTCCTTCAGGTGGTTTATGTAGAGACTTTCAGTAATGAAGATCCTGCCTGCTGCTGGGGGAGTCCCGGGCCGCCTGCCTCCGCTGCCACCCCCGCCTCTGCTTCCGCCGCTTCCTGCCCCTGCCTCTGCCTCCGCCGCTTCCTCCCGAGGGGGCCCGAGCCATGGAGGCACCCCGCTCCCCTCTTCCAGCCCAGCTGTCTCTCTCACTGACCTGTAGCTTCTGTGGGCAGAGGGACCTTCCAGGCCACCGGAGCTTCCATCCCTGAAGCCTGCTCAGATCAGCTTCTCTGGGGCCGTGGCCAGGGCAGCGCTGGGCTGGGGTCTGCTTTCTGGGGTGCAGCGGACCCTGGGGACGGCTCTCCAGGGCTCCCTGGAACGGAAATCTCTTCCACTATGTTTCTGCACCCCCTGCAGTGATACAGAACTTATGGGGAACTCTTCTTACATTAAATATATGGGCTGTGGGTTCGGAAGAAGCAGGGATTCTTAAAAGATCTCTAGAACCTCAGTTAGTACCCAGGCATGATAGAAAGAATATTTTCTTGGGCCCCATCAGGTTAGCTTTTCCTAAGGACTAGCTTTTCTAAGGCCCTACTCCATACAGCCCAGGTTAGTTTTACCTTGAAAAGCACTAAAAATGTCCTTAAGATTTCATTGGCTCAGGAGACAAAAGCTTGGGACATTGATGCAGCTTCTTATACCAGAGTATAAATGAATCAGGGCACTGAGAAGCTCCCCCTACTCCCTAGTTTTCTGACCATGTATGAGTATGAGCAATACAGACACACAAAAGTTGTATTTAACCAAATCAACACTGTATCCTTGCTGAATATCTCTTCCCTCCTTTGACTAAGTAAACTCATTTTGTTAGTTGCTAAATGTTGCAAGCATGTAGCATTTCATTCCTGTCTCAACACTGGTCAGCTAGATGGAACACGTTGGTATACCTTTTGTCCTTACCCCAAATACAATGTATTTCCATCATCTATAGAGTACTCCTGTACCGTCTATAGAGATCTTTTGTGTAGAAAACTGAGTGTGAAAGTAACACCAACCCTGGTCAATATTTGGTAGGTTCCTTAGTCAAGTTAAAACAAGTGATTCCTAGAAAGATTGAAAGGAATGGGATCCAAATTCCTCAGGATTTAAGGGCCCCATGGCATTTCCATACAACCCAATGCAGAAGAATTGAATTGATGGAGTTGGAGAGCTGTTTGTTGGTAACCATTCTCTGATTTTGAATCGCCTCAGGACCTTTGTAGACAATTCATAGAGAAGTCAGAGTTGTAGCAAGGGTTCCTGCCAAGGATAGCAGGGGAAGGAGAAACAAGGAAACACAGATGGGATGGGCAATGTCCAACTTTTTTACCCAACTGGGAACAAGTCCTGACCAGAAAGCACTTCATTCCCACTGGAATTTTCCTGAACTCTCAAAGCAACCCACTAGAGACAATATACTCCAAATTCTGGAGGCATTTGGGTCAGAAAAGTAAGAGATTAAAACCTCTAACATCTCAGATATTCCAGACCAACTAAGTTTTCTGTATTCTTTCTATACCTTCTGTTCAAAGGGAAATCAGTAGACAAAAACTAAGGGGACCTAAAAGATATATTTAACTGCATACATAATAGATGAGTATACAAAGCAAACTGCTTTTCAGTCAACTTTATTTGAAATTTGGAAATGTCAATGAAAATTTATACATCTAATTTAAGAATTTTCCTATCTGTTTTTTTCTTTCAGTCCACGGAGTTTCTCTCTCTGGCATCTCTAATTCCAACATCCCAAGGGATTTCCCTGAGTTCCACTTTGTCTTCACTCTTCGCCCTTCATCCCAATCCAGCCTACCATGTACTCTTGACTTATCCAACCATTTGATCTCAGTTAGAATGGTATGAAGCATTTGGAGATAGATCTCTCATTTTTTCCACTGGGCTCTGAAGCTAATCAATGCATCAGAACAAATGAGCCAATTTTAAAAACCACCGAATGGCATGTGAGCATTTATACCCTGAGGGCAAAGCTTATGCCATGACATCAGAGTCTGTAGGTGAGGATGGAAATGGATCATGTGAAAATGAGTTCAGCATCTTGCTGTCACAATCCCCATCTCAAGCCAGTGAGGATTCATGAAGATAAGGAAGAAGTGAAGAAACCTCTCATAAACCAGAAGATCTACCAGATTACAGGAATGAAGTGTTCAAGATCAATTCAAAACATGAAAAGTACTTATTGAGCCCCACATGTTTTTTATCCTCTACCCTCAGGAAGTCCAGGACATGCTGAACATATACTTGAAGAAGGAGGGGCATGGGAGTAATATGTCCAGCTGCTATTGCTCTGGCATCTTTTAGCCTCAATCCCTAGAAAGAAATGGAATTGGACCAACCATAGGCAATTTTCCAGGGGCCTGTGGAATAGCGAAGTTGTGGAAACCTACTGCTAAGTGAGATCTCAAAGGAAATGATCAGTTCCCTAAAGACTCCACAAGAAAAAAACTTCATTGAGTGGGGAGAGATAACATCATAGGGCCCAGTTTACTAGTTAGAGGGTTTTCTGGTTGGGGAAGGATAATAACTTTTAAAATCTGGGTAGCCTGCTTGGATCATACATAGAGAAAAAGACAACAGGTCATATCCTTCAATAAAGAGGAGACAGAGCCCTGGGTGTGGAAGGCAGAAACAAGGAACATAAATAAACAGGACCTTCAGATTATAGACCGAGAGCTGGAAGGATCCATAGGAATCATGGAGTCTGATACCCCCATTTTATATATAACATGGGATTGGCACATGCACAGAATGCATCTGGGTGCCTAATAGATGCAGCTTCCCCATGTGAAGGAGTCTAGGAAGCCTGTTTTTGAGAATATAATGACATATAATGAAAGTGTTTTGGAGTGACTTGAACATGTGTAGACAGATATTCTGTAACTATATCCATCTGCTAACCACAGGGTTACTTTTGCAATCAGTTCCATAGGCAGAAGTGGAGGCATCTTCAAAAAATTCTGGTTCAGTCATAGCCTAGTCCCTTCACTGAACTTTCTCACTTTACTATGATAGTTTAAGTCCTTTACTGACAACCTTTAGTTACAGATAATGTTCTAACTACCTTCTTCCTTCTGACACATGTGGTCTGTGAAATAGATCTCAGTCCTTATCATCTACAGCTATTCATTTCCATTGCTGGTGAAGAGGCAGGAGCATCCAGTCTTTTGAGTCTCAAAATGTCAAGAGGGAGAATGTCTGGGCTCATCTAGGTTTACAGCCAATTCAGCATCAATGCCCACAGGGGCAAGAAGCGGCATTTGGTAATAATCCTCAGGACCCCACCCAACAGTAACTGAAATGATAACTCATTCAGCAGTCATGCCAAATCTAAATGGGAACTTAGTAGGGTCAGTTTCAGGTAGGAACTGAACTAAGTCTAAGATGATCCAGAGACTGAAATGGCAGGGAAGAGTGTGTCCTCCCAAGTGTTAGGGGGTAAGAATGGATACTTTGTATCCATTACTTTGTTCTTGGTATATCTTCAAAGTAAATATCTCTTTGTAAAAGCTAATAGATATTAAGTGGTTAAAGAGAGCCAGGGTGCTACTCTGTAACACTAATAATGGGGAAAATAGCTAGCAGGTACTTAATTATGTCAGAGAAGAGACTCCTCCAAACTCTCAGCATATTCTTGGAATCCTAAGGCAGATGCACACAAATCTCACTCTGGGAAAGTAAGACCAAAGTGAACTCACTAGGTGCAGATGAAAAAACTAAGGTACAGAGAAATGACTTGCCCAAGGTCATACAGGTAAATAGTAGAGCTGGGATTTGGCCACTATTCGTCTGATTTCAAATCAAGTATTTCTTCCAATGTTCACCTATTTAGGGAAAAGGTTCACCTATTTAGAGCTGGAAGGAACCTCAGATGCCATGTGATCCAGTCCCCTCATTTTAGAAACTGAGGCCCAGGAAGTTTAAGTGACTTGACTTGGTCACACAGACAGTAAACATAAGAGGTTGGATTTGAACTGAGGTCCTTTCACTTTAGAGACAGTATTATTTTTCTGCTGTACCATACTAATGTTATTAAGGGAAGACAAGATATGCAGTATGTATATGTACACATATACACATGCCTATACACATATACATATGCATATATACATGTATTTTTATATACACATATTTATATTTTACATACATATATTTGTAATTTATATATACATATAAGTATATTTATATTTTATATGCATACATATAATACACAAACATACATATACATGCATGTACTTCAGGAATCTAGTCCCACCAAATACTTTCATGTATTAAGTATCCTAAGTCAGAAAGTGGAACTTCATCAATAACCAATAAGCCTTAGAAAGTGAATGTGCTCATTTTCTTTCCTTCATTCTCCATAAAGGTGAACACAACTTTGGTCTTTAACCAAGTATATGTTCAGCATGTCCTGGACTTCCTGAGGGTAGAGGATAAAAAACATGTGGGGCTCAATATGGTCTTTAATCATACACGCCAAGGAAAAATTACTGGCTTTTCAACAAGTGGGCAACAGGTCACTTGTAGAGCAGGTTAGAAAACAGTAGCAGTGGACATCTTGGAAAATTATCCCTATCCTTAAACCAGTTTTCTTTTTTCTGCCTTTTCTTCCTTTCCTCTCCCTGACCATCAACCCTCTCCCTCCCCCCCCCCGAAAAAAAAATTTATGTATCAAAATAGCTTCAAAGCTGTTCCACTCCTTGGCTCTTCCTTGAGACCAAAGTCCCCTACTGGGGAAAGGGAAAAGAAGAGTCACACCCCTTTGTGCTTTTCCCAAGTGCCACCCAAGCTTAAGGTCACACACAGCTCTTCTATGGCCTGGGAGGTCCAGAAAGAACCAAGGATGGGTCTGTCACTCAGGGACTCCTTGTAGGGTCAAAACCCAAGCAAATCATTTTATTCACATGGAAAAAAAAATCTAAAGCTGTACTCTAAGAGGTCAGGGCGATGGAATTTATAACCTCTTGTGGCGCTCTGCCTATAGTTCCCTCGCCACCCCCCCAACAGCCTGGCAGTTCAAACTCCCTAGAAAGCCTGTTGATTAGGAACTCATCCCTAGAGATCCATGTAGAAAGTAGAAGCTATAAGACAGAGTAGATGACAAGGTACATTCTTCATGCCCAAGCTAAGCAGAAAAGTGCCTTTTGTTTACTGGGCACCTTCTCATACAAGCTAGGGTAGGTAAAAGGCCTGGATTACCTAGGTACCAGAAAGTTCTTTCTGCATTCAGGTCACCATTTTGTCTTCCTGGATGGAAAATGGAATTAACCTTTCATCATACTGTCCTAAGAGTTGGTAGATATCTCTTATGTTTTCAATTACTACTCCTCATTCTTGTTCTGTTCTGGGCTGAAATGCCAGGCTATATTAGGTCATGCCAAGTGGTTTTGTTTTTTTAGTTAGCTGCACTACGTCATATCCTTAGGGGAGGCCAAGGACTAGGACAAAACCAAGGAATGGGTTTTCTTGCTGAGAGCAAGAGGAAAGCTTTCAAAAAGAGCATTGGGTTGGTGCCATGGAGTGTCCTTGAGATCCCTGTCACTCATGCTCTGGGACAGGGAATGTGAAAACTGGCTCCAGCACACTCAATTAAGGAACCAAAGCTGAATGAATGGTGGGTTGTCCATGGCCAAGTGGAATCAAGGTATTCAGTATTCTGGAATTAGCCCCATAAATAAGTCACACACACACACACACACACACACACACACACACACACCTCACCCAACAACTTCACTCTTTCATATGGACCTTGGAGAAAAGGGATAGATCAGCAAAACAAAACAAAACAAACACTCTCTTTTTCCTGGCTCAAAATATCCCTCCTCCCAGGAAGCTTCTCTAAACAAGCCCTACCTCCCCCATTGCTTTTTTGGCTCTGCGTATGTACATAGCAGTGTTTTCTATTTCTACTTTTGCTCCATGATTGCTTTATGCAAACTGTGAATTCCCAGAGAAAGGGGCCCTAGACTCAATTTCTCCTTTATCCTGCCCCATTTCTTGATTCTTAGTACCTCTGCCAATGATCCGCACACATCTGTAAATGTTTCATAAATACTGGTGGATGGACAGATCAGCAAATGAAGTCCCTCCATACCTAGATGGACTTTAGAGAAAGGATGGTGGGCTTAGAAGTAGGATGACCTGGGTTCAGATCTTTTCTTCGATGCTTATGAGCTATATGGCCTTGGGCAAATAACGTGACTGCTCTTACTTATATGCCAAACAAGGATAATAATAGTTTAGTACTAGCCTCATAGAGTTGTGAGGCATATGTAAAGTTCTTTTTTAAAAAGACTGTTTAGACAGCTAAGTAATGATGTAGCTAGAACAAAAATCCAGAGTAAATAGCAGGAACCAAGAGATGGAGTGTTTTGGTCATGAAACAGCAGAGTCTAGCGTCACTGAAACAAAGAAAGAGTATGTGCTTGGGAGTAAGGGATAAGACAACTGCAAAGGTAGAAGGCGGCTCGCTTATGAAGGGCTGTGAATGTCACTTCTTTGTATGTGAGTATGGTAGTGTGGGAAGCAGTGTAGCATGCTTTCACATTTTTCACAGCCTTGCTCTAGTTTCCTCCATTTTGTGCACTCTATAATACAGTCAAATGGGCTGTCTTGCTGGGACCCTTGGGTCATGAATCACTCTTAACAGTGTCTGGTGAAACATACAGATTTCTTTTTAGAATAATAATTTAAAATACATACTATTACAAAAGAAATCAATTATATCAAAAAATATAGTTATTTTTTTAAATTCTTTAAAACAAGCTCACAGACCCCAGGTTAAGAACCTCTACTTAATCCAATCCCTCTGATACATACACACACACACACACACACACACACACACACACACACACACACACACACACACGAAGAAATGAAGACTTAAAAGATGAAGTTAGCAATTTTTTCATCTGCATAGCAAAGGGGTTGAATTAAGCAGGGGTTCTTAACCAGTAATCTGTAAACTTGTTTTTTTTATATTTTTATAATTACATTTCTATACAATTGGTTTTCTTTGTAATCCTATACATTTTATTTCATGCACTTTTTAAAAGAATTCTATCTGAAAAGACATCCATAAGTTTTGGGGTCCATGACACAAGAGGTTAAACTGCTGGGTTTAAGGGATAGCAACGACCTTTCAGCTCAAACACTATTTGAACCTAAGACTTAACAAAGCTTTTGTAACCCAAGAGAAATTATTGACACAGAATGAATTTTTGGGGTACTTCCCTAGCCCCTAGGTCCCATTCCTCTCCCTCTCTGCAAGGAGAGGCAGCCAAGAAACCCCACACTTACCTTCTCACTCTTTGCCAAGTCAGGTCAGACTGATCCAAACCAAGCAGCCCCCAAAACTCTGAGGAGCACCTCTATTCAAGACTGCCTAGGTCAAGGCCAAGGTATTCAGTTTGCACCCTCAAGTCTTCAAAGGGCAGGGCTTCTTTTCAGTACCATGCCCTCATAGAACTAGGAAGAAAAATTCCCTCAAGACAAAGAGAAAGATGAGCTGGTTCCTTTGCCTTAGCATCCCTCCCCTAGCGTAGTCTCCCTTCTGGCCTCTGAATATCTGTACAATTCATCTCCTTTACCAAAGTAGCTGAAGATTTCCTATTTTTAGATTCAGGATTGATTTTAACTTCCACAGTTTATCTCATCCATTAATCTACATTCACTTGATTGCAGCCAGCACCCCTGCTACACTTTGATTTCCAGGTGGATAATGCCTGGAGATTAAATTACTACTGATTGACTCTCATTGCTTTACTTAAATTGTGATGGCAACAAATTTGTGACATCAGCAAAATC
This sequence comes from Bettongia penicillata ogilbyi, assembly GCA_023548195.1. Taxonomy (NCBI): domain Eukaryota; kingdom Metazoa; phylum Chordata; class Mammalia; order Diprotodontia; family Potoroidae; genus Bettongia; species Bettongia penicillata. The sequence continues at coordinate 205,059 of JAJHZJ010001014.1, read as the reverse complement.
ATGACATCAGCAAAATTGAGAGTTCCTTCCCCTATTTTCTCCCAAGACATCACCACTGTTACCTTCACATAGCTGCTGCTGCTCTCAAAGTCTTCACTCACACCCAGATGACAAGAAATAACATAAGGCAAAGTTCTTAATCTGGGGTTCATGAACTATTCTTAAGATATTTTGAAACCCGTATTTCAGTATCTTTTATGTCCTTTGTAAACCTATGTATTTCATTTTATGCATTCAAAAACACTATTCAAGACTACCAAAATGTGTCCATGACACAAAAAAAGATTGAGAACTCCAAGCATAATAGAATAAGTCTCCCGTATTTTAACTAAGATTAATACAGGCAGTCATTAATTCATCTATTCAACAAATATACATCAAGTGTCTGCAGTGTGCCATGTCTTATACTGGGCACTGAAGACATAAAAAGCTTAGCTAAAAATTCAGTCCTAGAATCTTCATGAACATTACAGTCTAGGAGGAGGAAAAGACACAAAGTTAATGCTATGTTAATATTGCATAATATTACCCAAATCTTAAATCTCAAACTCAAAAAGGCTGATTTCAGGCTTGAGAATACCTCCTTGCCCTATGCAACAATGCCCTCCATCCCTCTGCTTTGAAGATGCCTTTCTATGTCCCAGGAATCCCACCATGATAGTGATTGTCTACTTCTCTGCCTATGACCTGACCCTAGACCTAGTACCTGTAATGGCCATTGCTACAGGCCTTAACAATCCTAAGACATTTCCTCAGTGTCTGTCAAATAATAAGTACTGTAGACCCACTGTGGAGATGACAGGTGCATTAATAACTATAGTACAAGACAGTATGAGATAAGGACATAACAGACATACCTTTGTAAGATACAGGAGTTCAGAGGAAGGAAAAATTACATGGGGAGAGGAGATTGTATTTGAGCTGGAGGACACAATCAGATGAGAAGGAAAGGTTTGGAGAGCAAGTACAAGTGTGGAAACAGGAAAATTCTGAACACTCATGAACCTGCAAGGATCCAAGATTGGATGGGGCACCACATACATGATACAAGAGAAGGCTGGAAACATAGGCTGGACTGGGTGGCCCCTCTAAAGGGCCTTGTGGTCTAGTTGGGAAGGTAGGTTCTACATATATTAAAACTTAAATAAATGTTACTTATTAACAAACATTAATAAACAGTTGATATAATGATAAATATTATCATTTAATGTTCACATGAGTATATGACAGTGGTACAAGAGATATTATAAGGAGATAAAGAATTTGTTGAAAGATGAGGGATATCAGTCAGTGCTGTTCAACTCAAACAGAAACAGGATGACTAAACCATACATAGAGATCCACATAGGCCCCTATTGACTCAGTTTTAAGATATATTATCTATGATTTATTTTATTTTTATTCATTTTGCCAATATTTCCTAATTGTGTTTTCATCTGGTTCCCTTACACTCAGGAATTTTGTGAGCAATAGGCATCCAGTGGACCTGGTGTTTGACACTTCTGCTGTAGATTACAGAATTCAGAGAAGGGAAAGATTTCGTGTGGTTTGAGATAAACTGGGAAAGCTTCAAAGAGTAAGTGCCTGCCAAATTTTTGTGGTTGTTCCCTCATTTCAGTCATCCCCAGTTCTTCATGACCCCATTTGGGTATTTTCTTGGCAAAGATACTGGAGTGATTTGGGATTCCAAGCTCCTTATACAGAAGGGGAAAGTGAGACAAAGAAAGTGAAGTAACTTGCCTACAGTCACATGGCTAGTAAGTGTCTGAAGCCAGATTTGAACTCACAAAGATGAGTCTTCCTGACTCCAGGCCTGATATGGTATCCATTACATGATCTAGTTGCCCCTCACCTAACTCATAATAGGCACTAAATAAATACTAGTTGACTGACTTCATGAAGAAAGAAGAAGTTGAACTGGACCTTGGAAGGATGAACATGATTTCCTCCCTGACTACTAGCTACTTTCTCGAGAGTCAACAAATATTTGCCCCCAAAATGCCCAAAATTTATACTTTTGGTGGAATCAAGGAATCTTGACCCTGCACCAATCCTAAGAAATTATCAAGTACAGTAATAGAAGAGAAACTGACCAAACTCTAGTTTTCAGACTACATTCTCAACTTTCTATGAAAATTGAGACATTTGGCCCCCTCTAGTCCTGTACCAACTCTCTCTCCTGCTCTCCATAATCTGTCCAATACCACTGATCGAAGCTAAGTATCACACCTGCCTATTCTTCTAATACCTCAAAAGGTAATTAGTCTGGACAGATGATTTGAACTCATCAAGGGTAGTTAATTGCTCTTTTACAATCTATCTCCCACCTTGACTTGGACATCTAACTGCCTCCCATTGGCCTGTTCTTTTCTGTCCATTCATCATTCCTCTCTGTGTAAAGTGCTTTGTGCACCATAGGTATTATAAACCTTAAACACTGGCTATTATTATTATTGGCATAGAAAGCACAGAAAAATAAAACGAGCAGCTCTTCCTTCTCTCCACAGTGTCCAGGCAGTGTCCTATCCACTCTAAGCAACAATCGTAGCCCTCTTTGTTCTTCCTCTTTTCCCTAATATAGTTTTTTTTTTAAGTTTGTTTGGTAAGATTCCCTCATGTGTCTCTTCACACAACTTCCCTTTTCACTCCTCACCAGAATTATTTCTCTTTCTATCTTCAAAATTCATCTTCAAGAGCTTCCCATCCCTCCCAGAGTGAATACTCCTGTGGGATTTGAATTTGTGGTATCTTACTCATGCATTCTCCAGTATTTGAAGTCTGCTCCCCCAAAATCTAAGACTCTAAGTCAGGTTCCAGATGATTATGGTTTCCCTCTTACAGATGTGGATAGCCAGTCCTACCTAGGATTGATTTTGTCAGCCCTATTTGCTATGTAGGTAATGAAATGCACCTGTGCTCACAGCCACTGGTGCTCCAGAAATTGTTAATGGATTCTATCATAGTTCATTCATTGTCTCTTCACAAGCACTGACCTTTAATTAGTTGGTTACTGGGGGATGGGGGTCATATACCCGTGAAGGCAGATGGTAAAGAATTCTAAAAAACAGCAACCTGGCTTCCTGACATATGAAACAGTATGTACTCTCAGCTCAACTGATTTCACTTTGCCAACTAAATCAGAGTGGAATGCTTCAAAGGCCTAAGGCACATGTGCACGCGCACACACATACACACACACACACACACACACACAAATGTTCCAAACACACTTCAACTGCCCAATTAATTACCAAATGGCAATAGTTATAGACTTTGAATGAGAGACAGAGCTTTCATGTTGGCTTTGCAATACTGATCATGTATTCAGAGAACATATCTTTCTGTTCTTTCCAAAAATGTACAACCTGCACCCACCTGAGCAGTCAGGATATCAGAGTGCAAGCACAGATGACTGAGAATCTCCCAATAACCTTCCAAGCCAGAAAGGAAAAAAAGAAAAGGAATCTTATGAATTGTTTGAGGGAAATTTCTATTCCTGTTAAATATTATGCAAGAACTTCTATATGGAAGCCTGACAGGTAGATTTATGCCTATAGTTAAATAGGCCCTAAGTTCAGAGATTCATTTTAGCTTATCAAAACCAGGGAGCATTGAGAGGCTTTGAACAAAGACTGAAAATTATGTGTCAAGGTGGTTCTCACTTGAGTTAAACAGAGTAAACAAAGCCATGAATTAATCAATCAGTCAAAATTTATACTATGTGCCAGGGATGCAGAAACAAAAATAAGACAGTCCCTTTCTGTTATAGACCTTACATTCTATCAAAGGGGAAAAAAAACATGTACACATATAAGTATGATGGAGGGGTGATCATTACACTGGAAACCCTCCCAACATGCTAAAGAGGAGCACTTCCCTTGAAGTTGGACTGTTTCCTGGCTCCTTCTGGAAGGAGGAACCATGCACACATACTTCACCATTTGCTCCTGATTGTGGCCCCTGGCTGCCTTTGTGTAGTTTTGCACTTGCTAGGTTTCTTCTGGAAAAGAAACAATCTCATTCTCTTATGCTGTTCTGAACATTTAGATTGGGATGCTGACAATCCTCCATGGACTTCCCTGTGGATTCAACGAAGGAGAGATGTCTGTCCCTTATTGATGGCTATATATGTACATGACAGAGAATCCACATGTATTTACCCAGGTGAACCTTAGACTGGATCTCAGGAACACAACTGTGTTTTCTGATTTGTGTTTCATTCCCTAAGCACAGGTGGGCCTACGAGCAATCAAGAGATGGATGAAGTCTTTGCTGCTACCTCAAATAATGAAGAATTCAGGAGTCTTGGTATCCACGTGCTGACAGTTGGAAGTATTTCTAATAAATGCGCCACTTCTTGGGGAAAGGATAGCCATCAGTCAGGTAATCCTAGAACCTGAAAACCCAAACTACAACTCAGTGAGCTAAAAGATATAGATCTTGAGCCACTGCTTAGACAAGAATGATCCAAGATGAATGTGAAATATCTACTCAACATTTCCACAAGTCTCCTTGTAGTCTTCTCTGTCTCCTGGGAAACTATAATAGAAACAGTGAGTTTTAGTTTTATGTTTTAAATAAGTGTCCATGAATTTTTATAAGTTATAGTGGATAGAATGTTGGGCTGAGAGTCAAGAGGACCTGAGTTCAAATGTGGCCTCAGCCACAATCTATGTGACTCTAGGCAAGTGGTTTAACCTCTGTCTTCCTCAGTTTCATCAAATGTAAAATGGGGATAATAATAGCATTTGCTTCCCAGAGTTGCTATGAGAATTACATAAGATAATTTTTTTTAAGATTATTTTTAATTTATGGAATAAAACAAGTATTTCCATAGCATGGTATAATTTTTAAAAAGATGATTACACATGAAACTGCAAATCTATTGTGTAAAACTTGCTACTTCTTTTAATTATATAAGCTATCATGTGAATTTCTTTTTTTTCTTTTTCCCCTCCCCTTCCTTCACCCTAGAGATGGTGATAGACACAAATATGTATATGTATATGTATATGTATGTGTGTATACATATATATATACATATATACACACAAATTGTTCTATACATACTTCTATTTGTCAGTTCTTTCTCTGGATGCAGATAGCATCTTCCTTCATACGTCCTTTGTAGTTGATTTGAGTATTTATAATAGTCAAAATTATTTATTCACTTAAAATACTCTTAAAACAATATTACTATTACTGTACACAATATTAGCTGGTTCTCTTCATTTCACTCTTCATTATTTATGTAAGACCATCCATGTTTTTCTAAGATCACAGTAGTACTCCATCACAATCATATACCACAATTTGTTCAGCCATTCCATAATTGACAGGCATCCTGACAATGTCCAGTTCTTTGTCACCACAAAAAGAGCTGCTACAGATATTTAAAAAATGCATGTCTTTTCTTTTTTCTCTAATCATCTGGAAATAGACCTAGTAATGGGATGCTAGGTCAAGGGATATATGCAGCTTAATAAATCTTCGGGCATAATAAAAGATTTCTATCCAAATGGTTGGATCAGCTCACAACTCCACCAACAATGAACTACTGTCCTTATTTTTTCACATCCCCTCCAACATTTGTTGCTTTCCCCTTCTATCATTTTAGCCTATCTGATAGGTATAAAATGATATCTTGAGGTTGTTTAATTTTCATTTCTCTAATCGATAATGATTTAGAGTGTTTTTTCATAGGATTATAAATTGTTTTTATTTCTTCATTGGAAAACTGACTATTCATGTCCTTTGACCATTTATGAACTGGGGAATGGGGTCAGGTAGGTGGTACAGTGCATAGAGCACCAGTGCAGGAGTCAGGAGAACCTGAGTTCAAATCTCACCTCAGATACTTGACACTTTCTTGCTATGTGACCTTGGGCAGGTCCCTTAACCCCAATTGCCTCATCCTGGGTCACCTCCAGTCATCCTGATGAATATCTAGTCACTGGATTCAGATGGCTCTGGAGGAGAAGTGAGGCTGGTGACCTGCACAGCCCTCCCTCACTCAAAACAAAGTCAAGTGCACAATTGGGAAATGACTCGTATTCTTATAAATTTTACGAAGTTCTTTATATAATTGAGATATGAGACTTTTATCTGATAAATTGTCTATAAATTATTTTTCAATTTGCTGATCTTGGTTACATTTGCTTTATTTGTACAAAACTTTTTTTTTAATTTAATGTAACTAAAATTAGCCAGGTTATACCTCCTTCTGCTTTCTACCTCTTGTTTATTCACAGATTGCTCACTATCCATAAGTCTAATAAGTAATATGCTCCATATTCTTCAACTTTTCTTGTAACATTTCTCTTTATATCTATGTCATGTATTCATTTTTACCTTACCTTGTTAAATGGTGTAAAATATTGGTCTACATCCAAGTTGTATCATACTACTTTAAATTTTCCCAGCAATTGTTACCAAATAATGAATTCTTATCCCAAAATCTTAAATCTTGACATTTGTCAAATGCAAAGTTACCATATTTATTTACTGTTGTAAATTGTATGTCTACTATGTTCCATTGATCTATCTGAGAGTTTTGATAATTGCTGCTTTATGGTATAGTTAAGAACTGATGCTGCCAAACCTCTTCCTTTACATTTTTTCATTGTTTCCTTTGATATTCTTGACTTTTTGTTCTACCAAATAAATTTTTCAGGTTTTTTCTTGGGGGATAATTCAGTAAAATATGTTTGGCATTTAATTGGGATGACATTGAATATATAAATTAGTGTGGCTAAAACTGTCATTTTTATTATATTGATCCTGGCTAGCCATGGACAATAAGCATTTCTCAAATTATTTAAACCTAATTTTATTTGTATATAAGGTGTTTTTTTTCTATAATTTTGTTTATATAGGTCCTGAGTTTGTTTTGGCAGGTATACTTCCAGTTATTTTGTACTGTCTAGAGTTATTTTAAATGGGGTATTTCTTATTGTCTCTTCTTGCAGGGTTTTGTTTGTGATATATAGTAATGCTGATGGTTTATGTGGATCTACTTTATATCCTGCTACTTTGCTAAAATTATTGCTTCAACTAACTTTTTAGTTGAATCTTTAGGATTTTCCAGGTATATCATCCTATCATATGCAAAAAAAAAAAAAAGGTAGCTTCATTACCTCCTTCCCTACTCTGATTCCTTCTATTTCTTTTGCTTCTCTTACTACTATCACTAGGTTTTCCAATACAACATTAAATAATATTGGTGACAGCAGGCATTCTTATTTCACATTTGATCTTATTAGGAGAGCTTCTAGCTTATCCCTCAACAAATATTGCTTGCTGATGGTTTTAGATAATTTTTTTTATCAATTTAAGGGAAAAATCCATTTATACTTATACTTTCAACTCTTTTTAATAGAAATGAGTGTTGAACTTTATCAAAAGCTTTTTCTGCATCTGTCAATATGATAAGATTGTTTTACTTTTATTATTTATATAATAAATTATGTTAATAGTTTTCATTATGTTAAACAATCCCTATATTCATGGTATAAATCCCGCTTGGTCATAATGTATAATTTTTGTAATATATTGTTACAATTTTTTACAGTATCTTATTTAGAATTTTTGCATCCGTATTCATTAATGAAATTGATTTATAACTTTTTTCTCTGTTTTTCTCTTCCTGACTTAGGTATCATTATCATATTTGTTTCATAAAAGAAATTGGCTAGGATCCCTTCTTTGACTATTATTCCAAATAATTTATTTAAAATTGGGATGAGCTGATCTTAAATATTTGATAGTATTCACTTGTAAATCCACCTAGTGCTGGTGCTTTTTTCTTAGGAAGTTCATTTATGGCCTTTTCAATTACATTTTCTAAAACAGGTCTATTTTGATATTTTATTTCTTTTTCTGCAAATCTAGACAACTTATATTTTTGTATATTCTTCCATTTCACTTAAATTGTTAAGTTTATTGGCATACAATTGGGCAAAATAACTCCTTATAATTGCTTTAATTTCATCTTCATTAGTGATATAGCCATCCTTTTCATTTTTAATACTAGTGATTCAGTTTTCTGTTTTTAATCAAATTAACCAAGGGTTTATCTATTTTATTGATTTTTCATAAAACCAACTCCTACTTTTACTTATTAATTCAATGGGGGTTTTTACATTCAATTGTATTAATCTCACATTTAACTTTTTAGGATTTCCAATTTAGGGTTTAATTGAGGACTTTTAGTTTGTTCTTTCTGTTTATTTTTAAATTGCATACTCAATTCATTGATCTGCTCTTTCTCTATTTTATTGATATAAAGCATTTAGAGATGTAAATTTTCTTCTGATCACTGCTTTTGCTGTATCCCATAGGCTTTGATATGTTTCCTCATTTTTGTCATTCTCTTCATAATATTTTTAAATTGTTTATTATTTAAATTATAAATATTAAAGACAATATTTTAAAGCATTAAGCATGATGCCTAGAACATAGTAGTATAAAAGTTTGTTTCCTTCCTTCCTTTGCCTAATGTATATTAATTTGTACATTGAGTAATTTTTCTAAGAGGGATCCTATTAATCTCTTTTGTGGAGACCCTAGACATGAGTCAACCCTAAGTTTTATTTAAGAGTTTTTTTTCCCTGCAACTCTAGTGGAGACATAATGAGTCAGAGAGTATTTAAAAAGTAAGATTCTTTCTTTTAGAAATCAGACTCCCCATAGTACTGCACTGATTCTGCCTGACCCCAGAGCCAGGATCCCTTTGTAAGAGAGGGCACTGCAACCCTAATCCCGTTCCCACCATAGGTAACGTAAGTAAATAAAAAATAAACACAAAGTAAATATAAATGTAGGAGTAGAAGTAGTAGCACCAGAGGAACTATGGAAAGCCCTCAAGCAGAAAAGGACTCTTGAGCTGAGCTTTGAGGGAAGCTAGGGATTTTAAGAGGCAGAGATGAAGGTGGAGTGTATATAGTAGGCATGTGCAAAGGCATGAAGATGGAAGATCAAATGTTATTATTTGTTGCTGTTATCATTGTTGAATCATTTCAATCATATCCACCTCTTCATGACCCCATTGGGGTTTTCTCATTAAAGAGGCCAGAATGGTTTTCCATTTCCTTCTCCATCTCATTTTACAGAGGAGGAAACTGAGGCAAATGGAATTAAGTGACTCACCAGAGTGACACAGCTGGTAAGAGTCTGAGGTCAGATTTGAACTCAGGAAGATGAGTCTTCCTGAATCCAGGCTTTGCACTCTAGGCACCATGGCACCACCTAGCTGCCATGTCATATATGGGACTCTGCAAGTAGGCCAGCTCAACCAGAAGAATGCATGAGGGAGAGTAATGTGTAATGATAAATGATAAATGAATCAATGGCAGCTGATGAGTTCACCATGAGAGTCAATGGAGGAAGAGAAGAGCCTCAAGAATGAGCTTTGGGGTATATCCACAACAGAATGCAGAATTCCAGAGAACAGCAAGAAGAGATAAGAAGGTTTACTTAAATGAGTGATGCAAAGAAATAGAAAATGATAGACTGGGAAAGCTCAGAGATCTCTTCAAGGAAATTAAAGATGTCAAGGAAAAGTTTCATACAAAAATGGGTATGATAAAATAAAAATGGTAGAGAGTTAACAGAAGCAGAAGAAAAGTTGGCAAAAATACACAAAAGAACTATGCAAAAAGATCTTAACATCACCAATAACCACGATGGTGTGGTTACTGATCTAGAGCCAGATATCTTGGAAAATGAAGTCAAGTGGGCCTTTGGAAGCATTATTAATGATAAGCCAAGTAAAAGTGATGGAATTCCAGCTGAGCTATATAAAAGATGATGCTGTTAAAGTGTTGCATTCAATAAGCCCACAACTCTAGAAAACACAACTGTGGCCAGTAGATTGAAAAAGATCTGTTTATTTCCCAATACTGAAAAAGGGCAATGCCACAGAATGTTTAAATTACCAAACAATTGCACTCATTTCACATGGCGGTGCACACTAGGCTTAAGATTCTGCAAGTTAGGTTTCAGCAATATGTAATCAAGAATTTTCAAAGGAATAGGCTGGTTTTTGAAGAAGCAGAGAAGGTGGAGACCAAATTGCCAATATTTTCTAGATTATGGAGAAAGCAAGGGAGTTCCAGAAAAAACATCTACTTCTGTTTCACTGACTACACTAAAGCCTTTGACTGTATGGATCATAACATGACTGGTGAGATAGTTTACACAAAGAATCTGACAAATAACCTTAAAGTGCCCCAGACATATAACTTATTGTTAATGTTATTATTGTTATTAACCTTATTACACAGAGCGTTGTGTAGTATATAAAAAACCAAGCCACAAACACAAGAAATGAAGGTGATGAAATTGCATTGCTTGTCATGATAGCTATTTCTCTGATCTGGGAAATGTCTCCCATTATGAGGAACTCAGTTCCATTTTTTGCTGCTTCCATCAAATCCCAAAGAACTTTCACAACAGAAATGCAAGATAGGAATGAGAAACCCTAAGATTCTTTAGGATTCAATGACTCTGAGAAGATAAAAGTTCTTAAATAATTTCTTTTTATTCTAATTTGTACTGCTGAGTGTGATGAGAATTCTTTTTAAAGGAAAGTGAAAAGGAATTTGAAGACAGGAAAAGTCCTTCCTCAAATATATACTGGCTATAAGACCCTAGGTAAGTCACTGAATCTCTCAGGGGTCCAAGTAACTCTCCAAAACTAAATTGCAGAGAATGTGCCAATCTCCATTGGTAGAGAGGATTTTCTCCCCTAGGAATTCCCTATCCTAATGAAATCACAAGTCATCATTATTCCTATCATTATTATTTATCCCCATTAGTACCAAAATCTAAAAATGCTGCCTGAAATTGAACCTATCCAAATTGCAACCTGGAGAAGAAGAGGAAACTCCAGTGAAAAAATGACTACATGGTGGGGGGAGAGGGAGGATGGAGCCAAGATGGTGGGGTAGAAAGATGGATCTGTAGAAGCTCCCCATCATAGCTCATAAAATATGTGTTAAAAATGACTCTAGAGGGGCGGAGCCAAGATGGCGGAGTAGAAGGACGCATGTTTACGAGCTCCGAAACCAAAGCCCATAGAATTAATGTAAAAAGAGTCCCCCATAGCTTCTGGGTGAATACAAGGTGTGCAGAAGCAGAGTGGAAGAGATTTCCGTTCCAGGGAGCCCTGAAGACCCGTCCCCAGGGTCCGGCGCGCCCCGGAAAGTAAACCCGACCCCCAGCGCTGCCCTGGTCGAGGCCGCAGAGAAGCTGATCCGAGCAGGCTTCAGAGATGGAAGCTCCAGCAGCCGGGAAAGTCCCTCCGCCCACAGAAGCTACAGGTCAGTGAGAAAGAAAGCCGGGCTGAAGGAGAGGGGAAGCGGGGCGTCTCCGTGACTCGGGCCCCCTCGGGAGGAAGCGGTGGTGGCGGGGACGGGGGCAGGAAGCAGCGGAGGCAGAGGTGTGGGCGACGGCTGAGGCGGCAGCGGCCCAAGACTCAGGAATCCCCCAACAGCAGGCAGGATCTTCATTACGGAAGATTCCCACATAAAACCTGACGGAGCTGAGCCTGGGAGACGGCCCTGCCCCCACCCCGCTCTGTTACTGAAGGCTCCTGCTTAAAGCCCCCAAAGGAGCGGGATTTGGGAGGCGGGTCCCGCACCCCGCCCCCACCCGTTCCATTCCTGAAAGTCTCTGCATAAAACCCCCGAGGGATCAGAGTCTGGGAGGCAGCCCTGGCCCCACCCCAGCACCTGAACTAAAGCTCACTGATTGACAGCCAGCAGGAGGAAAGCCCATTTAAATCTCAGAGGCCAAGCACTAGCTGGGCGGATCCAGGCGGGGGTGGAAAGGAATCTCAGAAGTCAAGTAACTGGCTGGGAAAATGCCTAGAAAAGGGAAGAAAAATAAGACTTTAGAGAGTTTTTTCCAACAAATGCAAATGATCCCGACCTTTGGATCTGACGAAGATGAGGACGTATTCTTGCCATCAGGGAAGGACGTGGAGGGCGGGGCCTCAGTACCACAGACACCCCAGGGGGGTGGTGGGTGGGCTCAGGCCCTGGAAGAGCTCAAAAAGGATTTTGAAAAGCAAGTTAGACAGGTGGAGGAAAAACTGGGAAGAGAAATGTCAGAGATGCAACAAAAGTATGAAAAACAGGTCAATACCTTGGTAAAGGAGACCCAAAAAAATGCTGAGGAAATTAACACCTTGAAAAATAGGCTCACCCAATTGGCAAAGGAGGTTCAAAAAGCCAATGAGGAGAAGAATGCTTTCAAAAGCAAAAGTAGCCAAATGGAAAAAGAGGTTCAAAAGCTCACTGAATTTAATAGCTCTCTCAAAATTAGAATGGAACAGATGGAGTCTAATGACTTTATGAGAAACCAAGAAATCACCAAACAAAACCAAAAGAACGAAAAAATGGAAGAGAATGTGAAATATCTCATGGGAAAAACAACTGACCTGGAAAATAGATCCAGGAGAGACAATTTAAAAATTATGGGACTACCTGAAAGTCATGATCAAAAAAAGAGCCTAGACATCATCTTCCATGAAATTATCAAGGAAAACTGCCCTGACATTCTAGAACCAGAGAACAAAATAAGTATTGAAAGAATCCATCAATCACCACCTGAAAGAGACCCAAAAAGAGAAACTCCTAGGAACATTGTGGCCAAATTCCAGAACTCCCAGCTCAAGGAAAAAATCTTACAAGCAGCTAGAAAGAAACAATTCCAGTACTGTGGAAATACAATCAGGATAACCCAAGATCTAGCAGCTTCTACATTAAGGGATCGAAAGGCGTGGAATAGGATATTCCAGAAGGCAAAGGAACTAGGACTCAAACCAAGAATCACCTACCCAGCTAAACTGAGTATAATACTTCAAGGGAAAATATGGTCTTTCAATGAAACAGAGGACTTTCAACCATTCTTGATGAAAAAACCAGAGCTGAAAAGAAAATTTGACTTTCAAACACAAGAATGAGAAGAAGCATGAAAAAGTAAACAGCAAAGAGAAGTCTTAAGGGACTTACCATGAGTGAACTGTTTACATTCCTACATGGAAAGACAATATTTGTAACTCTTAAAACTTTTCAGTATCTGGGTAGTTGGTGGGACCACACATACACATGTACACGCATGCACACACATACACACATGCACACACATACAGAGATAGAAAGCACAGATTGAACTGAATAGGATGGGACCATACCTTAAAAGAAACTAGGGTAAATGGTGAGAGAGAAATGTAGGGGGAGGGAAAGGGAAGGGGGTAACTATATGTCATTTAAGAGGCAGGTAGGAGTTTTTCTTAGTGGAGGGAAAAAGAGGAGAGCTGAGAAAAAAAAAAACAAAAACAAGAAGTTTACCCTCATCACATTTGACTAAACGAAGGAGTGAAAGGCACACTCATTTTGGTATGAAAACCTATCTTACAGTATAAGAAAGTGGGGGAGAAAGAGATATTGCAAGGGGGGGATGATGGAAGGGAGGGCAAAGGGAGGAGGGAGCAATCTGAAGTCAACACTTGGGGAGGGACAGGATCAAAAGACAGAAGAGAAACAATGAGGGGCAGGTTAGGAGGGATGGTAATCCAGTTAGTCTTACACAACACGACTATCAGGGAGGTCATTGGCAAAACTACACAGATATGGCCTATATTGAATTGCCTGCTATCCCAAAGGGAATGGGTGGAGAGGGAGGGATGAGGAGAATTTGGAACTCAAAGTTTTAGGAACAACTGTTTAGTATTGTTGTTGCAACTAGGAAAGAAGACATACAGTTAAGGAGGAATGGAAAGTCATCTGGCCCTACAGGAGAAAAGAGAAGATGGAGACAAGAGAAGGGAGAGATGACAGAAGAGAGGGCAGATTGGAGATAGGGAAAATTAGATTGCATGGGGTATTGGGGTGGGGGGAGGGGATAAAAGGGGAGAAAATTTGGAACCCAAAAATTTGTGAAAATGAATGTAAAAAATTTAAATAAATAAATAAATTTTTAAAAAAATGACTCTAAACAAATTCTAGAGCGGCAGAAGCCACAGCACAACAGAGTGAAGGAGATTTCCAGCCCAAGAAAGCCTGGAAGGCCAACAGGAAAGGTCTACCACACCTGGCACAGAGTGCAGGCCAAGGTGGGCTGCACAGTGTGGCAGGGACAGGACCCAAAACAGGCTTCAGGGCACCACTGGCAGCAGCAGTTCCCAGATTTCTCAACCCACAAATGCCAAAGACAGCTTCAAAGGTCAGTGAGAAAGCTCTTTCACTTGGATGAGAAGGGAATGTAATCTGGACCCAGCAGCAGCATCCATTTTTGGAGCCCTCCACATAAACACCCTGGGGGACTTGAGCTGCAGATCTGGATCTCAGCCTTGAGTGGCTCTCCTGGATTGAGGAAGAGTGCTGATGGTGATGCTGGTGGAGGCTCTGGAAAGAGAACCTTGCAGGCAGATCCTGGACAGAACAGAGTACCTGTGGTTGCTCCTAGACCAGAGTGCAGTCCAGGAAAGGAGTAAACTCCTCTCCCTTGATTACACCACCTTGGAGGAACTGAGAGCTTTCAGGCCCCCAGAGTATAACATCCTCTTAACAAAGGATTCAAAAGTCAAGTAACGGGCTGGGAAAATACCCCAAAAAAGGGGGAAAAAACAAGACTACAGAAGTCTACTTTCTTGGTGAAAAGGTATTTTCTTCCATCCTTTTAGATGAGGAAGAACAATGCATACCATCAGAGGAAGATCGAAAAGTCAAGGCTTATGCACCCAAAACCTCCAAAAGTGAATATGCAAAAGTCTCAGGCCATGGAAGAGCTCAAAAAAGGATTTTGAAAATCAAGAAAGAGAGGTGGAGGAAAAACTGGGAAGAGAAAAATACCAGAAAAATCATGAAAAGCAATTCAACAGCTTGCTAAAGGAGACCCAAAAAAATGCTGAAGGAAATAACACCTTTAAAAATAGGTTAACTTGATTGGCAAAAGAGGTTCAAAAAGCCAATAAGGAGAAGAATGCTTTAAAAAGCAGAATTAGCCAAATGGAAAAAGGTTCAAAAGCTCACTGAAGAAAATAGTTCTTTTTTTTTTTTAAGAATATTTATTTATTTATTTAACTTTTTACATTCATTTTCACAAAATTTTGGGTTCCAAATTTTATCCCCTTTTATCTCCTCCCCCCACCCCAATACACCAAGCAATCTAATTTTCCCTATCTCCAATCTGCCCTCTCTTCTGTCATCCCTCCCTTCTCTTGTCCCCATCTTCTCTTTTCTCCTGTAGGGCCAGATGACTTTCTATTCCTCATTAACTGTATGTCTTCTTTCCTAGTAGCAACAACAATACTAAACAGTTGTTCCTAAAACTTTGAGTTCCAATTTCTCCCTGTCCCTCCCTCCCCACCCATTCCCTTTGGGAAGGCAGGCAACTCAATATAGGCCATATCTGTGTAGTTTTGCAAATGACTTCCATGATAGTCGTGTTGTATAAGACTAACTGAATTACCCTCCATCCTATCCTGCCCCTCATTGTTTCTATTCTGTCCTTTGATCCTGTCCCTCCCCGAGTGTTGACTTCAAATTGCTCCCTCCTCCCATTGCCCTCCCTTCCATCATCCCCCCCTTGCTTATCTCCTTCTCCCCCACTTTCCTATACTGTAAGATAGATTTTCATACCAAGATGAGTGTGCATTTTATTCCTTCCTTTAGTCAAATGTGATGAGGGTAAACTTCTTGGTTTTTTTTCTCAGCTCTCCTCTTTTTCCCTCCACTAAAAAGTCTCCTACTTGCCTCTTAAATGACATATAATTGCCCCATTCCATTTCACCCTCTTTCCTCCCACTACATTTCTCTCTCACCATTTACCTTAATTTCTTTTAAGATATGATCCCATCCTATTCAATTCACTCTGTGCTCTGTGTCTCTGTATGTGTGTGCATGTGTGTATGTATGTGTGTGTGCATGCATGTACGTGTGTGTGTGGTCCCATCAACTACCCAGATACTGAAAAGTTTTAAGAGTTACAAATATTGTCTTTCCATGTAGGAATACAAACAGTTCACTTCTGGTAAGTCCCTTAGGACTTCTCTTTGCTGTTTACTTTTTCATGCTTCTTCTCATTCTTGTGTTTGAAAGTCAAATTTTCCTTTCAGCTCTGGTCTTTTCATCAAGAATATTTGAAAGTCCTCTGTTTCATTGAAAAACCATATTTTCCCCTGAAGTATTATACTCAGTTTTGCTGGGTAGGTGATTCTTGGTTTGAGTCCTAGTTCCTTTGACTTCTGGAATATCCTATTCCACGTCCTTCGATCCCTTAATGTAGAAGCTGCTAGATCTTGAGTTATCCTGATTGCATTTCCACAATACTGCAGTTGTTTCTTTCTAGCTGCTTGTAATATTTTCTCCTTGACCTGGGAGTTCTGGAATTTGGCCACAATGTTCCTAGGAGTTTCTCTTTTTGGATCTCTTTCAGGTGGTGATTGATGGATTCTTTCAATACTTATTTTGCCCTCTGGATGTAGAATGTCAGGGCAGTTTTCCTCAATAATTTCATGGAAGATGATATCTAGGCTCTTTTTTTGATCATGAATTTCAGGTAGTCCCATAATTTTTAAATTGTCTCTCCTGGATCTATTTTCCAGGTCAGTTGTTTTTCCCATGAGATATTTCACATTCTCTTCCATTTTTTCATTTTTTTGGTTTAGTTTTGTGATTTCTTGGTTTCTCAGAAAGTCATTAGACTCCATCTGTTCCATTCTAATTTTGAGAGAACTATTCTCTTCAGTGATCTTTTGAACCTCTTTTTCCATTTGGCTAATTCTGCTTTTGAAAGCATTCTTCTCCTCATTGGCTTTTTGAACCTCTTTTGCCAATTGAGTGAGCCTATTTTTCAAGGTGTTATTTTCTTCAGGATTTTTCTGGGTGTCCTTTACCAAGGTATTGACCCGTTTTTCTTACTTTTCTTGCATCTCTCTCATTTCTCTTCCCAATTTTTCCTCCACCTGTCTAACTTGCTTTTCAAAATCCTTTTGAGCTCTTCCAAGGCCTGAGCCCACCCGACATCCCCCTGGGATATCTGGGGTACCGAGGCCCCACCCTCCACGTCTTTCCCTGATGGCAAGAATATGTCCTCGTCATCAGATCCGAAAGTCAGGATCATTTGCATCTGTTCGAAAAAACTCTCTATAGTCTTATTTTTCTTCCCTTTTCTAGGCATTTTCCCAGCCAGTTACTTGACTTCAGAGATTCCTGTCCACCCCCGCCTAGATCCGCCCAGCTAATGCTTGGGGTCTGAGATTCAAATGGGCTTTCCGCGGCAAGAGGCTGCTATTCAATGTGAGCTTTAGTTCTGGTGCTGGGTTCGGGGCAGGGCCACCTCCCAGGCTCAGTTCCCTCAGTTGCTTTATGCAGAGACCTTCAGAAATGGAGCAGGTGGGGCAGGGCCGTCTCCTAGGCTCAGCTCCTTCAGGTGGTTTATGCAGAGACTTTCAGTAATGAAGATCCTGCCTGCTGCTGGGGCAGTCCCAGGCTGCCACGGCCGTGCCACTGCAGCCTCTGCCACCACCCCCGCCTCTGCCTCTGCCACTTCCTGCCCCTGCCTCTGCCTCAGCCACTTCCTCCCAAGGGGGCCCAAGCCACGGAGACACCCCACTCCCCTCCCGGCCAGCCCAGGCATGTCTCTCACTGACCTGTAGAGTCTGTGGGCGGAGGGACCTTCCAGGCCACCGGAGGTTCCGTCCCTGAAGCCTGCTCAGATCAGCTTCTCTGGGGCTGTGGCCAGGGCAGCGCTGGGGTGGAGTCCGCTTTCTGGGGCACTTCAGGCCCTGGGGATGGCTCTCCAGGGCTCTCTGGAATGGAAATCTCTTCCACTATGTTTCTGCACACCCTGCAGTGATTCAGAACTTCTGGGGAGCTCTTCTTACATTAAATCTATGGGCTGTGGGTTCGGAGCTCACATACGTGCGTCTTTCTACTCCACCATCTTGACTCTGCCCCCAAGAAAATAGTTCTTCAAAAATTAGAATAGAACAGATGGAAGCTAATGACTTTATGAGAAACCAAGAAATTATAATACAAAACCAAAAGAATAAAAAAAATAGAAGATAATGTGAAATATCTCATTGGGAAAAGCAAATGACCTGGAAAATAGATCCAGGAGAGACAATTTAAAAGATATAGGACTACTTGAAAGCTATGATCAAAAAAAGAGCCTAGACACCATGTTTTCATGAAATCATCAAGGAAAACTACCCTGATATTCTAGAACCAAAGGGCAAAATAAATATTGAAAGGATCCACGGATCACCTCCTAAAAGAGATCCAAAAAGAGAAACTCCTAAGAATATTGTAGCCAAATTCCAGAGTCCTCAAATCAAGGAGAAAATATTGCAAGCAGTTAGAAAGAAACAATTCAAGTATTGTGGAAATACAATCAGGATAACACAAGATCTAGCAGCTCCTACAGTAAGGGATCAAAGGGCTTGGAATACGATATTCCAGAAATCAAAGGAACTAGAATTAAAACCAAAAATCACCTACTCAGAAAAATTGAATAAAATACTTCAGGGGAAAAAATAGTCATTCAGTGAAATAGAGGATGTTCAAGCATTCTTGAGAAGACCAGAGCTGAATAGAAAATTTGTCTCTCAAACACAAGAATCGGGAGCATGAAAAGTTAAACAGGAAAGAAAAATCATAAGAGATTTTCTGAAATTGAACTGTTTACATTCCTACATGGAAAGATAATATTTGTAACTCTTGAAACTTTTCTCAGTATTTGGGTAGTTTGAAGGATTATAAACACACACACACACATATAGACAGGGAGCACAGGGTGAGTTGAATAGGAAGGAATGATATCTAAAAAAATAAAATTAAAGAATGAGAAAGGAATATATTGGGAGAAGAAAGGGTGAAATGGAATGGGGCAAATTATCACTCATAAAAGAGGTAAGAAAAACTTTTTCAATGCAGGAGAAAAGGGAGGAGGTGAGAGGGAAAAAATGAAGCTTACTCTCATCACATTTGGTTTACGGAGGGAATAACAGGCACACTCAATTTGGTATGAAAATCTATCTTACACTACAGGAAAGTAGGGGAGAAAAGGATAAGTGGGGTGGGGGAATGATAGAAGGTAGGACAAATGGGAGGAAGGAGTAATTAGAAGTAAACACTTTTGGGGAGGGACAAAGTCAAAAGAGAGAATAGAATCAATGGGGGGCAGGATAGGATGGAGGAAAATATAGTTAGTCTTACATAACATGACTGTTATGGAAGTCTTTTGCAAAACTACACATATATAGCCTACATTGAATTGCTTACCTTCTCAGTGGGAATGGGTGGAGAGGGAAGAAGGGAGAAAAGTTGGAACCCAAAGTTTTAGGAAAGAATGTTGAGAATTCTTTTTGCATACAAGTGGGAAATAAGAGATACAGGTAATGGGGCATAGAAATCTATCTTGCCCTACAAGAAAAGAGAGAAGATGGGGATAAGGGAAGGGAGGGGTGTGATAGAAGGGAGAGCAGTTTGGGGGAAGGGTTAATCAGAAAGCATGCTGTTTTGGTTGGGGGGAGGGGAGAGATGGGGAAAAAATTTGAAACACAGTTTTGTGGAAATGCATGTTGAAAACTAAAAACAAATAAATAAACATTAAAAAATGAGTAGGTGAAGAAGGGGAATGAGGATATATATTTTTTTAATTTATTTATTTAACTTTTTACATTCATTTTCACAAAATTTTGGGTTCCAAATTTTCTCCCCATTACACCAAGCATTCTAATTTTCCCTATCACCAATCTTCCCTCTCTTCTATCATCCTTCCCTTCTCTTGTCCCCATCTTCTCTTTTGTCCTGTAGGGCCAGATGACTTTCTATTCCCCATTAACTATATTTCTTATTTCCTAGTAGCAAGAACAATACTCAACAGTTGTTCCTAAAACTTTGAGTTCCAAATTCTCCCCATCCCTCCCTCCCCACCCATTCCCTTTGGGAAGGCAGGCAATTCAACATAGGCCATATCTGTGTAGTTTTGCAAATGACTTCAATAACAGTCGTGTTGTATAAGACTAACTGTATTTCCCTCCATCCTATTCTGCCCCCCATTGTTTCTATTCTCTCTTTGGATCCTATCCCTCCCCAAGAGTGTTGACCTCAAATTGCTCCCTTCTTCCATTGCCCTCCCTTCCATCATCCCTCCCTTCCTGCTTATCCCCTTCTTCCCCATTTTTCTGTACTGTAAGGTAGGTTTTCATACCAAAATGAGTGTGCATTTTACTCCTTCCTTTAGTCGAATGTGATGAGGGTAAACTTCTTGTTTTTTTTTCTCAGCTCTCCTCTTTTTCCCTCCACTAAAAAGTTTCCTGCTTGCCTCTTGAATGAGATATAATTAACCCCATTCCATTTCACCCTCTCTCCTCCCACTACATTTCTCTCTCACCATTTACCTTAATTTCTTTTAACATATGGTCCTATCCTATTCAATTTACTCTGCGCTCTCTGTCTCTGTGTGTGCATGCTTGTGTGTATGTGTGTGTGCATGCACGCATGTACGTGTGTGTGTGTGTGTGTGTACATCTGTGTGTGGTCCCACCAACTACCCAGATACTGAAACGTTTTAAGAGTTACAAATATTGTCTTTCCATGTAGGAATGTAAACAGTTCACTCATGGTAAGTCCCTTAAGACTTCTCTTTGCTGTTTACTTTTTCATGCTTCTTCTCATTCTTGTGTTTGAAAGTCAAATTTTCTTTTCAGCTCTGGTCTGTTCATCAAGAATGCTTGAAAGTCCTCGATTTCATTGAAAGACCATACTTTACCCTGAAGTATTATACTCAGTTTTGCTGGGTAGGTGATTCTTGGTTTGAGACCTAGTTCCTTTGACTTCTGGAATATCCTATTCCACACCCTTCGATCCCTTAATGTAGAAGCTGCTAGATCTTGAATTATCCTGATTGTATTTCCACAATACTTGAATTGTTTCTTTCTGGCTGCTTGCAATATTTTCTTCTTGACCTGGGAGTTCTGGAATTTGGTCACAATGTTCCTAGGAGTTTCTCTTTTTGGATCTCTATCAGGCGGTGATGGATGGATTCCTTCAATACTTATTTTGCCCTCTGGTTCTAGAATATCAGGGCAGTTTTCCTTGATAATTTCATGAAAGATGATGTCTAGGCTCTTTTTTTGATCATGGCTTTCAGGTAGTCCCATAATTTTTAAATTGTCTCTCCTGGATCGCTTTTCAAGGTCAGTTGTTTTCCAATGAGATATTTCACATTCTCTTCCATTTTTTCATTGTTTTGGTTTTGTTTTATGATTTCTTGGTTTCTTAGAAAGTCATTAGCCTCCATCTGTTCCATTCTAATCTTGAGAGAACTATTTTCTTCAGGGAGCTTTTGAACCTCTTTTTCCATTTGACTAATTTTGCTTTTGAAAGCATTCTTCTCCTCATTGGCTTTTTGAACCTCTTTTGCCAATTGAGTGAGCCTATTTTTCAAGGTGTTATTTTCTTCAGCATTCTTTTGGGTCTCCTTAACCAGGGTATTGACCCATTTTTCATGCTTTTCTTGCATCTCTCTCATTTCTCTTCCCAGTTTTTCCTCCACCTGTCTAACTTGCTTTTCAAAATCCTTTTTGAGCTCTTCCATAGCCTGAGTCCACCGGACATCCACCTCGGATGTCTGGGATAGAGAGGCCCCAACCTCCACGTCTTTCTCTGATGGCAAGCATTGTACTTTATCATCAGAAATGAAAGGAGGAAGGAACATCTCTTCCCCAATAAAGTAGCTCTCTATGGTCTTATTTTGCTTCCTTTTTCTGGGCATTTTCCCAGCAGTTACTTGACTTCTGAGATTCCTGTCCACCCCCACCTAGATCCCCCCAGCTAGTGCTTGGGCTCTGAGATTCAAATGGGCTTTCAGTGGCAGGCATGGCTGTTATTCAATGTGAGCTTAAGTTCTGGTGCTGGGGTGGGGGCAGGGTCACCTCCCAGGCTCTGTTCCCTCAGGGGCTTTATGCAGAGACCTTCAGTAATGGAGCAGGTGGGGGCAGGGCCGCCTCCCAAGCTCAGCTCCCTCAGGGGTTTTATGCAAAGACCTTCGGTAATGGAGCTTCTGTCTGCTTGGGGAGTCCTGGCCACCGCTGCCTCTGCCGCTGCCTCTGCCACTCCCTCTGCTGCTGCCTCCCAAGGGGGCCTGAGTCACGGAGACACCCTGCTCCTCTCTCGGCCAGCTCAGACATCTCTCTCACTGACCTGTAGCATCTGTGGGCGGAGGGACCTTTGCAGCCACCGGAGATTCTGTCCCTGAAGCCAGCTTGGATCTGTTCCTCTGGGGCCATGGCCAGGGCAGCATAGGGGTGGGCTCTGCTTTCCGGGGCGCTACGGACCCCTGGGGACAACTCTCCAGGGCTCTCTGGAATGGAAATCTCTTCCACTGTGTTTCTGTGCGCCTTGCAGTGATCCAGAATTTGTGGGAAGTTCTTCTTACAGGAAATTTATGGGCTGTGGATTCGGAGCTAGCATAGGTGAGTCTTTCTATTCTGCTATCTTGGCTCCTCCTGGAATGAGGATATATTAAACAAAAGACAACGAATAGTCTATTTGCTTGTTGTTTGTAATACATACAAGGGAATAGCATAAAATGAGGCTGAAAAGGTAAGGTTCTGTCAGCTTGTGTCAAATTCTGAAGGCCAAGTATTAAAGTCTGAGTATTACTTAGTAGACAAGAGGGAACTAGGAAGGATTTTTTTTTGAGTAGATGGGTCACATGACTAGGTCTAGGCATAAGAAAGATTAATCTTGAAATAATAATGATAATTACTATTGTTAGGAATGGATTATAAGGGCAAGACATTAATTTGTTTCATAATGAATGCCAGAAAAGACATCCTTTTTGCTTTTGAACTGAATGCTAACAATAGTACTGCAGGATAGTTAGAAATAATCTTTGTATAATTGAGGTACACTGTGGATAAAGAAACTATCTTTTAGTCAGAAAGACCTAGATTCAAGTCCCACCTCTGACACATAGTGTCTTTGTGACCCTGGACAAGTCATTTAACCATTTACAATACTCTAAATAATTCTCTAAGACTCTAAATTGAAGAGATGGCATTCATCTTAGTCTCCTCCCCTGGCAGCTCCCTATACCAGTGAAATCAAAGGACCAGTCACTGTTCTTTGGATATTTGTTACACTTTACATAGCCATCGCTTTTAAAAGTGAAAATTTTAAAAACTATTCTTCATTTTAAACAGAAAATTCATTCTCTCTTAAGGACATACTGTCTTCTCCAAGACAACTTCTTAAAATTATAATTTACAGAACAGTTGCTATTTTCATTGGTAGACAGCATTTTCTTACAAGTTCCCTATACTAATGAAATCATAACTCCTCCAGTTCTGTGATGCTACAGGTCTAAGGTAAGTCAAAGTCTTAGATTCTAAGACAAGTTGGGTTTTTTTGTGTCATATATTTTGGAGACAAGAAGGCCTATACCTTAGAAATGAGTTCTATGCCTTAGAAATGATCATTGGATCAGAGGCTTAGATCTGGAAGAAACTTTAGAGATTAAGTCCAACCTCTTCATTTTACAGATTAGGAAATTGAGGCACAAGAAGGTTAAGTGACTTGCTCAGATATACCCAACTAGTAAGTGTCTGAGGCAGGATTTAAACATGGGTCTTACTGACTCCAAGACCAGTGTTCTATCCACTATGCCATTTTGCCTTTTGTGGATAATTTAAAGAGTAGAATACTAAAAATAATGACAATATTAACATATACTGAAACAGTTGTTTAAAGCTAACAAAGCCTTTTCTCACAACCTCGTGAAATAGAAGTTAAGAGAGAAGGATGAGGATTGAATGGTCATTAGATTTGGCAGTTAAAAGACCTTTGGTAACTTTGGAAAGAAGTTGGAATGATAAGGTTGGAACCTAGACTGAAGAGGGTTTATTATTATTGAGGGAAATGAGAGGAAGTGAAGACACCAACTCTAGATGACTTTCTCAAGCACCTAAATGGAGAAGGGAAAGACAGATAAAGACAAGAAACAGAGATTATAGGATCAAATGAACGGTCTTTTAATGATGGGAGAGATAAGGGTGTGTCTGTAGACAGCAGGGAAGGAACCGGTGGATAAGAATGTGATATGAATGACTGTAAGGCAGCTAGACGTCTCAGTGGATAGAGCACTGAACCTGGAGTCTGGAAGATCCGAGTTTAAGTCTGGCTTCAGACACTTACTAGGTATGTGACTCTGGGCAAGTTACTTAACCCTGTTTGCCTTGGTTTCTTCATTTGTAAAATGATCTGGAGAAGGAAATGGCAACACACTCCAATACCTTTGCCAAGAAAACCCCCAATGGGGTCACAGGGAGTTTGATGTGACAGAAAAGTGACCTAACAGTTACTAATTCACTGGAATGTTGTGAGCAAGCTCTATATAAAGGGGCAAGGTTGAGGAAGGAGATGCTATGAGAGAAATGTCTCTACCTGCCCTCTCTCTCCCCTCACCCTGTACCTACTGCCCAGATAACTAGCCCTTTGTAGGTGTCATCATCATGGAGTTTACAGGCCAGGATCACGGAGGATCCGTTCTCTCCAGAGTGAGAGGAGAAAAATGGCATCTGAAGGAGATAGCATTTAGCCTCAGTATTTTTTCTTCTGAACTTAACCAATACTATATAAAATGAGCATTTCCAGAGAGAAAGTATAATAGAAAAAGATTATACATGAAACTCTTGAGTCTCTATTATGTAGGGCTTGATTTGCCTTTTAAGAGTATAATAAATTTAGCATGTAACTTTCAAAAAAATGACTGCATTTCCTGAGCCCCTTGATTTTTAACTTCTCCTTCAGGAGGCAATGGGGTGAGATGGGGAAGTTGACTTACCCCTTAGAGGGTTGGTGTTGTTCCACATACAAAGGGTTACTGGAAATTCTGTTACAAATTACTTATACAAATTGACTATTTTTCAACTTCAGAGAGCAGCCTACCTCTTTTTGTGGGTCACTGTAGAGATTGGATCAGGGTGTGTTGTGAGGGACATGACATCCTCCTTTACCTGCTGCTCATAATAAACTCAAATCTCAGAGGCTGCCCCCATACCCTACTGTCCTGCCCTCTAGCCAGCCATCAGATTCTAATAGATCCAGTTTCATATCCATTTATTTGAAAATCGCTCAGTTCTATTTTTACCTTCCAATAAACCTCCTCCCCACTCTTTCTCTACCAAACCAAGGCCTCCATTTCCTCAAGGCCCAGCACCTTCCCAAAAGCTTTCACCAACTCTCTCAGTCCACTTTATGGCATTTAAGGTTCAGAGCATATAACTTAACACTTGATAATTGCATGCACTTTTATATCAGAAGCAATGCAATGTGGTGGAAACAGAAGAACTAGGTGCTGCCACTATTTAGCTGTGCACCATTGGGTAAGGCATTTCATCCTCTGGACTTCAGTTTCCTTATCTGTAAAATGAAGAGTCAATTAGACTAGATATTCAGTAAGGTATCTTCAAGCTCTCTCATTGGGATATTACCCTCTCATAATTTTATGCATCGAAGGTTCATCCCATCACTGAATCTTGGAATTGGAGGTCATCATGGAGGTCATCAAGTCTGACTTTCTACTTAGTAAGGAATCTCTTCTATGATATCGTTTGCTTAAATAACACCACTAAAGGAAGATCACTGTTTCCCAGGGTAGTCTATTGAACTGTTAGTTCTCGTCTTTAGAAAGTATGACCTTTCCTTTCTGTTCCTCTCTTGCCCCCCAAAAAAAGTTATACTGTGACCATTGGCATAAGCCAGACTGAAGAGTGAGCTCTAGGGAAAAAGCAAAACTCTGTCCAGGTGCCTAGTGATCTGGTTCCAATTTCTCCATTCCTCAAATTCAACTGAACCCTAGGGGTAGAGTAAAATGTAAGAAAAATAAATACAATCCAGCAGCAACTGATAAATGTCTTTTGACATGAAATGATTGCCATATGTTTGTCATCAGTGACTAGACTTCCTATTCAAAGACTTAGAAGAATAAATAGAACCATGCCCAGCAATTTTCCCCAGAAAACTGAAATTTAGAAGCTTCAAGTATTTAACCATAAATTTCTTCAGGATGACAGAAGGCACTGTAATAGCTCAACTATTCTGTAATTATTTCTTGTATTATGTTCACATTATGAATTACAAAGTTGCCTTTAGGATGCACTCGATGCTGCTTGTCTTAAGGACAAAAATTGTTATTTATGGCTCTGACATCAATGAATGAGGTGAGGGACGTTACAGGCAATCTCTGACTTGAATACACCCAACCTATAAACAGTCCTCATAGCCAGGAACTCATGAGAACCATTCTTCCTTGGCTGTTACTCCTGGGAATTCTCCCTTCCCTCTTTCCTTCCCTTCCCTTCATGAGTCCTTCCTTCCTCACAGGATCACAGATCTAGAGTTGGAAAGAACATGAATGGCCAAATACTCCAACCTTCTCATTTTAAAGATGATGAACTTGAGACCCAAAGGAATTAAGTGAAATCAAGTGGCCCATGTTCAGACCAGTAGTAAGTGTCAGAGGAAAGATTCTCTCCAGGTTTCCTGAGCTTCCTCTTCTGCCAAAGGGCAGGCAGTTTATTTTTTGTGTTCTAAGGACTAGACAGCCATTGGCCAATCCCTGATACAGAATGAAGAGAGCAATCATATGTCTTAAGAAATCAAAGACCTCCCTCCTCTTACACAGGAGATTGGGATTCAGGAATATTGTCCATAAATTCCCCTTTCAGGCTACTTGAGTTGGTACATGAGGGTCATGACTTCTACATAAGGAATCCTTTAACAGCTGGTAGATCTGAGAGAGAGCAAAAATTCCCCTCAAAACCTCCACTTCAGTCAGAAAGAAAAAAACAGAAGAGGAAAAAAAATGTTAATTAAAGGCAATCTTTCCCTCCTCTTTTATAGGTGAGCACAGAATAAATGGTTTCTCTAGCAAGAGTTCTAGTTAATAATATCATCCTGGGGGCACCTCTCATCACTGAAATTCATCACCCCAAAAATACAAAGGGGAATCTACAAAACAACCAGTATGACTTAGTGAAGTTCTGTTACTAAGATCTAATCAGTTGTTCTTTGCCTTCTTAACAAGGTGCCATGAAATGCAACAGAGGAGGCATAGTAGGTAGAAAGCTGGATTCAGACATAGGAAGACCTGAGTTCAAGTCTCCCATCTGACATAAACTAATTTTGTGACTCTGAACAAGTCATCTGGTTTCTCTGTGCCACAAGGCATCTCTCTACACAACAGATTACAAAGAGAATGCCAGTCTACATTGACAGAGGAAGTTCCTTGCCAAGAGGTCCCTCCACCCTACATCATTGAAATCATCCATCCACCCCAAACAAATAAATGAAATAAATTGTCAGCAATCGTGCATAAGCTCTCTATGAGGGGTTGCTGATCAAGGATCTCCCCTCTCAAAAAAATTTCTATGACCCTACAAGCTTGTCACACTGAATCCATCAAATAACTTCCTTCATCAACCTCCAATCCCAGCTCTTGGACAATAACTTGTTCATTTATTCAGGTGCAGATGTCCAAAGGATTGAGTTTGTCCATAGGGTAAAGCTTGATTTAGAGAGTTTGAGGAAAGTGATGACAGATCAGAGTTAAAGATAGGGGACCAGGAATGCCTAACCTGTGTATCTAGGTCATGAGATTGAGTGTAACCTGGGTTCTAGTGACCTGTAAGAAAACAATACTAGTATCTTTCTGGATAAAACTATGATAGATCCCTCCCAGATGTTATCTCTGAATGACACAGTCCTGAGCCTCTAGCAGTCTCTGTCAAAAAAAAAAAAGGGCATTCAGCAGTGGGGATAGGTAGTAAGGAGAGTATAAATGAAGACTGAATGAGAGAATATGAGTATGAATGGATACCTAATACCAAGAGCCTATGTAAGTAGCACAATATTATTTGGCAATAGAAGCATTTGGAGACTGTTGTCATGAACAAATAAGTTTTGTTCTAGGTGAACACTAAATTTTATTCTCTGTGACATCTTAAGTGATCATATATATGTCTCCCTAGAATATATGACTTGTTTGGTTTGGGCAGTTGGTGAATCATTGAAGAAAACTATAGTCTTGGTATCATCCATCATAAAATCTTTTATGACTTTAAAAGACACATCAGATTCTATGCTGTGTTTGAGAAAAGAATTGAAAGTTAAATTTTGTTGTTCTACAGAATCAAATACTTTTCAAAAATAATCTGTAATAAACACAGTAAGATTTTATGTTCTCTGTGCTCTTCAATGAATATATGACTTTGAATCTGTGTTATGCTAAAGAAAATTGTCCTAGAAAATATGTATGTCTACTCCCTTTTAATGTTTTCATCAAGGATGCCTGAATGCTTTCATAGGCCATTTTCAAAAAGCTTTTATGAAAATGAAGAAGTATAAGTAGACATAAATGTCAATAGACGTTGATACCTTCTTAGTTTCCCCTACTTTTTAAAACTAAGAATATATGTGATCATTCCCATCCATTTGGAATCTTTGTCTTTTAAAATATCTTGAACATAGATTTCTGAATGTGTTTTTTAAAATGTGTCACATAAAGAATGAATCTTTTCTTCATGTGCATGATAAGATTTAGTCATTTTTCCCAACTTCATTTCTAAAATGTCACTGCTACTTCCTCAACTATACATACATTATTGAAGTACTAAAGTTCAAATGTGATGGTTCCACTATGGGCACTGATGAGAATGCCTCATTCTAGAAGCCCAAGAAGAGGTGTTCCATTTCACATCTATCTGTTGTCCTTCTTTTAGTATCATCTAAAATACCCTAAGAATACCCAGCAATACCACTTCTAGGGCTGTCTCCCAAAGAGATCAGGAAAAGGACCCACATGTACAAAAATGTTTATAGCAGCTCTTTTTGTAGTAGAAAAGAGGGGATGACCACCAATTGAGGAAAGGTTGAACAAGTTGTTGGTATATGAATGTAATGGAATACTATCATGCTATAAGAAATGATGAACAGGCCAATTTCAGAAATACATCAAAAGACTGATATGAACTGATACTTGGTGAAGTGAGCAGAACCAGGAGAACATCGTACACGGTAACAGCCCCATTGTGCAAAGACTGATTTTGATAGACTTAGTTCTTCTCAGCAATGCAAGGACCTAAAACAACTCCAGAAGACTCATGATGGAAAATACCATCCACATCCAGAAAAGAACTACGGAGTCTGAATGCAGATTGAAGCATTCTATTTGCTCTCTTTTTTGTTTTGGCTTGGTTTGGTTTTTCTTTCTCATGATTCCTCAAATTCACTTTAATTCTTCTATACAACATGACTAATGTGAAAATATGTGCAATAAGAATGTATATAGAGAGCTTATATTGGATTGCATGCCATCTTGGGGAGGGGGAAGGGGAGGAAAGCAGAGAAAATTTAAAACCTATGGAAGTGAATGGTGAAAACTAAAAATACATTAATTTATTTATAAAAAAAATAAAATAAAGTACCCTAAGAATGATCTGGTTTAACTGAGTTTACACCAAAAATTCTGACAGTTTGTTTTTCTTTAGCTTATTTTTATAATTTTTTAAAATAATAATACTTATAATCTGTCATATCTCTGAAATATTTTGCAAATAAGTTTATATTCAAAACCAGTGTTGCCCTTGGCTGCCATGACTCTCTTCATGGTGAAGAAATCAAATGTTTAATGGTTGAGGGAGTTTCTGAATTCTTTTGGTCTTCTCCATCTAAATACTCAGCA
The DNA here is from genome assembly GCA_023548195.1 of Bettongia penicillata ogilbyi. Classification (NCBI taxonomy): domain Eukaryota; kingdom Metazoa; phylum Chordata; class Mammalia; order Diprotodontia; family Potoroidae; genus Bettongia; species Bettongia penicillata. The sequence goes on along the minus strand of JAJHZJ010001014.1, from coordinate 175,299 downwards.
ATTTCAATAACAACATGGGCACAAGGAAGGATGGCAAAAAAAAAACTATTTGGGGAAATATTGAGGATCAAGAAATGAGGCCAAAGACTATTCAAAAGGCATAACATAAATATTTTCTTTAGGAAGAGATTCAGAAGTTCCTGGACAAAGTGAGCACCAAATGCCACCACAAAAATGGAAATGAGAGAGATGCATACACACATACTCACACACATATGTACATAATATAGATGTGTGTATGTGTACTTGCCTTTTCATTGCACCAAGGAACTCTTCAAGGTACAGACAAGCTGAACTGATATGCCTTTTTAGAATGGAGTCCTCATACTAGCACAAGGTACTTCTGGTGTGAGGATTTCTTTCCACAGAGCTAATCTTAGTTTAGCTAATCAGCTAAGCTTATCAGTACCTTGGAGAGCAATGAAACGGTCAGCACCCATGGTCACATAACTAGTTTGTTTCAGAGGCAGGACTTTGACCCAGGTCTTTGAAGACCAGTTTTCTATCCCTCTTCCACTCTATCTCACTAAGTTTTGAAACTATATCTTAACAGACAGGAAAGGACTGATTACCTACATAGCAGTCACTTCTCCACTACAACTGCCAGTATGTAGACAGATCATCTATCTAATAACTATGGGAAAAAGAATGAAGTAGAAGGATGAAACAGACCGAATGAAATTAAGAAATTTGCCTATGGTCACATAGTTGGCTCATGTTCAAGGGTTTGAATTCAGGTCCTGCCAATACTCAAAAATAAATCTTTCCAGACTAATACACTCTACTAATACTAATACACTTTCCAGACCTTATACACTCTACATTCAAGTCAAATTAGACAGTTCACTGATCCTTGTACACAGTATTCCATCCCTCTAAGCTGTGCTCTTGTTCCGGCTTGCCCCATCCTGGGAATGATCACTTACCTCACTTCCCTTTCTAGGAAGGGTCCGCCTCCTTCTTGAGGCTTTTCCCAATCCTGTCAATTTTTAGAGCTCTTCACCACCCTGAAATTATCTGGAGTATCACTTGTTTACATTTTGTATTTCTTTCTCAATACATGATTCCACCTCCACCCCAGAAGCAAGTAAGTTCTTTAAGGCCAGAGTCTTTTCCACTTTGGGCTAACTTACATCTTCAAGACATACTTCTTGGATGGAATAGAAAGAACTCCCTCAAAAACATGACAAAGAAGTATTACCCTGGCTTCTGCCTGAAGACCTCCTTTGAAGAGGAATTAGGCCTTTCCTGTAGCAGCCTAGACCACCTTTGGAGAACTCAAATCATTATGAAATGATTCTTTACATCAGTTCTAGATTTATACTTCTGCAGCTTCTATCCACTGCTCATATAATGGCCCTTCCAATACTTGAAGACAATTGCCTTGTGTTCTCTTCTCCCAGCTAAACAATTCCCAGATATAGAATAAATTCAAAGCATCCCTCTATCCTGGATATTCTCCAATGGGCAACTCACTATGCCATGACCTACTCCAAAGTTAAAATCTCACTTTCAAGAAGACTTTCCCAGTCTCTCTTAAAGCAAGGGCCTTCCTTCCATGATTATCTCCAATTCATCCTATAAATATAAGATAATCCCAAATTTGTACTCACCACAGCAGCTTTTCCAAAACATTTCATCCCTCCTCAAATTTCCTGCAACTACCCCTCTGCTCACTCTCTCAATTAAGAAAATTGCTTCACATTTCACTGAAAAAAAATAAGGCCATTCACAGAGAAGTGCCACTTATTCCCTGTCCTTCATCTCACATCACTCATATGTCTTCTGCCTCTCTCTCTCTCCTTCAAATCTATTTCACGTAAAGAAATGGACCTTCCCCTTGCAAAGACGACTCTTCAACATGCATAAGTGATCCCATTCCATCCTGTCTTCTCCAGCAGACTATGCATCCCTACTCTTTCATAATCTTCAATCACTCACTGTCTACTTCTACTGTCCATGAATATGCTCATATCTCCCCCATCCTGGAAAAGCCCTCACTGTATCTATCCACCCCCAATAGTTATCATCCTCTCTCTACTTGATTTTGTGACTAACTCCTTGACATGATTATCTACAATAGGTGCCTTCACCTCTTTTCCTCTCAAGTTTTTTCTTTAATCTCTGCAGTCTGACTTCAGATTGCATCATTCAATGGAAACTTCTCTCCAGAATCGCTAATGATTTGCTTAATGGCCAACTCTTGAAGTCTTTTCTCAGTCCTCATCTTTCTTGACCTCTCAGCAGTATTTGAAACTGTTTGTCACCCTCTTCTCCTTGGTTCTCTCACTAGTTTTTGTTTTGTTTTAGATATCACTTTCTCTCTCTCCTGTTCCCCCCTACCCATTACCTACCTAACTATGCCTTTGCTGGATCTTCATCCATGGCATACCCACTAACAGTGAGGATTCTCCAAGGCTTTTCCCTGGCCTTGCTTCTCTTCTTTCCTCAATACTACTTCACTTGATCTCATTGTTCACCATGGATTCAATTATCATCTCTACGTAGAAGACTCTCAGATCTATTTGTCTACACCTAATCTCTCTCCTGACTCTGCGTCTACAACTGCCTATTATATATCTTGAACTGGATGTCCAAAATTGAAGTCCTTATCTTTTTCTAATCTCCCAGATCTCAAAAATCTCCCTTCTTCCTAACTTCCCTGTTCATTTCCAGGGCACCACCCTCCTCCCAGTCCCCCAGGCTCACAACCTAGGTGTTATCCTGGACCTCTCAATCTCTCTTACCAACACCCTCAATCCCATTAGTAATTGTAGGTAGCTGAGAAAACTAAAGCAACTCCATTTTGTCTGTAGTTCCTCTAGTCTTGTCTCTGACCTTGTTTATATTGCATCCCTTGCCCTGGAACCTTATTTTCTGCTGAAACAGCAAATATCTGGAACAGTCTTATCTGTTAGGGTGAGGTTTGAGAAACAGCTAACCCAAACAATTGCCTTTCCTGTTACACTCTCCCAATCATATCCCCATTAACCTGCCATTAAAAAGCCCTGTCCAATCAAGAGGCTCTTTGTACTCAATTTATATTTTGACTAATATAAACCTATATAATCTTTGTCCTTGCATTCCTCAAGAGGGTCTCAAAAAACCCTTTTTCTGGTTTCAGTTTGCTCTGGCACTGACAATTTTCCCCACATGATCAAGTTCTGACTTTTCTACCTTCTTCACATCTTGTTTACATGGCCCCTTCTCTCCTCTGACACTGTCGCCACCCTAGTAAAGGCCCTCATTCCCTCACATCTGTACTACTGCAATAGCTTATTGGTTGGTCTCTCTGCCTCAGCTCTCTCCCTACTCTGATCCATCCTCTACTTAGCTGTCAAACTGATCTTCCTAAAACACAGTCCTGACCATATCACACCCCATCCTATTCAATAAACTCCAATGACTCCCTATTATCTTCAGGATCAATTTTAAAATCCTATCTCTGGTTCTTAGAGACTTCCTTATCTGGCTTCCTTCTTACCTTTTTAGGCTTTGTACAACTTCCTCTCCTCCACATACTCTGAAATTCAGTGACACTGTCCTCCATGCTGTTTCTGCCATGCAATAGACCCTCTCACAATTCTGAGTATTTTCATTGGCTACCCCTCATACCTGTTATATTCTCCATACTCATCTCCACCTCCTGGCTTCCCTGACTTCCTTCAAGTCTCAGCCTTTCCCAGTCCACTTTAATCTTGGCGCCTTTCCTCTGACATTACCTCCAATTGACCCAGCATATCTTGTTTGGTTGCATGTTGCCTCTCCCATTAGACGGTGAGCTCCTTAAGAATTGAGAGTGTTGGGGGAGGGGTACCTTTCTTTGTATTCACAGTGCTTAGCCTGATATACAGTAGGTATTTCACAGAGGTTTATTGACTTGCCCTATTTATTAAGTCTCAGTTTACCCTAGAAAAATCAATTTACAGAAAAAATTAAGCTTCATTTCTCCTGTGTTTCCTTTAGTCATGACCATGTTCATGTTGACTTTCTAACCCAACTTCCATCCCACTTGGAGGAGTGGGATAGAGAGGAGAGGGGCCTACCAGCTACAGCTGCTGGAGAACCATGACTGAAGAGCACTTTTGTGAGCTCACATAAAGTTATAACACTTCATATTGGTACAGTTTACCAAACATTTTCCTGTCTGTTAAGCGTCTGATCCTCACAATAAACCAGTAAGGTAGCTGGGGTAGCTTTACAAAGAAAAGGCTTAGAGAAATAAAATGAGCTATCTAAGGGCAGAAAACACAAATCTGATGGAGTAACTCAACCCAGACAGTCATTCGGTTCTACCTCAATCCTATTTATTCATATCACTCTGTCCTCATGAACTCTGTCTTGATCCAGGTCCTTCCAGTCCATCAATGCATAGGGGAAAGTCCAGATTCTCCATAAAGCCTCCCCTAAAGACTCTCCAGGCCAAGAGCTCTCTCCCTCTTGTGAAATTTTTCAGCACCAAATGGGCTCCACAACATTCTTTTGGTATTTATCATTTATTGTCTTGTAATACCTCTTGTATTGCTGGCATGTCTGTTTAAACATTTGTTATTGATTTGCTATTTTGTTATTGTAGTCATTTTCATTTCACATCCTTGCTATTTCCTCACCCCAACATTCCAACCTTATCTCATATTACTCCCCCTTCCATACAGCAAGCCTCAGTCAGAATAGTGTTTCCCAAAAGCATCAATGCTTTGCTCCCTCTGTAACTTCATGCCATTTTCTATGCCTATAATAATGTCTTGCACCCCAACCCCACTTTAACCTTTTCACATTCTACTCATCCTTTGAGCTCCATCTCAAATATCACCTCTTCTTAGAAACCTACCATGATCTCCCTGCATAGCCCACTGTCTCCTAACCCTCACACACTCAAATCAAAGTCAACTGCAAGTCATATCATCATTTCCCTGATGTCACATTCCTCTTCAAAAACGAAGGACAAACACAACCTGAGACACCTGAATGGGGACCCAGACAGTTGAGTAACTGAGCTCATCCTTTCCCTCTCTCTCCAAAGGAAGGTAAATTTTGATGACTGGAAACTACCAGTTAACTTGGGGTTTACTGGCTAGATTCCTTCCTTCCTTTCTCATCCTTCATTCCTTCTTTCTTTCATTTCTTTCTTTCTTCCTTCCATTCTTTCTGTCTGTCTGTCTCTTTTCTCAAGGACAACCCTTAAACCCAAATGACTCTGGAGCTCATAGATTGAACCACAATAGGTCCCTGCTCAAGCACCACTTAATGGCTATTTTTTGGGTCCTCTAGGCTCAGAGTAAATGTCAGTAGTAACTGTTTCTCTTTGGACCAGCAACCTTGAAGGTCTTCCCCTTCTGGTTTGATTTTTTTTAATTAAAGGAGCTAGCTCCTGACTCACTTTTTAAAGAGGCCTAATCACTGAATAGGTGCTACCTCACTCAAAGTGAGAACCTGAAAAGGCCTTAGCCTAAAAAGGGTCAGGGTCTCCCACTGCACCTTGAGCCATCCTCAGTTGTCCTGATGGATGTCTGGCCACTGGACCCAGATGGCTCTGAACGAGAAAGTGAGTATGGTGACCTTGCACAGCTCTCCCTCACTCAAATAAGTCAACTGTAAGTCATGTCATCATCTCCCTGATGTCACCCCTTCAAAAATGAAGGACAAACATAATAAGTGATATTTCCCTTAGGTTTTTTTGTAAGGATCAAATGAAATAATATCTGTAAAGAACTTTGTGGAAGGATAGATCCAAGATGATGGAGTATGGGCAGCAAATCCAGCTGAACTTTTTCAACATTCCCCTCAAACAACTTTAAAATAATATCTCAAATTGAATTCTGGAGTGACAGCACTAAAAAAAAGGTCAGGGTGAGACATTCGTCCAGCCTAAGACAACCTGAGAAGTCAGCAGGAGAGGTCTTTGACCTGGGGATGAAAGTCTGTCTGGAACATGTACATGCAGTAGTAAAAGCACCAGTACAATCCAGGGAGACTGTGAGACTGCAGTAAAAAAAGCTTCAGGAACTCTCAGCCCAGAGATGGTAAGGGGGGATTGGACAACTGGTCAAAAGAGATAATTGGCTACACTCTGCTGGCACCACTCAGTAACTCATTGCCTATAAGCAGTTCTGGATCACAGTTCCAGGGTAGAGAAGGGCACTTGTAGTCAATCACAAGGGAGCAGGGACCCTGGTGGCACCTCCTTGGCAGAGAGGAGCACTAACACCTGTAGCTACAGTATAATAGAGGAAAGTCCAGGTCCCAGTTCCAGGATCAAGAGAAGTGCCAGTGTTTGCAACTGCAGGGTATCAAGGGCCTTTCATTGGTAAAGACCAGAGCATAGACCAGGAATAAAATGACCACATTTTTTCCCAGGCTCAATAGGGAAATAGTAGGGAAAGGGCAAAAGAGATATGGGAAAGACAATAAAATGGAGGGCAGATTAAGGGAGGCAAGGGCCAGGGATAAGGAAAAACAAGAAAATAAGATGGGGGAAATACACAGTGAGCAATTATACCTGTGAACGTCAATGTGAAACAGAAGTCAATAGAAGAACAGATGACAAATAATAATCTGATGATATGTCATTTACAAAAGATGCACTTGCAATGAAAGACACATAAAGTTCAAATAAGGAGGTGGAGAAGAATCTTATTATGCTTCAACTAAAGTGAAAAGGGCAAGGGTAGTCATCATAGTCTCAGACAAAGCAAAAGTAGATATAATTAAAAATGATAATCAGGGAAACTACATTTTGCTAAAAGATACCATAGACAATGAATTAACATAAAAAAAATTTTATGGCAAGTTTCTCTGATGAAGACCTCTTTTCTCAGATATATAGGGAACTGAGTCAAATTAAAAAAAAAATAAGAGTCATTCCCCAATTGATAAATGGTCAAAGGATATATCCATAGTCATATGAAAAACTGCTCTAACTCACTATTGATTAAAGAAACATAAATTAAAACAACTTTGGGGTACCACCTCATACCTATGAGAAATGGCTAATGCTAGCAGGTATGAGGGAAAATAGGTACTCTAATGAACTTGGTATAATTATGAACCAGTTCAATCATTCTGGAGAACAATTTGGAACTATACCCAAAGGCCTATAAAATTGTGTATACACTTTGACCTAGTAATACTACTACCATATTGGTTCCCTAAAGAGATCAAAGTTCTTTTTTGTGGTATTAAAGATTTGGAAATTGAGAGGATGCTTATCAACTGGGGGCTGACAACATGCTATCACATGTGATTGTGATAGATTATGATTGCTATAAGAAATGATGGGGCAGGGATAGTTTCAGAAAAAAAAATGGGAAGATCTATGCAAACTGATACAAAGTGAAATGAGAAAAACTGGGAGATCATTGTGCCTGGTAACAGCAATGTTGTAATGATGATCGACTGTGAAAGACTTGGCTGATCTGGTCAATACAATGATACATGACAATTCCAAAGGATTCATGATGAAAAATGCTATCCACCTTCAGAGAGAGAAGAGATGGACTATGAAGGCAAATTGAAGTATAATTCTCTTGCTTTATTTTTTTGCTTTTTTTAACAATATGCTTATGTAAATAATGCTTTGTATGATTTCCCATGTATAACTGATACCACTTTGCTTGCCTTCTCAGTAGGTAGGAGAGGGAGGGAAGTAAGGGATGGAATTTTGACCTCAAAATTTAAAAAGAAAAGAATGTTATAAATAAATAAATATTTTAAAAGATTTTTGCAAATCTTAAAGGCTCATATAAATACAGGTCGATGGTACCATGGATAGAGCACTAGACTGGGAGACAGAAAAACCTGAATAAAAATCCAACCTCAATCCCTTACTAGCTGTATGACCCTAGGCAAGTCACTTAACTTCTGTTTTCCTTAGTTTCCCCATCTGCAAAATGGGAATAGTAATAGCACCTACCTCCCAGAGTTGTTGAAAAGATAAAGTGAGATAGTATTTGTAAAGCACTTTCCAAATTTTAGAGCATTGTAGCTATTATATGCTAGTCATTATTATTATGAATTGATCTCATAACACTTTGGATTACATACTTCCATTCAGTTTTCTACTGTGTTTTACCATGTGTGTCTTCTCTTCTCACCTAGTCCTGGATTGTCTGCTTCTAGGTATCAAGTACCACGTTTTCTTGATTTTGTTTTTTAATATCTACCTGGGCATTCAGTTTAAGTCATTGTACAAAGTAGGCATTTAATAAATGAGTGTAGAAGGACAAGCTAAGGAATGATTTAATTAGACTGAAAATTTCTCAAGGTCAAGAATGGGGTTTTATCCCTTTTTTGTATGCCAATAAGAGACCTATTCCCTGAATGGGCATTATCTCACTCTAAGTGAGTACCTGAAAAGGCCTTAGACTAAAAGGACCAGGGTCTCCCATTGCATCCTGGGCCATCTCCAGTCATCTTGATGAATTCCAGGTCACTGGACCCAGATGACTCTGGAGGAGAAAGTGAGGCTGGTGAGCTAGCACAGCCCTTCTTTACTCAGATCAAAGTCAACTGCAAGTCATGTCATCATTTTCCTGATGTCTTGGTTCTCTTCCAGAACAAAGGACAAACACAACATCTTCAGCGTTAGCACAAGATAGTAAGTACTCAATAAATATGTATAGGTTGAACAAATGAATTGAACTGAAGGAGATAAATGAAACTAAAGCAAAAAAATTAAGTATACCTTCCTCTCCCGTTCTCAGAAGATGAAGCAAAAGGCTAACCCATTTGAAGCTGGAGATGTTGAACTCTTGGGAATCTTGTTAGTATTTCATTCTTGGAGAGGCCCGATAACCTCAGGAGGGTGATGTCTTTGACTTGTAAGTGAATTGGATTTGAGTGAGGCAGAGCTGTGCAAAGTCATCCACCTCACTCTCTTCTCCAGAGTCATTGGAGTCGAATGGCAAGACACAGGTCAGGACAACCAGTGATGACCCAGGATACTGTGGGAGGCCTTGGCCTTTTTTATCTAGGTTTTTCCAAGTCTCAGTTTGTCTGAGGAAACACCCATTCGGTAACTAAAGGTTGGATAAGAATGGAAGCAAAAGATGACCTAGTTTGCCTTCATAATCTATCTTCCCGATACAGAGAGAACTGCAAAACGTCCTGTCTGTAAGTCCCTTTTCAGGGGAAGAGAGAACAAAAAGCACATACTTCATTACCTGGAGCTGAGAACTTCTGTAATCCATCCCCAAATGATACAAAGGAATATCCTCAAAAGCCAATAGCCATAGCCCTTCTGTGCCAGGTAATTCTTTAAAGAGTTTCCATGCCAAGATCTTTCAATAAAAAAGGTTTGTTCCTCTCTATACTTCCTATCTTTTGCCCTTTTTATTCAAGGAATGTATGAACCATAGAACCCTAGAATTTAAGGTCATCAAGTTTTATCTACTTACTTTACCAATAATGAAATTAGTACCCAGTGAGGGAAATTGGTTTTCCCAAAGTCATACTACAAGTTAGCAGCAGGGTTAAGACTACAATTGGATCCAAGTCTCTTCATGGCCAGTCTAGTACTCTTTCTACTTATTCCATGGTTATCCTCATACTTTTTCCTGGACCAAAAACTAAAGGCCCAGTATTCTAATTTGCAATTCATAAGATTATAGGTTCATAGATTTAGAGCTGGAAAGAACCTTAGAAGACATCTAACTGAACCTCTTCATTCCAAGGTCACCCAACCAGTAAATGTCTTAGATGGGATTTGATCCCAGGTATTTCTGACTCCAAGTCAGAACTAATGCAAAGAATAGACAAGATGGTCAGCTTCCTGGGGCGCACACTATAGGGACTCCATTTAACATTAATTTGGATAGGTGGGCATATTTTTAAAGTTAGAGATTTTTGGTCTCCATGACATATATAGATAGTAAATATTTTTGTGACAACTCAAAGTCATGTTTTATAGTAAAAGCTCAGGAGACACCAGTGGACAATAAACACAGGGGATAAGATTTTCAAATCTTACCCAGTATGCTTAAATAAATATTTCATCCTAGTTTTCCTCAGAGGCACCAAAAAAACTTTCTACCCAAATATGGAACAACTCTTCCCCTCCCCCATCTTGGGATGGGGTTGGGGGAAGGGAGGTAGAGTGGAAGGCCTAAGGGACTGCAGAAGAGAAAGGAAGGAAGGGAAAGACAGACAGAAATGGAAAGAGAGAGAGAAACAGAGAGAGAGAGAGAGAGAGAGAGAGAGAGAGAGAGAGAGAGAGAGAGAGAGAGAGAGAGAGAGTACTAGATTGCCAAAGCAGTCCATGACACACAAAAAGTTTTAGAAGCCTGTTCTGGGGACTTTCTACACAGTGACAGTGGAGAGTCAAGCTCAGACCTCTCGGTTGAAGCTCCTTTTTCCAAGTTCATTTTTCCTTCCTTCTTTCACCAGATAATCCTCTGATTTAGTGGGATAAGATGGGTACTAGAAAGGATTCTTTCTTCTTCTAGCTAAAACTGGTTCTTCTTAGACTCTGATTCTAAATAATTTATTTTTCCCAACTCCCACTCAATCTCCCCTCCTGCAGAAATTTATTCTCCTAACTGGGGAAAAAAATAAAATACTAAATAAAAACTAGAAAAAGAAATTAGAAAAGAAATTTCTTTCCAACTCACCATAAGCAATTTCTTTATTTCTCATTTGTAGTATTTTGTTTTAGTATCCCCATTGCCAGAATAGCACCTGGCACATGTTAGTTGCTTAATAATTCCTTGTTGACTAGCTGTAGAATCATAAAATTTCAGGAATGTATCTTGGTGATTATCTAATCTAGGGCCTCATTTTATAGATTAATAAATTGAGACCTTGAGAGGGAAAGTAAAGGAAAAGGCTTGCCATAGTGAATGGGGTACTCAGTACAAGAGTTGGAGTTAGGAAGACCTGTATTCAGTCCTAATTTTCCACACTTCTTATCTATAGGACCATGGTGTAAGTGTCAACTTCCTTCAGCCTTTTTCTTCATCTCTAAATGGGGATGATATTAGCGTATACCTCACAAAGAGAATCAAATGTGAATGTCAGTAAAGTCTTATTTAAATCTCAGTCTTTGATATCATCCAGGCTGTCCCTTGCTACCCCTGTGACTCTAGGCTTCAATGTCTATGTCTATAAAAGAGAAGTTTGGAATAGAGGAGTCCAGTGGTCCCCCCTAGCCTTGGATCTATGAGCGTATTTGCCAAACATCCCACAGTTAGGGGCAAAACAGAGACCAGACTTCTGATTCCCGGTTCTGATTTCTTTCCATATCAATGTCCCATTTGGTCCAAATAGCCAGAAAGTGTCTTACCCCTGCACTACAATCTCCTTCCTTATTCTTCTCTATACCTCTGACCTCTTTCCTCCTGCACACACATGTTCACACTCCTGAGGCCAGATACATTAACAAAGATGAAGAAATACACAGAGGGAATTTAAACTCCCCAGGCTTACACAAAGTCAATTTGTGCAAAATTTGTAGGCAAATGGATTTTCTTTCCCTCCCTCCCCCTTAACAAGCTATGAACCACATAGCTCCCAGAGGTCAATGCCACTCCTAACTGTATTCAACAAAATTATTGAACATTCTGTCATCAACTGAATAAATTGCTATAACAGAAAAAAGCATCAGGGCAAGAGACTCCAGATCTGGCTCTGTCACTTATTGTCTGCGTGGGCTTGGGCAAGTCATTTCATTTCTCTGGGCCTCAGTTTCCTCATCTGTAAAATGAGGAGGTTGAACTAGATAACCTCTAAGGCCTCTTCCAGGTGGAAACATGATCCTATGGTTCTCTGAACTTTAAAATTCTACTACTCTATGAATCCTCTGAGCCTTAGTTTTCTCATCTGTAAAATTAAGGAGGGTGCTATTTGAGGAGCCCTAAATCCTGTGACCCTAGGGGAAATTCAATGTAGAGACCTGGAAAAAAATCCATTTGCAAAAACCTGGGATCATTCAAGTAAGATATGAAAGACTTCACTGTGGAAATGCATGGAAATAACATAGGCTCCTTCCCCACCCAAAACTCTTAGAAAATGTTCTGGCTCAACAGGTTGAATGCTATGTCCAGTGCTTAGAATTTTGAAGTATTTTTTCAGAAGAAAAAGAGGCAGGAACATTTTAATTAGTTTATTTCACATTTGATCTGTAAACTTTTATTTTTTAAAAAAATTCATTATTAGTAACATCTGATGACTTTGTTTTCCCCATTTGGTGAAATATGGTAGCAGTCCTTAAAGACTCAGTATCAGAAAAAAAAAAAAAAGTGTAGAAATGCTGATGTAAACATTTGTCTCAGACCTCCCCACCCCACCTTTCGAGTTTACAAACAATGTGGTCTGAACAAGGGAAGCAGAAAAAGGACAACATTTTTGATGCTGAGAAACTCTTTTGTCAGTAACTGTACAATTTGGCAGGCAGGTCCAACTGTCTTTTCAAACTGTTTGCCTTGGACAAGGTTGTTTTGCCCACAAAATTTCTACCCCTCTGTCTCTAAAGGCAGGAGTTAAAGTGCTCCCTCCTCCCCATTAGTCAGTGTCCACTGGTGAAGGTTTATATATACTGTATATAAACACACTTATTCTTCAGGCAGTTGCTTTCATGGTGAAAAGAATGGGGCGATGAGTTCTGTTTTCAAGGGATAATTTCAGGCTGCAATTCTGGGAATGAAATAATAATGTCATGGGCAGGCTCAAGGTAAGTCAGGAGTTGCTTTAACTCTGCCTTGATTTATTACTGTAATATTTACACAGGAAAAGGCAATTATGCTGTTAGGCACAGGGAAAATGTACAAAGATATTTCCCTGTCAGGAAATATCAAACCACATCCAGATGCACAGGGATAATCACCAGTTATGGTGAAAAAGACACCAGAGGATCTTTAAAAGGAGAGAGGGAGCAGAAAAAAAGAACAACCAGCTTACACTGACAAAGCCTTTTCCTCTCCAGGAGAGACAATAATACTTCGTTCTCGCAGGTGAGTCCAGCGGTAGGAATTGAAACACCGATCTCAACACCAATCAGTCACAACACGATACAAGTAACCCCATGTTTACTATTTTTAAGAGTGCAGATTTACAATCAAGAGGGGAAAGGGCAATTAACCCTGGCAAAAAGCCTGGATGCGCCTGCCCAATTAATTAACTCTTTGTAAGAATTCCAACTTTCTCTTTTCCGAAGCACAAACTGGAATTTGAGCCTAGTTTCTGGGTGCCTGGGGTTAGGTTTAAGAGGAAATACCTTTTGGAAACAATACTGCCCTATGGAGTAGCATGCAGCCGAAGGTCAGCCGTAGGCCCCTAGCCGGGGCCTGAAATGAACGGGAGAAAAGGAAGTTTTCCCAACTGGAATTCAATGAGTGAGTGCTGATGTTCTCCACCTCTGGGAAAGCAAGCTGGGCTTGCAGAACATCCCCTTCGGAAGTTTTGGAAGCAGGAAGGAGTCTGTAGCACTCTATATATCTGGCTCAGCCATGAGTCTCTTTACACAGCCAGGCGACTGTGCAAGTAACGTTCCCATAGTGGCATCTTTCTTTCGCCTGCTCGAATCTGTCTGTTGCTCTGCCCTGGTCCGAGGGTTCTCTCTCTGCCTGGTCTCTCTTCCAAAGCGGGAGACGGGGCTTGTCCCTCAAAGCAGAATGCCTCCCAGCTCGCCGGTGATCCCTAGGGTGGGACGAGACAGCAAGAGGCCAAGGCTGGGAGGGACTGGGGACGCTGCAGGGAGTGAGTGAGGAGAGGAGGGGATGGAGGCGTGTGGGGAGCAAGTTCACTTCACACGATGCGCTTCCTGTCCACCCGGCAGAGGATTTTCTTGAAGGCCCGGCGGAAGTCATGGTTGAAGATGGTGTAGATTATCGGGTTGAGCGAGCTGTTGCAGTAACCAAACCAGAAGAAGAACTTGAAGAGGGTGCGGGGGACCGAACAGCAGACTGCGGTGAGCGTGTAGGTGAAAAAGAAGGGGAACCAACAGACCACGAAGACCCCGATGACTACGGCTAGCACAAAGGTGAAGCGCTTCTCGCGGTTCTGGCGCCCCCGCCAGCGAGATGCTTTGGCACCACGCTCTTCCTCGCCCCCTCTCCGAGGCAGGCTGTCCCCGGGCTTCACCTGGCTCATTTTTGTCTTGCTTTTCCCCCTGGCGGCCCGCTCCCCTTTCCGGGGTCCAGGGGGGCCGGGCGTCTGATCAGCGTGCTCGGAGGAGGAGCTCTCCTCCAAGTCCAGACCATTGACCTCCCGCTCAGCTGGGACTGGCTCTCCAGCCCCGTTGATCTTGGCGGGCAGAGGTTGGCCCTCCCCACCCCCTCGGTCTGGAAACCCATTGGGACGGCGCTCAGCAACCTCGCTGCCGTCGCTGCGCCGACTGGGCGGCACCCGGGTGCGACGCTTGGCGATCTGGTAGATACGTACGTACACTAGAATCATGATGAGGCAGGGGGCAAAGAAAGAACCGATGCAGGAGGAGATAACATACCACTTCTGGTCGTTGATCACACACACCTGCTCGCCCCCTCCCTTCTTCTCGATGGAGATGAGGGGTGGGAAGGAGATGACAGCCGAGATGACCCACACGGTGAAGATGATGGCCTTGATGCGTCGGGGTGTCCGCTTCAGGTTGTACTCGATCGCTTGAGTGATGGACCAGTAGCGGTCTAGGCTGATGGCACACAGGTGCACAATGCTGGACGTACAGAAGAGTACGTCCAGCGCCAGGTAGATTTCACACCACACCTTGCCGAAGTACCAGTAACCCATCACCTCGTTGGCCAGTGAGAAAGGGATGACCAATGTGGCCACAAGGATGTCGGCTGAGGCCAGAGACACCAAGAACAGGTTCTGGGGCGCCTTGAGAGCTCGACTGGTGAACACTGCGATGATTACCAGCACGTTGCCGAACACAGTTAGCAGCATGAGCAGTCCAGCCAAGCTTACCAGGGTCAGGGTGACTTGCAGTGAATAAGGGGTCTGCCGGGACCCAGTTCCGTTTAAGCTTCCATTGCCGGAGTCCGGCTGAAGGGACCCCATAGGGGCGAAACTCCCCTCCGCCAGCGGGTGCTCCTGGTGTAACATGAAAACAAGCTCCTTCTCCCCTCCACTCAGTTCCAACTCTGTTCTCCTTTCTCCTCCGGGATGTCAGTTCTCGTCCCCTACCCCCACCCCCACCCCGAGAAAGCTCTCGGGGGCTCACATGGGGCGCTGCTTTTGGGGGGAGGGGATCCAGAAAGGTGGTGAGTAGGGGAAAAAAGGAGAGAATTTGAAGAAGTGCTATGAACACAGCTAACAACCCGTGGCCTCAGTCCTCCTTTTAGCCAGCAGCAGCTACTCGGGAGAGATCACAATAGCCCCAACCTCACGGTGGGCTTCGTCTCCGGGCGGCTTCTCTTTCCCTTTTTCTCTCACTCCCTACTCAGTAAATCCAAGTTTTATTTCCAAACACAGAGTCAAGGGGGGGGTGGTGAATCCTGATTCCCCAAGAGGAAAGAGATAAGGGGAGAAAAAGAGAAGAATTTATGCCCTTTTTATTTGCAAGGGTGACAACAAATATATGGCTCTTTACTTCAGATCTGGAGTGGAAAGCAAGTCTGTCTTACCGCGGTGAAGGCTGCTCAATAAGAACCCCGCCCCCCACTCAGGTCTCAGAAAAGGGGCCTGGGGGCTCCGGTGTTGCCAGGAAGATAGGGAGTTGAGAGAGGAGAGAGAACTGATTCTCTGCTTTCTAAAATCCTTTAGGCAGTTATTGAATTCCTCTCCTCCTTCACAGGACAGCTATGGAGGGAAGGCCCGAATTACCTTCTTTCTCTTCAGATCCCCGCCTCGAGATCTCCAAACTTGAGCGACTCAGTGGGGTTGTGCAGGTAGACCTTGAAGATGCCCAGTGACAGTGGAAATTAGGCATAGGACATGGGGTGCGAGAAGTGACCCCCTTCCTCAGATTGTCAGGTGAAGAAAAACTATCCTTTGTTAGCTGTGGCCCGGGCGTTCTGCAGTGCCCGGGCGCTGCCCAGTCCGGGCGCTGCCTAGTCCGGACGCCCAGGTTGGACAGCACCCTAGCTCGAGTCTCAAGTTGGACGCGAACTGTGCCTCATTGGTGGGGCAAGCGGACCTGAATCGGGGAGGAGTGAGTGATCCAGAGTGGATGTCCAAGGAGCCAGGATAGTGGTGCGCCTCTCGGCGTCTCCAACCGAACGGGAACCAGTGCTGTTGTCTTCACTCACAGTGGACTGGTTTTATAGCCCCAGGATCAAGCCGGCGTTGCTGAGCAGCCAGCGTCAGTCCCCACGTGGGAACCCGACCCTCCTCCACCCCCTCCCCGCCTCTCTCTCTCTCTCTCTCTCTCTCTCTCTCTCTCTCTCTCTCTCTCTCTCTCTCTCTCTCTCTCTCTCTCTCTCCCTACCCCCCCTCTCCCCACACCCACCCACTCACCTAATCTACAACAGCTTCCTAGCTGCAAAGACTCACCAAAAACCTTGGGATCACCCCACCCGCTGTACCCCCGTTGGGGATCAGACAGAAGAGCCGTTCTGGATAAGGGAAGACAAAAATGCAAAGGCGAAGAGAGCTAGGAATTACGACTGGTTCTCTTGAAAGAACTGGTACACACAAGTGTCCAAAGCTTTGAGATGATCTAGGTCCAGGATGAGAATGACAAATCTAGATAACTAGGAAGTCGAGGCCCGTACCTATACCTCTAGGGGTTTCTTGTTCTGCCCCACAGCACTGGGCAAAACTAGAAGTGGTCACCTAGATCCAGGGCGTCTCGGCTGTTCACGAGGATCCCCAGCGGTCTGAGGAGAGGAAAACGCCCCTCCACCTTGTGGTAAGTGAGGCCAGTATTCCCGTGCAACCCCAGGGAAAGAAAGAGGGCAGATGAGGAAACCAGGCTAATCCAGTTTGACAGTGGCAACACGGCAGGAACAGGCGCCTTTTGGCCATTTCCACCTAAACTGGGCCGGGAAACTGGGTGCTGGATGCTGGGCGAGGTCTGGAGGTCCGAGAGAGGTCTGTAGGTCTACCTACTCTGCCTGGGAAAGGGACACAAGGAAGAGGGAGCCGCGGAGGAGAGAGGGCTGATTAGAAGCTGCAAAAACTGGCAGCAACCACCCACCCCGCGGACCTGGGGGGATTGAGCCACATAGTGGGCCAGAAAGGGGTCTCGGAATCCTTTGGAACTCCTGAGGAGTCTGAGCTCTCACCTACAGAGCGAGGGCGCACTGACACCTGCTGGCGGCTCGCGGTTAGTGCTGAAGAGTACCCTAGAGCAACTTGATACACAGGATTCTGGAGCGACTTGAGAAACCCTGGACAAGCTCAGGGCTTCTCTTTGGGGCTCTCCCCACCTCCAATAAGGACGATACCGCCTAAAAGAAAGGGGATTTCAATTTTCATATAAGCGCTGGAATGCGTCATTTCAAAAACACCCAAAGTTCCTAAAGTATAAAGCCATTGTCTTTTTTTCCTACTTCTTTCCTTTTCTTTCTTTTTTTGACCCAATAGTGGGGTTATTTATGCATAAATAAAAGTCAAGGGAAATCGGCCTTTATGGTCACTTTAGCCTAAAGTTCAAGAGAGAATTGTGATGTAGTGGAAATAGCCCTAGATTCAGAAGACGAGGGTGGGGGGGGGCACTGAGGTAAGGTGTTAACAATCAATAAGCATTTATTATACACCTATGATGTACCTAGCACTGTGCTGGCTAGGACCCAGGAATATACAAAGAGGAACATATAAAAGAGTCCCTGCCCTTAAGAACTTATAGTCTACATTTCATGGTGAGAAATTGTTAAGTGTCATCAGGCATGTCACATTAGCTCCTGCTTGCATTGTGATATCTACATCGTTCAGATGAATAAATCAAATGTCACCTTAAGGCATCAGAGGATATGAGGTGCCAGCCGGACAGAGTTGTTGAAAATACAGAAAAAGGTGTCTCATTTTGAGGGACTATTAAACTAGAGGCAGCTTCTGAAATCTTCTAATCTGAAGTACTAAAAGATAGATTTGAAATCATCTGTCTAGCGGGGTTTGAACAATGTTCTGTCTGGAGACTAGAGGCTGAATTAAATGACCTCTGGATATCACTTCCCATGCAGTCTATGGTATTTCCCCATGTTTTTGCTCCTAGTCTGTCCTCCACCTCCCTAATGCTGTAGATAGTACCACCATCCTCACAATCTGGTCTTGTCATCCCTGATTCCTTACTATTTCTCACTCTCCACATTCGATCAGTTGCCAAGGTCTGTCAATTTCACCTTTGCAACATCTCTCCAATATGCCCCCTTCTCTATTCTGAAACTTCTGCCATCCTGGTACAGACCTTCATCACCTCACACTTGGACTATTGCAACAGCCTACTGGTGGGTCTGCCTGCCTTGTGTCTCTCCCCACTTCAATCCACCCTCCATTCCACTGTCGATGGTTTTCCTAAAGCACAGACCTTGCCCTTGTCATGGCTCCTACTGAATAAACTAAAGTTCCCTATTGTCTGCAGGATCAAATACAAAACCCTTCGATGTTCAACGTCCTTCATAACCTACCCATACACACATAACTTTCCAGTATTTTTATACCTTACACACCACCATATGTTCTTCAGTCCAATGACACTGGCCTCCTTGTTGTTCCATGAATAAGACACTCCAACTCTCAGCTCTGGGAATTGCCTCTAGCTACTGTCCATGCCTGGGATGCTCTTCTTTCTCAACTCTATTACCTGGCTTCCCTGGCTTCCTTCAAATCCCAACTAAAAGGCTATCTTCTATAGGATACCTTTCCCAACCCTTCTGGATTTTAGTACTTTCTCTCCTTTAATTACTTCCTATTTAGCCCTCCCTCACTGGAAACAAAGTCAAGTGCAAGTCATGTCATCATTTCTCTGATGGCATGGTCTTCTTTGGCAACGAAGGAAAAACACAATTTATTCTGCACACAGCTGGTATGTACGTATTTGTTTGCTATTGTCTCCTCCATTAGTTTCTGAGCTTCTTGAGTGCAGGAACTGTCTTTTGCCTTCATATTTTAACCCCAGTATTTATCACGCTTAATAAATGTTTATTGACTGACTGATTATAATAGAACCCAGGAGTTCCCTGTCTCTGCCTTCAGTGATATTTATTAATAATAAGCACATATTTGTCTAACATTGAATGTTTTTCAAAGTGATTTCATATGCATGATCTTATTTGACTCATACTCCATCTAGAAAATAATAATAAGACAGCAGCAGGTCCATTAGAACCATGACTTGGAATTCTTGTGTCCAGGTTTTTACCACAAATCATGACTGGGGCAGTTGGCAGAAAACAGAGGGGACTCTGCTCCTTGGGGAAAATGAAACCTTCAAACCATAGAGTAAGGCTGCTGTTAGGAGGTCAGTGCACAACTGAGACATAAGGGAACTGGGGAGGACTTTAATAGCTTTCTATTTTAATTAATTATTTTTACTATTCTACAATGTTGAAGGACTACAAATGCTATAAGTCTAATTTTGGTACCTTCAAAATGTAGCACCTCCTAAACTCATTGCTCTGGGACAAAGTCCTTGTTGCCCTTTTCTAGTTATAGCTCTGATTTTCATCATCACATACCACTTTTCCTGCTGTGTTTGTATCCTGAGAACTGTTTCAATGTCCTCCTCTGGCGCACATACAGAGAACTAACAGCAGGGCTCAGAATCTTCCTCCCTCCATCATTTTCTGACTGATTCCAAGTTATTCTACTAATCTGGCCACAGCATAAAAAAGCTTTGATTCATTTGTAAGGCTGATCAGATGCAAGAGTCTAGAGCATTTCTCTGGGCTGAACTGAAAATCACAGTGCTGTTTACCACACATAACTAGGAGAGTCACCAAGGGCACCCAATCTTAAGCATGAATGTTGAGAGAAAAATCAAAATCGGGGCATTTTTAATTTCATCACCTTATTGAAGTCTAGAGAGCAAGGCCTGGGAAACCTAAGGTCCTTGTTTACCATCTTCTCCTTACCCAAACCCAAGATTTTGATTAAAAAAACAAAAAACATTAGAAATTTACATCCAGTCCTCTTCCTACTATCATTTCAAATCCATAAGGGGAAATAAAGACAGGCTACACATATTTGCCTCTTCCTAAAATTGTTACTGCTAGCTGATGCATATCCTTCAATAGCCCTACTTCTCAATCAGCTGGCTTCTCATTAACTCACCTATTTAGAGCCCTCCTGTCTGTAGCAAAGAGTGGAGCAAGCATTCAAAGAGCTAGGAATTCCAGAATGAATGCTTCTCTTCCTATCACATTTACCTTTAGGACCAAAACCCCTACTGGTGTGGGATGGAGCTTGGAATCCAGCAGCCTGAGGATTCTCAGTCAGCCACCTTGTATGCCATTTTCATGGGTGAAACTGTCTTTTTTATCTCCTGATTCTGAATCAGCGATGACTGTGCCGAATAAGGTTCATCCCCGCAAAGACCTAGGTCAGCTTCTGTGGCCTGAACATGAATGTTTGCTGTTAACCAATGGCCATCAATTCTGTGGCTTCACTTCGTTTCCAAGGACAGCTTGGTAATTACCTTAAATGCATTAGGGAACTGTATTACAATACCCACTCAAAAGAGGAAAACAAAAAGCCTTACTGAGCTTCTAAATGACTGCAGAGGCAGCATGGTATAATAGAAAGAGCATTTGTTCTGAGTTCAAATCACTCTTCTGATGTTTGCTACATGTAGGACATTGGATAGATCACTTAGCCTTCCTGGGCCTCAGTTTCTTTATCTGCAAAATTCAGGGGTTGGATGAAATGACCTCAAACATCACTTTCCTCTCTCAATCTATGATCCAATAATCCAAGAGAGAACAGGATGACAATGCCTCTACAGATTTCTTCTCAAACCCAAACAAGACTTTTCAAAAAAAAAAAAAAACTCTACCACAGAGTGGTTCTTTTAATAAAGGGGCTCTAAAAAGTATATTGCACCATACCTGACATCTACTCTCCTCTTCATGAGGTAGTTGACAGCACAGTAGATAGATTACTGGAACGGGAGTCAGGAAGACCTGAGTTCAAATCCAGCCTCAGATATTTAATCGCTGTATGTCTACAGGCAAATCACCTAAACTCTCTTTGCTGCAGCTTCCTCAACTATAAAACAGGGACAATAAGAGCACCTACCCTGTAGGATTAGTATGAGTCTCAAGTGAGATATTTGCAAAAGTGCTTAATACAGTGCATGGCACGTATAAAGGCTTATTTCCTTCCCTTCTTCATGAGATGAAGACCGAATAAGTGTTAGAGAATAGAGCTGGTGGTCTCAACACAATTTGGGTGAAAGGTTGGAAAGCTCAGAGGATGATTAAGAGGGGAAGGGTAGAACTGACAAGATGTAACCCCAAACCAGCATTTCCCATGCCTCCCAGCACTCTGTCCATCACAGTGATGGATTTGGAGACATTTCCCCATTTTTCATACAACTGTGCTCATTTTAGACTTCTCTGGCTTCTCCAGCATGGGGTACCTCCTCCCCCTTTTTCATTTCTCTTTGATATGCTGTCTTCCTCAAATTATAAGCTCCTTGAGGGCAGGATTTTCTTTTTTACTAGTTGTATCTCAGTACTTAGTACAGGGTGTGGCAAGTAGAAGGTGCTTAATAAATGTTTACCAACTATTCCAGTCAGGAAGGCTTTAATTCAAATCTGGCCTCAGGCATTTACTATCTATGTGAGCCTTGGCAAGTTACTTAAACTCTGCTTGCCTTGGTTTCCTCATTTGTAAAATGGAAAGAATCATAGCACCCACCTCCCAGATCTACCATGAGGATGATGTGAGGTAATATTTGTAAAGTGTTTTGCAAACCTTGAAGTACCATACAAATGCTAGCTGTTATTGTTTCCATGTAGAGGAGAAATTATAACACCATGGTAATGTTTTTGGGCACCCTTTTCATATTACCCCTTCCCTCTCCCTTAGCTTCAACAGAGTTATCAGAGATCCACTGTTACATTCATTCAACAAACATTTATTTAGACATATTGTACTAAAGGAGCTCTGTAAGTGTTATTGATATAAGGGAGAAAATCACCTAATCTGAATTCGGATTCAGGGTGAACACTAACAGGATTTGCTATCAACTCACTGTATTGTCTTGGGGAAGACACTTTATCTCTCCTCACCTTGGTAAACTGGAAAACTCTAACAGTTTTTGCTTTTGTAATTTGAGAAGGACCTTCATCTATCTACTCAGCTCACAAGGTTGCTTATAAGAATTAGATAAGGTAGGTGAAAATGCTGCCATCCCAAGAGAGAATTCCTTTAGTGAAACTCTCTCCACCAATGCAAATGAGTAACTTATCTGAAACTTACAGTTCAGAGAGTTATATAGGGACACTGATGGGTTAGCTGAGTTCCCTACTGGCATACAACTTGTATGTGTCAGAAGTAAGACATGAAGAAGGTCTCTTTAACTCCAAGACCAGCATTCAGTCCACTAACCTGGACTGTCTCCCCAAACCACTGTACAAATTGCTATCACTATTATCTAGCCCTTAAAGGCATGGAGAAGGTAAGACTGACCCAGAAAGGGGTCCTAGAATTTTTTTTTCAGAATTGAGTTAATGTAATTGCCTCAGTCAGCAGCAATATTACTGCCTGTTCTTTCTTAATAGATCTGCTGAAAAGGACACATTGGCTGAAAAGGAGTGGGGGCAGGAAGGTTCTTGGGAAGGAGAAGCTTATTTTATTTGCAACTCTTAGCTAGGTAGGTAATTCAGCAATAAAAGAAAACTATTCAAAGGAAATAATCTGTTTGTTCTGGAATTACCACTGTGGTAAGGTATTGCTACCTGTTAGACAACACCAAAATGTACCTTTGGCTACTCCCTCTTATTACAAGAATGGTTTGATTGGGGGCGGGGAGGGGGGGGGATTGTGAAGAGAGGGTGGACAACTGCAGTTAATTGCTCACTTGTTTTTCAAGGGGTTGGCAGTCTGAACAAAACACGCAAACCTATTGCCTTTAGCTCCCAGAGAGTACCGGGCAGCCCCTTGCAAACAGAAGTTTGATCCCAGGGGCAAGAAAACCACACACCCAAACATGAACACGTGGGACAGTGTGTTGCTACAATGGCTCATGCCATAGACACAACTGGAAGTGAAAACTTCATCAAACTAGAAGCATCCTTCATTTCCCTGCATTTCTGACTCTACAAAGGAGTGGAAGAAAAATAGTGGGGAAGGAATGTGGGAAACCATTGCTTCCTCTAAACTCTTATTCTCTTAATCCCAGACTTCTCCCCTTCTTTGTTAAAACTGTTCTGTATCGTTATTGAAAATTGGTGCAAGTCAGAGCGCCTGCTTTGGTTCCTGGGGACTATGATGAGGGCTGCCAAACTGACCCTCCGCACACCGTGGCGTTTCACATTTATTCAGTTCTTGGCTTGCAAATCAAATGTGGCTAAACTTGTAGATAAAGATATCTTCCCCTCTTCTTTCCTGCTTCTAACAATTAATGCTATATTCTATTTTTAAAAATTTTATTGATCTTTTGTTTTTTTGTGCCACCTTTATTTTTGAACATATCCTTCCCTTTTTCCCCATCCCCTTTAAAAGCCATTACTTATTTAAAAAGGAAAAAGAAAGGGGGGAATCAGTTATACAAAACCTGCCACTCATCAACCCAGCCTTGTCTAACAGTATGAGAAATGTTTTGAAACTCACCATAAACAGTACCATACTTCTGCAAAAAAAGAAAGGAAGGGATAGAGGGAAAGATGGAGGGGGAAACTGAAGAAAGAAAAGAGGAAAGGAAGGGAGGGAGGGAGGAAGGGAGGGAGGAAGGGAGGGAGGGAGGAAGGGAGGAAGGAAGGGAGGAAGGGAGGGAGGGAGGGAGGGAGTATTTTTTCATCTCTGCTTTGGTCATTATAATTACACAGCATTCAGTTTGGCCAGGGTTGTTGTTTTTTCCACTTATGTTGTCCTGGTAATGTTTTATATTGTTTTTCTTGGTCTGCTTACATATCCATTGATACGTTTCTCTGAATTCTTCGTATTTCTCTTCTTATGGCAAAATAATTTTTTATTATGTTCATATACCACAGTTTGCATAACTGTTGTCCTTTATCTCTTCTGCCTTTGTAGCTAAAGTCCTTGCAAAGGCTGTCTACAACAGGTGCTTCCATTTTTTCTCCTCACTTTTACACTTGCACTTACTTGCAACGTAGCTTCTGACCTTATCTTTACACTGAAACTGCTCTGTCCAAAGTTCCTAATAATGTCTTAGCTGCCAAATCCACTAGCCTTCTCTCAGACTTCATTTTCTTTGGCCTCTCAGGGGCTTTTGATTCTGTTGATTGCTCTTTTCTTGTTAATGCTCTCTTTTCTCTCGGTTTTCTGGATACCACTCTCTCCCAGTTCTTATCCTCTCTTTGCTGGGTCCTCATTCACATCATGCCTTCTAACCACAGGTATCCCATAGGATTCCATCGTGAGTCCTTTTCTCTTCTTCCCCTATACTACTTCGCTTGGCGACTCAGCACTTGCCATGGAGTTTAATTACCATCTCTATGCTGCCAATTTTCCATCTACCTCTCCTGGCCCAACCTCTTTGCTGACCTCTAATCTTGCAACTCTATCTGCCTTTCAAACATCTCCAAATGAACTCATCTTTCCCCTTAACCATCCTCCCCTTCCCTATTATTATATAGGGTAACACCATGCCCCCAGTCCCTCAGGCTCTCAAGCTAAAGGTCATTCTCAACTCCTCACCATCTTTCACCTCCCATATTCAATCTATTACCAAAGCCTGTCTATTTCACCTCTGCATCATCTCTCAAATTTGCTGCTTTCTCTCCTCTGATACTGCCACCACTCTAATACGTGCCCTTATCACCTCATGTTTGGACTATTGGAATAGCCTGCTGGTAGGTCTACTTGCCTCAGGTCTCTCACCACTCTAATCTATCATTCAGCCATGAAAATGACTTCCTAAAGCACAAGTCTAATCATGTCATCCTCTTACTCAAAAAACCCTAGTTGCCCCATCACCTTCAGGACTGAATACAAATCCTCTGTGTGACATTCAAAAGCCCTTCCCAATCTAGCCCCCTCCTACCTTTCCACCTTACTCCCCATCATGTACTCTGATCCAGTGACATCAGTCTTCCTTGATATTCCATGAACAAGACATCCCATCCCCTTTCCCAGTGCCTTTTCACTGGCTGTCCTCTATGCCTGGAACACTCTCCTTTATCTCTGCCTTATCACTGACTTAAGTCTCAACTAAAATCTCAAACTGGGAATACTATGTAAATAACTATGTACAAACAAGCTAAATGCAAGATAAATTAGAAGTAACAGAGGAGAGGTATGAGAATTAAGGGGAATTTGGAAAGGTTTCCTGTAGAAGGTAGGATTTTATTTGTTTTTATAATTATTTTGTTAAATATTTCCTAAGTATGTGTGTATGTGTATAATATGAAGTTAGAGATATAGAGAGCTAGAAAGGAAAATTACCCCTTGTCCAGTGTCTCCAAGCATGCTCACAAGGATGTCACAGACTTTTAAAGAGGAGAGGGGGAGAAAAGAAAGGAAACCATCATGATATCTATCAACACATTCCCCATAATGAAATGAAACTTCCATAGTAGTCCTCTAACAACTTCATTATCCAAGATATAAAGGACTATAAATATAAATAAATAAGATATAACGTCTGTATTGTTGTGATCAAAGATGCAGCTGAGAGCAAAGTCAAAGCTTCTATGACACACACACACCCTAGAGAGAAAGGAGAACAGCAGTAAAGGTGGCCTTTGGTGAGCACCACAGGCCAAAAAAGGGAAAAATATTCAACCCCAATTTTGCTTCTGCCACCTACAAAATGAGGGGGCTGGATCAGATCATCTCTAAGATCTTCTCTACTAACTGAGATTCTTTGGTGCAAGGATTCTCTAGGAAGAAGAATGGCCCCCAAGTTTAAAAGGGTAGCATCATTGATAGAGTGAAAATAAATGTGTCCTTATCAGGAATGTATTCCTTATTCACCTCTGCTTCTTAGAATCGAAATTTCCTTTAAAGCTCAGCTCACGCATCATTTCCTACCAGAAAAATCTATCTTGAATCCCTCAGTTGATAGCCCCCCAAAAATTGCTTTGCAGTTACTTATTAGATATTCTGTACTTATTTATCTGTGTACATATTATCTTCCTTCTCCCCACATGATATAAACTCCCTCATTTTTGTCTTTATCTACCCAGCACTCAGCAAAGTGCCTGCAAATAATGAATATTTAATGATTGGTTACTAAATAAATGAATGAAGAGCTCATCTAGCCACTTTAAATAATTTTAAGCCTCCAGATCCTAATGCATTAAACTCCCAGGTAATAGAAGAATATTCGGGTGCAATCTTCAAACCACCGTAGATAAATTATTGCTGAAAATCATGATGAATTAAAGAGGTGCCAAACTGGAGGTTTATAACTGTTGATTGGATCTTCAAAGGTGGGGAAAGAATGAATTCCAGATACTACAGTTTGTGAGTATGAACCCAATCCCTTTCAAAAATGTTAAATTATTGTTTTGTCAAATGATTTGTGAGGTGTCAGCATAGTTCCACCAAGAACAAATCTTGACAAACTAATCTCATTTCTACTTTTAATAAGGATGCCCAGTCTTTTGCCAACCACTGACAAAAACGGAATTCTTTTGGCTCTTAACAATTCAATTTCTCCAGCTGTCCAAACAGAGGAAGAAAGCCCAGTGGTAGAATCATTATTCTCTGATGTAAGGAGAGTTGGATTTGGGGTCAGTCATTGAGTTTGAATCTTGGTACTTCAACATACTACTTTGTCTGTATCTGAGCAAGTAACTATGGGCTTCAATTTCCTAATCGATAAAATGGTGGGGAGTGAACTACGTGATTCTGGGTCCCTTTCACCTCGAAATTATGTTCCTAAGCTTCACCTATATCCTCTAAAGTACTAGAAGGATTGAGAACAAAGCAGGATTTGAGGATAGGGCCAAAAAACCCACTTGGAATTCTTGTTATTAACTAGTTATATGATCTTATGCTGGTCACTAGCCCTCTAGGAATCTCAGTTTCCTCTTTTGTAAGATGAAAAGAATCAGCCAGATTGTGTCTCAAGTGACAGCTCTGAAATTCTAGGATTCTATATTGATATTCTGTTCTCCTTCCTTTCCGATTGCTTCTTACTTTAAAGGAAGAGAAGTAGGAGTAGGGAGGAGGATCAAAAGAAAGGAAAAAGAGGAGAATAAAGGAGAAAGGGAGGAAGAAGAGAGAAGATAATTAAGGCTGCCAAGAGGAAGGAGAGCATTACTATCTCTTTCCTTAAGCCTGGGATAGAACTTTTAATGAGAGGCCTGTTTAGCTTTCTCCAGAAGAATCCAAGTCCTTAGAAAAACCCACTGGTGCTTCACTATTTTCCCCTGAAGTAGGCGCAAACTGGGCACCAAGAGGCCATGCAAAGACATCCAACATCTAAGGGGTCAGTGTGGGCTTGTAATCAGCACATCTATTTCCTGTTCATTAAATCTTTGTTTGGTAGTAAAAGTGGAGAGATTATTAAACATACTCCAGATAAAGAGATAAAGTCACTAAAAGATGGTGGGACACAGCCTGCTCCTAAGATGGAAGAAATGAGTAGTGACAGTAACCCTGATTCTGAGCTCTGTCTTTGGAGGCTGTTTCCTGAACAGCTGAGTTTTGCCTGTAATAGGCCATGATGCTTCTCAGCTGCAAAGAACTTATGGATTGGTTTATTCTGGCTAGGGAATCCAGCTGATCATCAGATTAAGACTGTTCCTAAGGGCCTCTCATTAATTTCTCTGCTTGGCACCACTTTGCTTGGCTCCACCAAAGTTTAAACAGAGAGCTGAGTGAGACAGAGAGGTAACAAGATGATGTCTTTGTTAATGGAAACTAACTGAGCCAAAATGCTGAACTGTGGTTTTCCAGGCTTTCAAGAGGCAACAGTCAATTAAGAAAAGGATTCTAATTCAACTCCAATGCTTCTGTTTTTATTCTAGAAATCAGTGAACAATGTCTTTATGCATCTAGCTATAATATTTCAATGATGTGTGAAGGTGTGACCTGAGCTCCAAAGTCCATTTATATGGGACTCTCTCCTCACTGATTGAGATCAGTGGGCATGAGAGACAATATTGGTGAGAGTGGGAGAGAAGAAAAATTCAGTCTTTTCAGTCCCCTTAGGTTTTTCTGGCTTCCAGGTTCAAGAAGGAAGATAGATACCAGTCCCACTTCAGATTACTGAAAAAAGAAAAAGACGCAGCAGAAGCTGACATGAGAGAAGCCAGCAATCTCTATCATGTCCCTATCATTACCTTACTACACTAGATACTTAAGTAAATTTCTGTTTGGTTGAGATCATGAGCTCTCTCTCTCTCTCTCTGTCTCTCTCTCTGTCTCTCACTCCCCCCTTCCCCATCACTTTGTTGGGCTGAGTTACCTTGCTTCCAATGGATTTCTTTCAACTTGCCATGCATATTCATTGCAGAACTGACATGTGCTTGGAAGTCAAATCTTGTATATAAAGCTTGGAGTCCTGTTTCCCTATTAAGGAAAAGCAATCAGGACCCTCATGGAAAGTATCCCTCCCTCCCTTGCCACCCCCACCCCAATCTTGAAATGAAGTTAAGGACATGTCACAGTGTATGATCTTTATCTGGATCCCAGGGGATGTAATCACCAGAGTCATTATCTGTCACTACCAAAGTTTCAGAACTATTAAACATCAAACCCCAGGAAACCAGATATTCTGGAAGGTGTGTGACAAAGAGGACTCACAGACACCAGAGTTTCCACCCCTTAGGAATTCAGAGGTACTATAGAGACTGAGAGTCTGGGAACTCTTAAGAGAAGAAGTCAAGTGCTTATTTCCCTTGACATCATGGAATGAGGATAAGCAGCCAAAACTGAGCATGAGTTCATTCCAGCTTGTGGGTTCAGATCACCAGATATTCTCTGGTGAACCTCTGCCACCTCCATCCTCCACGCCCAGTTCCTCAGTTTTCCTCAGTATTTGGAGTGACAAGCCATGGATGCTGTGGATGCTGGTGCCATTGTCATTCCCCATCCCCCCATGCCAACACTGATGCCAATCTCTTGTCATCAGACGACCCTGGAGAAGATATTCTCCTTATCCCTGTGATTCAGAGTCACTCCCTGTTTAGGTGAAAATCCCCTCCCATTTCTCTCCAACATCAGCCCTGGACCTCCACAGTTTATATCTTCTTCTACTTTCATTTCATTTTGCCCTCTTCAATACCTGTTATATTGTTAACAAACTTTCCTTCATATTACAGTTTGAACCTCATATTCTTTCCCATTCGCATGGAAACATGACTCTCAAGATACTTTGACTACTTACTTCAGTTGAAGTTGCTCCTTATCTCATGTGCCCCCTTTCTTCCCCCCCCCCCCCCCCCCCCGACACACACACTCACACACATAGAAGCTCAAGAGAAATCTGTCTGGTAGCCTGCCCAACCATGTGACAATTTCCTCCTCTGTCCAAGGTTTTCATGGCCATGTTCTAAGTGGGGGACAAAAGAAAAACTGCAAACATGTTGATGTCTCCTTAAATACTGTGGCCTCCCAGTCATGAATTGTCTCAAATCTCATAACCTACATCTTCATACCACTGTGGTTCCCCATATGGTAGTCATGCCATAGAAAACTGTGGTATCTCTGTGATCTCAAACTCTGAAATTCTTTCTAATCCCAATCTCCAGTCCTCCCATCTCTCTCTTTATCTCACTTCTCCTAAACCCATTCTTCATCTTCATTGTAACCTCCACTTCTTCCTCCCTCTATCTTCCAAATATATCACACTTCTTGTCTGTACAAAGGATGTAGCTGTTTATAATATTCTAGAATGATGTTTAAAAGACTAATTTAGTTTTTCTAAATAATTTCCAAGAATTTCACCCTTAGGGAGCAGAGCCAAGATGATGTAGCAGAAAGAAGAAAGATGCACATACTCTAGTTCTTCCCCCACAGCCCATAAAATACATGTAAAAAATGACTCTCAATAAATTCTAGAGCAGCAGAAGCCACAGAAGGACAGAGTGAAAGAGATTTCCAGCCCAAGGTACCTGGAAGGCTAACAGGAAAGGTCTATCACACAGAGTGTGGAGAACAGGACTGGAACAGTCCTCAGAGGCAGAATCCCCAGCAGCAGCAGCAGTTCTCAGTCTTCAACCCACAAAAACCAAAGGCAACTTCAAAGGTCAGTGAGAAAGCTTTTTCACCTGGGTGACAAGGGAGCAGGGTCCTGCCCCAGCCCTGGCTCCAGGCAGTGGCAGGGGCCATGGCAGCAGCAGTATCCATCTGGGGAGCCCTCAGACTAAAGACCCTTGGGGAATTGAACAACTTATCTGAACCTCAGCCCTGAGCTCATCCTGGGGCATGGTGGAGCTGGAAGCAGTTGTGGAGTGGGAATTCTACTACCCACAGATTTTGGGCAGAAAAGTTTTTGGTTGCTCCAAGACTAGTGTGCAGTTCAGGAGAGGAGTAAACTCCTCTCCCTTGATTGTGCCACCTTGGAGGAACTGAGAACTTATAGGTCCCCAGAGTATACCCTCCTCTTGACAGAGGATGCAAAAGTCAAATAAGTGGCTGGGAAAATGCCCAAAAAAAGGAAAAAATAATAAGACTATAGAAGGTTATTTTCTTGGTAAACAGGTATTTTCTTCCGTCCTTTCCAATGAGGAAGAACAAAGCATACTGTCAGAGGAAGTCAAGGCTTCTGCATCCAGTACCTCCAAAATAAATATGCAGTGGTCTCAGGCCATGGAAAAGCTTGAAAAGCAAGTCAACAGCTTGCTAAAGGAGACCCCAAAATACTGAAGAAAACAACACCTTTAAAAATAGGCAAACTCAATTGACAAAAGAGGTCCAAAAAGCCAATGAGGAAAAGAATGCTTTAAAAAGCAGAATTAGCTAAATGGAAAAGGAGATTCAAAAGCTCACTGAAGAAAATAGTTCTTTAAAAACTAGAATGGAGCAGATGGAAGCTAATGACTTTATGAGAAACCAAGAAATTACAAAACAAAACCAGAAGAATGAAAAAATGGAAGCTAATGTGAAATATCTCAGTGGAAAAACAACTGACCTAGAAAATAGATCCAGGAGAGACAATTTAAAAATTATGGGACTACCTGAAAGTCATGATTAAAAAGAGCCTAGACATCTTTCATGAAATTATCAAGGAAAACTGCCCTGATATTCTAGGACCAGAGGGCAAAATAAATATTGAAAGAATCCACTGATCACCTCCTAAAAGAGATCCAAAAAGAGAAACTCCTAGGAATATTGTAACCAAATTTCATAATTCCCAGGTCAAGGAGAAAATATTGCAGCTAGAAAGAAACAATTCAAGTATTGTGGAAATACAATCAGGATAACACAGGATCTAGCAGTTTCTACCTTAAGAGATCAAAGGACTTAGAATATGATATTCCAGAAGTCAAAGGAACTAGGATTAAAACCAAGAATCGCCTACCCAGCAAAACTGAGTATAATACTTCAAGGGAATAAATGGTCATTCAATGAAATAGAGGACTTTCAAGCATTTTTGATGAAAAGACCAGAACTGAGTAGAAATTTGACTTCCAAACACAAAAATCAAGAGAAGTATGAAAAAGTAAACAGGAAAAAGAAATCAAAAAGGACTTTCTAAAGTTGAACTGTTTACATTCCCACATAGAAAGATAATATTTGTAACTCGATACTTTTCTCAGTATTTGGGTAGTTGGAGAAATTACACACACACAAAACACACACAGACACACAGAGGACAGGTTGAGTTGAATAAGAAGGGATGATATCTAAAAAACAAATAAAATTAAGGTGTGAGAGAGAAATATATTGGGAGGAGAAAGGGAGGAATGGAATGGGGCAAATTATCACTCATAAAAGAGGAAGAAAAAGCTTTTTCAATGGAGGAGAAAAGGGAGGAGGTGAGAGGGAAAAAGTGAAGCTTACTCTCTTCCCATTTGGCTTAAGGAGAGAATAATATGCTCACTCAATTTGGTATGAAAATCTATCTTACACTACAGGAAAGTAGGGGAGAAGAGGAGAAGTGGGGTGAGGGGGATGATAGAAGGAAGGACAAATGGGAGAAGGGAATAATTAGAAGTAAAACCTTTGGGGGAAGGACAAGGTTAAATGAGAGAATAGAATAAATGGGGGGCAGGATAGGATGGAGGGAAATATAATTAGTCTTACATAACATGACTATTATGGAAGTCTTTTGCAAAACTACACATATATAGCCTATATTGAATTGCTTGACTTCTCAGTGGGGATGGATGGGGAGGGAGAGAGAGAAGTTGGAATTCAAAGTATCAGAAACAAATGTTGAAAATTATTCTTGCATACAACTGGGAAATAAGAAATACAGGTAATGGAGTATAGAAATCTATCTTGCCTTACAAGAGAGACGATGGGAATAAGGGAAGGGTGGGGTGTGATAGAAGGGAGGGCATATTGAGAGAAGGGGTAATCAGAATGCAAGGCATTGTGGAGTGGGTGGAGGGGAGAGATGGGGAGAAAATTTGTGGAAATGCCGAAAACTAAAAAACTAAAACTAAAAAAAAAAAGAATTTCTCCCTTATTTTGCATGCAGAATACATTTGTTTGCAGTGTTCTGAAACCAGCACATAGTAAGCACAAGCCTTTATTAATGCCTCCCACTTATCAATGTACTCCCACTTAAATGATAACTAAATCACTGGGGAGGCTACCATTAGACAGCAAACAAGCATTGTATGATTTCTCCTGGCATGATTAACTGTATTAATTAGTTAATGTCAGTCCAAGGTGGGTTGTAGCAATTTATGAAGCCAATTTTTCCAGGGATTTTGTTAGGTCATCCTAAGCAGCCAGGTGGCAAAGTAGATAGAGCACTGGGCCTGGAGTCAGAAAGACCTGAGTTCAAATCCAGCCTCAGACATTTACTAGTTGTGTGTGACCCTGAGAAAGTTCACTTAACATATTTGCCTCAGTTTCCTCATCTGTGAAATGAACTGGAGAAGAAAACAGCAAATACTTCCAATATCTTTGCAAAGCAAACCCTAAATGGGATCACAAAGAGTTGGACATGACTGAGAAACAACAACCTGATCTTAAACTTTTGGATCAAACTATAAAGGTCAATGGGTGTTCAGAGATGTGAATAGCAATGACATTGCCACCTAAAGGATTAAAACTTCCTGGTGGAGACCAGTGTTCTTGGAGTGGGAAGGAAAGTTCTGGAGGTAGTGGTTACTGGATTGAGAGTCTAGTTAAGGACATAGAAGGAGAAAAACAGTAAAACTTTCTTGAATTAAAAAAAATTTTTAACATACATTTTTAAATTTTTAGTTTCAATTTCTTGCCTTCTCTCTATCCCCTCCCCCAATCCATACTCAGAGTTCATCAGATCTCTCTCTGACTATAGATAGCATTTTTTATCATGAGTTTTTAGGAATTGTCATGGATCAGAATAGCTAAGTGTTTCACAGTTGATTATCTTTCCATGTTTCTGTTATTGTGTACAATATTCTCCTGGTTCTGCTCACTTCAATTTACATCAGTTCATATATGTCTTCTCAGGTTTTTCTGAAACCACCCTTTTCATCATTTTTTACAGCACAACAGTATTCCATCACAACCATATACCAAAATGTGTTCCGATATTCCTCAATTGATGGTCATCTCTTCAATTTCCAATCATTTGCCACCACAAAAAGAGCTGCTATAAATATTTTTGTACATATACTTCCTAGAAAAGGTAGGTAGATCTAAGGCAAAGGCAGAGGACCTCTCCCCCCAAACCCAGAGAAAAGGAATATTGGGGAAAATGGAGGGGGCACAACTCATATGATTCTTTAGATTTAACAGGAAATTTTTTAGAGCCTTTAAAAGGTATCAGGGCAAAAGAGTTGTAATAGTGAACATGTGGAAGGGCCACAAGGCTCATGAGGAGTTGAGCTATCAGGAAGAAAGTTCTTAAGTCAGGTTATAGTCTTTCAGCTGATCCATGGTTTTCTATTTCTCCAGAAAGTTAGGAAATAAAGACTTGGCTATAGTTTGGAGGACTAACCCATTTCTCTCTTATACTTCTCAATTATAATTTATTTCTCTCATGAGTCTTCGAGGTTCTTGGCCGTAGAATCAGTTTTGCACATAGACATTTCCTATATGCCAATCAAAAAAAAAAAATTCCATTGGTCTTGCTTTATTTTAGATTTAAGGATTGGAGAGCTACCTATTAGTGTCACAATTAATCGGCAAATGTGATAGAAGTTCATGCTTAACTGCATAGCTGACCTACATGAGCTATTGCTTGAATGTAGCCTTTGTTGGGAGTTGGGGAGATGGGAGGATTGCTAATTGCAGGGAGTAGAGACAGATTTAAAATCTGCCAGGGTGAGACTTCTAGCTAGGACTCAGTTTTAAAGGGAGAATTATTGATTCATTTGCAGTTTCACAGGTCAGAGATGATACATTCACATAGGTTCCTCAGGGAGTTTGGTCAGGCCCCTGTGCCTATTTATTGCAGTTGTGGATACAGCCGGCCCTCTCCCTTTTTCCTTAATTCTTCTTCATATTTTCCCAGTCTGGTGATTTGAATTATAAAAGGATACATCCCAGGAGTTGGACAAGATTGTCAGAAATGACTCCTTAAGCTGAAACTATCTGAGCTTCTTTTGGTTCCTGGCTACAGAAGAAGAGTTATGTTTCATCCTTTCATTCCTATATCATAACTTTAATTATTAAAGCTGTTTTAATTGGATTTTATGGTTCCCTAGTGCCTATGTTGCGGGGAGGCGGGGAGATGAACCTCTTGAACTAAGTCAAATTTAGGTTTAATCCACAATATTTTTCTTTATTTGAAATTAAATTTTATTTTTTTAAATAATAGAAATCTACTTTTTCTACCTCCCATCTCCTCACCCCATTTAAAAAAATAAAACAAAAACAAAAGTTATAATAAATATGACTATTCAAGCAAAATCTTTGGCTATGTCCAAATACATGTCTCATTCTGCACCCTAAGTTCTTCACCTCTATCTCAGGAGGTGGATAGCATACTTTATTATCCATTCTTTGGAATGTTGGATGGTCATTGAATTGAATGAAATTCTTTCAAGCTTTAAAAATTGTCTTTCAAGTGTTGTTATAGTATAAATTGTTCTCTTGATTCTGCTCATTTCATCCTTTGTCAGTTTATACAAATCTTCCAAATTGTCCTTTCTTATGTTGATGGTATAGTATAAATCGTTCTTGTGCTTCTGCTCACTTTACGGTCTCAGTTCCTGTAAGTCTTTCGCTGTCTTTCAAATTGTCTATTTTCTTCTTTCTTACAACACAAGAGTATTTATTCTATTATATTTATATACCACAATTTGTTTGACCATTCTTCAACTGATGAACATTTCCTTAGTTTCCAGTTTATTAGTTTTGTCATCATACACACACACACACACACACACACACAGCTGTTATACATTTTTATAAATATAGGATCTTTTCTTCTTTCTTTGCTCTCTTTGGGATATAGGCCTAGAAGTGCTTTAGGTGGATCAAAAGAAATGTGCTGTTTAATATACCTTTTTGGGTAAAATACCACAATATTTGGTTGTGCCTTGAGTTTGTTATTGCCATTGTTTTTTTGGGTTTTGTAATTGCCTTCTGACTAAAATAATTTTTTAATTGGCAGAAAGTTGTTGTGAAATAAAGGGAACCCTGGCTGGCTAGAAATTTTTCTCTGACATACACCCCATACAGTGGCAAAAATCTTGTTTAGAATATATAGTGACTTCCTTTTTTGGAAGGTTCCTATGAATCCAAAGAATTATTAGGATATTAGAAAAAAAATTCTGAAAACATCAAAAGTTTGGCTACTTTTCTCATCTATAGAACAGCTATATTACCAATGCCTTCAAATAGCATCAGACCAGAGCTGTAGGTCTTCACCACCAACCCAGTACACAAGCCTAGGCTGGTTAAATGGTGAAGTTTGAGTGGAATATTGAGGCAACTCCAATAACTATCTGGATAAAGAGAGCAGTCTATATATGCAGGTGTTCTGGAGATGATGAGAAAAGGCATGACATCCATTGTCCATGTTAAGTATGTTCATCCTTCCTTGCCAAAGAAGACCAGGCCATCAGAGAAATAATGACATGACCTGTACTTGACTTTGTTTTGAGTGAGGGAGGGCTGTGCAGGTCACCAGCCTCACTTCTCCTCCAGAATCATCTGAATCCAGTGACCAGATATTCATCAGGATGACTGGAGATGACCTAAGATGAGGCAATTGGGGTTAAGTGACTTGCCCAAGGTCACACAGCTAGTGAGTGTCAAGTATCTGAGGTGAGATTTGAACTCAGGTCCTTCTGATTCCTGCACTGGTACTCTATCCACCGCACCACCTAGCTGCCCCTCTACATGAGGTAAAGAGGACAAAGATACTCTCTCCCACATTGAACTTTGGATGTGACTTTTAAAACACTGACTATATAAGAAAATGATTGATAAAGTCTACAAAGGTTTCAGTAATATTTTATCAGAACATCTGGGACTAAGGTTGCAAGGGCCCTTCTGCCCCACACAATTCAGAACACTGCTGGAAATCCCCACCCCACTTAGTTACTTAAAGCCACACAAGTCTGTGTCTAGATTTGAGGATTTGTTGCAATGAGTTCTTGTAGGTCAAGGTTCACATACAGTTCAGACTATCTTAGTTGAAAAACTCTGGGGGAACTAGAAGTCATATACCTGAGTTACTATAGCATACAAAGGGAAGGGCCACCAAATAAATTATAATAATGCTATAATGTTATTATTATTGACTGCTAGATACTGGCAGTCAAGTCACAATTACACCAGGTGACATTCAATGGCTTTATCATTGTTTCTATTAGAGATTTTGAAAGATAAACTACTGAAAGATGCTTAGTGGGTAGAAAATTCCCAGTTTGTACCCAGTTGTGATGGCTGATCAGAAGTAGATTGGGGACATGGATATTATGAGTTCTTGGGAATCTATACCTGTTCAGGCCCTTACAAAAGCTTTCATGTCAGTTATTATAAGTTTCAAGGGGGATGGAGGGGTAAAAGATTTCCTCCCTAATAATGAAGGTGAAAGCCATCTGAAGTAGTTGTATGAATTCTCCTTAAAATCACTCTATGGGGCCAGTGAAGAAAAGGAATTGGTACCTTAGAGTTGAATGAAGCAGCTATACCAGTTGTTGTGGCTGTTCTTAATCTCATTAACATGGCTCCAGGTGAACAGTGTGAGCGTGTTGATTTCACCAGCCTTTTTTCTCTATCCCTGTGCTTGGGCCTGTTTTGATTCATCCTCTCCCAGGATTCTTTTATTCACCTTATTATCACAATTTAGTAAGCACAGACCTAAATAAGGTTCTACTTCCTGAGGGCACAGATGCCCACCATTATAGCAAAAATGTAATGCTGACTGGGCCGGTTAAGGACACAGTGGCAGAAGCCTGAGATCAGATAATGGCTCATGATTGGTGAGATAGGGGTAGGAGATCAGAGTCCAGTTCATCCAGTCATTTATTCAGTCATCCATCCATTAATCTATTTTTAAGGATACATAGGATGGGGAGAACCTAGAAAATTCTAGATGTAAACTACAATAAGCTATTGGGACTTGCTGCCCCACAGAATAGAAGCTTAAAACCTTTTGGAATCAATTAGTTTTTAGAGATCCTCTACTCAGCATCTAGATTTTTAAATGGCTCTTCTTTACTGAGTTACTCATAAGACTACCTCTTCTGAGTAGGGACTGGAACAGGCTATAGCCCTAGATGATTCAGAACAGGTTGTCCATCAGTCCGTCCCCTTAGACCTTTATGTTCCTGGAGGTCTCAGTTCATAAGGACCAGGCCTAGCGGAGTCTTTGGTAGGTATCTGGGGTAGCAGATTTACCAAGCTTCTGGAGTTGTAAACTTCCAGAAGTAGCCATTTATTTTATTATATTGAAGAAACAGTTGTTTTCTTCTATCTTGCCTATACTGCTGCTAATACGAAGACACAGGGCTACATGACTGCCCTTCATCCAGAACTGCCCATCACAAGGTAAGTAATGCAAGACAGCTCCTCTAACAAGACAGGTAAGACACAAGAGGCTTCTACTGTCAAATGGAAACATTACATCAAACGGCATGCTTGTCAGGGTCCCTTCAGTTATGAATGTCCTTTATGAACAAGTTGTAACACAGGATTTCCAGTCTGTTTGAATACTTTACTTTCTCCCCAGAACAATAAGGACCCAGCTTACTTTACTGCCTATTTGACATAGGTATATGCAACTGGATTTGGGAATCTAATCCAATGCCTGGGGATATCTTGAGGAATGGGGGTTCTCGCCAAGTCTTCCCAGTGGGTTAAGCTGTAAGCTGCATGGCTGTTTTGTAAGAGATTTGAAGGATGAAGCAGATCAAATGAATATACCTATGCTTGAATGATGGTTATGAGTTTGGCTGAGTGGTCTGAAGGCATTATTCCTCACTTCGGTTCTTAAATTAGAAGAGGTTTTGGCTGATGGATTTGAGATTAATGAATGGGTGACAGTACGAGATGACTCTTAGAATCAACTTGGGGGCCACCAGATGGTTTGTATACAAAAGGCCTGTGACATCTTAGCTGTTTTAATTCAGGTGATCCAGACCTGTGATGGGGATTGGTGACAATGTAGGGAACATTTATTTGGTGTACCTGGTGTTCTTTGGACTCTCCCTGGCTATTAAAATTATTTTATTCCCTAATTTTTATGAACTACTACTGACATAATTTTCTACTAGGACAAACAAATTATCCACATCATTACAGATTTCAATTTTATGCTGCTTCCAGTTTCTAGGGTTGTTTTTAAGTTGCTTTAATGGGGCAACTAAGTAGCACAGTGGATTGTGCACTGACCTTGGAATCAGGAGCAGTTCAAATTTGACCTCAGACACTGGACACTTACTAGCTGAGCTGTGTGACCTTGGGCAAGTCACTTAATCCAAAATGCAAGCAAGAAAGAAATTACTTTAATGGTGAAAGTTGTCCTAGAAAATGTTTGGAATTTTTTTTTCTCCAAAGGCTGAGTTGTAATGGGAACTTGGGTGAACTCCTGGGGCTATTGCAGGCATTATGACTACAGCCTGTCCCCTGCCTTGCACTTTGGTTTTGCCATACCTAGTACTTTGCATGCCTGGTGGTGGGAATTATAAAGGCACTGGCTTGGGGAACATAGTTAGAAATGTATTCTTAAATTCAAACTACCTGCAAGGTGCTTCCTTCAGTTCCTATGGTGATAGTGGTACGGGTTAACTGGCTAGACCAGTGAGGTAAGCCAAGTTTCCACTCTTACTCACAGTCTAGTTTGAAAAGAAACCATATCCAAGGAGAGGGGGCCAAGGGAAGGACTAGATAAAAGATATGCCTCTAAGAAGTAACCCAGACCACAAAAGGTAGGCAGAGTAAAAGAGACTGGCAGTTTTGCATGGCTACTCACCAATCCAGCCAAAGTCAGCTATAAGGATCACTTGGGTGTCAGAATGAGAGCGTTGGGGCAGGTAGAACAACCAGCAGGCCATTTTAACAATCTAGGTGTGTGGGGTTGAGGGCCTGCACCACAGTGGTATCAGAACTTCCAAGAGGTTTGTTTCTGGCCCACTAGAGTTCCTCACCATACCTCAGCTGCCTTCTCACCCTGGAAATTCCTTCAATACTTGGTGTCCTCCTACCCTGGAACATTACTTGGCCTTACTGACCCCCTTTTCCCCATTGGTGAGTTCCTCCCAACTTCCCCCCACCTTCCATTTTAAAGAAGTACCCAGACCAACCATTTCATTCCTGAACATTCCTTCTTTTCTTTTTCCTTGTATTTGTATCTCCAACAGCACTACACCTGACATATTTTTAAACTCTTAATAAATGCTTCTTACCTTGTATTGCCTTCCCTGGATCCTAAGTGCAAGGTGGTATTTTAGAATATTTGCCACCAATAATAAGGGCTTTGCTCCATAATAGTTTGTAGTTATAGTGGAAATTTGAAAAAGTAATAGAAAAAATTAGTTTTTCACCATCTTTGTCCTTTCTGGTGAGGACTAGCCCCACAAGGGTATAGCACATACTCTGTACTACAGCTAATTTCTTATTTTTCCTGCTTCCTGCTTACCAGACGTTCTCAGGACTCTTGGGACAACCAATGTATGCTCCCTTGGGATTATGTTCACAAGAACAGCAGAGGATGAATCTGCATCCATAGACTCACAGCATGACAGAGTTGGAGAAACCTCAGAGATTATCCAGGTCAATCCTCTTATTTTACAGATAAGGAAATAGCGCTCTAAGGAGGCAGGATGCTATAAAACTATGGGAGATGGACAAAATTGCTTATATAGATAAAACATATGTGACGGCAAAGATTTAGTGCTCAAGGAAAAGTTTCTCTGAATCGGCCCCTAAATTCTGGAAGATGCCAGCTTAGATACTTCAGTTCATAATCAGTTCATTAGTAATTGGAAGGGATCACTGGGACTATTTACTTAGTTCTCCCCAGAAGCCTGGTCCAAACTCACATGTTAAATAAATCTGATATATTAACTTTTGGCTCCCAGAAGTCTGAGGCTTAGCCTATTAATATTGTGTTGCCTCTCCTACCTCCATCTTTCTGGTAGCCCTATCATTTCCTCAGGTGACTAGGAAAGGTACTCAGTCTTCTCGTCAATACTTCTGTTCTTAAGAATTTACAGATCCCCAGTCCTTCCTTCCTTATTGCTGTCAAGGACAATATAATTTAATAAGTTAGCTGAAGCCTGATGGATGATACTTTGTTGGAAAAAGAAATGTGTATGCTGTTTCCTAGTAGAAAAAGTGTACTCTACTGTAGTAGCAGCATAACTGTAAGTTTTAATAAAAATCCCACAAGACTTTAGTCATTGACAGGAATTGATTATATGCACAAAAATATACTCACTAACCATTCATCAAAGGAAAATGTCTTAGCTGAAAAAGTTGCCAATTCTTAGTATTTTGTGAAAAGTTGTCTGAGTAACAAATGTAACACGTTTAGTTTGCTTGAAATGGTTTCACATTGAAAGAGAACTGCTGGGAAAACAGGTTCTACGGGAAACAAGTAGTCAAAGGCTGTCCAGGATAGTGCTTGGGGCAACTCAAAAGGGAAATGTGTATTGCCCAATGGTGTTGCATGCTGGGAATGAGTTTCGAAAATCCCATGGACATGTCAAGACCTTTCCAGAACTAGAGGTCAAAGGACATAGGGGACAAAGATGTTATTGCACCACAACACTACTATAACTTAGTTTCTAAGAATAAGTATAGGAATTCATAAACATATCCGATAAAGTGGTAAATGGACAATCCTGGGTTTCAGCTTCAAAGGGGAACTCTTTCTCCTCTGATTCTGATACCACTGTGGTGCAGGCCCTCAACCCCACACACCTAGATTGTTAAAATGGCCTGCTGGTTGTTCTACCTGCCCCAACGCTCTCATTCTGACACCCAAGTGATTTTCCTAAAGTGTCAGTTCAACTACATCACCTCTCTATTAAGTAAACTTCAACAGCTTCCTATCGCCTCCAGAATCAATATAAAATTCTGGCTGACATTCAAAACCTACTTCTTCCCTTTCCTCCCAGACACCTTTCCAGTCTTCTCACATCCTACCCCCTCCCTGAAGTGTGCTTCAATTCAGAAATACTGACTTCTTTGCAGTTCCCCAAGCAAAACATTCCACTCAACTCTAGGCATTTTTTTCTAGCAGTACCACATGCCTGGAACATTCTTCTTCCTCATCTATACCCTCCAGTTTTCTTGGCTACCTTCAAGTCCCAGCTAAAATCCCATCTTCTATAGAAAATGTTTCAATTCTAGTGCCTTCCCTGTTTATTATTTCCTATTTATCCTGTAACTTAGAATTTTTTTTTTTGGGTACACAGTTGTTTGTATGCATGTTGTTTTCCAATCAGAATTTAAGTTCCTCAGGAGCACAGTCTTTGCCTTTTTTTGCATCCAAAACTTAGCTGAGGGCCTGACACATAGTAGGCACTTAAATTCTTCTTGACGGGCTGACTATGCTAAAGTTAAGTTGAATTTTTGAGCACCCCCATCAGTTAGGAACCACCAAAATTCAGACTACAAATTATTTTCTCAATTTCACCCAAAGATGGCAGGTGTCTACCTATCTCCACATGAAAGACGGCCTCCTTATTTGTCTGGTGCCCTTTAAATGTCACATTGTCTTTCTGACAAGACATTTAGAAAACTGATTCAGAATAGTCACTTCAGAGTTACTGAAAGGGTTAGAGATACACCTGAGGCTAATAGGGTATCTTGGAGGAGCAAGTCTTTGAAGACTTCAAGTAATAAACACCAGTGGTAATTTTTCAGAATTATAAGGTTTCTTGTATACACAGCACTGTAATAATTTAGTAAGATGAAAACCTAGCCTATGTAACATCATGAAAATTCAGTTACTACTTTTTCACCATCTAGTGGCAGAAAACAAAGAATACTTTAAGTAAAAAAAAAAAAAAATCACTTCAGTTTTTACTGGCAATAAGAAAAAAAAATTTGTGCTGCATTCACAATTCAGCTAAAGATTAAAACAAAACAAAATTGAATTAAAACAAAATGATCTGACAAGTCATCTTACAAAAAGATTCAATTTCAATGAGTAGATTTATAAATGCAGAGTCTATCTCTTACCTCCTTTTTGTCCCGTAGGGTTTTCCCAAGTGAAACTGAGTTGATCAATAGTCATTTTGGTTATCTGGCTGGCTATGTCAGTCTCAGAAAGACATATGCTTGAAAAAGAGGAACAGTGACAAATAAGAATTCTTCCAATTTGCAGCAGGCTGATTTGGCAAATCAGTGTAACTTATTGGAAAGAGCATTGACCTCTCAGGACATCTGGTTTCCAGTACCTACTACTTCACATATTAGTTTAAACTTATCACCTTCTCTCTGGGACTGAATTTCCTTGTCCTTAAAATAAGGGTGTTACTAGCCTAACCTACCTGAACAGGAAGCTGGACTGATGATCTCCTAAAGTCTCTTTACAGGATCCACGATTCTATACTGAAACTAAAACTTCTGAGTAAAATTGTTTTCATTTGTAACCCAGCAACATGAAAGATCACCCAAAGTAAAAGCATTACTTAAAGTTTATAAAATATAAATTGTCAAAATTAAACGTGGTGCTTTAGTGTTTGGAGTTTACTTTTTCCTTAGGAGAAAAGAAGGGGTGGAAAAGGTCAGTATGTTTAAATTTAAATTGAAAAAGCTATTTGCTACCATTTCCCTAATGGATGTTCTTTCATATTACCACAGTTACAAGGGAAAACAATGCTATTAATCACAAACTCTGTTTACTTTGCCTATCATGATGAGCTCAAGAGGCTCAAACAGAGAAGGCTGAGTGCAGATTTTGGCCATAACTTGCAAAACAGTGTAAAGTGTTTCACAGGTTTGAGTGGGAAGGCAATACAATGTGGGGAGGAATGGTGTCAGATTAGAGATTGAGACACTCTAAGTCTCAGTTTGTCCACTAATTTGCTAAGTGGCAGTGGACAAATCCTTATCTGCAGAAAGAGATTGGACTAGATCTTGAAAGCTTCCCTGGACTTGGAATTCTACAACAAATATGCATTTTATATGGAAGATGATCTAATCTATATATGAAAATTTAAACTGGGGTAAGGAAAATCATAAGGAACATCTATAAGAATGGTAAAAGAAGAGGGAGGAGCCAAGATGGCAGAGTAAAAGCAAGGACTTCCCTGAGCTCTCCCCCAAAGCCCTCCAAATACCTGTAAAAAATCTCTAAACAAATTCTAGAGCTACAGAACCCATAAATTGACAGAGTAAAACAAATCCCCAGCCCAAGACAACCTGGAGAGTTGATAGGAAGGGTCTATTGCATTGGACTAGGAGTGAGCAAAGTCCAGCATGGGCCACACTGCACAGACAGGCTGAAGCAGGCCTCAGGAGAATGAATCATTGGCAGCTGGGGCAATTTTCAGACTTCTCAACCCACAAATGCCAAAAAGATTAGCAGGAAAACTCT
Source organism: Bettongia penicillata ogilbyi (assembly GCA_023548195.1). Lineage (NCBI taxonomy): Eukaryota > Metazoa > Chordata > Mammalia > Diprotodontia > Potoroidae > Bettongia > Bettongia penicillata. The sequence goes on along the minus strand of JAJHZJ010001014.1, from coordinate 131,237 downwards.
GCGGAACCTGGGTCAAAGAGGAGAAGAAAGTCTGACTGGATCGACGCCATCTTCAGGGTGGTGGGGGCCTGCAGTGATGACAGCAGCAGCAACAGAGGCTGCTTCTGGGGCTCTGGGCCCACAGATGGTGGGGGATTGCATGGCTGAAACAAAATGCCTGAAGCCTGGGACAGTACAACCACCCCAACCCTGACTGGAGGCAGAGTCCTACTTTGACAAAGAGTTAGAAAGTATTTGGCTGGGAAGATGAGTAAATATCATAAAAGAACTCAGATCACAGGATATCACTTTGGTGACAAAGATCAAAACATGCAACCAGAAGAAGACAACAAAGTCAAAGCTCCAGCATCCAAAGCCTGCAAGAAAAATATGAATTGGTCACAGGCCATGGAAGAGTTCAAAAAGGATTTCAAAAATCAAGAGAAGTAGAGGAATAGTTGGGAAATGAGATTGATGCAAGAAAATCATGAAAATTGAGTCAACAGCTTGCTAAAAAGTAAACCCCAAAAATACTGAAGAAAATAGCACCTTTAAAAAACAGACTAACTCAAATGGCAAAAGAAGTCCAAAAAGCCAGTGAGAAGAAGAATGCTTTAAAAAGCAGTACTGGTCAAATGGAAAGGAGGTCCAAAAGCTCACTGAAGAAAATAATTCCTTCAAAATTAGAATGGAGCAAATGGAAGCTAATCACTTTATGAGAAATGAAGAAATTATAAAACAGAACAAAAGAATGAAAAAATAGAAAACAATGTGAAATATCTCATTAGAAAAACCACTGATCCGGAAAATGGATCCAGGAGAGATAATTTAAAAATTATTGGGCTACCTGAAAGTCATGATCAAAAAAAGAACCTAGACATCATCTTTCATGAAATTATCAAGAAAAACTGCCCTGATATTCTACAATCAGATGGTAAAATAGAAATTGAAAGAATCCACCAATCTCCTCCTGAAAGAGAGCCTAAAAGGAAAACTCTTAGGAATATTGTAGCCAAATTCCAGAGTTCCCAGATCAAGGAGAAAATATTGCAAGCAGCCAGAAAGAAACAATTCAAGTACTGTTGAAATACAATCAGGATAACACAAGATTAAGGGATCAAAGGGCTTGGAATATGATATTCGAGAGGTCAGAGGAGCTAGGATTAAAACCAAGAATCACCTACACAGCAAAATTGAACATTATCCTTCAAGGGAAAAAATGGACATTCAATGAAATAGAGAACTTTCAAGCATTCCTGATGAAAAGACCAGAGATGAATAGAAAATATGACTTTCAGAAACAAGAATCAAGAGAAGCATGAGGAGATAAGCAGGAAAGAGAAATCATAACAGACTTATTAAACTGCTTACATTGCTACATGGAAAGATGATATTTGTAACTCATGAGATCTTTCTCAGTATATTAAGGTAGTAGGACATAGATAGACAGACAGACAGACAGACAGACAGACAGATAGATAGATAGATAGATAGATAGATAGATAGATAGATAGATAGATAGTACAGGTGAGTTGAATATGGATGATATCTAAAAAATAAAATTAAAGGGTGAGAGAAGATATTAGGAGAAAGGGAGAGATAGAATTGGATAAATTGTGTGTGTTCGTCTCTCGTTGCTGAAGAAGACCATGCCATCAGAGAAATGATGATATGACTGGCACTTGACTTTGTTTTGAGTGATGGAGGACTGTGAAGGTCACCAGCCTCACTTCTCTTCCAGAGTCATATGAATCTAGTGACCAGATATTCCTCAGGATGACTGGAGATGACCCAGGATGAGCAACTGGGGTTAAGTGATTTGCCCAAGACACGGCTAGTGTCAAGTGTCTGAGGTGAGATTTGAATTCAGGTCCTCCTGACTCCTGCACTGGTGCTCTATCCACTGCCCCACCTAGCTACCCCACTGGATAAATTATCTCTCACATAAAAGAGGCAAGAAAAAGGTTTCACAATGGAGGGGAAGAGGGGAGAGGTGAGAAGGAATGAGTGATCCTCACTCTCATCTGACTTCGTTTAAGGAGGGAGTAATGTACACACTCAATTGGGTATCTTACCCTACAGGAAAGTAGGGAAGAAGGGGATAAGAGCGGGGAATGATAGAAGGGAAGGCAGATTGAGAGAGGGGGTAGTCAGAAACAAACATTTTTGAAAAGGCATAGGTCAAAAGAGAAAACAGAATAATTGGACAGGGGCAGGATAGGATGGAGGGAACTATAATTAGTCTTTCACAACATGACAATTATGGAAGTGTTTTGCATAACTACACATGAATAACCTATATGAAAATGCTTGCTTTTTCAATGAGGGAGAGAATTTAGAATTCAAAGTTTGAAGAACAAATGTTAAATTGTTTTTACATGCAACTGGGAAATAAGATATACAGGCAATGGGGTATAGAAATTTATCTTGCCCTTCAAGAAAGTAAAGGGGAAGGAAATAAGAGAGGGATGATGAAAGTGGGGGCAAAATGGGAGAAGGGGTAATCAGAATGTATGCCATCTCAGGGTGGGGAGGAGGGGAGAGATGGGGAGAAAATTTGGAACTAAAAATCTTGTTGAAATGAATGTTGAAAATTAAAAATAAACTTAAAGAGCAAAAAAAAAAAGGATAAAAGAAATTTGGTTGCTTAGATTATGACAGCAAACCTCACTGATACCTCCCACACAAAGTGGAAGAGACAAGAGTAATTGTAAAGGAAAGTTGTAAAGGCCCAGGAAGTGCCAATTGAGAGATACTTGGTTATAGGCATAATTCAATATATTCACTAAAATCACAGCATAGTTGAATATTGAAAATGCAATAAAGGAAAAAAGAAACTTGATAAAAAATGATAAAACTGCTGCTGGAGCATTTAGATACAGCTGAACTCTCCCTGAACCCATACTGCCACTTACTCTAATGCTTTTTCCCAAAGACAATTATTTGCAGTCACATTCAAAATAAAACAGCAATTGATGCACAGTATCAAGAATAAGACTGAGCATAACCTAAGGAAGAAAAGTAAATACAATGCTAGAAAAAAAAATATCAAGCTGAAAAGTAAACTCAAGAGTTTCACTAACTTAAAGTTTACCTCACAATCGTGGCCTAAAAATCCAGTTGTTTCCTAGGACAGACACGTTAACAATTGATAGCAGATCGTAGAGAATCTATGGTTGAGATCTTTAAAGGGCTAGCTACTATTTATCAGAATTCTTGCTGTTGCTGAAATTAAAGACTAAGAAGGCAGCAGATATATTAGCAAGCATGTAGCCAGTATAACGGGTTAATTATTTTTCCTATATACGTTAAAAGAAAGAAGCCTCAACTCTAGGTTCATCCTTTGATTTTCTGCCCTTACCACTTCTCCTTTAATTTTACACAAATGGTTAAGAGAAGAAGAGGAAAGAAGGAAGACAGAAAAGAGTCTTGACTCATTTACTACTTTACGGTGGTCTTAAATTGCCTGTCTTGAAAATGTGGTGAGAAACTGTGGTGGAGAACAGAACTTAGGAAAAGGTAAATATTCATAAAGCACTTATGTGAACCATGAAGCTGTCCATAATAAAAACAGCTAACATTTAGATAACCCTACGTCCAGGCACTGTGATCAATGCTTTACAATTATTATCTCATTTGAACCTCACAATAATCCTGGTAGGTAGGTGGTATTATCCTTATTTTACAACTGAAGAAACTGAGAGAAACAGAGGTTACGATTTGCCCCGTGTCTCACTGGTAAGTATCTAAGGCTGGATTTGAACTCAAATCTTCGTGACTCCAGGTCCCATACTACCTACTGTAGTGTATGTAACTAATGCATATACAATCATATTTAATGTAAAGGAGAAATAGTAGTCAGAAAGTACGAGCTGCTTTGGTCCATCCTGCGGTCTCTCTTTTCTGATATCCTGAGTGACCAACAACACAAGGGCAGTAAGGTGGGCTGGGAAGACCATGATCTTTCTAGTCAGTTTTGAGGTGCACTGTGAAAGCTAGTGCCACATGGCTTTGGTCCTCAAAGGAAATCCCCGGGGTCTGGAAAGCCATTTGTCATATGGATATTTGGCACTGAGTACAGAAGCTGTTTCTTTTGTTATTATTTTGTAATCACAGGCTGCCTACATGCTATCTCTACTTTCTTAACCTCCCACTCAACTCTCCACCTCAAATCCTGCTCTTAGGTCACCAACGACCTCTTTATTGCTTAAATCCAATGCCCTTTTTTTTGTTCTCTACCATTTCTGACCTCTCTGCAGCATTTAACACTATCAACCAAACCCTTCTGGATTCTTTTCTCCTTAGGTTTTTGGAACTTGCTCTTGCATGACTAAAACTTCTAAGTTTCCTTCTGCAAGATCTTCACTCATTAAATTGGGCTTCCCTTATTTGTAAAATGAGTAAAATGACCAGATTATCCCCAAAGTACCTCCCAACTTAAAATCTATGATCTTATATCCTAGGCTCAAATTCCATGGGAAACTCAATTTCTATGTCAAATTACATACTAAACCTGCAACCCTGGGCAAATCACTTAACCTCTTATCCTGAATTTGTCTGTAAAAATAAGTGCTATTTGCTTTATCTTGGACAAATTACTTTAGTAACCTGTGCTCAGAGAAGTTATCTATGAGGATGACCTGAACTTCAACTGTGTTATTTTAAGGAATGAACTTTGGAAACTGCAAAGTACTACAAATAAATACAAGCTATTATTAGCTTGAAATGGTCAATCTATTTTCTGAAACTTAAAGGTAAATCATAAACATTCTGAATACAACTCCCTTTAAAATGAGTTTATATGTTTGGATATCAAGGCATTTTAAAAAGTTAAAGTTGGAGACACTTAACCTCTCCTTTCTGGAGGAAATACAATGGGTCACAATTTTGAAATCTAACCCTGGGGCTTAAACTGCCTGGATTGGTTAAGTGCAAACTCACTTAACCCACTTACAGCTGCTTCCCAAATGATGTTTCACCTCTCATTCACTAAGAAATCCCCCCAGCCTCCCACTCATCCACCCCTAATCCTTGATCTGGGAAATTTAATCCATACTAGCATTGCTTCTGAAAAAAGTCATTAAAATCAATTGCCCTATGGCTCTACTCAAAATCCTTACAACACTCCTCAGACGAAAATTCTCTCCCAGGGCCACTACTTCTACTTCATACCTACATAAGTTTTCTCCTGATTAGAATGTAAGTAGGATCCCCAAGGGCAGGGAATGTCACTTTATATTTATATCTCTATTGTCTAGCACAGTACTTGGTGTGTATATACAGTGGAATGTTTTTCCTCCATCCATTCAAGGCATTTGTAGCTGCCCTTCAAAGCTGGTAAAGAAAACTGATTTTAAGTCTAATTTTACCCAATCATTAAGGGAAATTTAATGTATTAACTTTACCCAACAGATAACAAGAAGTCATAAATTTTTTTTTTGACAGCTGTTTTAGGAGTTCATAGGTTCTAGTCTTGTTTTCAAACAGCATCACTGCTAACTCTTCTGTTTACTTTTTCAACCACTGCAGCTATTCCTTTAGGATCACAGCATAGCAGAATGCTTTCCCTGTTCAGAACAGTTACTAAACTATCCTCCACACCTGATACATTAGCATCAGGATCAGTCTAATGTTCATTTTGACCACAGACAAATCAGATGACTCCTTGATTAGAATAATGGAGCTAATACTGATCCAAGGGGAGTAATTTACTAAGAATGGCCAAAGAGCCCAAATCCAAGAATAAAAGGACCCACTGAGTAATACATTCACCAGCAAGTCTGGGAAGGGGGCGGGGGTGGGAGAAGGCAATAATGAGTAAAAAACAGTTCTCTGAAATCCCCAAAATGGGAAGTATGAATAGTAGTTGAAATATACAGTGAAGGCAGAGTTAAACTACAAAAATAGAAGGGAAGTGCCTCCAAGCAGGTTGAAACAGAAGTAGAGTTTGTAATTAAAGCAGAAATAAAAAAGAATTAAAAGAAAAATTAAATTACAGGTAAAACAGAAAAACAGGTCAAACAAAAATTCTGAGCAAATTAAGGAAATGAAACACAAATCAGACAAAAATGTATATATTACACAGAAAGTCAATTACACCAGAACTGTCAGTCCATTCTCACGGTTTCTTTGTTTTTATGTTTGCTGTTGTTGTATGGAAGCACATACAGTGTAGACCAATTTGTCTAACTAGAAAGGGAGTAAAGAACCTTGTGGTGGATTTGAGACTAAGAATTTATCCATGCTGTCAGATCCCACCTTTGATACTTACTAACAAGTACACCAGAGGTGATCCTGGGCAATTCATCCAGCCTCTTGGAGTCTGTTTCCTCACTATAAAATTAATACATGTAGTGCCCACCTCACAGAATTATGAGGATCAAATGAATATGAATACTGGTGCTTGTAAACTTAAATTATGAGGATCTTTTTGTTGGACCTCAGGATTTTATCTCAGTAATGAATTGTCACAGACTAGAAAAACAAGGGTGGTAAATAAAAACATAAAAATCAGAATAATCTGAGCTGATAGAGCTCACCAAACTCAAACTCTGAAAAGAGCAAAGGAAAATCAGAAGTTAAACAGGAACCAAATAACCTGCTTATCTCAGAATTATAAACAAGAATTCAAAATGTAGTTTTGATAACAAATTAGGCACAGAAAAGCAAATGAACATTTAGAAGCCAACGTGGAAAATTATTTTAAAATGCTTATTTATGAAAAAAGCAGAAGGCTTCAAATGAAGTGATCTAAAACAACAAAAACATTCTCTAATGTTTTAGGACACTATGATTTGTGAAAATATTACTAACAGTCAATTGGCAAGTACATTTTAAAAAATGTGATAAAGAGAAGCTTCAAGGACTTACAGTAGGTATGTGCTACAATATTTTCTGTTTCACTGACTGACCTTTAAGTTGATTTCTTAAAGGGATGTGATTTTCATCACTTCATTTTTGACTCATAATCCTGGGCTCTTTTTCATATGATGAAGCAAGTCACTGTCAGTTCATTGTCAGGATTGATGTCTTTAAGAATGTCATATTCATAGAACTAAGAGTAAAAGGAGAAATCCATAGTTTCTAATGGGAATGTCATGGGGAGAACAGTGTGGGGAGATTTGTATTTGTATAAGCCAATCTGGTTTCCTACTACTATTCTCCATCTTGTTTATACATATAAATGATGATTCTACATGCCGTTAGTACATTTTTTTTTAAGATCCAATTTAACCTGTATTATATACCTCTTTCCCATTAAATCTGTTGTCACTGGGAACTATTAAAATCTACTTAAAATGAATTTCAATAAAAATAAATGTTCAATCATTCCCATTTCAATAACTGATACACTGTATTCCTTTTTCTTCCCCTCAAATTATTCCTTTAGGTTCACTAGCTTCCACCTTTAAACATACCTAGAAGTTTTAAATGGCATGGTCAAAGAATCCATAATTCCATCAAGAGTACCTACCACTCTCCACTTCCTACCCTGATGGAAGAATATTTCATACTTCTAAGACTTAGCTGATAATCTTCAAGAGTTGAAATGACTGTTAAGTTCATTACTCTGCAACCAACATGGCAAAAAGCCTCTCCAAACTTAGATTGATTCTGTCACAAAAGGCATACAGGCTATCAGAGTCCATATTCAAAACTTTTCCAGTTTAGTAGGACCTGCTCAACTTTTAGATCTGAGGGTCACTAACATGTCACACTAAGGCACTGTATTACAAGTCCCTACTGAGGGAAAATGTATGTGTTTGTATGTATACACACATATATATCTATATATATAACATATACGCATGTATATATGCACACACATATATAATATGTAGTCTGTTATGTTTTAAATGAGACCCAGAAAGAGAGAGATGGGGAGTATATACATATACACATAAAAAGTCCGCACAGTTGCAGTTGCTACTGTGGTTGTTGTTCTGTGATACATAGAATATGATAAAATACCACTGGGATAGAACTATAAAAATGAAAGAATAACATCTTTGTCTCAATTGCAAAGGTGCCATTAGTAACTAAATAGTGTGTTTCAATTAGTGAGAGGAAAGTTGCTAAAAATCTTTTCTGTTTTTGCAGCTAGTAAATATGTAAGCAAGTCTTTATCTGAGGCAGTTATTGTGATGCAGAGTAGGAAAAAATGAACTGGTATATTTTTTCCTTCTATATATTTATCCTCAAAGGGTTAAATACTAAAAATCAGTTCTCTCAATTTCACAATAGCTGCATTTTTCACGTGACAAAGTTCACTTTACAACCAGCTTCAGACTCAACACTAGAAACCTTTCAAAAGACTCAATGGTAACACATTTAGAAATATACTATTTATAATGAATGAAATTAATACAGAATGGCTTATAAAAAAAGGCAAGGCAATTTTTTTATAGACATAACAACAGTACAAGTGAGATTAAAAGTACATATTTTTGTGGACTGTTTACATTTTGTTTAGTTTTTAACCACAACTGAATGTGGCCAAGTATTTTCCATAGCCTAAGTTGTGTGCAGTGTTGGTTAAGACCTATACATCAGAAGATGCATTGATCTTTGCTGGAATAAAACCCCAAACCATTACATACTGTTTGTAGATACTATCATGTTCATAATTGTTTTAACCGTGCCGTGTAAATTTGTCATGTTGTGCAAATGACTGCCAACTGTACATCTAATTAAAAGCAAGTTTTGACATGCATATTAAAGATACAACTGAGGTGCACTACTGACTATACAAAAATACTTTGCTTCATTCAAACTGTTGAACTGCTACAAGGAGACTGTAGTCTGTGATATGTTAAAAGGTTATTACAATGTTCAAAGTCAGGAATAGGGATAACTCATAAGAATTAAGATTATTTGATGATATGTTTCATAATTTTTGTAATTAAAATATATATTGAAAAAGGTAAGTACTTCGAGAAGTAACCTGAAAAACTCCTCTTTACATTGTATTTTTAGATAATACAAAGTGAGATTTGGAGTGGGGGTATATATTTAAGTGCTTACCAGTTGGGACAGATTTGCTTGAACAGAAGTATTCCTCAAAATCAATGGAAGAAAATGACATATATGGCTGATGAAAATGCTACTGGTATATTTAGCTTTCAAAAGTCTGAACATGCTAATTCTATATAACACTGGCAAAGGTCAAAGGTGAACAAGACAGCACAGAAATCTATAGGATATTCATTAAAGCACCAACTATTCTACAATAAAATTTTCAAAACAGAATCACTTTTATGTTTCCCATAACATATAACACACTAAAAATGTCACTCACATAATCCTATTATCCAATCAATATTAGGATCGTTCTTCACAGAACAATCTGAGGCAGCATGGTGTAGTAGAAAGAGCCCTGGACTTGGAGTCAGAAGACTTGGGTTTGAGTTCTGGCTCTAACATTTACTAGCTGTCTAACCCTGATTACTTAACGTAAGTCTCAATTTCCTCATCTTTAACGGGTGGTGATAAAACTTGCACTACCTACTTAGCTCACAGGATTGTTGTGAAAAAAGTACTATGAAAACCTTAAAATGTTTTATATATAAATGTGAGCTATTATCATTATTATTAGTGATACAGCGATGACCCGGCTTTTAAAGTTCTTCTTCCTTACCTTTTAGTAGGAAGAGGAAGGATGAAAAATGTCTGTTTTTCCCTTCAAGTCACATTACTGTCCTACTCTGCGATATTTCTTGGTTATAATTGGTATGTTCAGATTAACTTCATTTACTTCGATGTTAAATGTATGTGAGATAACACAGTAAGAAAAAGTTTTTCTTTTTCTTTCTTGGGTACTAGTCAACTCTTATTTAAATAAATTTTAAATCCAGTAAAACTGACTTCACATATATACATGTTTGTATGTATGTATACATACACACATATACAAATTATATTTTCTATTTATTTCGCAAAGATTTTAATAACTTATGATCTCCGCCTCATAATTATTATCAAGTTCACACCATACTATATTCACTAATTCACTAGTATTGACTTTATTACTCATGACATACTCATGATAGAGCCTATAAATTTTTAACTCTCAGGGTTACTCCCCTGACTTCCAGATGAATACCATGATTTTCTTATATTCAGAATATAAAGATTCTTACATTCAGAATATAAAGAACGATTGTCACTGTTCTTAATTTCCACTAATTGACTCCAGAGGAAGTATCTGTCATAAGATTGAGCAATACTGAAATGGAAAGTTATAACTAAGGCATCGGGTTCATTAATTTACTTCTCATTCTGGTAGAAAGAAATATTTTATCTTATTTTGCCTAGCAATATCAATTCTTTCTCTCGCCTATTTTGAGTTGCACTGCTTGCCTCTCCATTGTGAATGTGTTCACGAACTACTTGTACAGATAAGCCCAAGTAGTCTGCCAGCTGAAATTTGGCACAATACACAGAATAAAAACAAAGGGATGCACAAAGCATAATGGAGGTACACTTTGCCACAGAACAGTTAATCCATTTTAACTGATTCAAAATACACAGTAGGATAAATTAGACATATACAATCGAACTACTAAAGCCCATTCCAATTACAGTATTCAAACTTTAATATTACAATTACACAAAATGCATTTTATGCGTATTTTTTCTTCCTAGAGTTTCTATCTCATATTGGTTTTATTTGTATTCTTTATTTCCACAAAACTCTTTAGTACTAATTTCCCCTTTTTACTGCAGGAAATAACCATTTGAGATTCAGACAGACAGACAGACACACACACACACACACACACACACACGCACACACACACATACACACCTCCTTAAAGACTATGTAGCATTGCCGCTTAGCTACCATACATTAAAAGAAGGAAAACTTTAAAAAAGGATCTGTTTCATACTGTAGTCTTCTTCTATATTTTTTGTTTTATTTATTCACAGGATAATGGAGAGACTGGTCATATTTTCTTTAAAAGAAAGCAGCAAGCATGTTATTTTAGGTAAACCAACTACTCATCCCACTGCAATTTCAGGAAGAGGGTCAGCTCTGATCATACATCATTTTAGCAATACACCTTAGAAAGGTGAAAATTCATATCAAGCTATTTACATATGAAACATCTTATTTAATGAGCATAGCCCAATTAAAGTTCATGCTTGTTTCTGGCTAGTAGAGGCAAAGAAATCCGTGTGCTGTTTTATAAGGAGGCAGTCATTAGAAGACATTTGATTTCTGCTCATTAAAAGTCCCTACAACGGTGCCTCATTTTCTCTTTTTCAGGTAGCTTCAGTACAATAAAATTGTGTTAATCTTTGCCCCATTGTAATAGGTTAACAAAGTAAAAAGCATTCCCCTTATTAAAGCAAAGGAACACCTATATTTTAAGATATATGGGGCTTCCATTTTCATTTTAAAGAGTTGTAATGACCACAGATCTTTCCAATTATTTTTCAGAAGTTAGTTTATGGTCTTCAAAGTCCAAGTTTCAGCATTTTCATATTTTAACACTTTTATGCTGAGGAAAAAAGACCCTTTGCTCTAGTTAGAGCAGTAAAATAAAACTAATTCTTTTACAAACAAAATTTAAACTGAAAAGCCACAATAGATGGAAAAAGAGGGAAAAAAGATATTACCAGGTAAAATCCAGTGACATCTACAATAGTTTTACAGCACATTTAAGCCCCGCTAGGGTTTTATATCTCCACCTGCCTTCCATTTAAAAGTTCTTCCTTATGAAAATGTGATTAAGAAGAGTGATTCTAGTCTAAAGCAGTACAATCTTTAACTGTACTGAGTTTTGAGGGGGGGGAAAAATATCACCTTATCCCCCCATCCCAATAATTGACAGATTTGTTCAAAATACACAATTCCCACTTAAAGGGCAATGGCTAAATAGCAATTGACAATATATATCCATTACAAAGGGGAGTTTTGGGATACCAACCGGAATGTAACTGCCCTTTTAGTCTCGATGACAATGAAAATAATTTATACTGGCACTATAAAAAGAACAGTATTGTAGGAAATGTGTGCCACATAGACAACACTTTTAAGCCTTAATGCAATATGGAAAAAGAAAAGATATCAGAGAGTACATGCACAACTTACAGCATTTCCACTGAGTTATCAAAAGCTTCTTTGCACAACTCAACATGTGCCTCCTGCAGTAACTATTAAGGGAAAGGGTGAAGTTAAAATGAATGATACATGATACTGAACTGAATTGTTTGAAGCAAGTGCCCCAAATACAGGGAAAAGTGCATTTAGTTCAGCAGCAACACAGCACAGTGTGAAGATATTGTGCTTGGATGCAGAAATTCCAGGATTGAAAGATGTACAAGGCAAGTCAAGATATAAAACCAGAATACATTGTTAAATAACCCTAAAACTTACATATATTGCAGTGTTTAAAAAGAGACATTCATTTCATTGTACAAGGATGGGGAGAAATCCTCAACATTACTTGATGTCATTTATGTCATAATAAATACATATTTATATAGGATTGTATATTTTTACATAAAGTGTGTGTTGATAAGATTTTCTTGCCAATCAAATTATATTAGATTTTATGTTAACTGCAACTTCCCCAAACAGTAACTGCTTTTCGCTGAAACAATTATGAATTTCTTCCTCTAATCTGAAAAGGTTATTTGTGCTAGAAAAGATGTCATGTTCCCTTCCTTCTCCCCCAACCCTCCCCAAAGGCTCAGTTCAGATATGTTTTGCCTCACAAATGATAATTCAGAGAAGCATAATTACAAGAATTCAAGCGTTTTGGCTGCATCTTTTCAGTTTACCAGTTATTTCATTGAGCAAAACTTTTTGTATATAAACTAGCTGATACAAATTCTTCAGCAGAAGCATATAAATTCTAGTTATGACTGATTAAAACAGAGCAAATCAAAACAAATAAAAAAATCCAGTGATTTACTCTGACTGTAAACAATATATAAAAAACGATTTCTGTTTCAAATCTCAAAATAAGTTAAAGAAAAATTCTATCTTTAGGGCATATGACATTACAGGGTTCTGACAAGGAGAAGGGAAAAATGAATATGAAAAGTTGCAACAAATATTTGTACATTATTTTTCCTAATAGAAAGTCTATCTAACAATACTACTTTTGTCCCTTAAATTTAATATTTTTTTAATTTGTTGGCAAATGTATTAAGTGAACTGGTATTACATACGACTCAATAGACAAAAATCCATCAAATTCAGCAAAAAAAACTCAAACAAGCATTTTGTACAGAATAAAAAAAAAATCTAAATGGCTATAATTCCTCTATTAGCAGAAACACAATATGCAGTCTTAATAAATCTGCCATATATATATCAATATCTACAGAGATACAGATATAGATATGAGACAACATTAATGCAGTTTATATTTTGTACAGTGTTTGGGACCAACTGATTTGTATCAGACCATGGCACGATATGGACCTTGCATCTTTAGAAACTGAATGATGAAAGATGGTCCTCCTGCAACAATCTGAGGTGGAAGGTGACTGAGTGGACAGTTCTCAATACTCATGATTGACAGTTTGCTGCAGAGAGCCAACTCAAAGGGAAGGCCATGAAGGTTAGGGTTGTCATTCAAATATAGCTCTTCCAGGTTCTCCAGTGTACCTGAATAAGTAAAATTAACAAATAATTACTCCATGCCTGGCAAACAGAAGGTACTTAATAGACAATTGTTGTCTGAAGGTTGCTTCTGTCTGTGCATTCATTCCTCCTCCCAGACTCTTCTGACGATGCTTCTAAAATTCCAACAGTACAGTATCAGGAGACCCTTCTTGGAGCTGCTTCTCACAATTTCTCTGTGTATTGATATGCCCAGTTTATAAATGTTCACAAATTTTGTCAAAATATTAAGCTAGGGTATGCAAGGCTATTAAGCCATAATGAAACCACTGACTTTTAAATATATTTCTTTGGGCAAGCCTGGGATTATACAAATAAATGTCTCTTATAAGGACCCAAATGTCTGTTGGATATTAGAACACATGAGAAACTTCCATGTTACCCTTTGATTTTCTAAACTCCCAAATTTTGCATTCTTTACTAAATGACACCATTTTAAGGTCACTAAGGCACCACAGGATATTGGAAAGAATATTGTGTCTACATGTCCTCAGGTTCAAATCTCTAATACACAACTTAATAGCCAAATGACCTTCAGGGAAGTCACAATTTCTGTAATCCTCAGTTCTATTTTCTGAAAAGTGGAACGAGCACCTGCTTATCCCATTTCATGCCACTGTTGTGAAACCCAAATATATAAGAATTCACTCTCAAAATAACAAATAATCATAAAGGCTTTCATTAATACTCATCACAGTATCCCATAAGGAAAGGACCTTTTGACTTTTAAGTCACAAAACTCTCCAAATGCTTGCCTTAAATCAAGGGCAAAAAATTCCTTTTTTTAAATTAAGATTATATGTAATCTCCATCAGGACTATTAAATATCCTGGAAATATTTATTTCACAGAAAATCTTGGGTGCTTCTGAAGTACCATCAAGGATGGTACAAAGAAAGTTAGCTAGATCTTGGTAATTACAACAATACCATAGTTATGTTAGTTTACAAATAAAGGTTCATAATTACTGAGCCATAAATAGTGGCAAACCACATTCCACTGATGTGTTTAGTACAAAGTTAATGTTCAGAAATTATTTCATACCAATTTCCTCAGGAAGATGGGCGAGTAGGTTCTCTCCAAGGCCAAGATGTGTAAGATTGGTAAGATGACCAATTCCTCTTGGAAGATTACTCAACTGGTTGTTCGTTAGAACTAATTTCTGAAGGATTAATCATTTTTAAAAGGAGAGTGTTACATATTTCTCCTATGGCAAAGGGACACTTTAGAATGCATATCTGCTAACTCAACAAAAGATATCCTTGTAGAATGACATTTATAGAAAATACAACAGGATTATATTAAACCTTTACAAAAGTTGTGAACTGTTCTCATTCAAAAAACAGAAATCACCCAATTATTTGGAATTATTTCACAAATTAATCCTCTTCAATGCAAGGAATAAACAGGATCCAGATTCTAGCCATTGTCATGGACCTCAGGTCCTAGGACCTTTCAGGGCCAAAGTCTGGGGTGATAATTAATTTAATTTACATAAGGACATAAATGTGGTTTTATGGGGTTTCAGGGTATTTTCCTTGCCTCTGAGCCAGATTCCAACTTTAGACGACTATTAAGGGTACAAGGGGAGCCACAACTGACCAAGAAATTAGGAGAACACCTCAAGTCTTCCCATATCACCTGACTATATTCTATACTCATGAATAACCCAACTACTCTTTACCTCAAAACCAGCGGAGCACTTCCTAATATCACCAAGCAGGACACCAAATATGGTGACCCAAAGCACCTGACCACTTTTGATGTACAAAGACTACAAGTCACCACAAAATCCCACAGGGATACTAGTAGCACTAGGTAGCAGAACGCTATCCTGAGTGTAGAATGTATTGCCCCTCCCTTTGACATGGGGGCTGATGGTACATGAAGGGGCACTGACTCCTGTACAGGTCAATCTGCTAAGAAGTCCTTAATCCATCAACCATTACAAATGTACAATACTGATTCTATAATCATAGGATGCAGAGCTGGAAGGCAACTCAGCAATATCTAATCCAAACCATTTATAACAAGTAAGGAAACAGGTTCAGAGAAGTCAAGTGACTTGCTCAAAACAAAACACATAGTGAGGAGCGGAGCCAAGATCTGAACCCAGGCCTCTGATTCCAAAATCTGGAGACTTTAGATCCATATGAGACAGGTTGTTTTACAAAATATATTCACTCTAAGTTTAGTATTTTGGTCTAGGTATTTTACTTCTCATAGAGGTATTGGGGCACATTTCTCTCTTTCTCTTTCTTTGCAATGCAGTGAGGCAGGATTGTAGCAAAATGCTGAAGGTTATGGAATAAGTTGTGATCTGTATTTTTTACTTGTCCACAACACACTGATCTAAACTTGGATAACTAGTGAATGTTAATTTGAATTAATAGATTAGTTAAGCCCTCAGATCCTTCATTTTTATGTTTCAATAATAATGAAACTGATTCAAGATACAGGCCAAATTCAAGGGACATAAATAACATGTGGTTTATAGCAAATAGAACAAATTATTATTATCTCATTTCACCTGTAAATCTTTAAGGTAAGCAATTTCATTAGGCAAGGATTCTAGTTTGTTCTCCTCTAGGTCCAATTCTCTTAACTTCCGAAGGTTTCCAAGGCCATGAGGGAGCTTCTTCAGAACATTGTTTGACAATATTAGAACCTAAAGAGAAATGGAGAAATAGTTTCTGGTAGGTAATGCAAAGGAAAGAGAGTGGATGCTATATTAACACTGTGACTCAGAACTTAAAAAAAGAGCCCTATTTTGCTAAAAGAACAGGTGCAGTGCCAATAATGTCAAGTGAAGGAGTTTTAAATCTTAAGGTTCCTGTTTATTGGATGCATTATCAAGGGAAAGTTACTGACCCCTGATGAGCCTCCATTCTTAACTGTACAGTATTGCTAATAAGAACTATAATTCCTACTCACAGGGTTGTTATGAAGATTCAAGATAATAGATAATCATGAAAACATCTACAAACTTTAATACACCATACAAATGTCAGTTATTATTAAAATGAGAGTGTATATAAAGTATATAGCAATATTCTGTTTTTCAAAAAATGGAAAAGCTGCAATTTTTATTAAATAATTGTATATATCTCTAAAAATTTCTTCTTGGGGGAAACAATCACAGCCATTAAAACAAAAGTATTTTTAACTTAACTGGAACAAGGATCACTTATTTGAAAGAAAAATAAAAGCTCAAGTTGAAATTAGTTTTCACTAAATTGCTAAAAAACAAAAAAAGGTGAATGAGTCAATGCTTTTATATGCCCCTACTTACATTTAATATTTTAAGAATTAACCACAAAGGTTTACTAAAACTATGTTAAAAGATGACTCATTTTTTTAAAGCCTTCCAAAATGTTATATGGAGTTAAATTATGCTAGATTAAAATGTTAATTTTTCTACTTGCATACCTTTTGGAAGGAAATATAGACCAATTAAAATTGAGGTAAACACTTTTACAAAACTGCTTATAGTCCTCAAATATATGAACTATTCCAAGTGCACACATGGCTCTCTATACATAGACAGGCACTGAATTTAAATCTCTCCTTATCAGAGAACAAGGGTGAGTCTGTTATAGGATTCTGCCATATTTAATTATTATCTGTGCTCAAATATAATGTGCTATTTTAATTTAAGACTCTATAAACTGGATAATTCTATAAGGAATCTAAAAAGCTGCATTCTCTCACAGGCTTACCTCAAGAGAAACAAGCCCTGACACATCCTCAGGGATTTTTGCGAGCTGATTGGTAGCTAAATTCAATTCTACCATACTGGTCCAAGTCCCAAAGTCCAAGGGAAGGGAGGTTAACTGATTGTCCTAGGAAATTAGAAAATACACAGCATTCAAAACAGAAAAACTAGAAATGGGGAGAAGGATGGAGGGGCCATTACAGGAGAACTAAAAAAAAAAAATCCTATTTCTATAGGATTCTATAGGAGTCATCTATAGCCTTATAATATAAAATGAAAATACTTTAAAAGAAAAAAATGATTTATGTGATCATTTGCACTGTAAATTATAAGTGGAACAGAATTTAATATTTCAGAGATCTTGGTTACTGTGAGGGTTTATTTCGGAGAGGAATACATGTATAAAAATTTAGACTGTTACTGTAACAATATTCAAGAATTGGCTGGGTAATGACTTGTCAGAAATAAAACCTCCTATAAGAAATACTATAGAGAGCATTCTTGAGTTGGATGGGAAGCTAGATACAGATAGTCCCTTGCAATTCTAAGAATCTATGTGCTTACCTAAGAAATGGAAAAGCACAAAAGGAAAAAAAAAATGCATCTGAGAAAGAAACTAGGAATAACACATGAATTCTTTCAATACTGGTCGGAAGTTTTAAAAGTAAAAGAAAAAAATGAAGACCTTAACAAGATGACAACTGAAAAATACACAAATGAATAAATATCTAAGCTTTCATTTAAGAACATAATCCATAAGAGAAGCTACAATAGAACGTATTAATTTCATTTTTTATAATATATGATATAATTCAAATATAATTTGAATAAAAAATAACTTTTTATCCAAGTTATTTATAAAACAGCCAGACATTTTAATTCTTGACATATTAAATAATTTTGGCTTAGAAGTTTTCTTCTTTAGGAAAAAAAAGGAAAGAACCAGGCTTTTACTCAAACTTTGAAACTGCTTTGAAGAAAAAGCTTTTGTTAACATGTGACATAATATTTTAAGGGAGATTTAAGACAAGGCTTGTAATAGATTTTTAACAAGAAAAAAAAACTCAAAAAAGCCTACTTTTTTTGCAGTTGTCAAACCTATTCAACATCATCATTTCTATCAAAATGTATTATTAAACTGACAAGTAATTGTATTACTTTGCCTCTAAGTCCCTTACTTCATTCAAAATATTCAAAATTAGTGCCATTTCCACATGTCTAAATTAATCACCAACTTCTGCCATTGAGCAAGATTTCAAGGATGAATCTATTTTTCTTAGTAGAAACATAATATTGGTAAATACACATACACACATCCAAAAGTAAGGAGCCTAACCAAGGATTGTAAAAACACAAAACGTATGTAATTTGTTCAAATATATACACAGACACAGACACATATGTGGGGGAGGGGGAGAGAAGAAGAGAGAAAGAGAGAGAGAGAAAGAAAGAGTTAAGCATAGGCCTAGCTGTGTTGAAAATAAATGGGAAATAGAGAAAAAAAAACAATGCAAGTTGCACTGTTACCAGTGCCCAAATAATTACCAACAAGATTCTTCACATAACAGAAATTCTTACCTTCATATTCAGTTTGCTTAATACTTTTGCTCTGGAGAAAATTCCAAATGGAATTTTATTGATTCTGTTGTGTTCCATATTGAGGGAATAGATGGTGGAGAACTGAGACGGACCACCGACTGGATATGACTGGAAGCAATTTCTAGCTAGTGTCAAACTATTCAGATTCACAAGACTTGATAACAGACCCTGTAGAGTATGATGTACACAGAATTAAAATCATCAGTGAAGTTACACATTCTATCACCTGATGAATCATTGTCATAAAGATAGGTAGCAACCAGAAAATCTTGAAAGATACATCCTAAACCATATGTCAAAAGTGGTCTATTTGTAGAAAGGCAAAAAACAAACAAAGAAATAAATATGGACTAAATATATGAGAAACATTTAAAGACATTAGTGTTTGAAACTTTTCATTTTGATTTCAGAAGAGCAGTATAAACAAAGCTTTGCACAAGTGGTACCTAATTCCTTCTCTGCTTTGTATCTAATTCAGTCAAGTTCTTGTAAGAAACTAATGATCTCACAAGTATTATTCAATAGATTTTGTTTTTTTTTCTTTTGCTTATGAACTCAAATGATTTCAAATTTTCATTTAGTCATGCTCAACTCTTCATGACCCAATGAGCTGTACTGTCCATGGGGTTTGCTTGACAAAGATAATAGAGTGGTTTGCCATCTCCTTCTCCAATTGATGAAGTCAAACAGAGATTACGTGACTTGCCCACAGTCACACAACTAGTAAGTGTCTGAGACCAGATTTGAACTCATTTCTTTCTGACTCAAAGCCCAGTATTCTATTCAATGAGTCACCTAGCTCCCTCCTAGGCAAACAGATACTAAGAGATTTCCCAGGTTCACATGGCTAGTGTCTGAAGCAGTATTTGAACTCAGATCTTCCTGACGGCAAGCCCAGCACTCTATCCACTGAGCCATTTAGCTGCCCCAACTAACCATTTATTTGAAGGAACTCCATCTCTTTGGCTTTGATATTGGGCAATGAATGAAAAGCTATTTTAATTTCAATAAATACGCTCAAAATTTATACTTGTATTTATAGTACAGACCAAGATTTCAGTATATTCATACATTAACAGTGGAAATCTAATAAGATGAACTTTCACAAGGATAAATGTAAGCAAAATAAATTTGGAGGTGGGACAAAGTAGTAGAACTGTGAAAGTCGGGGGCTCAGGAAAGTCCATTTTTAGGAAGTCAGCATTAACGTGGTCTCACTGGAGACCTTCAAGTAAAGGCTAGATGAGCATTAGGGAGATACACTCTAAAAGAGATACTTTTGGGTGCATTGTTTGTCGAGGGTGGCAACTGAGGCCCTTAACTGAAAATCTGTGATTCCGTAAAGGAATTAAGTCTCATTTAAACTAAAAAATAGTTATTTTTCATACTTGAGCTACAAGTAAAACCCTAATTGATAAAATTATCATTTCCCATTGAGGCCATTAGTCACTTAAGACTGTGGGGCACAGACAAACTGCAATCCTTATGTTCATTTATGGCCTAAACAAGAAGACAACTGAACTTCCCAATCCTCATCCTATTCTTCAGCCTGCCTCAAGGGTGTCACCAATTAGGTTACTTTAAGGCTACAGGTGCTTTATCTCTTACAACATTAGATTATACTTTTTTATGGTGGCACAGTTGAGAAGAACCTGGTACTTACTGGCTCCAGCTAGGCAAGAATCTAAAGCCACTAGGAGCAGACGTAAGGAAGACTAAAATGCAACTATCACCGCACAGAGTGCTAATCTATTGTTTATAGCCCTGGAGCCTGTTTTTCATTTATTTTGACAAGAATCAATTTAGGTGAGATTTTATGGTATCTCTACATTTATTATTACGGCTGTCCATTGGTAGTAATGATAATAATAACCACTAGCATTCAATTCAATTTGCAGAATGACAGTTTCTGAGTTTGCTGTGACTCTACCAGTTATTTAGTCAAACCTACATTTTAAAAATATTTCCATATAATATACCTACCCAGTGAGAAGTTATTTAGACTTTGTTTAAAGACCTACTATGATGGTGAACCCACTGTGTACTGTGGCAGCCCACTGCAGTTCTTAGATAGTGCTAATTGTTAAGAAGCATTCCCTTATATCAAGGCTAAATTTGTTGCTTTTCAACTTTTACCTGATTCTGCCATGTGGGGCCAAATACAATAAATCTAATCCCTTTTCTATATAATAAGCTTTCAGACACTTAAAAGATAACCAATGTGTTGCCCCGAGTCTTCACTAAACACAATCCTCCCACTTTCTTCAACTAATTCATGTATGACATGGTTATTCAAGGTCCACCTTATTAGTTACCGTCCCACAGATTCTCCAATCAATGTCATTCCTAAATGATGGCACTCAGAAGTGAACACCATTTCTGATATCTTACAAGATCAGAGTCCACAAGGTCTATTATCACTTTATTCCCAATCCTAGAAGTTTTACCTCTCTTAATGAAGCTACATATCACATTATGGGGGGGAAGAAAGACAGCTACATCACGGTTGACTTACATTGAGCTTGAAGCCCACTAAAATCTCATCTTTTTTCTATACTACTGTCTAAACATGCTTCTCACATTTTGTATCTGAAGTTGATTTTTTTAAAACTACATTTAACCCTACTGAATTTTATTTTATTAGATTCAGTCCAATGATCTAGATTGTCGAAATATTTTTGGATCCTAACTCATCATGCAGTATGTTAGCTATCCTTCTCAGCTTTGTATCATCTGAATATGCCGTCTATGTCTTTATCCAAGTCAATGATAAAAATGTTAAACAGTCACGAGGTAAAGCAGATATTCTTGCACAATCTCAGTAGAGACCTCTTGACAAGATGACATGAAGCCATTAATGACTACTTTGAGTTTAGCCATTCAAAAAGTTCCAAATTCATCTAATACTATTATTGACTGGCCCAAGCTGTCTCCAAAGTAATAGGCCAAGTGTCTGAGGAGGCCATGGCACAACCACCATAGATCAACCAAAGAGTGAGAAGATGGGGTCACATCGCACCATCCCCAAGCTTTTCTCCAATATAACCCACACCTACCCCTTATTCATTAGTCCAACACTCTCACTCTTCACTGTGCAAGCTCCCAACTTTCCTTCTGCGCTAAGCAATGATCCTGCAGGGCATTTACAATCTAACCACAACACAGTCCCCATAGAAGCAGCTATGAACATGTGACTAGAAAAATTCTGTAATCCTGTATACCCCCTAATCACCTCATGGTTGTGGCACATACCCCTTAGGGAGTATGTATGTGCTGTGTATGTATGTATGTGTATGTAGGGAGTGTCTGTGCTCCATAGTAGAGATTAATGAACCCTGTCCTCTCCACCCCCTTTTCTTTTTGCATGGGACAGAATAAGTTGTACAGGATGACCAAGAAGAAATAAGTTTTCAATCTGCATCATAGGTCTCATATCATCTTCCCTACCTCTGAACAACCTGACCCTCTTCTGAACTTTCCTATTTCTTTAGAGAATAATCAGCACTTCTGAGTCACCTGGATTGTTGATTGATGTGTCACCCTTGACCTTCATTCACCCCATAAACCCAAACAGTTGCCAAATCTTGTCTTTTCTACCTCTACCATTCTCACATATATCCCCTTCTATTCACTCATGTAGCCAGCACTCTAGTCAGGCCCTTATTACATCCCCACTGGTCTATAAAAACTGCCACCATATTGGCCTCCCTACTTTAAGCCTCTCCCCACTCCTAACCCATGATCCTTAAACTGGTCAAACTGATTTTCCTAAAGCGTAAGTTTGACCATGTCTTACCCTATGCAACAAACTAGTGATTCCTGATTGACTTCAGGACTAAATATAAACTTCTCCGTTTAGCATTTAAAGCCCTACACAATCTAATTCCAATCTTTCCAATGTTATTACATAAAAACTGTTTATTTCCTCTCTATCTTATCTTTTTAAATTTCCATATTCGTATGTTTATATTACGGTACAAATTTAAGGATTGGGACTGGACCTATGGTTTCATTTGTATAAGAAACTTCCAGTAGAAGAAACTCCTACCAATTCAGGCTGGCACCTTCTATGCAATTCCTGCAATTGCCAAGGGCCCAGAGAGGTTAAGTGATTTGCCTGAGGCTAAATCACTAGTATACATTTTCCTTTCCCCACCATAGGCCTTTTGGCTTTCAGGCCAGACCTAGTCTATCAGGTTGGTTCTCAATACATGTGTATCACTTACAAATAAATACACACAAATTGGGGTTGAATACTCAAAACATGTCATTGATAGGAATGTGCAATCAAAAGACCTACATCTTTCCAACTTCTGCCCAAGAACAGTATGGAACATTTTATCAAAAGCTTTGCTAGAATCTAGGTAAACTATATCTCTAGCATTCCTTTCATCTACTAGTTTAGTAATAGTTCCTTTGTGTGTGTTTCTCCTAAGTTGCCAAAGAAGACCATGCCATCAGAGAAATATGATAACATGACTTGCATGTGACTTTGTTTTGAGTGAGGGAGGGCTGTACAGGTCCCCAGCCTCACTTCTCCTCCAGAGTCATCTGAATCCAGTGACCAGATACTCATCAGGATGACTGGAGATGACCCAGGATGAGGCAATTGGGGTTAAGTGACTTGCCCAAGGTCACACAGCTAGTGGGTGTCAAGTGTCTGAGGTCAGATTTGAATTCAGGTCCTCCTGACTCCTGCACTGGTGCTCTATCCACTGCACCACCTAGCTCCCCAATAACTCCTTTAGGAAGGGGATAAAGTTAGTCTGTCATAGCCTTTTCTGGATGAAGCCATCATGTCTTTTGCAATCATTTCTTCTTCTAGATGTTCATTGATCATCTCTTTTATGATCGATTCTAGATTTTCCCCAGGAATCAAAGTGAAGATGGTTGGTCAAAAGTCTGTAGATTCCTTATTTTATTGCCTATTTTGAAAATCCTTCTCTAGTCCTGTATTTCTCCTGTTCTTTATTATCTTTCAAATACCAACGATGGCAGTAATCACACTGCCAGTTCTTTTGGTATCCAAGGATGCATAGTGCAAATGGAACAGGGAATTTGAATTCATCAAGCACAGCAAGATGTTCTCATTATCTCCTAACTTATCTTGTAACTTATCTTGTATATCAACCTCTTGTTCCTCATTTAAAGTCTACCATTTCTAATGCAAAGGTCATTTTCCTTGACAGACAAAACAGAAACAAATGAAGAACTGGGCAGCTCTGCCCTTCTTCAGTTGTCTGTTATCCTATCTACTCCAAGCAAAATCCTCTCCCTTCTTTGCTCCTCCCTTTTCCCCAATATATAGGTTGAAAAAAAAAATCTAAATATTTTGTTGTTCTTAGCTTTTCTCATTACCATAAACTATTCCTGAAAGCTAGTTTACAGTTCTATGCCATGCTTTAATATCCATCCTTTGTTAGCTGTCCATGCTTCCATTTTCTGTACACAGCTTTTTTAAAAATCTCAGTTGGCTAGGGAATTCCCTGTATGTCCTTATCAGTCTCTTCAGGCAATCTCTTACTGGAGTGATTTTCGCTTATCTCTTCAGAATTTCATTTTGAGTTTTCCATTTCTTATTTTAGTCTGCTGGGTCCTACTGCCATTCCTCTGGAACTTCCGAAATCTGCTATTCATAAATCTTGAGTAGATGTCAACCTTGGTACTCTTTTTCTATCACAAACTCTAGAAGGGAGTGGTCATTTTCTCCATATTTTCCATCTTTCCTCCCCCAGTAACTTGTCCTATTTATAAGAATAAGATCAAGAAGAGAATTTCCACTTGTTAATTCCCTCACATTTTAAAGAAATATTTTATCATAATACAGAATATCACTCCATCTTCACCTGCCCTTTTCCATTACCCCTACCTTTTATCTTTCTGACTAGGCAGTATGACATAAAGGATAAGGCACTGAACTTGGGAGTTAGAATGACCTAGGCTAAAATCCTGCTTCAAATACATACTAGCTGACAGGCTAGTGACAGGCAAATTACTTAACCTCTTAATTTCTTCATCTGCAAAATGGGAGGTTGGACTCAATGCTCTCCAATGTCTTTTTATAGCTCTAAACAAACAAATAAATCTCAACCTCCTAAAGTATACCCAACCACGTTTATTTTCCAGGCTTTGGTTTCATCACACACAAAAAAATATCAGTGATATTTATCAAGTCAAATTTTTCTCCTTGCATTAGTTACACTAGTTCCTTTCTTTTACTACCAAAACTTTGGGCATTTGTGTATAGACATTTGAGATCACAAATTTAACCAAGCTTGGATTTCTGTCCCCTGTGGATGTCTGTATGTCTGAACTACTCTTTTTCCCACATTGTGGCCACTCCCCCAAGGTATCTATTCTAGTAAATTTACTTAGGTAGTATCCTCCTTTCCCTATTCTTTTTATTTTAAAACACTCTAAATAAGATTTTCAAGATACCAGGCAAACCCAAAATGATCATTCCAAACAATGCCACCATGCCTCAGCTGCAGTTTTACCTTGGAACCTCATTCTGTGTCTCAGGTGTATCTACCCACCCTCGCAGCCTTCTCACCCTAGAACATTCCTCCACCATGCTGGCCCCTTTCTCCCACTCCTGAGTTATTTATGGGGCCTTCATTTTGAGGAAGAGCCCAGGCCAACCAACCTTAATTCTACTCCTTGCTCTGCTTCTGACTCTCTTGACTTTGTCACCACACCCTAGCATAGACACCTTCCCCTTTCCTTCCCTACCCTCATTTTCAGCTCCCTTTGTGTGCAGTCTTCCCCTACTAGAATGGAAGCTTCTTTGAGGACAGGAACTGTCTTTCTTTTTGCTTATATTGTATCTTTAGCCCTTAACACAGTGTCTGCCATACAGTAAATGCCTAATAAATGTTTGCTGCCTTGCTTCAGTCCAAATCACATTCTCAGATAACACTTTTGATTTAGTAAATATTAAGCCCTCCTTGAGAGCAAGGATTATTTTCATCTTTGTAACCCTGGTGCTAACTGACACTAAACTAGTGTGTGTGTGTGTGTATGTATATATTAGATAGATAGATAGATAGATAGATAGATAGATAGATAGATAGATAGATATAGATATAGATATATACTCCAACTATGCTAGAGGCATTAGGGACACAAAAGTGAAAATGAAAATAGTCCTTGACTTCAAAGAGATCACATTCTACTGAGAGAGAAAAGAAAAACATCAACACATATTAAGTAAATAATTAATTTCTGAGAGTTATAGCATTAGCAATTAGGGGGATTAGAATATGCCAGTCTCAGCACATATAAAATGACTCTTGAGAAAAGCTAGAGATGATGTAAATAAATCTGAAGTATAGAAGGAATGTATTCAAGACATGAGAAGGACAACTTGTAGAAAGACTCAGAGATGGGAGGTAGATCATCACATTTGGGGAGCATGAAGTAGGCTACCTGGGGGGGAGGGGTAATCAATATCATTAAATGCTATGGAAAGGTCAAAAAGGATAAGGGTTGAAAAGAGGTCATTAGATTTGGCAATTAAGAAATATCAGTAATCATGGAGCTAAGCTGCTAGTCAGATTGCAGAGAGATGAGAAAGTACAGCTGAATAAACTGTGGTACATGAAATGTAATGGAACACTACTACAACGGAAGAAATGATGAATAGAAAAAAAACAAGGAAAAATGTACATCTTGTAATGCAGAGTGAAGTAAGCAGAGTCAAGAAAGCGCTATATATAATGACTACAACAATGTAAATGGAGAGAACCACCACAAAGCAATTACAAATGAATGCTGAAAATTGACAGAGTCTAAAAGAAAAGAAATGAGAAGAGACAGGTGGGAGGCCCACAGGGGTCCTATAATGCATTTATTTTCAGACTTTTTTCAATGCACTGCTTTGCTTTGCTGATTTTTCTCTTTTTTCTTTTAAAAATTGTTATTTGTTATATGTAATAGCTTTCTAGGAAAAGAGTGGGAAAGAGATACTGGGAGAAATTTTGGTGATATAAAAATGAAAGGTATCAATAAAATTTTCTTAAAGAGAGTTGAGAAAGTGAATAAAAGGTTAAGAAGTAAAGGCAATGAGTATAGATGCCTTTTTCTAGCAGTTGAGTCATGAAAGGGAGAAATACAAAATGAATTCTTCAGGGAAGAGTACGATCAAAGGAAATTTTAGTTTGTTTTTTGGGTTTTTTTTGAAGAACTGGAAAGACTTAGGCATGTTTGTAGGCAATAGAGAAGAAGCCAGTAGAAAGGAGAGACTGATAAGAGATAGTGAATGATGATCAAGAATGATTGTAGGGAAAGACACCAAGAGTAGAAGTAAAGGAATTAACCTTAGCAAAGAGGAGGGCAGGTCACCTCTTTAGACCCTGAAGCAAAAGAGGACAGGATGGAACGTGAAGTAGAAGGGTTTTCTGTCACAGAATAAGCTAAAAGAGAGAGCTCACAGTGAATATCGTCTATTTTCTCAGTAAATAGGAAGGGAGTTCCTCTGTTTAAAGGGATAGCCAGAGGATAATGTGGAAGGTTAAGGAGGGAAGACAAGATTTGAAACAGCTGCTATGGGGAATGAGCTTGGTCAATTAAGAATAGAGAATAGAGAAAGGGACTGGAACTGTGGTATCACTGATATAGAGAACTTCCAAATGAGGAAATTCTCTCTATCAACACAGGTTCATACCTTCTCTGCAACTTGGAGTATCTCTCAGAGCTTTCTAAGATTAAGTGGCTTGCATCTGATGATGAAGCCAGTATAAAGCAAAGGCAGAAATTGAACCCAGGTACTGAATTGAACTGACTTCATGGCCAGCTTGTCTTGGTGTACACAGAAGATCTGACTCTAGGTAGTAAATTTAATGACTTCCTCCTGAAGCATGTGCATAAGTTCAGAGAAGGCAAGTGATGAAGACAATTTAGACTTTAGGTTCAAAAAGACATGACTGGCAACAAGACAAGGAGCTAAAAGAGGCAAGCAGAGAAAGTATATAGTTGAATTAATTAACTACAAGCTCAAGATAAGTGAAGGGTAGAGTGTCAGATCTGGAGTCCGATGACATGGATTTGAATCCCAACTATGCTACTGTGACCCTGGACTAGTTACTTAACTGCTCTCATCCTAAGCTGCCTCTAAAATGAGAAGACTGGACTAGATGTTCTCTGAGGTCCCTTATTAAGATCTTATGAGTCTATGAAATGGAAGTCAGAATGGTAGAGAAGACCTTGGAGAGCACATAGGCATGGATCACATGCAAGGAGGTCACAGAAAGGAGAGTTTACAAAGACCAACATCATTGTCTGATCCCACAACAACCTCATGAAGTTTCCTGAAGGCAGGAGAGGGGTAGGGCAGAAATAATTTCTTCAATAAATTTCTGAAACTTAAATTGGTGTAGTCATTTAGTATTGTTCTAAAAGCCAGCCAGATATTTTTCCTCAATGACCAAAAGCAACATGAGAAATTTACATGGTATCCAAAGGAAGCAAATCCATTTTGCTCCTCTCTTCTCTCCTCTTTAAACTATTCCTTTGGATATTCTCCCTTTTGAAAGCTGTGAAAATTCACCACTAACACACTCCACTCATGTCATTCCAATCATTCTAATTCCTTACAAAGATACACACATTTACTGGATTTCTGTTAATTTTTCAGACTTAATGTAAGAGCTTGCCTAATCCACCTCTTACCTCTGGCAAAGTAGAAATGTTATTGTTCTCTAAATTCAGCTCCTCAAGTGCACTGCATTTTGCTAATGACCTTGGTATTGCAGACAGTCTGTTATACCTTAGTCCAAGACGATTTAAACTGGACAGGTTTCCTGAAAACACAAAGAGAGGAATTTAAGGATTTAAAGAGTCTCATACATAAGCATCAGCTATATTTTTTTAATACTTTGAAATACCTTTTTGGCAAATGAAATTCAGGATTTCCACTGCTAGATAACCACCACTTGACTTCTTGTTATTTGGAAAGACACAATTAATAAATCTTAAGCTAAAGTAAATTTCACGTACAGAAGCAAACTTAAGAGTGGATTCCAAGCTTTAAAAAAGTGAATACTTGATTAGAAAGTTCTTGGGAGGATTCAAAAGAAATCTCTGATGAAATCTACTTTAATTAGGACACCCTGAATAGGCTGAATTGGGCACTGTAATATGAGTTATGCCTAATATATTTTAAATGTAACAATTGACCATACGTATATTTCATCAGTGTCATGAGGATCCAAGGTGTGGTAGTTATATGTGCTAAAACTAAATGTGACTTTAGCCAGTCTTCAAATATCTGAAGTAGTTTAATTTCAAATCTAAGAATATATAAAAGTCAGTTTTCACTAAAGTATCACACAATGTTAGAGTTAGAAGGTACCTTAAAGATCATTTATGAAATTCCTTCATTTTTCAGAAAAGAGATTGATCAAGGTCACACATGTCTCAAACAGAACTCATTATCTTTCCCCCTAAATTCAATCCCCCTTACAAACTTCTATATTCCAGTAGAGGGCACCTCTACTTCCAGACATACAGGATAGCAACCTCAGTTTTACAAGAAGTCCTCACGCTTCCTCATCCGCCACACCCAATCAATTCTTAAATATTGTCATTTCTACCTTAATAATATCTCTTATCCCTCTGGCAGTGAAAAAATATTTATTAAGCACCTAGTATGTGCTACGCTGTGTGCTGGGGATACAAAGAAAGCAGATGGGACCTGAATGAAGATTCAGAAAGGGAGGCTGAGAAGGAGTAGTAGATTGAAAGCACAGACAGGTAAAGAAAACTAGGAGAGAGAGTAGCATCTCAAAAACCTAGAGAGAAAAGATCTTCTAGGAGTAAAGGGTAATCAACAATAACAAAGGCTGTAGAGGTCAAGAAGAATAAGATTTGGCAATTAAAAGATTGATAACTTTTGAGAGTGCAGTCAGAATCCAGAGAGTGAGTGGAGAAAAGGTGGAGGCACCTACTGTAGAATGGCCTCAAATTCGGCCACAAAAAGCAGGAGATATGATATGAAGAGTGCGGGATTACAAGGATCAAGTGATGGGTTTTTTTGAGGATGAGGAAGATATGGGCATGTTTGTAGGCAGTAGAGAAGCAGACAGTAGAAAGACATAGACTGAAGATGTGAGAGAGTGAGGAAGAGAGATGGGACAGTCGACTGAAAGAGACAAAACAAAATGGGATAGAGGACTGGACAGGTAGAGTCCCTTGGCAAGGAGATGTGCATCATTTCTTCATGTGAGACGGGTGAAGGAAGAAATAGTGACAGAAGGCATCTGAGTGCTAGGAGGTGAGGTGATAAGAAAGAGCTCTCAGTGAATGGCCTCAATTATTTCAGTACAATATGAGACAAGGTTCTTAGCTGAGAGGGGAAGGGGAAGGGGAACCATGGGAGGCATGAAAAGGCTGGGACAAGGGGCCATGGAGAGTATATGAGATTTCCAAAGAGGACTAACACCTCTGGTTTGAGCCTTTTCAGGGCTGCACCTTCACCTTTCATGTCCATCTACCATCCAACTCTCAGCTGTGGCTCCAAGAAGCTGTAGCATGCCCAGCATCCAGACCCTAGTAAAACCCTCTCAGCAGATGGACTAAAGCAAGGTGAAGAGAATAGTGTAAGAGAATGTGGCTAGTGCCGAGGTGATGGCCTGAGGAGAACTGGGGGTCAAGGTATGGACCAAGAGAAGAGTATGGTATGCAAGGCAAAGGGAGATAAATATATTAAATTATACATTACATAAATTATGATCATATAAATTTCAGAATTCATGAACATGGAGATGTTGCATTTGCGAGTGAGGCAAGATCAAGGATATAACATATCCTTGGATATAACACAAGGATATACATTTTTGTGTATGTTTGAGGTAGAAAGGAGGAGGAGTTTAAGGGAAATGAGTAGGTTGAAGAACTGGGAGTTTAAGTTGTCTGAAGGAAAATCACTATATATGCTAAAGTCCCTTAGTATAAAGGCAGGAAATGGAGAGGACAGAAAGATTATGAACCAGGTACTGAACTCACTGAGGAAGGAAAAGCAATATCTGGAGGTCTATAGACAACAGCTACCAGGATTTCTATGGGGAGGTAGATATGGAATGCATGAACCTCAAAGAAGAGATTACTGAGTAATGATGGGAGGAGGAGAATCTGGAGTGGCGATAGTGAACAAAGTATATTTCAACTCCCCCACCTTCAACCAGTGCGTCTAGGAAAATAAGGATAGCCAATGCTGGAAAGGTTGGACAGGAAAGCTGTCCATTAGGAGAAAGCCAGAACTCAGTGAGATCCAAAAGACAAAAGGAGCTAGAAAAGAAAAGATTAAAGATGAAAGTAGTTTGTTGCCTATGGAGCAAACATTCCATAGGGCATTTGGCTGGGAATATTTGGAGGGGGTGTCCGGAATAAGAAATCAGATAGTGGGAGATGGGGAATGGGATTTGGGTGCTGGGGTTTGGTTCAGGGGTTCAGAAACATTGGGATGTAGAGGGTATGACCAGGCAGGAATTTGTTAATCATTAAGTGAAAAATTTAGATAGATTTTTAGTCAGGCAAGGGAGCAAGAACTTGAAGCTGAAGAAATGGTGATATTCTCCTTTCCCAAGGCAGGAAATCAAGCTGAAAATTTGATAGAGTGGTACCCTCTCCCCCCACAGCAGTGGGGAAATTTGTATGTTACTTTTCTTCTTCCCAAAGGAGGTTGGAGACCAGGCAGAAGCAGGAAGGGAATAAGTATTTATTAAGCACCTACTATATGCCAGGTAATGTGCTAAGTGGTTTACAAATCAAATTTCTCTGCTAAAGGTCACATTTCTCAAACATAGAGAAATGCGTCAAATTTATAAAAATAAGAGGCATTCCCCAATTGATAAATGACCAAGAGATAAGACCAGTTTTCAAATGAAGTAATCAAAGCTATCTGTAGCCATATCAAAAAATACTCAAACTATTGATTAGAGAAATGCAGACTAAAACAATTCTGAGGTACTGCCTTATTATACCTCTTAGACTGGCTAATTAGACAGCAAAGGTAAATAACCAATGTTGGAGAAGATGTGGGAAAAATAAGATATTAATGCACTGTTGGTGGTGTTGTGAATTGATTCAACCATCCTATAAAGCAATTCAGAACTATGCCCAAAAGGCTATAAAACCATCCATACCCCTTGAGCTAGCAATACCACTAGTAGGTCTGCATCTCAAGATATTAAAAAAAAAAATAAATAACAGAGAAAAAAGATCTATATGTACAAAAACATTTACAGCAGTTCCTTTCTAGGAGCAAAGAATTAAAAATTGAGGGAATACCCATTAACTGGGGAATAGATGAACAAATTGTGGTATGTGATTATGATGGAATAATACGGTACTACAGCAAATGATGAGGATACTCTCAGAGAAACCTGGAAAGATTTATAAGAGCTGATGCAAACAAAGTGAAATGTACTGCGTACAAAGTAAAAGCAGTACTGTAGGAGGATCAATTGTAAATGACTTAGCTATTCTCGGCAATACAACAATACAAGACTACTCTGAAGGACTTATGATGAAAAATACTATCCATCCCCAGAGAAAGAACTGATGATGTCTAAATGCAGACTGAAACATACCTTTTTACTTTATTTTTCTTGAGGGTTTTTTTTGGTCTGTTTTCTTTCACAACATGACTATTATGGAAATAGTTTACTTGACTACACAAGTATAAGCTATACGGAATTGTTTGCCTTCTCAAAGAGGAGTTAAGAAGGAAAGAATTTGGAACTCAAAGTTTTGAAAATGAATGTTAAAAATTGTTTTTACATGTAAATGGAGGAAAAGAAAATACTAAATAAGTAAACAAACCAGCAAACAAAAAGCCCCAAATATTATCTCATTTGAAGAAGCAGGGATTCAAACCCTGCCTCTCTGCTTTCTTACTACCATTTAGAGACTGGAGATCAGAAAAGGGATGGAGCAGAGACAGAAGGTGCCTGCTGCTTCTCTTCCCACCTTCTCTTCCCACCTAGAAGCTAGCTCAATTAGGAGATGGGGAAGGAGGCCATATGTCTTCTTTTCTCTACTGATAACATCCAACACTCTTCTTCAAGCCCAAATGACATCCTCTGGACAACTGATCTGCTCGTCTCAAGTCTTCCACATAGCTGACAAAGTGATCTTCCTAAAGTGGAAGTCTGACCATGCTGCTCCTTTACTTAATAAACTCCAATGACTCCCTATTGCCATTATGAGCAAATATAAACTCTGGCATCTAAAGCTCTTCACAACTTGACCCCAACCTATCTTCTCACCTTTATACTACTCCCCTTTCTGCACTTTATAATCTAGTTAAACAGGCCTTCAGTTTCTCGCTGCACTTCAAAACTGTACAAACAATACTACATTTTCCACCCCCCATATTCTTTCTCATTTGTAGAGAACCTTGAGGGATTTGAAAGAGCCCCTTATCAAGAGTTCCCCTCCTCCAAGGGAGAGTAGCTGACTTGAGAAGTTAAGCGATATGTTGTTCCCAGGTGCACGTCTTTGAATTCAGGTGTTGAAGTTCCAGGAATCAGGGCCCCTGCTATACAGTATAACATTCTGACAAAGAGGTCTTGAGGCCTCCCTTTCTACTTATCACAGTCTGTTCTGTTTCATGCCTCAATCGCTACCCCTATGGTTTTTTTTTTACTATTTAAGCACCCCAATCCCCTAATTTATTGGCTCAGTATGTCCAGAATAAACTCAGCCTGTTCAGACTGCTGTGTCCCGCCTGTCTTTTCATCCTCACTTTGTGAGAGCCCTGTAACCGCCCCAGACCTGCTGGACTATGCTGGCTGCAGCACTCATATAGCTGTCTCTCTTGTCTAAAAAGCACTTTCTCTCCACCTCTGTCTTTTGGAATCTCTAGTTTCCTTCAAACTCAGCTCAAGAATCACCTTCTACATAAAGCCTTTCCTAATCCCACCAGTTGCTCATGTCCTCCTTCAAAAAATTACATTGTTTACTTTTCATTTATTTATTACATACATACATATATATATATATAAAACTATGTGTTGTCTCCCCTGACAGACGGCAAGCTCCTTGAGGGCAGATGTTATTTTATTTTTGCCTTTGTAGGCAAAATATTGCCTACAATATTTTGTAGTCTGCTAAATATTATAACTAGAACAGAAATGGGACACTATTTCAGTTTTCAACACCAAAATTATAGGGAGGCTATACTGATAAAAAAAAATTGATAGTACAATATCAGCTGGCAAAATGATCAAAATCACACCAATTTCTTGAATAGTTCACAATGTTCAATATATCAGAATCTAAGTTAATTTTTTTCTATACAGTAGTATACATATTTACAAAATAGCTCAATGTTCTCCTGTCACATTGCCTTAATTTCTTCTCTAACTTCAAAATAAACAAGAAATATTATAACACTCTATGTTGGGCCAAAATATGTGTGATGGGATATCACTTCTGTTGCCTTCAATTTAAAAAGAACTATTTCTGGTGCTAGAAAAACTAGACATCTGAACTACACAGAACTGGCATACCAACATTTTGAGGCATCCGACTTCTTACATATTCTATTCTTTTTGCTTTATTATTCCTAATTCAGTTTCTGCCATGCAGTGTTTTGTTATTTTAGATGTATCATTATTATGATGCATACCTGCCAAAGTAAATGATCCCTCAAGAAAGCAACTACCTGCAATATTCAGTCAATCCAAATCCTGTCTTTTGTTGGTGAAATCTGGAATTCAATTTACAGGATGGCATATAAAATCTACATAGTACTTATAAGTTTATAAAGAGCTTTTACACACAAGATCTCTTTTGAGTCTCACGAACAACCCTTTAAGAACAAGTATTATTATGTCCTCTTTTCCAGATGAGGACACCAACGCTTAGGGAGATTAAATGACAGCATGACTAGTAAACACAAGAACTTAGAATATAAGTCAAGGCAGACAACTTTTAGTCCTGCATTCATTCCAAATATTCAAGGAAAGGATTATTCCTCAACAAGGAAAATGTCTTGAAGAGTCAATGGCCAAAAAGAATGTACTAAAGCCAACGACACTCCAAAAAGAGAAAAGACTGGCTAGCCATTAGACAGACAAGCACCCAGGAAGTCTTTCCACCTTTCTTCTTACTGTACTAGCCACAGCCCAGGCTTACTGTACTCAGTTTAATTAGTTTCTTAAGATATTTGAAAATTATGCTAAAAATTAGCTAGATCTAATTAGATGATTTTTTTCTCAAGAAAAGAGTTTGCTATAATGTCAAAAAAAAAAAAGTTTACACAGCACAAATAACTTTTTCACAGAGTTTTATAGAAGCCCAACTTAAAAGAGAATTTTTTCGTCAATATACTAGAAACTTTTTTTGGAAACTTATTTTTCTACAATCATAGCAAGTGCTATTAAATCAGAACAGTGATATTAATATGAATGTTACAGTAAAAATTAATGTGCTGCCTATTTAACAAAAATAAATCTTTTTTTTGTATAAAATTCAAAGATACCCTTGCCTAACACAATTACATCCTCTGGAATTAATACAGATCTAATTAACTCATTAATAAGGCTCTTTCATATTTTCCATTTTAACCAATTATTTATGAGAGGTAGTAAAACTGTCATGAGAATATTCAAATGGCAAACTGAAACAATTTACAACCGATGTTCATAAAAACGTAACTCTTAAACAATAGTTAATAATATTAATTTTTTTTTACAAATGACATTTTACTTGCAATTATATCAATAACTTTCTTCCCTCCTAAAACAAAGAAATCTTTAAGTATGCATTCTCATCAGAAAAGTGACTGAAATCTTCATGGTTAAAGGTGTCTTATTTTGTAGAATACAGAATACTTTAGATGACACACAAATCAATGTTTCAGGAGAGGTTATCTAACTTACCTTCCAATAAAATCTTTTCTGTGCCTTCTTTATTGGATTAAGAAAGGCTCAGGGTCTTCAAATGTCAATACTGAATCACAAACTCTGGTAGGTCTTACCAAATCAGAAAAGCTTTGAGGCCTAGCTGATGATCTAAGTTCTAAAGGTTAACCTAGTCACAAAATGGTATTTTTATTGGGCCACAACAATTCACAGACTGTTTCCTAAAGTGTAAATAGGATTGTGATTCAACTCGACTGAAGCAGTACCTTCAACCAATGAAATCACAGATCGCTTTGAAGTACAAAAATACCTAGCTAGAGTACAATTATTCAATAGTGTACATCCAAGTCATGCTTTCGTAAGCAAAATAAGCCAGTAAGCACTGAGAGAGCTAGCCAGGATACAAGATGTTCCAGACACCTATATATTATAACCAACCATTACCTTACTCAAGTCTTCTCTACCATCATAGAGCTTCTTAAGGAAATATCCATAAGGTTCCCTTTAGGGCTAAAATTCTCTGCACTCTCATTAATGACTCTCTGATAACACTCTGGTTAAGTGTTACATAAAATTGGTAAACAGAAAAACAGAGGCAGAACTAAATGGTTTGCCCTAGAGTTACACTAGAATTTCAGTCTTTAAGATGAAACTGGTATCTAGCAATGATGTATCTCCCACGTGGCACTCTATGACAATAAGTATGACAAAAATGTTACCTAACATATAGAAGGGGAAAAAAGCTATAAAGCCATTAAATGAGAATTAAGTTATTATAATTTTCCCTCTAGCTTACATCTCTGTGTTGCCTTTTGTCAAAAAAGTTTTAATACTATTTGTTTCTCATTTGTACTTTTATGGTTGTGAATTATACTTAATATAAATTTGAACGGCCTTTAAGTTGGGAAATTCTTTAAGTTGTTTATAAACCTCAAAAGCCAAAACCTTTAAAATTTGTTTAAAACATATTTTCCCCAATATTTTTTGTTTCATTATTTCAAAAAGTGCTTTTTAGCAAATCATTGTGACAACATAAGAAAAAAGCATATAAAGAAAACATTCTATGACTGTAAGACACTACTTTTCAACTCTGAAGTTCACTTAATTTTTGGTATACCACTATCTTTTGACTAGGATATTTTAAAATATAGACATTACCAATATTCTCACTTTGACCACACATAGATTATCCAATTTTAGCCTTTAATTCTGGAGGTTACTTTTGTAACATACCATTTGTTAAGAGATGTGGCATGAATTCACTACAGATTGAGTCTCACAATCAAAAGCAATCCTTAAATGAGAGAAAAGTCAACAAGGTTTCTGCTATTACAATCAAAGCTAGTTTGCAAAACAATGCCATTTAATATTGACTTCCCCGATGTTCTTTATACTGTAGTTCCATCTGGAGGAAAATATTTATAACAACATTTTAAAACAAATAATTATAGTCATCTACTATAAGTAAATCAATTTGCTCTTCAGTTTAAAAGCTTTGCTTAGTATCACTAAACTTAGCTAAGGGAAAAAAAGCACTATACAGACAATATAGCCATACAATAAATTAAGCAGTATGAATGTTCATAGCATTTACCCTAGCAATAATTTCAGTAGAGAGTCTCCACTTAGGGTCTATGAATTTACATTTTGAAAATATTTTAAAAACCATATTTAAATATAATTCATTTTCTTTGTAATCTTACGGTATTTTATTATATGCATTTAAGAACATTATTTTGATATGGGTCCACAGCTTCACCAGACTTCCAGTAAGCCAAAAAGATTAAAAACCTCTGTCTTACAGCAAACCTTAAATGTGAGCTGAAACATTTACCAGGGGGTCCTTGACACCATTTCCAAAGAGAGAACAATAATAGAGGATAAACATGTGGCAGAGACAGGTATGCATATGTGCCTACACATGAACATGTTCCATTGCTTTCTTTTCATTCAAAGGGAGCTTTGGGAACTCAAAAGGCAAAGATCCACATGGGGTTATTATATATTCAAGTTTCTGGCAGTTAATCTTCTTTCCGAAATGCAGGAGTGGAAATCATCTTTGGATAACCACTCCTGCCTGAAGGACAAGCCAGGCTTTGGGAGATAAGTGGGAAATAGGGTACCTGAACCCAAGTACTGATGAAGAAGATCTTCCAAATTATTCCTTCTACCCCAATACAGAGGGGAAAAATTGGTTCTTTCTATCTGCTAACTTTACTTACTAGATGGGTGACCATGGGTAAATAAATGAAACTTTTAAGAGCTTCAACTTTTTCATTTCTAAAATAGGGACCATACTTAAATACCTATTTCAAAAGGTTGTTGCAATCAAAGTCCTTTGTAAATATGAAAGTGCTATATAAATCACAATTAGCTCAGGTTCAGGAATATAGCTGCTTCCTTCTGATCCTAGAAGAGTAGATGCTGGAAAATCAGGAATAACATATGGGACAGGTTTTTGAAAGAAAGGTAGAGAAGGAAGGGAGAAAATACGATAATTGGGTCATATTGTTACATTTTTAACAGTTGCACTTTTTAAATTATATTTACCTTTATTTTATAACCATTCTCTATTGTACCTCAGACTCTTAGTATTCCTTTCCTCCAAACTCTGAAGAGGGGGCCATTTTCCTCTGCCAAGGTCAGTATCTCTATTATTTCCCACACTCCCAGCTCCCTACCCCAATTTTTCCTGCAGATTTCCCCATAAATCCTTACCTCTCAATCGTCAATATCTGTTGGTTCCAACTTCGCTGCCTACAAACATGCCTTGTTTCTTCCCTCATCCTTTAAAAAAAAAAAAAATCCACCAAATTCTATCTGCTCAAGCTATCGGCCTATATCTTCCTTCTCTTTCAAAGTCAAATTCGTAGAGGAAAAAAAATCTATTCACTTTTCTTTATTTCCTCCCCTTTCACTCACACTGGTCAACCAATTCTTATCTGACCGATTAACTGAACCTGCTCCATCCAACCTTACTGATGATCTTTAAATTGTCAGATCTGATAGCTTTTTTTAGTCCTCATTTTGCTTGACTTCTTTAGAGCATCTGCCACTGTTAACCACTCTCTTCTGGATATTTTCTTTTCTCTGAGTTTTCAAGACACTGTTTCCTCGCTTGATTTTCATTATACCTGACTGTTCCTCAGCCTCCTCTGATTGACTATCATTAGACTGTGAGCTCCTTGAGAACAGGGATTGATCATCATTAGACTGTGAGCTTCTAGAAAGCAAGGATTTTTTTTCCTTTATCCCTAACATATAGTCGGTACTTAATAAATGCTAGCTGACTGACTGCTAGTCATCTACATGTGTTTACTCTAAAGCTCTGTCCCAGGTACTCTTTTTTCAATAAATTCTCTTATTTGGTAAGCTCATCAGCTCCTGTAGATCTAGTCATAGTCTCTCCTGAGGTCGAATCACACATCTCCTAAAACCTATTGGACATTCCAAACTTGTGGCTGTCCCACAAACATCTCAAAACTGACATTCCTCTCACACCCACCTGCCTCCAGAAATCCCTTGTTTCAGCAGAGTTCATCACTATCCTCTAGCCAGTCAGGTTTGCAATCTTGGTTTAAGCCTTGAATCCTCATTCTCCCTGACCTTACATATTCAGTCAGCTACCATTATCTTATGCTTTCCATCTCCATGGTCTCTTTCATCCTTCTCTTTCTCTTGCTGGGACCACTGCAATAGCCTCCTAATTGGTCTCCCTGCCTCAACTCTTTTCACTGCTATCTATCTCCTACACACAGCTGCCAAAATGAATTTCTTAAAGTGTAAGACTGAAACATCAGTCCTCTAAAAAACCTGAATAGTTCCCCTACTTCCCTAGGACAAATTATCAACCCCACGGTTTGGCATTTAAAGCCCTCACTATGTAGCCCCAGTCTATCTTTCCAGTCCCATTACATATTACTCCCTTCAAGCGCTCTTAGATATATTCAAATCAGCCTTCTTATTCTTCATGTAAGACACACTCTGTCTCCTGTCTCCATGGCTGTGTTGGCTATCTCCTACATCCAGAATGAAATAGCCCCTCAGAGTTACCTTTTAGAATCCTTAGTTTCCTTAAAAATTCAGCTTGAACATGACCTTCTACATAAAGTCTTTTCTGAGCCTCTAGCTACTAATACCCCAACACTTCATACACTTATATAAATACATATTGTACTATGCTAGAGACTACTGTAGTACCTGGCATACTGGCATATGGTAGTCACTTAATAAACGTCTCTTGAATAACTACCATAAATCTTCAGTCCTCTGCATTTTTCCCCTATTTCTATTCTAATTTAGATCAAAGACTGATCAGAGAGTAATCATTCATTTATATTTTGGTGTGAATGAATGACCATTCAAGACTTAGGCTTTAACTTCTCTTGAAATTTCTATAGGCCTACTCTTAGAGAGTTTCTAGATAAAACAGCACTAGCAGCTGAAACACTGAATTGTAGTCACAATAATATTGTTTTCTACTATTTTTAATCACAAATATGAGTATAATATGAGATATACCATAGATTTAATGGGTTTATAATGGCATAGTGGATACAGTGCTGGGCCTGCCTGGAGTCTGGAAAACTCATCTTCCTGAATTCAAATCGGGCCTCAGACACTTAATACTTGTGTGACCCTGGGCAAGTCACTTAATCCTATTTACTTCATTTCCTCACCTAGATGAAGAAGAAGCTGGATAGGAAAATGGCAAACTACATATGTATTCAGAATTCCAAACAAGAAACTCAAAAATGAACCTTTGGAACACAACTTACAAGTTGGGGACTTGCCTATATTTTTCTCTTAAAATATAAAATGTCACAAATCATTCAAACATCTTACCTATTTAAATATTTATTCTTAACTGAATTAGAGCTAAATATTTCTTAAAAGTTACATAAAAATGAGAAGGGGAAAAATGAAGGTATGTACAGGCCTAAAAGCATTTAAAATTCTTTCCCCAAGTACATTTTATGTATTCATGGATATCACTCAGATTTTGCTGTATTCTCACTGTATACAAAGCAAAGTTCGTTTTGGGGATTTCTGAAGTCAATATAGTTTAGGGAAAAAAAACCCCAGTCCTACTGTTTCTATGTTTCTTTCAATTTATAGCTTTAAAATATTTTAATTTGTAAGCATTTCCTAAGGCCTCTAAAAATATTCAATGCAATTTGGAAAGCAAGTACAATAAACTACATCCCCTATAATTAGAGCTCTCTAGGAAGTAGATTTGGGGGAATCTAGGTAACTTAACAGCTAGAACATATTACTTATGATGAGCTTATTTGCTATTAGAGAGTTGGTTGAGCATATTTCAAGAGAGATAAAAAATACTTCATGTTTGCATATTCAAATTATCAGTAAGATTTTTTTTTTTTACATTAAGCCTACATTTATATCTCTGCAAATTCTATCAACAGCTCTAGTTCTGTCATCTGGGATCAAGGACAACAAGCCTAATCTCCTTTCCATGTGACAGTCCTTCTGTCCCCCATCAAATCCTGAAATGTCCACATAGAGCCCCTTTCACTCCACAGGATTAATATGAAGGTGTTTCTCATACTTTCTGGAGTATTTAAAATTTTAATATTTGATATTAAATGGAATCATTAGGTTGCTGTCTTTAGTGGTAATTTGTTTCATTCTATTACTTATGCTGTTGTGTGTATATATGTGTTTATATGTGTAAAAAGATATTTCAATACATGAACATATTAGAAGTCTTTACAACTTGAAAAGATTTTCCACAGATTGATTTTAATCAGCATAGTCTCTGAGAACCCAGAACCATATGGGCATCATTATGAAGCACTAGACTAGAACCCTAAAAGAGGCTAGCCGTATGTGTACACACCAACACAATTTCACTCCTATTCTGCTTGCTGAGTATTCATGTCTTTCTACTTCTGAAATGTGGGGTTTTCTTCAAGATTCAAGGGGCTTGATATCATGCCATAGGAGGATAAATGAAAGAAAATCAGATATTTAACTTGGAGAAGAAAAATCTTGGGGGACACCATGGTGATTGTTTCCAAGTAAGTGAAGAGTTATCAGTGGAAGAAGAGTTAAAACTTTCTGGTTGGTTCAAGAGGACAAAACTAAGAGCAATCAGTAGATATGGCAAAGAGGTAAATGTAAGCTTTGTGTAAAGAAGTTCCTTGGCATAACTGGGCTAGAGCAGTGGTTCTTAAAACTTTTTGGTCTCAGGACTCTTTTAAACTCTTAAAAATTACTGAGGGCCCCAAAGAGCTTTTAGAAATATATATAAAAATATATGTGTGTGTGTGTGTATATATATATGTGTGTGTGTATGTACATATTAATATAACTTACATATATTTATTTATATAACATAAACACATATAACATATAATATATATTTATTTATATAACTTAGGTTATATCTTTCAATATTTACCACATTAGAAATCAAAATTGATAATTTTTTAAAATATCAATTCATTTAAAAATACTAATAACAATTATGTATTGATGTAAATAATATGTCTATAAAAAATAATTTTTCCAAAATAAAAAAAAAATGGGAAGAGAGGTATTGCTTTATAAATGTTTGCCTATATTTAATTTCAGGCTTAACAGCAGAAATTGAATTTTCATTATCTGCTTCTACACTGAATCTCATACTACACATACTATTTTTTGGTTGAAATAAAGAAAATAATGACCTCAACAGATATGTAGTTGGAAAAGAGAGGAGTACTATAATAGGCAAATAGCATCTTACTATTACTATTATTAAGATAGTTTTAACCTCATGGGCGCTCTCAAAGGGTCTTGGGGACCACATTTTAAGAACCACTGGGCTAATGGTTAGTTGGCTTCTTAGATGGCCTCTAAGAGCCCTTCCAACTGAGATTCTTTCTAGGTCCTTCAAAGGGAGATCTGCAAAGCACTTAGCACAGTGTTTGACATGTATTAGGTGCTATATAAATGTTTATTTTCCCTTTCTCTTTCTTTCTCCTTTCTCTCTTCATCCTTCTCCATAATCCCATCCACTTCCATTATCATTTCTGCACAGCTCTCTCTCAAAACTACATCCCTATCTCCTAACTTTTCTTGAAAATCAAAATCCCACATATACAATTGCCTGACTAGCATCTCAAATAGAACATGTCCAGAACTGAACTCACTATCTACCTTAAAAAAATAGGCCTCTTCTCCTAACTTCTGTTTCTGTTGATGGCACTACCATCCTTCTAGACACCTTGGAGTTCTCGAGGTCTTCCTAACCTCTGATATCCAATCAATAACCAATTCTTGTCCATTATACCTCAGTAATGGCTTAATCTTCCTGCCTCCAGTCTATCCTATTTAATTCATACTTCACAGTTAGCCAAATAATCATTGTAACATATCATTTCAACTGCATCATCTGTATTTAAAAACTTTTCCACTGACAAAATAAAGTACATATTGTCATGCCAGGGATTTCTTCATTTGATTCTAACATTTCCACTTTTAACTGATATAAATCCCTTTCTTGTACCTTTTTCATTCTACCAAAACTAGATACTCTCTTTTCACCTTCTATTCTCAACCTGCTTTATTCCATCTCTTTACTTTGTATACACTTTCATATTTACTTTGTATAATACTTATGCCTTAAGTGTATTCCTCTACCCATCATTTCTGTTAGAAGTCCTTCCCTTCCCTGATATTCCAACTTAGGTGACAATTCCTCCAAGAAGCTTTCCCTTACCTCAC
Source organism: Bettongia penicillata ogilbyi (assembly GCA_023548195.1). NCBI lineage: Eukaryota > Metazoa > Chordata > Mammalia > Diprotodontia > Potoroidae > Bettongia > Bettongia penicillata. Next base: position 87,707 of record JAJHZJ010001014.1, on the reverse strand, counting down.
CCCTTCAGTTCATCCATTCATCTGAAAATGTCCTTTCTCCATATTTCTTATAGCACTTTGTCTGGGCCACTTGGTTGTACTTATCATACTCCAACCCTAATTGTACCACTAACATGTCCCTGAACCACCATCCTACAAAAGATTATAAATTTCTATAGAATAAAATCTATGGTATATCTACCTTTGTACCATCATCATCATCTAGAACAGTACCCTATAATTTTTTTATATATAGTATTTGTCATTTCATCTTTGTATGGAGCTCTGATGAAAAATTTTTAACTTATAGTCTGAGGGTTACCTGATGATGAAGGGTTAAATGGTTTATCCAGATCAGCTCTCTAGCCATTACATCATCTTGACTCATCTTTCACATAGTACTAGGTACTTAATAAATAGCATCAAATTTTTTTATTTTTAAAATTTATTTAGTATTTCATTTTTCCCCAATTACATGCAAAAAAAAAATTTTTAACAATTGTTTTTAAAAACTTTCTGAGTTCCAAATTCTCTCCCTTCTTCCTTCCTCACCCTCAACCCCTCCCCCTCCATTGAGAAAGCAAGCAATTTGATATAGATTGTATATGTGTAGTCATGAAAAACATTTCTATAATAGTCACACTGTAAAAGAAAACAGACCAAAACAATCTTTTAAATTCAAGAAAAATAAAGTAAAAAAGTATGGTTCAATCTATATTCAAACACCATTAGTTCTTTCTCTAGTGACAGATAGTATTTTTCAAACTAAGTCCTTCAGAGTTAACTTGGATCATTGTACACTGCTGAGAATAGCTAAGTCACTCACAGCTAATCATCTCACAATATTGCTGTTTCTTTGTACACAGTACATTTAACTTTGCACCAGCTCATGTAAGTCTTTCCAATTTTTTTTTAGCACCCTGCCCATCATTTCTTATACATAGCATAGTAGTATTCCATCATAAACACATACTACCATTTGTTCAACCATTCCCCAATTGATGGGCTTCCCCTCAATTTCCAAGTCTTTGCTACCAAAAAAGAGCATTTTTTTTCATATGACTATTGATAACTGATTACTTAATCTGAAAACTGACCATATCTTTTGATCATTTATCAGCTGGGGAATGGCTTTTATTTTTATAAATTTGACACAGTTCTCTGTATGTTTGAGAAAAGCGGCCTTTATCAGAGAAATTTCCTTGTATTTTTTTTTCAATTACTATTGCTACCTGTATTCCCATCTATCCTATTTCCTACCTGTTTATTCTATTTTCTCTCCTTTCAACCTGGCCTGGCTCAAGAAAGCTTTGCTTCTGTCTACGGTGCCCCCCCCACCTCCCACCCCGCCAATCTGCCCTCCCTTCTATCACCTCCTTCCCTCTTCTCTTATCCCTTTCCCCTCCTACTTTCCTATAGGGTAAGAGAGATTTCTATATCCAACTGAGGGTGTATGCTATTCCCTCTGAGCCAATCCTGATGAGAGTAAGGTTCACTTATTCTCCCTCACCTCCCTCATTTCCCCTCCACTGTAAAAGCTTTTTCTTGCCTCTTTAATGAGAGATAATTTACCACATTCTACCTCTCCCATTCCCTTTTTCCTAGTACGTTCCTCTCTTATCCCTTAATTTTATTTTTAGATATCATCCCTTCATATTCAACTCACACCTACATGCACTGTATACATATACTACTTCTAAATGCCCTAATAATGAGAAAGCTCTTGTGAGTTACAAGTATCATCTTCCCATGGAAGAATACAAACAGTTTAACTTTATTAAGTTCTTTATGATTTCCCTTGCCTGTTTCTTTTTATGATTCTCTTCACTCCTGCATTCAAAAGTTAAATTTTCTATTCATCTCTGGTCTTTCCATCAAAAATGCCTGAAAGTCCTCTATTTCACTGAATATCCATATTTCCCCTGAAACATTATACTCAGTTTTGTTGCGTAGGTGATTCTTGGTTGCAATAATAGTTCCTTTGCCCTTGCTCTGATCCTTTAAATGTAGAAGCTGATATATCTTGTGTTATCCTGACTGTGGCTCCACAATACTTTCTTTCTTTCTGGATGCTTCCAATATTTTCTCCTTGACCTGGGAACTCTGGAATTTGGCTTTGATATTCCTGAGAGTTTTCCTTTTGGAAATCACCTCTTTCAGGAGGTGATTGGTGGAGTCTTTCAATTTCTATTTTACCCTCTGGTTCTTGAACATTAAAGTAGTTTCCCTGATAATTTCTATGTTATCTAGGTTCCTTTTTTTTTTTAAATTGTGGTTTCCAAGTAGTTGCATTGTTAATATATTTTTTTGCTTAAAGTGACCTGCTTAAATCACATGAAAGCCTAAGTCACATGTGGTGGAGAAGCTTGCTGAATGGGTAGAAGGGTAGAGCAGAGCTGAAAGGAAGTTGATGAGAGCAGTTAGGGTGGAGGAGAAAGAGGACACGGGCAGGCACAGCTAACCTTGTGAGTGTTTGCTTGTGGAAAGGCCCCAGCAGGGGTTGGGGGAAGGTTTGGAAATGGTGTTATCTCCTGGAGTGCTAATATGTATTGACTTCTTGGTTACTAGGATGGATTTGGCTTTCTGGTGTCTGAATAAATGCTTTTCTTCTGCCTTCTATATGGAGAGTCTGTTATATACTTGGTGATTCAGAACTACGCCAACATATAGTCACTGTCAGTGCTGTGAATATTGCCTTGGTGCTACAGTAGTCCAATAATTTTTAAATTATCTGAGTTCTATTTTCAAGGTCATTTTTTTCTGCAGTGAGATATTTCATATTGTCTTTTATTTCTTTTTCATTCTTTTGGTTATGTTTTATTATTTCTCGATTTCTCATAAAGTCATTAGCTCCCATTTGTTCAATTCTAATTTTTAAGAAATTATTTTTTTTTTCAGTGAGCTTTAGAACCTCATTTTCCATTTGACCAATTCTCCTTTTTCAGTTTTTTTCCTTTGGTGAATTTTTGTCTCTTTTTGTCCAATTCTGTTTTTAAGGTATTCTTCTCCTCATTGGCTTTTTTTGACCTTTTTTTAACCATTTGGTCTAGTCTGTTTTTAAGGTGTTATTTTCTTCAGTATTTTTTTTTTGTGTCTCCTTTACCCAAGCTGTTGACTCATTTTTCATGATTTTCTTACATTACTCTCATTTCTCTTCCCAATTTTCCTCTACCACTCCTACCTGGTAGTCAAAATCCTTTTTGACCTCTTCCACGGCCTAAGACCAATTCATACTTTCCTTGGATGCTCTGGATGTATGAACTTTGACTTTGTTATTTTCTGAATGTGTACTTTGATCTTCCTGTCACAATAATTTTCTATGATGAGAAATTTTTGTTGTTTGCTCACTTTCCCTGCCAGTAGTATACTTGACTTTTTAACTCTTTGTTCAAGTAGGGTTCTGCTTTCAGGGTGGAGGACACACTGTTCCAAGCATCAGGGGTTATGTGCAGCTGTTTTCAGAGATACTTCTAGGGACCTGTAACCTGTAAGTTTTCAATTCTTCCACAGTAACATGATGTAAGGACAGGTGCATTTACTACTCTTCTGACCTGTATTCTGGTCTGTGAGTGACCACAAGTATTCTTTTGTGTCTTGGAACTGTGAAGAGGATCCCCATTCCACTATGGCTGCAAGCTCTGGTGTGCTAGTGTTTCTCCTTATCCTGGGACTGCCACTCAGGACTGCAACCCAGATCCACAGCAAAACAACAGATTCCTGTCTCAGGGCTAGCAAAGAGACCCCTGTAATCTTCTGACTGTTTGTTTGACCCCCTACCCTTTGTGGGTTGAGAGCTCCAGAAGCAGCAGCTACTGCTGCTGATTCGGTGGCTCCCAAGGCCTGCTCCTGGTTTGCTGGGGCCAGGGCTGAGCTGGCACAGTCCATGCTGGATCATGCTCCATTCTCACCCAATTTGACAGACCTTTCCTGCTGACCTACTAAAGTTGTCTCTGATGTCTGTGGGCTGAGAGGTCTGGAAACTGCCACTGATTCAGTCATCCTGAAGCCTGTTCCTGGTTTGTTGGGGCCTGATCTGTGCTGGAGTGGCCTGCACCGGACTGTGCTCCTCCCTCACCCTGGTGCAACAGACCTTTTAAGTTGTCTTGGGCCAGAAAATTGCTTCATTCCATCTTTTTGTGTGTTCTGCTGCTCTAGAATTTGTTTAGAGACATTATTTAAAGATATTTGGAGGAATTTGGGGGACAGCTCTGGTGAGTCCTGCCTTTACTCTGCCATCTTGACTTTGCCTCTCCCATCAAACTAATTTTAATTGAATCAAATCATTGGATTTTAAAGCTAGAAGTGGTTTTAAGAAATCATGTGGTCTAACCTCTTCATTTTATAGGTGAGGAAACTGAGGCCCAGAGGGGTTAAATGACTCATCCAAGGTTACACTCATAGTAAGGGGTACAACTGAAATTAGAAATCAGGTTCTCTGACTCCAAATCCAGTGCCCTTCTCTGTTATATCACACTGCCTCCTTCTTAGTACACCTTTTAGCATACTTCTGAATTAATGCATCAGTAATGCTGGTTATGAAACTGTACTTTGACAGAACTATTTTATGTATTCCAAAATAAAATCGCTTTTCTTAAAACAGACTAATATTCAACAGCAGCTTTCAGGTTATTATAACTATGACTCGATTTTATGTCATGCTATAATTAAAGAACTGTGCACCTTTTTTTAAAACTGTAAATGACCTAATAGATTTAATAAATTGGTATTTCAACTAAAGTAACCATTTGTTGTCATTCCAGCTCTCCCACTGCCTTGCAACCATTTCCTCTTTTCTTCACCTCACTGAGCCCTCCTATTCCTTCACCTCTCAGTTCTTTTCCAGGCTTCATCCATTCATCCACGGCTACATTCTCCTACTTTAACTTGACCCCTCTCTTCCCAAAAAATTCTGGCCTGAGAAGCCCCAGACTTTGATTAGTTCCATCACTCCCTGCCTTCACTCCTATTCTTACTGATGTAATGCAAAATGATGCTAAAGAAACTCATGAAATCATATTACTAAGACAGGATATCACTGCAGTATGGCAATCGTTTTACACTCCTCTTATTATTCTATTACTAACCTACTCACCACATCAACTTTTCCAAACTTTTTTCATTTCTCAAAACTCATGACTCCCCTAACGCCCACCCCAACCCACCCCTACCACTTTCAGATTAAAACCTTGCCTCATATTTGTCACTGAAAAAAATTAAAGCCATTTGCTGAGAGCTCCTTACTCCATCTTATCTTACACCACCTGAGATTCCTTTTACCCCTATTTTCTCTTGATACCTGTCTCATATGAAGAGGTGGTCCTTTTCCTTGCCAAGGTAAACCCCTCCACATGCACAAATGATCCCATTCCATCCTAAATGCTCCAGCAAATTGTTCCCTCTTGCATCCCCATTCTCTCATTAATCTTTAATCTCTCCCTGTTCACTGGCTGCTTCTTTACTTCCTATGCCTTTCCTCATCCAAGAATAATAGCCACACCCCTCACCTGATCCACCAGTCCTGATATTTACTGTATCTGTTATCCCCTTGGATGTCTAAACTCCTTAGGAGTGTAGCAGGGACTCCACTTTCTTTTCTGTCACTCTCTTCTTAATTTTCTGTTGTTAGTTTGGTTTCTGACTTCATCCTTTAACTTAAAGACCTCTTTCCAATGTTACTAATTATCTCTTAATTTTCAAATCTAATGGCCTTTACCAATTCTCATCTTTCTTGACCTCTCTGCAGGTTCAGACAATGTTGAAAACTCTCTTGTTCTGAATATTGTCTTTTGTAAGTTCTCACGAAACTGCTTTCTCTTGGTTCTCCTACCTTTCTAACTACATCTTCTTAGCCTCCTTTGCTGAATCTAACCACGGATGTCCCCAAAAGCTCTGTCCTGGGCCTTCTTCCTCTATACTATTTTTGTCCCATAAACATTCAATACTTAGCATGGCCTAAATTGAACTCATCATCTTTCTCTTCATATTTTCCTCTCTTCCTACTCTTTGCATAGATATTAATGTGATCTTCCTAAAGTGCAAATCAGACCACGTCAACCCTTTTCCCCCACTCAATAAACTCCAGAGGCTTCCAATTAGCTCTAGGATGAAAAAAACATCCTCTGCAAAGTCCTTAATGACCTTGTTCTTTTCCACCTTCCAGGCTCCTATTCCCTCCACAGACTTTTCAACTCTGTGAGGCTGACCAACTGACAGTTCCTTGAACAAGACATTCCTTCTTCCATGCATTTTCACTGACTTATCCATCGGCAGAAATCTCTTCCTCCTCAACTCCATCTCCTGTATTCCCTGACTTTCTTCAGGTTCCAGCTAAAATTCCATCTTCTGTAAGAAGCCTTTCCTAACCCCCTTAATTCTAGTGTTTTCCCTCCAAGTTTATCTTCAATTAATCTTGTCTCTATATTGTTTGGATATAGTTATGTGTATGTTGTCTCCCCCACTAAGCTAGGAGTTTCTTGAGAACAGGGACAGAGTTTGGCTTCTTTCTTTTCCTTTCTTCTTTTTTTTTTTTTTAGTTTTATATCTCCAGGACTTAGCACAGTGCGAGGCACACAGGCATATGCTTAATGCTTGTTGACTGGTTAACTGAGAGACATGAAGATGCAATAAAGTCTGTATCTACAGGAAAAGACATTAGGTCACTTTCTAAGACAGTACACTTTTGACTTGGAGAAAAACTACTATTTAAGAAAGGGAACACAATGTATGAAAATTGCTTTAAAAATATTCTGCTTGTCAGCATTGAGAATATATATGTAGGCTCTTTATTAGTAGGTCTCAACGCATAATTCCATTAGTCACATCACCCTTTTCAAGAAAATAGTTAAGAAATGTAGTTTTATATGTGTTTTACATTTTCATTAAAGTTTTTCAGTCTAATATGAAAGGTTTCTATGGTAACAGAGCTTGGCAAGACAACCCCACTCTAAATACTTGTAATCCAGGAAACACCCAACAAGCAAAATAAGTCTTATTTGCTTCTAAAAGCAAAACAAAAACTCCCATAAGTCACTACGACTTCTCTACAAAACATTTGGAAATACTACAAACGCCCAAAAGGGAAAAATACATAGTAAAATTACTATATAAAGTTTCCCAGTACCAAATTAGTAATGATTTAAATAAAAAACAGATTGACAGAAATAAAAGTAAATCTTTTATTTGGCCAAAATTTTCTCAAATGAGCAATTTATATAGAAAATGCTAGAAAACACTTACCATATTGATGCTGAAACACAAAACAGTTTTTAAATAACTGAACTCTACAAATCAGTGAAATTCCCTTGTAGAGGCTATATTATAATCCTAGAATATTGAGTATATTTAAAGAGCAATATACAGAAAAAAAGAAGAAATGGAAAGAAATAACCATCAAAGTTGAAAAACCCAAACCAAGTTTCCAGCCAGTATAGTATTGAAATTAGAAGTCAGGAACATATTGTGATTCACTACCCTACAACTTTCTCACCTCTAAGTCTCTTTCAAAGAACAGTTTTAACCACAAAATAAACTGCAACCTGGAAATCAATCCATAACTTGCTTTAATGTTAAGCATCATGACTAAGATATAAAAACCAAAGTCTAGGATTCTCCTGACTCAATTTCCCTACTGACACCTGGTAGACTTTAAGTCTGACTGAATGTAAGTGGAAAATCTAATCCTGCCTGGAAATGACATGAAGCTGGGGAGATACTGTATCCCTGCAATGTCCTTACTATCAGTGGCAATTTCCTATAGTCAAAAGGTTTGTAAGCTTAATACCAGATCTATTCAATTATAGATTATGGATAGGGGAACGTCCAAGGTTGTCTAAAATTATGCTATTAGGCATAGGACTTTAGACCAACAACATTAAGTTAGGGTCCTTTAATTCTTAGTAATACTGTGGAGACAATTAGGTCAAGGGCTTGTGAAGTTAGCTGTGTCTCAGTTGGTTAATGTTAAAAAAAAAAAAAAAAACAACTTCTTTTGTGGTCCATATTGTAAATGCTTTAAAAAGAAGTATCACCTGACCAAAAGTTGGAATTGCTTTATGTTATAAACTGTGTTAAAAAAAAAATAAACAAAAAAACCCCAATGTCACAAAGTTACCAAGTTGGATGTTTGTGTGTGCACGTATGCTTGGTATGTGTGGCTTTCTAATCAAGATTTGTGATTTCACTGGTGTAGAACAGTGGTATCAAACTTAAAATAGAAATGGGGTCACTGAACCATACAAAAAGGGCACATATTGACTTAGAAAACTACATATTAACATTGTCTATATCTTAATGGTGTTTAGTCATTCAGTTGTTTAGCCACCTGTGGTGCAGTGATAGTCACTGTCACCCCTATTTCTCAACTCTTTCCTGACTATTTTTTTTACCATCTTCTCACTGCCTCATGCCCAAGGCATTTTTGTACCTTTGGGACAGGTGCATTACCTTGTTAGTATTTTCCATATACTTAATGAGCGTAAGCTTTTTTTTAAATTTTTTTAATATTATTGTATTTGTTTTCAATGCTCTACAATCACTTCTATATATCTTAGATTTTATTCTTCCCTCCCTTCTCCTCTTTCTCTTCTTCCTCCCCACTCCCTCCCTAAGACGGCATACAATTTTATATAGCTTTTACACATACATTCCTATTAAATACATTTTCACCTTAGTCATGTTGAATAGAGAGGGAGAAATAGAATGGGAGAAATCATAAAACAAACCAAAATGTAATAAAAAAGAAAATGATCTGCTACATTCTGCGATCAAATTCCATAGTTCTTTCTCCGGATGTGGAAGGCATTTTGCCTTAAGAGACCATTGGAAATTTTTTAAGTCCTTGCATTGCAATGAAGTTCTAAGTCTACCAGAAAAAATCTTCGCACACTGTGGTTGTTACTGTGTATAAAGTTCTCCTGGTTCTGCTCCTTTTGCTCAGTATCAGTTCATGTAAGTCTTTCCAGGCCTCTCTGAAGTCTTCCTGTTCATCATTTCTTATAGCACAATAGCATTCCATTGCATTCATATACCACAATTTATTCAGCCATTCCCCAATTGATGGGCATTCCCTTGATTTCCAGTTTTTGATGACCACAAAGAGTGCTGCTATAAATATTTTTGTACATGTGGGACCCTTTCCCATTTTTATGATCTCTTGGGGATACAGTCCTAGAAGTGGCATTTCTGGGTCAAGGGTTATGCACATTTTTGCAGCCCTTTGGGCATAGTTTCAAATTACTCTCCAGAATGGTTAGATCAGCTCCCAGCTCGACCAACAATGAATTAGTGTTCCAACTCTTCCACATCTTCTCCAACATTTATTGTCATCCTGTTTTGCCACATTAGCCAACAGAGTACCAGGTCTGGAGTCAGAAAGACCTCATCTTCCTGAGTACAAATCTGCTCTCAGACTTTACTAGATGTGTGACCCTGCTTGACTTAATTTCCTCAACTGTAAAAAATGAGCTCAAGAAAGAATTAGCAAACTACTCCATGTATTTTTGCCAAGAAAACCTCAAAGGGTTTGTTTTTTCCACTTGGACACAAATGAAAAACAACTGAACACAACCACCACAACAAAATGTCCTGATGGCAGAAAGTGAAGAAGAATTAAGGAGCCTTTTGATGAGGGTAAAAGAGGAGAGTATAAAAGCTAGCTTAAAGCTTAACATTAAAAAAAAGTGAGATCATGACAACTGATCCCATCACCTCCTGGCAAACAGAGGAGAAGAAATGGAAGCAGTATCAGATTTTCTATTCTTGGGCTCAGAGATCACTGGAGATAGCAACTGTGACCATAAAATTAAAAGATGCTTGCTCCTTCAAAGGAAAGCTATAATAAATCTGGATAGCATACTAAAAAGCAATGACATCACCTTGCCAACAAAGATCCCTATTAGTCAAAGTTATGACTTTTCCAGTAGTAACGTATGGTTGTGAGAGTTGGACTATAAGCAAAGCTGAATGCCACAGAACTGATGCTTTTGAATTGCAGTGCTGGAGAAGACTTCTGAGAGTCTCCTGGACAGCAAAGACATCAAATAGGTCAATATTTAAGAAGTTAATTAAGGCTATTCATTGGAAGAACAAACACTGAAGCTGAAGCTTAAATACTCTGGCCACATAATGAGAAGACAGATCTCACTGGAAAAGATCCTAATGTTGGGAAAGGACAAAGGCAAAAGGAAAAGGGAGCAGCAGAATGTGAGATGGACAGTGTTGTGGAAGCAATGAACATAAGCTTGGACAGACTTCAGTAGCTAGCAGAGGATAAAAGAGCAGGGCACTCTGTGGCTCATGGGGCCATGAAGAATTAGGCATGACTGAATGACTGAATAATGAATGACTGAATAACAACAAAATGTCCAATTTCATTTTTATTTATCTTGTTTGATACTTCCCAGGTACATCTTAATCCAATGCTAGCTCAATAGGGAATGCTGTCCAGTAAAAAACTGGTGTAAAAAACTCTCTGTGCCAATAGCGATCATCAACTGTTTTGCAGTTTGTTTGTTTTTTAGAAAGCTGCCTGGGACCCTGAAAGGTTAAGTGATTTACACAGTCACACAGCCAATTTACATGTCCGTGACATGATCTGAACTCAGACATTCTAGACTCTAAGGCTAGCTCCCTCACCACTATACTATGCTGTCTCTCTTACACACAGATATGCAATACATAATTATATATAGCTGTGTACATACATACAATTTCTGGCAGGTAGTTTTAAAGTATTTCATTCTTAAATAATTATGAATGGTTTTTATTATATATTTTGAGTTTCTTTTCTAATACTATTAAGCTTTTAAAACATAGTTGATTATTACTGCCATGAATTTAATCCAAAAATGCTTTTCCATTTAAGTAAAAGTTATGAGCCAAAACAAAGCAAAAAACAAACCCCAAACCTAAATCAGATAATTAGTTCAGCCTAACTCTTTTTACAAATCAGCATATTTGCAAGGTTTGTTACTCTAAGTATCAAAGTACAACTTAAAACAATAAAATGCCCTTGGATTAAGGCAAAAAAAAGAGTTTCCAAATGGTACTACTTTTTTGCCAGAAACTGTTTGCTCAGAAGAATAAGAACAATAAAATGCTCTTCTGTGCTGAAATTCCCAAAGACCATCACCATTTCAAGAAAACTACTCTTAAAGTTATCATTAATAAGAACTTGCTTTTAATGATTTAAAACCTAAAATTCTGTTGTTAATCTACTCATAAATACTGTTTCTTTCCTCTGCTTGTTGCAGTAGAAAGATCTCCTTCCTTGAAGAGAATTAAAATTATTCATATGGCTAAGGATGTTTTGGTAAACTGTATTTACTTGAAATTTTCCCCTTGCACAATTCTTCTGCTCCAAGCATTTTGGGAAGAAAATCAATAAAACACTATGCCACAGAATTCTCTATCTTACCAGAGAATTTTCCCCTGCCCTCACTTTTTTTTCCTGTTTTAAAATCACCACCCTAGTTGCATGTGCCTGGGGTACTTTAAGAACATGAATCAATTTCACAGAGGTACAGTAACTACAGTAATAAAGAGAAGTTAAAACATTTTCCTTTCCCTATAACTTCCTTTAATGAATATTTGAAGTAGAATGTACTTTATCTTCCCTAGTCTTAACTTGGTGGAGACAAAAAGTTACATTTCAGGAGCTGTAGGCACTTGGAGCTGTAAACACTGCTTATCAGCATTCTAACCTTTCTTAGGTGCCTCCCTCCCCTACCAAAATCTCCCCGATCCTGGTATTTCTGGCTAGTAGCAATCCATAATAACTACCACTGAGTAGGAAGAATATTAATATTAAGCAAGGAATTGCAAAGGATAATATGTACCAGGATTTGTGAGAAAGAGTAGGAAAGGGAGATTATTTTAAAAGCGATCTTAAGTTGGTGTTTTAGTACTTTATTTTCTTAGTTTGGGATTTAAGGTACTTGGTCCATGGAAGAAAGACAAAGAGATTACAGCATCAGCATCTTCCGTTGATGTTAAGTTTAAAAGGTTTTCAAGCCTAAGTTATACTTTTTACTACTAGAATGGGACAGGAAGGGGAAAGTTTGAAGAAAATTAGATTTTAATTACCTTTGACAGTAATTACAATATAACTGGGAATAACTACCTTTTAAGGTGGGTTAAAGCTAGAAGTGAAAAATTTTAAATGCCAAGGTTGTATATTATCTTAGAGACAATACAAGAGCCACTAGAACTTCTTGAGCAATGGAAGGGCAAGGTCACCCCTTCACTTTAGACTGACAGTTACAAATATTCAAATTCCTCAGCACTTGCTCCTGACTCCTGTTTTAGAGTAGAAAACATAAGTGAAAAAATTCAAATAAATTACTATCTAGCTGTAAAAGCTCAATAATTATTATTTAGTTTGTCATCATTTAGTAATGGAAAAACAATCACTCATTTTGGTTTTTAATATTCCTGTTTCCTGAGAACTTCAATATAAAAGACAACTCATGTAGAATGCTCCAAAAATGAGCTAGTTACCTTGTTTTGAAATAAAAGTTTTACCACTATCATACCACAGAAATAAATACTAGTAACAATAACGAACTCTGGTTTAGCCCATGACTCCTTAGGCTCCTTCTGGACCTGTCTACCTCTATAATCTCCGTTTCCCTTCCACTCTGTCTAATTTTCAGCTTCCTTATGTGCTGACTTTGACTATTAGAATGTAAATTCCTTGTCAGACGCCGGTCTGGATTTTTGCTTGTAATTGCATACTTAGCACATGAGAGTAAATGCCTATCTAACAACAATACCATTGTTATCGCTGTTTGTCCTTTGTTTCAAAAAGGACGAAGGCATCACACCGGGTGATATTTTCACTCTGAGGCAGTTAACTGAGGCAAAGTCATCAGCCTTGCTCTCTCTTTCACAGTCATTAAAGTCCAGTAGAAAGACAAAAGTCAGGATGACTGGCCCAGGATGCAGGGGAAGACCTAGCTTCAACATGTGACCCAGCTCTAAGTGTTTCATAGCACCTACTTCAGCCACATTCATGGCCACTGGAACAAACTGCACTTATCCACCCATTCCACTAGGGAAGTTTTCACATGCTCATTTAGGGGCTACCTAACAGCAATATACAAAATAATTACTTTTGAAAGAAGAGGTTAATGTCAAAGTGTGACAACCTGAAGGAAGAACTAAAATAAGTGAGAAAAGGGGAAAAAATCTACCAGGAAATATTTTATTTCCCTGTGTAGAGATATCCAGGAGGAGAGTCAGTAAGATCCCCTTACCTTTCTTGTATCCTTAAAAATGTGTGTAAAAGTGATTATCAATAATAACTGTTGCTGTTTCCCTCCTAGCCTGATGTCTTTCTTTTTCTTGGCCTCATTAAAGGTGCCATCCCCTGGCTACTTCTTAAACAGGCCTATTCAATGAATGGGCGTTGCCTCACCCTAAGTGAGTACCTGCATAGACCTTGGTCTAAAGGGGCCAAGGTCTCCCAGTGCATCCTGAGTCATCTCCAGTCATCCTGATGAGTATCTGGTCACTGGATCCAGATGGCTCTGGAGGAGAAGTGAGGCTGGTGACCTGCACAGCCCTCCCTCACTAAAAACAAAGTCAAGTGCAGGTCATGTCATCATTGCTCTGATGGCATGGTCTTCTTTGGCCACGAAGGACAAATATAAAATGACAACAACAACAAAAATGTGTGAGATTGCTTGGACTTCTTCACTTAATCAGAACACTGATGGTGTCCTTGATAAGATACAAATTCACCTCATCCTGGATACTCCTTGACATCACACTGAATATGAACCATTCAAAAGACCCAGAGCTAAGACACACCGAGAGAAGCTAGTCAGAGATACAGCCTTCAATTTACTGTAAGGAAATCTATACAACTAGTCCCTTCTTCCCGCTACAATGTCAGCAGACAGAGACAGCAGTAGAATGGAATTTCCCAGGCAATGTGAGAAGCTTCAGGAATCTAAGCCAGCAGCAGTGAAGCTGCAGAGGCAGAGCACTGGAGGACACTGGATAATAATAATAATAGTAACCAAAATGATAAGAGCTAGCACTAATATAGCACATTAATACAGCACTTTACAATTTTTAAGGTTTGCAAAACACTTTCATTATTCTATTTGATGCTTGCTGTGATCCTGTGAGGGAAGTGTTATCATTCTCATTTTACATAGGAACTGACTGGGTTAAGTGACTTGCCCAAGACTACAAAGCTAGTAAATGAGTCATGTAAGACTTTTAAAGCAGGTCTTTTTTACTCCAAATCCAGCTCCTGGACCCCAAGAAAGAATTCTTGGACAATGCCAAATTCTTAGCCCAATTAAAGGAATTTCTGGGTCACAGAGGGGCTGAAGCCAAGGACCAGTCCTTTATTAGTATAAGTTATTGGATTGTAAGGACTTCTGGGGAAAAGGGCCAACTCTTTAGCAACCTTATGTGCTTGGAGAGTTCCAGCATGCAGAAAGGAATCGAATCTCTAGTAACCCTTGGTAGGGATTTGGTTCTTAGCACTGTAACTATGGAAGGCTATTTTTAGCTCAGGAAGAAATAAAATTTCCTGAAAAAAGCAAAGAGGATTTTCCTAATTGCTCATAGACTTGGGAGCAAGTCCTTTGTATTCTGCATTTTTAGGTTGGTTTAAACAAAACTTACCTTACATACAGTGTTTTATTAGCTCAGTACTTACATACAGAAGCTGAAAGCTCATTAACCCTGAGAAATCAAACTGATTCTGTTTTGTAACTGATTCCATTCCTTATCACTGCTAATATTCTCCTATCTGCCTAAGTCAAGTTTGTCTCTAAGTTCAAAAGCTCATGAGCTCAGAAAGTCTCTTTTCCTGTCTCAGTGAAATCTGAAAGTTCACTTTCCCTATAAATCACTGTAATTACAAGAAAACCCATTACCTGTCCAACGCTAGCTGCCCAGTACCTAGACACCGTCAGTTATCCTCTCAGGTGGATAAATCAATCAGAACTTCCTAAATGGAAAGGGTTGCTGTTAGCTCACACTCCTGATTTCTAGCCAATCATATTGCCCTCGGTGCCTGTGATGCCTCGAGATTTTGTAAACAAGCATATTGTTTTCCCCCTCTACGATGCTCATCTATGAGAATCTTTGGATTAAGAATAAAACTGCATGGTGAAGGGGAAATTATTTTCCTATTTTGGAGTATCTAATAATTTTAAGAGAAAGGACTCCTTTTACAATTCAGGCTATCATAAATTCTTTTTAAGATTCTTTCTTCAGCTTGTTGTTGGCAGTGTCTATATCAGGTATGCGTTTACGTAAAGATAGAAATAAAAAACTGAAATTCCCTGAAATTTCAGGTGAACTATGAATTTCAGGTGAATTCCTAATTTGATGTTCTTCTTGTAGTTCTGTTGTAAAGAGGATCAGAACAATAAGGCTTAAGCTGGTTTTTATCATGTGAACTAGTTACTGGAAAAGCAAACTTAGGAGGTTATATTAAATTATATTGAGTCTTGTTACCAGCAGATTTTAGAATTACTTAGGAATCTCTGCAGGGGACTTGGAACCAAAGAAGTAGATCTTCAAGGAGGAATACCTTTCAGGGCAGTCCTGGGAATGAGACCTATTCCAGGATGTCCAAGAAAAGATATTTTCAGAGACCAGAGGACTACATGAGACATCAGGGACTCAGAAAAAATGCTGATTAAATGGACACTGGGAGTGGGTTATTAGGATGTTATCATAATAATAATTATATAATTAAAATGTCACACTAATGATATCATTGTGTTAATTTGGCTTTTTGTTCATGGTGTTTATGTTTGCTGAGTTTTCTTGGTTACCTTGTAAATCTCCCCTGTCAAATTACTTCAAGGTAAACCCTCTAAGTAATGCAAATTTCTCACCTGAAATTGGGACATTGGCTCAGACCACAGGTGAGCCCATCTCCTCCCCCTAAATTGAGGAAGATTCATTAGCTCAAATGGTTTTACAAAATTACATGATTCTGGACCTTATCACTGCTTTACAAGGGGGACCCTATGCTATGAGTACTCGATCTTGTTCTTCCATTAACCAGCCAGGAGAAACTGAGACAAGCCTACACAAGACAGAGTAATAGCAGGTCACTACTAAGTGACCTCTCGTAGAATCTTCCTTGGCTCATTTGGCTGCAGGGTTATGACCTGTTAGCCAACATTGAGAAATGGGCTCTTATTGGCCTCTCTTGTTATTCTTTTTAGACTTTGCCTCAGTTACTGTATTAAAACCTTTTCTAGACCAGCCCCAGAAAACCTTATGGCAATACACACCACGAAGAGTGACTAAATTACAAATCTTACAGAATTAGTTTATAGACAGGTGATCCAAGTAAGATGTCTCTCATCGATAAAAGCAGGAACTGAGAAAAATCAAACAGATCCTACCTCTGTAACTGATTCTGTTCTTTATCACTGCCAACACTTTGCAGAGCTCCTTAAGTCAAGTTTCTTTGTCTATAAGTTCAGAAGTTCAAGAATTCAGAAGGTCACTTTTCCTTTCTGAGTTAAGTCTAAAAGTTCAGTTTCCCTACAAATCATTTTAAAACACTAGCTGCCCTCGTACAATTAGGAGAAATCTGTCATCTATGTACCATTAGTCATTCTTACAGGTGGACTAAATCAATGAGAATTTCCTAGACGGAAGGAGGGATTGTTGTTAGCTCACATTTCTGATTTCTAGACAATCATATTGTCCCCAATGCCTATAATGAATGCTTCAGATTTTGTAACCAACTGTATTCTTTTCCCCATCTATGATGCTACCTTCTAGTTTTAAATGCTCCTCCTTTTATCAGTAAAAATGATCTGTCTGCCTTCATTTGGAGTCTTTTGGCTTGCTGAAGAGCTAAAGACCCCTTTTATTGGTCACTGCCAGTCTTACCAATAAATTGAACGTGCTTTGGGCCTCAGTTTACCTTAATTTCAATCACAACCTCTTCCCTAAGATGTATTTTGAGACAAGTCAAATTCTGATGTTCCCAGGAGAAACTTCATGTAGAAGCACAAGCAAAAAAAAAAAAACAACAAAGATTGTGATTAGAAAGAAGCCCCTCAAGTCTGAGCCTCATCCATGTAGACTCAGAGCTGCAGTTCTAATTTAATGCAGCTATTTCATGACTTGTATAATATAAAGTAGAACAAAATAAAACACTTGAAAAACATATAAATCAGCATGAGAAATAGCTTAAAAATTTATCAGATAGGAAAGGTTCCCACATACTAGATGTTTTTAAAGCACAGTTAGTCTTCAAAAATCTTATATATGCACATCTCAGTACTTCAACTTTGTAATTTATAACATCTGTGATGTCATAAATTTGGCTGACCCTGCCAACAGTACAGAATGCAACCTACCCATACCTTTAAAAAAAGGCAATTTTTATTCATGTCCTCCCATAAATAATTTAAAGGAGACTTACTCAACATGTTGGAAACCTACCACTAAGTCCCCTTCCTGTGGATACCACAGCAATAGTTAGCCTATCCAACTACATGACCTCTTTCTCTAATCATATATTTCCTAAATGATATATCCTCTTTTGTGAATGTCATCATTAGTAGTAGGACATATCATATTTATGCTGATCATGCACCTCCATATTAACCTTTGGGTCACCTAGAATTTTAATCTTTTACAGGCTATGACTTTATTCCTTATTGCTGCCATGTAGCACCTCTAAAGTAACAAATATAACACACCTCAAAAATGCTTCTTTCTCCCTAAGATTTTTCATAATCAGTTAATTAAATTAACTGAAGCCTAAAACTAAAGTCTAAATTAACTAAAAGTCTAAAACTGGAAGAAGATGGTACAACTCATCAGCAGATTTAGCTTCTGGATTACCATGTTTTTAAAGACGCTCCTAAATGAAGGAATTTATAAGGAATATTAGACTTTAAACCTGAGCCATTGATACAGAATGCAAATGCAAACAAAATAAAGAGTTATTCAAATAAAATTACAAACACAGAACTTCTGAAACACCATGTAGTAAAATGATGAAAATAATAATGTAAATAGTAATGTAAATTAATTTATTATTCATTAAATGTAATGTAAATTTTTAAAAAGTCAAATAGCTTCACATATCTTTACACCATCACTTGTTCAAAAATTGTCTAAATTTTTAAAAGCTATATATTTAGACTGCTCTCTCTTGAAGCATTTATTTACATATTAATGAATACACAAAAATACCACTGATAAGCTCAATTCAATCACTGGAGCTCAGTTAAATATTTATAAACACATTTTGAACATCCTTAAGCAGTCTGAATCTACCATGTTTTAAAATGAAATACAGTATTTATTTTATTCTTTGATCAGTTCTATGCTCATTTAAATGAGAAGAGGCTACCCCATTCTTCAAGCCTGTGCAAATTTCTGAATCAAATAAAGAATCTTTTTATAATTTTATTTCCTAATTGTAGTTCTCATAGGCAATCTTTGAATAACACAAAAGGGTATTTTTTTAAAATGTTGGCAAATGAACTGTTCATCATTCATTTTGTAATCCACCTGAGCAAAATTCCTAAAAATCTGCTTTCTCTTGTCTGCTAGAAATTTTTAATTCACTTTTTAAAATATTGTAATTTAGAAATAATGGCATCCTAATCATTTACATTTATGTTGCTAAGAAGATAATTCTCACCCCTGAAATAAATTTTAGACCTGAATCACAGATCTAAGTATTTCCCAGTATCAGCACTCATACCTATAGATTCAGGAAGATCCAGGAGTTCATTGTGTTGCAAGTCAAGGTTGGTGATTTGAGTACAGGTTCCAATTTCCTTTGGAAGGTGCTCCAGCTGATTGTGAGCCACATCCAAGGTTATGAGGTTACATAATTCACCTATGAATTGATTAATAAATATTACATTAGTATTATTGCAACCACAGAAAGATGGAGCTATCTGAATAATGCTGATAAGCCAAGGATTATTTCTTTACAAAAAACAAAAATAGTTACTAAATACTTCTAAAACATCTTAAGGTATATCGGCATGTCACTTTTATATGAAAACAATGTCTTATGGAACATAAACACACTTAGATTACAAAGAAACACTAATTCTAAGAAAAATGTCTATATATATACATATACATGCTACAAAAAAGGTCAATGACACAAAGTGAAATCTATTATTTCAAAACATTAATTGACAAAAGTTAAAAATAATACTACAAATGAAAAATTTGCTATGTGATTTTAAATTATAATAAATACAATTTGCCCAAATAAGATCCTTATTTTAACTTTACCAAACAATATTTTGTATTTTTTCTACAATTACTTTCAAAAAAAGACTTCCTCAAACTAAATATAGCACACTTCTATAGTAATAAAAAACATTATCCATGTGATTTATAGGGTCACATTTATTTATGTGGTAATCAGCCAGCTAGCATGTACGGAACACTTACTAAGTGCCAGGCATGCATGAAGCAATGGGGACACACGGAAAGGCAAAAAGTCCTTCCTGATGAACGACTCACATTCTGACTGAGGGAGACAACACACAAACAGAGCACACACAGGACAGACCGGATACAATCTCAGAGGGAAGGTGTCAAGATTGATGAGAACTGCCAACGGCTATCGAAGAAGGCGGGACATTAGCTGAGACCTGAAGGGAGGCAGTAAAGTCAGGAGGCAGAGATGAGGAAGAAGAACTGTCCAAAAATGGAGGAAAATGCTCCAAGTCGGAGGGTAAAGTGTCATATGCATGGAAGAGCAAGGAGGCCAGAGTTGCCAGATGGCAAGTTATCAGAAAGGTAAAAAGGGGTCATGGTGATAAAGGGTTTTGAAAGCCAGAGGATTCTACATGTGATCCTGGAAGTAACAGGGAGCCAGGCCTATGTCTTAGGAAGATCAATTTGACAGCTGAGTGGAGAATGTATTAGTGTGGGGAGAGATTTAAGGAAGGGAAACCAATCAGTAGGCTCTTGCAATAGTCCACTTGGGAGGTGATTAGGCCTGTTCCAGGTGGTGGCAACGTCAGGCAAGAGAGAGGTACACGTGCAACATGTTGCAAAGGTAGAAACGAAAACGAACTCTGATTGGATATGTGGAGGTGAGAATGAGGGAGTTAAGGATGATACCAAGGTCATGAGCCTAAGTTTTCGGGAGGATAGTGGTAATCTTAACAGTAAGAACAAAATGAGTTCAGTTCTGAATATGCTGAGTTTAGGATATCTGCAGGCCATCTTTGCAGTCCTCTGACTCCAAATCCAGTGCTCCTTTCGCTATACCATGCTGCCCCCCAAACTCAAAAAGAGAACAAAGGAAATGGCACCAAATGTTCAGCACTTTGGCACCTAGCCTTCTGTAACACTGGGTGACAAGATTCCCCCTGCCAGTCATGAACGAAGATGTGAAAATAGCTCTACCAGTAAAATCATCTGTTTGCAGGGGATAGCCTGTGATTAGTAGGAAAACTAATTCTTCTGCATCAACTGTAAAGCAATCAAAAGTCTACATATTCTAAAGACCAAGAGTTTCTACAGAAGTGATTTTTAGCTTACAGTAAGGTACTTTTGGGCATTTGTAACTCCATATTGCCTACCTATGATTTAGTAGAGCAGTCCTAGGGAGATGCTTGAGGCACTGAAAGGTTAAGTGATCTACCCTGAGTACTAATGTTAGAGGTAACACTTGAATCTAGATCTTCCTGACTCCAAGTCTAGTACTTTCTTCTCTACATCATGACACTTCCTCAAGAATACCAGGTTTTGGGGGATTTTTTTTAGTTACAGTAAATTAAGCTTTTTTTGTTCTGAGAATTTCACAATGTCACCTGGGGGTTATATAATATATCTCTACTACTAGGGTTTTTTGCTTGAGAAAAATAATCAGTGTAGCTATTTCACTGTGGAGACACTGACATTTAAAGTTATTTCTACCAGTGCAACTAAAATATATTTTCATCAACAGCAGTTCATTAGCAGCAAATGATTTACTAGGCAACAGTTGTATTTAAGTGAGATGCTTTTTTGTCAACACTTTGAAGCACTTATTACATACAAAGAACTGTTATAGGTACTGGGAACACAAAGACAAAAAACAAACAGTCCCTGCACTCACGGAACTTATTGGTTTATATCCCAGGAAGGCAACTAACAAAAAGACAAGGCTCAAAAGTAAGACTTGTCCTTTCAAGAAGGTGGAACTAGATCACGTGCCAGTGAATGGAGAATGGCTTAATTAATACCCAATAGTCAATAAATAGTAAGTACCTACTACTGCAGCAGGGTGCTCAACACAAGGATGTGATGTTTGTAGACTCAAAACAAAGCCCAACAGCTGATAGGAAATGAAGGGTTAGTCCTCCATAATGGCAGGCTTTGGGAGAAGTTTATTGCTCAGCCCTCCAATCAGAGAGAAGGGAAAACCTAGGATACTGAGGAGGTGCTGAGTATTGGAGTTGAATCAATCTCCATGGTGATAAGATTACAGGTGATGAGCTTATCCTGGGTGAAAGCATGGTGTTTGTAGAGTCAAAACCAAGCAAGTGTTATATGACTGTTTAGGAGAATTACATGATGTATCTAAAGAAAATTTATTTTTAAAAAGGAGAAGATATGACCAAGAAATGGAGAATTAAATCCTCTCCAATCACTCTTTTAAAAAATTTTTGTTTTATTTTTTCCAATTACGTGTAAAAACAATTTTAACACTTTTTTAACATTTTGAGTTCCAAATTCCCTCTCCCCTTGAGAAGACAAGCAATTTGATAGTAATTATATGTGCAGTCATGCAAAACATATTTCCTTATCAGCCATGTACTAAAGAAAACACAAACACACAAAAAAAAACCAAGAAAAGTAAAGTTTTTAAAAAATATGTATCAATTTACATTCACACTTCATCAGTTCTTTCTTTGGAAATGCATAGTATTTTTCACCATGTCAACTATGGTGATCATCATACAGTATTGCTGTTACTATATACAATGTTTTGGTTCTGTTCACTTTACTTTACATCAATTCAAGTAAGTGTTTTCATGTTTGTCTGAAACCATCCTGCTCATCCTTTCTTATAGCACAACAGCATTCCATCAGAATCATATACCCATTCCCTAACTGATGGGTATCTCTTTAATTCCCAGTCCTTTGCTACCACAAAAAGAGACGCTATAAATATTTTTGTACATGTAGGTCCTTCTCCCTTTGTTATGATCTCTTTGGGACACAGACCTAGCAGTGGTCTTGCTGGGTCAAGGGATATGTACAGTTTTATAACCCTTTAGGCATAGTTCTGAATTGCTCTCGAGAATGGCTGCATCAGTTCACAATTTCACTAGTGCATTACTGTCTCAATTTTTCCATATCCCCTCCAATATTTGTCATTTTTCCTGTGATGCTAGCCAATCTGATGGGTATGAGATGGTACCTCAGAATTATTTTAATTTGCATTTCTATACTTAATAGTGATTTAGAGTATTTTTTCATATGACTATAGATAGCTTTGATTTCTGTCTGTAAATTGCCTATTCATATCCTTTGACCTCTACACCAAGTTTAAAAAAAAAAGGAATTATGAGGTAAAACAGTCACAGCTGAATCCTCAAAACAAGAAAGCAAGAAAGAAATCCAACAAGATGAGAACTCTAATCCTTTAGGCAATCATTCAGCACTGCTCTCCCATCAGCCTCTGGGTTCCACCAGGGCTCACAATGTGACCCATGACCCATAAGATTGTGCTCTGGGGCCCATAGAGGGATTACATTCCTACTTCAGATACTGCCAGGATCCACTCTCTTGCTTTAGGCAGCAGACTGTGACTCTACCTAATCATGGGAACAAGAAAAGAGTGATAAGAGGGGAGAGGGAATTGGGCTTCCCTAAGTTATAGAACCCAAGACTGCACACACTGACCAGTATACCCAACCCCCTTCCCTCATTCCTGTTAAAAAAAAAAAAAAGCAGTAAGTGCTGATTCAACCCAATCAGAGAAAGAAATAATAGACAGCACTGGAGCAAAGGAACAGCATGACTACACCAGGCCTGAAGGATAGAGGGCTGAAATTCAAGTAGGGCCAGTCCTGTCCTCTCTGCCCAACCCAAAGGGTTGGGTATGGGGGTTGAGGCCGGTAAAAAGCAAAGTAAATTTCCCAACAGAGAGAAGGAAGGAAAGGAAAAAAGCTACATTACCGAACATGGTCCTCCCAGCTATGGAAAGTAGGCTCTACTATTATCCCCATTTTACAGATAAGAAAACTGGGCAAGAGATTTAGCAACACAGGGTCACACAGATAGTAAATGTCTTAGGTCTGATTTTTTATTCAGGTCTTCCTGACTCCAGGCTAAGCACTACGGATCCACCTAGTTACTTCCTTAAAGAAGTCAATCACAGAAACACACTTTATGGCAGCAAAGAACAAGAAACTAAAGTGATTTCTCATGAAGTGGGGGAATGCTGGTGGCATATTAACATGATGAAATATTATTCTAAGAACTGACAAAAGAAGAATCAAAAATCTTTATGAACTGATTCATAATTGGATGAATTGGAATCAAAGTAGTAATACGCACAATTACTACAAAAATGAAAATGAAAAGACTACTAAAAAGAAACTGAATTATATATAACTACAAAGTTCATAAAAATTCTACAGTATAAAGAAACATACCTGCCTCTTTATAGCAGAGGTAAATGACTCTAGGTCAAATAACGTCTAATAGTCACTGTTTCTGCTTAGTTATTTTTCTTTTAGTATGAGGGAGGGTGCAATCTGGATGGAGGGAGAAGGGAAATATTTTCAGAAATGACTGTGATGTAAAAATAAAGGTTATCAATAAAACTTATTTTTAGGTGGAAAAAAAGGGAAGTAAAAATAATCTCACATTCACTTGTCCACTAGAGAGTCCTGGCAAAGAGACAGGCTAAAATGAAACCCATCCATCTTGGGAAACATACTGTGAGATCAGATACAGATAAAAAAAAAAAAAACAGAAGACAAAAGGATTGAAGAATACATCACTTAAACATCATGATAGAGTTCAGCTTCTTTTAGTTTCTGTATTTTTTCTGAAAATTTTCCAAAAAATACTGTCACTAAAATACAACCCACTCTTTGTTAATATAGGCAGTAATTTCACAATCAACAACATAACCATAAATAGCTTAAGACAAAAACACAATAATTGATATCCAACCCTAACTACTCAGGAATTATATTAAGAATTCAATTCAACAGACAATGTATAGTACTTCCTATGTACAAGATATTATGCTCAACACTGAAGATAAAAAGACAAAATAAATAGTCCCTCCCCTCAGAGAGCTTACAGTCTCTGATGAGGAAGAGACCTTCTATTTGCCCAGGATAAACCCCTGCTCTATGCTCTCATCCCTTCTTCTCCCATCTCCTCCTTCCCTCTAGATCTCATCAACTCTTCTTTATCCACTAGTTTCTTCCTCGCCACCTACAAGATGCCCAGTCTCTCCCATCCTTAAAGTTCACTTGATGCTCCATTCCACATAGATATAGATAGATAGATAGACAGACAGATATGTATGTGTATATGTACACATCTACATGTATGTATATATCTTACAAATAGAGAATATTCTATATTCTCTTGGTGGACATATCTCATACAAAAATTTGTCTCTTCTTGTTGCGTCTCACTCATATTTCAGCTCATTATATTCTGGTTTTTGATCCCACAAACTAAAACAGCTCTCCAAGGTTAACAACTTTTTAATTACTAAATCCAATGACCTTTTTTTATCCTCATTCTTCTTGCCCACCCCATAAACTTTTAAACTGCTGATCACTTCCTTTCTCCTGCATACTCTCACTTCCTTTGACCTCCACAATATTACCTTCTCCTGGTTCTTTCCTCTATTTGACCAAATCTTTTCAGTATTCTTTATGAGAACACCATTCTTAACCCATCAAATGTGGGCATCTTTCAAGACTTAGTCCTGGGCCCAAATCTACACTTGCTCCCATGATGATCTCATCACCTCGAGTGGCTTCAATCCTATATTTAGGAATATTACTTGAATTATACATATATAGCTCTAATCACTCTCTTGAATTCCAGTCCTATATTCCCAAATGCCTGCAGGATATCTCTATTTGAATATTCCATAAGCTTCTCAAACTTGACATGTTCAAAAAAAGAGTTTATTATATTTTCCTTAAAACCTGACTTCGTTCTGAACTTCCCTATTTCTGTTGAAAACACCACTTCCCTCTTCCCCAGGGACAACAAAGGACAAGTCACCACTCATGATTTCTAATGCTATTCAGGACTTTATTACCTCTTACCTGTATTACTGATAGTGCCTGCTAACCAGTATTCAAAAATCTTTATCCTGGCATTTAAAATCCTCCCCTATCTGTGTCCCACTGACCTTTCCCATCTTACTGAATTTCAATTCCCTTTGTGTTTTCTCCATTCCAGTCTACTGGGCCTACCAGTGCTGTTTCCTGAGCACAATAATCTTTCTGCCCCCATGCCTTTGCGTAAGTGACCTCCACATCTAGAATGCATTCAGTCCTCATCTCTACCCCAGCTTCCTCCAAAGCACAGCTCAGACATCACCTTCAACAGAAATCAGCTAGATGGCCCCGTAAATCAAGTCCTGAACTTGGAGTCAGGGAAATATGAGTTCAAAACCAGTCTCAAACATTCACCAGGTGTATGCCCCTGGTTAATTCACTTAACCTCCATCTGCCTCAGTTTCCCCAACTGTAATGTAGGGACAATAATAGTACTTCTTTTGCAGGACTGCTGTGAGGACTCAGTATATGTAAATCTTAAAGTACTATGTAAATGCTAGTTACTGCGATTATTTCTTGATCTTTCTCAATTATTAGCATTTTTTCCCTCTTGAAATTGCTGTTTTCTATCTCCTTATTTGTATATGTGCTGTATCCAAAAAAGAAGCTTTGTATACAATTTATTAGCACTTTTTCCTCTTGAAACTACTTTCTATATATTTTCTATTTCCTTATCTGTTTATGTGCTATATTCAAATAAGAAAGCTTTGTAAACAATAAATATCCACATAAGGAAATATATACTTGTATACAGTTGACTGAGATTAATTGAGGCCAATGGCTTAGGGAAGAGGGGAAGAGAAGAAAGATCCCCAGCACTATACTGCTTACTATTACATACTATAATATACTACTACTATGGTACCTTGCACACAGTGAGTACTTAACAAATATTTCTTTTATTGAACTGAATACACACAATTAAGCAAATTTATGGCAATCTGAGGTAACTAAGGGGGATCAGGGAAGGTTAAGTCTTGAAAGTACACACATATTCAGAGGCAAGATATAAAGAACAAGGACATTTCAAGCTCACGTGAATAAGTTAGATGGAATGTCAAATTTGAGGAACTAGGAGTCCCAGTTTGGTTGGAAAGACACTTACATTACAAAAAAAATGAGAAGGGAAGCAGATCACATACCTTTCACAGATATGGGTAAAAGATTAGTCTTACGGGACCAGAGAGAAGCTAAAATGGATAATTTTGATTAAATGAAACTGAAAAAACTTTCCTAACAAAATTACTGTTAACTGGGAAAGGAACAGAAATATTTGAATGAGAAAAAAAAGCAGCAACTTTGTATCAGAGAGTTTTGTATCCAAGATATGAGGACAAACTAAATTCCTCAACCCACTCATTTCCCATAAACTCCTCCATCCCACCTCAGCCATACACAAAGATAGCCATACCCTTGATCACAAATGGACAACTTTCATGTTCTTGAACTCTGAAATTCTCTCTCAAATTATCATCTTTTGATTTACTTCTTCTGCCCTGTAAAATACCATAATCTCTTCTTTGTCCAACTGTAGCCTCTAGTTCACATATACATTTTGAATTAATTGTGGAATGTGTTAATAAGATTTTGGTCAAATCCTAATTTCTACCAAGGTACATTCCAGTTTTCCCAGCAGTTTTTAACAAACGAGGTCTTTCTTAATTATTATATGGTTTCATATTTATCGAACACTAGGTTACTGAATTCCACTGTGTCAGATTTTCCTTTGCCTAGTGTGTTCCACTGATATGTTTCCCTATTTTTTAACCAAATACCAAATGGCTCTGATGGCTTTTGCTTTACTTTACATATATGAAATTATGTAGAAAAGTGTTATTACGCTTTCATTTACACTTTTTCATCATTTGCCTTGATATTCTAGATCTTAGTTTCTCCAAAGAATTCTGTTATTTCACTGAGTGCTGTAAAGTATCCCTTTAATAATTTGATGGGAAAAGGAAGTATTTTGTGCATTACATGGTTATTTTAAACAAGATTTCCCTTTCTATTACTGCCTCTTAGATTTTGTTATTAAATGCTGTGATTTTTGTGAGTTTATGTTTTCACCTACAATACTACGGAGCCTATGTCTCAGTTTCTTTGCAGATTCTCTAAGTCTGTCTAAATAAACCATGTCTCCAGGAACTATGAATAGCTTAGTCTAGTCTTTAATTTCTTTCTGTTGACTTATTTCTATTGTTAGCATTTCTATAACTATGTTAAACATTAACAGGGAGAATGAGAGTCTTTGCTTAAGTCATATTCACTGGAAAAGCTTTTGACATGTAACCACTGCTATGATGCTTGTTTAGTTTTACATGTTGCTTATGATGTTAAAAAAAAGGTCCCTCGATATAATCAGGTTGACTGCTTTCTTAATCTCAAGTCATCCCTATCCTGGCAAAATTCAATTTGATCATAATGAATGATTTCCTGTATGAATTACAGAACTCTAACACAATTTTGTTTTTAAAATTTTTAAGATATCTCTTAATAATACGCCTGTAGTTCCCCTCTGCTTTTTATCTTTTCCTGGTTTAGGTATTAGGCCAATGCTTTCTCTCACAAGTGGAATCTTAGAGAGTACTTCTCAATTTTTGAAAACAATTTGTGTAGCACTGGTTGACTGTTCTTTTCAGAGGTGATAGTGTTCTTCTGTGAATACACCAGAATCAGTTTTTCCCCCTTTTGGTAATTCTTTCACACTGAATTCTATTCACCCTTCTTTTTAATCACCTTAGCTAAAGTCTTATCAATTTTGTTTAGCTTTTCAAAGAAACAATTTTGTCTTCTGTTTATCATTTAAATAACTTTTTGATTTCCATTTTAGCTATTTCCTTGTCTATTTTTCAGTATCTTCTCTTTTGTGTCTATTTTGGGTTTATTGTTCAGCTTTCTAATGTGTTAAATGCACATTCAGTTCATTAATCTTCCATCAACACATTTCTTAGCAAAATTTTTTCTCTATTTTGCTGGATCTCAGAGTTTATGTTGTTTCATCATTATCATTTTCTTTAAAATAATAATGGTTTCTCAGATTTGTTCTTTGACTCACATTATTTAGTATTCACATTTTATGTCATCGTTTGGTCTGTCTTTTGTTTATGCTTTCTGAACTGTTATTTTTAATATATTATAATCTGCTACCATTTCTGACTTTTTACGTTTATTCTGCAATATATTTGGGCCCCAATGCATGGTCAATTTTTGTAAAAGTTGCATGTGATGCTAAGCTTTTTGTGTTTGTGTGTGTGTGTGTGTGTGTGTATATATTCTCTATCCCACTTAGAGGTATCATAAGTATTCTTGCCTTAGTTTCTCCAGTATTTTGTTTTATTCTTTTTCCCTCTTCTCTTTCTTTTATCTGTACAAAACTGAGACGTTAAAGTCTACTACTGTTGAATTACAGTTGATGTATCTTCTTGCAATTAATCTGGCTAATTTTCCCTTTATGAACATAGGTAGAAAGTAAACCAATATCAGTATTAAACCTATATACTCAAATTATATAGGTTTAATACTGATATTGGTTTACTTTCTACTGTTCTTCATAGCATAATTTATTTCGATGTGAATTTTTTTTGTCTGATGGCATGATTGCAATTCCTGATTTTTTAAAAATTCAACTGATGCATAACCAATTTTGTTTCATCTCTCATCTTTATTCTGTCCATGTCTTTGCTTTTAGGTATGTTTCATTTAAGCAACAGATTGTGAAGTTTTGGTTTCTTATCCAATCTGTCACTCTTTCTTTGGTTTAATTGTTTAAATCCATTCAAATTCACCTTTAAAGCTATAAATTAGGGATTTGTTCTCCATGTGTTTTCTTTCTGAACTAGGATTTTTTTTTGTTCCTCTTCCTCATTAAATAGAAATGTTTTGTCTCCAGTTATTTCTCCTTAATCTATTCTAAGGAAACACTATTCCCTCAATCTCTTTACTCTCAAGCTTCCTCCCCCCATCTGTCACACCTTTATTGAGCTTTACTTATTATTAATTCCTTTTGCTTTCCTTCTTTTATAGTCATCTAATTCTTCCTCCTCTTTTTTTTTGTTTATATTCCTGTAAGGTGCTTTATGCATAGCCAAGCCTTAATAAAGGCTTTGTTGTTTCACTGTTAAGTTCATGAGAAAATTCCTTTTTACTGTCCTCCATTTCAACATCTTCTGTTAGTTTTTTTCTTGAACCTTTCTCCAAAAGGGATTTTTACTTTGGTCTCCATTAGTTTTCTTCCCTTATTGTCTTATTCTACTCTGATTCATTATAGTTATTTCTGCCTTAGTCTTTGTGATTCTTTAAACTTCTAAAATAGATTTAAAACTTCTAAAGTATCTATTGTGAGTTCCCTCTTCTAAAAAATTTGTTACTATCTTTTAAATTTTGTCCCTCTTTCTTTTCCTTGTGCTGGGTCTCTCTTTTAGAGGTATCAAATCCTTCAATGGGGAAGTTATGCCTTATAAGAGAAATTCTCCTGTATCACGTGTTTTATTTCTACCCTAGTCTCTCCTCATGATCATTTTCTTTCCCACTTGCCATGAAAGCCCTCTGGGTCCATGCTATCCCAGATGCTGTTAGCACCACAAAGGGTGACTGACTCTCTTGAATAATATTCTCAAAGTTTTAGTCTCCAGGCACAAAATTTCTGCGTACTATATAACAAGTGGAAGGTCCTATCTGCCATCATTAAATTTGTCTCTGCCCCCACGGAAGTAGTCTTCAGTGGGATTCCACTTTTCCATCACCAAACCAAGACTTCACTCTTTCTTTCCCCATTTTTCAACACCTCCTTTGCCAATTCAACCCATTCTCCCTTAACTCTTCTTCTTACTGAGACTAAAGTGATTTTCCCTTCAGTGTTAACCAGTCTCTTGATTAGGATACATCTCTATCTTCTCCCTCCCCTCTCCCCTTTCATGTGCCCTCCCAGTTTGTAACTTAGTCCCCCTTAAACACACCGATTTGCTTGGAAGCAGGATACTGTAAGATTTATTACTCTATAACACTTTGGGTCTATTCCTCCTTATATCTCATATTTTTACATCCTTGTGTACTTTTGGAGAGAAATACCTTAATGGTCTCACCCTTGTACTTGGTTGTTGTATTTTAACCCTGTAAATATATTTTTCTTTCTGGGTCCCCCTCCTCCCATAATTTATTACTTGTGTATCCCTTAGAAGCTGCATTTATTTACTTTTCTCGTATTTCTGTGGTTTGAGGTTGTTTGTGACACAAATAATGTACTGAGGTGGGGGCTTTTTGTATGTTTTGGGGTAGGAATGTTTCAAGGAGCTTTTCTTATATTGAATGTCTACCTTTTTTCATTAATGTTTATGTCAAAGTTTGCCATGTGTCAGTATGTCACCCTGAACTACATCCTAAGATCCTTTATTCTTCAAAAGTGTTCTTCCACTCCTTCTGCATTTTTGGTAGGTGGCTTAGGTCATTCAAATTTTCCTTCCATTATATTGTGGTGTTCAGTCCTTTCAGTCATGTCAGACTCTTTGTGACCATCTGAGGTTTTCTCGGCAAAGATTCTGAAGTGGTTTGTTATTTCCTTCTCCAGGTCATTTTACAGATGAGGAAAACAGAGCTAAGTGACTTTCCCAGAGTTACACAGCTGAGGCCAGATTTTAACTCAGAAAGATTAAGTCTTCCTGACTTCAGTCCCAGCACTCAAATTCACTGTGCCACATAGCTGCCCATTATATTAGGGGTGCAGGGGATACAGAGTTAAACTGATTTTTTTAAAGTTTCAAACTGTCTCCCTATCTTCCCACTATGCACTACAGAAGGCCACCACTACACACAGATTCATAAATATATGTAAAACCATACTATGCATATGTTAATTCTTTCTCTGGAAATGGGTAGCATTTTCCTTCATAGATCCTGATTTGAGAATTTATAGTATTCAGAATAACTTGGTTGTTCACAATTATCCTTTGGACAATATTGCTGTTACAGTATACAATATTCTCTTGATTCTGCTCATTTCATTTTTCATTATTTCATGCAAGTCTTTCCATGTTTTTCTAAAATCAACCAACTCGTCACTTCTTACAAGCATAGCAATATGCCATCACTATCATATACCACAATTTGTTTAGTCACTCCCCAATGGATGGGCATCTCCTTCAATTTCCAGTTCTTTGCCACCACAAGGAAAGCTGCTATAAATATTTTAGAACAATAAGTTCTTTTTCCCTGTTCACCTTGGGGAACACACCTAATAGTCATATAGCTGGGTCAAAAGATAAACACAGTATTATAACTCTGGGCACAATTCCAAATTACTCTTCAAATAAATGGATCAGTTAGTTCAAAGTTCCACCAACAGTGTATTAGTATCTCAGTTTTTCCACATCTCCTCTAGCATTTGTCATTTTCACCCTTCTATCATTTTAGCCAATCTCATAGGTGTGAGAGAATATCTCAAAGATGTTTTAATTTGCATTTCCCTAATCAATAATGATTTACTGTTTTTTTATATGACTATAGTTTTGATTTCTTCATTAAAAAAATCTGTTCATATCCTTTGACCATTTATCAATTGCGAATAATTCACATTCTTATAAATCTAAGTTTTCTATATATTTGAGATATGAGACCATCTGAAAAATTATCTATAAATTTTTTTTCCTAATTTTCTGCTTTCCTCTAACCTTAGCTATATTGGTTTTATTTGTACAGAACCTTTTTCATTTAAAGTAATCAAAAGTATCCATTTTACATCTCACGACACTCTATCTCACTTATTCATAAATTCTTCTCCTATCCAAAAATCTGATACATAACGTGTTCCATGTTCTTCTAATTTTCTTGCAATACATCCCTTTATATCTAGGTCATGTATGCACTTTGACCATATCTTGGTAAGTGGCGTTAAGATACTGGTCTGTATCCAATTTCTGCAAGACTGCTTTCCAATCTTCCCAATAATTTTTACCAAATAGTATATTCTTATCCTAAAAACTTAAATCTTTCTTACATTTGTCAAACGCAAGATTACTATAATCATTTATAACTGCCTATTGTATGTCTGCTCTGCTCCACTAATCCACCTTTCTGTTTCTTGGCCAGTACCAGATAGTTTTGATAATTACTGTCTTATAATATAGTTTAAGATGTAATATTGCTAAAGCTCTTTCCTTTACATTTTTTATTAATTCCTTTGATATTCCTGACTTTTTCTTCTTCCAAAAAACTTTGTCATTTTTTTCCTAGTTCAAAATAATTTTTGGCAACTTAATGGGGATGGCATTGAATTATTTTTGGTATTGACATAATCAATTACATTAATAGTTTTCCTTATATTAAACCATCCCTACATTACTGATAAAAATTTCTTTTGCCCACCATATATAATTTTTCTGATATATTGTTGTGGTCTCCTGACTAGTATTTTATTTAGAATTTCTGTTTCCCAAAGAGATCATAAAAATGGGAAAAGAAGCCACAAAAATATTTATAGTAACTCTCCTTGTGGAGGTGAAGAACTAAAAATTGAGGGGATACACATGAGTTGGGGAATGGCTGAACAAGTTGTGATGTATGAATATAATGGAGTACTATTGTGTTATAAGAAATAGTGAACAGGCAGACTTCAGAAAAACCTGGATTTATATGAACTGAAGCTGAGTGAAATGAACAGAACCAGGAGAACATTATACAGAGTAACAGCCACAGTGTACTATGACTGATTTTGATAGACTGAGCCTTTCTCAGCAGTGCAAGAACCTAAACACTTCCATAAAAGGAGTTTGGCAGGATTCCTTCTTTACCTATTATTCCAAATAACTTATTTAATATCTGAATTAATCTTTAAATGTTTGGTAGAATTTAATTATAAATTCATCTGTTCCTAATGTTTATTCTTATTTTTAGTTCATTTATTTTTAATTTTCAACACTCACTTCTCTAAGTTTTAAATGATTCCCCCTCACTCCTCCCTCCCTCTCCAGGACAGCCTGAAATCTGATATAATCTCTGCATATACATTCCTATTAAACGTATGTCCACATTAGTCATGTTGTATAGAAGAATTATAACGAATGGGAGAAGCCATGAAAAAGGAAAGGCAAAACAAAAAAGAACATCGTCCGCTTCACTCTGCATTCAGACTCCACGGTTCTTTCTCTGGATGTGGATGGCATTTTCCATCATGAATCCCCAGGAAGTGTTTTAGGTCCTTGCACTGCTGAGAAAGGCTCAGTCTATCAAAATCAGTCATAGTACACTGTGGCTGTTTTGTGTATAATGTTCTCCTGGTTCTGTTCATTTCACTCAGCTTCAGTTCATATAAACCTTTCCAGGTTTTTCTGAAGTCTGCCTGTGCACTATTTCTTACAACACAATAGTACTCCATTATATTCATGTATCACAACTTGTTCAGCCATTCCCCAACTCATGTGTATCCCCTCAATTTTTAGTTCTTCACCTCCACAAGGAGAGTTACTATAAATATTTTTGTGGCTCCTTTTCCCATTTTTATGATCTCTTTGGGGTACAGTCCTAGAGGTATCACTGGGTCAAAAGGTATGAATATTTTTATAGAATGATGTTTTTTTCTTAAGAAGCTTATGGCCTATTCAAATTTTTTTTTCTAAAATAGGTTCACTTAGATATTCTACTTCCTCTTCTGTTAATCTAGGCAATTTATATTTTTGCAAATTTTTCACTTAAAAATAGTACAATGGTTTTCATAAATTAAATTTTATTAATCTCACCTTTAATTTTTAGGATTTCTGATTTGGTATCTAATTGGGAATCTTTAATGTGTTCTTTTTCTAATTTTTTTTATAACTGCATACTCAATTCAATGATCTGCTCTTTATTTTACTGATGTAAGCATTTAGAGATAAATTTTTCTCTAATTACTACTTTTGCTGCATCCCATAGGTTTTAGTATGTTGCTTCATTATCATTCTCTTTAACAAAATTATTTCTTCTATGACTTAATCTTTAATCCACTCATTCTTTAACATGAGGCTAGTTTCCAATTAATTTTTAAACTGTTTCTATGGTTCCTTATTAAATATAGTTATTATGCTGTGATCTGAAAAGCATGCATTTAATATTTCTGCTTTTCTGCATTTAACAAAAAAGTTTTTATGCTCTAATATATAGTCAATTTTTGTAAAGATACCATGTACCACTGAAAAAATGATATATTCCTTTCTATTCCCATTCAGTTCTCTCTAGATACCTATCATATCTAGCTTACCTAAGAGTCTATTCATCTC
This sequence comes from Bettongia penicillata ogilbyi, assembly GCA_023548195.1. NCBI lineage: Eukaryota > Metazoa > Chordata > Mammalia > Diprotodontia > Potoroidae > Bettongia > Bettongia penicillata. Next base: position 53,188 of record JAJHZJ010001014.1, on the reverse strand, counting down.
CCTGATGTCTTTCTTCTATTTTTGGTTATATTCTAGTTCTGAGAGGCAAAGTCCTCCCCCACCTGCATTATAGTTTTGCCATTTCCACCTAAAATTGGTTTAGATTTTCCTTTAAAAATCTGGATGCTATCTCATTTGGTACATGTAAATTTAGTATTGATACTACTTAATTTTCGATGGTACCTTTTATTACAATGTAGTTTCCCTGTTTATCTTTTTAAATTAAATATATTTTGGCTTTAAAACTTTGAGATTATGATTGCTACCCCTGGTTTTTTTGCATCTGCTGAAGCATAATAAATTTTGCTCTAGTTCTTTATTTTCATTTAAAATGTGTTTCTTCTAAACAATATATTGTCAGGTTCTGATTTTTAATCTATTCTGCTATCCATTTCTGTTTTATGGGTGAGTTCTTCACATTTAAAGTTATAATTATTAGTCATACATTTCCCTATATCCTCTTTTTCCTCACTATTTATTCTTCTCTCCCTTTCCTTTTAGCCTATCCCTCCTCCAATGTCTAAATGACTTCTAAACGCTCTTCCCTAATCTGTAGCCCTTCTAAGAATCTTATCTTTTCCCCTTCCCCTCCTGTTTCTATTCTACTCATCCTTCTAAGAGTCCTTCCGTTATCCTCTCCCCTTCCTTTTCTATTCTTTAATTTTTCCATCTTTCTATAAGTTCCTCTCCCGTTTTCTCCCTTTATCTTCCTAATTCTTGATTTGCACATCCTTCTAAGAGTTCTTTCTTTATCCTATCCTCCCCACCCCAAGCCATGACCAGGACCACAAATGCTCTTACTCCCCAGGTCATTCCCAAGATCACAAGCTTCAGCTCGCCCTTCTGTCTTGGAACCAAAACAAAGGGACTCTGCTCTTCTGTGAGTGCCCACAGCCAGCAAGGCCCCACCTTCTGCAATCAGCATGTGTGCTTACTCTCTGCCCACAGCCTGAGACTGTGTCTGGTCAGCACAACTAGGCCTTGGTGTCCAGCACAAGTGGAGGAACTTTAAATCCCATGATGCAGTAGTCTAAACCTTGATCCCCAATCCCCCAGGTCTGAAGAAAGTTCCTAAAACTGAAGCTATAGCCCACACAGCTGCTCCTAGGGCTTTTGTCTGTTCATTCTGTTTTATCTGCCTAGAGGTATGTACACTTCAATGGGGTGAAGAAAGAAAGGGGAGATTAGGACAATCCAAATGTTCTCCCTAACAGTAATAAAGAGGACAATTACTTTACCCCTACTTCTAATTATTTCTGCCTCACAAAGTTCACTTTATGGTATTTTAAATTATTTGTGGGGGAATTTGGGACAGCCAGATAATTTCCTGCCTTATCCTGTCATCTTCCCAGATTCCTTCCTGTCCATTATATTTGAAGATAATTCTCTTAGTTGCAGGCAGAATTTGTTGTTTGTCATTGGAATTATTAATCACCATGTGTCTAAGAGTTTGCATGATAAAGGTTTTTTTATTTTACTTTGTTTTTCCTAGAAACATCTCTGAATTATTTCAATGAACACTTTGTTTTTCATATCCAGAAGTTCTTGGCAGTTTTCTTATAGTCTGTCCTGCATTATGGTATTCAGACTTTTTTTAGTTGTCTTCCTCTTCTGAGAGACCTATGATCCTTAAATCTTTTCTAGACATCAATGTTTTACTCATATAAAGACCATGTTCTTTTAATTTAAAGCATTTTGCTTCTCTTCTGCCAAAACTGTCTTTTCTTTCTGTATATTTGCATTCCCACTTGATTGTTTTCTTTGTTTCTTTGGAGAGACTTCTCACTGTGGATTTAAAGTGTTTTTCTACTCTGCCAACTATTTCTGTTGAGTAGACCACAAATTCTGCTTCCACCATTCTTATTTCTCTCTTGAACCATCTGGCTTCCATGTTCTCATGGGTATCCACAGGATCCTCTGCCTTCTCAGGCATTGATTCAGTTTCCTTTGGTCTTGCAATATTTATCCAGGGATTTTTGGACTCACTTAGACATCCACCTGAGATAGACATCTTTCTTTCCCATTTGATGATAGAGACCCCAGGAGTGTACTCCAAAAGCTTTCTTTGCCTCCACTCATATTAGTATTAATACTCTTTTTCATGAGCCTCAGCCCTGGCTCCAAGTAGGAGGCCAGATCTGATCTCAGTTGTATGTCAATCCACTCTCCTCTAGGCCTGGTGCTCCCCCAGCCAATCAAGTTTGTAAAGAACATCCTTACAAGTCCTTCTCCAAGTCCTTCTATTTTTCAGTGTATAGTTGTGTTCTGCTTGCTATCCTAGGTTATGTTTTTCCTATACATACACAAAGCGGGGAAAAAAGAGTTATGCCACTTATTGTCAAAGAAGGAAGAGAGGAAGGCAGGAGCAGGTTATGTTGGCAGGGACTGCAGCAACAAGGGAACTGCTCAGTGGACACCAAAGCACAAGCCCACAGGTTAAGTTGCACTACTCTCCCAGAGCACGGAGGTTGGTGGGAAAAGGGTTTAAAGGTTAGAAATTAGTCTTCTCTATTGAAGGTTATTGAAGTTATATTTTAAAGCCACAATTTTGATATGCTCACGGAATTCTGTAACTTGTAAGTACTCTTGGATTAGATGTACTCTATGAAAAGTGAGAAAAAGTGATATTTCAATCAGCATTGCTAATGAGGTTTCTATGTGGTATAAAATATGTGAGCATAAAGTAATATGAAACATTCTTTAAAATAAATACATGCACACACACTCTAGAACTTGGCACCTGAATAAGTGCTGTCTCTTTCAAAGTAATCATCTTGGAAGAGATACTCTACTCCTTAATTAGTGCAACAATATTAACACACACACGCAATCATTTAATTCCTTTTATAAAACTGCCTTTAGAGCCTTGAAGAAAGTACACTCTTTTGAATATTATAATGTCAAAAACTCAGACTTTGTTTGGATCTGATATTTGAAAACAAACCAACATAATCTAGAAGTAAGTCTAGTGAATAAAGCAGGTGACCAGATCAGCCAATACCACTTGGTGAAAGACAGGATATTGCTTGTTGTTGTTTGTTCTTCATTCTCAAAGAGGATCAATGACATCAGAAAGGTGATGTCATTATAAAGCAATGAAGTCAGTTTTCTTGGGAATTAGTTCTGACAATGATTCCAAACATATGGATTAGCATAATCTATATTCAACCATTTTAATATTTTTACACCAAAGACATTACAGGTCCCAAACATACCTAACCTGAGCTATAAAGCATGGACAATAAATACAAGAGGTATTTGCAAGTTTGGAACCTCTAGACATATTTCATAAATCAATGTATCCTCCAGGAATTTAGTTGAAAAAACTTTAGCCAAAGTAGCTAAATTTTAAACAAGGAAAATCTACCGAAAATCTAGGGTTAAATTATTTGCTGAAAAGAGATACACTTTACAGTTTCCACCATATATTAGTGAAAAGATTTTATTTAAATATTTGAATCATTCATAAATGAAAGTGGTCTGAAGTTCTCTTAGCTTTATCTTTCCCTGGTTTAGGTACTAGGACTATAAAAGGAGTGGGAGGAATGAGGGGGCATTTTCTATTTCTGCACCTTTTAAAAGGATTTTTTTTTATCTTCTCTTCCTTAATTAACTTTTTAATTCTAAATGTTCTTTGATTTAAAATTTATATACTTATTCCTTTTTTAAAGGAGTGAAAAATTTTATCATTTTTACCAGGCCCTGTGCTAGTGCTTTAAACAAATATTATCTCATAACAACCCTATGAGGGTAGGTATTGTTATTATCTCCATTTTATAGTTGAGGAAACTGAGGTAAACAGAGGTTAAGTGACTTATCAAGGGTTTACACAGCTAATAAGTGTTTGAGACTGCATAAGAACTCAGGTTTTCCTAACTCCAGGCATAGAGCTCTTCTCCATGGTGCCACTTACCTGCTTCCTTCTTAGTTTCTTTTGTGCTCCTCATGGAATTAAGTCAAACAGAGTCACTGCAATAGGCACTTAATAAGCAAGTATTTATTAAGCACTTCCTATGTACCATGTACTATCCTAAGCACTGGAGATACAAATGCAAGCAGTAAGAAAGGCAGTCCCTGCTCTCAAGGAGCTGACATTGTAATGGTCAAAATACAGAAAAGGTACCTGAATGCAGAAGAAGACAGCTGAGGCATAACAACAAAATCTGAAGAGTAAAGAATGACTTATTTGGGACTTTCCTCAAAATGGATGTTCCAAAAGGAACTATCAATGGGAAAAGAAAGCCTAAAGAGAAAAACAGAGAGCTAAATTACAGTGGCAAAGTCCAATATTTCAGAAGTAAATCACAAAGGGAGTAGAAGAGTGGGAGAAGTGGAACACGGAAATGGAGAGAAGAGGTTAAGAGGAGAGACATGTTGGAAAAGGAGTGAAGTATGACTTACTTAGGACCCTCCTCAAAATGGATATTCAAAGCTTTCTAAAATATCAAGTTTCAATTCCCGCTTCTAAACAAGTTCTGTGTTACTGCCTTGTGGATTCAGTCACCTCATTCATTCTCTTTTTTTCCCTACTGTGCCTCACTTTCAAATGCATCAAAATTCATGAGAGGGATAATAGAAACAGAATCAGTGCCCCATGGCAGAAATTTTCATGTCCCAATTTGTGTGGTCCAATTCTACCCTTTCTCCTTTCTGTCATTATTTTCTTTCTGATCTAAGCAATTGCCTCTCTGAAGCTGTGTTCTCCCACTTTTCTGTATGCCAGCTGTATTCCAAAACTCCCAATTTTCCTTCCCTTCAGGCAAGATATTGTTCACGGAGGCACAATACTCTCAGAAGCACTCTTGCTAGTCACCATTTTCCTGCAGATTTTAAGGTTCATCTGCCATTACAGATCTCTCACCTCCCACTACAGTGGTTCTTTGGTGAGACCCCTGTCCCTCTCAATGTGTCAAGATCTTCCCTTTTATTTCCCCATTTCAATCTGTCCCTTTGTTACCTCACATTTTGATGGCTAAGAGACTTTTCTTGCTAAGAAGCTATAGAAGGTATCATCACCTTGTTGTTTACCAGCGGAACTGATTACGGTACAAAATATTTTCCCCTCTAAATTCCACCTACTCTTTCCCCTTTTATTAATGTAGTCTACATATAGTCTTATATAACACTTTGATTCACGGGGAGTAAGAAGGTAATGTTAGTCCATGGAGTTTCCAGTTTGCTCATCCACCATCATTTCTCCAATGATTTTAAATCTACTTTCATCTTCATCCCTTTGTGTACTTTTATTAAGAAACCTCTTAAGGGTTCCTCTTTTTTCATTCCATTTTAACCAAAAGGTGTCTTTGGTCTTTCAATTTTTTTTTTCTTTTAACAATCTCTTGAGATTAGCTAATGTATTTCATCACTTGCAGTGTCCTTGGTATTTGCAACTAATACATAAGGAACGAAAGTCCCCAATTTGCTCCAATCTAGTGGGTCCCAGCTAATTTTTTTTTAAGTCAGACCTATGATTTCATTGGCATAGGACCTCTGGATCAGGAAACTCCCTCTACTACTGCAAGTTGGCACTTGCACTGCAATTTATCAGTCCTAGACTGCCTGGGGCAATGAGTGTTAGATAACTTGCCTAAGTCACACAGCCAGTGTGTACAGGGTAGAACTGAACCTGTGTTTTCCTTGTTCCAGCCATATAAGTAACAAATCAAGTTTGGCAGTTAAGTCTAAGAAGGGCAACTGTCTGCCTTTGTAGTCTAACCTATGAGTCAGAACTAGATGACATATCTGGAACTCCACCCAAAGTAAAAGCATATCTACTTACATGTTTCAGTTTGCTGAGGATAATCAATAGCCCAGCTTAGTACTTAGATAGACAGTCTGGCATACTGGAATGATAGGTAGAAGTTCTGATTGTATCATGAATTTTAATTATTGTGTGTGTATGTACTCTATATAGCATACATGTGCGTATATCTCTCTTGTTGAACCTGATTGTCTTACTAGCATATCAAATTCAATATGATTTTCCCTAGACTTGTTTCCTTTTCCAAATTCCCCTGTTTACACTAGGCCACAACCATCCTTCCTCATCCACAAACCCTTTCTAGGTTTGCAACTTAGTCACTTCTGATTCCTTCCTATGCCTCCCTTCCCACATCCACTCAACTACTATGTCTTGTCAATTCTATATCAACCTCCCTTGTATCTGCTCCATTCCCTGCTCACATGACCAAAAGCACGTCATTCAGATACATACTGCGAATATTAAAAGTACGGTGGGAATGAAGAGGAGTCCTACAGGACAGCAGTATCCATGAGTTAGGGGATGTCTAAGCAGTCTAATTTCAGATAAATTGGAAATTATTTTCTTAAGTCAGTGTATAAACTTAAAAATGAAAACATGGCCAAAATGAGGTAAGTTAATTTACTGAACTACTGAAAGGAGTTACCTTTACCAGCCTAAGCCTTTTTTTGGATTCTGTCCAACATAGTATCTCTGGTTCTTCATACTCATATGCTTGCTATCTGACTCAGTATCACTTTTACTATTTTCTGTCACAGTTCTCACACTTTTAATTCCATACCACAGGTCTCTAATTCCTTATATCAAATAGAATTAAGGGTACCATAATTATTTGCATTGGTCTCCACCTAAAATTTATGTGCAATTTAAAAAATATAATTACATTACTATAATAAAAAGAAGGAACAAAGTAGTTTCCTGTGTAATAGCTGATTCCAAGTCTGCCACCTTATAAACTGAATACTGGGCTATAGTTACTAATTTATTAGCCTTTTCAAATATACTTCTATATAGGTGGGACACAAAAGCTGAATAAGAGGTGGCATAATGTAATGAAAAGAAAGTTAGCTTTAGAGTCATAAACAGCTAGGTTAAAGTCCTACATCTCACAACAAATGAGCTGTGTGACCACAGGAAAGCCACATAACCTCTCAGGGGACAATCCAACTCCCTAACAGGATTTATCAAGGTTTGTTTTGTTGGTTTGGGTTTTTTGGTTGTTTTGTTTTTGTTTTTGTTTTTTTTTTGCTTTCAGCATAGTATTCTTTACATGAAGATGCTGAATGTTAAGTTGGTAACAAAAAAGAGCTCCCAGTCAGACCTCCAGATCCATTATTTGGCACTTGGGATTCTTTTGCTTTTCCTCTCCTTCACCTTTGTACCTCTACCAGCAGGACCTGCTGACCTTACCAAGTAGGAAAAGTAAGAAGCAATCTGCAGCAAAAGGCAGGGAATGGGGAATACAGAAGTCTAGTTAGGAAAAGGCATGCTGAGACACACCCTTTGAGAACCAAAGCTTCATCTCTAAAGACCTAAATAAATTCTTGTTTGCATCAGAAGAGGTAGTTTTCACACATTTATATGGGAAGCTTCCCATATAAATGAAATCACTGGTCTAGGAGGGGAAAAAAGCTAGATTTGTTTTATCCAGCTATCCATACAAATGGAAAGAAAATAAATAATTCAGAGTTCTGGCATCCGTATCAGAACTAGCATTTAATAAAATAATGACAAAAAGGCAGGGCAAGCGTTTGAGTCCACGTGCCTCTCTGCCATAAAATCACTGGTGAACAATGCTTTAAGGAAATCTCTATTTCACTTTTTTCAATTTATCTATTTAAGCATTAAGAAGATTATCATAATTAGTCTTATCCATCTCACCTAAATGAAAACAAAGTACACAAAAATTACTTAATTCTGTTTTTGTCCTGTATTTTCTAATGAACTCAAAGATTGTTTTTAAGATTATTTTTACGAGATCATTAGGAAAGCAAAGCCTCTGATGATCTATACCTCTGGAGACAACAAGCCTATTCAAAGAGAACACAGATTAATGCAAATAGCAAGTCCCTGCAAAATCACTGTGCCAGACTCCAGAATTTAATATAAAGATACAACAAAGACCTTGCTCTCCAAGGGCCAGCCACCCAATAGAAGGAAGGATATATACAAAACTATGACACATGGAAGTTAAAGCCAAGTGTGAGCAGATAGAAATCTAGAACTAGAATTCTGAAGAGAGGTTGGGAAAAGGCATAAAGAATTAGAGTCATTTGCATAGAGGTGGTAATTTAAGCTATTTTGGTGGGTTCAACAAAGAAAGAAAATGTAGGGTGAGAAGCATAGAGGATCTAGGATGGAACTATGGTGTTTATTCACATTTTAGGGAGAAGAGGAAGGTTATAGAGTCGGTAAACAATCTGAGGAATAAACAAAAGGAGGAAAAAATAAAGTGCTTTAAAGCCAAGGTAAAAGGGTTGAAGTGGTCCACAAAAAGGATGAACGTGGACAAAAGATCATTAGACATCACAATAAAGAAACTATTAATGGTCTGGGAGAAGGAAGTTTCTGTAGAGTACTGAAGACAAAAGCCAAAACTGGAATGAACTAACAAGTGCAGAGTAATAAAAAGAAGTGATTAAGCAAAGATAAGGGGAAAAAAGCAAGGGAGTAACTTGGGACAAGGAGGTGCAAAGCTCAAAGGGAAGCTATTTTGTTTTGGTTTTGGAGAGGTTTGTCTTGATTTTAGGACTGGAAGTATATGCATGTTTCTAAACCAAGATGAAGTCATTTCCCATTAGACTTTTTGGACTAGATTATCTTCAATTCTAAGTTCTATTATTTACTATTTATTATTTGTTCACTATATAGAATACAACAGAACCTTAGTTTACGAGTAACCTGGTTTACCTATGCTTCGCTGGACAAGGAAAACTTTTTCGCAAAATTTGTCTTGCAAGACAAAACAAAAATTTGCTTTACAAACATCTAAATTTTACTGAAAAACATCACCCAAATAAGGCTGTAATAATGAGAGTCATGAATATTTAGTGATAATGCAATGTTACATTTCCGTGACATTCTAAAAAAACAGCAAAACAAGTGTCATCAGACAGATTCCTAGTCAGAAGCAAACGTAAAGAAAAAAAAATCAGTGCAAAAGAGAAGTGAAGGCAGTAGTGTTAGTCTTACTTTTAGTGAAAGCAGCATAAGAGAGAACACTCCTGACGCTGAAATTCCCGAGGTTCTCACAGGAGAGTCTCCTTCCAAGCAATAACCCCTCCCTCCTCTTCTTCCCTCTTGTCTTCCTCACACCAGCCATGACTATTCTCAAAGGTAAAGTGCAGGTTATTTTACTGTAATTTTGGTTTATTGTGTACTAATCATTGCTATTGTATTTTAGGCACATTAGGGACAAAAAACTTACTTAAAATTACAAATAATTATTTTTATATGAATATTTTTGGAAATATGGTTTCAATCATCTGACTTTACATTATTTCCTATGAGAAAATACGCTTTGCAATATGAACAAATCACATGATGAACAGAATCTTGGAATGAACTAAATGCATAAGCCAAAATTCTACTGTATATGAATAACAGTCTTTTCAACAGATCCATTCGGTAGCCATTTGTTAAGTATCTGCTGGGTAGAGATATATTTCTTTTCAAGTCTATACCTCAATATCTATTTAGAGGCACTGTATTCAGAAATAGAGAAGTATCACTTAAAATGTGAAAATTATTTCATCTTTATTTAAGAGATTTTTAAATCATAATTCTAATAATAATTTTAGAAAAATTCCATGTTTTAAAATTAGGTCACTTGATGCTTTGAGAAAGAAGAAATAAAAAGAATGTAAGATTTATTCTCACTGCATGATTTAACTGAAATTACATGAAAACATAGTTTACACTTTCATAATCTGTACTTCCAACTCATCCCCTGAGGTTTTCTACTATTAGCATTAATCTAAAAGATGATGGTTTAAAAAAGTAATGAAAAACAAAATTAGTACTTAAGATCAAGAAACAACTCATGCTACAGTAACAAGCCAGTAAGGTAACTATTTAAAATACACCACTCCAAACAAAGAAGACTATAATAAAATATGCCTTTTGATAAAGATGCTAAACCCATACTCACAAAGAAGAAACTGGAAGCAGATGTGAAACACAGTATTAGTTTTGTCAAGGAATTAAGCCTTTATCTCTGCTAATTTAGTAGGCTGTATATCATATAGACTTTACTAACAAAGACTTGTATAATAATTGTTCTCATCTTAAGTCAAACTTTTAGATTAGAGTAACTAGCAAGCAAGGTGGGATTTTTGTTGTTTTTCTTTTTGAAATTCAGTTTCTCAGCCTCAGGTTGGATGGTAAACATCTGAAGGATTAACCCTGGTAATCCACAGCTGTGGCACATTAAGTGTTAAGGTCAGTGGGCTCTCACGCCTGTGGGCACTGAGCCAATGAAATGCCAAATTTCAGGTGATGCCCATGTGGGTTCTCTGCTCTGAGCCACTCAGGTAGCTTGAAGGCTACACGTGTGTGCTATGCACATGGGTTCAGTCAATCAGATGCGCAGTAAAAGCATATATAAACTGGAAGATTGATATTGCCTTGGGGCTCGCTCCTGACATCCTGGATCTGGGTAGCTCTTGTTAAAGCACCCCCACCCCATGAATGTGAATCCAGAAGAAGAAAATGAAGAGAAGAGACAACGAAGATGAAGAAGAAAATGAGCATTGAGAGAGGGAAATTGAGAAGGCTAGCAACAGCAGTAGCAGCAGAGGCTCCCTCAAGGAGCCTCCAGGCTGTGAAAGTGAATTGAATTGAAATTGATATAGCAGTGCTGGTAATGTGAATAAATATTGTTGTTGTCTTGTCAAGCTTTGTTTTCCCACAGATGGGGGGCCGGGAGGAAGAAGGAGCACCTGGAGCCTGGGAGAGCTTGGAATGAAGCTAGTCCCTTCCCCTGTGAGCTGAGACAAGAAGCAGGAGCCAGGAGCAGCTGGCCCACAGACCTGGAGGAGGAACCACAGGGCTCAGAAGTGAGCCCCCGAGTAAAGGTGAAAACTTTGTAGCAAGTCAGGATCAGTGAGTGCCAGGGGGAGCCTCCAACAGCAGCAAGAGGACAAGGTCACAGTCCAAGAGGACTTTACTTGAACACTTTATTTTGATTGAGGGGATTGTAACCTATTGTGACCTAGGGGTGAAGTGTGTTGCATTCTTTGCTACCCCTGGGGATGTGTTGTGCTAAGGAAGAATCTGGCCCAGGACCTCCTTATTGTACAAACAACCAGAAAGCAGGGGAGAGGGGGCATGCTATGTTATATACTGAATGCACTGATATATGCGGTGTGCCATACTATCATGCTATCATACTGGATGTTTTGTTTAAGGCCATGAGGCCACCTTGGTAACAAGTTGTTATATTATGCTATGGATTGTCAATGTTATGCTTTAGTTTCCTGAATAAAGTTCAGTTTTGAATAAAAAGAGTGCTTATTAAATTGTGTGATTCAACCCTATATGTTCATAGCAGTAGCCCTCAGGTGTGCTACAGTGCTTGGTATTACAATTAGCGTCTAAGAATTAAAACAGAAGATATTTCTTTCCGCAGAAAGAAAACAGAAAAATTGAGAGATTCAGTGTTCTGGATTTCATATTGCTATAATTCAATTCCACAGTAAGAGATATTAGTGTGTATTTTAATTAAATTTTGTACTGAAATTAAAAGTTACAGAAAGGAAAGAATCTCTAAAGAATTCCTTGAAACATTGCAATGTATGAATAATACACCAAACTATTTTAATGATCTCTATGCAATGACTAAGAAAACTGTGATACAAGTAATTTCATTAGTCCGAAATGAAAGATGGAAGAGGCTTAAGCTCAGAGTGCATGTAAAGTATAATGTAACATGGCACTTAAGGTTTTCTAAATTAAATTCAATAATCATTTATCAAATGCCTACTTGATAAAAAGGTATTTTAACATTTACTCTTCCTTCTCTCCCATAATGTCCAATCCACTGACACTGGCCTCCTTGCTCCGTATATCTTGTTTGAACATTGTTGTTTTCATGTTACCTTCCTCCAAAAAAGGGATGGGGGTGGGGGAACGTTTCAGGTGATATTTTAGCATTTAGTACAGTGCCTGGCGTTTTTTATTATTTATATAATGTTTAACTGAGTATCGTATAGAAACCACTATGCTAGTTTTTCCCACAACTAGACCAACCACCTAGACTCATATCTGAAAATCTAAAAATGCTTTACTTTCTTGTTAGTTACATGGTCAACAGTATGGATAAGTCTACTCATACAGAATGAAAGCCCTTTGATATAAGGCAAATTAGGAGGAAAGGAAGGAGAAAATAAGCAGTGATGAAGCCTGTGCACTTTTTTTACCAATATTACCTCATTTGATCTTCCCAACAACCCTGGGAGGTAGATGCTATTATTATCCTCCTTTTACAGGTGAGGAATCTCAGTCTAATATAAGGAAATTGCTAAGTTACACTGCTAGGCTGGTTTGGAACTCAGGTTTCCTGACTCCAGAACTCTATCCACTATGCTGGTAGCTGCCTCTATTTAGAGGGGGGGGGGGGAAAGTCTTCCTAAAAATGCATATCAAAGTCTGAGTGTATTTAAAATTTCAAAATGACTAGACATAACAGTTTTTCAGGAATAAAATGAAACAGATATCAACAGCATGTCTTTTTTTAAATTTTTTCTGATTAAAAAACCAAGACAAGTATTTTTTCTTATTAACTTTTTATACCTGCTATAGATTCTTTTACTTGTACCATTACTTTCAAATATTTACTTGGTTTATGCATAACTCAAGAGTACTTAAAATTACACATCTCACCAATGTGAAAATATGCTTAATAAGAATGTATGCAGAGGCTCTATCAGATTGTACTACATCTTGGGGAGGAGGGAGAGAAGGGAGGTGGAGAAAATTTAAAACTCAAAAGCTTATGGAAGTGAATGTTAGAAATTAAAAATAAATTATTTTTTTAAAGAAGTACTGTCTTATTTGATAACCAGTTGGATCAGAAGGCCCTGGTAATATCAAACTTTATATGTTTGGAGATAGCTTTGGGTAAGGCAAGGAGATAAGAGATTAAATCTGTCAGAACTGTTCCACTGGTACAGAGGTGGACTGAGATGAAGATTTGGAAAAATATCCTTATCTCCTGAAGGCCAGCATATTCATTTAAATAAAGGTTTTACAAATTGAGGGCAATGATTAGAAATGAAGAAAGAACCAAGACCTCAAAATTATTTCAAAAGGCTGGAATGACAGGACAAATCTAGTAAGAGGACATTTACTAAAAAAAAGAAGTTAAATTCACATATTTAAGTTCATAAAATTAACAGCATAAGTGAAGGACAGAGAAGATATAGTTAGGCAGACCATGTGAGAAGTTTTGTTATTGTTGGCTGGAAGCTTATCATGAATCAATGGCATGCCATAGCGTTCAAAATAGCTTACCAATGGTATTTAAGACAAATTAAATGGCAGTCCCATTATCTTGCAATGCTCATGTCACAACTGAACTAATGTTTGGTTCTATACATCATATTTTAGGAAGGATATTGATTAAGTAGCCTAGATTCAGGGTAATGTAACCAAATGGTTAGGGGACATGAAGCTACGCCGTATCAAGAGTAATCAAAGGAAATAGGTGTACAGCCTGGATAAAACTTTGGGGCATCAAGCTATTTGAACAGTTGTAGATGAAGGGTTACAGTTAATACTTTCCCTTAACTCCAAAGATAGAACCATGACAATTTGGTAGTAGTTAAGAGGCAATCACGGTTAGACCAATATAAGGGATAACTTACTATTGGAGTAGACCTCAAACAGAATAGGTAGCCTCAGAAGATATTTTTTTCACTGCTGGAACTGTTCAGATGTAAATTTGATGATCAACTGTTAGGGATGTTGTGAAGGGATTTTAACCTCCTAACCAGCTGTATAACTGAATGACCTCCGAAGCTCATTCCAATTCTAAAATTCTATGATCCTTTTCCCCACTTAAAGAAAGCGTAATCTTCATCTAAAACAATAACCATTGTCTTCATATGAAAGATACACTTTTATAAGCTACATAAAGCTGTCTGAACTCATTATGCATACATTCTAAGGATTATAACATTTATACAGGTGTTCTCAGGATTATGCCATCATGCTGTTGATACTGCTAAAAGCTCAAGAATCACAGTTTTCTGAGTCTTGTAATGAAGTTTTAAAAAAATTCCCTACAAAAACATTTAGCATACTAAATACATCAAAGAAAAAAATCACAATCAAAAGTTTCTTACCAATTTCAGCAGGTAGTTGTTTGATTTTGTTTTCCCGAATGCTAAGCATGATGAGTTTTGACAAATTTTTGATATCCTTTTCCACAGTAGTGATTCGATTAAAACGAAGGTAAAGAGTGGTGAGAGAATCTAGCCTATACACCACTGAGGGAATTTCTCTCAGTTTGTTATGCCGCAGGTCAAGCATACGAAGCTTCTTCAAGTTATCAAGAGAGTCAGGCAAACTGGTCAGTGAGTTTTCACTCAGTGCCAGTGTTACTAGATTCACTAAACAGCCTACCTCTGCTGGGAGAGACTGTAATTTATTACTGTATAAATAAAGTTCTGTTAGCTGTGTCAATTCTTTGATTGATGAAGGAAGTATGTGTATAGATCTCTTGGATAAGTCCAATCGCATTGAATTCTCTTCCCGGCATTTGTTTAGCTCTTTAATCACTTCAGCATTGCTAGATTTTTTTCGAGTCCCAGGAGCTGGATTAGGGCGTTTGATAGTATTGTCCACAGAAAAAGCCACACCTGGCTGCGCAGCACTGGAGTCTTTCTTTCCATCTTTGGCATCTTTCCCTTTGGTCTTAGGCTCCTTTTCTTTGCTCTCTTTTCCAAAACCTCCAGAAGCCTTTGCCTCCTTTTCTCTCTCCTTGGCTGATGGCACTTTAGGGTCTTTCTCTTTACAGTCTTTTTCTTTTCCTAGACTGCTACTCATGATGACTCAAGCTAGAGCAAGCACTACATGAACGTCTTTTATTTTGTTTACAACAACAAACTGAAATTCAAGGCTGAAGGTACAGGGATCATACAGAGTCAAAAATGTTGATTTTAAGTAGCAACTTGTACAAAGTGACATCCATCAGTTACATGTTGCTTCTGAAGGCACTGTACCCAAACTTGATAACACATTCCAGCTAGTAAAAAGGTGAAGGTCAAAGGCTCATTAGAATTCCTGTAACATAATACAAAGAGAGTCAATGTTAGGTTATTTTAAAATATATGTGATTTGTATCAAGTACTTGTGCCTGTAAACATGACCTCAGAAAGACCTTCCCACTTAACTTCACAGGAAAGCTCCATCCCTCCTAAAACAATACTCCAATTTCACCCAATACAGGTTCAATAATTAAATTAAAAATCCTATACAATATGTAGATTTGTGCCCCAGGTAGCAATCAACCCAGGAAGTTTCTATGTTTTGCAAATAAATGTCTGCTCTCCACAAGGTTAAGGGAAGAATACCTGTATTTCAGCTAGATGCTAGAGAAGATACAGTTTAATCATGATTCCAGTTCTCTTGGAAATTAATAGTAAGAACTTAAATTTATATTGAGCTTTAAGGCTTACAAAGTATATTAACTACCCACTTACTGACAATAATCTGCTTAGATCAACAGATTCCAAGAGAATAAAAAAAGGAGGCAGCATGGTGTGAAAAGAGGGCTGGATTTGAAGAAATCTGAGTCTGAATCTCAGTTCTGACCATTAATGGCTGAATGACCTTGGGCAAGTCATTTAACCTCTCTGAGAATCAGTTTTCTCATCTGTAAAAGAGACAACTGTTTACAAAAGTCAAGTGAAATTCAAAGCTGAAAGTACAAAGATATACAATCAAAAACTCTGCCAATAACAAACCTTATATTCCCTGCCTTACAGGACTTTTATGGGGAAAAGGACTAGATAAAACTGAAAATGCTCCATGAGCATGACATTATATGAGAGTAAAGAGCCTGGACAGGAAGCAGTGCCTATCCTCTCTAGAATCAGTCACCTGGCTCCCTTTAATCCTGAGGTATTTAACCTGGTATCATTACATTTGTTTTTTTAAAAATAATTTTATTCTGGTAACTAGTTCACTATAATTGGCTTCCATTACAATCCTGTGTACTTATTTTATGCACTTAAAAACATTCTGAAAAGGAGCTCATAAGTTCCATCAAACTGACAAAACAACAAAGGTTTGGAATCTCTTCCCCCTTAAAAATAACAAGCAGCTTGACATCACAGTGTCTTAGAAGATAAAAGTACATAAAGCATACATGCTAGGGCATCATTAACCCTAAATTCTAATCTTGACCCGAACACAATCTCAGTAAGCCAGTCCCTCACTCAGAGCCTTAGTTTCCCCTATTTGTGGGATATGCACTTAATTGTAGCCTCCTGGAGGAGTGAGGTGAGGAAAGGGGGAAAAAGAACAAAGAAAAGATGCACAGAAGAGAATAAATAAAAAACTTGCAAGTAAGCAAAGAAAAGATGGACAGTTTTAACACACAACATGTAGTATTTATTTATATAGGCTTTCTTGAAATGGACATTCATTGGTATATATTTTAAATCCTCTCATTTTCCGTAGTGCACGACATGCTTTTTTTTCTTTTCTTTCTATTTAGGTTTCAATATTTAAGTTTATGTTTCTTTTTTCTTTTCTCCATTGTGTATTTTTTTGGTATTTAAGTCTAAAATTTAAAAAATAATTAAAATATATATATATGGGAATATAAAAGTTCTACTTAGCTAACACATTTCAAAGCAATCACCTAATTCATAAATGGACTAATCATAAATTACTGAATAGCAGATTTCTCTGTAACAAGGTGTACCTTATCTTGACAAAGGAAAGGCCTTGTTCTATATAACATTTTAATCAATGATTTGAAAGATAGCACAGAAGACACAGAGGGGAAGAATAACATATTGGATAAAGTACCTTGAACAGGCTATAAGAATGGGCCAAATCTAAAATGATTAGAATTGTTCCTATTTAATTTCAAGTATTAACATATAGATTGAAAATATCAACTGCACAAGTACAGGTTAAAATGATAGTTCATGTTAAAAAAAAAAGATATGAGGATGTTATTGGACAATGAGTACAAAATGAGTAAAAAGTATAATATGGTAACAAAAATGATGCTGCATTAATAGAAACAAGCTATCCTCTTCAGTTATGGGTTGGACTAGATGATCTCTGAGATCCACTTCTCCTCTGAGAATGTTAAACAAATAGGATGCAGTGTGACTTAAATGATGGAAATTTAGGAAATCATGAGAAAAATTCTTTGGACAATGGCATGAATGGGCATGTTTAACTCATTTGCTGATGACACAAATCAAGGAGAGATAATTAACATACATGAGGACAAAATTCAAAAAGAACCAAACAGGCTAGAACTTCGGGCAGTCTCTGAAAAAAGTGAAATTTCACAGAGATAAATGTAAAGTCTTATATTTGATTTTAAAAAAAGGCAAATTCATAAGTACAAGAATGGTGAGGCACAGCCAGAGAATAGTTCAGCTGAAAAATATCAAACAGTTTTAGTGGACTGCAGGCTCAACGTGAGTCAGCAGGGCAATATGAAAGGCAAGAAAGCTAGTGAAATCTTGAGCTGCACTAAGAGATGTAGTACAACTTCCAGGGAAACAGGATGAGATACTGCCACTACATTTTGTATTGGTCAGCCCATATCTGGGGTATTGTGTTCAGTTCTTCCTACCATATTTTAGGTAAGACACAGGTAAGCTGTAGAACATTCAGAGGAGAGCAACTAGTACAATGAAGGGCCTCAAATTCAACACATATCAGGTTTGGCTGAAGAAACCAAGATGTTTTACCTGAAGAAGACTTAGGGAAAACACAACAGCTGTGTTTATTTGAAGGGCTATCATGTAGAAGATAGATGAGACCTGTAATGTTTGGACTCAGAAGACAGAACTGGGAGCAATGGATAGACACTGCCAGAAGACAAATTTAGGCATGACATTAGAAAAAAATTAACAAGCAAAGTTATTCAAAAGTGAAATGGGCTATGTCGGGACTCCCCTTCACTTGTGGTCCTAATGTAAAATCTAAACGACTACTTGTTAGGTGTGCCATAAGAGATTCTTTTCCAAATACCAGTTTGATTAGACAACTACTAAGGTCCCTCCCAACTCCAAAATCCTGGGAATTCTAGGATAATCCAGCCTTTGCCAAGGTCTCTGGTGAAGAGGAAACTCATTATCCTCAAGTGATGATGGCCTACTACACTTCTGAATGGCTCCAATTATTAGGGAAATTTTTTCCAACATCAAGTCTAACCATCTCTCTACAATTACTCTTAATTCATATTATTATTACTTCAGTCCTATGGGACCAAAACAGAACAAATAAAATTTCTGTAAATAGCCCTTCAAAGACTTGAAGATAATAACATGCCCATTTTAAAGCTTCTTTTTACCAGAATAAATAGCCCAAGTTCCTTCAATCAATATTTTTTCAAAGGATGAGATATATTCAAAGTCCCAAATAAAGGCTCACTACCTTGAAAGCTCATTAAATTGATTAGGCAGTAAGCAAAATCAAAACCCTTACATAAGCCTGAGTACTTAAATAAGGCATGAAGGCCCTTTTACCATTTCTATAGAGACCTAGCCATGCTGTGCTCTCATGTTCCCAAAACATATTGTGGGTGAGGACATAGGTCAAAGGGAGTAATATATGAGAAAACACAAAGATTGAAGTTGTCCCAAAACAGCACTTCTGGGCCACAGATTCCACCGCAAAAACCACAATTAAAATGGAATAACTACTTTTCCTTTTCATGGTGTCACATTATTAGAACAAATACCTGTGGTTGCACGAGATTAAATTCATTACATATTAAAGTTCAATTTAAGAAAGTTAATATTACTATTTTTAAAAACTTTTTTTTTAAAATTAGAGTGGTTTAAAGTGTTAAATGACAGCTAAACTAGAAGAAAAAACACTTTTGGTAGCAGCTGAATGAAAATGAAAAACCTTTCACCCTCAAACTTCTTATTCTGATTTGTCAGAAAATAAAAGATACTTTTTTCCCCAAACACCTAAATAATCTGAGAGAGTGCTTGTATAAACTCCACAAGGAGACAAAGCTCTTTCCCCATTGAGTCCTAAAACAAGGAACTCACTAGAATTTTATAAAATAGTAGCGCATGTCCTGGGAATATAATTAATTAAATCTTAAATATACTCTAACCTGTCCAAAGTAAAGTGAAAATAAAATTTCCTAAAAATTACTTCATAAGCAATGTGCAAACACATGTCAATTTCGGATGAAAGCTGCAACAAAAATCTCTCCCAACAACACTATTTTTCCTTTATAAATAAAGCAATTATTCTCCAAAGTTGAATGACTTTAGATATTTTGTTTACAGTTTCCTATCCTCCCAACTCCTGTCTAAAAAACAAATACTGAACATATGTACATACTATCTCTTCTAAAAGAATGTAAATTCCTAGAGATTATTTCACTTCTTTCTTTGTACTTACAGTACTTAGAACACATTTAGGAATTTAATAAATGTTTGATCATTGATTACTATATAACAATCATGGTAATATTAATAGTAGTACTAGCCATCTTCCTCACAAATCCAACCACATAAATCTGTAATCAAAAACATAATTTCTGTTTATCCTATTTCCCTTTGGAATCTCTTTATATAATGAGGCAGATAATCTTCATTTTCTTTTCTAACTCTAAAAATTCTTTAATTATAAATTTTGATTCTTTGATTATATGACTTTAGGACTCTATTTAAGAAAGGGCTAGACTTTACTTTTTTTTTTCCATATAGGCTGAATCATTTGGGTCAGGGGGTAATACCATTTCTAGTGTTATAATCCAAAACTGCTACTGACTTCTTATTCTTTTATCAGTTCTTTCTTACTAGTATTAGCATTAAGAATTCATGCCCAATATCCAATTTTTAGATAGGAGCTGGAGGAAGATGGGAAGCAGTAAACCAAATTATCTGAAGTCATTCAACTTTGGAAAACAATTGCTTTGTTTATTGAGAACTTTGATGGTTTTCATTAGATTTGGGATTATAAAAGAAAAATAGTGTTGCTGGGCAAGTTTTTTAGAGGCGAGGAGGGAATGGATTTCAGGCATGTGTAGAAAAGAGTGCTGGATCTAAGTAAGGAAGTAAGTAACAGTAAATAACCTAATTTAGCTAGAGTCCCAGCAGTCCCAGCTCTAGTCCCTGGAGAACTACAGCCTCAAGGTCATATGTGGCCTTCTCAGGTCCTCAAGTGCAGCCCTTTGACTCAATCCAAACTTCACTGAACAAATCTGTGACCTTGAGGCTGCAAGTTCCCCACCCCTGAGCTAGACTAGAGGATGTAGAAAGAGTAGTAATATCTAATAAGACATTATTAGAAAAGTTTACTGAGTAGAGAGGAGTGACACGGTTAGACTTGCTCTAAAAAAAAAAAGATCACTTTGGCAGTTAAGTGGAGGTGAAGTGGGGAGAGACTTGAGGGAAGAAAACCAAATAAGAAAATACTACAGTAGTCTAGAAGAGAAGTGACAGAGCCTGCACTAGGGTGGTAGCTATACGTACAGTGATTACCACACATTAAGCACTTAATAAATGCAGTATTGATTGAGTAGAGAGAAGGGAAAAGATTGGAAAGACGTTGAGGTAGAAACAAAATTTGGCAACCAATTAGATACAGAGAGTTATGGGCAAATAATGACCCAAATGTTGTTCATCTAGGTCAGGGCTTCTTAAACTTTTTCCACTAGCAACCCCTTCAGCACTTAAACTGTGAGTTGTGATCCCAGATTCCAGGTGACTGGAAGGTGTCTTCAACAGAAAGAGGAGTTTCGAAGATGAGTAGATTTGGAGAGGATGGCTCTGTTTTTATCATGTTGAGTTTGAAGTGTCTACAGAAAGAACATCCAGTTTTTGAAAAATCCAATAGGCAGCTGATTTGGAATGAGGCTCAAAAGAGAAACTAAGACTTGATAGATCTTTTATTCATCTGACTCTGTGGTAGAATATTTTCAATCCTAGCATTTAATAGAAATAAGTATAATCTCATTAGAATAGGCCCATTGTTTCAACCTGTTGAGATCTTTTCAGATTCTTGTCCTCCAGGAACTTACATTCTATAAGAAGAGATAACAAATACACATATAATTACATACAAATACAACATAACTTGCAATGCAAGGGAAACACTAGAAGTTCAGGGGAATCAGGAAAAGGTTCATTCAGAAGGTGGAGGTTGAGCTGAAGGAAACTAGGGATGCTACAAGGCAGATGTGAAGGATGAACATTCATGTCACAAGGGGTATCCTGTGCAAAACCAGGGAGGTGACAGGTGGAACGCTATCGTGTGAGAAATAACAAGAGGACTAGTTTGACTGGGCAATGGGAATTTGCCAAAAGGTATGAAGCAAAATAATTTAAAAGACTGTAAAGGGAGGTTGGAATAAGTTTCCAAGGGCTTTAAATACCAAAAAGAACTTGTACTTGATACTAGGGAAAACAGAGCCACTGGGGTTTACCAGGCAGGAGAATATGACAGGTGGATCCAATCTGTGCTTTAGGAAAAACAATATGAGACTCCATTAGAAAACTCTCCCCAAGCTGACATCAATCTATAAATGCCAACTCACTACTTTTTTGAGTCTAGTAATTCAACCAATGCTGAATCAACCTAACAATATTATTCTCTAGCCAATGTAGATATCTATCCTGTATACAAGATCAGTATCAATGACTTTGTCAAATATTTTAATGAAATTTAGTTCAACTAAATTTCAACCAACCCAATGTTGTTTCCTCCTATAACATGTAAGTTCCATGGGGACAAGGAATGTTTGATTTTTGTATTGGTATTCCCAGCAATTATCGCAGCACCTGGAACTCAACAGGTGCTTAATAAATGCTTACTGGCTGTTTGACTCAGAGAATCTACTCATAGTCTTTTGGTGTTCCACAGTTTTATGAATGACTTGGAAGAAAACATGCTCATAAAAATATGAAGATGACACAAAGCTGGGGAGGGTATAATATGTTGGATGACAAGATGAAGGACCAGTCTAGCAATCCTATCAAATAAGATGAAGCTAGTCTGTCCAGACTGTTATTAATGAAGGCATATTGATACTTAATGATCACTGCTCCATTTCTAAACATTCCGAAGTCATCCCTTAAAAAGTACATTCTAGAATTTTCCCTTAGGTTTCTAAACCAAATTTATTGATATATAATTTTCAGATTGGATCCCTTTTATTTTTCTGAAAATCAAGATTTTCTCCTTTTACAATCCTAAATCACCTGCTCCAATTTACCCTTATTTTAACTGCACTAGATTTGTGTATAAAAATTTTTAAATTTTATATAACCTAAATTATCCCATTTACCTTATGAAATTCTTTCTGTATCTTGTTTAGTTATGAACTCTTCCCCTAGCCATAAATCTAAACTGGGCTCTGAACAAGACTGATCTGGCTCCCCTACTTGTTATTGTACAGCCAGCAAGTTCAAAATGGTTTTTACCATGTTTTGTTGTATTTTAAAATCTTAAAACTATTCTTTGCTCCCTTCCACACAAAACCAGGCTAATTCCAGGGAGGGGTTTGGGGACACCTGGCCCACAAGCAATAGCTTGCTGATCTAAAAGGTAATTTTTTCCTTGTTCCTCTAAGTTGCTAAAAAGAGATTTTTTTTTTATGTCTAAGTCATTTATCTGGATATAAGATGGGAGACACTGGTCCATACCTAACTTCTTTCAAATTGCTTTCCAATTTTCCCAGCAGTTTGCATCAGACAATGATCTGTTACCCTGACAGTATTTTTATTGAATACTATGATACTGAGCTTGATTGTTTCTGTCTGTTGTAAACCAAACTAAATCAACTGATCAACTTATTTTTTTAAACCAATACCAAAGTATCATAATGATTACTGCTCTGCAATATAATCTAAGATATAGTACTGTTAGATTTTTATCATCATTACCCTTGAAGTTCTTGAACTTTTATTTCTCCACATAAATGTCATTAACATTCTTTCTAGCTCTATGAAGTAATCCTTTGCTACTTCTGATTGGTATGGCACTGAATAAGAAAATTAATTTTGGTAGTGTTGTCATTTTTATTATATTGGCTCAACCTATCCATGGTAAATTAATATTTCTCCTTAGAGTCTATATTTCTGCAGACAGGAGTTTATAGTTGGATTTAGAGTTTCTGAGTGTGTCTTGGTTAAAAAAAAAAAGACTAATATTTTATAGTTTCTATAGTTATTTTTAAAGGAATTTCTTTCTAGCTCTTCCTGCAGGTTTCTGTTAGCAATATATAGAAATGTAATAATTTGTGGTTATATTTTATATCCTGCAACTGGGCTGAATTTATTGTTTCAAAAAATTTTCAATTACTTCTTTGGGGTTTAAGTAAATCATCCTATCTCCAAAATTACGTAATTGTTTTCTACTTATCGGTGTTTATTCCTTCAACTTCTCCTTCTTTTGTTACTACCACAGACAGCATTTCTAATACTATATCAAACAGTAGTGGTGGTAATGGGCATTCTTGCTTTACTCCTGATCTTTTGAAGTGTCACTAACTTTTCTCCATTAGTGTGTCCTCTGATTTGAGACAGTTTATTCTTGGTTTCAGATATTTTCTATATTAGGAAAGGGTCTACTTTCTAATGTTTTGGGTTTTTGGTTTTTTTTTTACAAGGACAAGTACTGGATTTTGTCACAAGACTTTTCAGCATCTATTGATATAATCATGTGTTTTTTAAAATTTACATTAACATGACAAATTATATTTATAATCTTATTTTCAACCAACATTTCATTCCTAGTATAAATCCAACCTGGTAGCTTAGACCAGCACATTACACCATTTTCCAAAATACATTAATTGGGATCTCTTTTTTTTTTTCTTTAATTCATTTTTTGGTTAGATTTTAAGTTCTGGGCTATCTCCCTCTTCCCATTCCAAATATGGAAAACTATCTATGCATGCTTCTATCAGTTCATTCTCTGGAGATGGATAACATCTCCCTTTGCTGGTCCTTTGTAGTTGATTTGAATATTTATAGTACTCAGAACAGCTTAGTTATTCACAATTATTCTTCAAATACTATTGGTGTTACTATACACTTAGTTCTGATCATTTCACTCTTCATTATTGTATGCAAGCCTTCCCATATTTTTCTAAAATCAACCTGTTCATCATTTCTTACAGCACAGTAGTATCCCATCACAATCACATCACAACTTGTTTAGTTTCCCCAATTGATGGATATCCACTCGATTTCTAGTTCTTTGCCACCGTGAGAGCTGCTATAAATATTTTACAATATATAAGTTATCTTCCTTTTCCCCTGATCACTTTGGGAAACAGACCTAATAAAATAGTACTGTGGGATCAAAGGATTAAACACAGTTTTATAACTTTTGGGGCATAATTCCAGATTGTTCTTCAAAATGGCTGATCCAGGTCACAGTTTCACCAACAATGTATTAGTGTCCCAAATTTTCCACATCCCTTCCAATATTTGTCATTTCCCTCTTCTATCATTTTAGCCAATCTCTGATATCTTGAATATATTTTAATTTGCATTTCTCATATTAATAATGATTTAGAGCATTTTTTCACATGACTAGATATAGCTTTGATTACTTTATGTGAAAACTGCCTGTTCATATCCTTTGACTATTTATCAATTGGGAAATGACTTATTCTTATAAATTTGACAAAGTTCTCTATACATTTGAGATGAGACCTTTATCTGAGAAATGTGTCCCACACACACACCAATTTTCTGGCTTCCTTCTAATCTTGGCTAGACTGCTTTTATTTATACAAAAAACTTTTTAATTATGGGAATCTTAATATTAAAGATCATACCATAAAAAATTTAGAAGAGAAGGGAGATAATATAGCTTTTACAACTACAGGTAGAATATGTACCTTAACCAAACAAGAAAAGAAATTACAAAAGATAAAAGAGATAATTTTGATTACATAAAATCAAGCTTCTGCACAGAAAAAAATTCATGTGACTAGGGAAGTGACTGAGTGGGGAAACAAATATCTGTATCACATCTCTACTGTTTGGTATTCAAGATATATAAACAATTAACATAATACGTAAATACGCATGTTCACCATTCATTGGTCAAAGGATAAGAACAAGAAGTCCTCAAAAGGAAAATTGCAATGTATTCATAATCACATTAAGGAATTTTATAAATCACTAATAATGAGAAATACTTTAGCACAAGTCAAGGAAAGAATAGCAAACTGTACTAGAAGTCAATGTAATCTTCACCACCACAATTTAAAACAAAACAAAAGTTTCACATAAGAATGTTCTTGATGAAGCAATAAAGATTAATTTTATTACATTTTGACCCTTGAGTACATGTGTTTTTTTTATACTAGGTGTGACTAAATGGCAATGGGAATCATGCATAAAGCACTTATTAGTATATCTATATCAAAGTATGATGGTTGTCTTGAGGAAAAGATTTGTGTCACCACTTGCACTGTCAGTTCAACTAAATGCTTTTTTAATGGAGCACCATTTTTACCTGAAAGAAAAACTAACAAACTACAGTTATTCAAATGGTATTTGGCCAACATTCTCAAAATGAACAAAATAAATTGGTCATCTCAAAGAAAATATGGTATTTGTTGCCAATGATAAAATGCAAGCTTTAGCAAAAATCAGAATTTTTAAAAAACTTACAAGCCATCATGAGATGTTTGCTTCCCACCACTTAAAGACTATCCTCATGAAACCAGTGGTATAAATATTATCATATATAGTTTTTTTGATATTATAAAAATGACATGAAAACTATTTAGAAGAGTTGCATAATTCAGTGAACCATTATCTTCCAACTGAACAATGAATGATATTACAAAATCATACACAGGTAAAAGATTCAAAGTGCAAAATAGACTTTTAATGCATTTTAATGTAACAAGAGCACAAAAAATTTATTACATGATTTCAGATTTCTTATTGGACCTAACATTTAAGAAACTACCACTTAGAGAGTATTGGAATACTATCAAAGAATGTTCACAATTTTCTGAAGAAGTTATTAAAATAAAAATACCCCTCACTTTTCCAACTATATATTGTAAGGCCAAATTTTCTTAATATATTTCAACCAAAACAACATATTGCATAATACTGAACGAAGAGGAAGATCTGAGAATGTAGTTGCCTTCTATTAAGTCAAACATTAATAAAAATTGCAAAAATGTAAAACAATGTCTTCACACCAAACTTTTTTGTTTTGGAAAAGGTTTTCACATTAAAAAATGTTATTTAATTTTTTTTAATTTTCAACTTTTATTTCTAATATGGTAAATATCAAAAGTACAAAAGAGTCCTGAGACCAAAACATTTGAAAACTGCTGTTCTAAATAAAAAATGACATTAATCTCAATTGTTCTGCATGTGTTTCTTTAACTGCATGCAGAGAGTTCAAACAGGGAAAGAGATTTTGGTTGTTTGGCTTGACAGAACAACTTCAAGATTTTTTAGCTGGAGGAATCATAAACTTATTTTTATTTTATTAATAATTTTTAAACTTTCAAAAGGCAGAGCTTTAAAATTTAATCCGGGACCACTGCCTGTGTACTATATTGAGTCAGTTGTAATACACCTGTGGCTCACTAAATCATAAAACCCTAGAGGTTAGGGGAAGGTGCCAAGGGAAGGTAAGGAAGCAGAGTATAGATATAAAAAGGAGAGGTGAAGCCTCTGAGCCAGCAGGTGAGAGGAGTTAGGTATGGACTAACAAATTCCATTCTACCCTGGAGGAGGAAGAAAAGTGAGCAACCAAACCACCCAGCCAGCCAACCTTGCTCTCCAAAGTAAAACTTGCTGCTTACAAAAAGAGCACATTTAAAGAGTTAAGAGTTATATAACATCTCAAAGATCATCTACCTAAGGAAAATGAAGCCCAAAGATGAGACTTGGCCATTAGGCCACTCTTCCAATGACAGAAATATTTGCCAGCTTTCCAGCTTGATAGGACCCAGTAGAACTTATATTCTGCAAGAACTGCTTTCAAGAACCATATCATAAAAGAGCTGAAGAACATAAGTGGTAGACTCCTTTTTCTAACAAAAAAATTTTCACAATTTTTTGTAGGTTAAAAACAACATTAGCTCTTCTCAGCAATGCAAGGACCTAAGAAAACTCCAAAATACTCATTATGGAAAATGCCATCCATATCCAGAGAAAAAACTATGGAGTCTGAATGCAGACTGAAGCATACTATTTGCTCTCTTTGTTTTTTCTTTCTCATGGTTTCTCCCATTCGTTCTAATTTGTCCATATAGTATGACTAACATAAAAATGTTTAATAAGAATGTATATATAGAACCTATGTCAGATTGCATGACATCTTGGGGAGGCAGGCAGGAATGGAGGCAGAGAAAATTTAAACATAGGGAAGTGAATGTTGAAAACTAAAAATATGTTAATTTTTGAAAAAATAAAATAAAAACAACAACTAAAGGTAATCCGGAAGAGAATAGCTAAAGAGTCTTAAATTCATTCAAAGTAGTTAGGAAACACAGAATAAATCCTTAAGACTTCAAATCCTTACCAACTTACACATCAGTAACAACCTTGACTTTTGGATGAACTTATCTCTATTTCGGCTAAGATTTATATTCCTTTTCTTATTCTCATGCAATTTTTCACTATGAAAAATTTAAGACTATATAAAGAATCAAATGGTATGACCATATTCATAAAACATCTTGAATAATTAAAATCTATATTATTTAATAAAAAGTTCTCTGAGGACAAGAACTAAACCAGCAAACTCTACAGCATTCAGTAGAGTTGTGACTCTATAATAAGTATTTGATATATACACTTGAAAACATAAGTAAAATCAAGCCAGTAACACAAAACTCAAAATAAATTGGCTATATTAAAATAAACATGTTAAAAACACATACATATTTTATGGCTATATCCCTAGGCCAGAATTATATTTCTATAACATTTCCCATCTTTCCAACCATCACACAAATGCAAGCAAGCAGAATAACCTTCCAGGATGACAATGTTCAAAGTTCAGCCTCTGACAAATACTAGCTATCAGAGCCTTAGCAACTCACTTAAGTCTCAATGCTCCAGGAACCTCTCATGGATTCAAAACTGAAGAACAATTGCTTATTTGTACTGGTAGTGGGAGTTTTCTAACTAGAAACTAATGAAATAACAGTCTTGTAGATATTTTTTTAAAAAGAGAGGAGAAAAGTCAGTATATTCAAGAAGCTTCCAATATGTAAGAAGAGATGAAACATATACATAATTATAATACAGATTATAAAATAACATAATATATTAGAAAGATCACAGTTATTTGAGAGATTCAAAGAGGGAAAGGCAATTATATACAGAAAATGGAGAAGACCATCATGCAGGTAGTAGTACCTGAAGTGAAACTTAATGTACAGAAAGGATGTCAAAAAGCAGAAATACATTATTCTTAACTTTTTTTGCTCCTTGTACCCCCTTGGAAACTAGTGCAGCGTAACCATCTTTTATAATAGTGCTTTTAAATTCAAGGAACTAATTATACTGAAATATAGTTACCAAAAAAAATTTTTTTAAGTCCACAGACCCCAAGTTAAGAACATCTGTTCTATGAACAGGGAACTATGTATATCGATACAGACATGGTCAGGATAAAAACAAGGAATAGTAAAGAGTCCAATTTATCTAGAGCACAAGAAACATAAAGGGTTATATAACAAAAAGACCGAAATGGTAAGTTAGAGTCAAATCCTAAAAAATCTTAAATGCAGACGACAGCATGATACAGGTCAAAGAACACTAGATTTGGATTGAGAGGACCTGGCTCCATATCCCAGTTCTGCCATTTACTACCTATATGACCTTGGGGAGGTCACTTGATAACTTTCAGCCTCAGTTTTTCCATCTATAAAATGAAGGACATAGACTAGAGGATCTCTAAGGTCCCTTCTGGTTCTAAATATACGTTCCAGAGCTAAGAAGCTTATATTTTACTCATCAATCTAATGTTAGTAATTGTAGTTACAAACAGTTCTGAAAAGAATGTTTTTAAAATGATAGAATAAAGGATGAAAAGCAATATTCAATAATTAACATATTGAGAACGAATCCTAATTTTTTCCTGGAAATTGAGTACTCTCATTTTACTCCACAGTAAAACTATAAATTTACCACACAATAAAGTTGTACTATGACAAAAATAAGAACCTGATGGTATGACCTAAAAATTAAAACATCAAGAGATAGAATCTTCTATATATGATGCTCAGACGCAGTTCAGTGTGATGATGCATCTTTCTTTTCCCAGAAACGACTGTGATATAAAGATAAAAATATGCCATTAAAATCGTTTAATGGACATTGACAGGATGTCCATCAATTGGGGAATAGCTGAATAAATTATGGTATATGGATGTAATGGAATACTATTGTTCCATAAGAAATGATGAGCAGGTAGATTTCAGAAAAACTTTCAAAGACTTGCATAAACTGATACTGAGTGAAGTGAGCAGAACCAGGAGAACATGGTCAACAGTAATACCAACATTGTACAATGACCTACTTTGTTTAGACTTAGCTCTTCCAAGCAATGCAGTGATTTAAGACAATTCCAAAAGATTCATAATGGAAAGTGCTATTCGCATCCAAAGAAAGAGCTATGGAGTCTGAATGCAAATCAAAGTATACTATTTTCTCTTTTGTGTTTTTTTCTTTCTCATGGTTTTTCCCTTTTGTTCTGATTCTTCTTTCACAACATGACTAATGTGGGAATGTTTAATATGATTGTATATGTGTAGCCTATATCAGGTTGCATGCCATCTTAGGGAGGGGAAAGGGGGGAAAACCTAAAAGTCTTATGATGAAAACTAAAAAATAAATTTTTAAAAATGTAAAGCAAATATAATCTATTTGTACTTAGTGCCATTTAGTACTACAGAAGTAAGCTTTCCTACATGTACACTTTTAAGAGCTACTGAGGACATTCTATAAAACAGAATTTTGTCATAGTCTTCAAAAGCTCGACCCCACCCACTCTCTATTGCCTCTGCCTACTTATTTTTACATATTTCATTAAGTTAGAGATCCTTTGCCCCAACACTGAAAGGAGAGGGGGAAAATACTATTATAACATGAATAAAGACAACATGATAAAAATTAAAATTTTATTCTACTGAACATTATTTAGAAAAAAATACTCTTAAAAAGGACACATTTTTTCAGGTGAAGTATAATTGCAGTAATTTAAGAAGTTTAAATACATTTATTAATTTAAGTTCACATTTCCATGAAGAGCAGTATATTAGATAACTGCTTCTATAACAAAGTACTTAAGAGTGATGAAGCATCTCAATTCAGAAGGCAATCTGACTCACTGCCCCATGTCCATTTGCCAATTCTTGAAGTATACTTTGCTTCCTTAATAAGTAATATAGCCAGACATTCTTATTTTAAAAGATTCCTACCCATTATACAATTAAGAAAAAAAGAACTCATTCAGTAATTCAGTGAAGTTAGATATATAAAAAAAAATGATACATATCATAGCTGAAACTTTCCTATTCCCCTGCTGGATGACATCAAGCAAATAAACCAATTCTTTTCATTATCCTTGATTTTATAAATTATTTATATTTTTAATACTTTGAGGTTGTTTTTTCTGTAGAAAAAAGGAAGCAACAAGATATTGTATATCTAACTGGATATGGAAACTGATGAGAGCATAGGATCACAGATTTAAAGGTAGACAAGACCTTAAAGGTCCTCTAAGTCCATATCTCTCATTTGATAAATGAAGAAACTGGAGGGGGTGGAGCCAACATGGCAGAGTAGAAGCAGAGACTTGCTCGAGATCTCCCCCAAGTCCAGCAAAAGATATCTAAAAAATGACTCTAAAAAAATTCTGGGGCTGCAGAACCCACAGAATGGCAGAGTCAAGTAAATGTCCCCCCAAGACAGCCAGTAAGCATCTATCATGCTAAGCTAGAAGTAGAGTGCAGTACGGGACCTGAGCAGGCCTCAAGAGGCTGAATCTCTGGGACCTGTGGTGGTTTCAGACTTCTCAAACCCAAAATACCGAGGAAAAATTGGAAGGTGGGTGAAAAAAACTTGTCTGACCTATGTGAGAGGTAGAGTATTCCAGGGCAAGGAAGGGGATGAAGGAGTCCTCTACAAGCCACAGCAGGAGCAAAAGCAGCAACTGCTTCTGAAGCTCTAGGCCCAGAGATTGCGGGGGAATCAAGGGGTTGAGAATACACCCTCTTTCCCCTGCTGGAAGCAGAGAATTTCCCTGATAAAGAGATCAAAAGTCAAGTAAATGGCTGGGGATATGAGCAAAAACCAGAAAAAGAATCAGACTATGCAATCTTACTTTGGTGACAAGGAAGACCAAAATATACAAACAGAAGAAGAGAACAAAGGCAAAGCTGCTGCATCCAAAGCCTCCAAGAAAAATATGAAATGGTCTCAGACCATGGAAGAGCTCAAAAAGGATTTTAAAAATCAAGTAAGAGAAGAAGAGCAAAAATCGGAAAGAGAAATGAGAGTGTTGCAAGAAAATCATGAAAACCAAGTCAAATGGTTGCTAAAGGGGACCTAAAAAATGCTGAAGAAGACAACACCTTGAAAAACAGACTAACCCAAATGGCAAAAGAGAATAAAAAAGCCAATGAGGAGAAGAATGCCTTAAAAAGCAGAATTGGCCAGATGGAAAAGGAGATCCCAAAGCTCACAAAAGAAAATAATTCCTTAAAGATAAGAATGGAATTTCTGGAAAATCAAGAAATTATAAAACAAAACCAAAGGAATGACAAAATAGCAGACAATAGGAAATATCTCACTGGAAAAACAACTGACCTGAAAAATAGATTCAGGAATAATAATTTAAAAATTATGGGACTACCTGAAAGCCATGATAAAAAAAGCACCCAGACATCATCTTTCAAGAAATTATCAAGGAAAACTGCCCTGAGATTTTAGAACCAGAGGGCAAAACAGATAGAATCGAGGGAGAATCTATTGATCACCTCCTGAAAGAGATTTCAAAAGGAAAACTCCTAGGAACGTTGTGGCCAAATTCAAGAGCTCCCAGGTCAAGGAGAAAATATTGCAAGCTGCCAGAAAGAAACTATTCCACTACTGATGAAACACTATCAGGATAACACAAGATCTAGTAGCTTCTACATTAAGGGATCAAGGGCAGAGTCAAGATGGTGGAGTAGAAAGACGCAAGTATGCGAGCTCCGAACCCACAGCCCATATATTTAATGTAAGAAGAGTTCCCCAGAAGTTCTGGATCACTGCAGGGGGTGCAGAAACATAGTGGAAGAGATTTCCACTCCAGAGAGCCCTGGAGAGCCGTCCCCAGGGTCCATCGCGCCCCGGAAAGCGGACCCCACCCCAGCGATGCCCTGGCCATGGCCCCAGAGAAGCTGATCCAAGCAGGCTTCAGGGACAGAGGCTCCGGTGGCCTGGAAGGTGCCTCCGCCCACAGACTCTACAGGTCAGTGAGAGACACGCCTGGGCTCACCGAGAGGGGAGCAGGGTGTCTCCGTGGCTCGGGTCCCCTCAGGAGGCAGCGGCAGAGGGAGAGGCAGGGGCAGGAAGCGGCAGAGGCAGAGGCAAAGGCCCGGGACTCCCCAAGCAGGCAGGCAGAAGCTCAGGTCTCTGCATAAAGCCCCTGAGGGAACTGAGTCTGGGAGGCGGCCCTGCCCCCTCCCGAGCACTAGAACTTAAGCTCACATTGAATAGCAGGCAAGCCTGCCGCGGAAAGCCCATTTGAATCTCAGACCCCAAGCACTAGCTGGGCGGATCTAGGCAGGGGTGGACAGGAATCTCAGAAGTCAACTAAGTGGCTGGGAAAATGCCCAGAAAAGGGAAGAAAAATAAGACTATAGAGAGCTTCTTTGAGCAGGTGCAAATATTCCCGCCTTTCAATTCTGATGACGAGGAAATATTCTTGCCATCAGGGAAAGACGTGGAGGGCAGGGCCTCTGCATCCCAGACATCCCAGGGGGATGTCAGGTGGACTCAGGCCTTGGAAGAGCTCAAAAAGGATTTTGAAAAGCAAGTTAGACAGGTGGAGGAAAAACTGGGAAGAGAAATGAGAGAGATGCAAGAAAAGTATGAAAAACAGGTCAATACCTTGGTTAAGGAGACCCAAAAAAATGCTGAAGAAAATAACACCTTGAAGAATAGGCTCACTCAATTGGCAAAAGAGGTTCAAAAAGCCAATGAGGAGAAGAATGCTTTTAAAAGCAGAATTAGCCAAATGGAAAAAGAGGTTCAAAAGCTCACTGAAGATAATAGTTCTCTCAAAATTAGAATGGAACAGATGGAGTCTAATGACTTTACGAGAAACCAAGAAATCACCAAACAAAACCAAAAGAATGAAAAAATGGAAGTGAATGTGAAATATCTCATGGGAAAAACAACTGACCTGGAAAACAGATCCAGGAGAGACAATTTAAAAATTATGGGACTACCTGAAAGTCATGATCAAAAAAAGAGCCTAGATATCATCTTCCATGAAATTATCAAGAAAACTGCCCTGACATTCTAGAACCAGAGGGCAAAATAAGTATTGAAAGAATCCATCGATCACCACCTGAAAGAGATCCAAAAAGAGAAACTCCTAGGAACATTGTGGCCAAATTCCAGAACTCCCAGCTCAAGGAGAAAATCTTACAAGCAGCTAGAAAGAAACAATTCCAATATTGTGGAAATACAATCAGGATAACTCAAGATCTAACAGCTTCTACATTAAGGGATCGAAGGGCGTGGAATAGGATATTCCAGAAGGCAAAGGAACTAGGACTCAAACCAAGAATCACCTACCCAGCAAAACTGAGTATACTACACTTCAGGGGAAAATATGGTCTTTCAATGAAACAGAGGACTTTCAATCATTCTTGATGAAAAGAAATTAAGGTAAATGGTGAGAGAGAAATGTAGTGGGAGGAAAGAGGGTGAAATGGAATGGGGTAATTATATGTCATTTAAGAGGCAAGTAGGAGACTTTTTAGTGGAGGGAAAAAGAGGAGAGCTGAGAAAAAAAAAACAAAAAACAAGAAGTTTACCCTCATCACATTTGACTAAAGGAAGGAATAAAATGCACACTCATTTTGGTATGAAAACCTCTTACAGTATAGGAAAGTGGGGAAGGAGATAAGCAGGGGGGGAATGATGGAAGGGAGGGCAAAGGGAGGAGGGAGCAATTTGAAGTCAACACTTGGGGAGGGACAGGATCAAAAGACAGAAGAGAAACAATGAGGGGCAGGATAGGATGGAGGGTAATTCAGTTAGTCTTACGCAACACGACTATCAGGGAAGTCATTTGCAAAACTACACAGAAATGGCCTATATTGAATTGCCTGCCTTCCCAAAGGGAATGGGTGGGGAGGGAGGGATGGGGAGAATTTGGAACTCAAAGTTTTAGGAACAACTGTTTAGTATTGTTGTTGCTACTAGGAAAGAAGACACAGTTAATGAGGAATAGAAAGTCATCTGGCCCTACAGGAGAAAAGAGAAGATGGGGACAAGAGAAGGGAGGGATGACAGAAGAGAAGGCAGACTGGAGATAGGGAAAATTAGATTGCTTGGTGTATTAGGGTGGGGGGAGGGGATAAAAGAGGAGAAAATTTGGAACCCAAAATTTTGTGAAAACAAATGTAAAAAGTTAAATAAATAAATAAATAAATATTAAAAAAAAAAAGGGGGGGGATCAAGGGGCTTGGAATATAATATTCCAGAGGTCAAAAGAACTAGAATTCAAGACAAAAATCACCTACCCAGCAAAACTGAGTATAATACTTCAGGGGAAAAAATGGTCACTGAATGAAATAAAGGACTTTTAAGCATTCTTGATGAAAAAATCAGAGCTGAATAGAAAATCTGACTTTCAAACACAAGAATCAAGAGAAGCATGAAAAGGTAAACAGGAAAGAGAAATTATAAGGAACTTAACTAAAGTTGAACTGGTTACATTCCTACATGGAAAGATGATATTTGCAACTCTTGAGACTTTTCTCAGTATTTGGGTAGTTGGAGGGATTTATAGACAGAGGGCACAGGGTGAGTTGAATAGGAAGGGATGATATCTAAAAAAATAAAATTAAGGGGTTAGCGAGGACTATATTGAGAGAAAAAAGGGAGAAATGAAATGGGGCAAATTACCTTATAAAAGAGGCAGGAAAAAGTTTTTTCAGTGGAGGGGAACAGGGGGATGTGAGAAGGGAAAAATGAAAGTTATTCTCATCACATTTGGTTTAAGGAGGGAATAACATGCACCCTCAATTTGGCATGAAAATTTAGCTCACACTACAGGAAAGCAGGAAAGAAGGGGATACATGGGTCTGGGGGAGGATGATAGAAGGGAGGACAAATGGGAGCAGGGGGTAACGAGAAGTAAACACTTTGGGGGAAGAACAAGGTCAAAAGAGAGAATAGAATAAATGGGGGAAAGGATAGGATGGAGGGAGATATAGTTAGTCTTTCACACTATGACTTTTATAGAAGTCTTTTGCATAACTACACATGTATAACCTATGCTGAATTGCTTGCCTTCTCAGATGGGATGGGTGGGGAAGGTAGAAGGGAGAGAAGTTGGAACTCAAAGCTTTAAAAACGAATGTTAAAAATTGTTTTTACATGCAACTGGGAAATAAGAAATACAGGTAATGGGGTATGGAAAATAATCTTGCCCTACAAGAAAATAGAGGAGATGGGAATAAGGGAAGGAAGGGGTATGATAGAAGGGAGGGCAGACTGGGGGAAGGAGTATTCAAAATGCAAAATTCTTGGGTGGTGGGGGAAGCGAGATGGGGAGAAAATCTGGAACTCATAATCTTGTGGAAACTAAAAATAAATTAAGTAAATCTCAGAAAATAATAAATAAATAAATGAGGAGATAGATAAAGTGAAACAAAAATAACAAAAATAAAAGGCCAGAAGGTGAGGCTCGGAGATGATTTGTTGCGGTACCACGTCCTGGTCTCTGGTCTCTTCTCAGGGGCTCCAGGGCTCCTGGGCTCCTGGCTGCCTCCCTTCTTATCCACCTCCACCTCCTCTTTCACTGACAGCTCCCGAGAACTTCACCACTTTGTCCGTGTTTTCTTTGCCTGTTCCTGCTTTCTTTTCTTTTTCTTCTATTTCATTCCTGCATTCTTCAAATTTGCCTTAAACTTCTGGACATCTTCTGCATTTAGG
Organism: Bettongia penicillata ogilbyi; assembly: GCA_023548195.1. Lineage (NCBI taxonomy): Eukaryota > Metazoa > Chordata > Mammalia > Diprotodontia > Potoroidae > Bettongia > Bettongia penicillata. Next base: position 17,041 of record JAJHZJ010001014.1, on the reverse strand, counting down.
TATCAAATGGCCAGCAGTTCAGGCTTAGGACTTTAATCAGCAAAGTCTGCATATGTGCTCCAGTTCTAGGCCCTGTCATTGCCTGCAACGGGTTGCAGCTCCACCAATGGTGTTATGTTATTGGCACAGTCTTCAGCGTTTTGTCCCTTTTTCCTTGTGTTTCAGCAACTTCACATCACAGTCACTAGCTCTTGACATTCTGGAAAGTCATTCTCAGATGCAAAACTGGAACAGCTTAGTCTGCATCTTAAAAAGCTCTTCATCTTCTTCAAGGGTCTTAATCTCCGGTTCAGGAAGAGACACGATGGGCTCAAACTGCAGATTATGGTTTGAGTCATCCACATTCTCTGTGGATCTGTTGTTCCCATCTGTGCTTCATCTGCAGCTGGTGCCTCCTGGCCCTGCCCTTACCTCAGCTCAGCCCAGCCACCTACCTGTGCTACCCCTAGCCCCTTGACCCCAGCAGTGGCGCCCCTGCCCCCGAGTGAGTTAAACACTTTTGAGGAGGGACAGGGTCAAGAGACAGAACAGAATAAATGGGGGACAGGACAGAATGGAGGAAAATATAGTTAGTCTTTCACATCATGACTATTATGGAAGTGTTTTGCATGACTACACGTTAACCTTTATCGAATTGCTTACCTTCTCAGTGGGGATGGGTGAGGAGGGAGGAAGGGAGAGAAGTTGGAACTCAAAGTTTTAAAAACAAATGTTGAAATCTGTTTTTACATGCAACTGGGAAATAACACATACAGGCAATGGGGTAGAGAAATCTATCTTGCCCTACAAGAAAACAGAAGGGAAGGGGATGAAAGAAGGGAGGGTAAATATGAGGGGAGAAGTAATCAGAATGCATGGTGTCTTGGGATGGGTGGAGGGGAGAGATGGGGAGAAAATTTGGAACTCAAAATCTTGTGGAAGTGAATGTTGAAATCTAAAAATAAATAATTTTTTTTAAAAAAAATTTTAAAAATAAAAATAAATGAGGAAATTGAAGCCTAATTGTTAAGTGACTTCTCCAAGGGAATAGAAGTGGAAGAGTCAGAATTTGAACCCAGGTACACTGACTACAAATTCTGTGCTATTTGCACTGTATTTGCTTAAAAGGCAAAATCTAATAAATTCATTGAAGCAACGATATATTAAAAAATATATATTCACTTGGGAGTCATGGGATTTTACTTCCTGTCATCAGAGCTATCACCTATAATATGAAGTTAAATTAGATTCTAAATTCCTTTCAGCTCTAAAATTTTATGACTGCAATTCATTTAAAGAGACACTTAAGACACTTACTGGTGCTAAGCAGAGAAGTACCCAATAAGCAAGTATTGATTTGATGACACATTTTGGCTCAGCAACTGAACTCAAGAAAGACTGGATCTTTTATTTCGTTATTATAGGGAACTCCCTGGAAGAGAAAACTACCTCTTCCAATGCAGGTCAACAACTTTTCTCTACAAGTGTCCGCCGTTGTTTAGTCATTTTCAGTTGTATCCAAATCTCTGTGACCAGGATCACACAAGCTATTAAGTGTCTAAGGCCAAATTTGACCTCAGGTCCTCCCAACTCCAGGGCAAATGCTCTATCTACTGAGGAACAACTTAGACAAAGAGTTGAGATTATATGTTTACAGCCACTATGTGAGAGGCAGTACTTGTTCCCAGTTTTTGTTGACACCAAGGCAGGCTTTCTAGTCACTTTGCCACACTGTTTTTGCAAGACTCAAATATAATTTCTCAATTTGCAGAAAAGACAACACAATTACAAACTGTGAAAATATTTACATATAGGAGTAAAAGACAACATACATTCCATAATAAGGATATAGAAGGTAACAATAATTTTGTGTTGTATCTATAATATTCCTGACTCTATAAAATAGTGAAACACAAGGACCTTGAAAATACTGTGCAAAAATTCTAAACGTCCCATGGAAAGACAAAAAAATTATCACCTTTATTGCACTATAAATGTCAACAGAATCAAAAGAAGCTTACTAAAATTTACCAAATTAATAGATGTTTAAATTAATAATTTTATAAATTATATCATGTTCCTTAATTGTTAGTATGTTCCTCATATTTCAATATTGTGTAAGTTCTAGAAAATTAAGGTCACAAAATTATTACCTTATGCACTGCAATACAGGATTCAAAGTTAAACACTAAGAGATCCAATGTTATATCAATCAATAATCATTACCAAAGTGCCTCTGAGTTAGGCATTGTGCTAGTTGGTAGAGATTGTTTAAATTTTTCATAAGTTGTTCTGACAAGTTTGTGAAATAAGAATTTGTTTCACAGATAACACAGAGGAGGCAGTGGAGTTTGCAAACTCCATTCTCTAATAGGTTCACTCTTGATCTGATCAGACCGAAAGGACCAGAAGGTAGTTTTGAAGGGGTTAATAATCTTGTTTATTCTAGTCTGGTCTTCTCAAAGGGAGTTGCTGATAATGGGAGTACCAGTTCCTACAGCATTCCCTAATCACCTTTCTCATAGGGACTTGGGAGAAGGCGGAGAGCAATTACCTTGTGTCTCCAAGGGATCAACTGGAACAGGTACTCCCCTAAATCCCCTCAAGCCTCAATAAGGGCCAGTTGAGGCAGGAATATGCATTCCTCTAAGCATTACCCAAATCCAAAATGGGTTCTCCTATGATTTCCCCTATGCATTCCCCCACTGCCCAATGCCCACTTGCTTTATAGGGCAACAGACAAAAAAGGCATATTGCCAGTAATGGCCTCACAGGTTAACTTCAGCAATATAGTCACATTCAACGCAAGCATGGTAAACGTTACTTATGTCATCCCTATATCTCACTGTTCAGTCTCAATAGGATTGTCTAACACTATGATTCTAGGATCCTTGGAATTATTCTGTGAGTTATTATCTAACACCTGGAAACTAGACATTGCCATGGCCATGACTCCTCAGAAATTAAATCTAAAAAGATAACAAAATCCTCCTTACATACAAATTTTATTGACTTTATAGAATACTAAAATATACCTAAAATGATGCTTTTTTAAAAAGTAATACATACTAGAAGTTCATTTCACAACATCTTGGGCTGTTTCTTTTACTCCACAACACCCAAATGATATGAAGTTTCTTTTTCTTATTGCCAGTTGGGACACTAAAATAGGAATCATTCATAAAAAGATGCATATGCATAATCTGGCAATGAACATTATTCTTATTTTTTCCTTACCTACTGTTTTGCAATATGTATTGCTCCTTTTTGCTGGTGCACAGTGAAGAATCCAAAAGATTCTATGCAAGTACTTTAGCAGTTTAGGCTCCCTCTATGCACTGAAGAAAGGAGAAAAAAATGCTTTGCTTCTTTCAATGCCACCCCAAACCAAGTGACAAAGAATGAGTGGAGAAAAAAGGCACAAAGACAAAAGAAAAAGAGTATGTTCAATAAGAGAATAAAAGGTGTATGGAAAAAGTTTCAAGGTCACCTGCCAACTGGATGCCTTGGCTTTTTCAAACATATTATTCTCAATAAGTCTACTAATTAATCATTAAGATGGTAGGACAACTGACATTTACTTTAGAAAAATGAGGCAATAGCTGACATTTACACGATACTCTAAGAATTGCAAAAAATGTTTTACATAGATTATCTTTATTTAATCCTCACAATAACCCAATAAAATGCATACTTACATGTATTATTATCTTCATTTTACTGACAATAAAACTTGGGCTCAAAAACATTAAATGATCTGATTGTGGTTACAACTTCTAAGTGTCAGGAGCAGGACTGTATTCCAGGTCTTTCATGACTCCAAGCCCAATCTCACTTTCAGAATACAAGTGCGTCAGTACATGCATATGTACATACATATGTACATATGCAATAAATCAAAAAAGGCATTAAAGATAACAACATATTAAGCATCAAAGTTTGATTTTCCTTTTCATATGCAAATATGAAAGAATTTTGTGTGAAAGCAGAGAGACAGCAGATGGGGAAATGAACAGAAAGATGGGCCGAAAGACTGGAAGAACAGAATTCAAATATAGCCTGAGATATGTAGTAGCTATGTGACCCTGGACAAGTCACTTAACCTCTATCTGCCTGTTTCCTCAACTGCAGAACAGGGTATTATTAATAACATCTACTTTGCAAAGTTGTTATGAGGGGAGGGTCAAATGAGTTAATACTAGTAAAAAAACACTTTGCACAGTGACTAGGACATAGTAGGTGCTATATAAATGATTATACCTTTCCCCCTTCCTGAAACAGTTGTTTTCACCTACCATACACTAAATACTAATATCTGCTTTTAAATTAGTTATCCTTAACTATGAAGATCATATTTTTCCAAACCCCAATCCCTGACATTTTGTTTAACAAAGCATATTCCTTTGGCAAAACCTCCTTTAAAGCATATACTTTTTTCTTCTTGAAACCAAGATGATATCAGTGCCAAATCCGTAACTAAGTGGGATGTTAAGATCTGGTCTTAGCATTCCATTTTCCATACTCCAAACAAAAGCTTCATAACTCAATATAAGGTGGTATGTTACAATTAAAACCAAATATTTAACTCAAAAGAAAATTTTCAAAAGCAAAGGAATCTATACTTAGAAAAATGTCTTAGTAGTTTCCTTTCTTTTACAAATATAAATTTGCTGTATTTCTTAGAAGCTACCTTGCAAAGAATATAATGGAAAGAACAGCAGACTTGGAAATGATACTTATACAGCTCACCTCACAGTATTATTATGAGGATGGGGGGAAAAAAAGCATGAAAAGCTCCTTATAAACCAATACAAGTTTTATAATAGTCACTAAACATGTTCTTATTAAGTAACAAGTAGGCACTACACATTGTACTAGATGCTGGGAATACAAATGAAAAAATTAGGCAGTCTGTGACTTCAAGGAGCTTAAATCTTACTAAATAAATATAGGCAAGTATTAATTATTATTACCTCTGAAGTAACAGAGGGATTCAAACATATAATCCAGAAATACTAATGATCTCACAATTTTCCAATTAGTCCTCTGAAGAAAAAAGTCAGCCAAGTCAGGAAACGGCACCAAAGTAAATTTACCTGATCAAAAGGTCATGCAAATACCAAACCCTATCCTGGACAAATGTATTTTCCCAATTAACTGTAGTTTGGATATTGAGCTATCTTAATTTCTTTTTTCCAATTTGCTGCCATATAAAATCACATTAGAAAATTCAGGAATAGGAATTTAGAAGTAATAGATCTGAACTTTACAAAAATGAAAACAAATTTATTTGAATATCTATCAGCAATAAAACTTTATTAACATGCATGACAAAAATATTTAAAATTAAAGCACTAAACTATCAAGTTTTAGATAAATAATCTTAATTATAATGCCAAATTTAATTATCCTCTTGATAACCTACAAAAAATTAAATATATCCACTGTAGAAGAATCACACTGCATTTATGCCTAGCTTGTGTAGATGAAATGAGGATGTAGAAAAAGCAAGCCATTGAAGAGTTCACTGAATAAGTTGATTCACTTTGCAATTAACAGGGAAGATTCTGGAAATTAATGATTTTAAGACCAGATATTTTTTGAAACACAAAACAGACATAATAGTTAAGTTATAATTTAATATAATGCTAAATTCTTATCCTATTGATTAAGAAATATTTTATTACTGAATTCAAGTAGGTTGGTAACCAGAATTTGCTTCTACAATACCCTCTACTTAGTCAATGAAAAGCATTTTTAGTTGGAAAGTCCCTTGGAGATCACCAGCATCAATCATCTCATTTTGTAAACAAGCAGTAAGGTAGCAAGCAAACAAAATTCGAACTCAGATACTCTAATTCCAAAACAATGCCTTTTCCATCATTATCTAGAACACAGCTGGAACACAGCAGTAAGGGACACAATTTCATCTGAATAGTCACAGAAGCGCATCAATGCCAATTATCTGACTCTGAATTTCATAGAGATATAATAATATTACAAGATTCTTTCAAGGCTAATCTTGTTTTTAAAAGGGGGACGAAATAGTTTACAAGTAAAAGACTTCACTCCATGACATAATTTGAAAAGAGACTCTACATAATAGATTTTCCTGAAGACACTGAGATGAAAAATAATCTTAATCTTCTTTAGAAATAACCCAATATAAATTTACATTCAACACAGCTGGGAGTTGCACAGCTTCAAACTTCTACTTTTCTACTCTCATATATTATTCACAGGTTGGGCTTAAAGATTTCCTGCACCTTTAATTAGGGTAAACATAAAAACAAAAATAATTTTGTCTTCTAATTAAAGAGAGATAAATAACTTTACGTAAGAGTCTATTTTGCTTTACTTCTAATTATTTCCTTAGGCTATACCAAGAATTGTCCAGATTACAATAATCAATAAGTATTTATAAAGTACCATAACATGTATAATTATGTATAATCTTTATATGTATATGTATAACTATAGCTAAAGCTGATGGAGGTTAGGTGACTTGCCCAGGATCACAGAGCTAGTATATGGCTGAGATTTAATTGGAATTCAGGTCAAGCAAAAAGATTAGTCAAAGACAAAAGGCACACAAGCAAATTATATCTGGATCAGAGTATTCACTAACAGAAATGGAAAACAATGCACTTGTCATCCTAAAGAAAATAGCAGTAGTGAGCTAATATGAAACATTTTTAAAAGGAGGTTAGAGAGGACAGCCTTCTGGAGGAAAAAGAAAAGAAATGGTCTATACTAAACAATAGACTTATCCTTAGATGTAAAATATCCTTAAAACAACTTTTTTTAAAAAAAAATCTGGGTGAAAAGATTCAAATTGGTTCATACTATAGTAAATATACAATCCAGGCTTTCAAGAAACCTGCTTTCCACATTAGAAAGCAATAATGAACCTCAAAGATTTCAAATGTCATTTGGAGGCTGGGCAACTTTTCTAAGAAAGTTCTGAGTGAAGGACTGAAAATTCTTCTTTATTCAGTCAATAATATAAACCATAATTGGGACAATATATATTAACTCTTGTACAATAAGTTTGAATCTAAGTCAACAGGTAAAACTATCTTGGATGGTCTCTGAGCAAATACACGGAAATAATTATATGATAAATATAATTCTGTTATTGCATTTCAAAGAGACATATACAACTCAAAATTCCTTGATGTAACTGAGATAGCTACTGTATAAAGAACATCTAATCACCTGACCATAAAATATCTGTTATGCAGGTAGGACACAAAATATTTTTAAGTCATTTCCCTGTTAAGTATAAATAAAATTAATAGCGTCTTTGTGCCAGAGAATTCTAAGCTTTTCACATTACATAGTTTTCATACTACACAACTAAAAAAAAATTAATAGCTATCAGTTTCCTCTCTATAAAATAACGATGATTCAAAGACTAGGTTTACCCAACATCAATGAGTATCCAAGAAAAAAATATAATCAGGAAGTTAGGCATCATACAGCAGGTGTTTATAATATTCTATATTAATGCACTATCCTGCTTGTTTTCATGTGAAATATTCAATAGTTTTGGGGGAAAAGGAGGAGGGTTTGAACCAATGTTCTTTCAACTTAACTAGGGGAAAATGTTTAATTACTTCATTTTTCTTCTGTACAAAGCATATGTATTCCTATCACCAGTTATATTCTGATTAAAAATCCTTTCCATTATTCACTTTATAAACTATTTGCCAAAAAAAAGTCAAAACTGTATAAACCAAATGAATGTACTATAAATAATGAATGTGAAAATAAAAATATGATGTGTGGTCTCACAGTAAGAGACCTCAAATTCATCAATCAGTACTTAGACTGTAATATCACAAGGAGTTTGTTTTATAAGGTCAGGTTTTTAGTTTTTTTCCACAAATATTTCCGATAATAAACTACTTTTTAAAATTTCCATACTTAAGCTGCCACTTTCAGTTTTTATAGGAATTGCTAAATATTTGAGTCTTAAAAAAAGAACTAACTCTGGATTATACTTACCCAGGAAATGATTCCAGGACAGATATCTCAACTGAACTAAAGAGAAATCTGTTAGGCAATAACATACTCTTTAAATACTGATATAAACTTGAAATTTATAGCACAAGGATAACACAGTTTCAACAAGTATGGATGAAATTACATTCTGCAGTGGAGGAAGTACTCTTAGCACAAATCCTTCACAATATCATAGTATAATTTCATGTAAAACACTAACCTACAGCTCCCAAAGATCACATACTGACATGAAAACATCATAATCCGAAAGTTGGATCCCAAAACAAAGTAGAGAAATTTTCACTTTCGAGTTACATGAAAATACACCTGGCCTTAAAACATGCAACCAACAGTTATTCTTTTAAGACCTGGTGCCACAAATAATAGAAATTACAGTATAAATTGAATTCCAAGTGAAATAATATGCATGTTAACAATAAGTCTGTTACGATCATAAAAAAGAGTCAAAATGTTGTAACTTTCACATCAGGAATATCCAAAATGGTATGTAACAGTTAAAGTCAGTAGGATCACTGAACTATTCCTATTTTTAAATTTTCTTATATCAGTCACCTAAAGTTTACCATAAAGGAATTAGTGACCAATTATCATTCTGTATCCACACTGCAGTCATAATAATGATGAAAATAATAATAATATGCAACACATATAGTACTAGTACTACACACATACATATACTAGCACATATACAGTAAGTAGTAGGGGTAGCTAGATGGTACACAGTAAGATAAAGTGTTAGGCCTTAAGGCAGGGAGACACATCTTCCTGAGTTCAAATCTGGCCTCAGACATTACTACCTAGTGATTCTGGGCAAGTCATTTAATCTTGCTTGCCTCAGTTTCCTCATCTATAAAATGAGATGGAGAAGGAAATGGCAAACCACTCCAGTATCTTTGCCAAGAAAACCCAAAATGGGGTCATGAAGAGTCAGACATAACTGAAACAACTGAACAACAACAAATAGTACTAGTATATAAATGATAACTGTTAGTAGCAATGTGTAGTGTTGAGTTGGCCAGATGGTACTCAATTATTTCTGTTCCCTTTTCCCTGAGAGGTGGAAGAGGAGTATGACCTTTCCTTGGTCACTGACCTCTCTATCCCCTGGCCTCACATTTGATCTACAACAAAAACCATTACAACAATCATCGTGTTGTTTTAACCAATGGTCAATATGAAGTCCTTCAGATCCATGAGGTATTCCCCCCACTTTGCTGTTTTTTAATCAAGAGAAGCCAATTAGGGAAATTCCTATCACTCAAAGTTTTGACTGTCCACCCTAACTGTTTTTTAGTATATCTCTAGCTAACCCCCTGACTTCCCCATATTTAAAAGCAAGACTCAGATATAAGAAATGTTTAAATGTTTTAAAAATACATATAATACTTTAAGGTTCACAAAGCACTTTACACAAATTATTTTATCTGATCCTCACAATAACCCTTCAAAGGCAGATACTATTATTAATTCCATTTCACAAATGAGAAAATTGAAGCTGAGCGATTACATGACTTGTCACATAGATAAAAAAATATCCAAGACAAAATGTGACGTCAGGTCTTTCTGACTCCATATCCACTACTTTATCACCATGCCACCTTGCTATATCCAGTATAATTGGGAACATTCTGATAGTTATACCAACACATGATAATATACATAACAAAATACTACAAAAAAGAAAATGCTTAGCAGAGTACAGGATTTTAACGGAGATGTTTAAGACCATAAAAAGAGAGTGAGTTGGCCACCTAGAAGGATGAGGAATATCTGATGGATGCAAAAATAGCATTGGTAACTATGCAATGTCATTTTATGGAATAAGACTTTCCCTTTTTAAAAATGTATACCATCACAAAAATATTAAAACCGAAATATTTTTATTTTAATAGTTATACAGATGAGGTCAGTAAAAATTTATGTTAGGCCTTAATAAAGTAATGATGATTTTGGTATTTTTCCTCACATATCAAGAAAAACAGAAAAAATCTTTTAAATAAATATAATATTTCTTAAATCTTATTTACATGAAAAATGAATAATAGTGGACTTCATTATAGTGCTTTCCCAATAAGTTTCTGTGTCTGGTTCTCATGCAGGAGGTCAATACTACATTTTTAGTACCTTACAATTAATGAATTCATAATAATTGTATTCAGGGAACAGGGAATTGGGGTTTTACTCCAGAGAGGAAGCCTGAGAAACAGCTACTACATCCAAGGGAGGTAGCAGGCATGAAAATTACCCACTCTCAACCTGGGGAGGTAGTGACAAAAAAATAATACAGAACTCTTTCAAGGTCCTGTAACTGGAATGAATACACTTTAAATCTTTAATCCACTGGAGGGGCAAGTCTGGTTCCAGCAGCCACAGTAATTTCAGCTCCAATAGCATATATAAAAATTGCTGCAGTAAAAAGCTTATAGTTGAATCAGGGCAGCTAGGTGGCACAGTGGATACAGTATCAGGCCTGAAGTCAAGAACATTCATCTTCCTGAGTTCAAATCTGGTCTCAGACACTAGCTGTGCTGTCTGACCCCAAGCAAGTCACTTAACCCTGTATGCCTCAGTTTTCTCATCTATAAAATGAGTTGGAAAAAGAAATGGCAAACCACTCTAGTATCTTTGCCAAAAGAAAAAAAAAAAAACCCAAACGGAGTCACAAAGAGTTAGACATGTCTGAAACAACTGAACAACAAGTATGTGGCTATCTCTATTTCTAAAAAGCAGTCATTTTATGAAATGAGCTAAAAATTTCTAAATTTTAGATCTTATGTGTGAAGAGAGCTGTTCTCAGACTAAAGATATGGGTTGAAGTCCTGCCTTTAACACATACTGAGAGTGTTACCATGGACAAGTTATATAACCTTTCAGTGGTACCAGGAAACTCTCAAACTATTAGTTACAAATCAGTTGCTGATCACTAGGTCCCAACCAAAATAAATATAGAAATGAATGCATAAATAAATATGTAGGTCTTTTATATAACTTCGATTATCACTTGGTCTACTCTTTGATTCTATACAATACTGCTTATCCCAACTCCTGTTATAAAAACCTGAGCTAAAAGAAATCTTGAGAAGTCATTTTGGTCCATCCTATTTGCATAAAGACAAAGATCCAAAATTTGTTTAACCTCTTGTTAAAGATGAACAGTGGTTCACAGAACAAAACAACTCAAATGTCTGAGTCTCTGTCAAAACCGTTGGTTTTCTTCATGTACTACTATGGAATATTATATAACAAGAGACAAGGGAGAAAGGGGAAAAATTGCACTACCTGCCATTTTTACTGCTGAGTCCCCACAGTTGCCTAGTGGGTGTTCTGAAACTAGGCCATATTTCTAGTATTAAAGAATATTAAAACATTTTCCCAAAGGGAAGAAGTATATTCCTACATGATTAAAAGTGTGCTATTAAAACCCCTATATAAGCGACCTATTTTCCAAAGTTAAAATCAGTCACTCCACAAGCATTTATTTAGTGCCTACTATGTTCCATGCACTGGTCTAAGAGCAAGGATATGAATAAAAGCCAAATAAATAAATACCTGGCATACATACAAGTATGTATATGTGTAAAGATAGAGAGATATAGATCTCAGTCCCTGCTCTCAAGGAGCTCATAATCTAATGGGGAAAAACAAGATGCACACAATTACGTACAAACAAGATAGGGACAAGATAAACTGAAGACCATCAACAGAGGGAAAGCACTAGCTATAAGTGGAATTAGGAAAGGCTTCCTGTAGTAGGTGGAATTTCAGCTGGGTCATGAAGGAAATCAGGAGATAGAAATGAGGAAAGTGTGTATGTGAACAACCAGCAAAAATGCATGGAACAAGTACAGCAAGGAGGTCACTGTCACTGGATCTCAGAGTACAATGAGAGGAAGAGTGGATGGGAATAAAGTGTAAGAACACTGGAAAGATAGAAGGGAACCGGCTTATGAAGGGCTTTCAGTTCCAAGAGTATCTCAATTAGAAAAGAGTACTAAATAAATCATTATTTCACTTTGATAACTAATTCTAATAATTAACCAGGTCTTTTCCCTATCTGTATATAGTCACAGAATTATGAGACAAAATTTTGATAAAAGGAAACTTTTAAGGTACAAAAGAAAAAACTCTAAAAACTTGGGCTATACAAAATAACACAGAAAAGTTCATATAAATTAAATGAGGCCTCTTTTTCATAGATTAGAATACCTTTTACACACTGGCAACTTTGAATAAAGATGGATATACAAATGGATTTGGGACCCAGTTTCCATCTTCCTGAGTTCTAATTCTAAAATCACTTTGCATAAATAAAAAAACATTAAAAAGTGTTTAAACTGGAAAGGATGAGGAAGAAAATTATTTGCCTCTGTGCCTTTTCACAGGCTGTCCCTCATTCATGGAATGTCCTGTCACCTCACCTTTGTCTTTTGGTTTCCCTAGCTTCCTTCAAGAATCTCATCTTCTTTAGGAAGTATTTCCCTGTTCACCTAGTGTCTTTCCCCTCCCATACTGCTTTTTATCTATTCTGTATATATCTTTTATGTACTTAATTATTTTCATGGTGTCTCCTTCATTAGAATGCATGTTCTTTTCTGCCTTTCTTTGGAGCTTTAGCACTTAGCACAGTGTCAGGCACACAGTAAGTGCTTAATAATTTCTGTTTAACTGACTTTTTCAGGTACTTATCTATTTCTTCTTTCTGAATATATGATCTGTACTGCATGGGTCACATGACATTTTCTGTGATCACCATAATCTTTCAAACCTTTACAAAACAGAAATTACACACCAAGGACAAAGTAACTTAGGTTATCTCCATAGTCTATGACACCCAGAAAAAAAAAGATGGAAAAAAAATCCATAATATTATCTCACTGACCATAAACTCACCCTGCACTCATCCTCCACCTCCCACACTGCTGTCAGCAAAGCCAAAGAGCCAGGGATCTCAAAAGAGCTTAGGACACAATCCATTCCTAAACCTCTATCCAGCTTCCCTCCTTCCAGTGCTACTGGAGATGCTGGCTCCGTCCAGGCTATTGAAATTTGCATGGGCACAACAGACAATGTGGTCACAGTTATTCAGGCACAAAAGCCTGCTAGGGGCCACAATTCCACAGCACCATAAATGAAAATCTTTAAACTGCCCGTCCCAGGATAGACAACCCCATAGCATCAATGGGGAAAAGCTCTAAACTGTCAATGCTAGAATAGACAGTGCCAAAATGGACAGATACCCCCATGAACAGCCTCACAGGCCCAACAAGGTAGCTCTCTGAACTACTAGTGATGGGACAGACAACCCCATAACAACAGCACACCAAGGAACTGCTGAAGTCAGGTGGCCAGAGAACTAAAAAAATGGACAGGACACCATGTGTATGGGATGCGGCAAGTTGGGAGAGGACTGGGAGGCTATACAGCACTCTACCAAGTCTAAGAGAAAGACTACAGCATCCAGCTAGAGTCAGTTCTGACCATCGAAAAGCCACCTGAGGCAGAAACCAAGACTAACAAACTTTACTGCTGGAACTGGGAGTAAGCTGAGACACTTTGAGATCCTTACCCCGAGGAAATCATCAATACAGAGGACATTAAGAAAGTTAAAAGAAGAAAATCAAGGTGGAGAAAAAGACTGAAATTACCAAAGATCTCAGGAAAAAGAAAACTCAAAGACTTTGAACATAAGTAGATAAACAGGAAAGGCATTAACAACAGAAGGAAATATGGCCTCCAGATCTAATAAATGAGTTCAGGCATCTATGAATAAATACTACAGAAAAAAGGAAACTGATCCAATATTTGATGAGACAAAGAACACTGTGAAATGTGAGAACATGGAACCACAACGTATTGTTCTCAAGTGATTCAAAAGAGAAATGAGAATTCTGAGAGTCAAATTTATGGCATGCATAGCAAAAATAATGGAAAAAGGAGAAAAACTAGAATCTGTGACACAGTCTCACCAAAACAACAAAGAAAGAACAGTAGACTGGGATTATAAATATAAAGAAGTGAAAGACAATCTAGAAGAAAAGCAAAAAACAATAATATTAAAAGAAAATATGCTCACTCTGCAAATTAAACATATTGATCTCAAGGTCAGAATGCCTACAGCAACCTATGGATCATAGGTCTCCCAGAAGAAAATTTTAAGTCCAAAGAACCTTAACATTATAATGCAGGAAATAACAGAAGAGAAATGTCCACAACTGAGTTGGAAAACAATTGAAATAATTCATTCACAATCTCTAAGGGGAAAAAAAGCACAAGGTTGCAATCACCAAGACACTATAGTTCAATTTAATAATTCACTTAAGAAACAAGTTCTGTAAGTGATTGGGGAAAGACCTCCAAATAAAAAGGAAAGGAAATTAAAATAATACAATACTATTCTGTACCCACCAGAAGATGTAGGAAAGAATGTAATAATGTGCTGCAAAGAGGACTGGAGCTCAAGATTCAGCCCAGAAACCTGGTACTGGCTAAGAAAAGTGGTGAACTGGTGGAATAGATTAGGTACAAATTACATTATAGTAGATGACCACAATAATCTAGCATATGATAAATCCAAAGATCCAAGCTTTTGGAACAAAAACTCATTATTTGACAAAAACTACTGGGAAAACTGGAAAACAGTATGGCATAAACTAGGTACAGACCAACATCTTACTGTATAACAAAGTAAGGTCAAAATGGGTACATGATTTACTCATAAAGAATGATACCAAAAGCAGTTTAAGAGAGCATGGAATAAATAGCATGTCTGTCAGATTTATGGATAAGGGAAGAATTAGGACCAAAGAACATATAGAGAGCCTTACAAAATGTAAAAGAGATAATTTTGATTATATAAAATTTAAAAGTCTTTGCACAAACAACATCAATGTAACCAAAATTATAAGGAAAGAAGAAAATTGGGGGGAGGGAGAATTCTGCGACAAATATCTCTGATAAAGAACTCATCTCTCAAATACATAGAGGACTGAGTCAAATTTATAAAAATACAAGTCATTCCCCAATTGATAAATGGTCAAAAGATATGAACTGGCAGTTTTCAGACAAAGAAATCACAGCTATCTATAGCCATGTGAAAAATGCTCTAAATCACTATTGATCAGAGAAATGCAAATACAGCTCTGAGGTTCTACCTCACACCTATAAGAATGACTAATATGACAAAAAAGAAAAATGTTGGATATCAGAGGAGATATGGGAAAACTGGGCCACTAATGCAGTGTTGGTGGAGTTGTAAACTGATCCAACCATTCTGGAGAGCAATTTGAAATGATGCCCAAAGGGATAAAAAAACTGTGCACACCCTTTGATTCGGCAATAATAATAACACTGCTAGGTCTATATCCCAAAGACATCCCCAAAAAAGGGAAAGGACCTATCTGTACAAAAGTATTTATAGAAGCTCTTTTTCTGGTGGCCAAGAATTGGAAATCAAAGGGATAATCATCTAGTGGGGAATGGTTAGACAAGCTGTAGTATATGATTGTAATACAATGTTACTGTGCTGTAAGAAATGACAAGCAGATAGATTTCAAAAAACTGGGGAAGACTTATATGAACTGATGCTGAGTGAAGTAGAACCATGAAAACATCATACAACGTAACAGTAATATTTTACAACGAAGAACTGTGAATGACTTTGCTATTCTCAGGAATACAGTGACCAAAGACAATTCCAAAGGACTAATGATGTAGCATACAATTAATTGCCTCCTGAGAAACAACTTAACTTGACTGAACACAGACTGAAGCATACTATTTTTCACTTTCTCTTAATTTTTTTCTTTTACTTGAGTTTTCTTGTACAAAATGACTATTATGGAAAATCTTACATAATTGCACAAATATAACCTATATCTAATTGTTTACCATCTCAGGGAGAAGGGAAGGGAAAGGAAAAATAGCATTTGAAATTCAAAACCTTAAATAAAACTGTTAAAGAAAAAAAAAGATGCAGCCCAGAGCGACTTACCCTACAAATCTGAGTTTAATCACAAAGGAAAGTAATAGAAGTTCAATAACAGAGGCATTTGAAACATGTTGAGAAAGAAAACCTGACCTGAAGAAATTATTTACTTCTTAAACTCTTCAAACAATAGAAATGTAGGCAGAATGAATAAATGTAACAGCCCAAAAACAGAAATAGCAACAGAATGACAGCAGAGAGATGAATAAAAAAACTACTTTCTAAATGTACACCAGGGGACAGGGGTGAAGGCAGAAGTCCCATGGTAATAACAATTAAAAGGTGGACCTGGGCCACAATATACAAAACCGATGATATTTTAATTAGAGGTGAATTTTTCTTTTGGTGGTAAAATGGGAGGGCAAGTGAAAGGGAGGAGGTGAGTAAAGGGAAAGTGAGTATGTGATGTGCCCGGTGGGGGGCGGAGGAGGGCAGGCCAAGGTGACCCTGTGGTCTCAAAAAGATAATACAAGGGAATGGGTGAGGAGGACAGAAGGAATGAAAACAGGGTAAGGAAAGGAGATCTTGCTTTGATGGTGAGAAAGAGTTCTACTGATGAATGCTCCTATGGGTGAAGCAAGATGTTCTCAGAAGGGTGATTAATGTGGCCTAGGAGATTAGTTACTTGAAAAGTCTACTCTTCCTACCTAGGAGGAGAGTCGCAGCTCTTGGAGGCAAATAGCGCATGAGAAGAACGTGAACCAAGGGAGGAGATTTTGAGGCAAAAGCTAACCAAAAGAACGGTGTAGATCAGTGCTGGGCTATATAATCAGGGACCACAGTTGGTGTGGGTCCCTGTGTTGGGACAGTGTTCTCTCTGACATCTAGAATAATTGGCATTGTTCATGGAAAAATCCATGAGGCAAGCTCCATAAGATAGTAGCAGAAACCACCTAGAGGGGAGACCTAGAATGGATACTTAGGAAACTTATCGTATGAAAAATACAGAGAAAAATGAGAGACCAAAAAAATTGTAGAGGCCATAGATCAGAGAATGCGGTTCTAGAGGAGATGGAAAAAAAAAAGATAGATAATGAAGATAGTGAAAGA